>OY728127.1:970303265-972803265 GCA_963277665.1 Viscum album | reverse complement strand
ATATTTTCCATTATACCCTATAAATACTACTTCATTCCTTCACTCAAAATTCACCACAAATCATCCATAATGTTTTATTTTCATTTATTAATATGTTGATTGGTTTAATAATATTATAATTCATTTATATATAAGAATTAGTGGGGGTGATGATTCGAGTAGATAGGGGTGATCTTTTCTTTCCCATTTTAGTTTTTCTATTATATATTTTTTGTACAGTTGTTATGTTGGGCATTTTAATTGGTTTCATAGCTGACTAATGTAATGATCATATTTAAATATATTAATTCTTTTGTTTCTATTTATTATTATTTTGTCTAAAATTATATAATGTGGAAGAAAAAATTATTTACAAAAAATATATCATTTAAAAAATTATTTTTCGTTACACTCATGGGTGATCTCCCAACCCCCATTGGTGTAGAATCCTTCCTAAAATATTGGAAAGTAGGAACTTAGAATATCACAAGTCTAATGGGTGTGGATTCTATAAGGTATACTTATCCATGGATTTCATTCATCTAGCATGATGAGTAAATCTTCCTAGATTCTAAAGGTAATTACAATCCAAGATTGAAGATCATGGCCCCTGGAATTCCATTACTATTAAACAATATCTCATACATGTGGGGTCCTCTCTCCATTATCCCATGTATAATGATGAGGAATTAACTCATCTTACCTCTCCCTTAAAATTGAATCCCCACTAAGAATCATTATGTATCATAGGATTATCCCAAACTCTCAATGCATCAAATGGAATGTATTTGAATCTAGGATCTACTTTCCCATCATGTTTGAGATAGTCTTCTTTTTACCATGGTAGAATTATTATGATACCTATACTACTTGTTAAAGGTTGGTTTCTATAAATTCCGTCCAAAATCTTACATAATTTTGACATACCCAGTTGATCTTACCCGAGTCCATGCTAAAAGCACTTACGGGGATAAGGTCCCATCTTAAGGCCTAGCCTAATCTATGATTAGAAATAGATATCCTCGAGATATATGAGTAACTTTGTAATATGTGGTTTTTAATTATCTATAATTATTTCAATGATAGTGGGTATAATTTAGGAAATATCCTTATATGTGGAAAAACTCATTCATGAAGGATCATGTCATTAAGATGTTAACCCTAGATGTAATAGATGGGACCCAATAATAGCACATGAAACCCACCTTTTTAAAAAGTCCATATATTATTGACCCTCTAGGTACCACCAGTTACCTAACATTCACATGTTATTCACCCTAAGACCAACCCACATGCCCCAAGGGATAATAAATATATGGATTTTCCCCACATACCAATAAATTTTCTTTTAGTGTACTTTTCCCTCACTCACATGCACCATTGAAAACTTCCCAAACCCACTAGGTGACACTAGTTTCCCCATAGGTTCATTTTATTCCCCCAAGGGCCCACCCATGTGCTCGAATAAATCATCATACTAATGATTATCCATGCATTCCAACACATGTTATTTTAGTTTTATTTTTCCTCACTTACACACATATTGGGAAAATTATTAGGATGTCACCCATATGGACACTACTCCAATAGAATATCACTTAATTGTGGATTTTTAATGAATTGGTCTCCTAAAAAATGGTTTTCCTTATTGACATGGGTAGTAACATTTAGTCTTTTAACCCTTTAACTTTATTGGGTGTTAAACTAGATAATTCATGATGTTATCTGATCCAATTAATTGGTTGATTCCATGTTCATACTAGAAGAATTGATATATCAATTTGCATCCCAAATCCATGTAAGGGGGTCCTCTTGGATACTAGGTAGTCTAAGATACCAGCTCCCATATGCTCTAAGAGAAGATTATTTCTCAAAAATTTATAGTGGTATTCGATGGTCTCAACACTATAAATCATTTATTTTCTCTTGATAGAAACAGTTCATTAATTTTATTATGAATTAGTTTTTTCAAAATACTCAGAAATTTAGAATTATGAAGGAACAGGTAGAAGAAAATCAAAAAATATCAAAGCACAATATCTTAAATAATGATTATGTGAAGTAAATATCATATAGAAATTATTTAGGCTGTATAAAGTCTCATGTAGGTTGAAACTCATATATATTTTAAGTGGATACCAATAATTCATTTGTGAAATATGATTTATTTATAAAATAATATTTATTTTTAGAGGATTTCTATTCATGGATTATTTCATTTGTGAACATAGAAAGTGGGAAAATAATATGTGGTAAATAGAATATTCCACAAGTTTGTGGTGTATAGAATGAGGGACCTATGAAAATTTTATAGGGAAAAGTCAACCTTTATCAGAATCATGAATCTTTTGAACACAACATTGAACTTATTCTGGATATCATGGTTCTTTATAATTATATAAACTTCATGAGAATCATACCTAAATTATAAGGGGGTGTTTTTTAACACCAAAAATAGAGTAAATATCCCATAAAAAATATTGTAAGAAAAATAAATACATCATTAAATGATACAAAAATGACTGATTTCATACATGCCACAAATGATCCCCCATGGGAGGATAAAAAATAATGCTAAAAAGGACAAAAAATAGAACCAAACCTATACCCAAAATGGTCCCGGGAATTTCTGGTACTGACGTCCACACTGTATTCAATCCATACAAAACTGAAGTAATCAACAACATTGGTTTCTTTCCCAAATATATCTCTGTAATGCATAGAGTCTTCTTCTTGGACACCCAAGTTTCACAGCAGCCTGACTAAGGTGTGAGTAAACATAATTGGTCCACCACCAATGGAATCCCTAAAATAACCAATATATAATTGAGTTGATGTAGGAGTTTAATGGATATTAATTTACGAGTTTGTATATTATTAATTGACTACTTATAAATATAAACTAAAGATATAAAACACCCACCAGTTCTTGGGATCTATGGTGACACCCAAAATTGGTTTATACTTTTTTTTATCATCACCAGTGAGCCTCTGATCATAGTAAACCCCAAGTATTTGGAAATTATAAACTACACTACTAGGGAAAAGAAGAATGTAAGAACTTGAGGGAACCCATGTGGATCCATTGTGAATTCCCTCTCAACAATCTCATCAAGAATCCAAAGGATGTGTGACCCTTTTCAGTCCACAAATCTATAATACTAGTCTAAACTGATGGAAATGTTTTTTACATTCAAAATAATGAACTGATGTGAATTCTCATCTCATGCCTGGGGAATCCCAATAAACCTAAAAAGGCCAAATTCGGGGATCTCATCCCAAATTTTTCAAAAATTTACCTCACAAGAATCCAAAACATTAATATATGGAATTCAATGAATGAAGATATTACCCAAATTCAAAGGGGTCACCCCAAGTCATCCATGGTAATGAATCTAGTTGAATCCTGTGGTTCTCTCAACAAATTCCATATAATTATATCCCTAAGAATCCATTGGTGTCATCACACTATGGAATTTTTGTGAATTACCTAGTGTAATTAAAGGCTCACTCAGGGTGTTCCACACATTTCTAGGACCACACAGACAATATGGAAGCCTCCCATGGAATTCCTGCCCATCATCATATCAATATAAATTCATTCAAAAAATTTTAACTACCATGAAATCATTTCCACTTGTAACAAAACTTAAATCATGAAAAAACACTAGGGTCCCATTCATGGTCCATTTCTACAAAAATACCAACCCTAATACAAATAATTCTATACATACCATCCCATTACATGTTTCACCCCAAACCCGTCATTATACATCACTAGACCACTTCATAAACTTACCAAGTTATTCTTGGATTTTACTATCTCATTTACCATTACTAAACTATTTTTCGAGGGTATCACTTACCACTTCATGGTTATTGTTTCATTAATTCTTATTTAAGGGTAAATTTTCATATAATTATAAATGGTTGAGAAATACCATTTCATGACCATCAATTCCAACCAAAACGTCCCTCTTAAACCATTTAAATCATAATGAGGTAACTAATGAAATATTTTCACATTAGGATAATTCCACTACTAATAATTTCTCTTGGTATTAGTCATTCCTAATACATGAGGACAATGAATAGTGGAATTTAACTATGGAAACACAATTAAAAATAATTACTTTAACCATGGTGAAGGAATGACATGGCTAGTATGAATACATGAAGAATACACTCACAACAAAACAAAAGACATTAGGTTGAATAAAAGGGACCGTATACATTATTCTTAGGGAATCCAACTTTTAAATATATAGAATATCAATTAGACATGAATATATAGAAAATGAGAAACTAGAAAACATCCTATAAATATGTATTATTATACATAAATTGATATGAAAATCTAAAAAAGAAAATAAAACTGAAATTAAAAGGATACAGACACCTAGACTTACCTCAAGATCGAAATTGCATGTGACAGAAGTGAAATCAAATATCGGATGGTGGATTACTACCCATGGAAAAAAATTAGGGGGTTTATGCATTTATAGATTCCTACATTTCATTTTAGTGTAAAATTACAATATAAGTATAAAAGTGGTATCCTTGAGTGAAAATGGGGCTACCCCTCATAACAAATAGGCTAGGGTTCCACCAGCTAGCTGGTGACCTCCAAAAACTAGATAGTGGCGATCTAGCATTATTTTAAATCCTGAGATATATGTATTTAACCATCATTAAACTCTCATGACTCATCGAACACCCTTTGGGAATTATACCAAGTCAAAAATCACCCCCTTAATGCGTCCACCCTCTCGAAATTTCATCCCAAATCCCATTTCAAAAATAGGCCCCTCCACCAAACCAAAATTCAATTTCTTCCTCAAAAACAATAAATAAACACATGATAAAGGGAAATAAAAACTACCTATCCTAGAACTTTTCATCCCTAGGAAGTCTCAGTGGCCATCCAACTATGTCACCCTACCTACATCAGTTTCCAAATAAAATCTAATTGGTAGTGTTCAATTCCTGAATTCCTAACAAACTAATAAATCATAACTCCTAGCATAAGACACGGGGATAATGATCCAGATCCAAAAATCATTCTTTTCATCAAAACACTTATATGATTCATTATAGAATTCCATTATACTGATACATCTACGTGTCATCTTCCATTTAATTACCAAGACTTTGGCGCTCCCCATCATAGGGATTAGCACAAAAAATCTAATTCTGGCCCATGATGTCTACCCCATATAAAATTTCTTAAAAAACACCATTATAAGTTTTTTAATGATGATCCTGGTGCTGCTCGAAAAGCACCACACCTGAACACACATGATATTTCTTTTCCAATGCTGGTACTCATCTCATTTTCCAAAACTGAACCCAAATGGAAAAGCCTCTACCATCCAAGCACAACCCAAACATGTCATATTTTCCTTAAAAATACATATATCACTAAAAAAATTCTTCACATCTAATGTGACATTCTAGATGAATTTTCCAACTCATCACATCCAATTACGCATGCGCAAAAAACTTTTACCTCCTGCGTCTCCCTTATTCCAAGGATTCTCATAATCCACCATCGATACATTAACAAATACTCAACACAATTATTAGATAACTATAGGCATATAAATGTCATCCAAAGAACACACTAAGGTCTAACCCTAACCTCCCATTACAATTACGTGGTCAAAAAACATACTACATACACTACACAACATGTTCCCACTCGATAACGGGCATTCCATCAGGCCAAACAAAGCATGGATCATACCATTAATCCCAAACATGAAACAAACTCTCATAGTACATTCATAAATGTAGCTAAAATATCCCCTAAAATACCCAAAGTAATATAAATTTCCTTGGAACTACCCATACACTGCCATATAATGTAATCCTGGTCATCAAAGGACTAGTCTTTCACATAAACATCCATTCTCACACAAGGGTCGTACACCCAGAACTAAAATGATTATTCTTTCCCTATATTTTTTTGAAGTTATTACACTAGGTTAAACATCAATATTAATTTCCAATATCCCTTTTTCACTAAACAAAATAAACGGACATGTCCGAACTCACCCATACTCGAGAACCATTCTAAATAACATCAATTTGCAACCCAAAACTATAGGCATCTCTCCTCACTTACATCATGATAATGGAAGTGTATATAGAACTTGAAAAATCAAGTCACTCAACTAATACTTCTCTATAACCCCAATATTAATACCAAAAATTATCACCAAGGGTAATTTTACATTTAAAATGATTCAGGTCACCATTGAGAATGTACTTCATACTAAGTCAAACCCCATATACACCAATAAAATCCCCAAGAACCACTTATATTCAATCAAAAAAACATGTTATTTCACATAAACCATCTGACCTAATCATGAACTAAGGGTTTGATGCCCCATTGATACTAATTCACATAACCCAACTCCTCATATTGTGATACGAGAACAAATGAACCTATTCTCACATGCCTAACTAGTTATTTGACCATGACCCTAACATGTCACCTTTAACAAACCAAGAAATCCTAGGTGCCTTCATAAAAAAAATCCTATCACCTTTCATGTTACATGGATAATAATATAACCACATGTCATCCTCAGAATCCTTTCCAAAACCCAAACCACTTACCTATATATGAATTGTGTACAAAAAACTCATCCAAAACCTTTAGGTTCTGGAATCCTAATGATCATGCTATCTAAAATTATCCTAAAGACAAGGCCCTATCACCACAATTATAAACCAAAACCATTCCCCCACTTAGAAACACCAAACATGCACAAATTACATTGGTTTAATCATCTTTTCAAGCTCTACCCCTGAAAGGAATCTCATAATATCAGGTTTACACCTCTCAGAGGTTGCCCTCAATGGGAACATGGCACTATTTCCTAAACTACAAGTCATTCCAAAGAAGGTTACTAGGAAATCCCACTAACCCAAACATCATGACTCAAATAGGTCACACCCTATGTTGGAAGTCATCCCAATCTCAAGGTCTGATGACAAGTAACATGCCAAAATCCCACTATGGGGTCTCATATAAAGGTCCAAACCACAACAATTCTACCCAATATCAATTCAAGAACATAATTAGGGTCATAATTAGATATATACATAGAATCTAATAGCTCAAGGATGTCACACAACTCATGTCATCTCACAACCACAACTAACCATATATAAGGTCAAGCTTTAAATATAAGGCCCATAAGTATCCTATTAAACTATGGTTCAACACATACAAACTTACACCATTAAGCAGTATCATTTTGCATTTTTTATATTCTCGGGTTAGTTAAATATTATTTCATTAACAAATTATGATGGAAAATTCTTTATAGGTTTCTTACTGGAATTTTATTTAACACAACTGATATTTTAAAAAAAATCCACACTTTCCAAGTAATTTCCATTTCCACATTCCCATGGCTTGATTAAATAGGGATCAATTCATAACATATATATTAATAGACTATATCGGTTTCATAATATCCCGCTATTTAACCAATACCATAAATTATCAAAAAAATTACATATTTATAGATGTTTCACTTCAATTCCATCCAGGGTCTAACAAGTATTTCAAGTTTCAAAATATAGATTAATTAAAGTTTCATTCACTAACTATGAGGGGAAACCCCTTATAGGTTTATAAATGGAACATTATTTAATAAATTCTGTCATTAATATATTAATATCTACAAGTGTGTTAAGAGAGAATCATAGGATTGGTCTAATAAGATTCCAGCAAATCTACATATAGAAAACTCCAAATATGAAACTGTGGGCATTTTAAATACCAACCCCTTTATTACTAGATAATTTTAAACCATAATAATACATAAATTAGACTTATAAAATTATACCAAAAATAAATAATAGATGATATAAATCAAAAGAAACATGTAATCAAATCTTAAAATCATGTCCCTAGAAATATGAATGCCATGTGATTCCCTGCATGCCTAAATTGATGCATAAATATAGCCACAACCAACTTCCATCCTAGTATAAGAGTATATATCCCATAAACTAGTAACATTATCAATTTATTTAATCACTTTAGGTGAAAATAAAATAAAAATTTAACCAGTGAAATTCATGAACAACAATTATCTTCCTTGTAAAATAAGGCATCCCCCATGTGTGTCTTAATCACTCCAAGGAACAAACTCCTTAAAAATTTCTAACACACTATTATTATCATGAATACCTTTACAAAATATTAATACAAAAACACCCAATGATACCACTTTGTAATGACCCAGGTCGGAATTGACTATACTATTTCTCCAAGCCGATGTTCCATATGGCCTCATTTGTGCCTCCCCATGCGCCAAAGGTTGCTAACTAGAAAAGATGGCCTATGAGATTACCATGGGGAGAATATGACCTCATATCAGAGTATCCAAATAGCATAAATCATATATATAATATAAATTTTTCCATATAAAAATCACATATATGATGGGGAATGTTCTAAAAATAACTATAATATCAAATTCAACAAAAATGAGTAATAAAATACATTCCATTATGGATCCCCCATTATTTGATCATATACAATTAAAAAATAGAACAAAAAACTAAACTAAACTCATACCCAAAATTTTATTGAGTCCTTCCTATTCCATACATCCACACTCATTACAATCCATGAAAAACCCAAGCAATCAACAATATCGGGTGTTTTCCCAAACCTATCCCTATAATATAGATGGTTCTATTCTCAAGTACATAAATTCCGTGGTATCTTGATCATAGTATGGATAAAACATAGTAGGCCACCACCAATGGAGTCCCTATAATAACCAGTTTATAATAGAGTGAATTGATGATTACTATATATAACCATTTATAGTTTTGTAGATTTAAAGTATATAGCTTGGAAATTTTAATAAAAGATAGAAAATACCAAACAGTCCATAGGCTCTCAGGTGACACTCGATATCGGTCTACACATGCTTTGAATAAAATAGATGAGTCTCTGATCATAATAAACATTGTGGATAAACTAGTTCCAATGTATACTACTATGTAAACCATGTTTGTGACAACTCGAGGGAACCCGCGTGGATCCATTGGTAATTTTATCTCAACAATATCATCAGGAATACAAGGGAGGTGAGTCTCTTGGAAGTCCCATGATATGAACTAATTTTCATAAATCAAGTAACCGTCCTTGATATTTAGAAACATTTACTATTGGGAATATTTGGATCATGGAAGAGTAATTCCACTCAATATAACTAGACTAAATCTCATGAGCTCTTCTCACCATATTCACCAAGGTGTTAGTATTTTAAATCGGTTTTAATACTTTAACAGTTTTATTTCATTTGATAAATTACCATCTCATCAAATTTAATAAAATTTAAAATTATTATTAAAAAAGTAATCTATAATATTTATATAATTTGGGGGGAATCACTCAAGGTAATATTATAGTATTTTGGGTTTATTTTATTTGTTGACAAATCAAGTTTCCTTGGTTAGTTTTGGATTTCTAACTATATTGTTGACTAGGAATCTATGAAAAATGAATTTATTCCATCGAATTCGAATAGAAAAGTGTGTAAACGAGGTGACGCCATTTTCTAGTGTTTTCCAAATTTTTGTGGCCCAAAATTTGTACAATGTCTAGCATCATGAAAATTGGATTTCCTTGAAGGCCATAAAATAATATGTAAAATTAATGAGTTTGGAAAGGAATGGGTTTCGCAAAGGTGGTTTCATGAAGGAAAAATGAATTTGACGGTGATATCCATGACTGCGTCAAGCATCACGAATGGGAAATTTTCTCGATGCTTCGTGAGATAGGGAGAATCACGAAAAAAAATTAGGGATCATCATGAAACGGTGAGGATGTGGATCGAATCTTCTGGAGTCAGTGTAAATTCCTATAAATAGGAATCTATCCCTTCATAAAGCTAGTGATACTTAATGAAAATTCTCATTCTCAAGATTCACAAAGGTGGTTCAAGTGAAATATTTCATGAATGCAATCAAAGCTGACCAAATAATTTGAGCATCATGAAAGTATTTATATTTGAAAAGGTAAAAAAAATCTAACCAAAATGTGTAAGCTGTGTGAAGGATAGGTATGATTCATGAAAATATTTGAGCATTGTGAAAAGTGGTTGCTTAGTGAAGGTTGGTTGAGCTTCACGAAAGAGGGTAGCATCATGAAAGTGTTGAAAAGGGATTCCCAAGTAGACCAATGGTAAAGGGGTATTCATCTTATGGATGAATGTGGAACTTAATGATATACCAAATGAGGTTTAAAATATATTTATACAAGAAATCAAAGGGGTATGTTCTGAAGAATCAATGACAAAACATCAGTTGAGAGATAAGTGAGTCTTCATATTTTGATTAGTTGTAAACTAGGAAGGATAGTGAGTCTGCCCCAAACTCTTTAAATAGCATTCCACTTTTAGTAGATTTGGTACATTGGAACAATGCCACTGTAAGTTCCTCATACGTATCCAGGTAAGGGTGGAACACTTAAAATTGTTTGGTCTCTTTCATTCTTTAATTTTTTCCATGAATTGTTGGGGGAAATATAGAGGAGAGTATTTTTTTTACAATGAAAAAAGAACTGAAGGGGAATTTGTTTTAATCTATTGTATCCTTATTCACCCCACTGGGTATTTAACGTAGTTGGGATAAAAATTTGTATAATATGCAAAGTTTTATTTATGTTTTTCTCTCATGGAGTTTGTTAATCACAAAGGGATTCTAATCTTTGATGAATTTGTTTTAATTATAGAAGAATCAGATATAGATCTATTTTCGATCTTTATGTAAGGATTTCTATACAGCAGCAACACATTGAATTATAGCTAGTGTGGATAGTTTTACATTGTCAGAAACTAAAAGAAGAGAATTATATATTGAAACCAGAGGAATCAATTCCTTAGGGGGAGCCTTATCCAATGAAATCTATACAATGTTGATGTTGTGTATGTCTACTCATTCCATATGGGAAAGATACTAAATTTCTATAAAGGTGATTCAAAATTTTTAGAAGAAAATTTAAAAGTCACGTAGAATAAATATTAGGATATGAGAAGGAAACCAAATGAGTCTATTGATGCATTATTTTATAGGTAGAATGTTGTTTTGTAAGACATGTGTGGTATTGGAAAAATTATAGAAGATGTAAGGATTTTTAAGAGCATCTTGAGAAGACTCCATCCTTGGTTCAATATGAAAGTTTCTTTGTTGGGGGATAAATATACAAAGGATATGACATTGGATATCTTTCACAATACTCTTGTCACATAAGAGATGACAAATTGATACTTCTAGTTCAAGTGTTGATGTGTCTACTTTGAGTAATGGTGGAGAAGTCATTGAACATAAAGATTTCATGGATGGGGGAAAAGTTCAGTTTCAGATGCTCCCTTTTGATCTCACAATAATGGATTTTGTGCCATACATTTCTCAAAACCTGGCGACAATTTTCTCACCTTTTCTGAAGTCTTCTGATCAGTTTTGTGGGGCCAGCATTAGTGTAGCAGATGATATTAACCAGAAGATCTTGTTTGTTGAAGATCCCTTTTCTGAGTTCTTATGTGGTGGGAAAGACATCCAATTTAGTGTGGTTGAGAGACATTTGATGCTGCCTTTCTTTGAGGATGTGACAACTTGGTCATGGAGGCTCATCTTTCTCTCAATGAAGGTACCCTGCTGGTGTCTATTTTTTTCCTATGATTTGTAATCTCTAATTCCATGCTGGTGTAAGTATGTTACACCTCTATCATGTTTTGTAAACTATTTTTTATATTAATAAATTCTTTTGGGGCACGTACTGGGAAACCAGTTCATGTCGCCACCTTTTAAAAAAACATAAGAGATGACAAATTGGGACATTTAAACTGTGGAAAAAAGGAATTCCAAATAGGTGTAATATGAGCCTATGGAGAAGCTTTCCATTGAAGGTTTTTAGAAAGAAACAGTGACATATGAGGTGATTTCATTCCTTTATTAAAATCTACAAATAGGAAAAGAAAATTTCAATTGGAAACTTCCACTAACATTCTTTCAATGTGGAATGTTTTTTCACCCTATCGCAAGGTTCCCTAAGAAGATCCAATAAGAATATGAGGTTGAAGTTAAAATTATCATGAAGAACTATTTAGACTATGTGAAAGGTAACAAAAAGTTGAAGATAAATTTCTTCAAATAGAAGAATAAAATTTCAAAAGATAATGAAATTTAGGTAGAATCTAAGGTTTTAGAGATGGAGAACTACAAATATAATAGAGAAAATGATATGATGGTAGTTGTTATTAGTCCCTAGAAAAGGGATGAAAGTGACAATGATGAATAAGTGGGTGGAAGTGTTGATTTACATGATAAATTAGAATCCATTATTGGGGGGATATATGTTTGGGTAGCCAAAATGAAGAAATATGACAAAGTGTTTCATGATTCAAAACATTTTATGCAACATAAGGAAGAATAGAAGTTTGGGATAAATAAAGAAATTGAAAATATGAACTCTTCAAAGCTAGAGAGATCAGAAATGTTAGTGGAATACAAGGTCAAAATCTAAGAACATAAAAATTAAATTGATAGATTAACTAACACTAGAAATGATAAAATAAAATGTATCAAATAACATGAAGAGGACTTCATCAGCATATACTGAAGTTTTAAGGATCAGGAAAAACTCTTGACTCTCGATACAACATCCGGAAAGAAGATCATTCAGAAAATAGAAAATGTGAATGTGCAATATATATGTCTATAATAATAGAAGAAACAGTCAATACTAAAGGATAAGGCTGGTACAGGGAGTGATCAAAAATAGAAAGTAGTAATTGTTGAGGTCAAAACACAAGAACCAGCTCCAATATTCAAGATTGATTTGGTTATGACGTAGAATCAGAAGATTCACAGAACCCATGGGAAAACCAGTGGTGTATAAGTGAAACACATGAATACACCCCATATAAGGTGTTATTACTATGTAAATATGGGAAAATTACAAAATGTGTGTGCCATAACCAAGAGATACTAAATGGAACAAGAACAAAAGAGGTAGACAAATATATCTCAATAAGCTAGGATGAATTTCAAGAGATGTTGTTTTTTGTGTGGAGGATTTGGACATGTGGCTTGATATTATACATAAACCATGTAGAGGAATGTACTAAAGTAGTACCAATGTGATCTCAAGTAGCAACTCAATGAATAATCAAGTTAGATGAAAATGTAAAACTATTTTTCAGAAATGCAAGAAGATTTTGGTCTATCCTACTCTGAGTAAGATCAATATTATCAATATATACCGAGTATGAAGTCAAAAAATGTGGATTAGAAATAAACGAGATAATAAGGTAGTGGTTTTAGAAATTTCTTTTAAAGAATTATGTCATTATGGTTTATAAATTATTGATAGTGTATTTACATCTCATGTGAAAATAAATAAGGATCCTATTAAAGGAATAAAATATGACAATGAAGGTGTTGCTAAATTTTGAAATGATGAAGGAATGAAGATACTTAGCCTAGAGAAATCCATGTTTGGGGGAAAATAAATGAGACGTGATGATGTCTTAGTCATTGATGTTCTTCATAACAACATACTTAGTTTTAGTCAACTATGTGACTCAGGGAATTCTATATGATTTACTAAGAATAAGTTTATTATTAAAGGAAGATATGGTGTAGTTATTCTATAGGGAAATAGAAAAACAAGAATCTCTACCTTATAAGTGGAGAATAAGATATTTGGTTTTTTTCAAATAGGAAGAAAAAAGGTCATGGAAAAGACAAATTGTCCATCAATGCCAAACATCCATGGAGGATCTGGTAAAATGTTATGCAAATTGATACCTCCCTAATATGTCACGTTATCTTACTCATAAGTGTGATGATTTTCAATAAGGGAATATCATCAGAAATATATACAAGGAAAAGTTATCTAAGTCAACCAGAGTGCTTGAATAAGTACATAAAGACATATATATGGACCTATATCACAATTTTTTATTGATGGGAAGAGGTATTATGTTCTTTTAATTGATGATTTCAGCATAATGGAATTGTTATTTGTAATTTCACACATGCCCGTTGTTTTCAGTTTCATAAATCAATATCAAAGGGAATCATAAAGGATTCTTGGAAAAAAAATATGATGTTTTTTACTGATAATGGAATGGAATTTAATAATATCTAAGTGGAAAATTATATCAAGAAACATTGGATAATGCATGAAGTTTCTTAAGTGATAACTCCTCGACAAAATGGAGTGGTTGAGAGGAGGAGTTGGATTGACAACAATATTTCTAAAATAGTGTCTATTGAAAAAGGCCTACAAGATAAATTCTATAAGGAATTAGTCTTGACATCAATCTACATATATAATAGGTCTCTTCTATATCATAAGGACAAAAAGACTTTGTATGAGATGTGGTACATAAAGAATACAACACTGAAATACTTTTGAGTCTTGGGAAGTAAGTTTCTTATTCTAAATAAATAGAAACACAGAAAATTTGGGTCATGTGGGGGATATTAATGGAATGCTCAGGAAAAAATAAATGCATATAAATTCTTCAATAAGAGGTTGAAAAAATAGTTTATATCAATGTTGTCACTATAGTATAAAATGAACAGAATATTCAACAGTATAGTGAATAGTTTCTTGATGAAAGTGAAGAGTAGTTCAGCACCAAAAGGGAAGTTTAAGTTGAATAATATGATCTTGAAGAAGATACGGAAGATGAGAATGAGGAATTAAAATCTATATCATCACAAAAAATAAAGATTCTAGCTAAACTTTATTGGAATAACATCATTGGGGATCAGGAAATACCATTTCAAACATGAAGAATGAATTCATTATTGTAGGAATATTTTTTTATCATAGGTAGAGCCTACCTTTTTCAATGAAGTAGCTGGTAATGAATACTAGGTTAAATTTGGGATTCAAGAGTTGGAAAAAATTGAGAACAATCAGACATAATATATTGTTTAAAGACCAACAGATAAGAACATCATTGGGATTAAATGGGTTTTTCATAATAAGATAAATGAAGATAGTGTAGTGATTTGAAACAAAGCATTACTAGTGTGCATAGGGTAGTCCTAGATAGTGGGTATTGATATTTATAAAACATTTTCACCTATTCAAAGGCTAGAGACAATAATATTGTTCTAGGACGTAGTAGTGTAAGGAAGGTTCAATGTTTTCTATATGGATCAAAGTCAACATTTCTAAATGGGGTTATGGAAAAAAATTATATTAAGCATCTAGATGATTTTATCATTCATTAAGATGAGAATAATGTGTTTTGGGTGAATAAGGCACTATATGGGTTGAAGCAATCACTAAGATCATGGAATTCAAGAATATATAAGTTTTCGAAGATGTTTGGTTTTTAGTGTGGTAGATTTGGTCACAATCTATATTTCAACAATCATAGTAATCAAATGATGATGGTACTATTTTATGTCAATGAAATAATATTTTGAGGATCATATTAAGCTCAATGCAATCAGTTTGTGAAATTCATGAATAGTGAGTTCTAAATGTCTATGATTGGTGAAATGATGTTTTTCCTTGGTTTATAGGTGACACAATAAATGAATGGAATATTTATTTTTCAATATAAATATTCCAAGGAGTTTTTGGGAATATTTGGAATGGATAATTATAAGGATATAATGACTCAAGTTTCTACTCAGATGAAACTGTCACGGGATGATGAAGGAAATGTAGTTAATAGCGAAGAGTACATAAAAATCATTAGAAGTATATTTTACATGATAGTAACAAGAACTGATATTGTTTTTCCACATTCCAAGTAGCATGATATTAAATAAATCCCATGGAAAATAACTTTCTTTCAGTGAAAATAGTACTTCATTATATCAAAGGACCAGTGGATTTTTACTTGATATACAATGAAAAATATTAGAAAACGTTATTAGGAAATACATATATTTCTTGGGATAGTTCCGTAGATAATAAAAAATAAACATCAAGAGGTTCATTCTATATTGAAGGATTGTGTATTTCTTGGATAATCAAGAAACAAGATTGAATTTCATTGAGCACAGTAGAAGCTGAATATATTTCGGGTACTCAATCATGCACACAGTTATTGTGGATGAAGAAATGACATGATGATGAGGGATTTGAAGTGATTTATCTGATCGTAATCCATTTCAATATTTAATTTTCTATAAATATTAGAAAAAAACTAGTCCATCACTCAAGAAAACCACATTGAAATCAAGTATCATTTTATCATGGAAAAGGTGGAGGATATTCTTGTGAAGTTAGAGTATGTACCTATATAAGTACAGGTTATATACATTCTAAAAAATTCCTTACCCCAAGATACATTTGAATAGAATTTTCTGGATCTTTGAGTTTAGTCGACTCCCCACACATGAACAAGTGTGGATGTGGTATCCCCTCTCTTTGAGGTATGGTTTATTTTTTCCTAATGAGATGATCCATATTCCCTAGCCTATTATATAACATAACGACATGACCACTAATTTTATTTATAAGGGGGTAATTTTGTCTTTTAAAGTGGAGAAAATTTATTACACAAGATAGGGGGATAAGATGATAGGGGGAGTATAAGTTGATAGGTGAATATGTGAAGTGGGATGCATTGCTTCTGTGACACGATGCGAATTCGGTTTTATGAGGAAACATTTCATGGTAATCACAACTTCGCATAGACATATTTAAGAATTAAAAATCATGATAACATTAGTAGTGAAGTATGGGGAGATTAAAATATTATTATGATAAAGTTTATTGATCAAATATTATATATCAAGATAGATTAAATTATTAAAGAAAATAGTTGGGGGTTTTTGAATAAAGTGTTTCGTTGATGAAATTTTCATGCTACTCTTATTTATCATGTGGATAATGGATCATGTGGGATTAGAGTATGTGTTGATTAAGTATTTTATCTATATCTAAATTGAAAGAATATAATGTTGGTATAATATAGAATAATATTCAATGAGGTGTCAAATGTTAAGAGTTGTCAACAAACCCAAAGGGGGTTGTTGGGAAACTCCCACAAGGTAAAATTGAAGTATTTTTGGGTTTATTGTGTTTTTTGAAAAAGAGGGTTTTCATGGTCATTTTTATAGTTCCATATATATTTATAACTATGAGTACAATAAAAATGAATGGATACCCTAAAATTAGTACAGAAAATTTCATACACAAGGTCACGTTGTTTCCCTGTGTTTGCCAAATTTTTGTGGTCCAAAATTCAGACGATAGCTTGTATCGTGAAGATTGGATATCCATGAAGGCATTATAAAAATATGAAAAATGATTGAGTTTCAATAATAATTGGTTTCATAAATTTTGTTCAATGAAGGAATGAAGGAGTTGATGGTGACCTCTGTGACTAGATCAAGCATCATGAATAGGAAATTTTCATGAAGCATCACAAGATAGGGAGCACCCTAAAGGAAATGAGGGAGAATTGTAAAATGGTGATGATATGGTTGGATGCTTATGGAATTGGTTTAAAATCCTATAAATAGGACTCAAACCTCTTTAGAAATTTTGATAGACTAAACAAAAATTCTCAGTCTTCGGATTCACAAAGGTGGTACGTGACGGTAGTTCATGTGAAAAATTCTTGAAGGCAATCACAGCCGACCAAATTATTTGAGCATCGCAAAAGTTTTGATATTCATGAAGTCTATAAAAATCATATGAATGTTGTGATATTTGATGTGTCTAAGTAATCTTCGTGAAATTTTTTGAGATATGAAAAATGTGGTTACTTCATGACGGTTGGTTGATCTTCGTGAAAGAGGAGAGCATCGCGAAAGTGTTGAAAAGGGATTTCCTAGTAGACCTATTGTAAAGGTTTATTCATCATGTGGATGGAAGTGGAACATAATGATACAATGAATTATGTGTAAAACATACTGATTCAAGAACTAAAATAAGGATCTTTTGATGAAGCATTGAGCACACTTCAGTTGAGAGAGCAGTGATCGTTCATTTTGTGATTAGTTGTAAACTAGGAGGTAAATTAATTCCTCTCCAAACATTGTAAAAAACAATTAACTTTTAAGGGATTTGGTATATCGGCACATTGTCATTATATAATCATAAGACATATCCCAGTGAGGGTGAACTAATTAAAGTTCTTGTATCTCATAAATTCTTTAATTTAGATTTATACACTGTCGTAGGAAATAGAGAGAAGAAAATTTTCTTTAACAAAGAAACAAGATTCAACGGGGTAGTTGTTTTAATTTGTCACACCCTAATTCACCCCCCAGAGTATTTAACCTAGTTGGAATAACACATATGTATCATTTTTAATATTTAAAATGGAGTGATTATGAAAATGTTTTAAAAAAATTTATAGTTTATTAAAAATTAAGTTTGTAATTTTAATCATTATTTGTTAATATTTTTTCATTATCAAAAAAATTTTGGGACATCCTAAGTGAGCCAACAAGGCTATCCCTCAATCACACTAAGGGGGTCAATGGGTCATCCTTGTGGGAAGACCTGGCATAGGCATCCCACACTGAATAAGTCATGTTCATCCATGCATATGAATACTTATTTTGGGTGTTACCATGTATAATAACTGCATAGCGCACCTTCTAGGAACATAGGTTGGGCCTAGTTATACCACTAGGACTAAGACCGTGTGTGTGAGTAGTAATTTGTGGGTGTTGATCCACCACTAATAACTCATGGTTGGAATAGTGTGGATTGATTTTTAAAATTCTCATTCCATGAATTGTGGAATCAATGTGGGATAGTGAACTATATTCATTGTTCATTCGAGTTAAAATAAATTTTGATTGTGTTTGACTATCAGGTCTAAGATCTCTAAACCGTTTGATCTTCATCTAATATTCTTTGTATTATTTCTTCTCCAATGCATATACTATTTGAAATTTTTATCATATTATTCCAAACTTTTATTCATTATTTTGCTGGTTCACTCAGCCCATCATGCTTGGATGTTTCATACTACACCCAACTCTCACACATCACGAATTGACTCGAAATGGAATATCGATTCAAATCCTCCTCTCATGACATAAAAAACAGTAGTTTTCTTCTTCAACCTTCTATTGTTTCACTATTCATTTGGTTATTCCAGTTCAACTATCATCTTCAACTTTGGGGTCTATTTTCATGATCAATACATCTTTATAATGGTCAATTGTTAGACCACAATGGAAGCACCATTTCTCAATGGTTGATCACAGTTCACTGGCACGAAAGGTAGCATCATTGTTCAATGGTGGATAGTTTTTTTATGTATAGAAAATTTCATCTGATACTCTATTTTTTTTATACCATTAAAAATAGAATAGTAGATCCTTTCATCCACTGGGAGTTTAGGTTTTCTCTATCTCATTCGATGTAGTTCTTCCATTTTTTCATGCTGATCATCGGTAGTGTTTTTGGACATCCACCGACAGTTCACCAAAACAAGTTAATCATCTTCCACCATTGGATATACATTGGTATATCATCATCACGGGTAGATATTTTCACCAACAGTATCACTTATTATCAGTTTCATATTGTCATGGTAGTAGCGTTATTTTTATTGGATCATATTATTATTTTTCTTCTAACTACAATGGTATATCTCAATATTTTGTAATAGTAGGTCAATTTTCCATTGATTGAAAATAATTTATTGTTCTCTATTTTTCTACTATTAGACATACAATAGTAGATCATTTCACTGGTAGATGATCAAGCTACCACTCTTTGTGTCACCGATAGAAAAATCAAGCTAACACTCTCTATTTCAATGGTGGATCTACTCCATTGGTTGCATATTCAATATACCTCTAGTATTTTTAATCCAACATTAGTAAAAAATGATTCTAAATTTATTTATTCATTATTTTAAATTTATGATATTAAAAGAAATCATTTTTAAATGTTTTTTAGATTTTTCTAAAATAATTGTATGTTTAATAAAAAATAATTATAAGATTTATTTTATGTACATGAATAAATAAAGTGTATATACTTTCCAGATGATGTGTTTTAAAAAAATAGTGAATTAATAATTAATAAGTTCATATAGTTAAATTTATACTATTTTATAATTGTTATTTTTATAAACATGTAATACTTGTTTTAAAATTGTTTTATATAAATATTTAATGAAGAAATATAAAGTGTGATTTTCCACTATTATTAAGTTTGAATTTAACAAACAAATTTAATGGTAACATAATTTAATGTTTACACTCTAACAACTTTCATGAAGTTATTAGACATTGAAACAATCCTAGAAAATCTTTTCTGAATGATCTTAGAGACATATTCAAGGCATAAAACTATTATAGTAAAAATAATTAGAATGATTTGCGTGTGATCAATCTTCGACACATTATTTATTCCCTAATGTTTAAATAACTTATGTGACTTTTGTACTGTGGGTGTGATTATAAAATAACTTAAATATTAGAAATTGTTTATTTCAAGTTATCAATGATCATTGAGCTTTAAAATCTTCAACATTTTTTATCATCTGCTAATTTCTCTGATTTTTTTTCTTTAGGTAATTTTTATTCTTCTATTTGAATATATTTAAGTTTGACTTATTTATTTCCCATTAAAAATAAATCATTTCATCATATGGTTATTCTAATACCAAAAATAAACATTGGGTTGTGACTCCTAATCTAAAGTTAGGTAAACATATTAGGTTAAGTCTCTTGTAAAATACTGGGTGGTGCCTCCAGATTCTTGTAAAATGTGGTGTTTGTAACAATGTACTCACACCTTTAAAAGTGAGGTTCTTAGTGGGTACCAATCTTCTCGAGGAGTATATAAGGTTGGGGAGTGTACTAAGATTTTTGTGATCCAAACCACTATAAATCATAGTGTTTTTTAATTTTCTTTATGATGCACCTCATTTAAAGAAGACCACACTCACTACATATCTTTATGTTATAAACTCTAAAAAATTCATTAAAATTTTAAAATGTCTATTCACCCCCAAGTAGTATTTATTTTCATCACTGTTGATCCAACACAATGTACCTCACAAGAATCCCCAGTATTAATCTATGGCATTTGATAAATATATAAATGACCTAAATCCAAAGGGGAACCACCCTTATACATTCATAGTAATGAATGTGGTGGGATCAAATATTTTTCTCAGGTAATTCCATTGCATCAGAACTCCTTGAATACAATGGTGTCATCATAGTATGACATTCATTTTAGTTTTTTAATGGAATCTAAGGATCACTCATGGAATTCCACACATGTCAATGCCCAAATGAACCCCAAGGAGTCCTCCAAAGTCATTATAATCCATAATCATATCAAGACAGATTCATTTAAAAAACATTATCTACCAAGATATCATTTCCAATTACAAAAAAAACATCTTTCAAGAAAAATATCCCTAGGGTCCCCTTCATGGTCTATTTATACCAAAATAGAAACATCAAGAAATGTCATTCAATACCTCCTATATCATTCCATGATTTACGCAAAACACTTCATTAGTCACCATTATCACATATCATCCACTTACCAAGTTCTTATGGGATATTATCATTTTATTTACCATTACTTGATTTTTTTTCAGGGGCACCACTTACTTGAGGTTACAATTTCATTAACTCTTGTTTGTGAAGAAATTATCTTATAGTTATTTATGGTTGTGAAGTCCAATTTTAAAACCATTTATTCCAACCAAAACATCAATCTTAAACCATTTAAAACACAAAGAAGCTAGTAATGACTTTTATTCACTTCAAAGACATTTCCACTATTAAGCATTTCTCTTGGAATTAACAATTTAAAATACCTGAGGTATATAAATAAGGAATTTAAAATATTGAAATTAAATTTAATATAATTAATTAATAAAATTTTAATTCATGGAATGGAAAGCATAATTTCACTAATAATATTGTAAATAAGGTAAGTTGTTGGGCTCTCTTAAAGGGACTCCATTCCTAATTCATAGGGAATCCCACTCATCAAGTATCATCTACAGGTTTGATCTGAATCAAGAGATACTAAAAAACTAATAAAATTCATTGTAAATAGGTATTATTAGACATAAATGGTAAGTAATAGATATATAGTTATGGAAACTGAATTTAAAAGGTAAAGTAAAACTAGACTTACATAAATATTACAATCTCATCTAGACAAAGTTAAATTAGGAACTTGGTGGAGGAGAACCACCCTTGGAATAGAGGATTGGTTTTATTAATTTGTAGAGTAATAATAGAAATTTGAGGGTAAAAATATCATATATGAAAAATAAGGAGTATTACTAGGTGAAATGATGGTCCATCCACTCATTAAATATAGACTACGGGACAACTAGCTGGATGGTGGCCCCAAGCAGAACCTGGGGTTTTGTCTTTGTCCATATCCCAAATGGTGGACCTGTATTAGCTAGTAAGTGGTATTATATAATTATTTTTTATCCCTAAATCTATGTCCCAAACCTCTAGTCTACTCTCATGACTCCTCATCCACCCTTTGATCCGTATACCATTTCAAACATCACCTCCTTAAGGATTCTTCCCTCTCAAAATTCCATCCCAAATCCATTTTAAAAAATCATCCTCTACACCAAACCAAAAATATATTTTCTCCTTAAAAACATTAAATTATCATACATTTAGGAGAATTTTTGTAGTTATCCCTTCATGGAAATATAAATTAATCATGGTTGGGTGAATTTTTTAAGTTATAGGAAATTATTTCTTACAGACTATGTAAATTCTTCACGGTTGAGTTTCATTTTTAGGGGTGAGATGGTTATTCCTCAAGACCACAACACCTCTTTATATCATGTTGATCACTATGTGACTTCATAAAGAATATAATTCATGATCATTTGATGCCCTCACTTCATAAATGGAATCATCATGATCGTATGAGTGTTATGAGATTTCACAATTCTGGGAAGGTGGTTACAAGACATCACCTATAAATACATATAATGAAATTAATGGGGGATAAATTGATGGGATACTTCAGATAATTTGAGGGAAATTTATTTCTAAATCAATATAGACATGAAGATAATAAAATAACATTATTCAAAAATAATTTCTTCTAAACACAACTTCGGATACTCATAAAGTTTCAGAAAAATATTAAAAGGGGGTGAGAATCAAGAAAGTGATCCATGATAATGATCCCCTCATATTTAAGCCTCATGGTTATATCTATATAATTAATTTATAAATTATTCCCATGACACCAATTCTTGGAGGTCCACTCTCTTATATCCCTTCATAGGTAGCCTTCAATACTAGGGCTTCAGAAAACCATGACCCTTCACATAGAACCCTAATTTTATGTAATGTTGGGGTTTACTAAGGTTATTTTAGGACTATTACAAATGGTTTTATCCCATTAAAGATCCAACCTATGATGGGTAATTTCAAAAATTAACCTTTTATTAGGTAATTTATCCTCTTTCATTCACATTCTTCAACCCAAGTCATGGACCTAAGTTGATTTAACTCAAATGGACTTACTAAATTCATTTAACCAAGGTGAAAGCCCTAATAATAATACTCCAATATGGACTCCATCATGGCCCCTTATGATACATGATTTTTATATTATCATTGATGTGTAAACCTTTGATAATGTATTCCATTTATAAAATATATTTATCAGTTTGTTTACCCAATGTGATGGGATCATCATGGTATTTATGATTGTGTATTCCCTTGATAATGAGGGACTCATTCTTGAGGATACCTATTAAACCTGTCCAAGATCAAGGAACTCATTTGGGTTTCCCAATATAGAACATCTTATATTCCCTATTATCTGATGGGACCCTTTTAGTCACTTAATGAGATCAGGATCCATATAAGGGCCTCTAATCCAGTGTAATCTCCAAAAACATCCTTCACTCAAGTCACCTTCCATATATTATTCCTTTGATTATCATGTGGATAAATCACACACATATCCTTCTTTATCCCAAGAATGATATGTGCCTCATAGAATGTGTAATCCCTAATCATGAGCCCATTAATGATGGTATCTTTATGATTCACTAAGGTACCAAGGATCCACATATGGTAATCCCAAAACTCTTATAAAATGGGACATATCCCAAAAAATTACTCATCCTCACTTGGAAATGTTCCCAATGAAACCATTTTTCATGAGGAAATAGTCCCCATGAAAACATATCCTCATTGGGACACCCATGTATAATCTCTAACTCTTTTGTTTTGGACCATATCCCATATCATTAACTTTTCCTCAATGGGCCATATTCCTTTGATAATTCAAATTTATATACACATTTTGGATAAATTTAATTATTTTCTAATGTTTTTTTATTTGATAATGCACATGTTTTTAGTTTGTTTTGGAAGGAATTAGGAATTCAAGAATCAAAGGAAGAATTTATAAAAAATGGAAAAAACATGTTTTACAAATTATGAATGCAGTTCATGATGTGTATTTGTCATTCACAAAGTACCTGAGGGTCCAAAGGCCAAAACTCAAACATTTACATGATATGAGTCTTATACATGATGTGTAGATATAATACACACCATGAGTTTTTCAAAATCTAAATCCCGATGAAAGTTTTTTATGTGAAGTTATTAAAAGACATAAATCACTTACATGATGTGTAGAATCTACATGATAGAAAATGTTTGAGATATCATCCCATCAAAGATATAACTTGATGATTCTATAATATCGAAGATTCTTAGAGAATATTTTGGATTTAAGATGTACAGCATGAATCCCACTTACATTTCATGTACATGTCAGGACATAATCCCCTTATATTCATTACATGAAATGAATACATTACATCTCACATACTTTTAAAACCTATATATGTTTGTGTTCCTCTTATATGCACATAGTGTTTAACATCATGTTTATTTTTTCTATTCTTCCTTTTTTTTCTCCTGTTTTCATTCTCATCTATCTCTACTACTTTATATAATGTTTTTCACATTCCATTATTTCCATATTCAATTCTAAGACATGTTTTCTGATCATTGTTATTTTGATCATCCAATTCCATTATATTATACCATGAAACTTATATTTATATTCTTTAATTCATTTATTCTTCATTAATGATAGTATTTAATAGATATTACATGATTTTAATGGTGTATTCATTTTATTTAAGTTTTATATTTGTTCTATCATTCATGTTTTGAATGGTTTCCTTTCTTTATTTAAATATCTTCATTCACGGATAATCCTATTAGAGTTAGGGGTCAAGAGTAGTGTTGTTTTGGACTTATTAAATATCTAAAATAGATATTGGGTAATCATATGTCTAGTAAAGAGGTTTAAAAAAAATTAAACTCTCATTTTATTGTGCCTAACCTAAACATTAGAGGTGTACTCGAATGACCATGATGTAGTTTGAGTTGATCAAGATAGGACCAATATCCTATGATTCTTTCTTCTGAGAATCAAAAATTATTACACTTAGGTTTTCAACTACTATGTACTAAAAATTAGTTTCCATTGTAGGATGAACTAATGGGTTGGACAAAGATCAATTGGTGTCTTTTATTCCAATTTGCGATCTATGTCATATGTTTATCCCATCTTAGATCTAGGATTATCCTTTGATGATACCCTAAAATTAACCCAGAAACCTTCCTTTAATTACATTTTAATCTTATGCTACTTATTTTAATAAAATCCAAACCAAAGAGAGTGAACATGAGGAATTCATTCCGAGTAGGTTTTTACTGCTGGGTTTCCTGTCTACAAGTTTTCTCTCTGGGTTCAACCACATTTTTCTAATTTTTATGAATTAGTAGCTAAGTGTAGTTTGGGATATAAAATTATAATTTTTTAATTCTCGAAGGAATTAATTCCTCCTTCTAGTGCATCAAATTTTGGAATCATTATCAGGGACTAGATGTGCTTAGGTATAGAGACCTTTGGACGAACCATGGATTACCTCACCACTTTCTCCTTCTACTTTTTCTTTCCCCATTTGTTAAAGACATTTCTCACATAATAGAACCTTCACGCACTTATTTTTATATTAGTTCATGTACCAGGGTCCCCTTACTCTCTAAAGGATCTTCGATGCATAATAACCACTTATTTTCAATCCTGATATCGATAGATCTATTGCTACATGTAAACACTTCATAATGGAAAAACGCAATAATATTGTGTCACCACACCACTAGAACCTCCAATATACACCACCTAAAAATAAGGGTGAGTGATCATCACTACCAGAGTGAACCATAATAGATTATGTATTTCCATCCATTATAGGTGGTGCACCCATCATTGTGCACCCACCAATTTAGATGAATTCTTTTTAGATAAAACCTGAACCCATTCACATTCTGCATAATGTGGGGAAACTCGGTGAGATTCAAATAAAATACCCCCATGAGTATATTTCCATCTTTCATGAGGTTTTGTGATAACCTTTCCTACCATGTAATTTCATATTGTGTGATCAGACTCCGTGTTTTCCCATTCTACTTGCACGACTAAGCTATGGAATGGATTAATACTCATGCTCCCAAGCCAGTCGTTACTTGGGATGATTTAGCTATGAAATTTCTTGATAAATATTTTCCACTAATCCAAACCTTGACGCTCATGAATTTGATCCAAAATTTATATCAAGAAGATATATAATGATCCTAGGAATCAAGGGAGCATTTTAATGAACTTACTAGTAAATATACACATCAAAAACTTTATATGTTCCTTCAATTTTCAACCTTCTATCAGGGACTCCAGCCTATCACCTGCATTGTCTTGAATTTCACTGCAAAAGGTGCAGTCAATAAAATGATGCATGAAGTTTTTAGATCATTGTTATAAGAAATTTCACACAATAATAGTTTGTGAAATAGAGAAAGAGGACCACCTCCTCCTAGAATCTATCATGTAGATGAAAATACATGCCTATCAGCCCTAGTAATGTACCTTAATAAGAAGATCCAATATTCTCAAATGACTGCTTCACCACTACCCCCTCCTACATTTGTGATAGAGATTAAATCTTGAGAGATGTTCATATTCCTTCACATATATCATGACTTTAGAGAAGG
The DNA here is from genome assembly GCA_963277665.1 of Viscum album. Taxonomy (NCBI): domain Eukaryota; kingdom Viridiplantae; phylum Streptophyta; class Magnoliopsida; order Santalales; family Viscaceae; genus Viscum; species Viscum album. The sequence goes on along the minus strand of OY728127.1, from coordinate 972,776,193 downwards.
TTTAGAAGATCCATAGATAAAATATAGTAATTACATTAATTACAATCAAAAAAATCCATAGTACCAGCATCCCCAGTAGTACCAGCAACAGTACTATCAGCAGTGGTCATATCAGAAATTGAAACATCCTAATCAAGGTTACCTTCAATAGAGTTGTGTATAAGTTCCACCAAGGAATCAAGGACCACCGAGGTACCCACAAAAAGGTCCATATTCTCTTCTATATCAATAATTCCAACATCATTTTCCTAGAACTCAACAATTTCCACCAGCACCGCAATAGTAATTTCAATATGCACTACTAAAACCACCATAAAAAGATCAACCCCTTATGTTCAATCTTGAAAACATACTCATACCCTTCATGAAAAAATAAGATCAAAGGATGAAAAACCAAGAGGCTGAGATTCAGAATCAAAGGGATGCCCTCAGAAACTATCAACATAAAGTAGGGAAAATTTATAAGATCCTATGGGATCGATTAATAGGTATGTTTCCGGATAACAATGAGACTTATCTGAGGTAGGAGGATAAATCTATAGTTCCTAGGAGTGTAAATATGTCGTACTTTTAGTAATCATTATTGGGTGATAAAAATTAGTTAATGGAATATGATAAAGATGATTAAGATAAAAATAAAGAGGCATAATGAACTAAAAAACTCTAGTTAAGGATAATCTTAAAAATTATATTGTCTATGTGCACCTCCACCATTCAAGACACCTCTCCCCTTTCCTAATAGAATGATACAATCTATAATTGAAGGGAAATTAAAAAAATAGATATCTTTAAACCACTTCACATTAAAATTCCATTTATTGAAAAATTTCTCAAGCATCTACTTATGAAATATTCTTTGTAGACTTTCTCTCAAGAAAAAATAGAAAATTGAATACATGGGATTAATCTCCTTAAATGAAGAATGTTTTGAAATTTTTCAGTGGAATCTACCTCTAAAGATGAGAGACCCTGAAATTTTCCTAATTCATTACCTTATAAGAACATGAAACTTTAAAAGATTCTTATACGATCTAGGCATAAGTATCAATATCATGCATATGAGTGTATTAAAAAACTAGCTCTTAATTAATTAATTCTAACAAGATTGTCTCTCTAACTATCAAATCACTCAGTCAAGCACCCTCAAGGACTGTTTGGGGATATCTTAGTGAAATTTAGCAATTTCATTTTCCCCACTGATTTTATTATCCTATACATAGAAGTTGAAATAGATGTTCCCCTTATTTTAGGTATTCTATTTATCACCACTAGGAAGGTTCTAATTGATTTTAAACAGGGAATAGTGACATTAATATTTGTTAAATAAGAAGTTGTGTTTGATTTAGTGAAGTCCACTGATAAAAGAAAAACTTCACTGGATTTTCAAGATATATCTTTTTCTGAGAATAACGATGATTATATAACTAGTAAGGATAGAAAAAATAAACTACCTCATATGAAAAATGGAAAAATGCTCATAAGAATGTGAATATAACTGCCCCTATAACGAAGAATGTTGTCTCACCTTTCGTTCACTTTTTTTTTCAAAAACCATTGTACATTTTAAACAAAGCACTAAATGAGAGGCAACCCAAAATAGATTAGTTTAGAGTTAGGATGTTTGAGTGATATAGGTACATAAGGATATAGATATTGGACCAAAAGGGGCACAAAATTCCAAATATGTGTCATGCAGTCAAATCATGGCGTGTAATTGTCGAGCACCCAAAAAAATCCACACTGTGTAAACTGAATACATGTCGTGAAAACATCAGGCATCAAAAAATAAAAACTCTCATATTTACAAATCATGTACTAAATATACAATGTGAAAGCCTCAGGATGGATTTCAAAATCCATGGACCCTAGGTTCACAGCACAATATGCAACCCCCCCCCCCATTCCCCTCCTAACCATGAGACCTACCTTCAATTTCACTCTCCAACCATAATCTTTCTCCTCTCATCCTAAAACACCTTATTTTCCTCTCCTTTTCCATTTTCCTCACCTCCTTATTTGATGGAAAAACTCAAAACTATCAAATAGTAGGTACAGGGTGATGATCCTCCACCACCCAAGTTGTCAGCGCCTGCACCTCCATCGCCACCTTCCAATCCCACCCACATCACCTTCTGCATCATCTTCGACCAGTCTATGGGCCTCCAACTAGTTGGAGGACTCTTCCGCCTCATCCCATGATACTTCCACATGCACTCCCATATACCCATGCCTCCATTTATCTTCACATAAAAATCCACTTATGTTTATCCATCTCCAAGATAATCTGATGAGTTCCAACAAGACCCTAGACCAAGAATTTCTTGAGAACATCCACATCCGTGATGAGTAACTCAATCTTATGGATCGTGCAAACCTCTCCTATTTTATAGAGGTCCATGAAGAGACATACTAGGAGATCTTCCATGAGTTTTAATCCATGTTGGAGTTCAATGTGGCACACATCAACTTTGATCCGGGTGATAGGCATAGGGAGATAACCCTTTGAGACTTCAGTTTTAGACTTGGTATCTGCATCAAGGAGTATTTTCCCTCCCGTACCTACTCATCCATAGATATGGATCTATCCAAGTAAAATTAAGCTAGGATATGGGCATTGATTTCCCATGATAAAAATAGTTTTCACAACCCAACTACAATGAAGAGAACCCCTCAACGGGGTACTGCCTTGCAGATTTTTCACTGACACTACTAAAATTTCATGAATTTGTGTTGGGTCATTTATGACGGACAAATTCCTCATCATAAATAGTCATTAGGCATGAACTATTTGTGATGGAATAGTACATTCGTTAAAAATAGTTTTGGTGAGATTCCCCACCTCTAAACATGAAATATATACACAATGAGAATTTTGGACAGACTTATAAATCTATCTCAAATGCTTGTGAACTCATGGGTATTTTCAACTGGCATCAATTCCTATTGAAAATACATTTTATGGAAAAACTTTTTGGGATATAATTAATTATGGCACATGTAGTCTATTGAAAAAACTTCATTGATTTAATAGCGATACCCCCCCCCCAATTTCATCTTCCATTCCTTTCCAATTCCCTCTCCCAAATTGACGTGATGCACCCTACCTTGCCACCTTATTCCGTGTTGATATGAAGATTCCTATTGTTTCGCATTTTTTTGCATATTTCATCTCAGATCTACTAGGTAAGAACTCCACTTCTCTTCTCTGTCATTATGTTTGGTATATTAGTTCAATTTTGTAAATACTGGTTTGGTAAAAACCTAGGTTTATATATTTACCTACTTTTTGTAATTTATTTGATATTTAGGGTTAATCTAAATTTATTATTCCCAATTTTGATGTATTGGTTCCCACGAGTTGATTTAATTTTATTTAATGTATTTTTCTCATTAATATATCATTATATTTAATAGATTTTTTTTTGTTTAGGGTTTTTGGATGTTTATTATTTTATATTAATATTTAAAATATGATGATTATTGAAATATGCTTGATTTTTTTAATCATTTCAATATATATATATATATATATATATATATATTAACATGATAATATACATATATGTGTGTGTTCCCATGCGTGTGTGTGTGTGTGTATATATATATATATATATATATATTTGATATGTTAATTTGTTTAGAAAACATGTAATAATAAATTCGATGTGAATAAATTTAATTAAGAAATTATGTAATATATATAAATATAAGGTATGAAATAATTATAAATGTGTAGTTTTTAATAATGATAAGAAAATAAATTTAAAGAGTACGTTTTAACAAAATGTTTTTTTAAGTATTTGTTTCTATAAAAAATGTTTAAAAATTTTCATTTAATGAAAAAATTTATAAAAAATTAAAATATGTAATATTTATTAAAAAATATTAACTAATAATTTAGATAACTTTTTGTAATAATTTATAAAAATATATAAAAAACAACGAATGATTAAAAATTTGTAAATAATATTAATTATTAAAAACATGATATTAATTTAAATAATTAATAAAATTCATTTAATAATTTATAATATATAATAATTTTTGGGTCTTTATTATTAATAATTTTTAAATATTAATGATAATTATAAAATAATACTAATAATTTGTAAAAAAATTGTAAATTCAAAATAATTCGTACAAATATTATATTAATTATAATTATTAGTATTAATAATTACTATAAATGTTGCAAAAACACTCGACTCACACAACTAATTTAATGCTTATTGGGAAAAATTATTAATTTATAAATTATTAATTTAAAATAAATATCAATTCAAAAAAAATATTTCTAAAATATTAACCCAAAATTATTTATAAATTATTTTTATAAACTATTAATTCAAGATAATCAAATTTATTTATAATAAAAATTAACTATAAGTAAGATTATTTATAATTTTTTTATTTATTTATCTATTTATATATATTTATTTAGATTTGATATTTGTATATTTTTTTAAAAGGTGTTATGATATATTTGATGTATTTATCTTAATTAAGAAATTGTGATATATATATATAGTAATAAGTAAAATTGTAGTAATAATAATTACATAAATAATAATAAATAATAATTAATTAGTCAATATTGTCAATAAGAAAGTAAATATTAGAGTTAGTTACAAATTACTGTTACTAATTGGAAAATTTGAGGAAATTACATAAATATTTTAAAATTTGTAAAAAATATTATTAATTGTTAAATATTAGTAAAATTTATTATTAATTCATATATAAATAATAAATAATAAATTATTAGTATTACTAAACAAATAATTTTATCAAATAATAAAAATTAAAAAAAATTGTAAAAAAATTCTAATTTTTTTATCAAACCTTTCAAAAAATATATAAAAAATAATAACTGTTAGAAATTCACAATATTTCATATAAATTTTTATTTAATTAAAATAATTCATATTGATAATTTTTATAATTATTTTAATATATATATAAACAATATATATAAATAATATTAATAAAATATTCAGAATTATATTATCATTTGCAAGGTTACCAAACACTCAACGATCAAAAAATTTATATCACGCCAAGGGTAACCCCCACATATCGAACCCAATTGTGATCTCTGATTTTTCATATAATACATAGTTTGAAAGATAATTTAAATATTAATAATAAATTAAAATAAAAAATATTAAATGAATTTCTCTCACTTGCAATGTAACTAAACACCCGAAACTCACATATATTATGTGATGCCTTGGGTAAACCCCACATCGCAGATCCAATACTGGTCATTCATTTTTCATATGATAAACAACTTGAAAGATACTTTAAATTTTAATAATAAATTATATTAAAAATAAAAAATGAAATACACTTACGTGCTCTATAACCAAACACCTGATGCAAACAAATGTTATATCGCACCTAGAGTAAACCTAGAATCCTAGATCTAATAGTGGTCTTAGATTTATTATATGATACACCACTATAATATTATTTCAATTTTTTATAAGAAATGAAAATAAAAATATTAAATACAATTACCATTGTGTGTTATATTACTAAAATATCAATGCATACAAATGTAGTGTTGTTCATAGGGTAAAGCCCATATCCTAGACCTAATGGTGGCCTCATATTTCTCATATCAGACACCGTTCAAGAGATTTTATATTATTTTAAAAAAAATAGCATTTATCTTATATATTATATTTAATATTTTTATTCTATCTACATTGAGCCTCTATGGGCCCCATAATCCAATGTTAACCCATCACCTCACTCTGATACAATTTCATTGAATATTTAAAGGTGTTAAAATATAATAATAAATTTCAACTAGTCTAAATGATTAGTAATAATTATTCATATTTCAATTTTTTAGATAACTATGGACTCTGGATGTAGACACCAGTTTCTATTGCACGATCTTGATTGGATAAATAATCGTAAAAATCCAAATGGATCTTGAATAAATATTATTTACATTGAAGGTGTTAAAAACTTTATATCACTTGCTTATTCAAATTAATATTTTCTTTCAGAATAAAGAATTAAATCTCCATGTCATAAATTATATCTTAGGTGATTCAAAATTTTTGACAATGTTGGACTTTATCTTTTGTGTTTTGGTATTTGGAAGAATTATACTTTTTGTTATCAACATGGTGAAAATAATTCCGTTCAAAATAAAATTTTTTGGTTTCAGATCCATCATTTCATAATTTTGTATATGAGGCGGTTGGCCTTTCTATTCCTAAAACAACAACCCAGAATGATATTTAAAATCCTGAATTTGAACTTTCTCAATTTTATAATTTCTTCAAATATGCTGTGGAGGACTTATATCCAGGATTACAGATGAGAAAACATGAAGTTGTTACAAAATATATGGTTATTAAATCAGATTTTGGAATGTCAAATAGTTGTTTCAATCATATTTTGTCATTGGGTAAATCATTATTTACTAATGGAAATACATTACTTGTAATTTTCTATGAAAATAAGAGGATGGTCCATAAATTGGGTCTTACTTATCAATAAATCCATGAATATTCAAATGACTACATTTTATATTATAGTGATTGTGAATCCTTGTTTAATTATCCAAAATCTATAGAATTGAGGTATAAAGAGAAATAATAAGGAAATTATAAAGATCCTATAAAACATATGAGGAATTTTCCCATTACACCTCATTTACAATGTTTATTTATGTCTCATAACACAGCTGGATTGATGAGATGGAATAAATCAAACATTTTTTTAGTAAAATATTAAATAATACATGTGATGGTGATTCATTGAAACATTGTGATCATATGAATCCTTATTTTTCTTCATAACCTCATAACATACAACTAGTCCTTTCTACTGATTATTTTTTCCCATTTGGTGGTTATAGAATTCAATATTCTTGTTGGCATGTTTTCATTACTCCTTATTACTTACCTTCATTGATATTGATGAAGTATCCATATATATTTATATATATGTATATATATATTTGATGTAATTAATTACTTGAAATCCAAAAAAGAATATTGATGTTTATTTGAAGCCACTAATTGATGAGTTAATTTCATTATAGAAAAATGGGGTAACTGCATTTTATATAGTTACAGATCATAATTTTATATTGAAGGTTGCATTAATATGGATGATCAGTAACGTTTTGGAATATGTCATGTCATCTAGATGGAGAACATGTGGTCTAAAATCATGTCCACACTGCATGGCTGAGAAAAAACCAATTTTTTTGGTAATGGGAGAAAGTTTAGTTATTTTTACTTTCATCATAAATTTCTTCCTATGGATCACCCATTTTGAAGGAATGGATTTTTTTTTACAAAATTTAGAATTGAAATAGACAAACCTCCAACAATTCCCTTAGTTAATTAGGGAAAATATAGAGTCTCATCATTTCCTCCTATTACTTTTGGACCAACCAGAATGAAAAAAATGGTTTTGGGAGATATCATAATTGGATAAAGAAGAGTATTTTTTGAATCCCTCATATTGGTCTAGTTTTTTAGTTCATCACATGTTAGATGTAATGCATATTAAGAATATTTTTTTATAACATATTTTATACTATGTTAGACATGCCTGGTAAAACCAGAGATAATATAAAGGCACAGGTAGATCTTTTCAAGATTTGTAGACGCCCTGAACTTCAATTATTTTAAAATGATGGATTATATTAATTAATGAATCCAAAAGTAGCTTACTAAGATCCTAAATAAAACTATTTATTATTCTATTAATGGATTAGATATTTTAGGTTACCAGATGGTTATGCTTATAATTTGTCTCATTTCATCAAAAATGGCATATTACTGGGTTTAAAATTCATCAATGTAATGTCATAATTGAAATATTAATTCATTTTGGTATTATTGAGGTGTTTAGTTCCTTAATATGGGACATGGGGACCAAAATATCATATTTTTTCTGAGATATTTATTGTGGTTACATCGAAGTATGATGCATTGATTTTCATGGAAAAATATATTTTTTTTATTTTTTTTTAAATTGGAGAAAATATTCTCACCAGACCTCTTTGATTCCACAAAACATTTAATATTAAATTTTCCATTTGAATCTAAATATTTAGGACTACTAATATTCTGATGGATGTATCCATTTGAGTGTTTTATACAAAAAATAATGAATAAAGTTTATAAAAAAATCATCCATTGAAGGATCAATTACATAACATTAATTGAATGAGGAAAGTTCAAATTTATAATCTTATTATTTTCTATCAAAATATCTTTAAAAACATAATCGCATGGGTTACAATTAGGAAAATTTTGATGTTTCCACTGTCCATTAGTTTTCAGTTTTTAATCTTCACAAGCTTGATTTTGGTTGTTACTATGAACGATGAATTACAGATGAAGAGTTGCATAGTGCTCATATATATATTCTTATAAATTGAAAAAATGACATGATTAGTGTAGTATGTACTAATTGTTTTTAAAAAAATATTTCTAAAATATACCTTTAAATTAAAATTTTTAGACTATATGATGGCCGTATCAAAAAAAATTTATAAAAATTACTTTTTCTTCTCCTGAAGAATGTTGTAAAAAAATTTCATTTTGGTTTCAAACACTGGTAAGTTATGTTGCTTTCGATTGAGTAATAAATCAATTTTTCAATGATATCTACTATTAAGAAATTTTTTTATTTATAAGAAACACAATATGAAAATAAAATTAATAGTTGATTATGTGTCCTCAAAAAACCTCCATCAAAATTGGTAAAATATTATAATGTGAATGTGGTTAATGGATTATGATTCCTTACACACATATATGGTGAGTCAATGAAATAAATGAATAGTGGTGTTTTTTTGAAAGGTGTTCATCATAAATACAGTGAATTTTATTTTTAAGGTATTTTAGATGAAATAATTGAGTTATGTTATCTAGGACCAAATTATGTAATAATAATTAAATATCATTGTTTTGATACTGATCAAGGGTTGTGAATTCATCCATGACATGGAGTCATTAACATCAAATACAATGGTCTTATTTCGTCAAATGAACCATTTTTATTATCACATCAAGCACATCAAGATTGTTATGAAAACTACTGTGTTGTTTTGGGAGATTGGAATTACTGGTGGAGTGTGATAAAAATAAAATCAACTGAAAATTAGTTTATTGAAAATGATAATGGTGTTATGGAAGTGCTACATGTAAAAAAATTCAAGAAATATCCAAAAATATATCTCTTACTCGATGAGATATAAATATCGAGGATAAACCTCCCCCTGTCAAGGGTTAATGATATAGATAATATTGATGAATTAATAACGGATGATGAAATTGAAATTCATATAGAAGTTGTTGATGTTGAAGACGAGGATGAATAAATTGATATCAATGAAAATGATAAAAAATGTGATGATTGGTGTATTATATTCAGGTCTTTAGTTACATGTAATTAAAATATTCTAATTTTTTTTATATTTGTATTATTATTTTTTACAGGTATTATTATTATATTCTGGTATTTACTAGTTTTTTATATTTGATATTTTTATTAAAAAAATTACTGGTATGAATATTTGTTTTAGATGGATGGAGATGATCCTGAAAATCTATTTCATTCTCTCACTGATTTCGATCTTCCTATTGATGAGCCCAATTTAGCTAATCCTCGGGATAGTGCACCTGTTAGAAGAGGCTTCGGTCTTGCTCGATTGATGATTTCAGATCATGATCGAGAGAGATGACCATATACTGATTTTGATCCTAATTTGAGGAGGTATGTTTATTTATTTAATATATTTATTTTATATTAACTTTGTGTATTAATTTTGGTAATAATTTTATGATTATTAATTTTTATTTGCATAGTTTTTTACATTTAGTTGTTGGGTAGGATGGTGCGAATCTATGAAATTATTTTTCCAAGTCATGGGTGTCATAGGACCTAGTTCTCATCATCATGCATTAGAAAATGTTTGACCACTGTATTGTATGATATTAAATAAAATTTATTTTTAAAATTTTATTTAATTACAAAAATATTGTTTTTTAATATCATGCAGAATTTATTTTCTCTGATTCTTAGTAGACGAAGATGTCCTATCTAGGAGACATGAGAAATTTTTTTATGTGATCGCTTTTTTCAGTTTCTACACTACCTCATAAAGCGAGCTATGGATAAATATTGTGCTACTATTTTTTATAAATCTCGCATCCCCCATCAACCTGACTATATATTATATTGGGGATGGGATATATAGTGCTCCTTCTAGCTAAGAGAGATTTTTAGGAGTAGTTCATCATCTGGACTTCAGAGCCAGAAGAGGCAAGAGGTTACACATAGGGCCAGAAGTGTTACATTTGGAATACATTGATGACATATGGTAAGTGATATTATTTATTAATGTATATATACTTTAACTATAACATGTTTTTATATTATAAAGGTTATTATTAATCCATATATTATGAAGTTTAAAGTTTATAAGAACGTGTAGACTGATCCTTATATAGGAGAAGTGATAGGTGATCGACAACACCATATTATTCTTAGCAATTTTTTAATAATTTCATTGATATTAATTTTATTATTATTATAATTTTTCATTATATTAAATAGAAATGTATGAGGTTGTTACCTCTCATTCAAATGAGAGTCAAGCTGAGAGAGAACAAGATTCCACCCATGATTTGGGTTTCGATGAGGGGGGGGGGGGTGGAAACAAGCGACTTCTCATAGTATCGAGAAATTTTAGGTGATTGGTATTAGTTCCCAACTGAAACCGATCAGTTATTATGGTAATTCTACGATGTCATCAATGAGTGCAAAGGGAGGTTGTGGAGATTCGTTTTCGGTGTCATCACCCACTTCACAATATGAGGAGAGGTTGGGAGATCAAGATGAGATGATATAGAAGATTTAGAAAGGGAGGGAGAAAGAGAATGATCAGTAGTGTCAGAGAGATGAGAACATGTTAGAGTATATGCGGTGACTTGCGCGTGACATTGGTATGGAATTTTCTACCCCTAATCCTTTGAGTGATCCTCCTCCACCTGACGACAGTTCATGACTTGTGAAGTTTTATGACTATTTTGTAATTTGGAATGACAAACATATTATGGTTGAAATTATGTATTGTTTTGATTTCTGTTTTAATTTTTTAAATTTTTTATAATTTTTATAAAAAAACTAATGATTTTTAAATATTTGTAAATTTCATAATGTTTTTTAATTTTTGTACATTTTATTAATGTTTTAACTTTTTTTAATTAATTTTAACTTTTTAAATTCTTTTAATTATTTCAATTTTTTTAAATATATTTACTTTTTAAATTTTTTAATTTTTTTTAATTATTATAAATATTTTTAAATAAATTTAATTTTTAAATTTTTAAATTTTATTTTATTTTTTAAAATAATTATAAACAGGATTTTTTTAATATTTTATGTTTTTTAAATATATTTTTTTATTTATTTTTATTTTTAGAATAATTAATTTAAATTATTTTTCATTTTCATATTTTTTTTTGAAAGAATTATTATTTGCGACGAATGAACGATCCAACAAAAATAATCAATTATGATGATCCATCACAATTATTCAATATTTGTGACGGATCATCACAAATAACCTTAATTTTGGCGCCTTTTTTCCGACAGTGCATTAGCGGCGAACTCCCATCGCAAAGGACTTTTAGTGATGGAATTCTGTCACTAATGATCTATCGTAAATAATGGAAACATTAGTATGGTGAGATCTGACTCATGCATGGCTTCTAAGAGTATATTCCCATGGTTTCATTAGAAAAAATGAGGTTCTTATCCTTGTTTCTTCCATGGGCGGCCTAGCCATCAACATGGATCACCAGTTTGCACTTTACTACCTGACCCAAGTGAGGCGGGATAGAGGTACTCTCATGGCGGTAGTTTCATCACCCACCGTGTGTGCCATCTCGATACCATCGATGCAACTTGGTCTCTTTACGTGTCTGGGAAGATAGAGGCCATTGGCCTCTATGTGCTTCATCATATATGGCTCTTGAGGAAGGTCAATGAGGGATATTAGTGGGCCTCGGAGTACTTGAATAACTTTCCATGTCCCCTCCCCTAACTCATGGTTTCCCTACCCCTGTTGACCAATCAATCCCCACTTTCACCATAACACTAGTTGCATCATATACTACCACTATTTCACCACCCCCTTCAACCACAGCTTCCCCACTGACAACATCTACACTCGCCCCACCAGTTACGTCCAACCTATGTCTAATTTTATAGTATATTTTGAAGAACTTGTGCCAGATTTTCCTCCACATCGCCATTCCCTTCATTGCACCACCCATTTTCCTCACCCCACTCAACCACTACCCCTACTTCTGCCCATCCAACACCAGCCACTAGCCCCACTACATTATCTATTCTCACCCCACACACTAACCTTGTCTACCTACCTCCTGATATGACTAACCCAACTACCTAGTAGAAGTATCTTACAGAGTAGGCCTGGTGGGGTAAGTTACCTTCCCTCCCGTCTTCGTCTATGGTTCCCCCGATCGATCCAGCTACCATACATATAGCCACAATACAAATTGGAACCTCACTATAGGTTCCGGGCGCAGTGGAAGCGCGTTCGTGGGTTTTCCCAACTTTAATTTTAACGTTAAACAACATTCAATCCAAGATCCTTCATGATATAAAACGCCGAATCTTCGGAATAGAACAAAGAATGAAAAGAAAAGAAGAGTCCCAGAACCCTTGAGGAGTATCATCATATGTTGATTATAATTAATTTAATTAATTCATATGAATTACCTCGTTGGAATTATTTCTTCGTTGATGTGTCCTGTAATGATTCGGTGAACCGTCATTGCGTCATAGAATCCAAGTGTAGGATTCCTCTAGTGGTGATCCACACGTGTCTCACATATCTCCGGACGTCGCCAAAGGGATCTCCGGGTGCTAGCGCAGAAGAACCTTTGCTTGTGATGTCCACCTTTGACCGCCTTGATTCGGTGGAGTATCTTGCTCTCATAACTTGAGGGTGTTCTTAGTGGAAAGGAAATTCTATCATGGCTTGAGAGTATTTCCAAATCCGTTGTGCAAAACAATGACTCTTCAAAATGTTGTGGTTGTGAGGATATTTATAATCGGGTTTGAGGTTAATAGAGTTATGACAATAAATAAACGTGTTACACGTTTTATTTATTTCATTAACTCTTATTGAAAACCCCCATGTCGAATTTTTAATTCCTTGACATGTTCCCACGCTGATTATAATAAATATCATTTAATAAAAAAATATTAAATACTCAAAATCCCAACTGGAAAAACTACATGGCGTGTATATTTAATATACACGGCGTGTACTTTTATTTTCCATTTTTCTCCACCACATTTATTAGACCTTGAGCAATGACTATTTATTTCTTAAATTAATGTAACTTCATTACTCACTAATAAATATATTATTTCATCCACAATATATTCTCTCGAATAACTAGTGTCAAAATAAATGCGATCAAACATCCTTAAATAATTATTAAACCACAGTCGGGAATAATATTTATTTAACTTGTTAAATTAATATTTAACTGAGATACATGGACACACTTAGTGTGTCACCCTCTAGGCCTCTTTCTCAGTGGCATTAGGCTGAGCCTGCCTAAAGTCCAAGGTTAGCGTCTAGCAACACGCCAAGGAATCCATTGAGAAAGAAGTTAATGCCGCAATGATGTGTCACCTCCTACGAATGCTTACTGTGTAATATAATCCATTTGTCTCGATATCTCCAATCAATAAAGTTTCATTCTAGTGCCATCAACCCATGTGCTTGATTATTCTTTCTTTCACTTCCCAGAATTGAACTTGCTGATACCTTACCATGGCCATGGATTTATTTAGGCTATATCAATTCCATCAAAGGGCCTGAGATATCTACTTCCGTTATGGAACGGAAGGGACATATCTTTTCTCGCATTATCTATTAATTCGATATTACTCATGACACACCCAACGTATCCTACCTCGCTGTGAATAGTGTGTCGTCACAGTTTTCATCAATACATATAAGTGCACGAGTTGTAATACCCATTAATAATAATCTTAAAGTCTAAGGAACAATACACACGTCCGCAGATAGTAACATCCAATGACACTATGAAATGTGGATTTCCTACTGGCGGGTCTCGTTCTCATAATATCCTCCTGGATATTACCAAGGGCACACACCATGATACGGTGCCTCAATGTTTTATGAGTCCTTACCCCTAATGACCTCTATTATTTGTGTCCCTCAAATAATATCATCCGGCCATATAACATGCATTCAAGAATAGTGTTATGGAACTTTCGGGTTCTCATCATAGTAGGGATCCACTACGACCCTTTAATGAAATAACTGTCCTTAGAACATTATCACATGACATGTCACACAGAAGAACAATCAAGATGTGATAAGGCTTTTATTTAAATGAATAAAGTAAAAATTAGTTGGTTCTAGACCACCAACTCCAACAGACTACCACTTGGACTAGATCCAACTGCTAACCGCCTTTAACCCTCTAGCTCTCACATGATATTCCTGCTTCTGCTGAGATAGGCCTTTAGTCATGGGGTCCACCACGTTCTCTTCCGTGGACACTCTGCTCACTGCAACTTCACCGCTTTGATATAAATCCCTCATGAGGTGATACTTTCGGAGTATGTGGTTTTTCCATTGATGTGACCTTGGTTCTTTTACAAGATCCATCATTGTAGTATTATCACAATACAATGTAATGGCATCATTACTGCTAGGCACCACATCAAGCTCCTGGACAAAGTTCCGAATCCAGACGGCTTCCTTGGATGCATCAGAAGCCGCTATATACTCGGACTACGCTGTAGAATCGGCGACAACTAGCTGCTTTGAACTCTTCCAGCTCACAACTCCTCCATTGAGACAGAAAACATATCCAGAGTGCGACATCAGATCATTCTGATCTGTTTGAAAACCAGCATCAGCATACCCTATGATGACAAGCTCCTCGTCTCCTCCATACACAAGGAACATATCCTTAGTTCTTCTCAGATACTTAAGGATAGTCTTAACCGCAGTCCAATGTTGTTCTACTGGATCTGTTTAATATCTTCCTACCATGCTCAGTGCATAGGCAACATCAAGCCTGGTACATAACATGACATACATGATGGATCCTATAGCCGAAGCGTATGGGATCTTGCTCATCCTATCTTTCTCCTGCTGTGTCTGGGGACACATTTTCTTAGAAAGATGTAAGCCATGTGACAATGGAACCAATCCCTTCTTGGATTTCTCTATACTAAATCTCTTTAGTATCTAGTCAATGTATATACCCTGACTTAGTCCAAGAAGCCTCTTGGATCTGTCACGAATGATCTTGATCCCTATAATGCAGGCTGCTTCTCCTAAGTCCTTCATGGAGAAACACTTGTTCAACCAGTCTTCAACTGACTGTAAGGCTATTACGTCGTTTCCAATAAGAAATATGTCATCAACATATACCACTCTGGTGACGACCGCATTCCCATTAAACCGGTTATAAACACATGGCTCACATTCATTCTTAATGAAACCAAATTCCTTTATGGCATCATCAAATCGAATGTACCATAACCTGGATGCTTGCTTCAATCCATAAATGGATTTCTGCAACTTGCAAACCCGTTTGGCTTCACCTGGTGTCACAAACCCTTATGGTTGTGTCATATAGACGTCTTCCTGAAGGTTCACGTTAAGTAATGTTGTTTTGACATCCATCTGCCAAATCTCGTAGTCATGGTAAGCTGCTATGGCAAGTATGATTCTTATGGATTTAAACATGGAAACTGGTGAGAAGGTTTCATCATAGTCAATTCCTTGATGTTGTCTGAATCCTTTATCCACTATCCTTGATTTATAGGTGCTAACTTGACATTCTGTGTCTAGCTTTCTTTTGAATACCCATTTGCATCCAACAGGATTTACATAAACTGGCTCATCGACCAGAACCCAAATATGGTTCTGATACATGGAATCCATCTCAGAATTCATAGCTTCTAGACATCTTGCAGCTTCTGAGCTTTCTACTGCTTCCTTGTAGGAGAGAGGTTCATCATTGTCCAACAATAATGATTCACCATCTTCGGTGACTAGGAAACCAAATCTCTCTAGTTCCCTTACCTCTCTTGAGCTCTTACGCAGTACTTGTGTTTCTGGAACCTCTTCCACGGGGACCTTTGGAACTTGTTCCTATACCAACTTTTGTATATCTTGAGCATCAACTTCATCGAAGTAAATCTTGCTCCCACTATCCTTCTTGGGGATGTGCTCCCTCTCAAGAAAGACAGCTTGTCAGGCGACAGTCACTTTCATGACTTGAGGATTATATAGGTAATATCCTTTCATTTCCTTGGGATATCCTATAAAGATACACTTCGTGCCCTAGGGTTCTAGTTTGTTGCCTGATAAGGCCTTAACAAATGCCTCGCATCCCCATACACGTGTGTGTGACAAAGTGGGTTTCCTTCCATTCCATAACTCGGATGGAATTCCATTTGCCGCCTTAGTTGGTACTCGGTTTAATGTGTATGCTGAAGTTTTTAATGCATATCCTCAAAAGGATAATGGAAGATCCGCATGACTCATCATCAACCTCACCATGTCCAACAAGGTGCGGTTCCTCCTTTCACTAACAACATTCCACTGTGGTGTATAAGGAGGAGTGAGCTGAGATAGAATCCCAGACTCCCGTAGAAGATCGATGAACTCATGGTTTAGATATTCTCCACCTCGATTCGATCGAAGCTTCTTTATCTTCTTACCAAGCTGATTCTCTACTTAATTCTTGAATTCCTTAAATTTCTCTAAGAACTCTGACTTATACCTCATTAAGTAGACATAGACATATCTAATCAAATCATCAGTTAAAGTAATGATGTAAGAATATCCACCTCTAGATTCTACTGGAAATGTTCCACACACATCTGTGTGTACCAATCCTAGAATCTCTATGGCCCTTTCACCTTTTCCACCAAAAGGCAGCTTGGCCATTTTTCCTTGTAAACAAGCGTGACATCTATCAAGTGGTTTTAGCTCAGTAGAGTCTAAATAGCCATCTTGGAAGAGCTTTGTCAAACACTTCTCGTTCACATGACCAAGGCGGTGATTCCATAATTGGGTGATTTATGAGTCATGTGAGTTTGTTTTGTTATCGATTTCCAACAATTGGTTTTCATAATTCAATACATACAAACCATTATTTAAATTTGTCATACCATAACATACATTGTTCTTATAAAAGCGACAACCCTTATTTCCAAATTTAAAAACAAATCCATCCATATAAAAACAGGATACAGAAATTATGTTCTTGGTAACACTAGGCACACAATAACAGTTATGTAAAACCAAAATCATCCCAGTCAGCAATGAGAGGTGGTAGTTGCGAATAGCCAATGCAGCCAGCGTTGTGCCATTGGCAGCTCGAAGATCCACCTCTCCTCTGGTGATCTTTTTAATCTACTTGGTTCCTGCATTTGAATACATATGTGAGCCCCAAAAATTGTATCTAATACCCAATGTGTATAAATAGAATGATTGCACTTGATAACAAATGTACCTTTAGCATCCCCATGCTTCTGGGTGTAGTTCCTCTTCCAGTGGCCCTGCTTTCCACATGCAAAACACACTGCCTCCCGTTCCTTGCCCTGCCTCTGGATCTTCCCCTTCTTGGAGGGATGGTGCTCGAGGGCTTCAGACCGTTTATAAGTCTTTGGCTCTTTTTCCTTGTCCTTCCTTTTATTGTTCACCATAAGGACCGCGGGTTTGTCACGCCCCATGTCCTTATCTACCTGGCAAATCAGGTTCAGAAGCTCTGATAGACTCTTCTCATTTCCGCTCATGTTATAGTTGACAATAAAGCTAGAGAAGGTCTTGGGCAGTGATGATAGGATGAGATCTATATGCAACTCATCCGGTAATTTAATCCCTAAGATGTCCAAGCGTTCAATGTAGCCAATAAGATTGACTACATGAGGCCCAGCTGGCGCAGACTCTCCAATCTTCGTGGTAAACAAATCATTGGAGATCTCATACCTCTCCTATCTTTCCTTCTCTTGGTAGAGATCTTTAAGGTGAGACATCATGCTATACGCGTCCATGTTTTCATGTTGCTTCAAGATATCATTAGACATGGCCGATAGCATGAAACACTGGACATCTGTGGCATCATCCATGTGTTTCATGTAGAGAGATAATTCCTCATCACTAGCCTCTTTCCCAGGAGAAACTGGAATAGGTTCTTCCAGCACATATAATTTCCTTTCGTGGCGAAGGAAGACGTATAAATGCCTCTGCCACTCTTGGAAATTGGTGTCGGTGAGAAGGTTTTCTTTTTCGAGTATAGTGTTCAATAATATGATTTAAGTCATTTTCTTGTCGTTTTTACAAATTAAGATGATCAAAGGTTTAGTACTTTATTTCAAAATTTGAGACAAATAAATAAATTAATACTTATTAGTCTCCCACTATTTTATCGAAATCCAATAGCCCTCACCATTGACTTCGTAATATTATGTTGTGTGAATATTCTAGTGGAAAGGATCCATATTGCCCTTCACATTACCCCAACTAGGGTTGGTCAAGCAACATGAAGGGTTTTAGGTAGGAATTCCAAATGCCAACTGCATTAACTCGTAGCTCCTTGATCTGCTGAGTGGACTCCCCAATCCTGAAATCCTTTTTTGATTTCCTCAACCATTGCCTCTTGGTCACACCAAGCCCTGCTGTGGCAGTAAACCCTTGATGCGAACCAAGTCAAGTCAACCCAAAACCTTGAATTATAATTCCCCGATAATTGAATACACCCTAACCAGGGTTGGTCAAGCATTTTGAACTATGGTTCGATTCTAACCATGATTATGGAAAGCTATGACGACTTAATATTTATTTTGAGGGATTTTATCCTTATACATAAATTTCCATTTTATTATCTTTGATTACATGCTTGTTAATATTATGTGGGATATAATTAAGTGAGTAACCATGTCTAAGATAATATTTACATATAAGCCGGTTTTATTTTAGTTCCATCTTGCATGCTCATTTAATTAATTATTTGTGTGATCGTGACAACACACCCATAATAAATAAACCATGAAACTGAATGAAATAAAATAAATGGTATGATCATGAGCTTTTCTATTGGTTATTTTATCTAGCGGTTGATAAACTAACCCAAGACCTAGGGGAGAAACACCCTGAACCTTTCGGGTTCATGTTTACTACTTTCCAAATGTAAAACATTGTATCTCCTTGGATTGGATTCACCTTGGCTCCTGACTTGAGCCGCCTACACTAGCTTGGGAGCTCCATCCATTACATATGCATTTATCTGACACGCAGGTGAGGGGTAAAAGGGGTTTTTACATAAAAGAATCTTTGGATGCGTAGGCCCTACATATTAATGGGGAGATGGCTCGCAGGCCAACAAATTTAATATAAATAAATAAATTAAAAGAAACCATTCACATACAAAGGTCTCAGTCTAGATCATGATCATCCATACATGCAACGATATTTACGCATAAATAAAACTAGCATTCAATTATTTAATCGTTCTTCTTTAAGATAAATCATGCTCGAATCAATTAATTTTCTTTAATTAATCAATCCTTTTATCTTAAATCCCTTTTCTGAATTTCCTTGAGATTCTCATACATCGTAATTTTAAACAAATAAATTCATTTAAAATTATCCTTGTACGTAACTTGTACCTTGGAGGCAACCCGATGAATTCCCATTTATTACGCAGATGTTAAATTAAACACATATATATAAAACACCTATCACGTATTGTGCCTCAGTTTTACGCATGCACCATGGTACACGTCTCAAGGGTTTGTATAATATAATAATAAATTTTAATAAATATGCGTAATTTGGGTGAGTACACGGAGTGTAGTTCCGACTACACGGCGTTTACTTTTCTTCACCGTCCATCTGAAGTACACGCCCGGGGACAGGGCATGTTAATTTACTTCGGAAATTTTCGGAGTACACGGCGTGTACAGTGGGACACATGCCGTGTAGTTTCCGTGTTACACAGTTTCCAGCCGGGCAGGCCGTGTACGGAGTACACGACCCAACCCTAACCCGAAGGGACTACACGCCGTGTTCATTGGACCACACAGCATGTATTCTAGAAACCGTGTGCCACCTGTTTCTGGTCAACACACGGTGTCTTAAATTCTTAGATAGAATCCAATACACGACCTGATTTGGCAGATCAGTCAATGCATTGAACCTAGACTACACAGTGTGTACTTCCGAATACACATCGTGTATTCTGGTGTTATACGGATAGAAACGTTTGGCTCCTCCTGATGAGTTCCTCTATTTTATTTTAATCAAAATTAAAAGAAAAAATCATTTCTGTGAGGTGAGCGAGAAACGAGGGAGGAGGAATAGATCTCGATATTCAGATTTCCAGAACGACTAAACTTGAATTGAATTAACTAAATTATTAAATGCATAAATTACCAATGAAAAACTAAATAATTATAATCAATGATATGACCCCCTCTGATGCCACTTGTAGGTTATGGGTATAGCGGAAGCACATTTGTGGGTTTTCCCAACTTTAATGTTAACGTTAAACAACGTTCAATCTGAGATCTGTCACGATATAAAATGCCGAATCTTCAGAATAGAACGAAGAACGAAAATAAAAGAATTGTCCCGGAACCCTTGAGGAGGATCATCATATGTTGATTATAATTAATTTAATTAATGCATAAGAATTTCCTTGTTATAATTCTTTCTCCGTTGATGTGTCCGGTCACGATTCAGCGAACCGTCGTTGCATCGTAGAATCCAAGTGTAGGATTCCTCTAGCGGTGATCCACATGTGTGCCACATATCTTCGGATGTCGCCGAAGGGATCTCCGGGTGCTAGCGCGGAAGAACCTTCGCTTGCAATGTCCGCCTTCGACCGCCTTGATCCGGTAGAGGATCTTGCTCTCGTAAATTGAGGGCGTTCTTGGTGGAAAGGGAATTATCTCTTGGCTTGAGAGTATTTCCAAATCCGTTGTGCACAACAATGGCTCTTCAAAATTTTGGGGTTGCGAGGATATTTATAATCGGTTTTGAGGTTAATAGAGTTATGAAAATAAATAAATGCATTACGCATTTTATTTATTTCATTAACTCTTATTGAAAACCCCCATGTCGAATTATTAATTCCTTGACATGCGCCCACGCTGATTATATTAAATATAATTTAATAAAACAATATTAAATCCTCAAAATACCAACTGGAAAAACAAAATGGCATGTAATAATTAATACATGGCGTGTACTTGTTTTCCATAAAACTACACTGCGTGTATATTTAATATACACGCCGTGTACTTTTATTTTCCATTTTCTCCACCACATTTATTAGACCTTGAGAAATGGCTATTTATTTCTTAAATAAATGTAAATGAATTGCATGCTAATAAATATATTATTTCATCCACAATATATTCTCTCGAATAACTAGTGTCAAAATAAATGCGATCAGACATCCTTAAATAATTATTAAACCACAGTCGGGAATAATATTTATTTAACTTGTTAAATTAATATTTAACTGAGATACATGGACTCACTTAGTGTGTGACCCTCTAGGCCTCTTTCTCAGTGGCATTAGGCTGAGCCTGTCTAAAGTCCAAGGTTAGCGTCTAGAAACACGCCAAGGCATCCATATGGAAATAAGTTAACACCACAATGATGTGTCACCTCCTACAAACGCTTACCGTGTAATATAATCCCTTTGTCTCGATATCTCCAATCAAGCAGGTTGCATACTAGTGTCATCAACCCATGTGCTTGATTATTCTTTCTTTGAATTCCCAGAATTGAACTTTCCCATACCATACCATGGCCATGGATTTATTTAGTCAATATCAATTCCATCAAAGGGCCTGAGATATCTACTTCCGTTATGGAATGGAAGGGATAGATCCTTTCTCACATTATCTATTAATGCGGTATTACTCATGACACACCCAACCTATCCTAACTCGTTGTAAATAGTGTGTCATCCCAGTTTTCGTCAATACATCTAAGTGTGAGAGTTTTAATACCCATTAATAATAATCTTAAAGTCTAAGGACCAATACACACGTCTGCAGATAGGAACATCCAATGACACTATGAAATGTGGATTTCCTACTGGCGGGTCTCGTTCTCATAATAACCTCCTGGATATTACCAAGGGCGCACGCCATGAGAAGGTGCCTCAAATTTTTATGAGTCCTCACCCCTAATGGCCTGTATTATTAGTGTCCCTCAAATAATATCATCCAGCCATATAACATACATTCAAGAATAGTGTTATGGCACTTCCGGGTTCTCATCATAGCAGGGATCTGCTACGACCCTTTAATGCAACAGCAGTCCTTAGGACATTATCACATGACATGTCACGCAGAAGAACAATCAAGATGTGATAAGGGTTTTATTTAAATGAATAAAGTACAAAGTAGTTGGTTCTAGACAACCAACTCCAACACTCACCTCCTCCATCATCAACTGAGCCTACTGCCAAAACCAAGACATCAATTATGGAATTAAATCCTCTATCTCAAGCCTTCATCTATGAGGTATATTTAGAAGAGTTGATTTATACCCCCACTATTCATGAGGGGACTTTTAATGCATATATAGGTGAGAATTACCCTATTGTTTTGTATTTTCTATGCACCCATCCTCCATTGTACTCAGTCTGCATGTTTTCTTTTTTGTATTACCATTGTATCTAATTTTCACTATTATATCATTTATTATATATATGGATGGGATACCTTTTTTTAACTTCACTTATCTTTGTCTAATTTTCATTTCACCTTTTCATTAAATTAGCTTATTTTTACTCTTATGCATCCTCTTTGGTATTTGATGGGCTTGTCAGACCACCATTCGGCCTCTTTCATGTGACGGATCAGACTATGGCTGACATCTAGATATAGTTTGATGAGATCCAACTCCAGATCCATCATCAATAGGATCTTCCTCCATGATGACTATGGCATCTATTTCTACTACATAATCTTCATGTTCAATACCTTCCTGAGTTGGTTAATCCTATTAAACATCTTCTCAAGCTAGATGACACAACCACCAACTACTATAGGAGGAACCATACCCCTAATCTAATGGATGGCATTGAGTAATCTTTTTTTCCATATATCTAGCTGGAAATGTCAAAGTTATCACTCTATGGAAGGAACCCCGTATTTTTTTCTTCATTTTTAATTGTGTTCTTGGGGCCTTTTTTATTTTCTATAATTTTATAGTCATCATTCATCCTAAACATCATTTTATTTCATTCTTTCTATTATCTAATCAGTTTTCTCCAATTTTTAACTCTGTATTCCAACTTATTTTTCTACTTACAAATTGGGTGACCCTTGTGGACTAATTGTTAATCTAGTAAAGTTATTTTGTTTCAAACAATTTTTTCAGGTATCCCAATTTAAAATCAACATCCAAAAATTTTACCCATAGAATGAAATTCACTATAGGGATCTCTAGATTCCCTAATTTTAAATTCTAAACTTTCCATTTCATTTCAATATGTGTAATACTATTTATATATCTCATGATTCTTTCCAAAATAGTGTTGACACTGTATCATTTTAAGTGTGTGGGGGTCCTTCTTGAGTTTTATTATTGATGCACTTTGTATTTTTACTTATTTTAACTTTTATAAATAAATTTTTCATTTAAATCATGATTTAAACTTGAAATTTCATTACAACCATTCAAATAACTGGTAAAGTTAGGCTTGAGATTTGGGAAATACATTTTTATTCATTTTTATATTTTTAGTGTGATTGTTGTGTTGAGTAATTTAATTCAAATTCTAGATTATTGTAATTTATTTTAATGGATTTTCTACTAGATATTATAGCATGAGGGATTACTAGTTATTTTTACTTACTCATATTACCAAGAGAAATCTAGACCTATATTTTCATATTATTTTATGAGCATATTTCTTGATAGATACTTGGGGCATGTAAGCCTATCAGAACTTGCATTGATATCTTATTAAGGATTTTATTGAACAAATTCACTTTTAAAATGATTGAGATAATTTTATTTGATCCCTTTTCTCGAAGACCCTCATGTATATATTTCCTTGTTTATCCAATAGTATCCATGAATAACCTAGTTACGATCGAGCTGTTTCAAGCCTATTATCCCTTCCAACCCTGGACTTGGTACATTGGGTGATTTTCCTTTGAACGAGTTTCACTGTTGATGGACATAAAATGTTGATACAAAGAAGTAATATGGTGACACTTTCACTAGATTTTTATGATATGGTGCATTATCACTTTTGGAATTTTTTATGTTTACAAAATACCTTAAAAATAAGGGTTTTTTTATTAGGAAGGTCAAAATTCACCATTTAATTGATAGATGAATATTATGGTAGATTATATGTGGTTAGGTTATGGATGTGAGACTTTTCCTAGACATCATTTTCAAAAACTAAATACAGAATAAAAATAAGGGAATGGGGTATATTTTTGATACTTACATGAAATATCCATGGCCCCACTTAGAGTTGTTTTGATCATGGAAACATTTTTTCTATGAGGATTTACTTCATTGAATTATTCTTGATTATAATTCATTATTCTATATATATTACCCTCTATTTGAGTTTGATGTTTATTTTCTACCCATATACCCTCATCCTTGGAGACATTTAGAACTTATTTCTAAAGCCCTCATGATAGATTTTGTATTTTTCTTTAGGAAGTGGAGGTGATAGAACCAATTCAATCATTTGGTTACAAACTTGTATTCATGGTATGATCATAACTCCAGTTTTATTTTACCATGAGTGATGAGATAAAATTCATTGTGAGGTAAATCGAAATATGGGTGTAGTTTATAAGGAACAACTATGAAAATATAATTAAAGGAAGAATGAATCTAAATAAAAAACATGACTATTAAGAATGCTTAATTTTATCTATAGGATTTATTCTGGTTGACTAAATTTTTATACATACACTTAGTTTTACTTTCCTAGTTGTAATGCATGTTTCTTGTTTAAAATTTGATTGATTTGGAATCCTTGTTGATATTATTTTTTCCTGAGGATAAGAAATTATTCAAGTGTTGGAGAATTTGATAAGCTGAATTTATATGCGCTTTTTGGATACATTTAGTTTAGTTTTAATTATATTTTATTTGATAATTTACTAGGTTTTGTTTTATTTTTATAGGAATTAATAATTTAAGATTTAAAGGAAGAATTGATGAAAGTGGGAAAAAATATGTTTCACATGTCATGAATGTAGTTAAAAACATGTGTTCTTAAATAACAGAATCCCTAAGTATCCAAAGGCCAGCCCGTGACAATTTATATGATGTGAATATAGTACAAAATGTGAACATATGTTACGCTTTTTGAGTTTTTCAAAAGATGAATCATACTGGATTTTTACAAATTAAGTTAGTACAAGACATAAATAACATATAGGACAAGTAGAATCTACACAATGTGAAAATTTTGAGATCTCATCCCATCAAAGATTCAAACTAAGGATTCAAAAAGATCCATGAATCTCATAGAATATTTTGGATCTGAAGTACACAACATGAATCCAAATGATGGATCATGTACATGTCAATACAAGATCCATATAAAGTTATTACATGACGTGAACATTTTACACATCATGTACTTTTTGAGCCTATATATGTTTTAGAACCTAATACACACATAGAGTGTTCAAATTTGGGTTTATTTTATTCCATACTTCCTCTTTTTTCTTCTATTTTCATTCACTTCTATCTTTTCTTCTTTCTTTTGTTGTTTTACACATTCTGTTTTTGGCACTTTAAATCTAAAGAAATGTGTGTTGATCATTATTGATTCAACTTTATGATTTCAATCCCATATTCTATAAAACATTTATTGTATAGAATTTTTTCATTTATTATTCATTAAATTTAGTATTTAATTGATATTTAAAGTTTTTAATGGTGGATTCATTTGATTGAGGTTGTCTATTTGTCACGTCAATCATGTTGCGAACTGTTTCCATGCTTTATTTCTCTACCATCATGCATAGATTTTCCACATAGGGTTAGTGGTTGAGTGTAGGCACTATTTAAAACTAAAAAAATATCTTTTTATGGTAAAACACAACCATCCTAAGTGGAAATCCCATGCTCCTCCAAATTCAAGAATGAAAGTATGAACATGTCTTCAATAAAATGTATATCTTGTTTTTTCTGACTAGCTACATGAGGATGGTATTATATGCTCAACTTAATCTAGGACCTCATAACTCTTAGATCCCCACAAAAATTGATATGTGTACTAGGGATCCCTATTAGAAACAATGGTTTATGAAACTCTATGCAACCAAAACACCTTTTTCACATATAGATTTTCCAAATCCTAAAATTTGATGGTATCATGAATGAGAATAAACTAAGTTGATTTTTTTAATCATCCCATCACTACCCAAATCACATTATTTCATCAAGGAATAAATGAAACCCCAACAATGAAATCAATTTAAATCTATTATCACTTCAAAGTCATTATAGGAAGGGTTTGAAGTAGACCAAAATTATTTTGATGCTCTGCCTTTATTTTTTGGTATATCTAACAACATGAAAAAAATAAGCAATTTCCCATTTCTTAACTAGACACTATAATCGATACATTATATCATAAAATATCTTATTCATAACTAGGTAAACTAACCACTGGGAATTAGGATAATACCTCAACCTAGACTTTATCATGGGTGATGAAACGACATAATGGTTCCTAAAATAAAGAGTTCCCTCTGGAAATAGAGGCCATTTTTTATGGTATCCCCACCATATAGAGAATTATTGATACCTTGAAACTCATAATTATGATATTTATATTGGAGTGTCATCTCAAGAATATGGGATTCCAACTAAACACTTGAATGAACTATCATTTTATTATCCTACCTATCTCCCAAATGAATGTGATCAAAAAGGGCCATAAGATTCAACTCATAGGATGATTCCTTCATAGGCTAGGCTAGAAACCTCTCTTAAGAGCATCAGTCACAATATTCCCCTTCCTAGGGGTGTAGGAAATTGAAAATTAAAAATATTTTAGGTACTCCACCCATAACCTCTATTGGAGATTCAAATCTTTCTATGAAAAAATGTAACACAGTCTCTTGGGATCAGAATAAATGGTAAACCATTCTCCAAAATGGTAGTGTTTCTAACTCTTAAGGGAATACAACATATTTGTGAGTTCAATATCATATGTGGAATATTTCTTCTCAAGTAGATAAAGATGATAAGAACCATAATATTTCATGTGATCACCCTACATGGGAACACAGCCCAAACCTAAACCTAAATCATCCCAAAAGACTATGTATCCTTTCCTAGGATCTGAAAGAGTCATCGCTATAAATGAATTCATCCAGTTGTTCAACTCATTGAAGGAATTTTAAAGTAAAAAAATAAAAAATTAAATTAAATACCTTCTGGGTGATAACAATCAATGAAGAAGCCATCTTGGAGAAATCATTTATGACCTGACATTAATATTCTAATAAACCCTAGAATCTATGAATCTCAAAGACATTCCACAATTCTTCCCATGATAAGAAATCTTTTACCTTTTCATGATCCACTAAGATACCATGTTTCAAGACCACTTTCCTTGATAAATTTACTCCCTGAAACGAAAATTGCCATGTTAAAAGTTTATGAAAAATTTGGTGATTCCAAAAGATGTCCAAAAAATAATCATAAATGAACCACATGATCATCCTTGTTTTTTGAATAAATTAAGATTTCATCCACGAATACAACAAAAAAAGAGTCTCGATACTGGTGGAAAGTATTTTTATCAGTTTCATAAACACTACAAGAGTGTTGTTCAAGATAAATGGAATAACAAGATATTCATAGTTTCCAAACACATTCTCAAATGTGGTATTCAAAATATAAGAATACTTAATATTGAGATGGTGGTAACCTAACTGAAGATCAATCTTAGAGAACCACTTCACCCCTTTAATTAGATCAAAAAAATCATCAATGTAGAGAAATGATTCATTATTATTGACCATAACTTGATTGATATTATAGTAGTCAACACACAAGATAAAGGTTCAATTTTCTATAACACCTTAAGGGATTACAAATAAAGTTAATATAAAATGTAATGCATGCAACACCGAGTCTCTTTGAAACAACACTTTATTATTATAACCAATTCATTAATCATAATTTTTCCACCTCTATGATTATAATTTCTAAAATTAGATATGCACGGTTACCATCAGTAAGATATTTAGAGTATGATAGGATTAACTTACATTTTTTATAAATAGTAACTTGACCATAGGAATAGTAATATGACCCTTATGAACAATAAATTTGTCTAATCAATAGTAATAGAACCCATAAAATTATAAATAAGATTTAGGCACCTTATAAATGAAACAGTGATATAATTAAATCATGGTATAAGTAAGTGAATATTTAAAAATTAATAATTAATTTTTTCTATTTTTGTGAATAATAAATATTTAATTTAAATCTTATAATTAATAAATCGATTTAAAAGACAAATAATTTTCAATAAATTTATTCACAAATCAATATTTTTCTATCCTATGATTTTAGGATTATTTAATATGTCCTTAGTTAGTTTTTCAGGGTGTTATAAAATCACTTTTAATTTTAGAAACTATATTTTTCATGTAAATGATGATTTTAATTAAAAATTAAATTTCTCATATTTATAAAATTATTTTCATAAATATTTTTCATTTTTTATTTCAAAACATTCAAAAATGGTTATGGTGAAGTATTGGGATTTTTCTAAAATACTTGAATTTTTAGTGAATAGTAAAATGCACAAATTTATAGTATAAATACATTATAAGATAAATACACTATTCCTTGAGTCATGGATTATGTAACCACCCTTGGATAGAACTCACATAAACTTATTATATTATTTATTGAAAATAATCAACACTATTGGTTTTCTTGAGAAAATAATAAAATAATGAATAAAATAATGAGAAATTACCCCTCTCCTCCACAATAAAACCACCCCTTATCCCCCTCTTCTATTCACACCTTCCAAGCTTTGAGACTTTTCAAATTTATATCCAATACATTTACCAAGATCTCCCCTCAAATATATAATATCTTGGTCTCATCAAAAGACCAAAATAAATCCCCTTAAGAGGATTCTCAAGGAGGAGTATTCAAGAGGTAAAATCCTCTTCCTTTTCCTTTTATTTTTCTTTTCAAGTTCGTTATTTTATTATTCTATCCTAGACTCAGCTATACCAATGGTCATGATAAATATATCATCATTTATATATTATAATTATATGATGTTAATGTAATAACCATCATCAATATCCTTACTTCCTCTCTTTTATTTAAAAAATGAAATCTACGGTTTTTTTCTCACCGCTGCATGCTCCTTCGCTGCAGATGGTGTGATGTTCCTCTTCGAGCTCAGTGGGTTGGTGGAAGAACTCTGCTACAGTGGCAGAATGTGGTTTCATGATCTCCTCTCATGTTGTGGAGATGCACTATGGGCTTCTGTGGTTGTTGGTTCAGATCTGTGGATGTAATTCTGGTCCTTGTCGGCGGCATACTCTTCAAAGCGCTCCTAGTTTTGTTCTCTGCAGTTCATTGTTGTCCTGCGGTGATCTTCTCAGCGTTTGAAGGTCGCGCTCATGCACCAGCAGTTTGTTGGGTTACGTCTCTTCCCAGGTGAGTGCGTTGGGGTTTCGTTGTGTCTGATGTGGTCGATTTGGTCGGTGGCGGTGGGATCTTCAGAAACAGGGTGTTTCTTGTGGTGACGTTACTTGCGCAGTTTGATTCTGTTTTTGGTGAAATCTCTTTTGATTTCATTGATCTGATTTTGTCCAGTTCGAATATGGTTTTTTCTCATTTCATCTCGTGTCATGGACGGGTGGAGTTTAATTGTGATTTATTTCTGTTGGATTGGGATTTCTTCGTTTCTTTCTGTGAGGTGGTGATGGTGTTAACCGCGACGGTCTGCGTGGTTGTATGTGGTTTGCTTGGTTTTTGTGGTTTTGTGAATGGATGAACAGCTGATGGGTTGTGTTTCTGAATTTGACGCTGAGGGGGTTTCCGGTGGGCTCTTCCGACATGGTGATTTTGGAATGGTGAAAGGCCAAGAGATCAGTTTTTCGGTTTGATCCTCCTGTGGATGCGATGAAGATGGTGGTCTGTCTGGTTGTTCTGGCGACGACCTCCGTGTTTCCGTCGACCTCTCCGACGATCTGCAAGGCTGGTGATGCGTGATTATGGGCTCACGGATCAAGGTGGGGAACGTGGTGTATGGTAGAATGTGGTCAGTTTGAATTTGAATTTTGAATTTTCTAGATTCTATATGAAGTTTTGGATATGCTTGTACGGTTTCTAGTTTTCCATAAACTAGTTTGGGGTACCGGAACCCGTAAACCGGCTTCTGATAATTGAAAAAAAATGATTTTCAGAAAGGTTGGTCATGAAACCATTTTAATGGTTGAACCAAATTATAAAATATCTATTATCTCTTTTTTAATGTTCTGAAACCAGTATATATACATAATACTAATTCATGCCACAAAACTAGTTTGTGCTGACTGAAATACTATTGTAATAATCTAAAAGATTATCACTAAATGTATTATGTAATGATTTATCCCCATACCATATAACCATATGATATATATAAACACTTACACTTATGTATTATAATTAAAAACATTTAATTCCAAATCTAGAGATTATACCCATCTACATTAACTTCATTATTTATAAACAAGTGAACCGATCATCAAAACAAAGAAAATGAATCCTCTCAAATGATGAAATTAAACTCTATAACTCATTAATAAGTCTATAAACTAACTTAAAAAACTATAATAAATCAAATAATTATATAAAATTTTATTAATTATTTAATTTATTTGATTTGATTGTCCAGGACCTTCAGGTCAAGAGCAGAACTCATTCAAACATAAGGTAAGGGTTATACCTGAACCTTCATTTTTTCCCTTAGAGTTATTCTTTCACTATCCTTACCCCAATGTAATACTTATTTATTTCTGTGTAATTATTCTATATTATTTTTATATGTTAAAAATTAATATATTTAGATCATTTCAACTTTTTTTATTGGAATTATATTTTTACAATGTTCCTTTCTCAATCCATCTCGGTACTCAAGCCCGATTAAAGGGAACATCTTGATTTCATACCCTTTTTCAAGAATCATCCATAATATATTTTAATATATCATTATTTTTATATAATAAATAATTTTTCAATGAAAAACTATATTTTTTTCATTTCAGGTTTTATACAAACAATCATGACAAAAAAAGTTAATTTTCAAAAAGAACTCTTCTTTGCAAAGTAAAAAAGTTTATTTCTATCAAAAATACCTCAATGATTTTATTAGAGTATTTTTCTCTATTTCAAAACCTCTATTGAATTTTATGTCTTATTGATATTAATATAATATGTTTATCATCCACTATATTTTATTAAATGGTTTTTGACCAGTTTGACTGTGGATGTGATATCGTGATACTATTCAACATACTACTCAAAATGGTTAGTAATTATGTTTATAGATTGGGGAATGTTATTTACATTGTATATGTATATGATGTTTATGTTTAAAAACTTTCATATAAAGAATTAATTGGACTTATAAAGTGATGGGTGGGGCCTACTATAGACCCTCTATTCATCGGTAGGTCTCATGAGACAGAACAGAACCGGGTTTTGGTTGAGGCCTTACCATAGTATTTTAAGACATCTTGGTTGAGGCCTTGGAAATATGTTTCAGATGTCCATCATTATGAATTCCATCATTATGATATTAATCATTGATAAACCATGTTATTATTGACAAGTATAATATAAATGGTTATGTTTCATTCCCTTATTATCATTTATATGGATTTAATTAATCATCTTTAATTATTTACATCATATGATCAAGTATATTTCTAAAGGCACGTATTTATAGTTTTTCATATTTCCAAGTGGTTATGTCTATCATAACTTCCACTGTATTACATACCCTTACTGAGCATCTGATCAAACCCCTTTATTATGTTTTATTTTTACACAGGTTGCGAAGATGAATATAATAAATAACATGCATGGATAATCAAGGAGTCATAGATGTTTCCAATATCATACCGAATAGAGGAAGGCATCTAAGAGGTGGGTTCCCCTATCTCGTGGCAGCTAGGGTTTTCCACCGAAGTCATATCATCCCCTCCTTTGGAGGCTCGAGTACAGACATGTCCTCCTCTAGAGCTCAGCGTGGCGCGACATCAAATCAGGAACACTGTCATGCTCCAACATGCCTGTTGTGGTTCCGCATCTCTGGATTCCAGAGTGAATGGATCTCTACGAGGTAGGGGATAGAGTAGCTCAGCGATGGCTATGACATTATCTGGTGCGTCTCATTGACTGCTTTGGATCGGCTCGGTGGAGGGGAGGTAATCTGGATATGGTTTGTTCAGAATTTTTTTCTTGAGTTTGGGGTTTCTTTTTTCATTGGAGATTGGTTCGGTTTTGTGGAGATTTGGGTGGTGTCCTCATGATATGGTTTTCGTTGGCTCGGCCCCACTTGTGGATCTGGTTTCTATTTGGTTCATCTGAATCTATCTCTTGCACTATTTCTTTCTCCTTCTCTAGCAGTCTGCTCAAGGATGTTGGTTTCTATCTTGGGTCCTTCCCTAGCTTAGATCTTCTTGGATTCAAGACCAGGGCAGTGCTTCTTGGATGGATCGGTTGTGGTCCTCTCTCTGGTGGTGCTTCTTGTGTAGGATGTTGGGTCATATATCCCTAGGTGGTGCTGAGACGGAACCCTATCCTATAGGGTGTCTACCTCATCTATGTTGGAAAGAAATTTTGTTGATGGACGGAGTCTGTGTGTTGATGGGGCATGGTCTTTATTGAGGTTCTTGACCCTGGAAGCGGTGGTGGTGCTAATGAGAGGTGGAATTGCAAATGACTCGAATCTTTTGTCTACGGGGAGTCTTTTTTTAGAGTGTTTGGTTGTTTTTGGATTGTCTCATATTTTATTATAGATTCTTCAAATGAGGTTTTAGAGCAGTTTTACCTTACCTTGTGTGGATTTTTGGATTTTAATGATTGAGAGGGTAAGGCATAGCCATCAGTATCAGGCCCATACATTTCTGCACGAGGCAGTTTACTGATCAGTCCCACAGAGGTAGAGGCACACCATTTTGACTTTGATCCTAGGGAGGGGTATTTCTATGGAGTCTGTTCTGAGGTGATTGTGACACTTTTGTTTTTCATAAAAAAAATTGTCTCCATGACTTAAAGTCGTGTGAGGTTTCCCCCTTTACCCTTAAAAGGATTTTTATCCAAAAAATCAATAAACATTTCATCCTTCGGTCCATTCAGTTGAATAGATGTTCCTAATAAAATTTATATATTGTTTTTACCTTCAAGTTGTAATGTAAGACATATCTTTGTATCCAGTTTCCCAAAACTACTAAATTATTCAGTACATAGGGATGTTACATCCCTGTAGACATACCAATGTATTAATATAAGGCATTTAATCTGTGAAACTGAGTTTAGGGCCCTTATAGTTGGTATTAGAAGAAGTTTAGTAGAATCCTTGGAAACTAGATTTAGACAATGTAGATCATGGAATGAACCCCTAAGATAGAATTTGAGGATAATCATACCAGAACATCCTAAAATTTTTGTAAGGTAGATATATGTGGATCGTCATAGTAATACATCCATATTTGGATACTACAAGTGGACGTGGTTCTGGCATATATATTCCTAGGAGTAACGACTCTAACAATTTGTTTCAGGCCTAGCTCACGGTAACCTTGTACACAACAACAGGTTTTACTATGCACCTGATTTGACACTACTAATGAATATGCTTATGGCAATTCACATTTTCTTTACCAATAATTATGAAGGATTTAATTGTAAATATTTCCCTAAAACCTATAATTATTATTATGATATTATACATGCATATTATTTTAATTTATTTTTATTATTTTAATAGTTTGACATTATACATTATTATTTATAACCTAATTTAGTTTATTACATAATTTAGAAATGGTTACTATTGGAAGGAATAGAAACTGCATGAATATGAATATCCCATGTAGGGATTTCCCTCCTGATCAGGATAATGATGTTGTTTCTAGAGGTGTGACTGGTGCTAAGAAACTAATAAATATACTGGGACAACTGACTCGGGTTATGAATAATAACCTTACCCATACGGAGAATCCTAAATTTTAACATGCAAGAGTAATGTTATACCTATTTATATAATAAAAATCTCCATCATTCATAGCTGATTAGTGGATAAGTTCCTTAGAGAGGATATTTCTTTATTTGGGAAGTAATGAATGTGATAAGGTTGTCATGGTAGTTTCTCATCTATCAGGATATGTTTATCTATGGTGGTAATTGATGAAAAACACAAATGATGAAGAAGATATTGAAAATATGGTATGGATGCAATTTAAGAAAATATTCTAAGAAAAATATTTTCCTCAAGAAAAGTTAGTAGATATGGAGACACAATTATTGAGTTTGAAACAAAAATATGATAAAAACATTGTGAAGTATGAACCCAATTTTTCAAGGTTATCAAGGCATGTAACGGACTACATATGTATTCCAAGGAGAAATATTGATCAATTCTTTGATAGTTTAAACCCATTCCTTTTAAGGGAATTGGTCTCCCAAAAATTCTCATCATATGAAGATATAATCTCATGTGCTATCAGGATAGAGAAATAATTCTCTAAGTTGTATGTCTTTAAGGGAAAACAAGAGAAGAATAGGGTGACAGAGTAAACAATGGATAAAGGGAAGAATAAAAAGGGTAATTTTCCAACATGTGATACTTAAGGAAAGAAACACCCTTCTACATGATTAAAAGAAAAAAGAGTCTATTACAAATGTGAAGAATGAGGCCACCAATCTCGTGATTTCGAGGGAGAGAAAAAAGCTACCAATTTTAAATTCTAAAATTGTAAAGAGATATGACATTATGCCAATGATTTTCCAAAGCATCAATGAAACATTACCCAGAGAAGGCCAAAGGATAAAGGCCAAACTTATGCGCTCATAGATGTTGAGGTTGAAGTTCATACTGATGTGGTGAAATGTACTTTAATAATTTCCTTAGACTTAGAAAATTATTTATTTAATTTTGGATCATCTTATTCTTTTATATCATCCCAGTTTCCAATAAAATTAGACATTTCCAATTTTATTTTGTAAATTAGTTATCATTCAAAACTCCTAACGAAATTATCATTACAAAAAAGATGTGTCGATAAGTCCCCCTTATGACACATAAACATGATTTAGTTGCTAACCTTATCATCATAATCGTGATTAAATTTGATATAATTCATGGTATGAATTGCATTTAAAATTATGATCTGCAAATATATTGCAAGAAGAATGAAGTTACAATTTTTGATAATAATGTATAATCCCTTATCTTTAGAGAAAAAACCTCGTCATTTGATTCTTATCTCAATCCACCACCAGTAGCTCTACTAAATGAAATTCTTGGGGAGCAAGATAAAACAATAACTATTTGTGAGGAAGGAAATATTAAATTTGAGGATGTACCTATTGTGAAAGAATACATTGATGTATTTATATATGATTTACCTAAACACCCTCCAGAATGGGAAATTGAGTTTTCGATTGATTAAATTCCTGGTGCAAGGCCTATATCAAATACCCCTTACAGAATTCCCACAGTAGAATTAGTAGTACAGAAAAACAATTAGAGGAATTGAGTGATAATGGATTTATCCAACCTAGTGTTTCTCCATGGGGAGCTCATGTTCTTTTTGTTATAAAGAAATATGGATCTATGATGCTATGAATTGACTATAGGGAGATCAATTCTATTATGATGAAGAACAAGTGTCATCTTCCTCACATTGATGATTTATTTGATCAACTTCACGAAGCGCAATATTTTTCAATGATTCACCTTTTATCTAGATGTCATTAGTATCATGCGAGGAAGGAAGATATTCTAAAGACATCATTTAAAACCATGTATATTCATTATGAGTTTACAGTAAAGCCTTTTGGACTGACTAATAAACCCTTTATTTTCAAGGATCTAATGAATAGATTTTTCAATGAATATCTGGATGAACTTTTTCTGGTATTTATTGATGATATCATGGTATACTCCAAAATCTACGAAGAACATGAGAATCACTTGAGTGTTATTCTAAATACTCTTAGAAGAAATGAGTTATATGGGATGTTTATTAAATGTGAATTCTAGATTCAAACTATTTCTCTTATTGTCTATATTGTCTCTAAGGATGGAATCTTAGTTGATCCTTCGAAGATAAAGGTTTTTCAGGAATGGCCTACACTAAAAAACATAACTGAGGTATGCAGTGTTATTAGTTTAGCATGTTATTATGGGTGTTTTGTTCAGAAATTCACCTAATTATCTAACCTATTAACCAAGCGTACTCAAAAATTGGTCAACATTGTATGGATAGAAGAATGTAAATAATCTTTTGAATACTTGAAATAGAGGTTAGTGAGTGCTCTAATATTGACTATGTCATTTGGAAATGGTGTATTTTTTTATTATAGTGATACATCAAATAAAGTACTCGTTTGTGTCTTTATGTATAATGACATAGTTATTGCCTTTGCATCAAGGAAATTAAAAATTCAGGAACAGAACCATGCAACTCATGATCCTGAGTTAGGATCTATGATATTTTCTCTAAATATATAGAGACATTATCTCTATGGTGAAACATGTGAGATATATATTGATCATAAGAGATTGAAACATATCTTCTCCTCGAAAGAACTCAATATTTGGAAAAGGCGATAGCTCGATCTACTCATGTATTATGATTGATCCATACACTACCATACAAAGAAGGAAAATAAGGTGGCAGATGCATTGAGTATGAAAGATCTTGGAGTTTTGAACAAAATGAGGTTTTACAAGGATTCAATGTACATGTATCTAGTGAGGATGGATATAGGAATTATCAAAGAAGGTTAAGAATCACTATTTTTTCAATTGGTTTAAAAAACATATTTATTACAAAAAGTTTATTTTTCTCATTTTTATAATCATAATATTCAAAAGAAAATTAAAATTCGGAATGATGGGAAGTTTTGATACTTCATGTGTGAGGATGGAATTCTGAAATTTGGGAGAAGGGTATGTGTTCCCTCTATACCTGATCTAAAAAGGGAGTTATTGGAAGATTCCCATAGTTCAAATTTATCTATACACCCTGTTAGAACTAATATATATATATATATATATATTTGAAGGAATATTTTTTGTGGGACAACATGAAGCATGAAACTATTGATTCTATATCAAGATCCTTGGTCTGTAAATAGGTGAAGCCTGAAAAAAGAAATCCTGGAGGATTAATTCAAACTATACCTATTCCTACATGAAAATGGGATGACCTCACCATGGTTTTGTCCCACAGATTACCAAAAAATACAAGAAGGAATAATGCAATATGGGTAATTGTTGATCAACTTACCAAGATCTTTATCAAGAACCTCTCTCAATTGTGTCTGATCATGATCCAAAATTTATTATAAAATTATGGAAAATTATTCAGAAATATTTGGATACTAAGATTTATTTGAGTACTACTTTTCACCCTCAAACCGATGGGTAGTTAGAGAGGAAGATCCATACTTGATAAGACATGTCGAGATTGTGCTCACGTGATTTTCATGGTATGTGGGATCAGGATTAACCTTTTTCAGAGTTTTCCCACAAAAATAGTTTCCATTCAGGTATTGAAATGGCATTATATGAAGCATTGTATGGAAAGATATTTCATACACAAACCTATTTGGGAAAAGTTGGTGAAATGAATTTTGTGGGCCCACAGCTTGAGGAAGAAATAACAGTGAAGGTAAATATTAT
The DNA here is from genome assembly GCA_963277665.1 of Viscum album. NCBI lineage: Eukaryota > Viridiplantae > Streptophyta > Magnoliopsida > Santalales > Viscaceae > Viscum > Viscum album. The sequence continues at coordinate 972,738,139 of OY728127.1, read as the reverse complement.
TCAAACCCATGTCAAAGTAGCTCAAAGTAGGAAAAATATCTTTGTCAATAATCAAAGAAGGATTTGAAATTTCATTTGGGATATCACATTTTATTAAAAGTATCTCTATGTAAGGGTGTTATAATATGTGGGATAAAATGAAAAATGAGCCCCAAGAACATTTTCCCTTCTTGAGTTTTGGAGAGAATTTGAGTTGTGGCTTATCATTTGGAAATGCCACCTAGCCTTTATAAAGTACACAATGTGTTCCATGTCTATTAGTTAAGGAAGTACATTCAAGACCCAATACATTCACTCACTTATGAAGGAATATAATTGGAAATTGACTTATCTTATTGTGAAGAGCCTATCCTAATTTAGACACTAAAGAACAATTGTTGAGGAATCGGATAACTGGACTTATAAAGGTGCTATGGAAAAACCATAAAATTGAAGAGGTGATGTGGGAGTTTGAAGAACTTATGATGAAGACCTAACAAAATATTTTTATGAGGTATAATTCTGGAAATTTTGAGGATGAAATTTTTATAAAGGAGGAAGAATGTAACGCCCCAAGGATTTATAAATGAAGTTAATATAGAATGTAATGAATGCAACACTGAGTCTCTTCAAAACAACACTTTTTTATTATAACATAGACTTTAAACTTAATTTTTCCACCTATATTATTATAATTTTGAAAAACATACATACACGAGTATGATCAGTATGGTATTTAGGGTCAGATATGAATAACTTACATTTTAAGTGAATAGTAACTTGACCTTAGGAATTGTAATATGACCATTATGAATAGAAAATTTGCATAATGAATAGTAGAAACGCCCATGAAAGTATAAATAAAATTTATTCACCATATAAATGAAACAATGATTGATTATATCATGGAATAAGTAAGTGAATATTTAAAAATTAATAATTAAGTGTTGGTAATTTTGTAAATAATAAATATTTAATTATAATTTTATAATTAATAAATTTATTTAAAAGAAAATTAATTCTTATAAAATTTATTAATAAATAAATATTTTTTCCTATTATTTTATGGTAATTTAATAATACCTTATTTAATATTTTAGGGTGTTATAAAATTAGTTTTAATTTTAAAAACTATACACTTCAAGTAAATAATGATTTTAATTTAAAATTTAATTTCTCATATTTAGAAAATTATTTTCATAAAATGGAGTTCATTTTTTAATTCTAAATGTTAAAAATTGGTTAGGGTGAATTTTTTGTATTTTTAAAAAATACTTGAATTCTTAGTGAATAGTAAAATATGGTAATTTATAATATAAATACATTATAAGAGAAATACACTATTCCTTGGGTCAGGGATAATGTAATAACCCTTTTTTGAAACACAAATTAACATATTACTATATTTTGTCTCAGTAATTAACATTATTTTTTGTCTTGATAAAAATAATAAAATAATGAATAGAATAATGAGAATTTACCGCAATCCTCCACAACAAAAAACCACCCTCACACCCACTTCTACTCACACCTTCTAAACATTTATCAGTGTAAAATTTAATCCCAATCCTCTTACCAACCTCCTCACCTACTTCCATAATAATTTTTCCCATTAAAAGACAAAAAACAATCCCCTTAAGAAGATTCTCAAGTAGTTTTCAAGGGGTAAAATCCTCTTACTTTTCCTTTTATTTTTTATTTCAAGTACTTTCTTTTACTATTATCTCAAAACATAATTTGTAAAAATGATCTTTATAAATTCATTATCATTTATATAATGTAAATATATTATTTAAATATAATAACCATCACCAATATCATTACTCCCTCTATTTTATTTGAAAAAATATCATCAGTCGGGAGGTACTGGTTTACAACTTTCCTGGATGACGAACTGTCATTCTTTAATTTCTCATTAAAGGCTGGTCATGAAACCATTTTATGGTTAAAACATATTATAAAATATATATTATATATTATTTATTGTTATGGAAGCATTATATATAAATAATACCAATTCATATGACAAATCTAGTTCATGGTGATCGAAATACCACTATAATAATCTAAACAATTATCACTAACTATCTTATCTAATGATTCATCCTCATTCCATAACAACATATGATATATATAACCATTTACACTTATGGATTCTCATTAATATAATATAATTATAAATATGGCTAATTATAACCATTAACATGAACATCATTACTTATAAACAAGTGAACCGATCATGAAACCAAGAAAACGAATGCTTCTGAACGATGAAATTAAACTCTATAACTCATCAATAAGACCATAAACGAACTTAATAAAATTGAAATATATAAAACAATTATAAAAAAGGTTATTAATTAATTAGTTAATGGATTGAAATTTATTATCCATGATGTTAAGGTCAAGATCCTAACACATTCGAACAGAAGGTAAGGGTCCTACCCAAACCTTCATTTTTTCCCTTCGGGTTATTCTTTCACTATCCTTACCACAATGTAATGATTTTTTTTTAATTCTTAGAAATTCGGTTTTTATGTAAAAAACTCATATATTTAGATCATTTAATATTTTTTTATGGTAACTATATGTCTTACAATGTTCCCTTCTCAATCCAACCTGGTACACAAGCCCGATTAAACGGAACATCTTGATTTCATACCCATTTTCAAGTACCATCCATAATATTTTTTAAGGCACCATTATTTTTATAAAATCAATATTTTTTCAAGGAAAACTATATTTTTTTCATTTCTTGTTTTATACAAACAATCTTGTCAAATAAAAATAAATTTTCCAAAGGAACACGCCTTTGCAGTGTAAAAGGTGTATTTATCTCAAAAAATCCTCGATGATTTTATTAGAGTATTTCTGTCTATATCAACCCCTATATTTAATTTTATTTTTTATTGGGGTTAATATATTATATTTATCATCCACTGTATTTTACTAAATGGTTTTTTATCAATTTTATTGTGGATGTGCTATCTTGATACCATTCACCATATTAATTAGAATGGTTAGAAATTATATTTACAGATAGAGAAAAGTTAGTTACATTACATATGTATATGATGTTTATGTTTAACCCCATTAATATGAGGAATTCATTGGACATATAAATTGAGTTGTGTGGCCCACTATAGCCCCTCAATGCATTGATAGGTCTCATGAGACAAAATAGAATTGGGTTTTGGCTGAGTCCTTACCCTAGTATTTTTAGATGTCTTGGTTTAGGCCTTGATAATATGTTTCAGATGTCCGGTATTATGCATTATCTCATTATGATATTGGTAATTGATAAAACATGTGATAATTAGACAAGTATAATATCAATGTTTGAGTTTTATTTCCTTATGATTATTTATAAGGCTTTATTTAATCAAACTTCATTCTGTCCATGTTATGCTCTAGTCTATTTTTAAAGGCATATGTTTATAATTGTTCACCATGCCTAGTGTTTATGTTTACTATAACTTATGTTGTATTACTTTCCCTTATTGAGCATCTGAGCTCACACCTTTCTTATTTATTTTATTCTCTAGGTTATAAAGAGTAATATTATGAATGACTTTCAGGGATAATCTAGGAGTCATAGATTTTCACAATGGAATTGCTATATTGTTTCTACATTCAAATTGTAATGTAAGACATATGTTTTTATTTGGTTTTCCAAAACTACTAAACTATTAGATCCTTCCAGATATGTCATCCTTGTAAACATACCAATGTATTACTATAATGCACCAACTCTGGGAAACTAGGTTCAAGGTCCTTACGTCCGCATTCTTGGAAAAAATCATTGGTTCTTATTAAGGTAAGATGATGGGTAAAATTAAGCCTTTGGAAATCATGTCATATAATTGATTCATTAAGTCATTCATTTTATATATCTCTGTATGGTATGAAGGAATATATAGTGGTTAGGTACACAAAACCAAGTAGATAGAGAACTCAACTGCCCTCTCTGATGGTATACTAGAAAAGTCTGATGGAATCCCCACTAGAAACTCAACAATTTCAAGTGGTAGGTAAAAATAATAGGAATCATACTCTAGTTCAGAAGCATAAAAATATATAATCCCACCCAACTCTAGAATATGAGTTTTTTCTTGACAAAGATTTTTTTCCCAATCTACTTAGAAAACACATTACATCCTATCAGGGGTAGTAAATGACACAGGTTGATGATAACACTCAATTTAAGATTTATGTGAAATAAACCATTCTGTCCGGATAATTTCATCTAGGGGATTCATTTCAGGAACTAGAAATTTTAAAATTAGTGTTTTCTCTGATAAAGAGAAAATATAAGAGGGGAATTGGAGACCCTTCACTAAATTTTTCTTGAGAGGCATTGGAATATTCATTATGAATGGCATAATCTTTGTTAGATGGTCCAACATGTCCACATTATGAGTTTATATGAAATAATAAGAGGAAATAGTGTCAAAAAAATTATTCACTAGAGATAAGGCAATATAATTAGTACCTCTCACTGCCATAAGACCAACATCAGTTCCTGCTTGAGATTCATCCACTCTGTGAAGCTACTTTTCTCTGAATGGTTTTGGCTAAGAAACCATTATTATTAAATCTAAACTTCAGTTCCTCTCAATAATAACAATATCGTTCCACTACAAGAGGCATTAAAAACGTGGAAAAACCTTTTTGAGTGGAACAAACATCCATATGATCTATAAATTCTTAGTTCCACTATGCAAGCATGCTTTGAGTTCCAAATATTTCCATTTTGGAAACAATTAAGTGACCCTTTAATAGATATTGAATATTTTCTAGGAAAAGTTTATTATTGAGGAACACCACCACTACTTTCACTATGAGGTTCATTCCTATTTATCTTCCCCATAGAGGAACAAATAAATCTACCACTAGGTGTAGGAGGAACTCCATTCAACCATATATTACAAGTTAAATCAAATTTCTTCCATTAAATCCATATACAGAATGTCAATATAAATGGTAAGATTCAGTATAACTATCTAAGATTGTATATATTTTCAAATACCATTCAGAATCCTTTTGTACTTTAACATCTCATTTGACACCACCTTAGGTTTAAACTGAGTAATTCCATAAACATTATTCACATAATGAGACATTAACCAATAACCCTAGTGAAATTTGACAAAATCCATGGAAATAGACAATAAAATCAAATCTAGATAGAATTGACCTATAAATACAGTATTGAAGTATTTCCTCTCCAATCCCTTGCTCTTCTTCACCAAAACTATTACATCCCACTATCACTTTCAAGTCCACAAGATATTGATGTTGGCACACTTCACCTTAATATAATATTTCATCTTTGAGGAATATAAGAGTCATTTAATCTTCCCCAACCAATCATACACATTCTAAGGATTTTTAATTACTTGTAAAGATGGTTGTTTCTAATGAATAAACACTTGATCTTGATCTCTTCTATCACCCATTTGAGGTTCCACCTCTATAGCCAGAATGAGAAAAAGTGTGGCTCCTTGGACTACAACTTGGACTATGCACACTATTCCCTCTACTAGGTTCTAATAAACTAGAGGTTTATCTTGATGTGGTTCATTATAATATTGATCCTAAATCCTGACTACATATATTTTTAGGGTTATAGTACTACACAACATCAACATAAAATAAGAAAACATCAATCAAGTGAAACAAGAACATAAACTCTATCAGTCAGAACTCAACTTAGGAAAATAACTATCATATAAAATATTGGGAAAATTATAGAATGAGATCAAAAAATATTCAAAATAATTTTTCCCAACCTCCCATTTTATGTGAAGGAACGTTCTGAGGATAACCATCTTGGAACTCACTCATAACCTATGCATTAATTTTTGAAATTACTAAATCTTTCATAAAGAACATCCCAAACAAAATTAGGAAAGATAATAAAGGTCATAACCTCCTTTGATATAAATTTTTTATGAATAATCCTAGATAACTCACACAATAGGTACCCATATTATCCTTGACACCACTCAAAGGGAGTCCTTCATTCCCATGGGCAAGAAACTAGATCTTGAGAATCAAAAAAGAAAAAACGGAAATTATTTCACCACAATATTAACCAAAAGGAATACAGAAATGGGAAATAATATATAAATAGATGGTATTACAAATTAATCAAAATGATAAATTTTACAAAAAAGGAATGTAAAAAACATAAGACAAATCAATAAAATAAAACATCTCAAAAACCAAGACGCCATCACCACCTGTGACTACTAAATCCTAAGGTATCAATATCAAGAACACCCACCACTTTTTAGTGGTGTTTTATCATTTCCTAGACCTATAAAAATAAATTATATATATATCCAAATGTAGAATTGGAATGTGAGAAACACTATCCTTGTAATATTTTACCAAGACATTTCATAAGAATTTCATATAAAATAAACCAAAAGTTCTCTTTTAAAATAAAACAATGAATGGTAATATTTCCCGAATCATAATAAAATATTATTTTCAAATAATTTCAATTCCAACTATAAATAAGATACAAATAATAATTTCCATAAAAAGAGAATGATTAATAATTTCATCCAATAGGAATAAAAAAATCATTTCATAAACATTGGCATGTGAAAATAATTCCTAATCATGAAACCATGGTTATAATCCCCATGGTAAGTTAGATCAAGGCTCAATGATATTCAGGCATCTTGGTGAAATATATATCTAAGTGAGTGCACTTCCCAAGATATCAATCTTAGGTGAATAAGAATCCACCCCCAAGAATGAACTCCCTACCCCCATTAAATTTTAGTAGTATTTTCATCATCAATCCATTTCTAGGTAAAGATAATACATGCCTAGAATTCTTATCCTAGACTACCCACTTAACTACTCTAGCTCCCATATTCTTCAAAGAAATAAACTAGAGGGAAATCATTTATCTCAAATAAGTTTCATCAATCATCATTCAAGAAACTCCAAATCTTGTTTCAAAAAATTATTTCATTTTAAAACCAACATCAATAATTTCTTCAAAACTCATGAATTTCAAAACAATTCATTTCATTTAAAATACATAAAAAATATAATTCCTTATTTTATTAAGAATCATTATAAAATATTTTCTTCAAATAATTAATTTCATATACATATCATCCTATATAAATAAACACTTTATTTAAAAATCCTTTTATAAAGAGGTTGTAGCACTAACTAATATGTTTAAAAATATTTATCAAGAATATAAAATTATGATTTTGAGAATAGTTAAAAATCCACTTCAAATAAAATAATAAGCTACAATTTCAATTGATAAGGACTATATTATTAATCCACTGACCTCAAGATCAAAGAAAAACCCACTTCCTCCAAGATTGGGGAAGGGAGATTAAGTGATCTAATCCTCTAGATCCTAGATCTACAAAGAGCACACCCAAGAATAAGGGAATCACCCAAAAATAATTCTAGATGAAAAATAAACATCCAAATGAAACAAACCTCTTCTTAGAACACATTAAAACTAAAACCCGGTCAAAATTAATTAGAGAAATAGATTTAATATAGGTAAAATAAGTCAAACAAATTATAAAATCCCCTCATTAAGGATTCATGTGACTAGAGTAATCACTTCATAAAGATCAGGAATTTTTTGGCATTTTAAATTCTAAAATTAATATCACTGTGAACTAGTTTTTCTCACCATTACATTTTGGATTCCCCTTGAAGATTGACCATGGAAATTGGCCATGGCCTGGTGTAGATATCTAGGTTTATTTCGACCACCATGGCTATGTGGTGACCATATTGGTCATGGTGCACAGGGGGACTCCTCATACCCCATTCTGAAGACCATTCCTAATAATGGGTGTGATAGATCTGACTGTTTTATATAAGAGGCTCCAAGGAACACCATATCCTCCACCATGGCTGTAGTTCTTTTCATTTTTCACTAAAAAGATCAAAAAATTGATTTTTAACCAACCAAGAAACTCCAACACTTCCAAAACAAAAAAACAACAACTTAAGGCTTAATAAAAAGTAGAAAAAACAATTATTTTATGTGAAATAAATATTTTGGATGTTACAGGTTTCCAAGGTAAGAGGACCAGTTGAAAATTTCCAGTATGGTGAGGTTGTTTTCCTAATGTCTAAGTGTCTAAATTATCTTCTCACATGACGTTATCAGCCATCAGTTTATACGAAATCATTTGAAATTTTTTTTGGTTCATTGTATTGGTCACCATTATATTATATTTGGATATGTGAAAAGTCGCTATTCAGAAAATATTTTGTTAAAGAGACAACAAAGAGGATTAAAATGATCAAATAGCGTATGAATTCTACTAGATATAAATAGATTGTTTATTTCAATTATTGATGATGAACCTTGTGATTTTAGGTTAGGAATTATGTTTTATTGAAATTGACTCCTATATAAAGACCTTTATGGATTGAAAAATAATAAGAAGAAGAAATCCATAATAAATTGGTCCATTTGAGATCTTTGAGTGAATTAGTGATGTGTATTTGAGAATTTATTTTTCATAATGTTATGCAGCGATACATAACATTTTCCATGTTTCCAGGTTGAAGTATCAATTAGAACAATATCATATTTTCATATGGGATTTATTTGGTTTATAACATAATGATTCTTATGCATAAATACCCATTTGGTTGGTTGATCAAAGTGATAATATCCTTAGAGGGTGGAGTATTCTATTGCTATGAGTTCTATGAAATTGTGCGAAAATCCAAAAAGAGCCTTGGGAGAGAGAGGTAGAAATGTAGAAGTAGTGTCTAGAACTATTCACTAATGATAATTCTTAATAACCTTTAGGGTATTAAAATAATTATAGTTAGTAGAATTTTAATCCCATGGTTTTAGGGATTCATTGTTTCAAGTCATGGGGTATAATCTTGATGATTAAAGAGGGTTTCATGGAATGTTATCAACTAATTTTTTGAAATATATTCTGATTTAATTTTCAAATTTGAGTTTTTACTACATCATTGAATATGGAATGGGGTTTTTACCTTAATAAACAATTTTTAGGTGAATTAATATTTTAAGTAGAAGCTGATAGAAGTTTTTTTGGTAGTATGGTCCCCTACACAGTCCCAGCATGGTCCTAAATACTGTGAATTATATTTTTAGGGTAGTAAGGCCTATATGATCACTACATGTCCCTAATGATTGTGCAGGTTGACCATGAAATCATATTTAAGTGATAAAAACCCATTTTTTATCTTCATAAACTCATCAAAATGATCATGTATTCCTTCTAAAATTCTTTTCATGATTTCTAAGGAAATTTAGGGTGGATTTGAGGATATTCTAATCTCTCATTAATTGATTGAAGGTGTGATTATTTTAAAAGATTAAATATATTAGTTAAATCATAAATATAATTTCTCTCACTCATTCCCTATAATAATCTAACTCTAATTTTAACACATGGATATGAAATATTCGAATATATGGTTATCTATTGAGATTTTTAATTATTCTTGATAAATATTTGTGTATTAATTCCTTCACTATGATATTTAGACTCTAAAATTGAATAATTTCCATAAATGATATAAATATGTAGGTGGATTCAATATCTTCTAAAAATTTCTAATTTCATATACATTATTGATTTATTGTGCTATATTTAGGACTAGTTTGATTGATTTCTTATTAAATTAAGGATTTATAAAAAAATAGGGATTTTTAATGATGAATTTTAATGGAAAATCAGTATTTTTTATAACCAATGATTTCAAGAAGAAATTATAAATTAGAAAATATAGAGTTTCAAAATTTTATATTTATTTTATTATAGATTTTGATAACATTGTTTTTCAAAAGGGAGTTGATATACTTGTTTAGAGTTGAAAATTTAGTTTTCAATGAGAAAATGTGGTTTTTAAAAATGATCTATTTTTATTGAAAGTATGGAATTTTAAAAATATATATATTTTCATAAATTACCATTTAATGTATTTAATTTTGATATATTATTTTTAACAATGATTTTGGGACTATTCACATCAAGTTTGTACATATATTTTAAATTTTTTTAAGAGATGTTGTTTTAAAACATATAAGTTTCATCTATTAGAATGGGTGGGTTAGCAATCATGAATTAAGTTTAAAAATCATTATGATAACGAAATTTGAAATTAAACACTCACTATAGTTTTATTTTGGTCATAAGAATAGATATTCATACCTTAGAAATCTATCTAGTGATGAAATGTGTAAAAACTAGTATTTTCCATTAGGTTATTCTTTTAAAGCCCTATCATGGAAAAATAATTTTTAAAAATATGGATTTTCTACTGGATAATAGAAAATGGGTATTTTTCAATATATTTTTTAAAATTATGGATTTTTCTTTGGTTTATGAAAATATAAGTTTTTCTTAGAAATTATAGAAAAAAATTATTTAACTAGGCTTTGAGGTTTTTTGATGGAATCTTTTATTTGATAAAATAAATGATAGATTTTTCTTTGATGAAATTAAGGTTAGAAAATATGGAATCCTTATTAAATCATGTTTTTGATTAAAAAACATGATAAATAAATTGTTTTAGTCTTAAACAACTATTGATTTATCATAAGTATTAGCATGGAATTTGGACTTACTATGGTATTGACATGTATTGGCGTATTGTAGAAATCCTACTAATTTTCACATTTTTTTACATGTAAACATGATTAGTCAGGATGAAAGTAATGAGAATATGTAATTATTTATTATTGGTGAGTCATTTATCAACATTTGTGTTATGGTGGAGGAGGTGGTAGCTCTTTTCTTGGTTTTCTTATATCACACTCTAGTGATCAGGGTACATATATATGGCCATGTTTTATCTCATGCTTGATCTTTGGGTTTTGAAATTCTAGGTTGGAGTGTTACAATTACTAAATCCTTGAACATGAGTTTTACCCATGTTACATACATTACTACGTAAAAATACAATTATTCCAGTACTCACTTTAAAAAACACATATTTTCAATCAACATATTCATAATGATTCACCCCAGGTGACACATTAATAGTACGAATTTATATTATAATAAATAAAACTTTGACATCATGAAATAACACAAAAATACCAATTTTTAACACACATAATTCATTATTAATTTCAATAATAATGGTCACATCAAATTTAAAATTTAATCTTCCATTTTTCCATTTTAAACAATATTTTTTTATATGTAAATTCATATTTCCATATATGAATAACATTTATAAAGTATGTTTAACACTTTAAAATTTATTTAAAATCATTCTAAATTAATTAAAATTCATTCTCAAAAAATTAAGTTCACACACAAACGTAAATCATAATAGTAGTCCATAATTTAAATAAAAGAAATTAATTAAAGGACAAAGAAATAGAGTGGTAACCTACCTCTTATTTAGAAAAAAAATATTCACTAATAATAATGTTTTAATTACTCCTCAATCATAAGGAATCTATAACTATTTCTAGCTAGAAGGATAAAAGTATATTAGAATGATATAACAACCAAATCACTACATATTCACATAAAATTTTAGGGTTTCTAAAACTCTTATCAATATGAGTTCAACATCGCTAATGTATTTTAATTAGACATACAATTTATGGAGAAACCACAAAAAAGAATCTAGAGTTAGAGAGATATATATTAGAGGCATTATGTCTCAAGGGGTATGGAATTTCACTTAAATTCCAAAACCCTTTGACTGTGAAATTAAAAAAAAATACCCCTATCAAAAAAAATTCCAACACACTAGACTTTTAGTGGACCCCAAAAAACATCAATATCCCACTTGGGTCTTAGTGTCTATCACCGACCTCTTAACAGTAGACTCATGGGCCACTTCCTTGTCCATTAGACTCTTGGTGGCTTCCACTAGAATTCTGATGCTATTTTACAGTGAATTCACTCATATCCTCATTATCCACTAAACGTATAATTTTTATAAGAATTCAAAAAAATAAAATAAATAAAATATTAAAATAACATAAAAAAATTAAAAACATACCTTCTACCCATGATTGTTACAAAACTCAACACCAACATTGACACTATCCACCTTAATCTCCTTTAGCTACCCAAAATTATTAATCTTCCTAAATGAATTTTCATCCTTATGATATATAAAAAAATTCATCTTCCTAGAGATTACCCATACCATCATATAAGAAGAAAATAATGCCTTAGTCGCCACATGATAATAATGATCTATTTTTTCCTCACATAGGATCTAAAATTTGTACTCACCATTCATAAAATAAGGAATTAATGTGTTTCCTCTAATTAAATACTAAAAACCCATTATAACAACCACTATGAAGGAATAAACTATAAATTCATTAAAAAAATGTTAATTTAAATACTAATGATAAATAAAAAAAATGACAATTTTAACATTATTTTCAACTTGTCCCAAATATAATAACCTCTCTTGACAAATAATTTAATATTTCCTTAGAATAGTGTCCTAGTGAAATAATTCAAAAAACATTGACCACTTATATGATAAATTTATTTTATAACCATTAACTGATATCCAAAAATTAGAAGAAACACTTACTAATAAGAATGATTCTATATATACATAAAACTATATAAAAATAATTCTCAGGCATAAAATATTATTGATTTCGTCAATTTACTTATTAGTTACTTATTTTGAAACTTTGCGTTGGATATTTGGAAAACCTTGTTGGTGAAAATGAGAGTGTTTCATGAAATGTGAAATCATACTCAACTTTCTCTACATAAAGACTTTGAATAACTATATATTATGTTTATTGATAAATAATAAGTCTCTCAAAACATGATAGTCTCTGATATTAAAACCATAGAAGTGTGGCATTCTGATCCTTCTAAATTTTCATATTTTCCTTCTCAGCGTCTCAATAATTATTTGTTAGACTAATCAAATCTCAAACGGTTTAATGGAACCCATTTTTACTCAACTCAAAACATAATACATTATATAATATTTATTTCCTACAGTTCCACCTTAGGCTTAGCTCACCAATAATACCTACATACCATATTTATAAAATAAGCAAAAAAAACTCATCACATTGAGTTTTTTGGATATGGATTTAAGATAAAACACAATATCATGATTGTAAATTTCAACCCATGTATATCATTATCAGACTATAAACCCACATAATAATCATGGATTAAATTCAAAAACATAATGTTTGTTTCAAACAATGATAATTCTCTATAGTTAGTAAACCATGCATTAGTAATATTTATTATTCAATAAGATTCCTACAGCATAATTGCATGGGCCCCATACATCTGTAGTTAGTCTTATTAGACTACATTTCATAATAAATTTAGGTGTATTATTTTTTTAATGATAGATTTAAATCCCAACATTTACTTACTAAAAACTACATCCTAAACCTTTCTCTGAGACAACATTTTCACAGCTTTATTTTTTCATAACCACATACTGATTTAGTGATAATAATTAAAAATGGTGCCCAATGTTTATATTTAGTATGATAGGGGATGATTCATGATCACCAAGGTATAAGAAAAACATATGATATTCATTAACCTCAAAAAATACAAAATTATAAAAATATAAAAAATCATTATAAATATATCAAAAATATATAACCTCAATATTGAAGGTTATGGGAAGAGTGGAAGCCAATCAAGTTTATTACTAATGATGGTTTTCCATTGAATATGATGAATAGACCATAAGAACATGATTAATAATGATATTTTTCATGATTATATATAAATAATCATAATGAAATAATTATTTACCCAGATAGAGTATCTTTCATGATAATTTAATAATAAGAAAAATATATTGATCTTGAGTTCTTTGATGTATGTTTTAATCGATCAAACAAATATTAATGTTTCACTATCAATGCATCAAAAAGATCCAAATTAAAATCCATTTAATGGTGATCCAAACATGAGACATGTTCTCAAAACATCTCGGATGCTACTTTAGGTGCAAGTATGGCATTTCCAGTCATCTTCTATCGCTCACTTTTGATCACAACACAATCCACTGGGGTTAAAGAATCAATTATTGTTCACTCATTATTGAGAGGGATAATTTTTTTGGAATAAATTATATCAATATTTAAAAAGGATTTAGATATTTTACTTCTAAATATAATTCTCTAGGCAGGAGAAATTTTGTCCACAACAAAATAGTTCTCACACATTCATAAATGATATAATTTGGTATTTATAGAGTTATGGTAAGAGAATTGGTAATTTAAAAAAAGGACCTAAACCAATTTCTTTATCCTTAGAGATACACGCATCTAATTGTATTATTATTATTATTATTTCTTTGACATTCTCATTTCTCATAGATAGTATAAAAATCAATAAATAAATTTATATTAATTTATATGATATTTAGTATATCATTTCTATTATTGGGAGACTTAATTTTCTCATACACCTTCCTCAATAATTATGACATGCTATTGATTCTGTAAAATTAATATATCACCCACTTCATTACCCTTTCACTCATTAATGGAATGATATCTTTACTCATAAGTACCTATGGCCTACCATCTCCCAGACACGATGCGATTCATTTTTCATGTTCAACATTCAACAATGATTCTAAAAATGTATATAATGAATAAATATGATATATATGACCTTAATATAATTATTCATATTACTTAACAATATTATATTTACAAGAATTGATACTTACACAAGAAAACATGAATATGTAAATGAAGCACTTAAAACTCAAAAAAAGGGTAATAACAAAATATTATTAAAAAATTGGTGATTAAATTATATAAGGGGAAAATATATGATATCATAAATATGAATATGGTTCTGTTATTAATGAGTAACATGATATAAATCATCATATAAGAGGTTAAATAATGATCTATTAAAGGAACACACATGTTATGGGATTCCTTAACTTAGTTTCCATTCATTGGGTTGAACTTCTACTTCATTGATTGTTTCATACTACGATTATGTGTATAATAAAATTTTCTTATTTTAGGTTTTATTTTCACTTGTTTTACATTTATTTATAATGGATAATCATAATAAATTCATTTTATTAATGTTCACTTTAATTATAAGATTTTATAAGGTCTTTCTTTTAAATTTTCTTTTGTTGAGGCACATTTTGATGTTATGCACAGATATTATTTTATAAGGAGTATATAATGACCATGTAACATGTTATATCATGAAATTATTTATTCTCATGATATTTAATTTTTTGATAAATTTTATTATTTATTGTGGAATATGATTCAACAGATTACAAAGTAGTAAGGCTTTATTTCACAATCTCATTATTATTCAATTTTCTTGTGTTTAATTATCAATTGGGGAATATCTCCCTTATATTTCAATGTTTTCTATAAAAAAAATTCAAACAGGTTTTTATTATTCTCCTATAAATGTTTAAAGTAATTTTTACCAATGATTTACTTTTTTACAAAATGGTTTGAATGAAATATTTTTATCATTGTCAAAATAAGTTACTCTTTGGAGTTTTTATCAAAAATACAAAAAGTATGATTTTTTTAATCCTATACAACATGAGTGGATTTTTTTCTATCATGGTGATTTAATTATTCGAAGATTATTAAGACCCAGGATCAAATCTGGGCAGGGACTAATTTCTGGGTACTACATCAGGTCACTGTAGTAGTCGTGGCACTGTAGCAGCGGTAGCACTATAGCGGTGGAGAAACTGTAGCAGGAACTATATCGGCGGTGGTACTATAGCAGGTACTATAGCAGCCCGGGTACTGTAGTAGTACTATTCACCGAAGGGCTCTTTGGGAAAAAAATGGGCTTTCAGGCCTTGTATTCAGACCACATGGTCTTGGGCCTTCGGGCTATGTAATGGGTCCCCCTCTACCCAGTTTGAAAGAGGTCTTTCCTTTAAATAATAAATGAGGATTCAGCCCCAACCTTTTAAAAAATTTATTAGAATATTATTCTATGATATTACATGTTTATTTTCAATGAATATTTTTTCCTTTGTAATTATGCGTCTTTTCATTAAAAATGTTTTCAAAATAGAAAGGATATTTTCCACAAGATTTATTTCAAGTAATATTTCAAAATTAGTTTCCATCTAAGAAAACATTTTTTTATGTATTTTAAACATTACTAGGGATATAATCCAAGGATACCATATTTATTATTTCTCTGTATTGTTTATATTTATGATGACATGATTTTTATGAATCCCAATACTTTTCCATGAGATTTTCTATGATGTAATTTTTATAAAATCATTTATTTTCATTGATTTTGATATGATGAATGATTTATGTTATTTTGGAACACATTATGTGAAGGGTGGGGCTTATATCTCCCTCCAATGAATTTGTTAAATATGGATAACTGATGAGGTAATTATGTTATTCATAAACCTTATTTTATGTTCACAATTCTATGCATGGACCAAGTTTCCATGCCCATAAGTTTATGCATGGACTTGGATTTCATGTCTATAAGATTATGTGTGTACCTAGTTTCATGTCCATAAGTTTATTAAAGGGATTAATTTCATGTCCTTAACATAATTAGTTAATCTTTTTCTATTTATTCATGTTTAAAAAGTTATATGTTTATGTGTATGCCACAATTTCATGTCTTGTGAACTTCCAATATTTATCCCATGTCTCTAGATTATGATCAATGATATTCAGGGTATAGATTTAAAATTTTAGGATCATGTTATTAAACCCTTATTATCAAGTTATATTTATGTGATCTTTTAAGGTTTTTTATGATTTTTAGGGTTTTTACGGGTTTTAGGGGTTTTAGGGTTTTTAGGGTTTTTAGGGGTTTAAAGGGTTTTTCACATTAGAAAACCTTTAAAATGTACATAAGTTCTGAATCGGGTGTCTTTTTTTCTCTACAACATATAAAATTGTATCTTGCGATGAGATCAACACCTTCGTGACCAACAAGAACCCTCAATCACCTATATTGAGGCCAAAAAAGTCCTAGAAGGCCTCCAAATGTCCATAACTTCTACTAAAGGTGTATGTTAATGAAATATTTTTTTCAAATATACACTTTATCAACACTAGTAAAAAAACTCTGATAAAGGGGGGTTCTTTAATAACACTTCTAAAAAAGTGATGATAAAGACCACCGTTTTGTCATCATTTTTTTAGAATTGTTGTTAGAGACACCCCTTTATCAGTTCTTTTTTAAAAGAACTGATAAATTCCCATTTTTCAGCGGTTTTTTACTATCATTGGAAAATATGGGGTCTTTATCAGTGATTTTTTACAAGAATAGATAAATTTTAACCTTTAACTGCTATTTTTTAGCACTATTAAAGATCCCCTTTAACAGTTTTAAAATACCATCACTAAAGACCCCCTTTATCAGATCGTTTTCTAGCACTATGAAATGGGGTTTTTAACATCACTTTTAGCAAGTACTATTTAATCCCTAGTTCTAGATAGACCCATTTTTGTAGTAGTGATGGATAAACCCATTAAAAAGATATTAAAAATCCTATAAGTGTCTCCAAAACACTTAAGTACCCAAATCCCTGGTAACATGATGTTCAGTATAAATACGTCAGCCATGCCATTTTATACTCTACATTGAATGTCCTGACGATCCTACTCCTTATTACCATCCCAATTCAAACACTAACCAAAATGAATTTAAACTCAAAGTTTGAAAAACCAATACCATTTTTCCCAAAATTAAATATGTAATGATAAAATCCGATGTCGTTTTTAAGTCACGGACCGAATAAGACGATACCCCTTTTAACATCTTTTCCCTCCTCATTGGCTCTAGACAAGGTGGAATTTCCACTTGGACATAAGTGACATCCCAAAGATGCCACAGGATGAAAAAAAATTACAACGGCTTTATAATAATTGGGGGATGATTTTCCATTTGAAAATAAAACAACCATAACCCAAAACACCATAATCCATAACTACTATATGATGCATGATAATGATGTAGTACAACTCAAATTATGACAAACCAAGACAAACTATATCAGATTACCATGTAGAAATCAATAACAATATCAAAATACAAATAAAAAGGCAAAACTAATAAAACTTAAAGACTACAAGGACTCCAACATAGAAACTCACGACATTCTCTAAGCTCTAACTCCATAATCAATTCCCATGATCATGAAGAATCACTAAAGAAATGTGATGCTTTTCCTTTACCTATGTTCCAATACATAATATTTTCAAAGGCAACAAAGTTCCCAAGAAGGTGGTGAGTAATGGAAATTAGAAGGTTTTCCCCAAATGAAATCCCTACTCACAAAACTTGGATAAAACATGTTAGTATATTTATATAAAAAAATTTGCATAATATAATTCAAAATAGTTTATATCAATTTCCAACCATTTATAAGTCAAACAATTTTCATACCAAAACCATAAACCAAACTAAATCCATTTCCAAGGAAAGAAACCAGAAAAATCATTCAACCATTTATTAATAATCATTTTTAATAACCCATTACATTTCAGACAACCACACACACAATCAAACTTAGTGTTAGCAATAATAGTGGGACTTCACAGCCATTATTCACACCATTCAACTCATGCTTAACAATTTAAGCCAAAAATATTTCCAAAAAAATCATTTCCCAACAATTTTAATAAAAGAATCATTTCATTGAAAACATTTTTCCATACATAAAAACAAAAAACCATTTTAAATTGTAATTTTAAAATCATTTTACCACATTCACTTTATACTAAAATACCCAATTTTCACAATTCCATAAACCATCACTAAAGAGGGTTTCCATCAAGCATTTCACAAAAATTTCATAATAAATTTAAATCATAGCAATAAATTTGAAAATAATACTTCTAGTTCTATAAAGGGGAGTTGCGACTGAATCCACCTACCTCAAAAATGATGGTGAAAATGAAGAATATTACAAAAAACATCCATGAAACTGGGTAGGAACACCAAAAACCCTCCTTAGATCTTGTTAACTAACATAAAAACAACCAAATATAGTCATTATTAGCATCAACCAAAATAGATATATCCCCATTGGATAATATATTTGAATCCAATAGAGGGAAGAATAACATATCAAAAAAACAACCATGAATGGCGACTTACTAAGAAATTCCTCCATCAACACACCAATATTTTCTAATAGATCCCTCCCACATAAAAGGTAAGAGTCTCCACAGACTTTGGGAGAAGGTAAAATTGATTTAGGGTCATAATAGAGGAAAAAGGAGTGGATTATGAGAAATTATGTGTGAGATCCACACTTTTAGGATCTAAATTTTAACTATGCATGGTTAGGAAAAGTGTGTTCTAACCATGTATATGCATCTATCTCTAAAATTATAGTTTCTCCTATGTGGACACACGGTTCAGAAAAATAGTGTAACTAAATGTTATCCTACCTAGAGCACACTGCCTCACTACTCATGGTTCTATTTAGGGTCTTCATAGTTTTTACTAACCCTTCTCAACTCGTTAAACTCCATAAAAGCCCCCAATTTTTTTCCAAAAGTCCTCTAAACCATCCCAAAAATTAACCCAAAAACTTTATATTCTTGAAATACATAAATAAAGTCTTTCTTAATTTAAACTGGGGGTGCTACATGTCACATTATTATTTATTAAGTTTACTCAAACATTTCAAGTGGAATCATCAATTAAAGTCACAAAGTATAAATTTCCTCTATTAGAGTGAACAGGGGAAGGTCCCCAAACATGAGAATAAAAAATTTTCATCTTCTGATTTATTGGATTTCTTCCATCCAAGTTGAAAGAAACTCTCTTATGATTTCCTAGAATACAACTCTAACAATGTTTGAGGTCTATGTTATTGAGTTTAAGTATTCCCTTTACTACTGGAACCTTTAAATTAATTTCATTATGAGGACCAAACCTAAAATTCCAAAATTTAGTGCTATTTTATATTGTTCTTCTGATAACTATAACTTTATTCATACATCTATTCAATTACAAGGTTCCATTTTTTTACTTTGTGAGAAATCACAGTGACGCTTCTAGTTATTTTCCAAACTAAATCTGAAAATTTTGTTCCAAAAATAATATCATCAATTTTTCTCACTAATATAAGGTTCTTCTAGAGTCATGGAAAATGTTTAACATATTTGAATATCAAGACACTTCCATTTTCATTTGAGTATTAACATCTTCATTTCTAACTATTTCTAGAGCTTCATCATCTTCTATATGTACTTTGAAAAAGCTTCTCAGTGCATAATCTACAATATATCCTCACTCACCAGTTGAATAAAAAGATTAAAAAGAGTCAATAACTCGTGATTCTTCTAGAATGATCATGGTTAGTTACAAACCAATGCCTTTTTTCATTACAAAAACAGAGTTTGTGAATTTATAAGTTGAAGCCTCCAACCAATTATTATAATATTTCTTGACATTTCCATTATTCCCAGCACAAGAGCCTTATCCCAGTTGGTGAGGACTCTTCATGTGCATCCAAGAGACCTAAGTTCAAAACTAGGTGGAGACATAATTTCCAGGTTACTGTAGCAGTATTGTAGAAGAATCTATAGCAGCATTGTATCACAAACTATTAGGTACTCTAGTAGCTAGAAATATTCATCTGTTGGGGATTTCGGGCCACCGGTTTGGTCCTTAGGCACTTTAAGTCCTTTTTTCCACCCAAGTCCTTTAGGATAGTAAGGATTTCAGGTAACCTAAAGGCCTTCGGGCTACCTTAAGGCCTTCAGGCCACCTGAAATTTTGTTGAAATGACCAGACAAAATGTACAAGGATAATACTCCAGGTGGGGATTCTGAGCAGGCTCATTCACTAGAGCAGAATATAAGTATTTTTTTTAGAAAGAGAGGGTATGGAATTTTCCATCGAGACTACCATGTGATGGAATAGGAAGCCAAGCCAAACAAGCCATGCGAAGGTGCAGGTCTGATATCGCGATGAAGAAGCCTAGGAGGAGAAGTTCCAAGTATAGTCTTTATAATTCCTAAAACCTATAGGTCATGTAATCTGGTATTCCTAAGGCCATTTTAAGGGTTCCCCCTCATCCCATGAAACGGGGGGGTATCAAAATTCAATACAAAATAAGGCCTTCAGTCCATTCAGGCCATTATTCCCATAAATCCAACATATAGGACATGTACCAACCAATTACCTTGACATATTCACTAGTAATTGTCATCTAAAAGCTTATTCGTATAATTTTTCTTTTGTTGAAGTGTCCATACCCATCCGGTAGTAGAAATAGAACTTCAGGATATAGCTTATGCATCCTTTTTCCTCAACTGATTATTCAAGATTAAGTTTCAAATATCATTAAACAAAAGATCTATCTTCCCAATAGAGTTTCTCATTATTATCTTCATGGAATTCAAAATTTTCATAATTGAATATAGGAGAATAAAATACCAAGAATCATTGTTTAATGTTACCTTTATCCATTCAAGATACCCTCAAACCATATTGAAATAATTTACATGACTTTTTTATGTCTTTTTTCTGAAAAGATCAAGCTAAACAATATTTCTATCCTGAAAAATTTATTGAGAGTCATTGGATTCTCATACCACCTAGAATTTCCTAATGGCCTTCATTTTTTATTGATTTATGATAATCCACATTTCAAGGGATGATCTGGAACCCTTATAAGGCCCAACGAATTCAGTGACATTACGTGACCCGTAGGTATTAGGAAATCAACCCAAATAAGACAATTTGGAACTGCCTCTCCCCAAAAAATGTCATGATGTCATCTCTCCCCCTTCACATGTCTAGTCAGCTATTTGTCATATGCAGAGCTGCATAGGCCCAGTACCAATGGAAATTTCATTCCCTCTCATTCTTATATGTCTGTTTATCTATACTCTGGTGAATTTTCCGGCTCTAAATCCTCGTTTTTAGCCGTATTCATTGTAATATGACTGGTATATTTTCATTTTCAGGTTCCCTAAAGGCCTTGAGGTGGCTCAATGGCCTTATGGTGGCCTGAAGGCCTTGAGGTGGCCTGAAATCTTTGGTTGGCCTGAAGATCCTTCAGTTTTATCCTCCAAATATTTCTCTATCAAATTATCCTTTAGTTTTATCCTCCAAATGGGAAAATAATTACATATAACAAGACAATATGAATTTTCCCTTCCCATAAATTCATTCTTTCGATAGTAGTAAACCAACTAAAATAAAAAAATTACAATCCAAGTAGAGGATAAACCTAAATTCTATGATTGAAGTAGAACCAATGTCTCTTGATATCACTTGTAGGGAGAGTGCAAAAAGTATGATTATCACATCGTCTGATCATTGGAGAGACACAATGATCACTTTTTACACCATATGAATGTCCTTTCGATGGTCTCATCCTTTATAGTAGAAATCTCTAAACATCACTAGATATAGTTGTGTTTGATAACCACCTCTGCCGAAATATTTCCATTGTAACTAACATGAGATCCCAACTAATCACCACACAAACTTATCAAACACACTTGATAAAAATATAAAAAGAAACAAACAAACATAATTATATGGTTTTGAAAAATTCCCCATATCCATGCTAAAATACTATAAACATATTCATTTTTGATATGTAATTGAATACAAAACTCATCACTCACTTCCTCTCCACTTTAAAAGGAATCAAAAAATGATTTCAAAAAAATCTCATCTTCTCAAGATTGAATCCTTATATAATCATAGATAGGTCACCACCTCTATTTATAGAGGTCGTCATCTAGTGAATTCATCACACTACCATCCCATAAACATGGTAAAACTCCCATTGACAAGGGGAAACATATAATATATTATTGAACCATTAAATAAAACTACCAAATGTGAGTTTATTTTCCTAAATAATAAATATTATGTTTCCACCTCTAATGTACTTCTTCTAATGTAAGTATTTCTAATAAACCCTTCCCCTTAACCACTCTGAAAAATGCTCTATAAAAAACCTTCATATGGTTATCTCTATCAGATGATATCCATCCAAAAACATATATCTAGTGGGACTTAATAATCTTCACAAAATCCAAAAAACTTCATGGGGTTATCTTCTTTGTTGAGGTGTAATTATTATAATTATTGAATCCTCTTAGACTCAGAATTGAGTGGTAGACATGAAATATTCCTTTCTCTTGGACCCTATCAAAGACTTCCTGAGTCAATATATTCCCTCTTTTTATAGTGTTTTTCTTTTATTACGGAAATGGAGTAGTAGTAGAAGGTTAATGTTATCCTCAATCCTTGGTAAACTATCAAGGCCTCAAGAGGGAATGTTTTTTTGAGTATGTTAGAAGAAACTTATTAAGTGTTTTGGGGGTTTTTGTATATTCTTTAATTTGGATGATCCTTTGGTTTGGGATGTTTTTTTTGGAGGTTTTGGATTTTATTAGAGATTTTTTTGTAACAATTATTAGGTTATGCTTTTGTAAGATTTATCCTAGTTCTTGTGGGATATAGATTATTTTTTCTATGATTATGATTCAGCGTTGATTATATTCTAAATTCCCCATGTATTCTATATCTTAGTTTTGAGGTGTCACGACCCGCCCTCGGGGTCCGTGCCATGACTACCCCAAGCCCGCCTTCCATAGGCCAGGGGCTGGCGACTAGCACCAAGGCGAAAATCCCAGTAAAAAGGGAAGGCATTGCCTTTGAAAGGTAAACAAACACCACAGAGTAAGCAAGCAGAAAGTAAACACTAAACAAAAGCAGAGTACAACTGAAAGTGCGGAAAAGTAAAAGGGCCAGTATACAAACCCCAACTGAAAGTAAAGTACAACTCGAAAAGGGGAAAACAGCAACTGAAAAGTAAAAGCCGCTACACCGAGCTGTCCACTGGAAATCCCACCTGAAGGGTGGGTACAGATAGCTCCACTGCTCCACAGGTCCCACCGTCTGCTCCGTGCACGTTCCGCCCAGTGGTCCACCTCTGGGTACCGTCCCGCTCTGCAAGCCTCAGCTAAGGTCAACGCTGTCCATCGTCTGCAACCAACACAACGTAGTGCGGGCAAAGCCCGTGCAGGGGTGAGTATAAGCTACTCAGTAGGGACCCCGAGACCCCTGAAGGTCTCTCAAATCCACAAAGGATAAACCACGAAGAAAAGTATAATCACGAAGTAACAACCGACACTGCTTAGGTATATTCCCATACATATACCTAAGTCATCAATTTCAAATACGCTCCAACCTCCGAGCCCAAGTACAACTCAGTCCACACAGGAAAGTAAACGTATTCCACACAGGAAAGTAAAACATAATCCACACAGGATTGCACAACACAATCCACACAGGAAAACAACCGGATTCAGCTCACACAGGTATACTTCTTCAAAGGACGATAAAGATGATCACTGATTCATCTAAGTCCTCGGACCCACGAAGGATCGATAGGTAACTAACCCCCGCAAAGACCCACACAGGATCGGGCCCACACAGGACCTGTAGGCGCTGGCTCACACAGAACCGCTGAGCGTGGACCCACACAGGATCGGACCCACACAGGATCGGGCCCACACAGGACCTGTAGCACTGATCCACATAGGATCGCTGAGTGCTATAGTCGTCGTCGTCGAATCCACACAGGATCTCTGTACTGTCGTCGTCGTAGTCACAGTAGCAGTCGTAGTAGTAGTAGTCACAGTAACAGTCGCAGCCAGCACTAGGGTTCCCGCACACAGCAAGCTCGTTCGGAGGGTCCGCTCCACGAGCCGAGAGGCTGATACATCAACTGTCACGAAGACCAGAGTTGATGTATCCAAAAGTTCAGTATCGTCAACAGGAACTCAATGCAACAGACGGCGCGTCGATCGGACGCCCGGTCTGAGAGTTATTGGCATTTTCGTCCCCGGGGCCCGGTTGGTTTTTAAGGCAAAACCTACCCGACCGTACTCCACCTGCGTCCAAACCTCGGGCGGAGTATGCCAAAAGATCCGTCTCACTAAGAGTAACACAACATGGCTGACGGCACGTCAATCGGACGTCCGTAGCTCTAGATATGAGCGTTTCCGCTCCGAAGGCCCGGTTGGTTTCGTGAACGAACCAACCCGGCCGAACTCAAAGTAATCCTAAACCTTGAGTGCGATATACCGAAACGCCCGTCTCGATCCAAGGATCTCGTTTCCGCAGACGGTTCGTCAATCGGAGGTCCGAGGCTCAAGTTATGGCCAAAAGACCGTAAAAGATTCGAAACGAGGGGGTCCGGGTCCGGGCTGACCCGGCCCGACCCCCCCTGGGTCGGCCCGGCCGGCCGGCCGGCAGTGCGGCGGCGCGGCAGCGGTGCGGCGGCCTGTCGCCGCATGGAGGCAGCGCGGGGGGATCAATTCCCCCGCTTTCTTGGAAAGCCGGCGCGGCTAAAAGTCGGGCCCCTTGATTGAAAACCGCCCCCACGTGGGGGCCGGTTGAAGTAAAAACTGGGGGGGACTGCTGCCCCCCCCCCTCCTTTCAAGAAACCCCCCCCCCCCCCCTCATAATGAGGGGGGTTTTATGCGCTGGCCGGGGGATTAATTTCCCCCGGTTTAACCCATCCGGCCGGCCAGCTGGCCGGCCGGTTTTCTCCAACGGGACCGGAAATTCCAGTCCCGCCTTCGGCTTCCGACGCCGGCGGCCCGGCCGCCGGTCTTCTCTTCCGCCGTGGCCCGGAACCGGCCGCGGTTTTCGTCATCCGGCGCGGTGCGGCGGCACCGCGCCCCTTTGCCGCGCATTTGATTCCCTTCGACGCGGCGCGACGGCGTCGCGTTCTTTATGATTCTTCCATGGCGTGGCGCGAAGGCGCCGCGAAATTTAATCATATTAATATCCGCGTGGTGCGACGGCACCACGCCACTTTGCTTCCACCCTCAAGATAGAACAAAAGAACGATGGAGGGGGTTCGGCCGTGTTCATGCGGTCCGGCCCCCTCACGTTAAATAATAACTCAACTTGAACATTCAAAGCCTCATGTTAGACATGCAAGATCCATGATCAAGAAATAAATAATTAAACAATAAATTAACAACCCCTACCTTGGGTATACGTTCGAGGATTTGCCAACGTCCGCGGAAGACAACGTCGCGGGGATCGGGCGTCGCGGTCGTCGTTCGTCAATTCTGTTGACGAAGAGATGCGTCCGATGTGATACGTCGTTGGCGAAACCTCTTATGTCGACGAAGGGAATCTGAGGAGAAAGCAGCGTTCCCTCTCATTGACACGGAAGACGAAGAAGAGCGGAGCGGCGTTCTTCGTCGGAGCTTGAGCGCTCTTCGTCAAGATGAGCGTTCTTCGTCAAGATGAGCGTTCTTCGTCAAGATGAAGAAGATGGAGGAGGAGCTCTCAAAATGAAATCCACACAAGTTGGCTAACAAAATAAAATAAGGTCCCTCCTTATTTGATTTACCAAGCCAAGGAATTCAAAACTTCAAATTCAAAAACATAACACTTAATTAATTAACATGTCATGTGTAATTAATTAGATGTTAAGTATACAAACATTTAAGAGGGAGAGAGGGGAGTTTAAGGGGGAAGTTGAGAGGTTTAGGTTCGTGTGGGTCCCACCACACTTAATCCTCTCAAGGGAGGTTAAGTGGGTGTGGGTCCCACCCCTAACTCCTTTTGAGAGGAGTTAACCTACAAAGTGAAATAAAAAGAATCCACATTTTTTATTCAACTTTTTATAAATCTCCCAAAAACTAACTTTCAACCCGCAACAAACGCAACTCCCGAAAGGGTCTCTTTAAGAGAATATCGGCGCTACGAGTTCATCGGTGCCCTCGGATTTCAATTCCGAGCACTGGATCAAAAGTTAGGAATTCCCGCTCGTTCGTTCACTGAACGTACCCGAGCCAACTTCAGAAATTAATTCCGAGCACTCCGGGCCTCGGAATTAGGTGCCGTCTGAAACCGCGCTCTTGTAAAATTCTAAAGAAAATTAAGAAAAAATTTCCCTTGAATTTTACGGGTCTTTACATTACTCCCACCTCAGGGATTTACGTCCCCGTAAAGATACATCAAAAACTAGGGAAACAAATGAGGGTACTGAGCACGCATCTGAGCCTCCCGCTCCCATGTGCTCTCCTGGAGATTCCCGTGCTACCATCTGATGCGCACAAGAGGAATCGATCGCCCACGCAGGACCCGCTCCTGTCGATCCTTTATATCCACCGGGACCTCCGTAAAAGTCGCCCCATCGTCAACGTCAAGCTCCCCATGATCAATGATGTGCGTCGGGTCGTGCACGTATCTCCTCAACTGGGATACGTGGAAGACGTCGTGCACCCGGTGCAACTGAGGTGGTAGAGCCAGGCGATAAGCCACCTCGCCAACCCTGCTGAGGACCTGGAAGGGTCCGATGAAGCGCGGAGATAACTTGCCGCCTCGGCCAAATCTCCGAATACCACGTCGAGGTGAGACCCGTAAGAAGACGTGGTCGCCATCCTCGAACTCTAGTGGCCTCCGCCTCCTGTCAGCATATGACTTCTGCCGGCTCTGAGCTGTCCTCATCCGCTCCTGGATGACCTGGACCTTCTCTGTCGTGGCCTGGACCATCTCCGGTCCCACCAGTGCTGACTCCCCAAGGTCTGTCCAGCACAAAGGAGATCTACATGGTCGGTCGTACAACGCCTCGTATGGTGCCATCCCGATGGTGGAGTGGTAGCTGTTGTTGTACGCAAACTCCACCAAGGGTAGGTGGTCCTCCCAGCTACGACCAAAGTCGAGGACACATGCGCGGAGCATGTCCTCGAGAGTCTGAATGGTCCTCTCCGTCTGACCATCCGTCTGAGGGTGAAAGGCTGTGCTCAGACGTAGCTACGTCCCGAACGCCTCTTGTAACCCTTTCCAAAGCCGGGAAGTAAAGCGGGAATCTCGATCGAAGACGATAGATGATGGTACACCGTGGAGCCGCACAATCTCCTGAATGTAGAGACGTCCCAAGCTCTCTACTGAGCCCTACTCTCTGATGGGTAAGAAGTGTGCCGACTTGGTGAGTCGGTCAACAATCACCCAGATGGAGTCGTGACCTCTGGAAGTGCGTGGAAGTCCAGTCATGAAGTCCATATATATGTCGTCCCACTTCCACTCCGGAACCTCCAAGGGCTGTACCAAACCTGCTGGTACCTGATGCTCTGCCTTCACCTACTGGCAGGTAAGGCATCGAGAAACGAACTCTGCTACAGCCTTCTTCATGCCTGGCCACCAGTGCTGTCGTCTGAGGTCCTGGTACATCTTCGCCACTCCAGGATGTACCGCCAAAGGAGAAGTGTGAAACTCCCTCAGCACTTCCTCTCGCAAAGCGACTGGTACTATGGTACGTCCTCTAAAAAGGATGGCGTGCTCTGCTCCAAGGAAGAAACCATCAGGTGCCTGTCCCGAGGATATCTGTGCACGCCGTGTCTCACAGTCAGCGTCCCTGTGCTGTGCCTCCCTGACTCGCTGTAGTAGAGGAGGAGTGACTGTGAGAGACTGAAGAAAGGCTGCTCCATCTCTATCCACGAAGGATATCTGCAAAGAGGCTAGCTGCTCCGTCGCCTCCTCAAGTAGTTGAATGCTCGTCCTCCTGCTGAGGGCATCGGCTACTACGTTCCCATTCCCAGGAGTATAGACTATCTCAAAGTCATAGTCCTGGAGGAACTCGAGCCATCGCCGCTGTCTCAGGTTCAGGTCCTTCTGTGAGAAGATATACCTGAGACTCTGATGATCGGAAAAGACTGTAAAGTGCTCGCCCATCAGATAGTGTCGCCATATCTTCAGAGCGAAGACCACTGCTGCTAACTCCAGGTCATGGGTAGCGTAGTTCTGATCATGCGGCCTCAACTGTCGTGATCCATAGGCGATCACGGCCCGTTCCTGCATCAGAACACATCTGAGTCCGGTCCCTGATGCATCGCAGTAGACTACGTACCCTACTCCCTCCTCAGGCAACCTCAAGATAAGTGCGCTAGTCAATCTCTGTCTCAGCTCCTGGAAGCTCTGCTGACTTCTGTCTGACCACACGAAGGGTTTCCCATTCTTCGTCAAAGCTTTGAGGGATGCCGCAACTCTAGAGAAGTCTGGCACGAATCTCCGCTAGTATCCAGCTAGTCCCAAGAAACTCCGAACCTCAGTCACGCTCCTGGGTGGCTCCCATGCTAACACAGCCTCAATCTTTGCGGGATCCACTGCAACTCCCGCCTCAGAGATAACGTGTCCCAAGAAGTGGACCTCACGTATCCAGAACTGGCACTTCGAGAGCTTACCATAAAGCTGGTGCTCTCGGAGTGTGTCTAGTACAACTCGCAAGTGATAGGCGTGCTCCTCCTCAGTCGTAGAGTAAATCAGAATGTCGTCGATGAAGACCACGACAAACCGATCGAGGTATGGCTGAAAGATCCTGTTTATGAGATCCATGAACACTGCTGGAGCATTGGTTACACCGAAAGGCATAACCAAGAACTCATAGTGGCCATACCGACATCTGAAGGCCGTCTTCTGCACATCCTCGTCTCTGACTCTGAGCTGATGATAGCCTGACCTAAGTCTATCTTCGAGAACCACCGTGCTCCCTTGAGCTGATCAAAGAGGTCATCAATCCTCGGTAGCGGATACTTGTTCCTCATTGTCACCTGGTTCAGGCGACGATAGTCAACACAAAGTTGCAAGCTTCCGTCCGCCTTCTTGGCGAACAAAATCGGGGAAGCCCAGGGTGAAACACTGGGTCGGATGAACCCCTTGCCCTGCAAGTCCTCCAACTGTACCCGTAGCTCTCGAAGCTCGGCGGGGGCCATCCGATATGCTGGAGTGGATATCGGGGCTGTCCCGAGGTACAAGTCAATATAAAAGTCTACCTCTCTGCGAGGAGGTAGCCCTGGAACGTCGTCGGGAAAAACATCCGCAAACTGATCCACCACTGTAGGAAAACCAGGACTCTGCACGTCAACTGCTCCAAGGATAAGGCTAGCCAACTGATGAGTGATGGGTTGTCCTCTCCTCCGCGGAAGTCGATCCTGTGCTGCTAAGGCTCCCTTCTCGCCGGTGAAGGTGAACCTTCTCCCGTCGGTGCGTACACATCGCACCTTGCGCCTAAAACAGTCAATCTGTGCATGGACCGTAGATAGCCAATCCATGCCCAAGATGACGTCGTAAGGCCTCGACGCTGCTACAAGAAGATCCCAGCCGAAGCTCTCGCCTCCTAGAGTAAGCTCACACTGCCGGCACCAGTGCGTAATCATCGAGTCTGCTCCCGTAGGAGTCTCTAGCCGTAAGGATCGAGACAAAGGCTCTGTCGGAATCTCCGAGCTCCGAACAAGGGCAGCGGCTATGAAAGAGTGACTCGCTCCTGTGTCTATAAGAACTGCAGCAAGGGTGGAGTAGACACAGATAGTACCTCGAATCATCTCGGGTGCGCCGTGGTCGTAGGCCTCTGCTGCCTGGAGCTGTGCCTGTCGCTGCCCGCCAGCTCCCTGTGGTCGGGGTGGACCTCCTGGTGGTGGTGGTGGCAGAGCCTCAAAGCGTCGCCCACCACCGGCTGCTCGTCCAGCTCCTCTGCCTCGTCCGCCTCCTCCCTGCAGACCGCCACGGTCGACCCTCTGCCTCTGCCTCGGTGGTCCATCAACTGACTGCTGCTCCTCGGCACAGCGGGTCGGGCAGTCGCAAGCCATGTGGCCCTGCCCGCCGCACGAGTAGCACTGTCTGCCTCTCGTAAGACTGGCTCCGCGCTGTGTGCCCCGCACTGCTGAGCCAGTGCCCTGAGATCGTCTGCCCGAAGGTCTGGTCTGTCTGGACCCCTGAGTCATCCGTCGACTGCCTGCTGCAGATGACTCTGCCACGTGCCGCCCTGCGGTGGGTCGCTGTGCTGGTGTAGACTCAGCAAGGAAGCTCTCGATCAGAAGGGCCCGCTCCGGTACTCCTGTATGATTCGGTATGCTGAGGGAGATCAGCGATGCCCTGATCTCGTGTCTCAAACCCTGCTCGAAGGTCCGGGCCCGGAAGAATGGGTCCCGTACAATGTCGGTCGAGTAGCGCGAGAGATCGATAAATCTCGCCGAGTACTGAGCGACCGTCATGCTGCCCTGCCGCAGCTGTAGAAGCTCCTGGATACGCACCTCACGAAGGGTGGCTGGGACGAACTCCGAGCGGAAAAGGCTCTCAAAGTCCGTCCAAAGTAGAGATGCCTCATCGTGCACCTGGAGCATCAAGCTCCACCATCGTCCTGCTGCTGCGTGTAGTAGGCTCGCAGCGAGGATCACCATGAGGTCTGCTGGTGTCCTCACTAGCCTAAACACTCGAACCACTGCCTCCAGCCAGTCCTCTGCTGCCTGGGGATCTGTCTCCCCGCGAAACCTGGGCGGTCGCTGGCGCTGAAACTCATGCAGTGCGCTGAGGCGACGTGCATCGTCAGCGGCTGCTGCTGGAAGCATCGGGGGCTCGGCGGGTAAAGCTACCGCTGGTGCCACTACTGGCAAAGGGCCCTGCACCGAGGCCTCGTCGCTCGGTGGGCTGTCGTCACGCTCGACTCTCGGAACCCTAGCTGGCTGCCGTCGTGGGGCCATCCTGAAAAGGAAACAGGTGCGCCACGGTTAGAACAGTATACCTGGTGAGCTGATATAAGTAATCACAAAGAAAACTTTGAAACACACACGCAATCAATGTTTTCGTGCATTAAGTCGGAAATCAGAAGTCAGGGTCCTGGTGTACGGATACGTCGGCCGCCGCACCAACACTGGACTCCCTGGACTGATAACCACACTCAATACGCTAAACATTATTTCTTCACATAGAAAAGATCAGAGTTTGCGGTAGAACCGAACTCCTTTGATACCAATTTGTCACGACCCGCCCTCGGGGTCCGTGCCGTGACTACCCCAAGCCCGCCTTCCATAGGCTAGGGGCTGGCGACTAGCTCCAAGGTGAAAATCCCAGTAAAAAGGGAAGACATTGCCTTTGAAAGGTAAACAAACACCACAGAGTAAGCAAGCAGAAAGTAAACACTAAACAAAAGCAGAGTACAACTGAAAGTGCGGAAAAGTAAAAGGGCCAGTATACAAACCCCAACTGAAGTAAAGTACAACTCGAAAAGGGGAAAACAGCAACTGAAAAGTAAAAGCCGCTACACCGAGCTGTCCACTAGAAATCCCACCTGAAGGGTGGGTACAGATAGCTCCACTGCTCCACAGGTCCCACAGTCTGCTCCGTGCACGTTCCGCCCAGTGGTCCACCTCCGGGTACCGTCCCGCTCTGCAAGCCTCAGCTAAGGTCAACGCTGTCCGTCGTCTGCAACCAACACAACGTAGTGCGGGCAAAGCCCGTGCAGGGGTGAGTATAAGCTACTCAGTAGGGACCCCGAGACCCCTGAAGGTCTCTCAAATCCACAAAGGATAAACCACGAAGAAAAGTATAATCACGAAGTAACAACCGACACTGCTTAGGTATATGCCCATACATATACCTAAGTCATCAATTTCAAATACGCTCCAACCTCCGAGCCCAAGTACAACTCAGTCCACACAGGAAAGTAAACGTATTCCACACAGGAAAGTAAAACATAATCCACACAGGATTGCACAACACAATCCACACAGGAAAACAACAGGATTCAGCTCACATAGGTATACTTCTTCAAAGGATGATAAAGATGATCACTGATCCATCTAAGTCGTCGGACCCACGAAGGATCGATAGGTAACTAACCCCCGCAAAGACCCACACAGGATCGGGCCCACACAGGACCTGTAGGCGCTGGCTCACACAGAACCGCTGAGCGCGGACCCACACAGGATCGGACCCACACAGGATCGGGCCCACACAGGACCTGTAGCACTGATCCACGTAGGATCGCTGAGTGTTGTAGTCGTCGTCGTCGAATCCACACAGGATCTCTGTACTGTCGTCGTCGTAGTCACAGTAGCAGTCGTAGCAGTAGTAGTCACAGTAACAGTCGCAGCCAGCACTAGGGTTCCCGCACACAGCAAGCTCGTTCGGAGGGTCCGCTCCACGAGCCGAGAGGCTGATACATCAACTGTCACGAAGACCAGAGTTGATGTATCCAAATGTTCCGTATCGTCAACAGGAACTCAACGCAACAGACGGCACGTCGATCGGACGCCCGGTCTGAGAGTTATTGGCATTTTCGTCCCCGGGGCCCGATTGGTTTTTAAGGCAAAACCAACCCGACCGTACTCCACCTGCGTCCAAACCTCGGGCGGAGTATGCCAAAAGATCCGTCTCACTAAGAGGAACACAACACGGCTGACGGCACGTCAATCGGACGTTCGTAGCTCTAGATACGAGCGTTTCCGCTCCGAAGGCCCGGTTGGTTTCGTGAACGAACCAACCCGGCCGAATTCAAAGTAATCCGAAACCTTGAGTGAGATATACTGAAACGACCGTCTCAATCCAAGGATCGCGTTGCCGCAGACGGTTCGTCAATCGGAGGTCCGAGGCTCAAGTTATGGCCAAAAGACCGTAAAAGATTCGAAACGGGGGGGTCCGGGTCCGGGCCGACCCGGCCCGACCCCCCCTGGGTCGGCCCGGCCGGCCGGCCGGCGCTGCGGCGGTGCGGCGGCGGCGCGGCGGCCTGTCGCCGCATGGAGGCAGCGCGGGGGGATCAATTCCCCCGCTTTCTTCGAAAGCCGGCGCGGCTAAAAGCCGCACCCCTTGATTGAAAACCGCCCCCACGTGGGGGCCGGTTGAAGTAAAAACCGGGGGGGCTGCTGCCCCCCCTCCTTTCAAGAACCCCCCCCCCCCCCCTCATAATGAGGGGGGTTTTATGCGCTGGCCGGGGGATTAATTTCCCCCGCCCCTTTGTTGCGCATTTGATTCCCTTCGACGCGGCGCGACGGCGTCGCGTTCTTTATGATTCTTCCATGGCGTGGCGCGGCGGCGCCGCGAAATTTAATCATATTAATATCCGCGTGGTGCGACGGCACCACGCCACTTTGCTTCCACCCTCAAGATAGAACAAAAGAACGATGGAGGGGGTTCGGCCGTGTTCATGCGGTCCGGCCCCCTCACGTTAAATAATAACTCAACTTGAACATTCAAAGCCTCATGTCAGACATGCAAGATCCACGATCAAGAAATAAATAATTAAACAATAAATTAACAACCCCTACCTTGGGTATACGTTCGAGGATTTGCCAACGTCCGCGGAAGACAACGTCGCGGGGATCGGGCGTCGCGGTCGTCGTTCATCAATTCCGTTGACGAAGAGATGCGTCCGATGTGATACGTCATTGGCGAAACATCTTATGTCGACGAAGGGAATCCGAGGAGAAAGCGGCGTTCCCTCTCGTTGACACGGAAGACGAAGAAGAGCGGAGCGGCGTTCTTCGTCGGAGCTTGAGCGTTCTTCGTCAAGATGAGCGTTCTTCGTCAAGATGAGCGTTCTTCGTCAAGATGAAGAAGATGGAGGAGGAGCTCTCAAAATGAAATCCACACAAGTTGGCTAACAAAATAAAATAAGGTCCCTCCTTATTTTATTTACCAAGCCAAGGAATTCAAAACTTCAAATTCAAAAACATAACACTTAATTAATTAACATGTCATGTGTAATTAATTAGATGTTAAGTTTACAAACATTTAAGAGGGAGAGAGGGGAGTTTAAGGGGGAAGTTGAGAGGTTTAGGTTCGTGTGGGTCCCACCACACTTAATCCTCTCAAGGGAGGTTAAGTGGGTGTGGGTCCCACCCCTAACTCCTTTTGAGAGGAGTTAACCTACAAAGTGAAATAAAAAGAATCCACATTTTTTATTCTAATTTTTATAAATCTCCCAAAAACTAACTTTCAACCCGCAACAAACGCAACTCCCGAAAGGGTCTCTTTAAGAGAATATCGGCGCTACGAGTTCATCGGTGCCCTCGGATTTCAATTCCGAGCACTGGATAAAAAGTTAGGAATTCCCGCTCGTTCGTTCACTGAACGTACCCGAGCCAACTTCAGAAATTAATTCCGGGCACTCCGGGCCTCGGAATTAGGTGCCGTCTGAAACCGCGCTCTTGTAAAATTCTAAAGAAAATTAAGAAAAAAATTCCCTTGAATTTTACGGGTCTTTACATGAGGGATCAAACATTATAACTGTAGGTTAGTGTTTGAGGGTCTAAAATGGTTGTAGTTTTGTTGAAATTTGGTTGCATCCATTTTATATCACGTTTCATTCACCATGGGTGGTATTCCATGGGTGAGGTTTTGAGTAACCCTTATTTCTAAATCCTAGACCCTAGGTTAGATCCATGTTGTTATGTATTGATAGATATTTTTTTAGAATGTTTTTTCTTTAGTGTTTTGAAGTTATTATTTCAAATGGATCTAATTTTTAAATTCTTGGGAGAGTTTTTTTGGTGTTATTTTTTTAAAGACCCTTACCACTCATACATAGGTATCACATATTAATAAATAAATATTCATTAAATAATAAAAAAATCCATGCCAGAATAATATGGGTCAAGTGCCTTTGGAAAATTTGTTAAATAAAAAAATGGTTCATAATTTAACTACATAATCCCCCACTAAGTTATTCGTAACTAGAGACCTTAATAGACATATCATACATAATACCTTTCTTTATAAAATGGGGAAAGGAAACATGATAAAGGTTTATCATAGATTCATAGTACGGGTAAAGATAAAAGATATAAATCAATGAAAATATTAAATAATAAAATAATTATAAGGGTATGAGAACATGAATGTGACATAAAATGTCCATACCTAGTCTATCATTGATTTTAAACATGGTCCATGGCATAAAACATTATCATTTCAGATACATGAATCATAATAGTGATAAATGATCATAAATCAATCATGAACCATAAGCTCAGGACATATAAGTGTAGAATCATCATAAATATTGAAACTATTTCATATGTATAGGTTAACAACCAATACCATAAAATCATAGCGGATAAAGAATCAACACATATTTCCCATATCATAAAGGATCAGGTAACATCACCTACTTCATATATTATATCAATCACATATACTTCTTTCCCAAAATAGATCAAGCATCATCACCAATTTCTATAGTGGATCAAGCACATAGACTTGTTCCACATATTTATCTCTTGAGATGTAAATATCTACCTAATGAATTAGAGGGATGTATAATTTTGGATCAACAAATCACATAATGAAAACCATAAATATGTGTACTACAATATCATTACACATTCATCACATCTTCATATCATATCCCAAGAAAATAAAATGGGTTTCATAAACATGTCATAAATCCCTCATATAGTAACCTATGGAAAATAAATGTGTTTCATAATTATATAATCATCATAATCATAAACCATATAGAGAAATAATAAATATGGTATAATTAGATCATATCCCTTATAAAACATAAGAAAAACCAATGTTCTTATTCATTGATGAAGGTAAATTCCATAAAATATCATTAAAACATCCTTAAGAAAAATATCCATTCTATTTTAAAATCACTTATTTAAATATAAAAATTTACCAAATATTAAAGAAATAATTTTATTTGAAAAGTCCCTTAGAATCTTGTAAGGTAATATTTAAATCATTGGGTGGTCATAATAATTGGAAATACTATTCAGGTTGTACAAGTTGAAACAAATATTTTTTCCACATTTTTTGGTAAAAAGTAAAAAGTACCTCATTTGATAAAACAACAAGAAGATTCCTTTTAAACCATTTTGTCAAAAATAAAATGTGGGTAAATATTAATTTAGAAAATATTTATATAATATTAAAAAAATTGTTGAATTTTTTTAGAAAACATAGATATGTAATAAAAGGTATTTTTGATGGAAGAGAGAAATAAAATCAATTTTTATTAAAAACATTATTTCAGTCTCTCAAGTACATAAGGAAAGGTAAAATTAAATAAAAAAATGTATTGTCTTGAAATAATCATATTATAATAAACTTTTTGTCTTTATTGAGATATTTATCACAATATTTCATCATCGTAAACTTAATCATAAACAATCCTCATAAAAATGATATTGTGACATAAAACTTTTACCACTTTGGTAACTTATAAATAATATACCCCATAAAAGAAATAAACTTATATACATGTTTATATACCAAAACATTACATAATAATAATCATAAAATACATTCATGGTCATTATATACACCACATAAAAGAAATATGTGGTGAATATGGCATTAATATCATAGAAATGAAAGTGAGATGAAAGTCTCCCACCTCAAGTCTCGAGTTACATCGTACATGTGAGAACCTCCAGTATAATAGAGATATATTTACTATAAATAAATTATAGAATCCAAAAAATTTATATCATTCCATATATTATTTATTTATAACCTTATACCACCTATTCATTAATAATTTTTTATTGAAATCACTATTTTGGGTGATAACGTCTTCATTTTTCATGTATGTTTCAGTTCAGTAGTTTTGGTCCTTGTAATTTGATTATGGTTTAAGTATTTATAGAAATTAAATAATGATATAATATCATATATATTAATTATATAAATATTTATATTCATTCATAAAAGTTATATATGGAACAATGAATTACATTCATTCATGGAGACGGTAGGTCACACATATGCATGAACATTGTTTCCAGTTTTTTTGATGGATGGATCCAAAAAAAGATAAATATGAATTAAAAATTACATAAACATTTTTATATAAAATATATCATATATATTCATTAAATATATCTTTATTTCCATCCATATCAAAAATAAAAATAAAAAAATATCACATCACTTTGTGGAGGCAGTAATTAAAAGGTACGCACGAGTGACATTATTGGTTTCCAAAGAATTGGAAGGTAAGAAAGTAGATGTGATATTATAATTATATAATTATAATTATGTCTTAAATGTAATATATAAACTTTAAATCCACCATTATATCAACATATGAGATGCAGTGATGAAAACTGAATTACATCCGTTCGCGAGGCGGTAGCCCGTCGTACACACGATTGACAATTTTGTTTCCTATTTGATGGAAGAGGATGTATATATGGGTTATTAAATTAAAGAAATATTATTATATGGGATATAATTGTTTTATTATATCATCATATTTTGATAATATTTTATTATTTTGGAAGAAGAAATAAAAAAATTGGTCGGTTAATAGCGATACCACTTCTTCGAACATCCTCTTTAGGATTTCACCAAAATCCTTCTTAAGAGGGGTTCCTAATCAAACTATGGAATCTTGTATATGATTG
This sequence comes from Viscum album, assembly GCA_963277665.1. Classification (NCBI taxonomy): domain Eukaryota; kingdom Viridiplantae; phylum Streptophyta; class Magnoliopsida; order Santalales; family Viscaceae; genus Viscum; species Viscum album. The sequence goes on along the minus strand of OY728127.1, from coordinate 972,699,987 downwards.
GTTAATTAAGGAATATATTTATTCAGGTATTTTATAAAACAAAAGTATTTTTAAGTGTGAAGAGGGGATGATAGTGGTTCCCTTTTATAAGTGGGGGAGAGGACACACTTTGAATTTTTTAAAAGAAAAAGAAATAATCATGTTTTAAGCAATATATAAAACTCAAAAATAGATCATTATAGAACATTAGGTGATATGGTGTATAAATATTTCCATATACCAGGAATTGGACAAGTTCTTATGTTATTTTAACTCTTATATTTTTAGTTTAACCCCGGGAAAACTCATTTTAACCATAACCGTGATAATTGATTTTTAATGTTTTTTGTAACGCCCCGACCCTAGTTACCCAGAGTCGGTGCATTATTACATAACATTGGCATGATCATGAGAAAGATAAAGTCTCGAAAGACCGATTAGTTTAGTATCCTTGGAATAACTAGATACATCCATAAATTTTTACATTACATCATAAAAAAACATCTTGTCTTCATATCCCCTCATACTATCCCTGCAGGTCATTCATAAATTACTTCTTCATAATCCTGGAAAAAAAATAAAACATTGAAAGGGGTGAGCTCGGATGCTCAGTAAGGATAACATTATAGCAGAAGCTTTCATAAATAAGCATAAACACTTAAGGCAATTTATAACTAAAACAAAAACCTTTGAAACTTGAACTTCAGCATAAAATGGCAAAGGTAAAATGAAATAATGCCATTTACTTACTCACATGGATATTCTACTAGTCGAATGATCACATGCAATATCAATAACCACTTTCATAATGATGGAATGCATAATGCCAGACTATCATAACCACATAGCCAAGGCCTCGTGCCAAGACTACAAATAAGATTTTCCCAAGGCCTTGTGCCAAGACACTAGTTTGTCTCATGAGACCTACCGATGCATCGAGGAGCTATAGCGGGCTCCACCCGTCACTTATTAAGTTCAATGCATTCCTCATATGAATAGGTTTAAGCATAAAATAAACATTCGTATTAAAACTAGCATACGAAATGTCAATACTTTAACCACAAACCATGAATGGTATAAAAATAGAACATCCACAGTCAAATATAACTCATTTGATACAATATGGAAGATTGTATTGTGTCACATTAACCTCAATCATGAATAATGAAGGATGTTGACATAGATGAAAATAATCATCAAAACTATTTGAGAGAAATATCCCCCTTTTCATGAAAACATTTAAAAGTCACACTATTTGTCAAGAAGCCATTTAAAAATAGATTTTTGAATCAAAGTGTCCCATACCACTTTGAAACTTTTTTAAAGGAGTTTTAATTTCTAAACTTTAATGTCCATATAAATAAATCCTTAAAACTATTTTTAAAACATGGACATTAATGAGAAAGATTTAGATGAATAAGTCTTTAAAACATTTAAAAATGGTATTTTAGTTAGAGATTCTAACCAAAAGAGAGACACTTGAATGAAAATAATTGAGGTAATCAAAACTTTGTAATATCATGAGAATAAAGGGAATTCATGATATACTATGTCAAAGTACATTATATACACCACATAAAATTGATTTGGTGTATATCAACAAAGAAGTCTCAATGGAATGTAAGTTGAGATGAAATCTCTCATAAAGGCCATATCCTTAGGTTAAGGATAAATCAATAACATAATTATGTGTGAAAAATATAAATACACTAAATATGATTGCATATTCAGTGTAAAACAATCAAAGTATATTCACACATATTCCTGTAAAAACAACACCAACGAATTGGATGTTTAACTCAACAAATGGTGAAAGAGTTAAAATTACTCTTATCAAATTCATATCAATGACTTGAGAATTTTCAATGGAGTGATTATATGTATCAAAAGTATATCCACAGGAAGGGGAGTGGAAATTATGACATAATCAAATGAATTGTGATTCCACACATAATCTTGGGGTAATATAATCAATGAAATATGCGTAAAGCCAAATGAGTGGAAATTGAAATCTCAAATTCCTTTATTGATTAGGTAACTTAAGAAACAAACACCCATGAAAGAAAGATCATACCATGATGATGTAAATACCCATAAAATAAATTATATTACACAATGAATACAATCATGGGTAGTACACATACACCACATGCAATAATTAAGTGGTGATCAATGGAATTCTCACGGAATTAAAAGTGAGACAAGAAACCCCTTACCACGTTAATCAACTGAGTCGCATGGCCAAAAGTTAATAACCACCAAATTATTTACAGAATAACATGAATATAAAGTGAATCATGATAATATATATCAAATGGAAGTACACAATACACCACTTTCAATAATTTAGTAGCGAACAATGGAAATCTCACGGAATTGAAAGTGAGATAAGAGAATCCCTTACTTTGTACTTTTTCCTTGGTCGATGGTAGGTTTACCTCCTGTATAATGGTGAAATAATTGTTATTTAATAATACAAGAATCAGTTACTTTAATATGATATCATATATGATCTTTTAACATTGATTTGTTAATAATATCTTAGAATTATCGTCATTTCAGGTGTTAACGGGTTCATTTTACTTTACATTCTTTGTTATGTGAGCCATATTCGTTATTAATGGGATGTATATTATTCATATCCAGAATGGTATCAAGTCCTTAAACATCATTTTTAAATCATCAAATGATAATTATACTTGAATGGATACGATGGAGAATGAATCTCATCGCGTTCGTGGAGACGGTAGTCCGTACGTACGCACGAATGCTACTTCCATTTAATTTTTATTTTAAAAGAATCGAATCCAAATGATACATAGGTATATTACTATTCCAGTAAAATATAATATTGTATATATGTTACTTAAGTTCATTAACACCATCCTTTATACGTTCCATGTGTGGTATGAACGAGTCATATCATTTTAAGGGGGCGGTAGTCCGCACTTCCTCAAATGAAATTATCGTATGTATATACAACATGAAACGAATAATTGTATGAAATAAAATGGAATTACAGAAGCTTATATATAAAATATATATCATTAATATCATATTTAATTACAGTGCCATCCTAATGGCCACCATGAGAGGCGGTAAGATGTATTTGAACAATCATCGTTTCGTGAGGCGTTAGTTTTCCATCCACAGAAACATTATGTTCATCATCCATTAGATGGAGTTGTGTGAATGTGTAGTTTGAATACTTCTTATAACAACATCCTAGTATATTTTGGATACTGGTGTTGTTACAAAAGAATGGAAATAAAAAGATTTTGGGGGTTGGAGAAGCAAAATAATTGAAAATAATTTAAGAGAAAATGTTACCTTTAATTTAGGTAACTCACTTTGGTTGGAACCAAAGGACTTCTTGAAATGCTTTCTGCCTAAGGGGAAGCTTCAAGGAGGAGGAGAGGGATGTGGGGAGCTTAGTTGGGCAGAGTTCGGACGAGCCAAGTGGCTTGAGATGTGTGAGGAATGAGTAGAAGTGGTCTCCTTTTATAAGGGAGAGGAGGGGCTCTTTAGGAAAGAGTGAAAGTATTACTTTATAATATAATTATATTCGGTTTATAATGGTCAAAAAATCATTGAGGTCGAATATAAGATGACTCATATTCTAAATAACATCAACCAATAAGAATTGGACAGGTTTTAGATAATAATTTAATCATTATAATCTTATTTATTTAAATGATTTATTAATGAGGTAAACATTGCATCATTATTGTGTCATTAATAATTTAAATTATTTGATGTCTAAAAATTATAAATAAAAAATCATTATGTAGGAAATATTTTTAGCTTTCTAATTAATATTTATAATCTAAAATCCAACATGTATAACCCTATGTAAAAATTATTCTTTTAAAAGATGTAAGCTTATGCCATTTTTGTATTCATTTTAACTTAATTAAAATAAAGTGTCATTATCACTTACAAGTGGATCAATGGGGTCCCAAAATTGACCCAAAGATGCCCATGGTCGACTATGTATCAACCAATAGGGTTAAGACACGTTTTAGGGTAATTTAGTATTATTATAATATTATTTTTTAACCCTTATTTACCAGATTTACCCTTAACCATGGTAAATAAAATATTTACCGCAGTAATTATTCAAAATGTCTGAAAATAAAAGTTACCTATTTACACAATTTGAACATCCTGATTCCAAATATGGAATCCATTTTTCTAAATTCAAAACACAGAAGTGGCAGAAATTAATTTAAAATTAATTCCCGCTGTCAAAACAAAAAGCGTGTTTTTAAGAGATAATAACTATCAAAAGATTGACATTTGTTTATGTTTGGTTTAATTGTAAAATTATGTCCAATGACCAAAATTATATTAAATGGTAAAAATATATTCTAAATATACTTTAAAACCACTCAAATTCATAATTTATCACTATTAATTATTTTGATTAAAAAAGTTGTTTTTAATTAAAATTTAGTAATTTTTACTATTCATCAAAATATGAAAGTTATTCGAAAAGTACCAAAATATCACCTTAGGCTAAATTTGATATTCCGAATCCAAAAATGAATTCCATTTTGAAATATAAAATATATATATAATTTCAAAAAATTAAGTATTACTATTCATAACGGCTAGTTTGATCGGTTGTGGTGTGTGTTAAAACTCGAAGTTGCGTACAACACACGCTACTGTTTTATTCAAAGGAAAGCGTACCGTGGAAGATTGGGATGTTTTATTTTAAATTTTTTGATGTCCCCATTTAGTCAAAAAGTTTAAAATATTATATTTAAAAAGGGTTCACTATTAAAAGTTGGTAAAACTACAATACTGAAGATGAATTTGTTCTTACATTATGTCTAAGAAACTCATAATATGGATTCTAAAATTATAAGGATTATATAAAGTTTAAAATTTAGTTAATACTATTCATAACCTTTTTTGAACGGCTTGTTTGGTAAGTCATGGTGCGCTTGAACTCGGTGTTGCGTGTAGTGCAAGTTATTGAATTATTTTGAAGAAATAACACACTATGAAATCTTGGGGTGTTACATTCTCCCCTCCTTCAATAAATTGTGTCCTCGCAATTTGAAATTGTTCTTCGAAAATAAAAGGTTGAAAATAGAAAATATATTTGTGGGAAAACCCACATCGGAAATTGGTTTACTAAAATTTAGTCTTAATATGAGGAAAAGAGAAATGAAAGGGTCACCACCAAATTATGATCTCGATTAGGAGAACATTGGTGGCAATTAGAGACATATAATTGGAGGAAAAACGTAAATATTTATAGGTAGTGGTTGAGGTCATCAATCACAAACAAGTAGAAAATTGAGGTCCTTAAACTCATCAATCTATGATGATTTGAAGTACCATCGGTTCAACAAAATATAGGGTATTGGGATCACACATTTTTGACATTTCAAAATATCTTAGTTGAAATCCCACATCGAAAAATGAATTAATGAGGCCTCTATTTAAAATAAAGAGTGGAAAGTATGAAGATTACCGAAAATAACACATACTAGGGTTCCATGTAGGAAAATATGGATATGGAGGAGAAATCTAACCATCAATTATCTGATGGAGAGTGGTAGAGAACATGGCTATGAAAAGGCCAACAATCCCAAAGCCATAAATTAGTGATGATTTAAGGTACCATCTAGGACAACATTTTTTTTTAAGGTTACATTACATAAGGAAGAGGAATTCATTTATGATATTGACTAAGAACATTATGAGATATACTTAAATTTTAAGTAGATTTTCATTCTTTAATAAATTTCCACCACTAACTCAATTTTTTTTAAACGATGAGTATCCAAGAAGACTTGGTCACACTGGAAGAGTTAGAATAAACTTCTATAGAATCACATGATCCATGCAGGATAAACCATATATTTACATTGTCTTTGAAGATTAATCAAAACCAAAATGGTTAGTGAATGATCTAATGATCCCCCAAAAGGATATTCATTGAGATAAATATGCACTAATCTTAATTTCTAAAATTAAACCAACAATACCCCAAAGTTAAATAGATACCATTCAATAACCAATTGTCCTTAAAATCCTTTAATATAATCCAAACTAATATTGAAACCCAAAACATAGAAGAATTTGACTATGTAGTCTCCCATGTTACATTGTATCTCCAAATGACATCAAATACTCTTAAAATCACATACTTAAAAGTAATTAACACCATCACATATTCTCTGTTATAGGTTAATCATTTCCATAAATAACCCAAATCACTATAAATCAACAATAAAAATATAGATAAAAATCCACCATTACTCTACAAATGAAACCTCATTGTATTCTATTTTCCTTGGGCATATAGTGTTCCTAACAAAACGAACATCTTCCAAAATAACATTTATCACTTAATCACCAAATCATTTTCCTATACCAAGGGTATTCATTTGATAAGACATAAGAACCAAAATCATCTTATTATTGATCAATAAAATCATTTAACAAAAAAAATAGTCATATTAACCAGGGACTTCACGTAGTCCAGTGGTAGGCGATAAATGCCAATCGCACTTTGGTTGTGGGTTCGATTCCCACAGCTTTGTCCGACGCGACAGGTTGTCACACGGTCTACGTGTTGTCCTTTTTCAAAAACTATATTCTATAATATTACCAAAATGAGATAAATTTTTCATAATTTAACCACAAATATTATATCATACTTTGCATTTTCATCCCAAATTATAATAACTTATCATTTTCTCAAACCCCAATGATCATATAAAACCAAATGGTTATTTATACCTATATCTACAAGAGAAGAGACAATTATTACTCAAATATCATTCTCACATGGCAAACTGAGGGGTTACAAATACAAGAGAAAATTATTCCAAAGTAAACCCATCAACAAGGAGTGCTAATACTTTTTAAATTTTTCTCCAACCATTTCTTTCCACATAGCTTCTTCTTTGAGCAAGAAAATATCCTATAAAATAGGACATTCACTCGGGTAATGGCCAGGTCCCCTACATTTACGGCAAATGACTGTAAATGGACTCTTGGGACCATTTTTATCTTCTTCCATAGTACTCTTCATTTTTCATCGGCAATTCTTCACTTTATGTCCTTCCTTCCCGCACGTAAAACATTTCGTTGTCCCATTGAGACACTTTCCTGGGTGTCTCTTTCCACAATTCCTGCATGATGAAAATTGAGGTTTCTTTTCTCCATGGTCTCCATTGCTGGAGATCTTATCATTTATCACCTTTCTCTTCCTTGTTGAGTCTGGGAGTTGGTTAATATATATGTTGTTGATCATATTTTTGGAAAACTGATTTGGCATAAAGATGATATCTTTTACGCCTATCAACATTCCATTTTGTTGCTCATTTCCACCACCGTTCCCACCTTGTACATCATTCTCAAAGTCACTATGACTTCCTTGGAATCCATCCATTGACTAAAACCAGAAAGCATTGTGTGAGTAATAGTAGTCGTAAAATCATTTAGAGATTAAAATGTCACCATATTCTCAATTTGAAACATATTAGGATTAACCAAGGGCATTTACTCTCATCTTATGTATATATTACTTAAATCGGTTTGTAAAGAAAATGTAAATTATCCTAATCATATCCCCTGTGAGTGTCGTAACCAAGAGTGCAGCAAGGCCCTTTGTCGTGCACCAGTTCCCGTTCGAGTCTAGCTCAAAGCGGTGTTTTCGGGTTTTACCCCTAGGTACATCTGTGCCAGAGCCGCCTCTACCTGCTCGTATCCAGACAGGGATGTATTGCTCGGAAAACTCAAAAAATCTCTACAATACCAAAATTCTAGGAAGTTCTTTTATACTAATCCTCAAAGTTCATCTTAGGTCTCCGTGCTCTAATCAGAGTTTATCTAAATCTAGCTACCAAGGTTTGTACTAAACTTCCTCTGATACCAACTGTAACGCCCCGACCCTAGTTACCCAGAGTCGGTGCATTATTACATAACATTGGCATGATCATGAGAAAGATCAAGTCTCGAAAGACCGATTAGTTTAGTAGCCCTGGAATAACTAGATATATCCATAAATTTTTACATTACATCATAAAAAAAACATCTTGTCTTCATATCCCCTCATACTATCCCTGCAGGTCATTCATAAATTACTTCTTCATAATCCTGGAAAAAAATAAAACATTGAAAGGGGTGAGCTCGGATGCTCAGTAAGGATAACATTATAGCAGAAGCTTTCATAAATAAGCATAAACACTTAAGGCAATTTATAACTAAAACAAAAACCTTTGAAACTTGAACTTCAGCATAAAATGGCAAAGGTAAAATGAAATAATGCCATTTACTTACTCACATGGATATTCTACTAGTCGAATGATCACATGCAATATCAATAACCACTTTCATAATGATGGAATGCATAATGCCAGACTATCATAACCACATAGCCAAGGCCTCATGCCAAGACTACAAATAAGATTTTGCCAAAGCCTTGTGCCAAGACACTAGTTTGTCTCATGAGACCTACCGATGCATCGAGGAGCTATAGCGGTCTCCACCCGTCACTTATTAAGTCCAATGCATTCCTCATATGAATAGGTTTAAGCATAAAATAAACATTCGTATTAAAACTAGCATACGAAATGTCAATACTTTAACCACAAACCATGAATGGTATAAAAATAGAACACCCACAGTCAAATATAACTCATTTGATACAATATGGAAGATTGTATTGTATCACATTAACCTCAATCATGAATAATGAAGGATGTTGACATAGATGAAAATAATCATCAAAACTATTTGAGAGAAATATCCCCCTTTTCTTGAAAACATTTAAAAGTCACACTATTTGTCAAGAAGCCATTTAAAAATAGATTTTTGAATCAAAGTGTCCCATACCACTTTGAAACTTTTTTAAAGGAGTTTTAATTTCTAAACTTTAATGTCCATATAAATAAATCCTTAAAACCATTTTTAAAACATGGACATTAATGAGAAAGATTTAGATGAATAAGTCTTTAAAACATTTAAAAATGGTATTTTAGTTAGAGATTCTAACCAAAAGAGAGACACTTGAATGAAAATAATTGAGGTAATCAAAACTTTGTAATATCATGATAATAAAGGGAATTCATGATATACTATGTCAAAGTACATTATATACACCACATAAAAGTGATTTGGTGTATATCAACAATGAAGTCTCAATGGAATGTAAGTTGAGATGAAATCTCTCATAAAGGTCATATCCTTAGGTTAAGGATAAGTCAATAACATAATTATGTGTGAAAAATATAAATACACTAAATATGATTGGATATTCAGTGTAAAACAATCAAAGTATATTCACACATATTCCTGTAAAAACAACACCAACGAATTGGATGTTTAACTCAACAAATGGTGAAAGAGTTAAAATTACTCTTATCAAATTCATATCAATGACTTGAGAATTTTCAATGGAGTGATTATTTGTATCAAAAGTATATCCACAGGAAGGGGAGTGGAAATTATGACATAATCAAATGAATAGTGATTCCACACATAATCTTGGGGTAATATAATCAATGAAATATGCGTAAAGCCAAATGAGTGGAAATTGAAATCTCAAATTCCTTTATTGATTAGGTAACTTACGAAACAAACACCCATGAAAGAAAGATCATACCATGATGATGTAAATACCCATAAAATAAAGTATATTACACAATGAATACAATCATGGGTAGTACACATACACCACATGCAATAATTAAGTGGTGATCAATGGAATTCTCACGGAATTAAAAGTGAGACAAGAAACCCCTTACCACGTTAATCAACTAAGTCGCATGGACAAAAGTTAATAACCACCAAATGATTTACAGAATAACATGAATATAAAGTGAATCATGATAATATATATCAAATGGAAGTACACAATACACCACTTTCAATAATTTAGTAGCGAACAATGGAAATCTCACGGAATTGAAAGTGAGATAAGAGAATCCCTTACTTTGTACTTTTTCCTTGGTCGATGGTAGGTTTACCTCCTGTATAATGGTGAAATAATTGTTATTGAATAATACAAGAATCATTTACTTTAATATGATATCATATATGATCTTTTAACATTGATTTGTTAATAATATCTTAGAATTATCGTCATTTCAGGTGTTAACGGGTTCATTTTACTTTACATTCTTTGTTATGTGAGCCATATTCGTTTTTAATGGGATGTATATTATTCATATCCAGAATGTTATCAAGTCCTTAAACATCATTTTTAAATCATCAAATGATAATTATACTTGAATGGATACGATGGAGAATGAATCTCATCGCGTTCGTGGAGACGGTAGTCCGTACGTACGCACGAATGCTACTTCCATTTAATTTTTATTTTAAAAGAATCGAATCCAAATGATACATAGGTATATTACTATTCCAGTAAAATATAATATTTTATATATGTTACTTAAGTTCATTAACACCATCCTTTATACGTTCCATGTGTGGTATGAACGAGTCATATCATTTTAAGGGGGCGGTAGTCCGCACTTCCTCAAATGAAATTATCGTATGTATATACAACATGAAACGAATAATTGTATGAAATAAAATGGAATTACAGAAGCTTATATATAAAATATATATCATTAATATCATATTTAATTACAGTTCCATCCTAATGGCCACCATGAGAGGCGGTAAGATGTATTTGAACAATCATCGTTTCGTGAGGCGTTAGTTTGCCATCCACAGAAACATTATGTTCATCATCCATTAGATGGAGTTGTGTGAATGTGTAGTTTGAATCCTTATTATAACAACATCCTAGTATATTTTGGATACTGGTGTTGTTACAAAAGAAAGGAAATAAAAAGATTTTGGGGGTTGGAGAAGCAAAATAATTGAAAATAATTTAAGAGAAAATGTTACCTTTAATTTAGGTAACTCACTTTGGTTGGAACCAAAGGACTTCTTGAAATGCTTTCTGCCTAAGGGGAAGCTTCAAGGAGGAGGAGAGGGATGTGGGGAGCTTAGTTGGGCAGAGTTTGGACGAGCCAAGTGGCTTGAGAGGTGTGAGGAATGAGTAGAAGTGGTCTCCTTTTATAAGGGAGAGGAGGGGCTCTTTAGGAAAGAGTGAAAGTATTACTTTATAATATAATTATATTCGGTTTATAATGGTCCAAAAATCATTGAGGTCGAAGATAAGATGACTAATATTCTAAATAACATCAACCAATAAGAATTGGACAGGTTTTAGATAATATTTTAATCATTATAATCTTATTTATTTAAATGATTTATTAATGAGGTAAACATTGCATCATTATTGTGTCATTAATAATTTAAATTATTTGATGTCTAAAAATTATAAATAAAAAATCATTATGTAGGAAATCTTTTTAGATTTCTAATAAATATTTATAATCGAAAATCCAACATGTATAACCCTATGTAAAAATTGTTCTTTTAAAGGATGTAAGCTTATGCCATTTTTGTATTCATTTTAACTTAATTAAAATAAAGTGTCATTATCACTTACAAGTGGATCAGTGGGGTCCCAAAATTGACCCAAAGATGCCCATGGTCGACCATGTATCAACCAATAGGGTTAAGACACGTTTTAGGGTAATTTAGTATTATTATAATATTATTTTTTAACCCTTATTTACCGGATTTACCCTTAACCATGGTAAATAAAATATTTACCGCAGTAATTATTCAAAATGTCTAAAAATAAAAGTTACCTATTTACACAATTTGAACATCCTGATTCCAAATATGGAATCCATTTTTCTAAATTCAAAACACAGAAGTGGCAGAAATTAATTTAAAATTAATTCCCGCTGTCAAAACAAAAAGCATGTTTTTAAAAGATAATAACTATCAAAAGATTGACATTTGTTTATGTTCAGTTTAATTGTAAAATTATGTCCAATGACCAAAATTATATTAAATGGTAAAAATATATTCTAAATATACTTTAAAACCACTCAAATTCATAATTTATCACTATTAATTATTTTGATTAAAAAAGTTGTTTTTAATTAAAATTTAGTAATTTTTACTATTCATCAAAATATGAAAGTTATCTGAAAAGTACCAAAATTTCACCTTAGGCTAAATTTGATATTCCGAATCCAAAAATGAAGTCCATTTTAAAATATAAAATATATATATAATTTCAAAAAATTAAGTATTACTATTCATAACGGCTAGTTTGATCGGTTGTGGTGTGTGTTAAAACTCGAAGTTGCGTACAACACACGCTACTGTTTTATTCAAAGGAAAGCATACCGTGGAAGCTTGGGAAGTTTTATTTTAAATTTTTTGATGTCCCCATTTAGTCAAAAAGTTTAAAATATTTTATTTAAAAATGGTTCACTATTAAAAGTTGGTAAAACTACAATACTGAAGATGAATTTGTTCTTACATTATGTCTAAGAAACTCATAATATGGATTCTAAAATTATAAGGATTATATAAAGTTTAAAATTTAGTTAATACTATTCATAACCTTTTTTAAACGGCTTGTTTGGTAAGTCATGGTGCGCTTGAACTCGGTGTTGCGTGTAGTGCAAGTTATTGAATTATTTTGAAGAAATAACACACTATGAAATCTTGGGGTGTTACATTTTTACTATTAATTATGACCAAAAGTTATGTTAAACCAATTATATAATATTAATTATACTGATTTAAAATATTTAATCAATTTTTAAAAATTTAATTCCCATAAGTGGTGTAATTTAATTTAAAATTAGACATCTTTATGTGACCAAAATTAGTTTTCCAAAGAAAAATATTTCAAAAGTATAAAAAGTTTTTATTTCAAAATTCAATATGAAATTAATTAAAATAAACTAAATTGCACTAATAATAATATAATTTAACAAATTTGACCATTAATCAATTTTAAAACAATATTTAACTTTATAAATACTTTAAACCAAAAGGAAATTTTTATTAAAAAATGTTGTTTCCACTATTCATCAAAAAATTAATCATTTCAAAAATTTATCAAAAAATAACCCTAATATAATTTTCAAATGTTGATTAAAAATTAATTTAATTTTTTAAAATAAATTTTATAAATTTTAAAATATTATTTTTATTATTTTTTCACAAAAAAATATTTAAAAACATTTTTGAAAAAACATATTTTTGAATCATTTAAAGACTTTAATAAAACATAAATACTTGTATATCAATATATTTTATTTATCTAAAACCTTAAACATAATTTTAAAAATATGATTTTTCATATTCATACTTCTATGTTTAATGACTAAGTTACAATAGACATTTTTAAATAAAATACTAGTATTATATTATGGCTCATTAAAACTCAGTGTTTCATGTAACGCAAGCTATCGAATAAATTAAATTTATTTGAAAAATATATATTTCATAAAATATCTGGGTGTTGCTATTTTTAATTAGAGCATTTTTTTGAGTTATTGGGGGATTCATTGATTGGAATATTCCTTATGAAATTTTGAGCTTATTCCTTGGGTGGTAGTTTTGATTAAGGAAAGGATTGTGACTTCCTTCAATGTTTTTTTATGTAAATTTATTTTCTTGGTGATGGTGTCTTTTTAAGATTTTTTTATCCCTTTGATACATAATTTTAGATGAATTATTAATGATGGGGATACATTAATGGTCCAATGTGTTATTTAGGATTTCTGATTCTTTTTATGAGTTGAATTTCCTTTTAGGGATGTCGAATGTCATTTGAGGATATTCTTTATTGGTCATGAGGAGTAGTTTTAGGTTGGTATTTTACCCTAATTAGGGTATTCCCTATTTTTACCCATACCTCCTACATATTATTTATGGTGGTGTTGTTTTATCATTTTTTTCATTCTTCCTTTAACATAACACTTTCTAGGGATAGAAGGTAGCTTGTTTGGGAAAAATTACTCACCCTGAATTTTAATTTCCCTATTATTTCATTAATTTATTGTTTTTTATTCATTCCATTAAGTTTTAGGTATATTTATCTTTAGTTTTTAAATTTTCTAGGTTCTGTTTTTTGGAGCACAATTTTCACACAATTAGTATAAACGATGGAGAAACCATGAAAAAACTATAGTTCCTTATCAATGGAGATTCACATGGTTAGTGTATGGTTTTCCTAATTATAAAGTTTTCCTAGGTGTTTCTATTGAAGGTTTAATAGGAGGAACCTAGTTTTTCTGACCGTTAAGTGTGCCCATGTGTGTATATTAAAGGGTTCCTAGTTGTCTCGTAGTTTGGAAAATCGTTCTGCCTTCCTGGTTTTCCAAATTTTTTGTTTTCCTAAATTACCCCTCCGTGAATTAAAATCGGGTTATACCCCTGTCTACCCATATACAACTCATTCAACCATGGTAATAAACCCCTTCTTTCCTCTCCTCCTCCAAGAATTAAAATCAAGTTCTACCCCTATCTATCCATATTCAAATCAGTCAACCTTGGTAATAAACCCCTTCCTTTCTCTCCTACTCCATGTATGTTTTTAGGGTTTTCACTTTTTTTGAGCATGGTCTCTCAAGGTAAGCTCTTCTAAACCTCCCCATCTTCCTTATTTCCTAATTTTACTTTGGTTTAGACTAATCCTGTGAACCCTGGAAGTCATGTTATACAATCGTAGGGATTAAGGTAGACCTAATGTTGCTAATTGTTTTGTTTAGTGATTTTATACATCATCTGAACCATTTTTCAAGTTTCTTATATCATAGATAACTCATTCTACTTTAGTTCATGGTAGGTGCATCTATGTAGTCCATTTACATAGTATGTCTTTAAATGCTTGATCTTTCCAAAAAACTTTATATATAAAATTATGTATATATATGGTTCCCTTTATAAGTTATAAAAGGTTTTTTAGGTTTTTCTCACATAGATATATAGGTATTTTCATCACTTTTGTATTTTTGATTTTGAAATGGTTGGTTTAAGGATTCCAAGTGAATGTTTAAATTGCATAAGGGGTGCTTTTTAATGAATTTGTAATTTTAGAGGGTGTTTTACACTGATGTTATTTTCTTAAAATGTTGTTTTAAAATAAAATAGAGGTTTGGTTTTTTGAAATATCATTCAATCAGAGGGGGTTATTGATTTTAAAGATGTTTTAGTATTTGAAATGATTTCTGTATGAGGTGATTTCTTCCAAATGATTACAAAGGGGAATTTAAAGTCTATTTTCTAGAAAGAAGTTATTAAATCTAGGTGAAATTTCTTGGTAACCCAATATAATTTTGAAAGGCATGTTTCTAACTATAAAAAAGGAATTTATGTTGGTGTTTAGTGATGCCCTCAAATTTGATCCCCCTTGTTTGATATGACTAATTTAGGAATTTCTCCTTTAGAGGATGTGGTTTGATTATCATTATGTAATTATTGATGCTTAAGTATAGATATGAAAGTGGTTGTTTCTTATATGTTTGTAAGACATGAGATGAGATTTACAGCTTATGGTCTATAGATGCATGTGATTCTCATTACTGAATTATTTTCCTAGCTCCACTTCGTTAACTACATGGGAACCGTAGTCACTAAGTAAGTGGTATAGATTTATGATACAATAGTTATATCACACAAAATATAGTATCCCAAAGTTTTATAGTTTGATCAGGCTAGTGGAGTTCCATTGATGAGGCTTGTGTGGGTAAGTCATGTGGCTTGTGTCTTTTCTTTGGATGCAACATAGGCTAAAAGTTGTTCCTATGATCTATAATGTATAGGACTATCTCCCTCTATGACCTAGTGAGTTTTCCATGTTATTTTCCCACTATTGATTATTTAATTTAAGGTATTACCACCATGTAATTTATTTAATCCCATTGTCCATTTAGATTATATGGAACTATTACACTCCTACTATTTATTTCATTTTTACTTATTTGATATATATATATATCTCGCTCGATTTATCTTCTATTTTCTTTAATGGTATGTTTGATGTTTTAAAAATTGGTTATTTGAAATGAGGTTTTTTGAAAAATGTTTTGAAAAGGGAAAAGTAATTTTTTTATTTAAATTTATAGTTTTATAAAAAGTTTTCCTTTCCATTATTCATTCAGAAATGCTTCCCTTCAAAGTGAATATTTTATTTTTTTCGTTCAAATTGAGTTATATTTAAAGAAAGTATTTTAATTGGAATGAAATGTTACTTTTTTCAATACACACTACTATGAAATAATTTTTTAAAAATTTAATTTAAATTATAATTTTTTAAATTTCATTTATATTGAGTTGCATAGACTCTTTGGTGGTATCTTATGGGTCATTTATAGCTCACACCCTGAATACAAAAATAGGTGTATGCAGATCTCATGGTTTCTTTTAGGAACCTCATTCTTACCTCTTATTGTTTTTGGTCATGTGTCCTGTGGGAGGTGGTGTTGAAAGGGGGTGATTGGACATGAGCAACATGGAGTT
Organism: Viscum album; assembly: GCA_963277665.1. Taxonomy (NCBI): domain Eukaryota; kingdom Viridiplantae; phylum Streptophyta; class Magnoliopsida; order Santalales; family Viscaceae; genus Viscum; species Viscum album. Next base: position 972,683,625 of record OY728127.1, on the reverse strand, counting down.
TGTTTTATCACTATTCTGATTTATTAGGGTTTATGTTGGGATGTTTTAATTATCCTTATCAATTTTTCATATTTATTTCCTACTTATGGTTCTTCTTTCACATTGTTTTGTTTCACACCCTATATATTTAAATTTATAAAACTGATATTGTGATGTTTATCTTTGTTATGTTATGTTTGGTTTTTGTTCTTTATTCTAGACTTTTTATTTCATATGCATGGTATTCCATTTTATGTATATACCATGCCAGATTCTTGCTATGTTTCTATATATTTTTTAATTATTATTTGTGGGAGAAACCATTACCAATATATTTTTTTGATACTAAGGCACTAGTTTTCACTCTGTGGTGATTGGGAATACCCTTTGGTCTTAGTGGTGAGTCGTGTTGGGTTACTTGTCAAGTCAAACTGGGCTTGTTCATTACTTTACATGATATAATTTGTCATATATCTACCTCAACATTCATTTAAATCTCATGGGTAATAAATAATTTTGATGATATATGATTTATTAAATCACATTTTATATTACCACATTTCAATTTTTCTATATAAGTATTATTATCTTCATGTAAAGTAGTGGTAATATCATCATTGAAATATAATCCACAACTATTTATAATATTTTGAATGCCTAATCTCAACCAAACACATTATTGACTTACCTCATGAATTACAATTGACTCAACCTGATTTGAGAAATTCATTTAAATGACTTATTTTATAAAATTCCATGAATTTTTCATTCCACTATAAGTTAAAAATATCCAATTTTAGATCTAGATTTATGTGGATTAGAAAAATATTCAACATTATCATGACCGACTAATTTTTTTTAAATTTTAATATAAAATAATACTTAATCAATATATCCTTTAATGTGAAATAATATTTTTTTTGATACCATTATGAATTATATGAGTAGGATAAGAACTTTACCTATTAATAAAATTCAAAAATAATAATATTCATAGACTTGAATTATTTATATGTTGTATTAGTGATCTTATAGCCCTAAGATATAGAACTTCAAGGATAAAGATATTATCATTGTCCTCTCATAGTTTAAAAGGATATTTATCTTGATGAAGAGATCCTGAAACCATTATTGTATTGATAGATACAATTTATCCATATAAAATCTTTGTCAAATTTTTTTAGTATACCGTTATTGATAAATAAAAATTTAATATTCTAGATGTTCCATTTTTAATCCAAGGAAATGATTTTTCTTTCTAATATATTTCATTTCAAATTATTTCTTTAGATATTGGTTTTCATGGGAATGTTTATCATGACTCATAGTAATTTTCAAATCATTTACATATAATACAATGGTAAAAAAATTCATATTTGATCCTCTATGAAAAAATATGTATAATTTGAATCATTATTATAAATTTTTGCTAAATATCCTCTCAAAAAATTATACCTTATGTTCCTTGATTGTTTTAAACTATATAATGATTGGTTTAATTTAAGGGAATAAATTTCTTGAGATCTAGAATATTATTAAATAATTGTTAAGACTTTATATATTTTATTTAAACACCATTATCAATGTTACCAAAAAGATATGCAGTCATAATATTGATCAAGAAAAATTAAATATTTTAATGTGTAACCAATTTCATGACAAATAAAAATTTCATTACATCCATTATGAGGTAATATGTTTCATCAAAATAAATTCTAGGTCTTTATGAGAAACCTTGAGAAACTAGGCATGCTTTATATCTCACAATTTCATTATTTGAATTTCTCTTTATCAAAAATACCCATTTATAACAAACTACGTTAATCCCTTTTTTGATTTTCACAATCAATCCAAAATCCTCATGTTTAGAAAGTGAGTCTAATTCATATTGGATTACAAATTTCCTTTTTCCCCAAACTCATCTATTAGAATATTTATTCACTAATTTAGGTTATTGATACTATCCATAATATCATGTTCCATATTATATAATAATTTTTCATGAATAATAGTCTCCACTTGGTTCCAATATATTTTGGTGTTAGTAAAATTTATAGTAATTTCCACCCAAACCTGATCAGGTAATTTAGGTACATTTGTTTCATAAGAAATTCCATAATAATGAAATTTTCTATTTTCATATGGTTTATTTATTTCCTCAAACATCTTCAGTTTATTATTTATCCTTCATTGTGGATTTTTATCTTTTGAACTGAGTGGTCTCTCACACTTCAGGCATGGATTAAAATCATTATTGATGGCACTATTAGATCATAAATCTAGGATATTAACTTTAACTAATGAATTTGTAGTCGGTATATATGATTTTGTAACTCATTTTGAATCATTGGATGAATTAAGAAATTGAATTGCTAAAATTTTCAAATTAATTATCTTTTGATCCTCTAGTGCACTCATATTCATACAAAGATCAAGATGTAATAATGATTTAATTTTCCATTATTTTTTATATTAACTTATATTCCTATTTTAATGCATGAATCATATTTTTTATCTAAATGATAATCGGTAAATATATTTTTAAATACATCTCTCCTCATTTTTTAAGATAATTTATAATTTAGGGAGATTCAAATCCATCATATATACCGAATATTATTTGGTGTCCTATTTTTGTTCATTGTGGGGGTGATACTGGAACATATAAAATATAACCAAATGTTCTTAAATGTTATATATTTGTTTCAAGACCACAAAAAAATTATAAAGGATAAAATCTAAGATATCATAGTTGATAAATTTAAATAAATGATACTGCATATAAAATTGTATATCCTCTTGTTGGACCTAGAAATTGAGTTTTCATGATAAGTGATCTAGAGAAAATTTATAATCACTTTATAAATAATTCAACTAGACCATTTTGAGTGTGAATACATGAAACATGATGTTCAGAACTTATTATGACCAACACTCAATAATTATTAAACGAATGAGATGAATATTCACCATCATTATCAATCTAGATGCTCTTAATTGAATAGTTTGGGAATTTTTCACTTGACCTTATTATTTAGGTAATAAATTTCCTAGATGATGGGTTTTATGTTGATAATATTCACACATGAGACCATCTAGTGGACAGATCAATCAATATCATAAATTATGTAAATTCATTACATGGTGGATAAATTTAACCATATAAATCACCATGAATTCATTCAGATAACAAAGTGGATTCAAACACAACTTTCAATAGTGATGGTCTAATATTTAATTTTCCATGAGAACACACAGTGCTTGATAAATTATTTGGTGTAAGAGCCATTTTTTCAACTAATGGATGTTCATGTGTGCAATTAATTATTATTTTCACCATAATAAAACATAGTTTAATCAAAAGATCGCAGCATACCATAAACTTTCCTTCATCAATAAATTCCTCATTTACCATATTTGATTAAATTGTACAAATATTAACATAGTATAAACCATAATAAAAATTTGAAATTTCCTCTTCAATCAGCTTGTACTCACAATTAATGCTTGTTATATAGAGATATGAATCACCTCCTCAATTTATAGTCTCAATGAGATATCAAATTTCTTAAATATGTTTAATGATTAATAAATTTCTTATATATTTAAGAGAGAAAAAATCATTATTTACTAAAATATGTGTATCATCAGATTGGAATATATTCTTCCCTTCTGGATCCACCAACTAATTTTTCACAATCAGTCAAGGTATTTACATGAGAAATTACCATTTTAAGGTTAATAATGTATTTCAAATGTTTATGTATTGTAAACATCACGGTATTATTAATGATAAAAATATATTTATCATGGAAACGGATTCCATCTGAGTGATTTAAAACATCAATTTCAATTAGACGTACATTTTCAATCTGGTATAACTTGTATAGATTATGTGTTATGAAATAAATTTTTAAATTTAATTTAAAGTGTACTTAGAAGTTGGAAAGTAAAATTTAGTTTCAATGAAGTTATGTCAATAAATGGTAAAGTTATGGAAAATTATTATAAATGTATAATAACAATAAAGAATAAATAAGTAAAAGAAAAATAGGGAGAATAATACAATCAAAATTTTGTTATTTCATTATTATGTTGAAATATATATAGGTTACAAGTACATATTACCAATGGTGTGGACTAATACCTATTATCTATGAAATATCCAATGACTATGATCATTGAATTGGGATAAAATTTGGGATTTAAGGATCATGGAAAATTTCACACATGAAAATGAACCCCAGAATAATAACCACCCATGAGAAATCAATGCGTCCACATTTATATAATTTATTTATAACATTCAAAAAAAATTCAAGGGTTGGAAATGGGTACCCATTTAATGAGTAACTAACACTACCTGACTTGGATAAAGCAGGTTTGGATAGGTTGTAATTGGGTATTTATCAGGTTTATAAATGGATTTAATGCCTGATTTAGATTTGGGTAGGATACAGATACAAGAGGCAGGGTACCATAAACCTAGAAATATTTAGCATAGTTTTATTATAAATAAATTAGATAAAAATTAAAAGATATCAAAATAGGTGACTCATAAGTCAATGCATGGCCCAATGTCTAACATTGGCATGTGGTTCTTGTAAATCTAATATAATCACCTAATTTATATCACCCAACTTCGTATTCAGTTTTGATAATCATCATCCCATATGTCTACTTATTGTTCTCTCTTATCTATCTAGGTTATCCGCCTATCATTGTGCCATATGACCATCTTCTTGAGCCTCTAGTTTCCACCCTTAGCCTCTAGTCTTCTCCCCTACCCTCTACTTGCGACCTTGTCCTCTCATTCCCCTCACCCTCTAATAATCACCCTCACCCTTCGACTGTCTCCCTCTCTCTCCACCCATCGCTCTTCCCACCACTCATTTACCTCACCCACCACCCCACATACTTTGGTTGTGGTTTTCTAAGATAATTCCATACTTTTCAAAAATTATTCTTCTTCAGTAGAATTTTTTATACTTTTTAGGTTTTCAAAATCCATTTTCCTGTTGTTGATATATATTTTTATTATGTGTTGTTGTTGTTGACTGATGATCACCTAGTCATGAAATTGCTCAGTGTTTTGTTCTCTCATATAATTTTACCATGTTTCATTTCCAAATATTTGTTTTTTTACTAATGTTTCACACTTTTGAAATTTAGAATGTTTTGACCAGCTTCCTTTTCATCATTATCGTTGGTTCCCTCTGTTGAAGTATGATATCTTGTTGAAGTTTTTTCATCAATAAATTCCTTGATGATTCATTGGATTAGCACTAAATTTATTGGCCATTACACAACACTAGAATTTAGATGAATCATGTGGGGCTTCATTACCTATGGTGTGCCTCTTCCCATTCAAAAAAATCAACCCCCAGCCACTCCCCTCCACTGTGGACTCCTACCCTTCTCGATGCACTACTTCCCTTGCACCTCTATTAAAAAAAATTAGAAATAAAATTTAATGGGTTATTTTAGTTAATCAGGTTTTTATATGGTGAAAATTAAATGTGTTTAAGTGGGTTCATGTAGGGTTTGAGTAGTCTAAAGCATAATAAGGTTTTGGGTCAGGTAGTCAAAAAGTAGTGGATACATGACTCATTGTCATCCCATATTTTTTCTTGATACTTTTTTATCCCCTTTAATTGTATTTTTATATAAATATAACTATATATATAATTAATTATTTTAAATATATTTTTTTCATAACATTTATTATGTAACAATCCAAACATCAGTCGCCTAGAACTAGTGGCTTGCTTTATTGCATTGGCATGACTACAAAGAATCCAATCTCGAATGACTGTATAGTATATTAGTCTTGATAAACTAGATACATACATGAAACCCATTTTATAGTTGGAATAAAACATAAAACATAAAACATAACAAAGGAAATTAAACTAAATCCTTGAAAATTCAATCAAATATCTCTTATTTATAACCTAGAGAAAAAAAAACAAATTAAGAGTGAGGTTAAATGCTTATTAAAGGTTAAATGCAGCAAAAGATTTCATGAATCAATAATAAATGAAATATAATCAATATGAAAATGTAAAATATTAGAAAAAAAATTCATTTAATCAATAAAATAAGAATGAAATAAATCCATAGATTTTGTCATAGTGAAAATTTTCTTGATAATAATAAATAAATTCTGAATAAAGGAAATTTTTAATTATTGGATGCCATGATCTCATGAATCATGGTACCTCTACCATCAATACCTTTTACAATATGGTTTTATCATTGTTGGTGAAAACCCAAATAATTAGGCCAACATTATTATCTCATGAGACTATAAATGCATTGATGGGCTATCTATAACTAGGCCTCATCCATGTATTCATGTCCAAATCATTCCTCAAATATTTAAATAATCGATTTGATTCATAAATAAATATGCCTTATCAAGAAATATCCATATTGAGTAAAATATATGGATTTAACATTATTTCCACGGTTAATCAAATAACTTTTAAAGTAAATACCATATGGACAATTGGTATAAAAATTATGCAATAATCATATCCATGATACAAGAAATTTTTAAATTTATTAGAAATTAAATTTCCAATTAATGTTGGTCTTAAATAAAACAAAGGGGAATTGTATGCACCAAGGAAAATAAATTATGTTCATAATGAAGTGATATTGAGATGAATTCCCTTAAAAAGTTCATATCAGTAATCAAATGAATCAATTATGTGTATTAACTATAAATCCACATAAAAAAATGGAAATAAAATATAATATAATCACAATATATAACAATTAAATAGGATTTTAACCCAATTAATGAAAAAATGAGTTAAGAAATCTCATGCCACATGTAATCAATCGAATCGTATACCCCATAAAAGTATTAATTATCAATTAAAACATTTAATACCATGAATATAATGATATTCATGATATGATATATCAACGGTAAAAACATACACCTCCAACAAGAATTAAGTGGTGAATAATACATGTATCTCACTGACGTAAAAGTGATATGAGAAAATTATTACCTCATGATTCCCTTTAGTGTAATGTAATTTAATCTCGTGTAAAATGGTTTGATGCATGTTATTAACTCATTAAAGAATTATATTAATATTTATAATACATTATATTAACCATTTATAACATATTATGACCCATTCATTAATAATGTTTCATTATTTTTATGGTTTCAGGTGTGTTTGTTTCATGGTTTCATTATCGATTCATTTGTGAAAAATTATGGATGTTCTTGTATAATGGAATTAAAAATCCAAAAATGTAATAAAGTAGTATTGATGAAATTATAGATTTATTAATGGTCCAATATATCATTTTTATTTCTAATATAAGTATGACTCCTTCAATAAAAGTTTAATGATAATTGTTTAGTTTATTTTGGTGATTTTTTCGCACATCATGAACTAGTTTGGTTTTATTTACTATTATGAGTATATATTAGTTATAGAAAATGAAATAGGATATAATATACTTATTTAAACATTCTTTTACTATAAAAATAGTTTTATGGTCACCCATTAAGGTGGTAATGTAAAATAAATAAAAACAATACTCACGAAGGCGATTAACCAACATAACTTAGAAAGTAGTTTTGTTTCGGTGAATTGGAGGAGGTAATAAAAGTTATGGATATAATTTATTTAATTGTAAACATACAATTAAATTATTTAAATTATTATAGAATTTTTATTTCATGATGGATGAATTATGTGTGATGAAAGTAGAAGAATAAAATAAATTAAGAGAGGTGTTTTGAGAAAATTACCTCTTGAATATTACCCCCTTAAGAGACCCTTGAGGACTTTGAATTTGGTATTTTGGTTTGAAAAATAGAAATTTTACATGGGGAGAGTTAGGAGTAGAGTTGTTTGTAGATATTTTAGGATCTTCAAGGCTATATATTCAAAATGGGGTTGCGAGAGGTGGTATTTATACTTGGGGAGAGGCGGGTTTAAGTGATTAAAATAATGATTATTTTATATTTAAAGCCAACCATAGTGAGGTGAAACTAATTTAAATGAATTATATTGTTAATTAATATTTTATAGTATTTTAAGGGTCAATAAATACCTAAACCAACTATTAATTTTGGAAATTGTTTTGTATATTAAGCTTTTACCTTTTAACTCTAACCCTAGTAACTATTTTACCTATACTACGGTAAATGATTTTGTTTACCAAGGTAAAATTTTTATGCCTAAAATGAAAATAACCTTAAAATTTTAATTGTACCTTATTATTAAAAATATGGAATCTATTTTAACCAATTAAATTCACATAATTGACAAAATTCTATTTAAAATTAATCCTTCATACACAACAAAAAAGCGGGTTTTAAAAGTGAAAAGTTCAAAAGATTGGAATGTTTTTATATCCAATTTCAATATAAAATATATTAGAATGAACTGAATTGGATTTTATGATATATAATAAAACTAATTATACATTAAAACCAATTTAATATATAATTTAACTATAAAAATAAATTCTAATAGAAATTTGTTTTCAGTTAATATTCAAGATTTTTCATTATTCCTCAAAAAATGAAATTTATCAAGAAGATACAAAACAAATGAAACCTAAGATAATTTTGATATTAATAATACAAAATTAGCTTTAATTTTTTAAATAAAACTTATATAAGTTTCAAATTTTAGATTTAAAATAGGTGCAACATCTATAGGTGACAAAATTGTCTTTTAAAAAAATATAACTTTCTATGCATAAAATTTGATTTATTCTTATCTTAATCTTATAAAACTTATTAGATGTATTTAGAAACACTTTATTGAATATATAACATATAAATTTCATTAATATCTTCCAGTAATAGTGATTAATTTAATTTATTTTGATAAATTTTGTTATCGGCATAAAAATTGTTTTTAATAAAACATGTCCTTTATATTCAATTAGTTTTTATTTTCATTTCCAATTAATTGGTAATAAATGAATTAATTTTATATACATCTCTAAACTATATTTTATTATTTTAGGATACATAACATAAAAGATTTGGGTGTTACATTTTATTAAACATTTTTTCAAAATTACTTTTCAAATGCATCAAAACATTTTGAACATGACTATTTCAATAAAAACCCACCATACTAAATAATAACTGTTTCAATTAAAAATATTAAAATGAAAACTTTAATTATATTTAAATAATAAGTAAAAACCAATTTTATATCAAATTAGTAACATTTATAACCCATTTTACCATACTAAATTAAAAAAATAAAAAATGAAAATTAATAATGCATTTATAAATTATTTCTAATAATAAAATTTTTAATAACAAAAATTTCTTAAAAATTTATAATTTTTTTAAAAAATAATAAAAATATAATAACACTTTTATTATAATTAATTATAAAAAAGACCATTTAAAAAAATTATACAAATAATTACAAAATATCCCAAATAATAGTTTGAAATCTAACAAATTCTTAAATTTTTTTATCACAAACAATCGACGGATTATATTTAATTCAAATAAAATTATTAAACATTAAAATCAACACACACACAAACAAATAATAAATTAATTTGTTTAAATTCTTTTGTAATAAAATTATAATTAACCACAATAAAGAAATAATCATAAAACCTAATTAAATGGGGTACGCTAAAATCATAATTAAAAAAATACTAATATTTTAAATTAATACTGAAATGCAAGTGTATAAATTTTTTGTTTATTAAAACTAGAAATTAAGTTAATAAAAATTCGTTGGTGAATATTAACACAATAAGTTTTTTCAAACATTTGTAATCTCAATATATTTCATCAAATATAGGATATTATAAAAATAATTAAAATCACAGTGCATTCATTATATTTTCATAAAAATAATTTAATTTTTTTAAAAACATACTTTAACATATGTTTAAATCATTTTTAATTCCAAAATCATGTTAATCCATCATCAGTATAAAATTTATTTTTAATAATTAACACTAAATCAATACTTTTATGGGTCAATAAAAATAAAATTTTCATACCCAAAATTTAAATCTTAAGAAAATAGCAGAATTACACCTTTTTTAAATATAATTAACCATAATTTTTCAAATAAAAATGACATTTTAAATAAAATTTATCAAGAACATGTAAACAATAAAAAAATAACACTTAATAAATCATAATATGAAGAATAGATAAACTCTTTTTAATATTTTTAAATATAGAACAATGATTCACATATAATATTTTTCGTTACAAAATTATTGTCATTTCTATAATTTTTCAGAGATGAAAAATATGAAAATAAATTCACTTATTGTAATATATAAAAATATAATTCATAATTAATTTTTTTATTTTAATATAAATATTTAAATAATTAAATAATTTCTTGAGTTTAGAGATTAATGATAAAATATAAACATGATTCTATTAACATAAGTTCCTACATTACACACTTTTATAATCCTATACAATCCTTAGTGTTTTTATCATTCTAAATTCACAATCAATATCAAGTGGAATATATTTCACTATTTTCTAATTTTTTCCCATAAAAATCAATATTTCACATTATATGATAGTTTGAAAACAATTAAACCTATCAAATATCCACTAAGTTGGAACATTAGTAAATATGTACTCTAGGAGGTTATTTTTTCCCATAGATTCACATCCAAAATAAAAATAATGAAGCCGTTGACATATAACGGTGGTTGTGATTTGTGGGGATGACTTTTTTTATGTTTATGGAAAAAATAAGAAAATATAATGAATGAGATTAGAATGAGTGTTCTTAAAAACGAAAATAATAATAATAAATTCATAATTATTTACATGCTTCGTCCCACATTGGACCTAAATGAACATCAACAACACCACCTTCTATACCTCATTATCATGTATAAAGATCCAAGTATAATAAAAGATATGTGAATGAAAGTAAAGGTCCATAGAAGCTATCCAAGTTTGACACTAGTAATCCCTAATAGTGGATGTCACAAAAAATTACTTCTTTTAAATGTATTTTTCATTTAATTCCCTTTATTTATTTTTTTTGGGGGTTTCCCATTAATTTCGGTGAAATGGTGGGTTTTCAAAATTAGGGACAAACCGTGAGCCCATTTCCATATTTAAAAATAAATATTTTTTATTTTATAAATCCTTAATTTTTCAACATTTTACACTCATTATACATCTCAATTGGCATAACCTAGTATATTAAACCATCATATTAATTTGGACCCCAATGGAATCCATAATAATAATGGGTTTGGGTTTTTTATTAAGGTGTTGGTCCAGCCCGAAAGCCCATTTCCTATTTTAATGCTTTTTTATGTCTCTAATATCTCAATCAATTTTTATATTTTTTTGGTGATTCAAAATCTCACACAACCTCATGTACCCAAGGTGTGCCCCCATGCTCTCCTCCCCCTCTTTGGAGCTCATTTTCATCTCTAATTTGGATGAAACTTATCTGAATTTCTCAAATCTCCCAAATTTGAGGAGGTAAATTGATTCCTTCATAACTCCTTCATTTCTCACTCTTCTCCCCCATTCCAGTTCCTACATGATCTTTTCATCCTTTTTCGAACCTTCCTTGAATCTTTGGTTGTTTCCAAATTCATATACTGGTGTATTTGGGTTGATTTCTTCAAGATTGTTCAAGGTTAGTGATTCATTCTTGGTTTCATCCTTTTCCCTTAGGGTTTCCTCCCTCTTTCATTATTATCTAAAATGTCCAGAAGTTAGGGTTCAAACCTAGGGTTTGATTTGTTGTTTTTTTGGTCATATATTGTGCTCTAGGGATGGATTTATATTCATTGTGGAGTGGTGGTGGTGCGGTTGATGTTTCACACAATATTTTGAGGGTTTTGACTCAAAAGGTAGGTGATTCCATGGTTAACCATTCCTTGATATGTTATTTTGCTAGTTTTACTAATTTTTCATGTTCCCTATATGATTTTTGTGGCATTAAAATCGTTTTTGAGGGATTTGGTTATGCATTTAATTTTATAGTTTCTTTTTTTAAAGTATTGAACTTTTCGAAAGTAACACATGTGGTGTCTTTTTTGGTAGTTTTATAAAATTTGAAATTGATTTATTATCTGTCGAAAGTGGATTAAAATTCTATTATTTTAACAAACTTAGTGTCATGTGGTACTTGTAAGGGGGTTTTTGGAATAGGTTTGGTGTGAAAAACGTTGTTAGAGTTCTTCAGAGCATTTTACGAAAATGGATGTTTTCATTTGTATCTTTCATGGTATTATTAAAGTTGATTTTATAACACATGAAAGTTTTTTTATAAATGTGACTAGGGCTTTCAATCCTACTTTTTTAGTGTTTTGGTGTGTTTTTGTCCTTGAAATATGGTTTTGAAATGGGTTTTATGTGAAACGTTTGGGTATACTCTTTAGAATTGTTTTATGAAAGATTTGAATGATTTAATGATTTATGTAAGAGGTGAAACAATATTGGAAAATTGTTTTGGAGTGTGTATATTTTGAAATGGTATTATGTAAAATGTGAGTGGGATGTTATGTATAAGGCCCCAGCCTTAAACCTTACTTAATCTTGAGTTATTACAAGATTACACATTGAGGTTCTTTTCAGGTTTAGAGTTTTAGAGAATTAGATCATAAAACTTTCATTACATTCCACATTCAGACAAAGTGGTTACATAAAAGATAGTATTCATTTTTTCCCATCAACGGAAACATATTTAAAAAAATAAAGCATGGATTCTTTCTTGGCACTTCCTTGACACTATCATCATAACATGTACCTTTCCCTTGACCTGTGAAAAACATTTCAAAAAAAACATGGGATGAGCATAAAAAGCTCAGTAAGGGTTATAAAAATATGGAAAGGAAACATGAGTTCGTACAAACATAAGAATGAAATCATACTTTACCCATAAAACATAGGCACTTTAACATACCTCATAAAATCATGAATAAATCATATAAATCATAAGACATAAAAGGTAACTTGAGGCATTTATAACATTCTTACGTAGGGAGTAACCCCCTTGGTTACGTTTGGAATACCCACCACAGTATATTCCCTAAATCTCTTCGGAGAAACCTTAACATTTCACTCCTTCACGTTACCCAATGCATTGGAGAGCTATATCGGGCTCACCCACCCTTAGTTTATCACGGAACCACCCGTCTTCATAATAATGCCCAAGAACCATAACATAATCGTATCACATAAAACATGCATAAAGGAAATATAACATTTCCACATTTCAATCATAATATATAAATACAACACATTGATATAATAAAAAACATTATGAAAACCATTTTCAATACCAAAATAAATGAAAATTAAAACATGGTATTTATTTTTCTTTTAAAAAGAAGGTATGGCTTATAGAGGAAGCCGAAACTCAAATAATAGTCACGGTGGTGGAGAAGCCGTTGTCACCGCATACGTATGACAAAAACATTCCCTTTTGTCGTTTAGTAAACGCTTCTTATAAAAAAGATTCATTTTGAATAAACATAAAATTCAAAGGGGTTTATACACCGTATAAATGAAGGATGTGTATAAAACAAAATATGCCTCAATGAAATGAGATTGAGATGAAGTCCCATACAAAGATGGTGTCCTTGGTTTAAGGATAAATCAATTACATAATTATGTGTGACAAACTAATACACAAAATATAAGTGGATATTAAGTGTAAAATAATCAAAGTTCATTCACACATATTCAAAGGATGACATATTCAATAACTACACGTTGAACCCAAAGAAATCGAAATTGGGTTAAGAAGTTCCCTTGACAGCCTAACGACGTCACATCAAAATGAGTTGATGAGAGATAAAAAGTGTATCTCATCACTTAGACATAAAATTTACATCAATAATGATATATGAGAACATATCCCAACATAACAATATGCAAATTAAAAGACCCAACAAAAGAAGTCTTTTAAAAAGAGGGGGGTGAAAGGTTCCCTTACCGACTTGGATATTTTCAAAACATACACCCCATGAAAGAAGGACAATACATCATTGATGTAAATACTCATAAAAAAAGTATATTACAGAAAGAGTAGAATAATGGGTAGTACATACACCACTCCAAGGAAATTGTGGCAAATGTATCATAAATCTCACGGGAATAAAAGTGAGATGAAAAATCCCTTACGAAAACTCGGCAGCCTAACGACGCCACATAAAACTTACAAAAATGGATTGATGAGATAAAATAGGGTATCTCATCATATTAACATAAAGTTTATAGAAAGAGGAATATAAAAAAACATCCCCCAACATAACAAATATGATCTTAAAAGAAGTGACATAAAGGATAGTACTTAAAAAGAAAGAGAGAGGTTAGATCTCTTACAGAAATTCGGCAGCCTAACGACGCCACTCAAAACTTCCAAAATGGATTGATGAGAGAGAATATGGTCTCTCATCACATGAACATAAAAATTAATGTTATATTAATATAAAATAACATCCCAATAACAAGAAATATGAGCTTTAAAAGGAATTACATAAAATAGTGCACTTAAAAAGACAGAGAGGAATAGGATCCCTTACCTCAAGTCCAACTTGTCTTGTTCGTTTCTTTATATTCATGAATAATAAACATTGGTCAATTAATAATTGCCTATTTACCTCCTTTAGAGATTATTATTCAGTTCATATCACATATTATAATGTTATAATAATTGTTTAATAATGTTAGTTCATATCAGACGTTTTTGCCGATCTTTGGTACATGAGTCAAAAATGAACTTGTTTGAAAAAAGATTGCCCATGTAGTTATAAGTAAATAATTTCCAGAATAGTATTAATGATTAAAATATCATATATATCCATTAAATATTCATTTTATACTATTCCATATCATTTGGAGACAAAAAACTAAAAGAACCGTTCATGGAGACGGTAGACCGTACGTACGCATGAACGCTACTTTAATTTTTTGTCATATTAATGGAATTAAAACAAAATGAGAGAGATATATATATGTTATAATTACAGAATTATATCCATAATTTAGATTTAATATATTACATATATATCCATTATATATATGTACTTATAATATTACATAACATTTTGAGATAAGAAATGAAATGTACCGTTCATGGAGACGGTAAGCCGTACGTACGCATTAACGCTACTTCCATTTCTATTTCATATTTAATGGAATTAAAACATAATGATAAATAATAGTATTTTCATTCCAGTATGGTATCATATATAATATCATTAAATATATTCTTTATACGTACCACATATGGTATTAACGAATCAAATCACTTTGAGGGGGCGATAGTCTGCACTTCCTTAAATGAAGATATCGCATTTACCCATAATAGAAACCATAAAAGTACGCCATAAATTAAAAATACAGAAGCTTAAGTAAAACATAAACATATTAGATATCATATATAAATATATTTTCATCTTAATGGCCACCTTTTAAGGTGTTAGAAGAATGTTGAACAATCATCGTTTCAGGAGGCAGAAATTCGCTATCCATGGAAACTGTATGTTCTTTAACCATTAGATGTTGGTGTGTGTAAGTGTAGCTCGAATACTTCTTATATCAACATCCTAGTATATTTAATATACTGTATTTTTTACAAAATAAATGAATAAAAAGATTTTAGGGGGTTGGAGAAGCAAAATAAAACAAAAGGACACAAGTGAAGACAATACCTTAAAATCGGGTAACTCCCTTTGGTTTGAGCTCAAAGGCTTCCTTGGGAAGACTTATGCCCAAAGTGAGGCTTCAAGGAGTAAGAGAGGGAAGTGTAGAGACAAAATGAGCTGGGTTTGTCTGATCCAAAGGCTTTGGGAGTGTGGGTAAGGAGGTAGAGGAGGGGGCCTTTTATAAGAGGAGAGGAGGGGCACTCTTGTAAAGTTACAAAATGTTACTTTATTTTCAAAAGAGTTTCGGATTTTAAAGGACCCACATTAATGTATTTCTAGGATAAGGTTATAAGGGTTCTAAATCCACTCATACAATAGGTTTTGGACATGTGTAGGTCTTAGATATTACATTATCTTTCCATTTTATTTAAATCGTTAAATAATGAGGTCATCGCTGCATCATCATGATGTCATAAATAATTTAATTTATTTAATGTCCAAAAATTATAAAAAAGTACTATGATGTAGGAAATATTTTTATCTTTCAAATGACTATTTATAGTAAAAATTATAACTTGTATAACCCCATGTAAAAAAATTGTTTTAGTAAAACATCTCATGTTTGTGTCATTTTTACTTTAACATTAAATAAACAGATATTTACGTCATTTTCCAACCAAAGTGGCTCCATGAGGTCCCCAAGTTGACCCATGGATTGTCTTGGTCGTCCATGACACATCCAATGGGGGTAGGACATGTGTCTAGGTAATTATATTTTATTAAAACATTATTCTTATCATAAACTACACTAATTACCTCTAATCGCGATTAAAAACTTAATAAGTTACTATTCACCAAAAAATTATTTTTATCCCATTGAACCACATTTTACATATTAATGACAACCATGTATGTCGGATTTTTAAAATTCATAACACAAAGATGGAAAATTTTCATTTAAACGGAAAAATCAGTTTTTATAAGTACCACTTAGTGGTTTCACTATTCATCAAAAATTGAAGTTTTTCAGAAAAATCCCAAAAATTCGCCCTAATCTATATTTGATATTCTGAATTCAAAAATTAAGTCTATTTTACAAAATTCCAAACATATAAGTCACATTAATTAATTTAATAATTAATTCCCGTTGTCAGAGCAAATAACGTGTTTTTATAAAACAATAAGTATCAAAAGATTGACACTAGTTTAAGTCTGATTTCAAAGTGAAATTAATTCCAACGACCACTATTGAATTACATGGTAAAAATATATTCTAATTACAATTTAAAACAAATTAAAAAGATAATATAACCATATAATTAAATTATATGAAAAAGCAGTTTTGATGTAAAATGTAGTATTTTTCACTACTCATTGAAAAATGAACATTGTCAGAAAAATACCTAAAATAAACCCAAGGTACATTTCAATGTCCCAATCATAAATAATATGTTTATTTTGAAAAATAGAGTATATAAAATTTCCAAAGAGTTGATTTAAAATGGGGTTCGCCATCAAAAGGCGGTTAATCGACCTTTTAAGGAATATTAGAATGTTTACGCTTAAAAACTGGATTCATTTTCATTTTTAATCCTCTAACATTTATTGAAAAAAATATTTGAAAAACATATATAATAATTTTTTAGTTAGTTCTGTTCATTCCCGCCATTACAATGGCTATGCGTTAACTACCATTAAAAATAATATTATTTTATTATTAGAGTGCAATGCAAGATTCCCAAGAAACTCGTTGTATATTGGGTATGTCATCGCATATAGTGTCCCCTTTAAAGTAATATTAATATTTTATTCAAAAGTATGGATAAATATGAAAATGTCATACCCTTTATTTACCTGGGGTGTTACATCCTTCCCCCATTTTGGGAATTGCGTCCTCGCAATTTTTAAAATTGAGCTTGGAAACATCCTTGAAAGTCCCACATCGGAATAAGAGTCGGTAAAACAATCACTTTAAAATAAAGAAATAGAAGTATAGAGGTCACCCGAGTTAACCCATACTAGTATTCCATGTAGAAAAATATGGACATGGAAGAAAAAGCAAAGGGTCATGTTCTTGAGGGAGAGTGATAGTAAACATGTCTAGGAGAAAGTTAACCATAAGAAAATAAAAAGCTTCTGATGGGTAAAACGGTATTTGATTCCCCATTAGGAAAAGTTAATAGATAACATTTTTGTTTTAAGTTACTTTTTATTGAGGAATTTATTCATAGGGAAACATAATCACTTATCATGTTGACTTTCAGCTTTTATTAGATTCCTTACACAAACTTATATTTTCTCCAAAAGACGAGTATTTAGGAAGACTTGTTCACATTAAGAGTACTATAATAAACTTCTAGAGAATCACCTAATATACAAAAGAGAACTATATACTTACCATGTCTTTAGACTTTAACAAAAACCAAAACCAAAAAGGTTAGTATAAGATCAGATAATCCAGAAAAGGATAACGCTTTATAAAAATAAAATCTATTCTTAATCTCCAAAATTTGTCCAACAAAACCCAAAGTTCAACGAGGACCATTATATAATCAATTTGTCCATAAAATTCTTCAAATTAAACCAATCTAAGATTGAAACCCAAATATTTGAAAGATTTAGTCACATAGTCTTCCAAGTTAAATCGTAACATTTATCTCCAAACAACATCAGTTGCTCCTAAAGTCTTGTATTGAAAAGTAATTAACCTAATCACATATCCTCCATGATAGGTTAATCATTTTCATAAATAACCCAAAATCAACTTACTCTTAATTCATAAAATCATATAACTAAAAATAATCAGTCAAACTAACCAGGGACTTCATGTAGTCCAGTGGTAGGCGATAAATACCAGTCAGACATTGGTTGTGGGTTCGATTCCCGCAGCTTTGTCTGACGCGACGGGTATTCACACAGTCTGCATGTTGTCCTTTTTCCATAACTATATAATTCTCAAATAATTCCCCAAAAAGAGATAAAATCATCAAAAATAACCATAACATAATTTAACCTCAATTTTATCTCATGCCTTTCACTTCCATCATAACATATAGTAACCCATAATTACCTCAAAAGTAAGGATCATATAAACTCTAATGGATACCTTTATAATTATTACCTGAACTTCCACATCGATTGGTCATCTCGTACATGATGCATTAAAGATCATACCAAGGTTCAAGTGGTTGATCATGACTCCTTGATAGTTGGTTTAGAACAACCACGAGTTTCCTCATTGAATCCCCCATTTTATCTAGTATCTTAATCATAGAACCACCACAGTTTCCTTCAAACCTGTTGTCTCTTTGGTGCCTGCTATATCCATCCATTCACTAAAAACAGAAATGTCAGTGTGAGTATATCAACAAAACCATCATTTACTAATGAGGAAGTTAAACACTAAGATACACTTACTCATTCACTTTATCTAAAACTAGGACTCTTTCTAAAATCCTAACCATTATGGTAATGCCACTTATGCTTAAAGAATACCCTAACCTCTAAAGGTATCTAAACCGAGCCTTTGATACCAACTATAGTGCCCCAGCCTTAAACCTTACTTAATCTTGAGTTATTACAAGATTACACATTGAGGATCTTTTCAGGTTTAGAGTTTTAGAGAATTAGATCATAAAACTTGCATTACATTCCACATTCAAACAAAGTGGTTACATAAAAGATAGTATTCATTTTTCCCATTAATGGAAACATATTTAAAAAAATAAAGCATGGATTCTTTCTTGACACTTCCTTGACACTATCATCATAACATGTACCTTTCCCTTGACCTATGAAAAACATTTCAAAAAAACTTGGGATGAGCATAAAAATCTTAGTAAGGGTTATAAAAATATGGAAAGGAAACATGAGTTCGTACATACATAAGAATGAAATCATACTTTACCCATAAAACATAGGCACTTTAACATACCTCATAAAATCATGAATAAATCATAGAAATCATAAGACATATAAGGTAACTTGAGGCATTCATAACATTCTTACGTAGGGAGTAACCCTCTTGGTTACGTTTGGAATACCCACCACAGCATATTCCATAAATCTCTTCGGAGAAACCTTAACGTTTAACTCCTTCACGTTACCCAATGCATTGGAGAGCTATATCGGGCTCACCCACCCTTAGTTTATCATGGAACCACCCATCTTTATAATAATTCCCAAGAACCATAACATAATCGTATCACATAAAACATGCATAAAGGAAACATAACATTTCCACATTTCAATCACAAGATATCAATACAACACATTTATATAATAAAAAACATTTTGAAAACCATTTTCAATACCAAAATAAAAGAAAAGTAAAACATGGTATTTATTTTTCTTTTAAAAAGAAGGTATGACTTGTAGAGGAAGCCGAAACTCAAATAATAGTCACGGTGGTGGAGAAGTCGTTGTCGCCGCATACGTATGACAAAAACATTCCCTTTTGTCGTTTAGTAAATGCTTCATATAAAAAAGATTCCTTTTGAATAAACTTAAAAGTCAAAGGGGTTTATACACTGTATAAATGATGTTTGTGTATAAAACAAAATATGCCTCAATGAAAGGAGATTGAGATGAAGTCCCATACAAAGAAGATATCCTTGGTTTAAGGATAAATCAATTACATAATTATGTGTGAAAAACGAATACACAAAATATAAGTGGATATTAAGTGTAAAATAATCAAAGGTAAATCACACATATTCAAAGGATGACATATTCAATAACTACATGTTGAACCCAAAGAAATCAAAATTGGGTTAAGAAGTTCCCTTGACAGCCTAACGGCGTCACATCAAAATGAGTTGATGAGAGATAAAAATTGTATCTCATCACTTTGACATAAAATTTACATCAATAAGGATATATGAGAACATATCCCGACATAACAATATGCAAATTAAAAGACCCAACAAAAGAAGTCTTTTAAAAAGAGGAGGGTGAAAGGTTCCCTTACCGACTTGGGTATTTTTCAAAATATACACCCCATGAAAGAAGGACAATACATCATTGATGTAAATACTCATAAACTAAAGTATATTACACAAAGAGTAGAATAATGGGTAGTAAATACACCACTCAAAGGAAATAGTGGAAAATGTAGCATAAATCTCACGGGAATAAAAGTGAGATGAAAAATCCCTTACAAAAACTCGGCAGCCTAACGACGCCACATAAAACTTACAAAAATGGATTGAGGAGATCAAATAGGGTATCTCATCATATTAACATAAAGTTTATAGAAATAGGAATATAAAAAACATCCCCCAACTTAAAAAATATGTGCTTAAAATAAGTGACATAAAGGAGAGTACTTAAAAAGAAATAGAGAGGTTAGATCTCTTATGAAAATTCGGCAGCCTAATGGCGCCACTCAAAACTTCCAAAATGGATTGATGAGAGAGAATAGGGTCTCTAATCACATGAAAATAAAAATTAATGTAGGATTAATATAAAATAACATCCCAATAACAATAAATATGAGCTTTAAAAGTAATGACATAAAATAGTGCACTTAAAAAGATAGAGAGGAGTAGGATCCCTTACCTCAAGTCCAACTTGTCTTGTTCGTTTCTTTATATTCCTGAATAATAAGCTTTGGCCAATTAATAATTGCTGAATTACCTCCTTTAGAAATTATTATTCAGTTCGTATCACGTATTATAATGTTATAATAATTGTTTAATAATGTTAGTTCATATCAGACGTTTTTGTCGATGTTTGGTACATGAGTCAAAAATGAACTTGTTTGAAAAACGATTGCCCATGTAGTTATAAGTAAATAATTTCTAGAATAGTATTAATAATTAAAATATCATATATATCCATTAAATATTCATTTTATACTATTCCATATCATTTGGAGATAAATAACAAAAAACACCATTCATGGAGACGATAGGTCGTACGTACGCATGAAAGCTACCTTCATTTTTTGTCATATTAATGGAATTAAAACAAAATGAGAGAAATATATATATATGTTATAATTACAAAATGATATCCATAATTTAGATTTAATATATTACATATATATCCATTATATATATGTACTTATAATATTACATAACATTTTGAGATAAGAAATGAAATGTACCGTTCATGGAGACGGTAAGACGTACGTACGCATGAACGCTACTTCCATTTCTATTTCTTATTTAATGGAATTAAAACATAATGATACATAATAGTATTTTAATTCCAGTATGGTATCATATATAATATCATTAAATATATCCTCTATATGTACCACATATGGTATTAACGAATCAAATCACTTTGAGGGGGCGGTAGTCCGCACTTCCTTAAATGAAGATATCGCGTTTACCCATAATAGAAACCATAAAGGTATGCCATAAATGAAAAATACAGAAGCTTAAGTAAAACATAAACATATTACATATCATATATAAATATAGTTTCATATTAATGGACACATTTTAAGGTGTTATAATAATGTTGAACAATCATTGTTTAGGGAGGCAGAAATGTTCCATCCACGGAAACTATATGTTCTTTAACCATTAGATGTAGGTTTCTGTAAGTGTAGCTCTAATACTTCTTATAAAAACATCCTAGTATATTGAAGATACTATATTTGTTACAAAATAAATGAATAAGAATATTTTAGGGGGTTGGAGAAGCAAAATAAAACAAAAGAACACAAGTGAAGACATTACCTTAAAATCGGGTAACTCCCTTTGGTTTGAGCTCAAATGCTTCCTTGGGAAGACTTCTACCCAAAGTGAGGCTTCAATGAGTAAGAGAGGGAAGTGGAGAGACAAAATGAGCAGAGTTTGGCCGAGACAAAGGCTTCGGGATTGTGTGTAAGGAGGTAGAGGTGGGGGCCTTTTATAAGAGGAGAGGAGGGGCACACTTGTAAAGTTACAAAATGTTACTTTATTTTCAAAAGAGTTTCGGATTTTAAAGGACCCACATTGATGTATTTCGAGGATAAGTTTATAAGGGTTCTAAATCCACTCATCCAATAGGTTTTGGACATGTGTAGGTCTTAGATATTACATTATCTTTCCATTTTATTTAAATTGTTAAATAATGAGGTCATCGCTGCATCACCGTGATGTCATAAATAATTTAATTTATTTAATGTCTAAAATTCATAAAAAACTACTATGATTTAGGAAATCGTTTTAGCATTCTAATTACTATTTATAGTCAAAAATATTACTTGTATAACCCCATGTAAAAAAATTTTTTAGTAAAATATCTCATGTTTGTGTCATTTTTACTTTAACATTAAATAAAAAGATATTTATGTCATTTTCCAACCAAAGTGGCTCCATGGGGTCCCCAAGTTGACACATGGATTCTCTTGGTCGGCCATGATACATCCAATGAGGGTATTACATGTGTCTAGGTCATTTCATTTTATTAAAACATTATTCTTACCATAAACTATACTAATTACCTCTAATCGCGATTAAAAACTTAATAAGTTACTATTCACCAAAAATTATTTTTATCCCATTGAACCACATTTTACTTCTTAATGAAAACCATGTATGTCGGATTTTTGAAATTCAAAACACAAAGATGGAAAATTTTCATTTAAACGGAAAAATTAGTTTTTATAAGTACCACTTAGTGGTTTCACTATTCATCAAAAATTGAAGTTTCTCATAAAAATCCCAAAAATTCACCCTAAGCTATATTTGATATTACAAATTCAAAAATGAAGTCTATTTTACAAAATTCAAAACATATAATTCACATTAATTAATTTAATAATTAATTCCCGCTGTCAGAGCAAATAGCGTGTTTTTATGAAACAATAAATATCAAAAGATTGACACTAGTTTAAGTCTGATTTCAAAGTGAAATTAATTCCAGCGACCACTATTGAATTACATGGTAAAAATATATTCTAATTGCACTTTAAAAAAAATTAAAAAGATAATATAACCCTATAATTAAATTATATGAAAAACCAGTTTTGATGTAAAATGCAATATTTTTTACTATTCATTGAAAAATGAACATTGTCAGAAGAATACCAAAAATTAACCCAAGGTACATTTCAATGTCCCAATAATAAATAATATGTTTATTTTGAAAAGTAGAGCTTATAAAATTTCCAAATAGTGGATTTAAAAAGGGGTTCGCCATCAAAAGGCGGTTAATCGACCTTTTAAGGAATATTAGAATGTTTACGCTTAAAAACTGGATTCATTTGCATTTTTAATCCTCTAAAATTTATTGAAAAAAATATTTGACAAACATATATAATCATTTTTTAGTTATTTCTGTTCATTCCCGCCATTACAACGGCTAGGCGTTAACTACCATGTAAAATAATATTATTTTATTATTAGAGTGCAATGCAAGATTCCCAAGAAACTCGTTGTTGCGTATTGGGTACGTCATCGCATATAGTGTCCCCTTTAAAGTAATATTAATATTTTGTTCAAAAGTATGGATAAATATGAAAATGTAATACTCTTTATTTACCTGGGGTGTTACATTATGTGAGTTTGAATATCTTGGAATTATTTTATAAATTTTTTTAATGGACTTGTGGAAGTGTTAATGAAATGTGAAAAGTGTTGTGGGCTATTTTGGTGTGAGTCAGATTTCAAAATCAATTTGAATGAAAAGTGGACTTTGGTTACTTCTGTGGTATACATGTGGGTTTTCTGGTGAATGTATGATGTTTAAATGATATTTTCATGTGCAAATTATATTTCTTGACTTGTTGAACTTGTTTGAGCACAAGGGGAAAACATTTGTATCCAGGTGGGTTGATGTGTACTAGTATGCTAGTGAATCCATGGGGTTTGGCCTTAGTTTAACTTATCAAGATTGATTCTTACAACTCTAACTAAACTAAGATGATGTTTTTTGGGGACCACTAAGTTATGGGTATGTTCCATACTAGTGGATCGTGCACGAGAATTGATATTTTTGATGTTTACTCTCACCGAGATATGAGGTATCGGGGACCCACAGCTAGCTAGTTCCTAGGGGTTATATCCTATTGCTTGTGCTCATAAGATCCTTTATACTTATTGTCTACATATGGTATATTTGGATGGAAAATTATATATATTGGGAATTTATATTAAAATTGTTGATTCATTAAATTATCCCAATTGAAAACTATTTTTTTTTAAGTTGCATCTTTTAGAAATTGTAACTAGAAATTACATTTTTTTGAAAACTTACATGATTTTCATCTTTGAATTTTTATCTCATGGAATCTGTTAGTGGAGGTATCCTTCTGAGATTTTTTCATAGACTAATTACAGATTTGGGTGTAAGTAGACTTGGTTATTTTTTTGTCACAGGTTTGGGTGCAACTTTTGTTCCTACAGTTTGGTTTTTTACCGGTCGTTCATGATGCGGTGTGGTGGAGATGGCTTGACGGCGATGCCTTTTGCCATGTGGAGTTTCTTGGGATGTAATTATTTGGTTTTGTACCTTTTTAATGGTATTTAAAAATAGTTTTGACTTATGTAATTTAGTTCTGAAATTTTTTAAAAGACAATTTTAGTTGAAAATCCAGATTTGTTTTATTGAGTTTTTTTGTTGTTTAATGTTTATAAACCCAGGTAAATCATTCCAAAACATCATTTTATGATACCCAGGCACTTGTTCTAGCTTGTGGGGATTGATAACGCTATTCGTTCTTTGTTTCAGGCCCAGTCGGGTGCCGGTTTTGATGGTGACCAGATTCGGTTCGTGACAAAATGGTATCAAAGGAGGTTTATGTTAACTGTTTTGGTCATGTTATTTGGGGAATAGTCAGGATATTCTAGAGTTAGGATTGTCGAGACAAGGAATTATAGTTATTTGTAGTGTTCATGATCACCACACCTCATTATGGGATTCAAGTCACCATGGGAGGTCGGGACTTATCTAATTCCTTTGGTTTTTTTCGGTTTGATGATGATTAGGGGAAACGAAAAGAGAGTTGGGTAATGGTCTCAGTGAGATCACAGGGACTGGAAAGACATGTGGAGCTGGGGATATTTACCTAGAACACTATCTGTGATGGTGAAGTGATTGGAATATGGCCACCAACCATATGTCCAAGTCACCCATTGAATCTAGTTCCCCCTTGCATTGTCTTGTGTCCTTTAGTTTTGAAATATTGGAAGTCCAGTTTTAAAGTAAAAATGACATGGTATTAATAAGGATAAGGTTTTTGCGAAGCGATTTTAAAATGAAGAGGTAATTTTTTGATTTTGGAAATGGCGGAACTAAAATTTCATATTTTTTTGAATTAGGAAAATGGTGTGTTTACGCCTCTTTTGAAACTAGGAAGTATGTTAAAGTTGGTTTTTAAAAAGTGTTTCTAATAGAGTTTTATAAATTTTTGAAAAGTGTTTTAATGGGATGATATGTTTTGAAATTAATGTGTATGAATTGAAAGTGAGTTTTCATTTGAATTATTGGACCTTTCTTAAAGGTTTTGTAAGCTATAATTTGGGGTTGATTTCATGGTTAGCGGTATTGAGAAAAATGAAGTATTGGTTGATTGTTTTAGTTTTGAAAAGTGCAATGATTTTTGGTTTTAACCTTTGGTAGTTTCATGAGTGACCACATTCATGGGGTTATATGGGATGATGGATGGTTAATTCCATGACTAGATGAGTTCCTAGATAGATATGAGGAGGGTGCCCAGTGTGGCACAAAAACAAGCATGTGTGGGGCCCATGGGGTACCATTGGTAAATATGCTAACTGATGAACCATTTGTTTTCAAAGAAATTTTTTTAAAAGGAAAACATGATGTCTTGATGACTATTTTGGGATGGTGTGTATTATGTGTTTTTGTAAATGTTGATGTTTTGGAATGTTTTGAGTCCAAGAACCCCTTCTGTTTGAACCATGTTTTGGGTTTGTGTGTGATCGGTAAGCTGGGTTGAAGGGCCAGTTAGTGGCCTCTTCTGAAACAAAATTTGGGAAGCCTTTACGGTGGTTCCCCTCATATGTTTGGTTCTAGTTTGTGGCATTTTTTGACCAATGTACCAGCTTGGCTGGGTCCTTGGGTTCTCTTATTGGGTAAGGTATGCCCCTATTAGGGGTTACTGCACGACTGAAGTGCAACCCAGATTGTTTCGCCATTCAAAAATCCTCTAGTTGATCAATGTAAGGAATCTTTTCTCGAGATTTTTAGAATGAGCCTAAAACCTTTTCTTTTATTGGTTTTTTTCGAATACTAATGTTGTGGGAGAGTTCTTGTGGAAGGTGGAAAGAGATATTAGTTTCTTAAGCTACTTGTTTCATCAAAGGTGGAAGTGGTCTAGGTTTGTTAGTGTGGATAGGTGTCTAGATGGTGTCTAAGAGGGCATATGGGTCCTTTATAGTTTCTTTGAAGTATGATTTCATGTTAAACCACTTGTGTCGGAAATCTGGTCATGAGAGGCCATTATGGACACCTTCTAAAATTGTGTGTTGTTTGGGGACTTAGCATAAGGTCCCTTTCCATGTATTGTTTCTATCAATCGCAATGTTCATGTTCAGTGAAGCCTTGTGATGTCGGGTTCTCTGTTTACTGTAAAGGTGAAGGTCATGCAATCTTATGAGGGTCTATGTTATGTTGGTAGTATGTCCCCCTTAGGAAAAAATTCAAATCATCTATCTTAGAGGAAGGTGTTTATATGTGTCATCCCCTTCTGTTTTTTCTCACCTGAAGAAACATGGTGTGATGTGTGTGTGTATTCTGATCCCTCGTATCAGTGAAATGTTAGGTTTTGGTAAAGTAAGTTCTAGAGTGTGTTATATCTTGATGAACCCATTGGGATATGTGGTGTAGTTTTTTGTGGTGCTGAAAGAATAAGTTCCATATAGGGATTTCCAAAGCGTAACTGCGAGGCCAATGATTCTTCAATATTTTGACCTCCAACCATAGGTCCCGTAGAGAAGTTGGCGTGTAGTTAGGGGAAATCCTAGGTTCGTTTAAACCCTTGTACAGTTCCTACCCTTAGTATGAATTATAGGAAGAGTTTAAACCTCTGGCGTCATCATCATTCTTCTGTTATTCTCATTTCATGGAAAGTGGTGGATGGCCTCATGCACATGTTTGTCACCTAATGTCTTTCCTTCCCCCTTGGGTTTACATTGAGTTTCTGGAGAAAGGTTTAAAATTCGGCTAGAAATGTTGAACGCATAGATTTATAATGGTGATTTGTAATCATGCCCCAAAATCCTTGTAGATATATGGATCCACACGGTTAGAACATGTTTTCTGAAACTGTGTGGACTAACTGTGTGGTCATCTCAACTCTTTGAGTTTTGGGGTCTTTTTGTGCCCGCCCATGATGGTCGGTTAAGATGGTTGGTTCTTATGGAGGGTAGAACAACCATGGGTATCATGTATGTTCTTTTGGAAATGTCTAATGGATTTCTAACTTTTGTACCAGGGAGTCCATTTGGGCCACCCTCAATTAGTTTCCCAATTCTATCTCAGGAAACATTTAAGTTGTCTCTTATAGTGGGGAGCCCATTTGGGTCTCCCCATACCAATAACTAAGTTTTGTCATTGGTCTTGGCTTGGTAGTAGGTAGTCTCATTCAGAGCTATCTAACTACCTCCATTTTCCTTGGGTAAACGTTAGTATTGGAGATTTCCCAATGGTTTAGTAATATCAAGTTGAGTGTAACCTTGTTAGATGTTGTTGTTTGTTTAAAAAATGGCTTGAGTTTTGTTTAGATAGTATTTGAGAAGTTTTTTTGTGGATAAAATCTGAATATACTTGATCATTTTGGGAATTGGTGTATTTATTGGTATGCGAGAGTATTCCTTCCTTTATTGATCAATTGTAGGGGTTTTGGTCTTTTGGGGGCGAGAGAATCTTGGTGAAGGAGTCTATTTTGGTATTTTGGTTGGGTTTGGTTTTTACCTTTGGCATTGTTGTGGATTTTTGAGGTCATAAGGTTTTATGTTGGGGAGAATTGTCACATTAATGACTTATTTTAAATATATTTTTCATTTAATTCCCTTCATTTATTTGTTTTTGGGGTTTCCCATTCATTGTGGTGGAAATGGTGGGTTTTCAAAATTATGGCCAAATAGTGATTCCATTTCTAGATTTAAATATAAATTTTGTTTCTTTTACAACTCCTTCATTTTTCAACATTTTACCCTCATTCTAATTCCCAATTGGCATAAACTAGTATATTAAACCACCGTATCCATTTGGACCCCATTTGAATCCATAATAATGATTAGTTTGGGTTTTTTATAAAGGTGTTGGGCCATCCCGAAATCCCATTTCCTACTTTAAATTTGATTTTTTATTCTATAATATCTCATTCAATTGTAAAGTTGTTTCGGTGATTCCAACTCTCACTCGAGCCCACTTACCCAAGTCATTCCCCCATTCTCTCCACCCCCTCTTTGGAGCTTAGAATCATCGTTAATTTGGATGAAACTTCTCAGAATTTCTTAAATCTCCCAGATTTGAAGAGGTAAATTGATTCCTTCATAACTCCTTCATTTCTCACTCTTCTCCCCCATTAAAGTTCCTACGTGATCTGGTCAACCTTTTTTCATCCTCCCTTGAATGTTTGGTTGTTTTAAAATTCAGATAGTGGGGTATTTGGGGTGATTTCTTCAAGATTATTCAAGGTAAGTGATTCCTTCTTGGTTTCTTCCTTTTCCATTAGGGTTTGCTCCCTCTTTCATTATGTTCTAAAATGTACTTAAGTTAGGGTTCGAACCTAGGGTTTGATTTGGTGTCTTTTTGCTCAAATATTGTTGTCTAGGGATGGATTTATATTCCTTGTGGTGTGGTGGTGGTGCGGTTGATGTTTCGCACTATGTTTTGAGGGTTTTGACTCAAATGGTAGGTGATTACTTGGTTAACCATTCCTTGATGAGTTATTTTTCTTGTATTGATGGTTTTTCATGTTCCCCATATACTTTGTGTGGTGTGAAAACCGATTTTGAGAGCTTTGGTTAAGAATTTAATTTTATAATTTAATTTTTTGTTAAAGTTGGGAACTTTTCGAATGTAACACAAGTGGTATCTTTTTTGGTAGTTTTATAAAATATGAAATTTATTTATTATTTGTTGAAAGGGGATAAAAATTATATTTTGTTAATTCTTTAGTGTCATGTGGGCCTTGCAAGGGGTTTTTTGTAACAGGGTTGGTGTGTAAAACATTGTTACACTTCTTGAGAGTATTTTATGAAAATGGGTGTTTTCATTTGTATCTTTCGTGGTATTATTCTAGGTGATTTTATAAGACATGGAAGTGGATTTATAAATGTCACCAGGGCTATAAATTATTCTTTGGTAGTGTTTTGGGGTGTTTGTTTCCTTGAAATATGGTTTTGAAATGGGTTTTATGAGAATAGTTTGGGTATACTCTTTAGAATAGTTTTATAAAAGATTTGAATGATTTAATGATTTATGTAAGAGGTGAAACCATATTGGCCAACTGTTTTGGAGTGTTTATATTTTGAAATGGTATTATGTAAAATGGGAGTGGGTTGTTATGTGATTTGGAATAACTTATAATGGTTTTATAAAATTTTTAATGGATTTGTAGAAGTGTTAATGAAATGTGAAAGTGTTGTGGGCTATTTTGGTGTGAGTTGGATTTCAAAATCAATTTGAGTGAAAAGTGGAATTTTGTGACTTGTGTGGTATACATGTGGTCTGTTTGGTGAATTTGTGATGTAAAAATGATATTTTCATGTGAAAAGTATATTTCTTGACTTGTTTAACTTGTTTGATCGCAAGAGGAAAACCCAGGTATCTAGGTGGGTGGATGTGTACTAGTATACTAGTGAATCCATGGGGTTTGGCCTCAGTTTCACATAGAAAGATTGACACTTACAACTCTAACTAAACTACGATGATGATTTTTAGGGACCACTATGTTATGAGTATGTTCCCTACTATTGGATCGTGCATGATAACAGATATTTGTGATGGTTACTCTCACCAAGATACGAGGTACCTGGGAACCACAACTAGCTAGTGTCAAGGGGTTATTTCCTATTTCTTATGCTTATTAGATCCTTTATAAATTCCATATTCATATGGTATATTTGGATGGAAAATTCATTATATTTAGAGTTTATTTTAAAATTATTTATTCTTTAAATTATCCCACTTGAAAACTGATTTTTTTAGTTGCATATTTTAGAAATTATAACTAGAAATTACATGTTTTTGAAAACTTACATGATTTTCATCTTTGAATGTTTATCGCATGGAATCTCTTAGTGGTCGTATCCTAGTGGGATTTGTCTCACACCCTACATACACCTTTGGGTGTAAGTAGGCTTGGTTATTTTTTTGTCTCAGGTTTGGGTACAACATTTTAGCCAACAGTTCAGGTTTTTACTTGTCATTCGTGATGTGGTGTTGTGGAGATGGATTGAGGGTTGTGCCTCTTGCCACGTGGAGGTTCTTTGTCTATAATTATTTGGATTTATATCTTTCTAATGGTCTTTCAAAATAGTTTAATATTATGTAATTCAGTACTAAAATTTTTTAAAAGTCATTTTTAGTTGAAGAATCCAGATATGTTTTATTGAGTTTGGTTGTTGTTTAATGTCTATAAACTTGGGTAAATCCTTCAAAAACATTATTTTATGATACCCGGGCCCTTGTTCCAGTTTGTGGTGATCAGGAACACCCTTCAGGCCTTATCGTGGGCCAGGTCTGGTGCTTGTTTTGATGGTGACCAGATTCGGTTCGTGACAGAGGAGGTTATGAGAACTTGATCTACTACTAGGAAATCCATATGTATATGTTCTATTTGATGTTCTCATCCACAGAAGTGTGTAATTGTCCTTATAATTTAAGATTATTATTAATCAATATCATGAGTTTTATAATTTTATATATTGATGAAAATCAGGATGACATATGTTTACAGCAAAGTATGATATGTTTGGGGCATCATAACAGATATTTCATAAATGAATAGTGTGAGGAAGGATTTTACCCTTCTGTTATTTAATGAAAGTTGATATCTCATACCCTTTAATGGTAATGGAACTTCCAGATTAAGACTATGGTGTTGATGTTTTTCTATAAATTTTATTTTCATAAAGTCGAAGAAGAGACATTGAACACATATGTTAATGACATCAGTCTGCAACCTACTAGAATAGAGATATCGAGATTAAGAGATTATATTAAACTGTGTATGATTATTTGATGTTGTTTGAAATTATAGAAATAATGTTATTCTCTATGGGTGTCTTGGCATGTTTCTAGACTATAACCTTGAGATTTAGGAAATTATGTTGAAATCCACAAAGAAAGGGGCCTAATGGGTCACACACTAAGTGTATCCAGAAATTTAGTTAAATTCTATAGGAATTTATCATGTTTAATAAATATTATTCTCATTTATTTTTTAATAATTAATTGCATTTGGTTGATTTCAAATGTTTGGCCAATATTTATTCAAGATAATATATATGATCTGAATATTAAATAAATATTTATTCACTATTTTAGTTAATATAATATTTGTTTATTTATTTATCGGTGAATAATGTTTTCATTATTCATGGTTTGATAAATACAAGAAACAAATTACAGACCAAGTTTCAGATCTAGTAGGAAATGATATATTAAATATAATTAAAATAAATATAAATTAATTTAATTAAATAAATGATATTTATTTTATCTTTGAGTTTATAATATGTCAAGTAAATAATAATATTAATATATTATTATTATTTCAACATGGGGTTCACTAGTTATTAGGTCATTGGTCAAGGGAATATGTTCAATTACAAACCCAGACCAAATTCTATAAATACCTAATTATATCATTCTTTTAGATTAATCAAAATACATCCAACATTATGAGAAGAAAATCTAGATAGACTTCACTTAAGTCCTAGATATCTCTTCCTCAAAAATACTCTTAGGAATAGAGAGATATTTTGCTCCAACCTCCTGAATATAGATTGGATATGAAGAATCATTCCACCATGAAGTTGTTATTGTGGAAATTAATGATAAACAAAACAAGTGTTGAAGTATTCTATGATATCCCCTGTGGATTTGTATGACAACATTCAGAGGATTGTGTAGTATGTGTGGATCATTTCTAGAGGGATTATACCCTTGAATCCTCTAGTTGGAATTTTTATGCACCAATAATTGATCACCAAAATCATTAATGGTGAAATAATTTCAACATTAAGTAATTATTTATATTTATAAATTAATTATAAATTTAATTTGATGATCTTGTCTAATGGATTCTGGAATTGCTTTTATATAGTTATAAGGAGAAATCAAGAGAAGTTAATAAAAAAAAGTTGTTGTGCATGGGCTCAGTTTCACTCAGTGCACCCTAGAACCTTCAAGCAGTATCATGGTGGTCACTTATAAATTTATAATTATTTATCAACCACTGATCAATTATACACATTTTCTAGTTTTCATTTTTTGTTTATTTTTTCTATTAATATTAAAGTTATTATTATGAAATTGTTCAGATTCATTTGATCTAAAATATTTTAAGAACTGGTGAAGAACAATCAGAGATTTCATCTAGAGGTGCTGGAGATTCTAGCTGATAGACAATATTACGTAGTGTGTTACTAAAAAGTACACATTGTGTACCATGGTTCACTACACTTTGAAATGTCGCAGGATACACAATGTGTTGAGAATTAAATAACATATAAGGTACATTAAAGAAACCACATGTCTATCAGGCCAAACTAGCACATAGTTCAATAGATTACATGACATTCAACCAGTATACACATTGTTTAGTCTATGCATATTTGTAGTGAAGTTCACAGAATATTCATTGTCAAAAAAGAATAATGTATTTATTACACAATGTTTGGGACCAGTGACCATGAAACATGGATTTTAAATGGTGTGTGGTTAGTGTACACATCATGTACATCATTAATATTTCACCTGAAATACACATCGATCCCCTATGTGTATATCTTAGAATATGTTACATGTTCTGTATACCACTGTACATATAGTGTAATGTGGACCCATTTACATGGTGTAAATAAATTTCTAGTTATACACTCATAAATTAATTAAAAAGTCATAAATTAAGTATGGAATTAAACCTAACTACACAATGTGTTGTAGTGGACATACCTTGTGACCCGGTTTAAATAATAATAAATGCCTAATTAATTTACAAGGTAAATTATTCTTGAACTACACACATATGGATATAGTACATGTTTTGTATTTATCACTTGCATTTAAAGTGATATGATTCATGTATTTTCATGCATAACCATGTGTCTTAAATATATCAAGTTGTTTCTCATCTTGACACACTAAACATTGTGTAATATGTAATACACCATGTATGTTTTATATTCAATGTGAATGCATAGTGCATGACAAGCGGGGTTCTACATAGTTTGTGAAGGTACTGGGGGATGCAGAAGAATCGGATCGAATTTGAATTAAAAAACTTCATCATCAGAGTGATGTAACATCATCATATCTGGTGATTTGATACCTTCTAGAGGTCCAAGTATATCACATTGATATTTCAAAAAACAAAATTTAAATGAATAAGTACCTCATTCGGTTTGATGTGTGTTCGACTGCAGCTCTTCAGTGATGATTGTTGAATGATGTATCTGATTTTTTGCCCCTATATATCATCCAAACATGCTTCAAGAATCCACATGTATTTCATTCATCAAAATATGGGAACTAGCACATATATTTTAGGATTCCTTTGACATCGTTATCATCACCTCTATCTCATGCCTTTGATCCGTGAAGGTGTTATCAGATCTCTTTCTCAAATAGAGACTTTATCTCTCTAGGATATGAGAGGATAGAGGATATATCAATCCCTTGGAATGAAAAACACCCCAGAAATGAGATCTTGTAGACTTATATAGTGGATGTTAGAAATACCTAGATAGGGTTCCCTAGATCTCGTATATTTAACATCCACTAAATAAGAAATGAATAAATAGTTATTATGAAATAACTTCATCATAAATATTATTTATATTTTATCACATAATTTTAATATATCTTAAATTTATTATGTTATAAACCCAAGTCATTAACTCAACTCATAATTCTGGTTAATATTAATAAAAACATGAATGTTAAATTAATATTCGTTTGTATTTTATTTTTCTTATATTTACTTGAATGATTCTAAATAATTTTAATAAAAAAATTCAACCTAATTATTCTATACTTGAATAATAATGAATTTATTTATTCATCAATGATCGTTAATACTTAGACAACACTTAGACCCCATGGTGGGCCCCACCATGTTCTATATGGCTATTCGCCAGAATAGGGAGGAATCCTGAATATGTTATTATGTGTGACCCTATAGGCCCATATCTCAATAGTATTGAATATTATTCATAGACCAGTAGTAGAGTCTAGTAACCCATCAAAGCCCCTAAAAAGATGAGGAACTGTTATAACAATAATAACCATCCTATGAAAATACTCTGAGTAATATAATCTATTTGTCTTGTGATATCTCATAAAGTGGGATGAAAGGTTTGTATCATCATCCATTCATTCATTGTTATTTTTTATCTAACTTGATAGATTTACCTTCGTCTACCATGTCCATGGATTTAATGAATGTACGTCCATCCTAGTCAACTAGGACAGAGATATCACTTCCTCAACTCGGAGGCGACGAACTCTATCTTGACCATTCAACCAATTCCATACCACCAAAGACACACCAAACACAAGATACCTCACCGTGACTTCAATGTATTTTTTTTTTATTTCATCAAAGTATGCGATCAAATGACACAAATTGATAATGATCTAAATTTAGGAGACCAATAAACATGTCTATATATAGGAACAACCAATGACACCAGAAACATGTGGTGTTCCTATTAGTGGGTTTGTCCTCTTGACCTCACCTACTAGAGATCACTAAGTGTGAAATTCATGAGAAGAAGTCTCAATGCTTTGGTTCCCCCAGAACATAGTCCAACATCAATTGTGTATTTTTAGTAAGATGTATATAGACCATAGAAAGTATAGTTTAATATTAATGTCATAGTATCTAATTGTTCTCATTATATCTTTATAACTACTATAACCTTTTGATATTCCAATAAAACTATAGAAATTACCATAAATATATTGGGCACAGGATTATCAATACTATTCTAGAAACATAAACACCTATATATATCAAACTATATACATTTAATGGTAATAAAAGTATATACATAAGTTGGGTCTAGGGCACCCACTTTCAATACTCTAACTTCCACTAGAGAAAACTGCTAATATGTATCAATACACTAGCTCTCATGTGAAAATTATGATTCTATTGAGATATGGATTTATTTAAAGGTTCTACCACATTATCCACTATATCTACTCTACCAATTGTGACGTCACCTCTCTATGAAAAGTCCCTCAAGAGATTAAACTTTTGAAGTATATTTTTTGTCCTGTAGTGTGACCCAGGCTCCTTGGAAATAATCACTATCGTAGTATTATCATAATAAAATGAAATAGGGTTTGCACTACATGGTGAAATACCAATATCTGAGACAAGTATATATATTCATACCCCCTCTTTAGCTACATCTAAAGTCTCTATATACTCAGACTCTCCTATATAATCGTCAACCATTAGTTTCTTTGACCTTCTCCAGCTCACTCCACCACCATTCAAGAAAAATAAATAATATGATAGTGATTTTCTATCATCAAGATCTGTCTGGAAATTAGAATCAATGTATCCTCTCACTACTAGTTCCTCATCTCCTCTATAAACTAGGAAAATATTATATGTGTACCTTTATTACTTTAGGATAGTTTTCACAGTTTCTCAGTACAACTCGCCTGAATTATCATGATATATTCCCACCATGATTAAATAAAAGGCGACATAAAACCATGTATATAGCATGCCACACATGATAGATCCCATTGTGTATGAATAAGGGATTCTAATAATTCATTCAATATCCTCTTGTTTTTGTGGACACATTATCTTAGATAGATTAATACAATGTGACATTGTAAATAACCCTCTCTTATATTGTTCCATATTATACCTTTTGAGTAAATTGTCAATATATGTACTTTAGCTCGGTTCAATATTCCTCTAAGATCTATCTCAATAAGTATTTATCCCAAGTATATAGGCTACTTCACCATAGTATTTCATGGAGAAGTATTCATTTAACCAAGTCTTAACTAACTATAATACATTCACTTCATTTCACATAATTAATATGTCATAAACATATAATAATAGAAAAAAGATTAAATTTACATTAACATTATTATAGACACATTTCATGTTTTCATTCTTGAAAAAACCAAATTCTATTGTAGCCTCATCAAAAAAAATATTTAATGATTGTGATTACTACATCAACCCATAAATGGATCTCTAGAGATTGCACACTTTATTGGAATTATTTGACTTAAAAACCCTTTAGGGTTGAGATATATAGACATATTCAATTAAATTTCCATTTAGAAAATTAGTTTTGACATCAATTTTCAAAATCTCATAATCATAGAAGGTTGTTATTACAATTAATATTCAGATGGATTTCTGCATTGCTGCTGGTGAGAAAGTTTTTTCAAATTCTATTCCTTGATGTTGTATAAAACCCATTACTACCAATCGTGTATTATAGGTATTTAATTTACCATCCATTTCTAGTTTTTTCTTGAATACGTATTTTAACCCATTGGGTTTTACATTAATTGGAGGGTCAACCAAAATTCAAACATGATTTTGGTAAATACACTACATCTCGAAATGCATAGCTTCTTCCCATTTAGCAACATCCTTAACTTTTGATTCTTCCTTGTAGGTTATATGTTCATCATTCTCAAAGAGTAATGTTTCACCTAGCTCAGTGAAAAACCCCAAAATTCTCTAGTTCTATGACCTCTCGAGTATACCTATGCATTACTTGTGTCTTAGGAACTTCTTCATCTCCCAATCTCTCTTTTGGAGATTGTTCTCATACCAACTCTTGTGAATATAGAGCATTAAGTTCATAAAATTAAATATTTATCCCACTAATTCCATAAGAATTTTTTTTCCATTTCTATAAATATATAATTTCTTACCACAATAAAGTTTCTATCAGAAGGTTTATATAGGTAATTTCCTTGTTTTCTTTAATATAACCTATAAAGATGAAATTTGTTCTTCTAGATGACAATTTTTTACTAGGTATAGTCTGAAAAAATACCTATATCATCATACATGTATGCTTAACATGTTTGGTTTTTTTCAAAGCACAAAACATATAAAATCCCATATTTTTCTTTAGTTGGTACTCAGTTTAGGGTAAATTTCATTGTCTTCAATGCGTATCCCCAAAAGGATAATGAAAGAGTTTCCTGACCCATTATTTATCTGACCATGTCAAGAATGGTCTGATTCTTCTTTTTAATAACACCACTCCATAGAGGTGTATAAGGATGATTGATTTAGGATATTAACCTACACTCCTTTAGTGATCAATAAAAGCTTGGTTAAGATACTCTCTTCTATAGTGAGAGGGGAATGCCTTAATCTTCTTACCAAGCTGGTTCTCTACTTCATGCTGATATTCCTTAATCATGTGAAAGGAATCCATCTTATACCTCGTTAAGTATATATATCCATACCTACTATAGACACCGGTAAAATTAATAAATTATGAAAACTCACCCATTTCCTCAATAGAAAACGGACCATATACATCAGTACGAATCAATAAAAATACTTTTATGGACCTTATCCCCTTATTAGAGAAGGGTGATTTTTTCATTTTCCCTTATAAACAAGCATTACATACATTCTAGGGGGTTTAACTCAATTGATTCAAAATATATTACTTGATGTAATTTCTGTAAACACTTCTCATTTAGATGACCAATCATGAACTACCATAGTTAGGTGTCATATGAGTCATGTTTGTTGGTTTTTTTCGTTGATTCCCATTATAGGGTTTTCAAGTTCAAGTATATATAATCCATTGTTATGATGTGTTATATCATAACATATGTAATCATTATAAAAGATAAAACATTTATTTATAAACTTGAAAAAGATCCCATAGTATCGAAACTTGACACTGATATTATGTTTCAGGTAACTAAATAAAAAAAATAACAATTATTCAATAAATTACTAAACCTTTTTGAAAATACATATTATAATATCCCACTAACAAGGATACTATAATCTTACCATTTGTAGCCTGAAGATCCACCTTTCCTTTTTCAATCTTCTTGAGCCTACTTGTTTCCTGTATTTGAATACAAAAATGTGAGCCACAAATTGTATCCAATACCCAACTTGTGGATGAAGATAGATTTCCTCCGATGAAAAAAAATACCTAAAGTAGAAGTGTCACCTAACTTCTTATTCCCATATTTATAATTCTTCTCCATTGTACTTTCTATCCTCATTAAATGTAAAAAACCTCCTTCTCATTGTCTTCCCTAATTATCTTTTTATTTTAGGAAGTATGGGGCTTAGGTGTCTTCGAATTGGACTAATCCTTAGACACATTATCCTTTCCCTTTCTCCTCTTATTCAATATTAGGACAAAATAATTTGTGTGCTTAATATACTTATCATCTTGGAGAACTAAATCCAAAATATCTGGAAGAGAATTTGTTATGTTATTTATATTATAATTAGCAATAAAATTTGAGAGGATTAGTTGTAAAAATAAAGAATGAGATTAGTCTCCAGTTCTTAGTTCAGGTTAAACCAAAGGTATTCAAGACTCTCAAGGTAAATAATCATCTTGACTACAGTAGGTTCTTATTTATTCCCTTATTATATTAAATTTACGGGATATGTCATACATTTCTTACATTTATTTCTCCTAATATAATTCATATAGATTAGTTAGCATCTTATAGGTATCTTCATCCTCATTCATTTTCCTCAATTGATTGGACATAGATAACAACATGATACATTGTACATATATTTCATCATATATATGAATTTTATATTTATCTTTATCCACATTGATTTATCCCGGAGGGGGTGTGGTAGGCATCTAGTACTCCAGCACATGAAGCTTCTTTTCTTTGAATATTATTATATGCAAGTGCATGTACCATTCCCAGAAGTTATAGTCGTTCAATATATTTTATTTATCTATTATTGATCATACTGATAATGTTCTAGTGGTGTTGGTTATTTAAACTTTTATAAAAAAACAAATAAATTTATCATTTATTACTTTATCTAATTACATTTTATACATTATTGATTAATTAATTAAATCATTGATTGTCTCCCACAATTTTACCGAACTCTAGAATCCCTCACTACTAGTATTAGAATAATTTGTCACTTGATTATTATAGTAGAAAGGATCCTTGAAACCTCTCCTCTTATTCAATAAGATTTGGCTACATCACTAATCGAAGAGTTCAAGGTAGGCATTTTACTGGCTAACCACATTAACTCACAGCTCCTTGATATATTGAGTGAAGCCCCATATTTTAAAATCATAAATATGATTTAATCAATGCTTGCCTCTAAAGTTAAAAAAATTTATATTTTTATAATTATTTCCAATTAACATTAGTTTAGTCAACCTATAACCCTCATAATAACTCCTCATTAGTGGGGGGAACCCTTAAATTTGGCTAACAAGCACCACATACACCTGGTTTTTTTCAAATTTTAGTGATGAAAGGCGTTCACTACTTAATATTTATTTAAGGGGTTTATAATATTTTCGATGAATGCAATTTGTTTATATTAAATATTTTAGTACTATGTTTTCATGCTCAAACTAAACATGAATTTAATTAATAAATTCATCATGTCTTTATTCATTTTATCTATTTATTATTTTATGAGTTCTCACAAACATTAAAATGCATAAAATAATTAACAATGCATAAAAGAAATAAATTACCTGATTGGTATTGGGAATATATTATTGTTTGATCCATTTAAACTCAATGGATTAACCATGAACTAGGGGTATCATACTTGAGTAGGGTCTTGACAGGAATCACAACTCACCCCAGTCTAATGTTTCCACTTATCATTTGGGATTTTATCTTATCTGGGCATGGTCCATGTCTTACTTCATTATTTTCAAAAAATACTGGTATACTCTCACATAAGAGAGGGGATCTTAGGATGCGCAATATACATGTAGATATGAATTTCAGTCTAGGTAGTTATACATATTTAATAAAAAGAGATTATTCACAGATCATCAATAAATAAATAAAATCTAGGGCCCAAAAACCCACCCCATGCTCATTATGGGTCAGACTGAACCCATAAAGGCCCATTCCATGTAGGGAATAACCCACCCAGGGTCTAGTCTATAACAACCCATACTTTTTATACATAAATATTACATTTTTTAGGTGAATATTCTTTAAAAAACATTTTGATCCATGCCAAAATTGTATAGGTCTAGTTAATTTGGGAACATAGACACCTAAGAAATAGATTCATTAATAACCTATATCATCTCCTAATAATTTCTTCATAACTAGAGCCATTTTAGACACAAAATTTCTAAATCCTTTCTTCATAACCTGGGTAAAGGAAACATAAGAAAGGATGATCTAAAAAGCTCAGTAAGGATGAAAAAGGGAGATATTAAGAATCGCATAAACATAAATTTAGAATAAGGGTTTAAGAACATGGTCTTAACATTTGAATTCTACACCCTGCATATGATAGATCATAATATTGATTCATGGGATAAATATTGGTAGTTTACAAGGCATGAAATTGTGGCATACACATAAATATATATAACTTTGTAAATATGTATAAATAGAAATAGACTCACTCATTAAGTTAAGTACATGAAATCATTCCCTTGGATAAACATATGTAAATGAAACTAGGTCCATGCATAATCTTATAGACATGAAATCCAGGTCCACGCATAATCTTACGGACATAGAAACTAGGTCCATGTGTAGAATTGTGAACATTAAATCAGGTTTATGCATTACATAATTACCTCATGACTTATCCATATTTACCAAATGTATTCGAGGGAGATACAAGATCCACCTGTCACATATTGTGTTCCATAAGCACATAAATAATTCATCACTTTAGAACCCATCAAAATAAATAGGATGTATAAACATTTCATCATAGTATAAACCATGGAAACGTAATGGGATTCATAAACATCATGTCATCATATATATAAACCATATAGAGAAAGAATAAATATGGTATCCTTGGATTATAACCCTATTAAAGTATAAATAACATCAAAAATTGTTTATGGAAAATAATTTTTAAATATTAATTGAAATAATTTTTTAGGAAACTTTCCTCTCCATTTTCAAAACATTTTTTAATGAAAAGTCACGCAATTATAAAGAAAAACATTTTCATTTAAAAGAACAATTTACTATCATATAGGAATATTCTAATCATTAAAGAACCAAGGTGATAGAAAAATCCTCTCATTTCGTATAAGAAAAAGATCATTCCTTTCATATTTTTGATAAAAATAAGTCACCGAGTACCTTGTTTGGAAAATGATTAAAATTTTCCTTTCAAAACATTTTTAAAAAAATTCAAACATTGGTAAAAATTACTTTAAAACTTTATAGTAGAATATTAAAAACCGTTTTGAAAACATTTTTATAATACATGGACATAGAGGAGAAATATTACCCAAGGGATACTTAAACACAAATAATCTCAAGTGACAATGAGATTGTGAAATAAATCCTTACTACTTTGTAATAAGTTGAATCATATACCTCATGAAATAATTACATTTATCAAAACATTAAATATCAGGAGAATAAATTAATTCATGAAATAACATGTTTCAAGGGAATTATATACACATTAGAAAATAATATAGGTGTATAACATCAAAATATGCCTCAATAAAATAAAATTTAAAATAAGTCCCTTATAAAATAATATAATTAATGTATCCATTAAAAAAGTGAATTGATTATGAGTATCCACTATAAATACACATAAAAAAGTGAAAATAAAACATAAAATAGTCAAATTTAATTAAACATGTAATCGTAGAATGACATAATCAATGAAGTATAAGTTTAACCTAATGAATGGAAATTGAGTTAAGAAGTCCCTTAACATTAATTTTCCTTTAATTGATCATTATTTGAACTCCTATATAAGGATTTAATCATGTTATTAATTTATACAAGAAAAATATTCATATTTATTATATCATATATGTTCATCTTATAGGAGGAAGAGGAATGGGGTGGCTTGCGAGATTCTCTCTCCACGAAAATGGATTCTAGGGTTTTGCTGCGATGGGCATGGACGAATACTTCAATCCTGCTGAAGTATTTATTGGACCTATGAGGAAATTGGATGGAGGTTCTAGTTTGAAGCTGCCTCAGGTACCTATGGGCGCTGATTTGGGTTGGGATTCTCGACCGAATGACCTACATGTAAGGGGTTCTGACTGTTTTTTCCTTGATTCTCGATGTGATGAGTCCGCTTCTACTAATCACATTTCGAGAAATGGTTCACTTGTGGTTGTTGAAGCGAACCCATGATTTTTTCAAGAACAAATTAATGCTTGCAAATATTCGATCATTGCCAAGTTAAGCTTGATGAACTTTACGTGGAAGTTTGAAGACCTTCAGAAACGTCTTCAAGAGATTTGGGGCTTTAATGATTGGCAGATGGTTTCCATCGGTATGAATTTTTATCATTTCACTTTTGGTCCAAATGATTTGAAGATGTGGGCCTGGATTCATTGGTTTGTGAATCTAAAACATGGGATTCTTAGATTTCAGAATTGGTACCCCTGGTTCGATACCTTTAAGGCCAAGAATACCATAGCCTAATCATAGATCTGGATCAAAGGATTGAGCTAGGTATTTTGGCATCCGAAAATCCTTTGGGATGTTGCTTTGGTAGTAGGAACGCCTATTAAACTCGATAAAGAGACTGGATCATTTTGGTATGGCCATTTTTCTCATATTCTAGTTGA
This sequence comes from Viscum album, assembly GCA_963277665.1. NCBI lineage: Eukaryota > Viridiplantae > Streptophyta > Magnoliopsida > Santalales > Viscaceae > Viscum > Viscum album. Next base: position 972,640,084 of record OY728127.1, on the reverse strand, counting down.
GTTTGATATGTCTTTGCCTCTTGTTGAGAGAGTTTTGTTGATTGCTGGTGATTTTAAGTTTGAGCTTTAGATTAAGTTTGAACATGTTTCTTCCTTCTATACAATTTGTTCTGTGATTGGGCATGTTAAAGAAAAATTTAATAGAGGATTGTGATGCTCCAATTGTAAATGATATGGGCATCTTATTGAAACCTGTAAAGTTAAAGCCCAAGCTGCTTCTGCTCCGTCAATTGGGATGGAAGCGGCACATGATGGGGGGAAGGGTGTCCCGAATGGGTCATCATTGCCTTTTTCTACCTCTGATGATGTGAAGGGTCTAACACCTTTGACCATCAATGAGAATTTGTTGAAAAAAATCCCTTTGTTTCTAAGAAAGTGGGTACTGTTTCTTTTGCTGATGTTGTTGCTGGTAAAAGTCCCAATGAGAGGACTTTGAATGATCAGCAAGGCAGGTGTAATGCCCCGACCCTAGTTACCTAGAGTCGGTGCATTATTACATAACATTGGCATGATCACGAGAAAGATCAAGTCTCGAAAGACCGATTAGTTTAGTATCCTTGGAATAACTAGATACATCCATAAATTTTTACATTACATCATAAAAAAACATCTTGTCTTCATATCCCCTCATACTAACCCTGCAGTTCATTCATAAATTACTTCTTCATAATCCTGGGAAAAATAAAACATTGAAAGGGGTGAGCTCAGATGCTCAGAAAGGATAACATTATAGCATAAGCTTTCATAAATAAGCATAAACACTTAAGGCAATTTATAACTAAAACAAAAGCCTTTTAAACTTAAACTTCAGCATAAAATGGAAAAGGTAAAATGAAATAATTCCATTTACTTACTCACATGGATATTCTACTAGTCGAATGATCACATGAAATATCAATAACCACTTTCATAATGATGTAATGCATAATTCCAGACTATCATAACCACATATCCAAGGCCTCGTGCCAAGACTACAAATAAGATTTTGCCAAGGCCTTGTGCCAAGACACTAGTTTGTCTCATGAGACCTACCGATGCATCGAGGAGCTATAGCGGGCTCCACCCGTCACTTATTAAGTCCAATGAATTCCTCATATGAATAGGTTTAAGCATAAAATAAGCATTCGTATTAAAACTAGCATACGAAATGTCAATACTTTAACCACAAACCATGAATGGTATAAAAATAGAACATCCACAGTCAAACATAACTCATTTGATACAATATGGAAGATTGTATTGTATCACATTAACCTCAATCATGAATAATGAAGGATGTTGACATAGATGAAAATAATCATCAAAACTATTTGAGGGAAATATCCCCCTTTTCTTGAAATCATTTAAAAGTCACACTATTTTTCAAGAAGCCATTTAAAAATAGATTTTTGAATCAAAGTGTCCCATACCACTTTGAAACTTTTAAAAGGAGTTTTAATTTTAAAACTTTAATGTCCATATAAATAAATCATTAAAACCATTTTTAAAACATGGACATTAATGAGCAAGATTTAGAAGAATAAGTCTTTAAAAAATTTTAAAATGGTATTTTGGTTAGAGATTCTAACCAAAAGAGAGACACTTGAGTAAAAATAATTGAGGTAATCAAAACTTTGTAATATCATGAGAATAAAGCGATTCATGATATACTATGTCAAAGTACATTATATACACCACATAAAAGTGATTTGGTTTATATCAACAAAGAAGTCCCAATTGAATGTAAATTGAGATGAAATCTCTCATAAAGGTCGTATCCTTAGGTTAAGGATAAATCAACGACATAATTATGTGTGAAAAATATAAATACACTAAATATGATTGAATATTCAGTGCAAAACAATCAAAGGATATTCACACATATTCTCGTAGAAACAACACCAACGAATTGGATGTTTAACTCAACAAATGGTGAAAGAGTTAAAATTACTCTTATCAAATTCATATTAATGACTTGAGAATTATCAATAGAGTGATTATGTGTATCAAAAGTATATCCACAGGAAGGGGAGTGGAAATTATGACATAATCAAATGAATAGTGATTCCACACATAATCTTGGAGTAATATAATCAATGAAATATGCGTAAAGCCGAATGAGTGGAAATTGAAATGTCAAATTCCCTTATCGATTCGGTAACTTACGAAACATACAACTATGAAAGAAGGATCATAACATGACTATGTAAGTACCCATAAATTAATGTATATTACACAATGAATACAATCATGGGCAGTACACATACACCACATGTAATAATTAAGTGGTGAACAATGGAATTCTCACGAAATTAAGAGTGATATAAGAAACTCCTTACCACGTTAATCAACTGAGTCGTATGGACAAAATTTAATAACCACCAAATTATTTACAGAATAACATGAATATAAAGAGAATCATGATAATATATATCAAATGGCCGTACACAATACACCACTTTCAATAATTTAGTGGCGAACAATGGAAATCTCACGGAATTGAAAGTGAGATAAGAAAATCCCTTACTTTGTACTTTTTCCTTGGTCGACGGTAGGTTTACCTCCTGTATAATGGTGAAATAATTGTTATTGAATTATACAAGAATCATTTACTTTAATATGATATCATATATGATCTTTTAACATTGATTTGTTAACAATATCTTAGAATTATTGTCATTTCGGGTGTTAACGGGTTCGTTTTACTTTATATTCTTTGTTATGTGAGCCATATTTATTAATGAGATGTATATTATTAATATCTAGAATGATATAAAGTACTTAGATACTATTTTTAAGTCATCAAATTATAATTATACTTGAATGGATATGATGGAGAATGAATCTCATCGCGTTCGTGGAGACGGTAGTCCGTACATACGCACGAGCGACAATATCATTCTTTTGATATTAAAATAATATATAATTTGATGTTATATCATATATACAGAATCATTATCATGTTATATTTATTATTTACATGAGTTACACATCATTATTATACCCATCCAAATAATAATATATTGAATAACAATTAAACCACGACGTGGAGACGGTAAGTCGTACGTACGCACGTATGGTGACATGTTATTCAAAGGATTGATAGAATAATCAATATGGTTGTACCATATTTATAATAACATCACAGTATATATATGATACTGGATTTATAATTTTATAATGGTAATAACAAATAAAGAGGAAGTGGAAGAAGAAAGGAACTTGAAAAGGGGTGGTGAAAACATCACCTCTTCTCCGGGTTCTTCCTTTTGATTTGATCAAAAGGGCTCCATAGGTTGGCTTTCTGATCAAACTAAGGCATTTAGGTTTTATTGAGGGAAGTTGAGATAGTATTTGGGCAGGGTTTGTCCGAACCAAAGGGCTTTGAAGGTGTGAAGAAATGAGGAGGAGTGCCCTTTTATAAGAGGGGTGAGGGGCACCTTTGGAAAAGCTAGAGATATTAGTTTATAATAAATTCATAATCGGTTTCCAATGGCTCAAAAGTTGACTATTCAGAGGTTAAGGTGGGTATGGGTCTAAAACAACTCAACCAATAGAATTTAGACAGGTTTGGGTACTTATATTAATCTTATCTTTAAGTATTAACTCTAAGTTAATTAGTTTCACTTTTACAATGTATCTTTGTATTTTTATATAATATGGTTAATAAAATTACAATATACATCCAAGAGACCCCCAAGTGGTCCATTAATGATGAAAATATCATGATATAAGTCTCTTGTCCAAACCTTAGATTTTTAGGAATTTAATATCAATTAATAATATAATATTTGTTTTAAGAACTCTTTTATGTCAATTTTGACACTATTCAATAGTTGATTTTTGTGAAACTCATAACAGATTGATTACTTCGAACAAAGTCAATTAAATAAATCCTAATATATCATATTATCCTATAAAATTAGTTTAATTCATTAAAAGTTTCACATTATATTTATTTGGGTATTTATAATATCAATTATTTTGATTTTTCACTATTATAGTAATTATTGCATCATTATTGTGTCATAAATAAATTAAATTATTTAATGTCTAAAAATTATAAATAAAATATTATTATGTAGGAAATGTTTTTATATTTCTAATTAATTTTTATAATATAAAATCCAACATATATAACCCTATGTAATAATTGTGTTTCTAAAAGATATATGCTTGTGTCATTTTTGTATTCATTTTAACTTAATTAAAATAAAGTGTCCCTATCACCTACAAGTGGCACCATGGGGTCCCCAAATCGACCCAAAGATGCCTATGGTCGAACATGTATCAAAAAATAAGGCTAGGACACATTTTAGGGTAATTTAGTATTTTTATAATATTATTTTTTAACCCTTATTTACCGGATTTACCCTTAACCATGGTAAATAAAATATTTACCGCAGTAATTATTCAAAAAGTCTAAAAATAAAAGTTACCTATTTACACAATTTGAATATCCTGATTCAAAATATGGAATCCATTTTTCTAAATTCAAAACATATAAGTGGCAGAAATTAATTTAAAATTAATTCCCGCTGTCAAAACAAAAAGCGTGTTTTTAAAGAGATAATAACTATCAAAAGATTGACACTTGTTTATGTTCGGTTTAATTGTAAAATTATGTCCAATGACCAACATTATAATAAATGGTAAAAATATATTCTATATATACTTTAAAACCACTAAAATTCATAATTTATCACTATTAATTATTTTGATTAAAAAAGTTGTTTTTAATTAAAATTTAGTAATTTTCACTATTTATCAAAATATGAAAGTTATCCAAAAAGTACCAAAATTTCACCTTAGGCGAAATTCGATACTCCGAATCCAAAAATTAATTCCATTTTGAAATATAAAATATATATAATTTAAAAAAGTAGGTATTACTATTCATAACGGCTAGTTTGATTGGTTGTGGTGTGTTAAAATCTCGAAGTTGCGTACAATGCACGTCATTGCATTATTCGAAAGGAAACATATCGAGGAAGCTTGGGGTGTTACATTCTCCCCTCCTTCAATAAATTGCGTCCTCGCAATTTTTAAAATTTTTCTTGGGAATATAATGGAAAGTCCCACATCGGAAAAAGAGTCAATAAAACTATCACTTTAAAAGAAAGAAAGAGAGGTATAAGGGTCATCCAAGATAACCCATACTAGGATTCCATGTAAGAAAAAATGGATATGGATGATAAACTAAGTGTCATGTTCTGATGGAGAGGGATACAAATCATGATCAGGAGAAAGTTAACAATGAGAAAACCACAAACTTGTGTTGGGACAAATGACCATTAGTCTCCTAGTAGGAAAGTAAACGGACAACATTTTTTTTAAGTTACACTACATAAGGAAGAGAAATTCATTTATGATATTGACTAAGAACATTATGAGATATACTTACATTTTAAGTAGATTTTCATTCTTTAATAAATTTCCACCACTAACTCAATTTTTTTTAAACAATGAGTATTCAAGAAGACTTGGTCACACTGGAAGAGCTAGAATAAACTTCTATAGAATCACATAATCCGTGCAGGATAAACCATATATTTACATTGTCTTTGAAGATTAATCAAAACCAAAATGGTTAGTGAATGATCTAATGATCCCCCAAAAGGATATTCATTGAGATAAATATGCACTAATCTTAATTTCTAAAATTAAACCAACAATACCCCAAAGTTAAATAGATACCATTCAATAACCAATTGTCCTTAAAATCCTTTAATATAATCGAAACTAATATTGAAACCCAAAACATAGAAGAATTTGATTATGTAGTCTCCCATGTTACATTGTATCTCCAAATGACATCAAATAATCTTAAAGTCACAAACTTAAAAGTAATTAACATTATCACATATTCTCTGTTATAGGTTAATCACTTCCATAAATAACCCAAATCACTATAAATCAACAATAAAAACGTAGATAAAAATCCACCATTACTCTACAAATGAAACCCCATTGTATTCTATTTTCCTTGGGCATATAGTGTTCCCAACAAAGCGAACATCTTCCAAAATAACATTTATCACTTAATCACCAAATCATTTTCCTATACCAAGGGTATTCATTTGATAAGACATAAGAACCCAAATCATCTTATTATTGATCAATAAAATCATTTAACAAAAAAAATAGTCACACTAACCAGGGACTTCAAGTATATCAGTGGTAAGCGATAAATCCCAATCGCACTTTGGTTGTGGGTTCGATTCCCACAGCTTTGTCCGACGTGACGGGTTGTCACACGGTCTACGTGTTGTCCTTTTTCAAAAACTATATTTTATAATATTACCAAGATGAGATAAATTCCTCAAAATAAAATAATTTAACCACAAATGTTATATCATACTTTGCATTTTCATCCCAAATTATAATAACTTATCATTTTATCAAACCCCAATGATTATATAAAACCAAATGGTTATTTATACCTATATCCACAAGAGAAGAGACAATTATTCCTCAAATATCATTCTCACATGGCAAACTGCGGGGTTACAAATACAAGAGAAAATTATTCCAAATTAAACCCATCAACAAGGAGTGCTAATTTTTTCTCCAACCATTTATTTCCACATAGCTTCTTCTTTGACCAAGAAAATATCCTATAGAATAGGACATTCACTCGGGTAATGGCCAGCTCCACTACATTTACGGCAAATGACTGTAAATGGACTCTTGGGACCATTTTTATCTTCTTCCATAGTACTCTTCATTTTTCATCAGCAATTCTTCACTTTATGTCCTTCCTTCCCGCACGTAAAACATTTCGTTGTCCCATTGAGACACTTTCCTGGGTGTCTCTTTCCACATTTCCTGCATGATGAAAATTGAGGGTTCTTTTCTCCATGGTCTCCATTGCTGGAGCTCTTATCATTTATCACCTTTCTCTTCCTTGTTGAGTATGGGAGTTGGTTAATATATATGTTGTTGATCATATTTTTGGAAAACTGATTTGGCATAAAGACGATATCTTTTACACCTATCAACATTCCATTTTGTTGCTCATTGCCACCATCGTTCCCACCTTGTACATCATTCTCAAAGTCACTATGACTTCCTTGGAATCCAGCCATTGACTAAAACCAGAAAGCATTGTGTGAGTAACATTAGTCGTAAAATCATTTAGAGATTAAAATTTCATCATATTCTCAATTTAAAACATATTAGGATTAACCAAGGTCATTTACTCTCATCTTATATATATATTACTTAAATCGGTTTGTAAATAAAATGTAAATTATCCTAAGTATATCCCCCGGGAGTGTCGTAACCAAGAGTGCAGCAAGGCCCGTTGTCGTGCACCAGTTCCCGTTCGAGTCTAGCTCAAAGCGGTGTTTTCGGGTTTTACCCCTAGGTACATCTGTGCCAGAGCCGCCTCTACCTGCTCGTATCCAGACAGGGATGTATTGCTCGGAAAACTCACAAAATCTCTACAATACCAAAATTCTAGGAAGTTCTTTTATACTAATCCTCAAAGTTCATCTTAGGTCTGCGTGCTCTAATCAGAGTTTATCTAAATCTATCTTCCAAGGTTTGTACTAAACTTCCTCTGATACCAACTGTAACGCCCCGACCCTAGTTACCTAGAGTCGGTGCATTATTACATAACATTGGCATGATCACGAGAAAGATCAAGTCTCGAAAGACCGATTAGTTTAGTAGCCTTGGAATAACTAGATACATCCATAAATTTTTACATTACATCATAAAAAAAACATCTTGTCTTCATATCCCCTCATACTGTCCCTACAGGTCATTCATAAATTACTTCTTCATAATCCTGGGAAAAATAAAACATTGAAAGGGGTGAGATCAGATGCTCGGTAAGGATAACATTATAGCAGAAGCTTTCATAAATAAGCATAAACACTTAAGGCAATTTATAACTAAAACAAAAGCCTTTTAAACTTGAACTTCAGCATAAAATGGAAAAGGTAAAATGAAATAATGCCATTTACTTACTCACATGGATATTCTACTAGTCGAATGATCACATGAAATATCAATAACCACTTTCATAATGATGGAATGCATAATTCCAGACTATCATAACCACATAGCCAAGGCCTCGTGCCAAGACTACAAATAAGATTTTGCCAAGGCCTTGTGCCAAGACACTAGTTTGTCTCATGAGACCTACCGATGCATCGAGGAGCTATAGAGGGCTCCACCTGTCACTTATTAAGTCCAATGCATTCCTCATATGAATAGGTTTAAGCATAAAATAAACATTCGAATTAAAACTAGCATACGAAATGTCAATACTTTAACCACAAACCATGAATGGTATAAAAATAGAACATCCACAGTCAAACATAACTCATTTGATACAATATGGAAGATTGTATTGTATCACATTAACCTCAATCATTAATAATGAAGGATGTTTACATAGATGAAAATAATCATCAAAACTATTTGAGGGAAATATCCCCCTTTTCTTGAAATCATTTAAAAGTCACACTATTTGTCAAGAAGGCATTTAAAAATAGATTTTTGAATCAAAGTGTCCCATACCACTTTGAAACTTTTAAAAGGAGTTTTAATTTTAAAACTTTAATGTCCATATAAATAAATCCATAAAACCATTTTTAAAACATGGACATTAATGAGCAAGATTTAGAAGAATAAGTCTTTAAAAAAATTTAAAATGGTATTTTGGTTAGAGATTATAACCAAAAGAGAGACACTTGAGTACAAATAATTGAGGTAATCAAAACTTTGTAATATCATGAGAATAAAGGGATTCATGATATACTATGTCAAAGTACATTATATACACCACATAAAAGTGATTTGGTGTATATCAACAAAGAAGTCCCAATTGAATGTAAATTGAGATGAAATCTCTCATAAAGGTCGTATCCTTAGGTTAAGGATAAATCAACGACATAATTATGTGTGAAAAATATAAATACACTAAATATGATTGAATATTCAGTGCAAAACAATCAAAGGATATTCACACATATTCTCGTAGAAACAACACCAACGAATTGGATGTTTAACTCAACAAATGGTGAAAGAGTTAAAATTACTCTTATCAAATTCATATTAATGACTTGAGAATTATCAATAGAGTGATTATGTGTATCAAAAGTATATCCACAGGAAGGGGAGTGGAAATTATGACATAATCAAATGAATAGTGATTCCACACATAATCTTGGAGTAATATAATCAATGAAATATGCGTAAAGCCGAATGAGTGGAAATTGAAATGTCAAATTCCCTTATCGATTTGGTAACTTACGAAACATACAACTATGAAAGAAGGATCATACAATGACTATGTAAGTACCCATAAATTAATGTATATTACACAATGAATACAATCATGGGCAGTACACATACACCACATGTAATAATTAAGTGGTGAACAATGGAATTCTCACGAAATTAAGAGTGATATAAGAAACACCTTACCACGTTAATCAACTGAGTCGTATGGCCAAAAGTTAATAACCACCAAATTATTTACAGAATAACATGAATATAAAGAGAATCATGATAATATATATCAAATGTATGTACACAATACACCACTTTCAATAATTTAGTGGCGAACAATGGAAATCTCACGGAATTGAAAGTGAGATAAGAAAATCCCTTACTTTGTACTTTTTCCTTGGTCTACGGTAGGTTTACCTCCTGTATAATGGTGAAATAATTGTTATTGAATTATAAAAGAATCATTTACTTTAATATGATATCATATATGATCTTTTAACATTGATTTGTTAACAATATCTTAGAATTATTGTCATTTCGGGTGTTAACGGGTTCATTTTACTTTATATTCTTTGTTATGTGAGCCATATTTATTAATGAGATGTATATTATTAATATCCAGAATGATATAAAGTCCTTAGATACTATTTTTAAATCATCAAATTATAATTATACATGAATGGATATGATGGAGAATGAATCTCATCGCGTTCGTGGAGACGGTAGTCCGTACATAAGCACGAGCGACAATATCATTCTTTTGATATTAAAATAATATATAATTTGATGTTATATCATATATAAAGAATCATTATCATGTTATATTTATTATTTACATGAGTTACACATCATTATTATACCCATACAAAAAATAATATATTGAATAACAATTACACCACGACGTGGAGAGGGTAAGCCGTACGTACGCACGTATGGTGACATGTTATTCAAAGGATGGATAGAATAATCAATATGGTTGTACCATATTTATAATAACATCACAGTATATATATGATACTGTAGTTATTATTTTATAATGGTAATAACAAATAAAGAGGAAGTGGAAGAAGAAAGGAACTTGAAAAGGGGTGGTGAAAACATTACCTCTTCTCCGGGTTCTTCCTTTTGATTTGATCAAAAAGGCTCCATAGGTTGGATTTCTGATCAAACTAAGGCATTTAGGTTGTATTGAGGGAAGTTGAGATAGTATTTGGGCAGGTTTTGGCCGAACAAAAGGGCTTTGAAGGTGTGAAGAAATGAGAAGGAGGAGTGCCCTTTTATAAGAGGGGTGAGGGGCACCTTTGGAAAATCTAGAGATATTAGTTTATAATAAATTCATAATCGGTTTCCAATGGCTCAAAAGTTGACTATTCAAAGTTTAAGGTGGTTATGGGTCGAAAAAAACTCAACCAATAGAATTTAGACAGGTTTGTGTACTTATATTAACCTTATCTTTAAGTATTAACTCTATGTTAATTAGTTTCACTTTTACAATGTCTCTTTGTATTTTAATATAATATGGTTAATAAAATTACAATATACATCCAAGAGACCCCCAAGTGGTCCATTAATGATGAAACTATCATGATATAAGTCTCTTGTCCAAACCTTAGATTTTTAGGAATTTAATATCAATTAATAATATAATATTTGTTTTAAGAACACTTTTATGTCAATTTTGACACTATTCAATAGTTGATTTTTGTGAAACTCATAACAGATTGATTACTTCGAAAAAAGTCAATTAAATCAATCCTAATATATCATATTATCCTAGAAAATTAGTTTAATTCATTAAAAGTTTCAAATTATATTTATTTGGGTATTTATAATATCAATTATTTTGATTTTTCACTATTATAGTAATTATTGAATCATTATTGTGTCATAAATAAATTAAATTATTTAATGTCTAAAAATTATAAATAAAATATTATTATGTAGGAAATGTTTTTATCTTTCTAATTTATATTTATAATCTAAAATCCAACATATATAACCCTATGTAATAATTGTGTTTCTAAAAGATATATGCTTGTGTCATTTTTGTATTCATTTTAACTTAATTAAAATAAAGTGTCCCTATCACCTACAAGTGGCACCATGGGGTCCCAAAATCGACCAAAAAATGCCTATGGTCGAACATGTATCAACCAATAAGTCTAGGACACGTTTTAGGGTAATTTAGTATTTTTATAATATTATTTTTTAACCCTTATTTACCGGATTTACGCTTAACCATGGTAAATAAAATATTTACCGCAGTAATTATTCAAAATGTCTAAAAATAAAAGTTACCTATTTACACAATTTGAACATCCTGATTCCAAATATGGAATCCATTTCTCTAAATTCAAAACATAGAAGTGGCAGAAATTAATTTAAAATTAATTCCCGATGTCAAAACAAAAAGTGTGTTTTTAAAGAGATAATAACTATCAAAAGATTGACACTTTTTTATGTTTGGTTTAATTGTAAAATTATGTCCAATGACCAAAATTATAATAAATGGTAAAAATATATTCTAAATATACTTTAAAACCACTCAAATTCATAATTTATCACTATTAATTATTTTGATTAAAAAAGTTGTTTTTAATTAAAATTTAGTAATTTTCACTATTCATCAAAATATGAAAGTTATCAAAAAAGTACCAAAATTTCACCTTAGGCTAAATTCGATACTCCGAATCCAAAAATGAAGTCCATTTTGAAATATAAAATATATATAATTTAAAAAAGTAGGTATTACTATTCATAACGGCTAGTTTGATTGGTTGTGGTGTGTTAAAATCTCGAAGTTGCGTACAATGCACGTCATTGCATTATTTGAAAGGAAACATACCGAGGAAGCTTGGGGTGTTACAGCAGGGGTGTGTTGTCTAACCCCTCAGGTGATAGCACACTCCCTGTTTCTAGCCTGCATACAATAGAGCATGGAGAACCCTCTAAATGGGTTGATATATGTTCAGATGATGCTGATACTGAACAAGAGATGGATCATGATGAATTAATGGAGAAGGAATACTTTAATAAAGGTAAGATGAGCAGTTTGGAACCTGGTGGGAAAGGTTCCATTGATCATTTTGTTGCACAAAGGGGTGTTCAAGGTTATATTGCCATTAAAACTTCTGTTTCGCATACTTCTTCTCACACAGTAGAGGTCTCATAGGCCTCTGTTTCTTCTGTGGATGTTCTCACAATAGTAGTTGTGTTGCCTGAATTAATGGGGGAGGGGAATGATGGGAAGACTGCCCAAAACAATATTGCAGCTTCTTCTGAGTCCCCTGCTAGGACTGCTTCTATCTCCCTGGGTGAACCTATTAATATTTCAGCCTCTCTTGAGTCTACTACTATGCAGGATTCTATTTTACCTTCTTTGGGTGCCAAGGCATTTCATGCCTCGGATGCAGGAGCTCTACCACTTGTTCGCCGGAATTCTTTGGATGAAACTGCCATTAAAATGGTAGTGACACCATGTTTAGCTACTTCTGAGCCCCCTGTTGGGGCTCCTTCTATCTCCTTGGGTGAACCTATCAATATTTCAGCCTCACTCGAGGCTGCTGCTATGCAAGATTCTGTTTTACCTTCTTCGGGTGCCAAGGCCTTTCATGCCTCGGATGCAGGAGCTCTACCACCTATTCGCACAGACTTCTTTGGATAAACCTACCAGTACAATGGCAGTGGCACCTAAACATACTGTTGCTGATTTTAATGATGTCATTGGTGCTTCAAATTTTTTTCCATGCTGGACTCAATGAATTCCCCGGATTTTGATCTTCTCTATATGGAGAGCCGTGAGAGGAAGCATCATGTTACCATGAAAGGCCCTATTTCTCATGAACCTTCTTTGGTTGCACAGGCCAGTTCTGAGAAGATTTGGTAGCCCAATTCTGAGGAGCGCTTGGAGGATGAGGATAAAGGCGCTGATGATGCTGATCTAGATGATACTCATCATGATGGCTCTAATGATGGAGGTGTGGATGAGCAGGGTGCTGATTTTTACATTCCGATTTAGTGGAAAAGAGGCAGGAATCCAAGAGGATGTGGTGGTCGTCGTGGAAGAGGCGGAAGAGGAGGCAGGACTAGAGGCTGATTATGTTTGGATTGGTTGGTGTTCATCACTTGTACCCCAAACCTTTTTTATCTTGTATGTTTGATTTTAATTTTGATAATAATTTTCTGGATCATGGATTCACCTCCATGATTCTAATGTTTTGGCATATATGTTCCTCTTATATAATTTAATCATGTGTTTGTTAATAATATTTTGTTATTACCCTTGTTTCAAGTTTTAACTACTTCATTTACCTATGTATGTTTTTTGTGTAAGTCTGAATTCTTGTGTATAGGATATAGTTAAATCAAATCCATAATTATACTAAGGTCATAGATATTATATTTATTCATTATATGCATTTTTAGAATCATAATTGAATGTTGAAAAGGAAAATGAATCGCATCGTGTTATGGAGACGGTAGGTCATACGTATGCATGGGGGACGATATCATTCTATTAATGGGTGAAAGGGTCAGTGGGTAATATATTAATTTTATAGAATAAATATCATTTCATAATTACCATATATATATATCCATTATTTTCATCATTATAACCATCTTTGTAATGTGGTGTTGAAAAATGAATTACACCACTACATAGAGATGGAAATTCATACGTACGTGCATGCGGTGATTTCATTTTTTATAGGTTGGATAAAATGAATAACGTGGTTGTTTCATAATCATAATAATATCTCAGTATATATATTATACTATTGTTATTATTTTAGGATGGAAACAACACAGGATGAGGAAGTAAAAGAAGATATAAACTTGAATGAGTCAATAAAGACGATTACCTATTCTTCGGTAAACTTCCTTTAGATCTCTTCTTAGGGAAACAATAGTTGGTTTTTTTAGAATCCCAACACCAAAAAAATGAATAAGTAATTTGGTAAGATAAATGTGGATTTTTTGGTCCAGATAGACTGCTTAATGTGGTGTAAATAAATGAAGGAATGGGTTCTCTTTTATAATTGAGGTGAGGTGAACTTAGGAATTTCTTAAAATATTAATTTAATATAAATTAATTTTCAATTAAAAATGGAACCAAACTTATTAATTTATAATATAATATTATTATGGGTTGAAAAAACCTCATAAAATAAAATTTAAATAAGTATTGAATAAATTTCCACTCTTATCTTTTGGTTTTAACCCTTATTTGACCTCTTTAACTCTTACCATCACAACATGGATTTTTAATCTCTGATGGTTAATATAGTTACTATACAATACTAAAAAGAACATAAATGGATAATTAATTATATTTTAAACCTTATCCTAATCATTGGGATGAATTTAATATTTTAGGAATTTTATATCATTTAATAAAATATTATTTATTTTAAAATAACATTAATGTCAATTTTTACACTATTCATTACTTTGACTTTTAAAAATACGAAGAAAACATGTAAAAATCAAAAAAAAAATTCTTATATTCATAAAATATCAAGGTATTTTATATAATTCATGGATAATCTTAAATATCTCAAATTATATTAAGTGCAGTATTTTTAATATCATTTATGTTATTTTTCTATTAATTAAATAATATATGCATTAGTGTTGTATAAGAATTTTTTGTAAAAATTTAATTATTAAAAATTATAATTAAATTACCATGATAAAGATAAATATTTTATATTTCAAAATACTATTTATAGTCAAACATAATATCTTTAAAACCCCATATTAAATATGTTATAGTTACTAATATGTGAAAGTGACATCTTAGACTTTTCTATAAATAAAATATTATAAAGGTTATAATATCATCCAAGTGGCCCCAAAAGTTAATATATAAATTTATATCATGAAACTAAGTTTATTAATTTCAAAATTTTCACTTAAATATGTTCATAACCTACTTTTCCCCCATGTGGACACATAAGTGATATTTTGGACACAGAAAGCGACATTTTTGTTACTTTATTTGATTTAAATAATATATAATTAATTTTCATGGAAAAGTATCCATTAAACTACTAAATTTATAACCTTGTGTTTTAAGGGTATAATTAAATTCATCTAATAAAAAATAGGATAAAAAATATGTCTTTATAACTTATTTTTATTCCATATTAACCTATTTTACTCTTTATTGTGGTAATAAATTTTACCACTCTTACCATTCATATTGACTAAAAATAAAAGGTTCCTAAATACCAAATATGAACCTAATAATTATAAAAGTTTAATTCATTTAACATAATTAAATACATATAAATTGAAGAAATTAATTTTAAACTAAGTGAATAAAATTTGATAAATTTGTTTTTCGAAAAAATACATTTTTAAGCATAACACTAGATTTATTCTTGTCCTAATATTAAAAAAAAGTATGTTGAATATTTAAAACTTTTGATCAATTAAATAATATCTAAATTTCATTAAAATAATTCACCGTGATTAATCTAATATATTGATATAAAATTCATTACACTCATAAAACAATTTTTCAGAAAACATCACTTTTATTTTAAATTTATTTTTGTTTTAAATTATATTCATTTGATAACTAATCGATTTATTTTATAAAATATAGATTATTTTTACATAATTTAGTTAATACTATTCACACTAACTAAGTTAACTACTAGATGATAATAGACACATAATAAAATTTTAGTTTCATTTAAACTCATTATTGCATGCAACAGAAACTATCAAAGAAGTTAAATATTTTTTAAAGAAACTTTATATACAATATCTGGGTGTTATATTCTCCCCTAATATAACAAATTTCATCCTCACAATTTTTTCTCAGTTATCAAAGGTTTTTCATTTTAAAATCTATTTTTGGAAACCCACATCATATCAAAGGATAAAGAATCTTCCTCTTGAAAGTATAGAAAGGTGAGTATGAAGGTCGTATGGAATAAAACATAACTAGATTTCTAGATAATATAACATAGATGCGAAGATAAAACATGGATATGGAATAAAAACCTAACTTGTATGGACTTATATAGAGTGATATATATCATTTTCAGGAAAAATTTAACCATTCTAAAAGTATAAATCTATGATGGGTTAAACAACCATTGATTTCTTGGTAAGAAAAGTAAATGGATAACATTTTTATTCTAAAGATATTTTACTAAAGCCATGGGATTGCTTTATAATTCAGATAAAACACTCAATAAAATAAACTTACTTGATTTAGTTCTATTCCATTAGAATAATCTCATCCTTTGGTTATGCTTCAACATATTTCCATCTGATCTCTTACTTAAGGAAATTGATATTTGAGATGAATTTTCTATAACTGAATCAATTTTAATAAAATCATAGGACTGATAATTCATTCCTTCAACCTCTAAATATTTACCAAAATCGAAATCTTTAGTATAATATATGATAAGTCATACTTTATTATTAAAAAATTATCTAAATTTTCAACATAATCCATAATAATTTATCCTTAATACCCCTATAAAATATTATCAACCATATTTAAAATTAAAAAAATTGATTTTATATCCTGACACGATCTAAATAACAATAATTTTAGTTACACATAAAGTCTCATACAAAAATGTATATATTTTTATCTTATATTGTCTTATGTGTACTAATAAATTACCAAAAAGGTCACAATACTTTATGTTTTGAAAAGGTAATTCAAACTTTATTATTTAAAAAAACTGTTATCATTATATTGATAGATAATCATAGTTTAATTCCTAATATAATATATTTATTCTGGAAATACATATATAATCTATATGAGGAAAGATAATAAATTATTATAATCACATAAAACATTACTAAAGGATAATATTTTCATAAGTCTTATTCATACAAATTTAAACTTGGAATCCCCTATATTAGAGTGGAGAATAAGTGTCCCTAACGATCATGATTCTCCTCAACTATTGTAATTATAAAATATTTTCCTTTTTCCTTTGACTTTAGAGATTGTAGTGTCTTACTATATATACCTTGGATTAAGGAATTGAGTCATATAATTCCCAAACTCTTTTCATATATATCACTAAATTGTGTGTGGTGAATTTTATTTAGATTTATATCCATTCATTTCACTGACTATCCTCTTTACATCACTCCAACACTCTTTTTCTCAATGGCTAAGCTTAACACAATTTAAGAATATTCTTATTCATTTCATACATTCCCATGAGTTCTCTTTCCCTCATTTTTGGAAATTTATATGTTGAAACTTTTTCTTCCCTCCATGTATAAAACCAATGGAGTTTCCATTAAGTTCCATATTCCTTTTATTATCACTAGAACCTTGAGGGTTACCAACTTCCATTTTCATTTTTAGTGCACATAGTATGATTTCTTCATATCATCGAAAGTACCTTATGGATAATTATTTTGGAATACTTAGTTTCAAGCTAGTGAAGAATCGATCAAATTTATTTTCATGGATGATGATTAATCATGAATAATACCTTTAAAGTCTTGTAAAATTCACATCATAGGTACCAATGGATTCATTATTCTTCTGATTAAGATCAAGAAATTCCTTATCCATTTTTGGTATGTAGAATATTAGTTAAGTAATTACTAAAAAATATTCCTTTAAACTCATTCAATCCCATGGAGATAATTTTCTCTTCATTCATCATATTCTGAATAAGATTCCACTATTAATCTACTTCACCATAAAATTTGTAAACAAATAGGATAACATTCTCATGGTCTGAGCACTGAATAAAAAATAATAGTTTTTCCATAGTATTGATCCATTTCTTATATTCCATTGGATCAAAAGACTTATATATGCATGGTGGTCATTTTATTATGAAATATTCAATAAAATTTTTCTCCCTCTTTAGTGCATTCTGAAGTTCAACATGATTCCTTTTTTCACTAATATCTTGAGAGAGTTGAGTGATTATATTCACAAAATATTGTAGCTCAAGTCTTAATCAATTTTATTTCTCCTGAGAATGGTTGTTTCATTGGCATCCACTGACTAAACACAAAATCATAGTGTGAGAAATGATAATCATAATAAACACCCGCATTATTATGAAGAATTATTCATTGGATGTTTAAATCAAGACATGTTATTTTCAATCTACAACACCTTATGATTAACCTCGACCATTAATGATCAAAACATTTATGGTGTTATAATGTTCATAGAACTATCTCTATGGTTTGTAATAAAATTTTCTCAACCAAGTTTCTAAAGGTTAACTAAACCCTACTCTAATACCAACTATAATAATCCATACTTTTCATACATAAATATTACATCTTTTTAGTTGAATATTCATTATAAACCATTTTGATCTATGCCTGAATGGTATATGTCTAGTGACATTGGAAATATGGAAACATTAATAACTGATTCATTAATTATATATATACACTCCCACTAAGTAATTTATATCTAGAACCCTTATTATACACATAATCTCTAAAACCTTTCTTCATAACCTAGGGAAATGAAACACAAGAAAGGGTGAACTTAGATGCTTAGTAAGGGTAAAAAATGGAGATATCAATAATAAAAAAAATCATGACTTGAGCATAAGGGTTTGATAACATGAACCTAACATTTGAAATCAATACCCTTCATATCATAGATCATAATCTAGAGTCATGGAATAAATTTTGGTACTTCACAAGACATGAAATTGTGGCATACACATGAACTTATAAATTTGTGAGCATGTATAAATAGAAACAAGTTCTACCATTAAGCTAAGGACATAAAATCAGGCCCTTTTATAAAATTATGGACATGAAACCAGGTCTATTCATAATCTTATAGATATTGAATCTATGACCATGCATAAACATATAGACATGGAAGCAAGGTCCATGCATAGAATTGTGACTATGAAATTCGGTTCATGCATAACATATTTTCCTCATGAGTTATCCATGTCTACCCAATGCATTATTGGGAGATATAGGTCTCATCCATGATATAATGTGTTCCATAAGAACATAAATAATTCATCATATCATAACCAATGAAAATAAATGGTTTTTATAAACATTTCATCAAGGAATATTTCATGAAAATTTAATGGGATTCATAAACATCATGTCATCATAAACATAAACCATATATAGAAATAATATGGACGGTATCCTTGGATAATATCCCTATTAAATCATAAATAACATCAAATAGTGTTTTCTTACATGGAAAATATTTTTTACAGATTATTTGAAATAATTCATGGGGAAAGTATCCTTTTAATTTTGAGAATATTTTTTTATGAAAATTTGCACAATTATAAAGAAAAAAAATTCTTTGAAAAGAAACATATAAGATTTTATAGGAATGTTAAAATCATTAAATTATCATCATAGTGGAAAATTATTCTCATGTTTTATAAGTTTAAAAAAATAATTCCATTCATATTTTTATTTGAAATTTCACAAAGTAACTTGTTTGGGAAATGATAAACCTATTCCTTTAAAACCATTTTTTAAAAAGTCAAACATAAGTAAAAATGAATTTAAAAATTCATAGAAGAATAGAAAAAACCTTTTTGAAAACATTTTTAGAAAACATGGACATGGAAGAGAAATATTCCCCATTGGATACTTAAATATAAACAATCTTGAATAATAATGAGATTGTGAAATAAACCCTTACTAATTTGTAATCAGTTGAATAGTATGCACCGTAAAAGAATAAAATTTTATACAACATAAAATATCACAAAAATAAATAAATTCAAGATATAACATATTAAAGGGGAGTTATGTATACATTATAAAATAATAAAGGTTCATCACCTCAAAATATGCCTCAATAAAAGAAAATTGAAATGAAGTCCCTTATAAAGATCATATAATTGAAGTGAGTGTTAATAAAATGAATTGATTATGTGTATCCACTATAAATGCACATAAAAAGGTGAAAATATAATATAAAATAATCAAATTTCATTACACGCATAATCGTATCATGGCATAATCAATGAAGTAGAAGTTTAACCCAATGAATAGAAATTCAGTTGAGGAATCCCTTAGCTTACGCTTTCCTTTAATTGATCATTATTTAACAACCTTAATAATAGTTTAAAACCTATTATTAATTTATAGAAGAACAATATTAATATTTATTACATCATATATGATTCTCATATAACATATTATTACCCATTTATTAATAATATTTCGTTATTAACCTTATTTTTAGTGTCAACTTATTTATTCTCTTATACATGTTTTGTCATGTAAGTCCCAATTCTTATGTATAGGATATAGTTAAATCATTTCCAAAATTATATCAATGTCATAGATATTTTATCTATTCATTATCTAAATTTTTATAATCATTCCTTATTATTGTACATGGAAATTGAATCACATCATGTCGTGGAGATGGTAGGTCGTACATACAAACGAGCGATGATATCATTCCATTAATAGGTGAAATTCTAAGGAATTGGGTTATATATTAATTTAAAAAAATATATATTGGCTTAATTAACCTATATATAACTATTATTTCCATAAATATAACTATCCTTGTAAAGTGGTAATGAAAAACGAATCACACTGCTCCATAGAGATGGAAAGTCATGCATATGCATGTGCGGTGACTTTATATTTCATAGGATGGATAAAAGGTATAATATGGTTATTTCATAATTATAATAACATATTTTTATATAGATGATATTAGATTTATTATTTATAATATAAATAATAAGTGAAGTGGAATTTTAAGAAGAAATAAACTTGAAGGACTTGAAAAGGCGATTACCTCTTACTCAGAAAACTTCTTTTAGATATATTCTTAGGGATAAAATTGTCGGTCCTTAGATAATAACACCACCACCAGCGCATATATATGGAATTTTTTAGGAGATATTTTCAGGTTTTGATCATTTGATATGGCTCAATGTGGTTTAAAGAAGTAAACGAAGGGGTACCCTTTTATAATTGAGGTGAGGGGAACTTTAAGAATTTATTAATATATTGATTCAATATAAATTAATTTTCTATTTCAAGTGGATAATTTTTTTAAAATTTCTAATATAATTTGATTATTAATCTAAATCCCCTAATTCAATAAAATTTACATTATTTTTGACTAAATTTATACCCTTTTCTTTTGGTTATAACCCTTATTTAACCACTATAATATTTAGCATGACAATATAGATATTTACTCTTTGATGGTAAATATAGTTACTATAAAATGTTAAACAACCCATAAATGGATTATTGATGACATATAAAACCTTATCTAAATAATTTGGCTGAATTTAATATTTTTAGGAATTTTATATCATTTAATAAAATATAATTTATTTTAAAATATCATTAATGTCAATTTTGAAACTATTCATTACTTGGACTTTTAAAAATATCCAGAAAGAATGTAAAATTAAAACTAAATATTTTATTATATCCCTAAAATGTAAAGTTCTTCTATATAATTCTTGGATCAACATAAATATCTTTTCGAACCTAGGTTGTTCTTTGTTGGAAATGGAATACAGTTTTTGTTTTCTATCAATCCTCACATGGATGATCAGAGAGTTTTCTATGAAATGGATCTTATAAGTCTAACTGAAAATAGTATTAAAGGTGGAGTTGTTTCCCAGTGTTTTCAAAAAATTTGAGGTCCAAAATTTGGAGGATGTCTTGCACCATTAATTTTTTTTTCTTGAAGGCATTATGAAAATATGGAAAATATATGAGTATTGTGAAGATGGGATTGGTAAATTTTGTTTTGTAAAGGATCAAAGAATGTTAATGGTGATCTATAAGACAACGATGAGTATCATGAACAATGAAGAATTTTATCATCACAAATGGTGATGTTGATCTCAATTATTATGATAATTGGATCATTGTGGCGTGATGGTTTGACATAAAACTTTGTGACAACATCAAATCACAATGAATCATTGCAAATGAAGGAGCTACACGAATGTAGTTTTTGAAAGATATAAAAAATATGCTAAGAGGCAGTGGAGAATCCCATATGACTGAGCCTATAAATATAAGGCTAACCATATTCACTTTACATGAATTTTTCCGTGGAAAATATTGAATCTCTTTGATTTTGTGAAGACATGGTAGCTCTACAAATTTGATTTTCTCTGTAAGTTTGAGAATCATGAAAATAATTGTTTAGTCTTGATTGATGACATTTATTATAAGAAAAATGTGCATAAAAATGATGGGGTATTCCACATTTACTAAGTGTGTTTTGTGATGGCATTTTACTCCGTCAAGGTAGGGAGCTTCTTGAAGGCATTGAGCTTCGTGAAGGAGCTTCACAAAAAGAAGTTTTGAACATCAGTTTTTCAGTTATTTGTGCTTTCAGTATGCATCAACTTAGGTATTTAGTGCAAGCATAGCCTTATGATATATAGGAACAAGGAGTTTAATATCAATCCATTAAACTTACCTTCAAATTGATAAAATAAGTTATAATTCTCTCACAGTAGTGAGCTTGGGGAGTCGACGGAAGTGTTCTGAGGGACGTCGTGTGCCATCCCTAAAATAATGTGAAGGCAATGCTACTAGAATAGAGTGAATTTGTATGAACTTATGTATTCCAAAAATAGTGAAGATTATTAGATTTAGGTACAACAGAACATATTTCGGAATATGCTCCTTGGACTAGCCCTTACTATTTAACTAAGTAGAATTATTGTGTTTTCCTTCTGTGTGTGATTGTTTAATTTACCACACTTTACCAAAAAAACAGGTTTAACAGGTTCATACCAACGTGGGAACAAGATCCATCATATTATAAGAAAATATTTGACACCCTAAATCACACACCCCCTATTTAGGGTGTTCTAGGGTCCTTCAATATCTAGAATTATATTGATTTAAATATTTTTAATATCATTTATTTAATTTTTCTGTTAATTGAATAATTAGTGAATCAGTGTTGTATAAGAATTTATTGTAATTATTTTATTCCTAAAAATTATAAATAAATTAACTTGATGAATATAAATATTTTATATTTAAAAATATTATTTATATTCAATCATTTCTTTCAGATAACCTATATTGAAAGTGGTGTAGTTATTAAAACATGAATTTGACATCTTAGAATTTTCATTAAATAAATTATTATAAAGGTTATAATCTCATCCAAGTGGACCCAAAAAGTCATAAATAAATTTATATCATGAAAATATGTTTATTTAGTTAAATATAGATACTTATATTTGTCCAAAACCTATTTTTTCCCATGTGGACACATAAGGCATATTTAAGAGAAAAAAGTGACATTTTGTGACTTTCTTTGATATAAATAATATATAAGTCATTTTCAGGGAACATTTTCAATTAAACAACTCAATTTAGAACCTTAAGAGTTATGGTTCTAATTAAATTCATATATTAAATAAATAAGAAGAAAATTTATGGCCTTATCACTTATTTTTAATCCATATTAACTCATTTTACTCATTATTAAGATGATAAATTTTACCACAATTTCTATTCATATTGAAGAAAAAGGGGACTAATTACCAAATTTGAACCTCCTGATTATAAATATGTAATTAATTTCTTCTAATAAAATACCTTTAAAATAAATAAGTTAATTTTAAATTAAGTTCACAAAATGTGACCAAACATCTTTTTAGAAAAAATATATTTTTAAGCATAACACTGGATTTATGATTATCCTAATATTAGTAAAATATTTTTTGAGTGTTTAAAACATTTATTAAAGTAAATAATATATACATTTCAAAAAAATAATTCACTAATATTAATTTAATATATTTATATAAAATTCATTACATGCATAAAAAAAATTTAGAAAACATTTATTTTATTTTAAAATACTTTTTTTCAATTTTAATCATTTGATAAATAATGAATTTATTTTATAATTTAGACACCATTTTTTCATAATTTAGTTATTACTATTCATACCCCCAAGGTAAGGGCTATAAGATAACATGCACATAATAATGTTATGTGTTTCGTTTAAACTCGATGTTGCGTGCAACACAAACTATCAAAATAGTTAAATATATATGAAAAAAGATCATAAATTATTTGGGTGTTACATTCTACCCCACTTTAATAAATTTTATCTTAAAAATTTGTATGCAGTAATCAAAGGTTTTTCATTTTAAAATCCCTTTTTTTGAAACCCACATCATAATAAGTTTTAATAAAACATCCTCTTAAAAGGAGAGAAAGGGACAAACGAAGCTCATCTAGAATAACACAACACTAGGTTTCCAGATAATAGAACATAAGTGGGAAGTGAAAACATGGATATGAACTAAAAACAAAACTCTCAAGTACTAATATTGAGTAATAGATATCATGGTCAGGAAAAAAAATCTATCACAAAACTGTAAATCCATGATGTGTTCAATGACCATTGATTTCTTAGTATGAAAATTAAACAGATGATATCTTTATTTCAATTTCCTTTTCCAAAATTTATGGAATTCATTTAAAATCCATATAAAACACTCAAGAAAATAATATTTCTTGATTTTTTTCTATTTTGTAAGAATAATATCACCATTCAGTTGGGCTTCGATCTATTTCCACCTGATCTCTTACTCCAAGATATGGATATTTGAGATGAATTTTGTATACCTGAATCACTTTTAATTGAATAATAAGACTCATAATTATTTAATTAAGCATATAAATATTTACCCAAACCAAAATTTTTACTACAAGATATGATAAATCATATTTTATCCTCAAACAAAAATATCCAAATTTTTAACATAATCTATAATAATTTATCCTTAAGACTCTGCTAAAATATTACCAACTGTATTTAAAATTTAAAAAAAGGTCTCATATACTTCCATGATAATAATAAATATAATTTTAATTACTCATAAAGTCTCATACCAAAATGTATGTTCTTTGGTCTTATATTCTCCAAGGTTTACTATCCAATTCCCAAAAAGGTTACAATCATTTATGATTCTAAAATTTAATTCACCCTTTATTTTTAAAATAAAATCTTATCATTATATTGATAGATAATCATATTTTTATTTCCAATATGATCTCTTTATTATATAAATATATATAAAATCAATGTAGGGAGAGATAATTAATTCTTAGAATCACATAAAAATTTGCGAAAGGATAATATTTTCATAGGGATTATTTTTAAAAATGTCAAAATAGAGGCCCCAATTATAGAGTGAAGAATAAGTGTTCTCAAACTATAAATATTCTGCTAAAATATTTTAATTGAATAAGATTTTCATTTTTACTTTGATTTAATAAGTTTTTGTGTCTTAATTTATAGCCATTTTATTAATGTATTGATTCACATAGTTCCCAAACTCTTGTAATTTGTAGCATTGGAGTGTGAGTGGTTTATTTTATTGATCTTTCTCTCCATTCATTTCATTGATTGGTCTCTCTTCATCACTCAAAAACTATTTTTATATATGGTTAGGCTTATCACACTTGAAGCATCTTCTTGTTCCTTTTATATGTTCCCATGAGTTCTCCTTCCCTCATTTTTTCAAGTAAGAGGTTGAAAGTTTTTCTTTCCTCCATGTGGAAGACCACCAATTTTTTTATTAAGATCCATTTTCTGTTTCTTATCACTAGAACCTTGAGGGTTACCTACTTCCACTTCCACTATAAGTGCACATAAAATTATTTATTCATAGCTTCCAAAGTCCCTTATAGCTAATACTTTTTGAAGACTTAGTTTCAGGCCACTAAAGAATCAATCATTTTTTCTTCCAGGTCGGAGGATTAATCTTGAATCATACCTTGAAAGTCTTGTAAAATTTACTTCATTGGTACCAATGTATTCATAATCCTTCTTCTCATGATAAATAAATTACTTCTCCAATTTCATATGTATAATATAAGGTAAGGACATACTGAAATTATTTCCTTAAACTAATTCAAACCCATAGACCGAATTTCCTCCTCTTTCCTCATATTCTAAATAAGATTCCACCATTGATTTTCATCACCTTAAAAAATAATAAATAACTAGGATTAATTTTTCATGGTCTGAGTACTGAAGAATGGAAAATATATTTTCCATCACATCGATCTATTTATCAGTGATCAGTCAATCATTATACCCATATAAGCATGGTGGTCATTGTCGCATGAATGATTTAATATCATGTTTATCCCTCCTTGGTGCATTAAAAAGTTCAACATAATCTGTACTTCCACCAATATCTTAAGAGTGTTTATTGAGAATAGTCACAATATATTGCAACCCATCTCTTAATCCATCTGATTTTTTATGGGGACATCCCTTTCACTGGTCATCACATTCATTATTATCATGATTAATTTTGGTTGCATTCATTGACTGAAACCAAAATGCATAGTGGGGTAAATGATAATCACAGTGAAAAACTAGACTATCATGGAACATCATTCCTTGTATGTTTAAATATGGACAATTTATTTTTAATCTATGACACCATAGGATTAACCTAAATCATTAATGATCAAATAATTATGATTTTATCCTATTCTTAGACCTATCCCTAGGGTTTATAAAAAAAATTTGTATCCTAGTTTCCAAAGGTTAACTAAACCCTACTTTGATACCAACTACAATAACCCAGGATGTTCATATATAAATATTACATCTTTTTAGGTGAATATTCATTAAAAAACATTTCATACACACTAGAATCATATAGGTATATTGCATTTGGAAACATGGACACATAAACAACTAATTCATTAATGATATATATCCTCTCCCACTAAGTTTTTTTATAACTATGACCCTTATTAGACACTTAATTTCAAAAAAAATTCATAACCTATAGAAAGGAAACATTAGAAAGGGTGAGATCAGATTATCAGTTAGGGTAAACAAGGGAGATATCAATAATCACATAATCATAACATTGTAATATGGTTTTGAGAACATGGTATTAACATTTGAATCTATTTCTTGTATATCATAGATCATAATATAGAGTCATGTAATCAATATTTATAGTTCAAAGGACATGAAATTGTGGTATACACATAAACATACACTACTAGAAATTGATGCTACTACCATAGACCTATAGCCATGGTTTTAAAACTGTTGCTATAGGTGGATATAACCACGGTTCTGTGGCATATAGCCACAATTTTAAAACCATGGATATAGGTTAGTTTTATGTGGCATATATCCACAGTTTTTTGGCCTATAGGCACAGTTTTAAAACCATGTCAATAGGAAAAAAATTTCAATTACCTATAGCCATGGTTTTTGAAAACCATGGCAATAGGGTTCCCATGCTTCCACGGGAAAAAAATTACCGCCATATTTTTGGCGGGAAGACCTACCACCATGGTTTTGAGGCTATTCACATGGTTCATACTAATATATATATATCATAATATATATATATACCTGAATTTTAGTATGGTGTAGTGATGAGTATGTTGGTTCATAAGGGGAGGTACAGGGATTAAAACATGCGGGTGACATTTTTTATTTAGGTTATTTCCACTGTTTACCGTGGCTATATCCATAGTTTTAACAATATAAATAGCTTCCTATATCCATAGTTTAAACCATGGCTATAGGTCAACCACTATGGTGGCCATTTTTAGGCTTATTTCGATGGTTTCAAAATTATGGAAATAGTCTCAGACCTAATTCCATGGAGATAGCGGCCACAGTTGGCCAAAACTATGTTCATAGACTAGAGTCACGGTTTTGAACCGTGTTAATGTTACTTTTTTATAGTTTTGTTATAAATTTTTTAACATTATTAAATAGATATTGGTTCGCTAATTAAGTTAAGTACCTGAAATTAGGCCCTTGAATAAACATATAGACATGAAACTAGGTCCATGCATAATCTTATGGATATTAAGTCCAGGTCCACGCATAAAATTATAGACATGGAAATCAAATCCATGCATTGAATTGTGAACATGATATCAAATTCACGCATAACATATTTACCTCATTGGTTATCCATATTGACCCAATGCATTTGAGGTAGATATATGTCTCACCCATCACATAATGTATTCCATCAGAAAATAAATCATTCATCATATCAGAACCCATGAAAAAAATGGGTTTCATAAACATTTCATCGTAGTATATCTCATTGAAAAGTAACATGATTCATAAACATCATGCCATCATAAACATAAACCATCGAGAGAAATAATAAGGATGTTATCCTAGGATCAAATTCCTAGAAATTCATAAATAACGTCAAATAATTTCTTCTTAAATAAAAACTAATTTCTAAATATTACTTCAAAAAATTTATTGAGTAAAATATCATTTTCATTTTGAAAATATTATTCTATTAAAAGTCTTGTAGTTATAAAGGAAAATATTTTTTTGGAAAAGAGCCATTTAATATTGTATAGGAATCATTAAATCATTAAAGATTAATAATAGTGGAGAAATATGATCATGCTATATAAATTTAAAAAATTCATTCCTTTTGTAATTTTTTTGGAACACTAATACAGAAACTATTTTTAATGTCTCCTTTTTACACGTCGTTTTTTTAAAATAAATGTGAAAATCTAAGAAAATCAATTTTTCACTTTGGTTATTTTATAAATAATGAGAAAGTACATTTTCTCTGATTTTTAACATTGTTTATAAAAAAATCAATGTGGAAAATATATTTTCGTGGCATTTTCACATCAGTTCTAAATAACTGACATGAAAAATCAATTTTCGTGTCTTTTTCACATTGATTATTTAATAACCGAAGTTAAAAGGTTTTTTTCACATCGGTTATTTAATAAACGACATGATAAATGTTTATAAACATGTATTTAATTTCCCAATATTCTATTTTATAGGTCACAAAGCTCAAATGGAGTTACAGATCAAAAGTTATGGGCCTCAGAATTTGATCATCTCTAAACCAAGTCTTAGGGAAGGCCAATTTCCAAAGGCCATAACTTTTAATTTGTAACTATATTTGAGCTATGTGACCTATCAAATTGAATATTGGGAAATGAACTACCTGTATGGAAACATTTTTCACATCAGTAATTAAATAACTGATGTGAAAAATACCTTTAAACGACGGTTATTAACTAACCGGCATGAAAAAGTGATGAAAATTGATTTTTCGCATCGGTTATATAATATCCAATGTGAAAAATAAGTGAAAATTTGAATATCTATTAATTATGGTTATCATAAAACTTATGTGAGAGATAAATTTAGTATCTTTACAACATGAAAATTCAATTTTTTTACATCATGGCATCAAATATATAATTCCCGCCAAAAAATCTTAATACCGCATTTTCTTTTATCATCTCAATTATATGTTTTCGTTATAAAAGTATCATAATTTATCAATAATTTATTTCAACAATCATTTTTCCCCCAAATCAACTTGTTTCATCTTCAACGTGAATCAATTATTTCTTCTTTCTACGATCTCGTCAAGGTATTTAAAATTATTTATCCACGATTTTTGGTTTTTATGATTCTTTTTCTTAATTGATAAACCATTTAATGATTATTTATTTCAACCATCATCATTAAACCAGATAAACGTGTTTGATATTCCATGTTAACAAATTATTTATTCTTTCTGTGATCTCATTAAGGTATTTATAATTATTTTTCCATGATTTATATTTTTTATGTGTATTTTTTTAATTGATATACAATTTCATGAATATTATTTTATTATAATGATTGATAATGATTTATATCATGGTAAAACCAAAATTCCTCCTTTTGATTCTAAAATTCCTTCTATTATGAAGCTAAGGTAGGCTCATTTGATCTTTCCTTGAAAAAAATATATCAAACTTTTGATGGTCATAACTTTTAATCAGTAACTCTGTTTGAGCTATATTACCTATCAAATATAATCTTAGGAAATTATCTACAATATGGATAACTTTTTTTACCTAAGTTATATAAAAACCGACGTTAAAATTAAATTTTAATGTCATTTTTTAAATAACTTATGTAAAAATGACTTTTAACTTTAGTTTTTTAAAAAACTGATGTAAAGTGGATTTTTAATGGAATTTTAAGATGGTCTTTCGCATACGTTTTTTAAAAGAAAGATTTAAATACCATAAAACCTCATTTTTAATATAAATTATTTAATAACCGATGTAAAAGATCATATTTTTAATTTTGATCACAATAGCGTTGTAACGCCCTGACCCCAGTTACCCAGAGTCAGTGCATTATTACATAACATTGGCATGATCACAAAAGATCAAGTCTCGAAAGACCGATTAGTTTAGTAGCCTTGGAATCACTAGATACATTCATAAAGTTTACATTACATAATAAAGTGAAAAACTACAAAAACATCTTGTCTCCATAGACTACACTCATATCCCCTCATACTATCCATGTAGGTCATTCATAAAATACTTCTTCACATCTTGGGAAAAATAAAACATAGAAAGGGGTGAGCTCAGATGCCCAGTCAGGATAACAATATAGCAGAAACTTTCATAAATAAGCATAAACATTTAAGGCAATGTATAAATAAAACAAAAGCCTTTTAAACTTGAACTTCAGCATAATATGGCAGAAATAAAATGAAATAATTCCATTTATTTATTCACATGGACATTCTACTAGTCGAATAATCACATGCAATATCAATAACCACTTTCATAATGATGGAATTCATAATGCCAGACCATCATAACCACATAGTCAAGGCCATGTTCCAAGACTAAAAATAAGATTTTGTCAAGGACTTGTGCCAAGACACTAGTTTTTCTCATGAGACCTACCAATGCATCGAGGAGCTATAGCGGGCTCCACCCGTCACTTATTAAGTCCAATGTATTCCTCATATGAATAGTTTTAAACATAACATAAACATTCATATTAAAAATGGCATACGAAATGTCAATAATTTCTCCATAAAACATGAATGGTATAAAAATAACACATCCACAATCAAACATATCACAAAACCTTCAATACAATATGGAGGTTTTTGATCATAATAATTCAACTTCTAATAAGCTTAAAATCCATCAAAGATCTTGACATAGATGAATTTAAAACTATTTGAGAGAAATATCTCTTTTTTTGAAATCATTTAAAAGTCACATAATTATAAAATAAAACATTTACTTTGAAAATATTCTTATAATCTTGTAAGGGAAGCTTCGACGATTTTATAACGGTGGAAAATTTTTGCACCCACCATATAAGTTAAAAAATACATTCTTACCTTAATTTTGTTGAAAAGGTTAAAAAAGACCTTGTTTGGAAAACGACGGAAAGATTAATTTATAAAAATCTTATAAAAAGTCAACAAGGGTATAAATGAATTTAACCCAAAGTATATAAAACAGTAAGAATGATTTGAAATACATTTTTAAGCAACATGGATGTGGATGATAAGGAGGTCCCAGTAGATGATTACGTATAAACAATCTCGGATAATGAAGAGATTGTGAAATAAACCCTTACCTTGTACTTTTCCTTGGTCGAGGGTGGTTTAACCTCCGGTATAATGGTAAAATAATTTTTATTAAATCATAAAATAATCATATACATTAATATGATATCGTATATTATCTTTTAACATTTCTTTGTTAATAATATCTTAGTATTATCATCGTTTTGGGTGTTAACTTACTCATTTTCTTTTATATGTTTTGTTACATAAGCTGTGTTTTTTATGGATAGTTTGTATCTTATTCATATCCAGAATTATATCAAGTCCTTAAACATTATTTTTCATCATCAAATGATAATTATACTTGAATGGATACGATGGGGAATGAATCTCATCGCGTTCATGGAGACGGTCGTCTATACGTATGCATGAACGACAATATCATTCTTTTGATATTAAAATAATTTATAATTGGATGGTATATCATATATACAGAATCATTATAATGTTATATTTATTATTTACTTAAATTACACATCATTATCAAAGCCATACAAATAATAATGTTTTTAATAACAATTACACCATGACGTGGAGACAGTATGTTGTACGAACGCATGTATGGTGATATTCCATTCAAAGGATGGATAGAATACTGAATATGGTTGTACCATATTTATAATAAAATCATAGTATATAGAAGATACTGGATTTATTATTTTATAATGGAAACAACAAAGAAAAAGGAAATGGAAGAAGAAAGGAACTTGAAAGAGGTGGTGAGATTTTTACCTCTTCTTCGGGTTCTTCCTTTTGATTTGATCAAAAGGGCTCCATAGGTTGGATTTCTGATCAAAATAAGGCCTCTAGGTTGAATTGAGGGAAGTTTAGAGGATATGTTGTTAGGGTTTGGCTGAACCAAAAGGCTTTGAATGTATGAATTTGAAAGAAGGGGGGTGCCCTTTTATAAGAGGGGTGAGGGGCACCTTAGAAAAACTTAAAATATTATTTTATAATAAATTCGTATTCGGTTTATAATGGCTCCAAAGTGACTTATTTAGAGATAAAGGTGGGAATGGGTCTAAATCCTTTCAACCAATATATTATAGATAGGTTTGTGTAACTATATTAACCTTATCATTTATATTTAACTCTTAGTTAAATAGTTTGACATTTACCCTGTCTCTTTGTATTTTTATATTATATGGTCAATAAACTTACTATATACATCCAGGCGAACCCCAAGTGGTTCATTAATGATAAAAATACCATTACATAATTCATTTGGCCGATCCTTAGATTTTTAGGAATAGAATATCAATTAATAATATACTATTTTTTTAAAATACTCCTTTATGTCAATTTTGACATTATTTAATAATTGATTTTTTTAAAGTTATAACAACTTTATTAATTCGAACTAAATTCATTTAATCAATCCTGAAATTTCATATTGACCTATAAAATTAGTGTAATTCATAAAAAGTCTCAAATTACATTTATTTGGATATTTATAATATCAATTATTTTAATATTTCAATAATTAGGTAATCAGTGCATCGCCATTATGTCATAAATAAATTAAATTATTTAATGTCTAAAAATTATAAATAAAATACCATTCTATAGGAAAGACTTTTAACTTTCTAGTGAATATTTATAATCGAATTTATCTTTTTTTATAACCCTATATTAAAAAAATTGTTATTAAACTTTGATTTTAACTCATTTAACTCTTCTTTGAATTAAATAATAATAAATGTCCTAATCTAATCCAAGTGGACCAAAGAGGTTCATATTTTATTTCTAAGGTTGTTTTTTGTTTAATTATACTTAGCCAATAGAATTAGTACATGTGTTAGGGTAATAATAATATCATTTTTCCCCTTAATTACCCTATTCATATTTAACTGTGGTAAATAAAAGTAAAAAAAGTTACTATTCACCAAAAATTATTTTTATCTTATTTAACAACATTTTATTCCTTGATATTAACCGTGTATCTCAGATTTTCTAAATTTCACTCACAGAAGCGGTAAAATTAAATTTTATGTGAATTTGCAAAAGCTCCTAGGAAGTGGGTAAAAGACGGTAAAAAGTTCAATAAAATTAATATAAAATAACTCCAAATAATTACATTTAACTTATATAGGTATTATGTATCTATTTTGACCTAAAATAAATTTAAATAAAATAAAAATTATTTAAATAAAAAGTCGGTTTTAACAAATAACTCAATCTTTTTCACTATTAATCAAAAATTGAAAGTTTTCAGAAAAATACCAAAAATTCACTCTAAGATAATTTTGATATTCCAAATCCAAAAATGATGTCTATTTTCCCAAATTCAAAACATAGATATTTCATTAATTAATTTAAAATTAATTCCCGTTGTCAAAATCAAAACGTGGGTTTTAAAGAAATAATAACTATCAAAATATTGATACTTATTTATGTGTAATTTCAAACTTAAATTACTACCAATGAACAATATTTAATTAAATGATAAAAATATAATCTAATTATACATTAAAACCACTCAAATGTATAATTTAACACTATAAATTATTTTGATTAAAAAATCTGTTTTTACTTGAAATTTAGTTTCTTCCACTATTCACCCAAATTTGAAAGTTATCAGAAAAAAATCAAAATTCATAGAAACTAAATTTTTATGTCCTGATTCTAAAGAAGAAGTTTTTGTTTCAAATTGAATATATAAAAGTTTCAAATATTTAATTTTAGAAGGGTTCACCATTAAAAGGTGGTAAAACTGAATTTTTTTAAAAATACTTCTTTTATCTGAAAAAAATGAATTAGTTCTTACATTATGTCTAAGAAACTCAAAATATGGATTCTAAAATTATAATGATAATATAAAGTTCAAAATTCAGTTAACACTATTCATAACCGCTTTTTAATGACTAGTTTAGAAAGTCATGATGCACTTGAACTTGGTGTTGCGTGTAGTGAATGTTATTGAATTAATTTGAAGAAATAATGTACTATGAAATATTAGGGTGTTACAAACTTCACCTTAAAACCGATTTTAAAAAGTTAAACAACCGGCGTAAAAAGGTTTTGTACTAGTGGAGAATTCACGAAGTAAATTGTTTATAAAATTATAAAAATATTCCATTCAAACCATTTTTGTAAAAAAATTAAGCGTAAGTAAAAATTAATTTAAACTTTTATTAGAGAATATTAAAATCCTTTTTGAAATTTTTTTTTTAAAACAAGGAAATGAAATATAAATATTCCCCAATAGATACTTAAACACACACAATCTCAAATAATAAGGAGATTGTGAAATAAACCCTTACTACATTGTAATTGGTTGAATCATATTTTTAATAAAATAATAACATTTAAGAAAACTTTAAATATCATTATAATAAATAAATCCATGATTTAACATGTTAAATGGGTGTTATAAACAACTTATAAAATAATGTACGTGCATAACATCAAAATATGCCTCAACAAAAGAAAATTGAAATGAAGTCCCTTATAAATATCATATAATTGATGTGAGCATTAATCAACTGAATTGATTATGTGTTTCTACCATAAATCCACATAAAAATTGAAAATATAACATAAAATAATCAAATTTCAT
Source organism: Viscum album (assembly GCA_963277665.1). Lineage (NCBI taxonomy): Eukaryota > Viridiplantae > Streptophyta > Magnoliopsida > Santalales > Viscaceae > Viscum > Viscum album. Next base: position 972,604,873 of record OY728127.1, on the reverse strand, counting down.
TACACACGTAATCATAGTATAACATAATCAATGAAGTATATGTTTAACCTAATGAATGGAAATTGAGATAAGGAATCCCTTGCCATTTACATTCCTTTAATGAATAATTATTTAAACTTCATTATAGTGGTTTAAATAATGTTATTAATTTATGAAATAACCATAGTCATATTAATCATATCATATATAATCCTCTAATATCAACTTATAACCCATTTGTTATTAATATTTATTTATTACCTTTGTTTTGAGTGTTAACTACTTCATTTTTCTATGCATGTTTTTTCATGTAGTTCACAGTTCTTTTTCATAGTATATAGTTACAATATCTAAAGAATAATATTTATGTCATATATATTATATTTATTCATTTTATATTTTATTGAATCATTCTTTAATTTTTAACATGGAAAATAAATCACATTGCATCGTAGTGACGGTGGGTCGTATGTGCGTACGAGCGATGATATTATTCCATTAATGGGTGAAATGGTAAGGAAGTGGGTGATATATTAATTTTACAGAATAAATATTAGTCATAATATCCATATATATTCATTATTGTCATCATTATAACCATCCTTGTAAAGTGGTGATGAAAAATGAATAACATTGCTACGTGGAGAAGGAAAGTTGTACATATGCATGTGCAGTGATTTCATTTTTCATGGGATGAATAAAAGATATAATATGGTTATTTCATAATAAAAATAACATATCCTTATATGTATATATATGTGTGTGATACTATAGTTATTATTTTATTATTGAAACAATACATAAAGAGTAAGTATAAGAAGAAATAAACTTAAAGGAGTCAGTAAATATGATTACCTCTTCTTTAAAAAACATCCTTTATATATCCTATTAGGAACACTAGAGTTGGTCTTTTGAGAAGAAAAGGACCTCTAGAATTTGGATAATAATGTTGGGAATTAAAATGGGTAAGGTTTTTTTGATCTAGATGGCTCAATGTGGAGTAAATAAGTGAAGTAAGGGGTGTCTATTTATAATTGAGTTGAGGGGAACTTTAGTAATTTATTAAAATACTATTTTAATATAAATTTATTTCCTATTAAAAATGGACTAAAACAAATTAATTTAAAATATAATTGGATTATGGGTCTCATTCCTCTCATCCAATGAAATTTAGATAAGTTTTGACTAAATCTCTACCCTTATCTTTCGGTTTTAACCCTTATTTAACCCCTTTAACTCTTACCATGACAACATGGATTTTTAATGTTTAAGGGTTAATATAGTTACTATAAAATTTTAAATGACCAATAAATAGATAATTTATTACATGTAAAACCTTATCCCAATTAGTATCTCTAATTTAATATTTTTTTTTAATTTTATATAATTTAATTAAATATTATTTGTTTTAAAATATCATTAATGTCAATTTTGACACTATTCATTACTTTTACATTTAAAAATATAATGAAAACATGAAAAATTTGAAAAAAACTATTTTATTATATCCCAAACATGTCAATATATATAATTCTTTTATCACCTTAAATGTATCATATTATATTAATTTAAATATTTTTACTATGATTTATTTGATTTTTCCAATAATTGAATTATTATTACATTAGTGTTGTATAAGAATTTATGGAATTTATTTAATTAATAAAAATTATGAATAATTACCATGATAAAGATAAATATTTTATCTTTCAAAATACTATTTATAGTCAAACATATCCTTAGGATAACTTCATATTAAAAATTTTATAGTTATTAAAATGTCAATGCAGCATCTTATACTTTTCCTTAAATAAAATATTATAAAGGTTATAATCTCATCCAACTGGCCCAAAAAAGTCATAAATAAATTTATATAAAGAAAATAAGTTTATTTAACTTATAATTTACAGTTATATTCAGTCATAGCCTACTTTTGTCATCATGTAGACACATAAGATATATTTAAGACAAAGAAAGTGACATTTTTTAACTTTATTTGATTTAAATAATATTTATACCAATATCTTGTAAAAGTTTCTATTAAAAAACTCAATTTTGAAACTTAGGTCTAAATAAATTAATCTAATAAAAAATAGGATGCAAAATTATGGTGTTTTCACTTATTTTTAGTCCATATTAACTCGTTTTACCATTTACTGAGGTAATAAATTTTACCACATTTACTATTTATATTGACTAAAAATAAAAGGGGAAGAATTACCAAATTTGTTCCTCATAATTATAAATTTTTAGTTAATTTATCTAATTCAATACCTATAAATGGAAAAAATTAATTTTAATGTAAGCACGCAAAATATGAAAGAACTACTTTTTAAGAAAAATACTTTTTAAAGAATAATGTTGGATTTATTCTTATCCAAAGATTAGAAAAATATTTTTTGAATGTTTAAACAATTTGATCAAGTAAATAATATATAAATTTCATTAAAATAATTCACCAAGATTAATTTAATTTATTGATATAAAATTCATTGAATGTATAAAATAATTTTTTAGAAAACATCACTATTATTTTAAAATAATTTTTGATTTAAATTATAATCATTTCATAACTATTGAATTTATTCTATAATTTATAGAATTTTTTTTCAAAATTTAGTTATTAATATTCATTCCTGCCAAGGTAATGACCAGACAAAATCATGCATATAATAATGTTAGGTGTTTTGTTTAAACTAATTGTTTCATGGAACTAAAGCTATCAAATAATTTAAATATATTTGAATGAAAAATTTCATAAAATATCATGGTGTTTCATTCATGGGTTGGAGAAACCCCATGAAGGGTATCTCCAGGTCAGGAAGAGCATTTTTACCCATTTTGAGTCATACCAATTGAAGTAGGGTTATGCGGGGGACGATTGGTTGTGTGGTATTGTATCAGGGAGTACCTATGGTGGTGGGAGAAGTGATGTTTGGATAGTCAGGATCTATCCAACTAAGGGGGGATGACTAAAGGAAAAGGTATTAAGATCCATGGGTCAACCTAGAGGTCTAGTGCTTGAAATATGATCATTCAATAAGGGCCTCGATGTGGAAGCTGGACGGATGAGGTGGTTGTTTCGATGTAAGAAGACATAGAGCCAATGATCTTGAGAGATGGGGAGGAGGTACAGGGTTCAACAATTAGTGGAGGGCATAACCAAGGATTTCATCGGATAGAGGCTATAGCATCCCGCCTTTTTATAACATAAACTTCCATTACATTACACAAAACTGAGGATCTTTAAGGTTTAGTGTCTTGGAAACTAGGAACATAATACATGAAAACAACATAAAACATTCCTCTTAAACACTTGAAAGGCTTCTCCTTATGTTCATCCTAGGTTCATTACTTCATCTCATAACCTGGGGACATACATCAAAAGAAAGGGTGAGCAAAAGGCCCAGTAAGGGAAACAAGATGAACATTTTACATGTGAACTTGAGATACTTCAATAAGGACATGAAAAGAACTTTAAGGCATGAGAAAGAAATCATGAGGTATTTCATAATAAAAATAACATTTTTCATAACTTGAAGATGTGGTTGCAGCATTTAATATTGAAAATCGTTTCGTTTCACCAAGTTCCATCCCCAAGGTGTCATTAAAAATTACCAAGGTTATTCACCAAGGCGTCGTTAAAAATAGTCATCTATAGAGATTAAGTCTTTACCCAATGCATTGGAGCGCTATCAGGGTGCACCCTTAAATTTGCCTTTATTATCATGTGAGCCGCATATATCATCATCAAACATTTCATAAAGAACCCATGTAGCACAAAATAAATGGGTTTCATTTCGTAATCATAACGTTTTAAAAACTGCTTTAAAGACATGATCTTTACATCACTTTAAAACCCACAGAAAAGGAAGGTGGGTCTCATGTATGTAAATCCCATAATTTAAAATAGAATATTTTGGTATATATGTGAATACCCATTTAGGAGAAAGAGCTTTGAGTATTCACTTAATAATATAAAAGAACTTTAGAAAAAGAGTGAGACATTTTGAGATGGAAATTCTGCGGCATAACGGCTATGTTACGAGGTTTTAGAAGACATTAAAAAGAGAGGGAAAATGGGTCAAACATTCATAAATGACCCATAAAATAGTAGATGGACAGAATAATAAGGATACATGATCATGGTAATGAAATTTCAAGGACATACCATTTGAAATGAAAAACATGGAAGAAAGACAAAAATTAGATTTCTCTTATGAAAGTTCGGCAGCCTAACGACGTTACTTAAACTTCAAACACAATGATTTGAAAAGATCAAATAGGGTCTCTCATCATGTGAACATAAGATTTCAGTATGATAGATATAGAGATAATGACCCAACATAATTAAAAAGGAACTTGAAAGACTTGACATGAAAGTAGAACTTTGAAAAGAATGAGAAGGGTGAAAGAATCCCCTAAATATTCGGCAGACTAACGGCGCCACTTAAAACTTCAAAATACTGAATTGAAGAGATCAAATGGGGTCTCTCATCATATGAACATAAGAGTCCAGTATGATAGATATAGAGATCATACCCCAACATAACAAAAAAAGGAACTTGAAAGAATTGACATGAAAGTAGAACTTCAAAACATGAAGGGTGAAGAACCACTTAAAAATTCGGCAGCCTAACGGCGCCACTTAAAACATCAAAATACTGAATTGAAGAGATAAAATGGGGTCTCTCATCATATGATCATAAAAGATCAGTGTGATAAATTTAGAGATCATACCCCAACATAATAAAAAGGAACTTGAAAGACCTTACATGAAAATAGATCTTGAAAAATGAGAAGGGAGAAAGAGTCTGTTACAAAAATTTCGGCAGCCTAACGGCGCCACTTAAAACTTCATAAAACAAAATAATGAGAGTAATAGGGGATCTCTAATTATATTAACATTAAAAGGGCAGTAAGAGGAGTATAAAATAACATCCTCCAACATAAGAACATGTAGCATAAAAGGAATGACATAAAAGAGATTACTTGAAATGAAAGAGAGAGGTTGGATCCCTTACCTTAAAACGTGACTCTTGAAACTCAAAGTTTTGGACCTTTAGGGCTTGGGGGCACCTTGGAAGGACTCCTTGGGAGATAAGGAGACCTGAAATTATTTGGGGGAGATTTGGGAGTGAAAACCAAAGGAGGAATGGGTGGGTATTTATAGGGAAAGTGAGGGGACAAGGCATTAATGGCCAAGGGACACCTCATTAGTGGTTTTGGCAAAACCATGGGCTTGCCCATGGTATTTGCCCATGGTATTGGCCACTTGGGACACCTCATACATTATATTACTATTCACAATTCGACCATATTGAATATATACTTAATACATCATTTAATGATGTCATTAGACACCCGTAACTTAAAAACTGTATTTTCACTATTCATCGAAAATTCAACTTTCTCAGAATAATCCCAAAATTTCACCTTAACCAAATATCAATGCTCTGATTAAAAATATGTACTCCATTTTATAAAAATAATTTTCTAAATATTTTTAATTTAATTTTTAAATAAAAACACTATTCACTGAAAATTCATTTTTTCAGAAAAAAACCCCAAAAATTACCATAGCATAATATCGGTGCTCTGAGTTCAAAAATGAAATCCGTTTTATAAAAATAATTTTCTAAATATTTTTAATTAATTTTTTAATTAAAAAACACTATTCACCTGAAAAACTAATACTTGAATAATAATTTATGAAACCGTTATTTAACCATTTTATTGAATCACATTACTTAATCAAGGTGCCTAGATTAAATTAATACTTTCTTTAAGTGAGATTACTAATCCATTTGGTCACATTACTAATCCTAAGCGTAAAATCACTATTCATAATTTACTATTCATCAAAAATCAAGTTGATCTTATTAGACTCGAAATTTCGTAGTGAACATAATTGTAGAAGACCATTTTTTGAAAATCATTACACATTTTTATTTATTTAAGGTTTACATATACATTTTTAAAATATCCTTTCTCTAAAATTTATCAAAAATATGCATACTATATTTATATGGACATTTGAAAATTCATAAACTTCATCATAAGAAGAAATCCAAATTTTTATTTAAAACAAAGGATTACACAAGGCAATCACGGTCTCCTTACATAGCCCCTTATCACACCAGCATAGGACCTAAGTGTAAGGTGTGCTAAGGTGAGAGAATCCGAGGGAGGCTCGGCCAACATCGCACGAGTCGTAATTTCTATTAGTTTGAACTTCTCACGAAGGCGATCCCGTTCTAGCTTCACACGATGAAGTTCAGCTTGGGTTTGGTCCAGAGCAAAGCCCAGTGGTGCTACCTCCTTCCCAAGTTCTGTTAGATTGGATTCGATCGGTCCAAGACTACTGGGTGAGGCCATCGAATCTTCTTTCTATATTAATTAACCAAGATTGCTTGTATTTAGAGATATTAATCAAAACATTTAGTTTCCAGCGGTCATATTGACCAATGGTCAAATAATAGTCAAAACCCAACAGTCTCATTTTAATTATACTCATGTTATCAAATGAAACATTTTTGTTGAGTATAAAAATAAAATAAAATAACACATAAAATTAGGAAATAAGATTTATTCAAAAATTTCGGGTCGTTACAATCTTCCCCCCTTAAGAAATTGCGTCCTCACAATTTTTGAAATTGGTGTTTTGAAATTTCATTGAAAGTCCCACATCGGAAAAGGAGTCAGTAAAACTATTACTTTAAAAGAAAGAAAGGGAAGTACAAAGGTCACCCGAGTTAACCCATACTAGGATTCCATGGAGGAAAACATGGACATGGAAGAAAAAAAAAGGGTCAACTTCTGGGGGAGAGTGATAGAGAACATGATTAGGAGAACGTTAACCATAAGAAAATCCCAAACTTATGATGTGTGTAAACGGTCTTTGATTACCAAGTAGGAAACGTAAACCAACAACGTTTTTGTTTCACGTTCCTTTTCATAATTTTTAGGAATTCATTTACAACATAAAACAAAAACATAAGAAAATATACCTATCTTCATGTAGAGTTTCATCCTTTAAAAAGTTTCTACCCAAAACCAATCTTTTCTCCAAATTATGAGCATTCAAAACTACTTGGTCTCATAAAAACACAAGAATCATCTTCATAATCCACAAAAGATTAACTATCTATTTCTTCTATCTTTAAAAATTATCCCAAAAACAGAAAGGGTAAGGTAAAACAGCTCTTCAAAAAGAAATAATCCCATAGGAATGGAAACTACTTTTAAATATTCAAAGTTCCATGGTACTACCCAAAGTTCACCATAGTCCATTCCATAAATAACTGTCCTTAAAAATCCTCAAAATAAACCAAACTAAGATTGGAAACCAAATACAAGAAGGATTTGATAACATAGTCTTCCAAGGTAAACTTTATCTTTCATCTCCAAACAACATCAACCACTCCTAACATCTAAAAAAAGTAACTAACCTAAACATATTTACCCCAAGATAGGTTAATAATTTCCATAAGTAACCTAAATTACTATAATTCCACCTTAAATTCATCGATTCTTCAAAATATAAGTCAACCCTACTCTTCAATGAAAATACCGTAGTAATCTATTTACCTCGATCATATAGGGTCCCCAAAATAGTGAAAATCTTCCAAAATAATAATCATATTTTAATCCCCTAGTCATCACTGTCATATTAATACAACAATCGTCACATTTCCTATCACATTAGTTGTTTGGACATGTTCTTCCATTTCCCACCATTTACTATGAAGAGAAAGCGTAATTAGGGGCTTAAGTACTTAGCCAATAATCATGAAAAGGAACTGAAAGCATATAAGGATAACGTGTAGAAGAAAAGTATACCCTAACTTGTGATCCCCTAGGTTCCCATCTAGGTTATCCATGATCATATATTCTTATGTGAATCTTTATTTTATTTTATCTTTGTTCCTTTAACAATGGTTCATACTAAGCTTATGAATTTACCAAAGCATATCCCCCGGGAGTGTCATAACCAAGAGTGCAGCAAGGCCCATTTTCGTGTACTATTTCCCGTTCGAGTCTAGCTCAAAGCGGTGTTTTTGGGTTTTTCCCCTATGTACATCTGTGACAGAGCCACCTCTACCTGCTCGTATCCAGATAGGGATGTATTTGTTTGGAAACCCCTTACTCAATACTCACCAAAATACCAGGAAGATTTCCTATTTTTTTAACTTTTCTATAGGGTTCTTCCTAGAGTTTTCATATCCTAATTTCCACAAATAACTAAACCATCCTTTGATACCAACTATAGCATCCCGCCTTTTTATAACATAAACTTTCATTACATTACACAAAACTGAGGATCTTTAAGGTTTAGTTTCTTGGAAACTAGGAACATAATACATGAAAACAACATAAAACATTCCTCTTAAACACTTGAAAGTCTTCTCCTTATGTTCATCCTAGGTTCATTACTTCATCTCATAACCTGGGGACATACATCAATAGAAAGGGTGAGCAAAAGGCCCAGTAAGGGAAACAAGATGAACATTTTACATGTGAACTTGAGATACTTCAATAAGGACATGAAAAGAACTTTAAGGCATGAGAAAGAAATCATGAGGCATTTCATAATAAAAATAACATTTTTCATTACTTGAAGATGTGGCTGCAGCATTTAATATTGACAATCGTTTCGTTTCACCAAGGTCCATCCCCAAGGTGTCATTAAAAATTACCAAGGTTATTCACCAAGGCGTCGTTAAAAATGGTCATCTCTAGAGATTAAGTCTTTACCCAATGCATTGGAGCGCTATCAGGGCGCACCCTTAAATTTTCTTTTATTATCATGTGATCCACATATATCATCATCAAACATTTCATAAAGAACCCATGTAGCACAAAATAAATGGGTTTCATTTCGTAATCACAACGATTTAAAAACTGCTTTAAAGACATGATCTTTACATCACTTTAAAACCCACAGAAAAGGAAGGTGGGTCTCATGTATGTAAATCCCATAATTTAAAATAGAATATTTAGGTATATATGTGAATACCCCTTTAGGAGAAAGAGCTTTGAGTATTCACTTAATAATATAAAAGAACTTTAGAAAAAGAGTGAGACATTTTGAGATGGAAATTCTGCAGCATAACGGCTATGTTACGAGGTTTTAGAAGACATTAAAAAGAGAGGGAAAATGGGTCAAACATTCATAAATGACCCATAAAACAGTATATGGACAGAATAAGAAGGATACATGATCATGGTAATGAAATTTAAAGGACATACCATTTGAAATGGAAAACATGGAAGAAAGACAAAAATTAGATTTCTCTTATGAAAGTTCGGCAGCCTAACGACGTTACTTAAACTTCAAACACAATGATTTGAAAAGATCAAATAGGGTCTCTCATCATGTGAACATAAGATTTCAGTATGATAGATATAGAGATAATGCCCCAAAATAATTAAAAAGGAACTTTAAAGACTTGACATGAAAGTAGAACTTTGAAAAGAATGAGAAGGGTGAAAGAATCCCCTAAAAATTCAGCAGCCTAACGGCGCCACTTAAAACTTCAAAATACTGAATTGAAGAGATCAAATGGGGTCTCTCATCATATGAACATAAGAGTCCAGTATGATAGATATAGAGATCATACCCCAACATAACAAATAAAGGAACTTGAATGAATTTACATGAAAGTATAACTTCAAAACAAGAAGGGTGAAGAACCACTTAAAAATTCGGCAGCCTAACGGCGCCACTTAAAACTTCAAAATACTGAATTGAAGAGATAAAATGGGGTCTCTCATCATATGATAATAAAATATCAGTGTGATGAATTTAGAGATCATACCCCAACATAATAAAAAGGAACTTGAAATACTTTACACGAAAATAGATCTTGAAAATGAGAAGGGAGAAAGAGTCCGTTACAAAAATATCGGCAGCCTAACGGCGCCACTTAAAACTTCATAAAACAAAATAATGAGAGTAAGAGGGGATCTCTCATTATATTAACATTAAAAGGGCAGTAAGAGGAGTATAAAATAACATCCTCCAACATAAGAACATGTAGCATAAAAGGAATGACATAAAAGAGATTACTTGAAATGAAAGAGAGAGGTCGGATCCCTTACCTTAAAACGTGACTCTTGAAACTCAAAGTTTTGGAACTTGAGGGCTTGGGGGCACCTTGGAAGGACTCCTTGGGAGGTAAGGAGACCAGAAATTCGTTGGGGGAGATTTGGGAGTGAAAACCAAAGGAGGAATGGGTGGGTATTTATAGGGAAAGTGCGGGGACAAGGCATTAATGGCCAAGGGACACCTCATTAGTGGTTTTGGCAAAACCATGGGCATGACCATGGTATTTTCCCATGGTATTGGACACTTGGGACACCTCATACCTTATCTTACTATTCACAATTCGACCATATTGAATATATACTTAATATATCATTTAATGATGTCATTAGACACCCGTAACTTAAAAACTGTATTTTCACTATTCATCGAAAATTCAACTTTCTCAGAATAATCCCAAAATTTCACCTTAACCAAATATCAACGCTCTGATTAAAAATATGTACTCCATTTTATAAAAATAATTTTCTAAATATTTTTAATTTAATTTTTAAATAAAAACACTATTCACTGAAAATTCATTTTTTCAGAAAAAACCCCAAAAATTACCATAGCATAATATCGGTGCTCTGAGTTCAAAAATGAAATCCGTTTTATAAAAATAATTTTCTAAATATTTTTAATTAAATTTTTAATTAAAAAACACTATTCATCCGAAAAACTAATACTTGAATAATAATTTATGAAAATGTTATTTAACCATTTTATTGAATCACATTACTTAATCAAGGTGCCTAGATTATATTAATACTTTCTTTAAGTGAGATTACTAATCCATTTGGTCACATTACTAATCCTAAGTGTAAAATCACTATTCATAATTTACTATTCATCAAAAATCATGTTGATCTTATTAGACTCGAAATTTCGTAGTGAACATAATTGTAGAAGACCATTTTTTGAAAATCATTACACATTTTTATTTATTTAAGGTTTACATAAACATTTTTATAATATCATTTCTCTAAAATTTATCAAAAATATGCATACTATATTTATATGGACATTTGAAAATTCATAAACTTCATCATAAGAAGAAATCCAAATTTTTATTTAAAACAAAGGATTACACAAGGCAATCACGGTCTCCTTATATAGCCCCTTATCACACCATCATAGGACCTAAGTGTAAGGTGTGCTAAGGTGAGAGAATCCGAGGGAGGCTCGGCCAACATCGCACGAGTCGTAATTTCTATTAGTTTGAACTTCTCACGAAGGCGATCCCGTTCTAGCTTCACACGATGAAGTTCAGCTTGGGTTTGGTCCAGAGCAAAGCCCAGTGGTGCTACCTCCTTCCCAAGTTCTGTTAGATGGGCTTCGATCGGTCCAAGACTACTGGGTGAGGCCATCGAATCTTCTTTCTATATTAATTAACCAAGATTGCTTGTATTTTGAGATATTAATCAAAACATTTAGTTTCCAGCGGTCATATTGACCAATGGTAAAATAATAGTCAAAACCCAACAGTCTCATTTTAATTATACTCATGTTATCAAATGAAACATTTTTGTTGAGTATAAAAATAAAATAAAATAACACATAAAATTAGGAAATAAGATTTATTCAAAAATTTCGGGTCGTTACAGAGGCAGCACGCAATAGTATGGACATTCGATGGGGTTAGTCTGGGGTTTCATCGGTGCGGGCTCAAATGGTGAGAGGGTCAAGTGGTTGTCCGTGGTTGTATTGTGCTAGGTAGGAGGAGACCAGAATCAATGGTTTCCATTCTTGGTAGGTAAATGGGACAAAGGATGGCTTCCTTCATAAGACAAAAAATTTAATTTTTTTAATGATAATATTACAAGATCTTCTCATAATCATTGAATTATTTGAGGACCCACTGGACAGAAAAACCCCAAACTTTTGTTTCTCTCCATCAAAGTTACATCACCCAAATAATTCCCCATTTATTAAATTATGTAAAGCCTACATACATGCATTTTATAATTATTAGTTTTTTAATATTTCATAGGGATCTTGAAAATTACTAAGAAAAAATTGTTTTGGTCGAAATTGGTTCGAAACTATATCATTGAAAAATTGAAACATAAAAAAAATTATTTATATTATTCTAGAAATTTTAACCCACAATAGAAGAATTTTTTGATCCATACTATATTTTTTTGAAGGCCATAACTTGGCCATCTGAAATTGGATTGACATGTGGTATTTTCTATTAGAATCAAATTAAGTACCTCTACTTAATTTAATATAAATTAATCTCTCTTAGATTAGAAAATTCATAACCTAACTTTGAAACTAATTGAAGTTGTCGATGTGCGTAGAAGAATCTGATGGATTGAGGATTTAAAATTTTCATCATTGAAGTGATGTAACTTCATCATCTCCAGTGATCTGAGACCTGATAGAGGTTAAAGGATATCACATGAATATTTCAAAGAACAAAATTTAAATGAATAAATACCTCATTCAGTTTGACATGTGTTAAACTAAAGCTCATAACCGGTGATAGTTTCATGAATGATCTAAATCTTAACCTCTATATATCATCCTCACATGCTTCAAGAATTTTGACATATGTCATTCATCGAAATCAAGGTGCTAGCATAAATATTTGATAATTCCTTCAACATCGTGATGATCACCTCAATCTTGTGACTTCAATTTGTGAAGGCTTGCTCAAATAGATTCTTTCTCTCTCTATTATATCAAAGGAGAGTGGATCTATCAATCCATTGGAATGAACAATACCTTGTAAAAGATCTCCTGCATAATTATATAGTGGATGTTAGAAATACTCGTATAGGGTTCCCTATCCCTCGTATATTTAATGTACCTTAAATAAGTAATAAATAAATAGTTATTAAAAACTAATGGAATCATAAATATTATTTATATTTTATCACATTCTTGTATTATATATTTAATATATTACTTCTTAAACTTGAGTCATTAAATTGACTCATAATTCCCACTAATATTAAACGAACCATGAATATTAAAATAATATTAGTATGTATAATATTTTCTATGTATTTACTTAAATTATTGTAAATAATTTTAATACATAAATTCATCCCAATTATTCTATACTTGAATAATAATTAATTAATTTATTCATTTGTGATTGTTAATACTTGGCCAACACTCTGACCTTATAGTGGTTCCCACTATGTCCTATACACCTATTCACCATAATAGGGTTGACTCCTGAATAAGCTATTGTGTGTGACCATCTAGACCCTTATCTCGATAGTATTGAATATTTTTCATAGACTATGATTGGAGTCTAGTAACCCATCAAGACCCCTAAGGAGATAAATAATATACATAGAAATGAAAACCATCCTATGAACATGCACTTTGTAATGTAATATAATCTCACTTTCATATGATATCTCATAAAGTGAGATGCATTGATTATTTCATCATCCATTATTACTTTATTTTTTGTTGCTCAAACTAGATGAATTTACCTTTAACCACCATGACCAAGGATTTAATGAAGATACTTACATCCTGATCAAATATGCATGAGATATCACTTCATCAACTCTGATTTGACAAAATCTATCATGATCATTCAACTAATTCCATACCACCAAAGGCACACCCAACAAAATCTACCTCTCCACGACTTCAATGTCATCATTTTTTACTTGCATCAAAGTACGTGATCAAATGACACATATTTATAATGATCTCAAGTTATGAGACCAATATACATCTTTATAGATAGGAATATCCAATGACACTTAAAACATGTGGTGTTACTATTAGAATATATTTCCTCGTGGTCTCACTTACTATAGATCACCATGTGTGAACTTCATGAGAAGAATTCTAAATACTTATGATCCTCCAACAATTGATAATCAGACATTAATTTTTTCCAATTATTATCACTACAAAATATTTCACTTTTTTTTAATAGGGGCATATCTGTTGGTAAAAGTACATTTTCCATTGGTAAAACATTTTACCAACATATATGTCCATGTCACTAAACTGTAAGTAAAAACTCTGTTGCTAAATGTTTTTGCGATAGATAAAATCATTCTGTTACAATTATATTAATACCAAGAGATAGTATATATGTTGGTTAAAATGATTAGCAACAAGTTCTAATGACAATTTTTTTGTTGGTAATAATATTACCAACATATATTATCTGAAATTTGAATAAAAAATATAAATTGTAATTTCTAATAAATTTTCATATTATATTTAATAACTTATCATATATAATACATCTATTTTAATTATTAAAGAGAATACATTTTTCACATATGTTCCAAATTAGAAAAAACAATTATATTATTAATGAATTTTAATAAAAAAAGAATCATTACAAAATTCATTCCCCAACATGATCCATCACCCCCCACCATGTCAGTAAGCAAGAAACCCCCGCCACACCCCACATGTCAGCAATAGGGACTAGAAATCCATCCATGCCCTTGGACCAGCGTGCCGGAAGCATCCCAACCATGACACTGAGCTAGCAGAAGCCCATCCATGCCACACCATGGACCAGTCAGCCCCAGAAACTCATCCATTCCCCAAGACCAGTGGGCCAACTCCAACCCATGTGTGAGACCAGCGGGCCAACTCCAACCCATCCATGCCACACAATAGGGACCAGTGAGAACCAGCAACTCATCCATGCCCCGGGACCAGCGAGCTATCTCAAACTCAAAAAAAATCATTTACAGGTAGAGTGAGGAAAACATAGTCAATTAAACATTAACTGACAAAAAATAAACTAGTAACTAAAATACTTTTTTGTTCACAAGATGTTGAGATATAAAATTTGTGAAAAATCATATGAGTCATTATAGATTCCAATAAAGCCACAATCAAAAATAAAACTCAGTGACTACAACTAGAGGATTGTCTAACCAGTAAAAAATAAAGCATAAGATAAAGAAAAATGAACAAACTTGTGATGCATAAATTTTTACATTGAGTGAAACAAATAAATTAATGGAACAAATATATGTATATAAAAAATGATATGTATACCGAAATAAAAATATTTAAACATTAATACATTGAGTAGATGGTGGAGATGATGAAACGGCTGCAACTATATTGGTTGGAGAGCCACAGATGCCAAGGATGCACTTTTTCACACCAATCCACACTCACATCTCTAGACAAGAAGGTAAAGGAAATATTAATATTGATTGAGGAAGATGAAAATTCATTTGCACAATATCGTGATATGTTCTACAAGAATCAGTCATAGCTTCTCTACATGGTGGAGGAATGGGAGGCTTGAGGTCTATTTCTTGAAGAAATCAATGGAACATCAGGCATTCATACTATGCAATTATATATATACAATAACCCTTGATAAATTTGTTTCTTAAATGGTTATTAAACACCACATAAAGGATTCAATTGAATGTTTTCAATCAGATTTCAATATTTCCTCGCCACTTAGTTAAAGTTATATGGAAAATTGCGAGATGAAGGAAGAGGGCACCATGAAGCTGATCAGCTCCCGATGACTTTGAATTTGTGATTGATATGGATGTTGCCATGGTTTCTAAAACCATTTGTAACATGATCACCTCCCTAGGGAGGTAACACTTATGATAAGTGCTTATACAAAAAAAATTTATATATTTCATATTAATAATGCTCAGGAATTTGAGTGTTCTTTCAGAACTAGAACACCACATTAACATAAGTACAGTAAATTGTTTTCAATAAGTCATTTCCAAAAAACCTTATTGAAATAGTGTTTCTGCTAACTTTTTTTTCAAAAATAGAAACAATTTTTCCACCTGATGATCAAAAAAAGCATTACCCCTCCAAGACAACTCTACATCCAGATCATACATATCTTTAAAATAATCGCTTGTGTATGTTACCTGCATGATCAGAATAGATCACTTCTTATATTAGTGAATTCATCAATCACATTAGCAATTTACTATGTAAAATAAGTTTTACCTTAAAAATTTTCCAACCAATCCACTCAAAAATTTCATAAATATGATCAATATACTCTTTTCAACTTTAAGGATTACATCAACATACTTGTAAAATAAAAAAAAGCATACATAACCAAGATGAAATTCTTTTAGGAAAAAATTTAAGAGGCTTAAAATTTCAACTCTATACTTAGGTAAAAATTTCTATATTTCTCTTTCAATAGACCAAAAATAACATTGTCTGATCAATTTAAAAAATAAACATCAATCAACAACAGATCTTATAGAATAAATAGGCTCATCTTATAACATGAACAACTTATATTGACATGAAAAATAATTATATATTCATTTGTTTATGGTGTCTAATGAGTGAATACATTTCCTATTGTGGCTTTCAAAGTCTTATAAAGCATTTCTTTCAAATCACACTCAAAATATGGCGATCTTTGAAAAATATTTCATTGTGTACCTAATGATTCAGAAATAAAATTAAAGCACCCAAATGTTATAATCATATATAGTTTTATCAAAAATAATATAAAGAAATATTAGAAACACAAGTAATCAATGAAAAGTTAATAGCATAATATTGTTCAGCAATTAAAATTTACAAAGGATCTGTTAAAAATATTTGGCATGGATAAAACATAAAAAGGATCTGCTGAAAAGATTTAGTATTCATATTAATTTTATTAGAATTAAGGATTTACATATCATTTTTATATTTTGTATTTCATATTCATAGTAGGTTTATCAGAAACATAAGAATCTGATTTGATTCCAGACTGCTCAGAGCCTAGAAAATTATCCAGTTCAGCAGATTGAAAAAAAAAACATCATATCAGAAAACAAATTATAAAATTTAGATCAAACGTATCTAAATAGAATAGATATAATAAAATGAAATGTTCAAAAAATATTATTTTAAGAAAAAAATGTGAAAATAAGAAGGAAATAATTTTAAACAAATCTATTACTAATCCTATCATGAAACAAACTACTGAGAAGAAAGATAATAAAAACATGAAAATATATTATGACTATAGTAGCAAATAATTCCCACACTGATTGACATACTACTATAAACCAACACTTTAATATTCATATACAAAGAATAATAAACTTGATGAAAGAAGAATATATTCTCAAACCATGGGATTTGAAGTCTTTTGAATTTGTGACCAACAATATCTCTCTCTAGAATGGGAACTTACTTCACACGATGTTGGATCATGACCTCCGGTTCAGTCTTTAGGAAGCTTCTTCAAATCAGTGATTATTCGGGACTGAAAATGTGTCCTCTCTCAATAATAAACTCAGAGTCTCCTCATCAACTCAATTTCACCAAATCTATGCATATATGAAACTACTATGCATGATGCGCTACCAATCAGTATTTTTCTTCCAAAATCAACAATAAAAAACATGAGAACCTTCAATCACTTGTCACAATCACTACACCAATGGTGAGAATTATCATTGTCTAGATTAACTTCAGTTCCTCTATTCTAGTGAAACTAAGTGGGTGTTGGACAGGAAATTCATAAGGATTTTATGTCTTTTGAAGAATAGGAAGATCTTATTGGAGTACTGGCACAGGGTCCTATTTTCATTTGATCCTAAAGGAAAAAAAATTTAAGAGACTAAGATTTTGGGGAATAACCAAATTTTTCCATATGATCCTTCATCTAGGAAGCCTCAATCTCATCCACAACCCCATTTATTTATGAAGTGATTACTAGTACAGATAAGTGGAAAGGGTTCAATTGATCATGGGGTGATTGTACACATGTGGAGTGGAGTGATTCTTGGTTTGGATCTCTTCCATGGAATCAATGGACTAGCTGAGTGAACACGTTTTCCTTTTTTCCATCCATCTATATGAACTTCAAAAACAAATCTATATTTAAAAGTTAATGATATTTCTATGAAGGGTGTCTTCTCTTCCTTGCATATCATTAATGGTGACCAGATTATCTAGAGTCTTGAACATCTGGTTGATGCTTTTGGGTATCTTTCCTTTGTCCCCTTGATAAGAACTAGTTTACCCACTACATATCTAGTTACTAATATATGTTCCATGAAATCTAATATATGTTCTGAAACTAGTTTCTCCAACTATTCCATGAAGTTGTAATTTCATATCAAGAATGATGTTATGGGAAAAAAATCCTTCTAATGTTGATGGCATAATACATTCTATAAGGAAAAAATAAATTGTTAATCTTCTTGTCAATTTTAATATCAAACATCAATGAAAGAGAATGGTTGAATAGCATAAAGGTGTTTGTGGAAAATCATTAATCGTTTATTTTTATACACCATATATGATATAGTATATTGTTCAACCATTCTGTTTCATTCTAATCAAAGCACCTTGGATTCATAGTTTACTAGAAAAAGACTTGATGTGATAAATTTCTATGGAATACATGTAATGTGGCACCACTATTAGGGCATGTTTGGTATGTAATTTTTTGATAGGTGGAAATTGGGTATGAATCTCCTGAAAATTAATTATTATGAATTAAATCATGTTTGATGTACCCAAAAAAAAGTTTTACCTGAGCATTTATTGTTAGAAATGTGTGTAATGAAATCTAACATGATAGATTGATAAGTTTTAATTACATTTAAAAACATGTTTTTTACTATACCTTTTCTTTTCCATTTCCTCTATAATTAGGTAACAAAACACAGTTTCCCCTTCTGTAAAGTGACATAGGTCAACTTTCCTACCATGCCATGATGGCCAGGACTAACAAAAACAGCTCTTCCAAGATTCATCTTGGGAATTTTCAATGGGAGCATAATTATAACAGGGGTCTTGGAAGGTAGATTAATATTTTACACAAGAACATAATTCAATTATGGGATAAAAATATTTTCTAGAGAGAAGTACATAATTCTATTTCTAAAATCACCAAAAAAACAATAACAAGAATACGAAAGCTTGTTTCAATATAATTTCACTAAAACCCTAACTGGAATTCAATTTAAACACAAGATAATCGTGATTTTATGTGCTTAAAACTTCAATAGTAGAAGTGCATACCTGAGGCCCAAACATCGATTGGTTGAATTTGAAATGGGTTTTTGTCCATGCCCCTCCATAGACCTCGTCTTTATAGTTGAAAGAGGAAAAATGAAATCAAACATCAATAGATGAAGGTGTGATAAACGGTAGATAATCAAGAGTGTAGACGTGGGTGTGGGTAATGGTGATGGATCAAGGGTATGAGCGTAGGCAGGGACCACCACTACTTGAGAGACAAAGATTGGGAGGTTACCGGGTTTGAGGGGAGACGCGGGGAGAAAGAAAAAGGCCGAAACTGTTTTCATTTTTCTTTTTCTTTTTCTTTTTCTTTTTTCTTTTTTCTTTTTTAAATTTTTTTAAATGTCTGATTATTCTATTTTTTTGGATTCATTATCTTTATTTTTAGTTCTTGGAAATGGTTTCTAAAATCTTATATAATAATTTATTCTAAATAAAACATATTTAAAATACTATTTTTATTTTTTTCAAATATTGTGCCATATTTCTAATATCTATCAAAATATTTTTATTAATATCAATATATTCTTTTAGTGAAGTGTTAAATGATATTGAAAAAAAAATAATTTTAAATAATTTTTCATAATGAGTAAATAGTAGTAATAGATTTATTTTTTGAAAAAAAATATTGGTAATAATAATTAATTACCATATATTCATTTTTTTGTAAAAACAATTTCGATATTAATATGATAAAGAAAAAAAAGTAATTTTTACTAAAACATATGTTGGAATTAAGAGTTCAAAAAACCACTAATAAATACATAATTTATAAATTATTTTAAAAAAACACTATAAATTATATATTCAACCTTTCTTGGATTATTTTAGAAACCATCACTAAATAACCTACACTAAAAATATTTATTTTGTAGTGTACATTTTACTCCCACCATAGTGGATCACACTCCATTACTGCTCTAATAATATGTAATGGGATAAAAATATGGATCCCTCCCCACCAATAATAGATTACTTTCACTGGCAATCATCACCCACTATTTGAGTAGTTACAGTATAATGAAACTTATAAGAAATATGATCATCATAAACTTGTTGGCTTTTTTTGAATTCCAATTCTTGTTCACCTCTGATATACATAATAATTCTCCAAGTAGAGTTATTCTCTATAGGATAGGTACCAATTTCCATATTCATAAATGAAGACAAGAAAACATATTGTTGGAGCTTATTATAACTTACAATACTCCAATTTTGAGTCATGTCCTCGTCCTTAACTTGATAATAGAAAAAAGATGAATATAAACACCAATAGGTGTCATTTTGGGTAGATACTAGACTAAAAAACATTTATATATGCCACAGATCCCTTAATCTGGGAAAATTCCATTCTCATGACACGTACCATAAAGCCAAGTTAAGTATCTTGATTCCCAAGTTGAACTCCAAGTATACCATTCCCAGAGCAACCTACAATAGTTAATTATACCTCATACTGGGTTTGGATTAAACCATATTGGATTCCATTCTATTTCCCATTTCAAGAACAGATCCAACCTGTAAATCAATGCACCCATGTCCCTTTACAGAATTCACTTGGGTAGCTCAACTAATAAAACCAGGTCCATCGCCCATTGGTTCAATCACTATTAACACATTTAGAATGATCTTTGGAAAAAAAAGATTTTTTGGCCTAACAATCATTTCTTTCACCTCTAAATAGGCCTTAGCATCCCTCACTACATCATCCTGATCCAAAAAATTCCCCTTTCCATAGTGTTCATGACAGTCCCCCTAAATCTCAAAATGGTGAAAATATTCAGTCGATCTCTCATACCAAATCATATCATTGAAACCCTCATCATCTTCCATACAAAACTAGATGGAGTCTGTAAGAGGTTGGGATAAATCTAGTTCGATGCAAACCCTAGCCTGAATTGCATGATTCCTAATTAATGTTTGTTGATCAGCCTGCAAGAACCTATTAGTATCATTTCCCTTGTGATGGAGTATTGTAGAGTAAGGGAAATCAACAGGAAGACTGTAAAGATAGATCCAAATAACCACACTAGTACTAGCCTTCCTAAAGTAAATCATTGGTGACCATCACAACAATCATAAACCCCAAGACCAAAAATTATGAGGGATATGAGACCACATAGTTTGGAAGTCCACTACATCAACATATTTGATATCGATCAGATGAGGCATGAGAATCCCAATCAATTCTCTATTCTTCAGACCCCATTCTCTATTCACGTGCTTGTTGAAATTGTCTTTAGATGGCCTTCGATGCCCAAATCTCGCTACAAGGGTAATTTTTAGTGAATCCACTACAGAATCCTGTACGATGGTGTAAATCTCCACCGCATGGAAACCATTCACAAACTAAAGAATTTTCATAGTAGAAATGATAGCAGAAATGGGAGAAAGATAGTAAAAATTTGTGAATCGGCTATGTCCTCATTTCAGAAATATTTTTCATTTAAAAATTTCTTTAATTGTATGTATAAATATACATATTTTTTTCAAAAAATGATTTGTTGGTATAAATAAATAAATATATATTCACTTATTTGTATAAAAAATTTTTATAAAATAACATATTGGAACAAAAATTCTAATGGTAAAATATTTTTGGTAATAATATGTATTAATAACATATTCATGTGTTGAAAGAAAAATGTCGGTTTTAATATGAAAAAATAATAGATTTAATTTTTGGTAAAAGATTTTTTGGTATTAGATAGTTAATACCAACATATATACATATCAGTAAAAACAATTGTTGGTAGTCAAAATTAATACTGACAAAACTCAATATCTGTTGGAATTAATCATTTTTACCGACAAATATATAATGTGTTACTAATTTTCTGATTGTAAAAACCACTTTTTTTAGTGTATGATGTATCTAGACCATATGAAATATTTTTTAAGATTAATTTCATAGTATCTCAAGGTTCTCATTATAGCCTAGGAATTTATATAATCTTTTAATATGAAAATAAATCTATGGACATTACCATAAATATAGTGGATGCAAAATTATCAACACTATTCTGATAAGTTAATCAAATATATATATCAAACTATATACATTTAATGATAATAAAATTACATACATAATTTTGGTCTAGGGAACCCACTTTATAAAGTTCATATGGGTACACACTATGTTCCCTCGTAGTAAACATCGATTACTTAATTAATTTTAAATAAAATTAATTTACATAGTTTTTTTTTAAAATTATAGTATATTGTTATAAACTAGACTATCTTAATGATAAATTAAGATAAACTTAATTAATTGAATTAATAAAATAGTTAATTTATTATTGAGGGATTTTATCTTAATAATAAAGAATAAATTAAAATAAATTCTATCTAGTTTACTTTTCCATATTTGTTACATGTATGGATGATCCTGATCATACACTAACCTATGTATATGATTGGTTTCTATTAATTTATCATCATTAAATGAAAATGATGGATTGTGTTTCATCCCCTCCTCTATACCATGTAGGAAAAGTGTGTTCATGGTTTCTTTTATGTAAAACCTCCTTACACATTCCATTGGTTCCCCTCACCAGTGTGTTAGTGAAGGAATATGTAAATAATGGATATCCCATATTAGAGGAGGTGGTCCAAATTTAGAGTTGATGTGAGACCAACCAATGAGATACATCAAAGTAAAGGTGGAATGTTTCTTCCAAAACTAGTCATGGTTCCAAGAGTTATTCCCCTAGGATAAAGGGTTGTTTTATCATCTTATAGATAAACCATCTGTTTAAAAGTCTAAAAATCATACCACTTTATTGTTTTATTTCAATTATTTAAATGGTTAATTATTTATGGATGGTTTATCATGATCAAAATAATAATAATTAACAAGAATGTGAGATTAGATTAAAATAATTTGGATTATTGGTGATTCCTATCTAAACATTCATAATAACTTATGTAAAATCCACATAATATTATAAATTATATAATATTATAAAATATTAAATTTACATATATATATATATAATACCTTAAAAAATATTAATTTATAAAATTCATCCATTACTTGGGTTAAGATGCAAACATAGTTCAAATACTTATCTATCCCAATACAGGGTGAAATCAATTATATAAGAGTTTTAACTTGAGTTTTCAGTTGAATTAACATGGTTTATATTAATGTATTACTTCTTAATAAGGAATTAGTATAACTATAAGGCAAGTGTTGAGGGATCCCATGTCCATGATTTCAATATTGGGGATTCCAATCAATATCTCAACGATCTATGTGTTTATATGGTTCGAAATACTTACCTATGTAAATATCTTTTAATAGATTTTCGATCCCAAGTCTAGGTTATGAGAATTTATATATGGGTCCCTTCCACTAGGTTATTCACATGACAGGGTATTCCAAAACTGATAGTGGTGGCTATTGGTTTTTGATAAAATAAAAGTATATTAATAAATTAAAAATTATTATCTAAGTTTATAATCAAAATAAAGTAATAAATTATGATATTATTTATTTTATAAATGGAAAGACATGTGACTTTGAATTTATCATTGTAATCTATATTAGAGAAGTATAACTTTACCACCATCTTGAATTTTCAGGAATGGTATAGGTTCTTATGCATTATATTACACCATAAATAGAAATTATATATACTGTAAACCTCTATTCCTAAAGAACCTACTAAATATACTAGTGATGAGGAACTCTCTCTCTACATAAAAAAAATGAATGACATAGTAGATGTCCAGTGTTTTATGATATCACCCAAGTATAGTGAGCTCTTGAAGCAACATGAGGAAGTGGATGCATAATGAATATTGTATAAAATTCATGATCTTTATCAAGAGAATTATATATGAGAGAGATATGAGATATCTTAGGTACTATTCATGTGTAATTTTGGAGAGTCAATTCCAACTGGGCTACATGTGGTCAAGATTATTGTCTACATAGATTACTTGGAAATCTTGAGATTTAATCTCCCTGATGAGTTTCATACATATCTCATTTTTCACTTAACACCTCATGGATTCTAAAATTTCACTATGAATTATAATATGAGAAATAGTGAGAAGCCTATCTTGGAACTCTTTACCCTAATTTTCCATGTTAATTAGGACATAATATGTGAAAACCCTATGGTCCGAAAAGTGAATAAAAGGAAGAGAAAGAAAAAGTTCCCAAGACTCTCTCCAAGTATAAGGATCCTTATAACTATCTTTATAAGAAGAGGAAGATCCAAATGCAGATAGAGGAGAAATATATAGTATGTTTTTATATATAAATCTAGGCCATTTAAATAATAAATAAACCTAGTTAAAGAAGTACAAGTAATATTTAGGTGTATTTAATATTGAGTTAAATATTTATAATTCTACCAATTGGGTATTAGGTGTTGCTTATGGTACTCACATATGTATTCAAATTTAAGAACCAAATAGATTCTCAGATAATTCCATAGGAGAGTTGGATCATCAACCATCCAATAAAGCATGACTTTCAAACATAACTATTGAATAATACCAACTTCTGTTTCCAAAAAAGACGATCTTTGATTTGAGAAACTATTATTATGTACCCATTATTACCAAAAACGTAATTTTTGTATCCTACCTAGATATTGATGGTTTTATTTTCAAATTTGGAAATAAAATCTACTTATTTTATAAATACAACATATTTTATGGTACGAAACATTTAAATAACAGCCATTATGTATAATATTATTAAAATTAATTGTTTAAATTAATAAAAAATTGAGTTCACATGAATAATATCCCATCTAGTTGTGGAATCGTCAACTTAGTCATGTAAATGAGAAGTTGTTGACAAAGATCTATCAAGATGTCTATTTATATTATTTTGAACTACATATAATTTCAATATATCTCACTTTTTTACCAGGAAATATAATCGAATGACCTTTTATTTGATAAGTTGGAAGGGAAATGTAGATTATAGAATTGGTACACAATAATATGTTTGATATTTTTCCAATAGAAGTTATAAGTTTCTATTCTTACTTCATTACATTTACAAATTTATTGGGTAGATATTGGTATGTATACATAATAAGGTATAATTTTGAATCCTTTAAGAAATTAAAATAATTCAAGAATGAAGTAGAGAATCAACTTGACAAGAAGATAAAGAAGATTAAATCTAATATTGGTGGTGATTATATTAACTGATAATTCATTGATTATTTGAGAAAGGTTGTAATTTTATCTGAAATCACTCCTACATATAAACCTCTATGTAATGTTTTTAGTGAAAGGAGGAACAATAACTTTATAGAAATGGTATGGTCAATTATGAGTCATGTGGATCTTCTATTATCTTTTAGAGGACGTGAATTATAGACTACAGTATACACAATAAATTATATTCCAACTAAGGCAGTTAATGGGATTCCATTTTAATTAAATAGTTTAAATATACTTATTTCATCACATTCTCGTGTATGGGGTTGTTAGTCATTTATTATGTCCAATTATAGAAATAAACTATCACCCTGGGGTATTAAGAGTATCTTTATTGGATAACACATGGAAATAATGGGACCTATATGACCCCTCATAAAATAAAGTAATTATGGAAAGAAAATCCATATTTATTGAGAGGTATAACATCTCTAAAATAGATAGTGGGGTCAAGGTTAGCATCAATGATGTTGATGCACATGATACATAATATTTGATATAGGAACACATTCTATTGTTATCCTAGGAAGATGTTATTCCTAAGACTTAAGTGTTGTGTAAGAGTACTAGAGAGGTTATAGAACCAGAAAGATATGGTTTTCTAATCACTAAGGATGTTGTGTAATTATTGGTTTCAAATAATTATCCTTTTTCCTATAATTAGGTAGTATAGAGCTCAAAAGCTGCAATATGTCAAGAATCCCTCAATATGAGATGGATAACATATATAAATACAAAGTATGGGTTACAATTAATCCACTAGTTGATGTAAGGATCATTGGGTGAAAATTGGTATTCAAGAGAAAACTAGACATGGAAGGTAAATTGAGTACCTATAAAGTATGGCTAGTGGCTAAAGGGTTTAAATATCATCAAGATATAGACTACAACAAAACATTTTCTCTAGTTTCCCTACGTAAATATATTATAATTATTCTTTTCATAACACATTTACATGACTATGATATTTATTAAATGGATTTCAAAACATATTTTCATAATTTAAACCTTATGTAATATGTTTATATGACACAAATAAAGGGGTTTATGACTCTAGGTGTAACACCTTTAGATTTTAAAAGAAAAAAATTATGTCTGATAACTTAAATGACATGCAATAATGAGCTTAGACAAAAATGTAACACTCTGAGAATTTATGATATATTTCATTTTAAATAAACTTAATCTCTTAAATAGCTTGTGGTATACTCAACTCCATGTTTATTATTTTTGATAGCGCATTCAACTTGAAACATCGAGCTTAAACGACCCATGATTTATATAACTGTTACAACCTAGCTGTTAAATTAGAGGGTATGAATAGTATTAACTAATTTATGAAATTTATATTTATATATATATATATATCATACTAAATATTAATTATTGATAAATTCTTAGTAAATAATCAGTCAATTATTTCTAAAGTAATTTTATTCTTCAAAAATAAGGTTTTCTTCAAAATTGATTTTTATTAATTTTTATATGGAAATATTATAATTAAATTTTTAAAATTTTAGATAATTAATTTGATAAAATGAAATTTATTTTTAAAATAAAAATATTAAAATTTACTTTGGGTGAAATTTTGGTATATTTCAGAAAATGTTGATTTTTCAGTGAATAGTGAAAAATACTGCTTTTTTGTAATAAAAGTCATTTATTTTCAATAAATTAATTAATTTAAAAGTAATTTTTTGTTTTAAGAATTATTTAATGTAACATAAGTATTATTTATTAATATATAATACACTTAATTACTTTTTAATAAACTTTATATTTGATTTTTGTATAAGTTTTTTATGTGTTTAAAATGAGTTTTTCTAAAAACTATTTTAAAAGGCATAATGTTTCCCCATTTTAATTAATTAAAATAAAAACTAAGGTGGAATTTTTTAAATTAATTTTATAGATTATATATTAGTAAATATTAATTTAGTTTCATTTGATTATTATTATTAGTCATATATTTAATATAAAATAATATTTTTCTTGAAAAATACACTTCTTGAAAACCCGCTTTTTCGTCACGTCTATAAGTTTTGTTTCAAATTAAATTTTTCTACTTATGTTGATTTAATTTGGTAAAATTGATTAAATATTTATAATAATCATATTTAATATTATCTAATAACTAAAAAATAATTTTTTATCAAAACTAATAGTGAAAACGGTTAAAATTAATTATCATAGTTAAGGTAATGATGATTTTATCAAGGGTTAAAATAAACAATATAAGGGTTAAAATGACCTAAAACGTCATCTAAAATATATTTTATTGAAATATTTTGACCTTATAGCTTATATTATCAATAATTTTCCATTATTTTATCCTTAGGACACGAAAGAAAAAATGTGGGTGGAATTCATTCACTTCAAAAATTACAAGTGTGTCATTCACCTCACTTATAAATGACCACCACTATACTCCTCTATTAACACCTATAAAACCAATTATTTAGGAAAATAACTGAAAAAATAACTTATATTATTCTATATTATAATAATATATGCCTTATTTTGTGTACAAATCCAACTAATTGATGCTTTTGGTCTAAACCAAAAGAAGTTACCCGGAAAAAATGGTAACATTCTTCAATGACCGTTTTTATTTTATTTCTTCCACCACCACCTTAAATTATTCTAAAACCATGATTATATAATAAGCACAATATATTATATATAATTATATACTAATATTCTAATGTAATAAAAAATCATTCTCCTATTCTATAAAATGGATTACAAAATCATTATTTGTGTGTACGGTGGGATACTGCCTCACAAACTGATATTATTCATTTTATTATTACTACCTCTAACATTTGGGTATGGTGATGGATATAAAGTATATATATTATATTTTTAACAAAATTATATCTATATAGTTATTATATCATATATAATTTTTTATTTTCCATTCTGTGGTGAATACGATAACGTTGTTCGTGTGTACAGCAGACTATGGACTCGCAAAGTGATGCGATTCATTTTCCACTAATGATTTCATGGAAGGTTATAAGGGTAAATATAATTAATATATGTTATATAAATGGAATAATTATTATATTAATGACATATTTATCATTATTAAAAGATAATATATCATTTTATTTCTTACCATTTCACTCACTGAAAGATGATAACCCCATTCAAGTACATGTGGACTACCGCCTTCACAAAGAGATGTGACCCTCTTTTCATCACCACACCACATGGATGATAAATATAATTATATTTAAGTAAATAATATGTAATTTATTATATTATTATAATTCTGAAAATATAAAATACTACATACCTTCTTTCCATAATGATCATCGAAAAATGGAAACATTACTCATGCATACGTATGAACTACCATCTTCATGGTCATAACATAATTCATTTCTCAAAACCATCATTAATGATTGCTTTTAAAATTATAATTGATCAAAAAATATGATAATTATTTCATTATTATTATTATTTATATGTTAAAATAATGACCACTTTGACTATTGTCAACACAGTGAAGCTGTTTGGAAATAATGACTTGGACGTCCTCAAAACACACAACATGGACTTCATTGATTATGTATTTTAATATATATTTTAAAATAAATAAAATAAATAATTTAATTATAAGTTATTAAACATGTATGATGTTATTAATAAATCAAATAATTGATATAATCTTATTATACATGAGTTAAAGGACATGCATGGAAAGTCTGAATTTGAAGTAAGGGATTTCTAGTCTCTATTTTATTCCTGGGAGACATATGAATGTTCAACACTAGTTTCTTTTTTGAGGTGTATATATAGACCCTTTGACATGTAATATCATTTATTTATTTATTTTTATGATATTTTATGTTTCATTTAATTCTATACTTCATGGGATTATGATTCAAAGTGACCAAAGTGGTAAGAATTTTATGTTACAATCTCATCATTTATCGGGATTGTTTATGGTTCATTCCCTAATGTTGAAATATTATTATCTTACTCTCAATAAATATCATTAATTTTATTCTCCTCTATATATTCACTATATTTTCAACTAATAGTACTATTTTTTTACCCTTTGGTAATTAAAATAATTGAGAAAATGTTTTTAAGAAAAATATTATTTATTTCTCACTTCGGTCGACAACCCTTTTTCTTCCAAAACTATGTTTTCTAAAATTATTATCTGAAATTATTTTTGCATTATAAAAATTATTTATTAAATAAATTTTTACCAATTTTTGAATTTTTATAAATTTTTATGAAATTAATCCCCATGTTTATTTCCACACAATACCCATTTTTATTTTACAAAAAATATGAATGGAATATTTATTTTAACATGTATGGAATAAGTAGAATTTTCTGTTATCAGGAACATTATTTACTTTGAATCTTTATATATAATTTTTAATGTTTATTTTCAAATAAAAGAATTTTCAAAATATTTTAATGAGTCTTTTTCAAAATGGAAATTATATTTTCCTCATGAAATGTTTTAAATGATTTTTAAAATATCATTTATAATTTTTCAAGGTTCTTTTCAAAGAAAATTATTTTCAAAATGTTTTTAAAAAATCAAAGATTATTTATTTTACTTTAGAAATGTTCCAAGTGTTATTTCAAAATAATTTTTTATCTAAGATAATATCCTTTATTCGTACTTATTCTCTAATGGGGATATTTTTTAATGATACAATCCTCATTATTTCTATGGATGGATTAATATTGTTTCAAAGACATAATCATACGACCCATTTTTTTCCATCGGTTAATCTTGTTTCAAATATATTTTCACTGAAATGATTTCTTTTACAAGGGTTAATCATGTTTCAAATATATTTTCATGGATATCTTTTCCATAGTCCAATCATATTTCAAATATATTTTCATGGAACCCATTTCTTTTCCATAGTTTAACCATGTTTCAACATGAATTTCAAGGAAATTATTTCCTTTCCATGGGTTAACCATGTTTTTTAAGGAATAATGATTATTTTATGAGTTATATGATGAAATGAAAACTATTTTTAATTTATTCATGTTGTGGTTATTGGGAATTACTTATACGATGCATGCGACTAGATAGTGTCGGGTGAGACCATTATAGATTATATAATGGGTTCACCAAGATAGCATCATGTGAGAATCTTATAGCTTATACGATGGGTGTACCCAGATAATACTGGATAATTCCACTATAGGTTATATGATGATTGATCCCAGATAGTGCTCTAATGCATTCGGTAATGATTATGTAATACATATAATTAATTTAGAATTTTACCGTATGGTTAATCCATTTTTAAATGTTCTATAAGGGTTTTGTAAGTGTTTTATAAATATTATGCCCTAAGATACAAATATGTTTTCATTTTTCTTGTTATGGTTTATAAATGTTTCCCCTGATCACGATTGATATCACATATCCTGTAATAATTAGTTTTGATGAGTCTTGCCTTCGTTAAATCCTCAATCCATTTTTTATGTTTGATAATTCAGGTATTGATGGCTAAGAGTTCTTTTATTATTTTCTCATGCACTCTAATTATGTCATCATACCCTTATTCACTTATTATAGTGATCTATGACATTAAATTATTAATTATTATGTTTACCCTTACTGAAAATTTGATCTCACCCTTCTTATGTTTCATTTTCCCCAGGTTATAAAAAAATTATGTTGAATGAATTAAGTCTATACGGGTTTCATATGGTTGATGATGATGAACTAATATGAAATACGAAAAGTAGGTTTAAGTGGTAGAAATAGTCACATAAAGACACAGTTATTGTTTATGTAAGAGTTTATCCTCATTATCTAAAACTAAAAACCAATTTTTTTATAATTTAAGTGATCTAATATTTACTTTTGAAGTTTTAATTTTGGGATGGTGAAAATTGTGTCACCTTCATCGACATAAAAGCTAGAAATGTAAAGTTTATGACTTCAGCAATGAATCTAGAAGTGCAGATTTTGGCTAGTTATAGTTGGTATCATAGGTTGGATTAGATAACTTTAGAGATTGTGATGTTTTCATGTGATTTTATATGGAGATTTATTTACAACATCATTAGTCTATAATATTAATGATGATAATAAGTTCAAATTATTAGACTCTCCTTTGAGGTTTTAATCAATGATACCTTAAAATGATTAATTAATTTTTAGGATACATTTTAGTAGGTTGATGTATATGCAAATCTTAGGTTAAATGTGAAGTATTATTTAAAAAAAATTAAATTTATGTTTTAAGTTGTTGATAACCGTTAGGGTTATATGATCTTGGATATTGAGTTAATTATGGGAACACCAGTTTTATCACATGGATAATAATTGGATTGATAATTAATTTTGTGACTAAGTGATTAATTTTATTTCAGAAGAATATATCTATATTTTTAAGATTGAAATATGAAATGTAAGTTATAACCTTTAATATTAAAAATTCTTTAATTTATAGTTTACTAAGGTTATTTGGGAAATAGGGTTATTCATTTATAGAATTATTTAGTTTTAACATTGGTTATTACTATTTAATTTTGAGGATTAATGTATCATATGACGGTTTACTCATTTTATAAATTATATTACCATTTGATAACCATTTTTATAATTTCTAAATATAGGTAGTAAGTATTGTTTTACCTTTTATGATTATACGATCCTTTAAGTGTAACACCCCAAGCTTCCACGGTATGATTCTCTTTGAATAATACAGCATTGTGTGTTGTACGCAACTTCGAGTTCTAACACACACCACAACCAATCAAACTAGCCGTTATGAATAGTAATACACACTTTTTGAAATTTTATACATTTTATCTTTCAAAATTCACTTTATTTTTGGATTATGAATATCTAAATTATCTTAGGGTGAATTATTGGTACTTTTCTGATAACTTTCATATTTTGATGAATAGTGAAAATTACTAAATTTTAATTAAAAACAACTTTTTTAATAGAAATAATTAATAGTGATAAATTATGAATTTGAGTAATTTTAGAGTATAATTAGATTTTATTTTTACCATTTAATCCAATGTTGGTCATTGGATATAAATTCACATTTAAACTGGACATAAGCAAGTGCCAATTTTTGATAGTTATTATCTCTTAAAAACACGCTTTTTATTTTAACAACGGGAATTAATTTTAAATTAATTACTTCCACTTTTGTGTTTTGAATTTAGAAAAATTGATTCCATATTTAGAATCATGAGTTCCAAATTGTGTAAATAAGTAACTTTTATTTTTATACATTTTGAATAATTACTTCGGTAAATATTTTACTTACCGTGGTTAAAGGGTGAATCCGGTAAATAAGGGTAAAAACATAATATTATAATAATAATAAATTACCATAAAACATGTTCTAACCATATTTTTTGATACATTTCTGACCATGGTCATCTATGGGTTGATTTTGGGACCCCATGGATCCACTTGTAAGTGATAATGACACTTTATATTTATTAAGTGAAAGTAAATACAAAAATGACATAAGCATGTATCTTTTAGAAAAACAATTTTTACATGGGGTTATATATGTTATATTTTCTACTATAAATATTCATTATAAATATAAAAATATTTCATACATAATGATATTTTATTTATAATTTTTAGATATTGAATAATTAAATTTATTTATGACACAATAATTATGTAGTATTTTCCTTATTAATGAAAGAATCGAATAATTAGTATTATAAGTGTTAAAATAAATATAATTTGAAAGTTTTGATGAAATCAAATAATTTAATTGATTAACATGACATATTAATATTTCTGAAATTAATTTTTTTCGAATTAATAAAGGTGTTAAGACTTAAACAAAAATCAATTATTAAATAGTATCAAAATTGACATAAAAGAGTTTTTAAAACAAATATTATATTATTAAATCATGTTCTATTCCAAAAAATCTATGGATCGTCCAAAGGACTTATATAATGATAGTTGTATCATTAATGAACCACTTGTGGGTCTCTTGGTAGTATATAGTATGTTTATTAACCATATAATATAAAAATACAAAGTGACATGGTAAATGTCAAACTATTTAGCTAAGAGTTAAATATAAATTCTAAGGTTAATATAGTAACCCAAAACTGTCCAAAATCTATTGGATGAAAGTATTTAGACCCATACCAACCTTATACTTTGAATAATCCACTTTTGATCCATTATAAACCGAATATAAATTTATTATAAATTAATACTTTAAGTTTTTCCTAAAGAGCCCCTCCTCCCCCTTATAAAAGGACACCACTTATAACCAATTCTTAATACCTTAAAAGCCTTTTGGTTTGGCAAAACTCTGCCCAAATACCATATCAAATATACTCCCTTAATCCTAGAGTCCTTACTTTAGTCATAAATCCAACCTAAGGATCCCTTTTGATCAAATCAAATAGAAGAACCTGAAGAAGAGGTAATGTTTTCACCACACTCTTTCAAGTTCCTTTCTTCTTCAACTTCTTCTTTATTTGTTATTTCCATTATAAAATAATAACTTCAGTATCATATATATAATGTTATGTTATTATAAATATGTTACAACCATATTCATTATTTTATCCATCCTTTGAATGACATGTCACCATACGTGCGTACGTACGGCCTGCCGTCTCCACGTTGTGGTGTAATTGTTATTCAATATATTATTATTTAGATGGGTATAATAATGATGTCTAATTCATGTAAATAATAAATATAACATGATAATGATCCTGTATATATAATATACCATCCACTTATATATTATTTTAATATCAATAAAATGATATTGTAACTCGTGCGTACGTACGGATTACCCTCTCCACGAACGTGATGAGATTCATTCCCCATCATATCCATTCAAGACTAAATTTCATTTGATAATTAAAAATATTGTTTAGATACATGATATAATTCTGGATATGAATAATATTCAACCCATTCATAACAAATATGGCTCACATAACAAAGAATATAAAAGAAAAATGAATCTGTTAACACCTGAAATGACGATAATACTAAGATATTATCAACAAATAGTGTTAAAAGATCATATATGATATCATATTAATGTATATGATTATTGAATAATTCAATAACAATTATTTCACCATTATACAGGAGGTTAACCTAACCTCGAAAAAGGAAAAAGTACAAAGTAAGGGGTATCTTATCTCACTTTTAATTCCGTGAGAATTCCATTATTCACCACTTATTTATTGCATGTAGTGTGTGTACTGCCCATGATTGTATTAATTGTTTAATATACTTTAATTCATTTATATTTACATCATCATTGTATTATACTTCATTCATGGGTGTATTTTTCTTAAGTTACCAAATCAATAAGGGAATTTGAAATTTCAATTTCCACTCATTCGGCTTTACGCATACTTCATTGATTATTTTACTCCAATGTTATGTGTGGAATCACTATTAATTTGATTATGCCATAATTTCCACTCCCCTTTCTGTGGATATACTTTTGATACACATAATCACTCCATTTCTAAATTCTCAATTCATCAGTATGAACTTGATAAGAGTAATTTTTACTCAATCTCGATTTGTTGAGTTAAACATCCAATTCATTGGTGTTGTTTTTACAAGAATATGTGTGAATGTCCTTTGATTGTTTTACACTGAATATCCAATCCTAATGAGTGTATTTATATTTTTCACACATAATTATGCCGTTGATTTATCCTTAACCTAAGGATACATCCTTTATGAGATATTTCATCTCAATTTACATTCCATTGAGACTCCTTTGTTGTTATACACCAAATCACTTTTATATAGTGTATATAATATACTCTGACATAGTATATCATGAATCCCTTTATTCTCATGATATTAAAAAGTTTTTATTACCTCAATTATTTGTATTCAAGTGTCTCTCTATTGGTTAGTAACTCTAACTAAAATATCATTTTAAAATGTTTTAAAGATTTATTATTCTAAATCTTTATCATTAATGTCCATGTTTTAAAAATGGTTTTAAGGATTTATTTATATGGACATTAAAGTTTTCAAATAAAAATTCATTTTAAAAGTTTCAAAGTGGTATGGGACACTTTGATTCAAAAATCTATTTTAAATGGCTTCTTGACAAATAATGTGACTTTTAAACGTTTTCAAGAAAAAGGGGGGTATTTATCTCAATAGTTTGATGATTATATTAATCTATGTCAATATCCTTTATTATTCTCAATTGAGGTTAATCTGATACAATACAATCTTTCATATTGTATCGAATGATTTATGTTTGACTGTGGATGTGCTATTTTTATACCATTCATTGTATTTGGTTAAATTATTGACATTTCGTATGCTATTTTTAATATGAATGTTTATGTTATGTTTCAAACATTTAATTTGAGGAATGAATTGGACTTAGTAAGTGATGGGTAGAGCCCACTATAGCTCCTCGATGCATCGGTAGGACTCATGATACAAACTAGTGTCCTGGCACAAGGCCTTGACAAAATCTTATTTGTAGTCTTGGCATGAGGCCTTGACTATGTGGTTATAATATTCTGGCATTATGCATTCCATCATTATGAAAGTGATTATTGATATTTCATGTGATTATTCGATTAGTAGAATATCCATGTGAATAAGTAAATGGAATTATTTTATTTTATTTCTGCCATATTATGCGGAAGTTCAAGATTAAAAAGCTTTTTTTAGTTATACATTTCCTTAAATGTTTATGATTATTTATGAAAGTTTCCACTATATTGTTATTTTTAATAGGCATCCTAGTTCACCCCTCTATATGTTTTATTTTTCCCAGGATGTGAAGAAGTATTTTATGAATGACCTACAGGGATTGTTTGAGGGGATATGAATGTGGACTATGGAGACTATGTTGTTGTAGTTTTAATTTTATGATGTAATGTAAACTTTATGAATGTATCTAGTGCTTCCAAGGCTACTAAACTAATCATTTTATGAGACTTGATCTTTTGTGATCATGCCAATGTTATGTAATAATGCACCGACTATGGGTAACTGGGGTCAGGTCGTTACAGTTGGTATCAGAGGAAGTTTAGTATAAACCTTGGAAACTAGATTTAGATAAACTCTGATTAGTGCACATATCCATATGAGATACTTTGAGGATTAGTATAGAAGAAATTCCTAGAATTTTGGTACTGTAGATATTTTGTGATTTTTCCGAGAAATACATCCCTGTATGGATACAAGTAGGTAGAGGCGGCTCTGGTACAGATGTACCTAGGTGTAAAACCCAAAAACACTGCTTTGAGCTAGACTCGAACGGGAACCGGTGCACGAAAACAGGTCTTGTTTCACTCTTGGTTACGACACTCCCGGGGGATATGCTTAGGATAACTCTCATTTTGTTTACAAACCATTATCCAGGTTTTATGAGTATATACTTCCTCAAAGAAAACATTTTTATGATTATGGATTATATCCATAAACATCTCAATTTATGTTAAGTGTTTTACAAGTTTGGGATTAGGTAATGATATTCATATACTAATCTAGTGTATGTCATTATTTAGAAATGGCACCCCGTAGAAGGAATGAGAAATCCAGAAATATGCATGATCCAAAGAATAAGAAGGATCATATCTTTCATTATTTTAATCCAGAATTTAGAAGGGAAATAGTCTCCCATGTATTATCATCATATGAAGAAATAGTATCATGTGTTGATAAGATAAGTAAAGAATTCTCAGAGTCCTGTGGCTTTGAAGGGAAGCCAGAGAAGGAAAGGATAGTATAGAGAAGGATAGATAAAGGGAAGAAGGTAAAGAAGGATTTTCCCTTATGTGATAACTGTGGAAAGAATCACCATGGAAAATTCTTGAAGGGAATGGGAGTATGTTATAAGTGTGGAGAAAAGGGACACCAAGTACGTGAATACAAGGGTAAGAAAGTGGTTTCAAATGTACAATGCTTCATTTTCAAGGAGTTTGGACACTACGTGAACCAATGTCCCTTTCATCAAACTATGCCACAAATGATGCTATTGGATAATAATCAAGTTATGATACGACCACAGATGAAGAGGAATGAATTTTGTTCTTATGTTGTTGTTTTGGAAATATTTTATTGAAGTGTTGTATCAATGATGTACTGTAAATAAATAAGGATTGTACTGCAGTACTATTTCATTGAGGATTTGAGATTTTATGGTACTAAGAAAAGTGACTCTACAGCAAGTTAATTTTTTTGGAAATTACATTGTTGAAGGAAAGATAAACCTTAATATGGTATAAATATTGAGGTACTGATTTTGGAATAATATATGGTTGATTTGGGTAAATTGTATTGGATATTTTTGACTGCCTTGAAAATAATTAAAGATTTGTGTATTCCATCATTGTTGGAGTTTAAATTTTTTTTGGATGGATGAAGTATATCTAGTATTCTATAAGGAATGAGGGAGCATGAATGTAATCAATAAGGTTTTATAGAAATTTAGGATGTTTCAGTGTTTTAATAGAATACATGACGAAGTTATTCACATGCTATTATGGGGTAAAAAGGATCTACATTATATTTAACTTTAATATAAATTTTGGACAGAGGGTTTACAGAAGTATTTTGGATAAGTAGAAAGGTTTTAATGGATTATATTTTACAATGGATACTATTGCTAAAGTTATTTTTGGATACTTATAAAAAGGACAACACACAGACCGTGTGACAGCCTGTCGCGTCGGACAAAGCTGTGGGAATCGAACCCACAAACAAAGTCTGATTGGGATTTATTGCCTACCACTGGACTACGTGAAGTCTCTAGTTAGTGTGACTAATTATTTTTAGTTAAATGATTTTATTGATCAATAATAAGTTGATTTTGGATCTTATGTCATAATTAATACCCTTAGTATAAGAAAATGATTTGGTGATTAAGTGATAAATATTATTTTGGAAGATGTTCGCTTTGTTCGGAAAAATATATGCCCAAGGAAAATAGAATACTATGGGATTTCATTTGAGGAGTAATGGTGGATTTTTATTGTGGATTTATAGTGACTTGGGTTATTTATGGAAATGATTAACCTATAATAGAGAATATATGATTAGGTTGATTACTTTTAAGTATGTTACTTTAATATTAGTTGATATCATTTGGAGATACAATTTTACGTGGAAGACTACATAACCAAATTATTTTATGTTTTGGGTTTCAATATTAGTTTGGATTATATTGAAGGATTTTAAAGACAATTGTTTATTTAATGATATTTATTTAACTTTGGGGTATTTTTTGTTTAATTTTAGAAATTAAGATTAGTGTTTCTTTCTCTAATGGAATATTCTTTTGGGGGATCATTAGATATTATACTAACCATTTTGGTTTTGATTAATCTTTATAAGAAAGGTAAATATATAGTTTATCCTTCGTGGATCATGTGATTCTATAAGAAGTTTATTCTAGCTCTTCCAGTGTGATCAATTCTTCTGGAATACTCATCGTTTAAATATGAGTTAGTAGTAGAAATTAATTAAATAATGAAAATTTACTTAAAAATTAAGTATATATATTTATGTTCTTAGTCAATCTCAGAAATGAATTTCTCATCTTTATGTAATGTAACTTAAAACAAAAAAAATGTTGTCTGTTTACTTTTCCTACTGAGAAACTAATGACCATTTGTCCCATCACATGTTTGTGGATTTCTTGTTGTTAACTTTCTCTTGATCATGTTTTCTATCCCTCTCCATAAAAACTTGAAACTATGTTTATCATCCATATACATGTCTTTTTATATGGAATCCAAGTATAGGTTATCTCGGGTGACCTTTGTACTTCTCTTTCTTTCTTTTAAAGTGATAGTTTTTTTGACTCTTTTTCTGATGTGGGAATTTTCATTATATTACCAAGACCAATTTTAAAAATTTCAAGGACGAAATTTATTGAAGGAGTGGATAATGTAACACCTCAATCTTCCACGTTATGCTTCTCTTTGAATAATATAGTAGTGTGTGTTGTACGCAACTTCGAGTTCTAACACACACCACAACCAATCAAACTAGATGTTATGAATAGTTATACCCACTTTTTGAAATTTTATACATTTTATCTTTCAAAATGGAATTCATTTTTGGATTCAGAATATCAAAATTGTCTTAGGGTGAATTTCTGGTACTTTTCTGATAACTTTCATATTTTGATGAATAGTGAAAATTACTAAATTTTAATTAAAAAGAACTTTTTTAATCGAAATAATTAATAGTGATAAATTATGAATTTGAGTAATTTTAGAGTATAATTAGATTATATTTTTACCATTTAATCCAATTTTGGTCATTGGATATAAATTCACATTTAAACTAGAAATAAGCAAGTTCCAATCTTTTGATAGTTATTATCTCTTAAAAACACGCTTTTCGTTTTAACAATGGGAATTAATTTTAAATTAATTACTACCACTTCTGTGTTTTGAATTTAGAAAAATTGATTAGATATTTAGAATCAGGAGTTCCAAATTGTGTAAATAGGTAACTTTTATTTTTAGACATTTTGAATAATTATTTTGGTAAATATTTTATTTACCGTGGTTAAAGGGTAAATCTGGTAAATAAGGGTAAAAAAATAATACTATAATAATAATAAATTAACCTAAAACATTTTCTAACTCTATTTGTTGATACATGTCTGACCATGGGAATCTTTTGGTTGATTTTGGGACCCCATGGATCCACTTGTAAGTGATAATGACACTTTATATTAATTAAGTTAAAGTAAATACAAAAATGACATAAGCATATATCTTTTAGAAAAACAATTTTTAAATAGGGTTATATATGTTATATTTTGGACTATAAATATTCATTATAAATATAAACATATTTCCTAAAAAATGATATTTTATTTATAATTTTTAGACATTGAATAACTAAATTTATTTATGACACAATAATGATGCAGTAATTTCCTTATTAATGAAAGGATAAAATAATTAGTATTATAAATGTTAAAATAAATATAATTTGAAAGTTTTTATGAAATACAAGAATTTTATTGATTAATATGACATGTTATTATTTCTTAAATGAATTTGTTTATAATTAATAAAGTTGTTAAGACTTCAACAAAAATCAATTATTAAATAGTGTCAAAATTGACATAAAAGATTTTTTAAAACAAATATTATATTATTAATTAATATTCTATTCCTAAAAATCTAAGATTCGGCCAAAGTACTTATATAATGATATGTGTATCATTAATGGGACACTTGGGGGTCTCTTGGAAGTATATAGTAATATTATTAACCATATAATATAAAAATACAAAGTGACATGGTAAATGTCAAACTATTTAACTAAGAGTTAAATATAAATGATAAGGTTAATATAGTGACCCAAAACTGTCTAAAATATATTGGATGAAAGTATTTAGACCCATACCAACCATATAATTTGAATAATATTCTTTGGATCCATTAGAAACCGAATATAAATTTATTATAAATTAATACTTTATGTTTTTCCTAAAGAGCCCCTCCTCCCCCTTATAAAAGGACACCACTTCTAACCAATTATTCATACCTTAAAAGCCTTTTGGTTCGGAAAAAATCTGACCAAATACCCTATAAACTATCCTTCATTAATTATAGAGTCCTTACTTTATTAATAAATCCAACCAAAGGATCCCTTTTGATCAAATCAAAAGGAAGAACCCGAAGAAGAGGTAATGCTTTCACCACCCTCTTTCAGGTTCATTTCTTATTAAACTTCTTATTTCTTTGTTATTTATATTCTAAAATAAAAAATCCAGTATATTATATATACATTGATGTTATTATAAATATATTACAACCATATTTATTATTCTATCCATTCTTTGAATGACATGTCACCATATGTGCGTATGTAAGGCCTACTGTCTCCACGTCGTGGTGTAATTGTTATTCAATATATTATTGTTTGGATGGGTATAATAATGATGTGTAATTCATGTAAATAATAAATATAACATAATAATGATCCTGTATATATGATATACCATCCAATTATATATTATTTTAATATCAAAAGAATGATATTGTCGCTCGTGCGTACGTACGGATTACCGTCTCCACGAACATGATGAGATTCATTCCCCATCATATCCATTCAAGACTAAATTTCATTTGATGATTAAAAATAATGTTTAGAGACATGATATAATTCTGTATATTAATAAGATTCATACCATTAATAACAAATATGGATCACATAACAAAGTATATAAAGGAAGATGAATTCGTTAACACCCAAAACGATGATAATACTAAGATATTATCAACAAATCAATGTTAAAAGATCATATATGATATCATATTAGTGTATATGATTCTTGTGTAATTCAATAACAATTATTTCACCATTATAAAGGAGGTTAACCTACCATAGACCAAGGAAAAAGTACAAAGTAAGGGGTTTCTAATCTCACTTTTAATTCCGTGAGAATTCCATTATTCACCACTTATTTATTGCATGTGGTGTGTATACTAACCATGATTGTATTCATTGTGTAATATACTTTAATTTAAGGATATTTACATCATCATTGTATTATACATCATTCATGGGTGTATTTCTCCTAAGTTACCAAATCAATAAGGTAATTTGAAATTTCAATTTCCACTCATTCGTCTTTACGCATACTTCATTGATTATTTTACTCCAAGATTATGTGTGGAATCACTATTCATTTGATTATGTCATAATTTCCACTCCACTTTCTATGGATATACTTTTGATACACATAATCACTCCATTGATAATGTCTCAAGTCATCAGTATGAACTTGATAAAAGTAATTTTAACTCTATCTCAATTTGTTGATTTAAACATCCAATTCATTGGTGTTGTTTTTACAAGAATATGTGTGAATGTCCTTTGATAGTTTTACACTGAATATCCAATCATAATGAGTGTATTTATATTTTTCACACATAATTATTTCTTTGATTTATCCTTAACCTAATAATACGGCCTTTATGAGATATTTCATCTCAATTTACATTCCATTTAGACTCATTTGTTGTTATACACCAAATCACTTTTATATGGTATATATAATGTACTTTGAAATAGTATATCATGAATCCCATTATTCTCATGATATTAAAAAGTTTTTATTACCTCAATTATTTGTATTCTAGTGTCTCTATTTTGGTTAGTAACTCTAATTAAAATATCATTTTAAAATGTTTTAAAGATTTATTATTCTAAATATTTCTCATTAATGTCCTTGTTTTAAAAATGGTTTTAAGGATTTATTTATATAGACATTAAAGTTTTCAAATCAAAATTCCTTTTAAATGTTTCAAAGTGGTATGGGACACTTTGATTCAAAAAATCTATTTTAAATGGCTTCTTGATAAATAGTGTGACTTTTAAATGTTTTCAAGAAAAAGGGAGATATTTCTCTCAATAATTTGATGATTATTTTAATCTATGCGAATATCCTTCATTATTCTCGATTGAGGTTAATATGATACAATAAAATATTTCATATTGTATCGAATGATTTATGTTTGGCTGTGGATGTGCTACTTTTATACCATTCATGGTTTTTGGTTAATGTATTGACATTTTGTATGCTATTTTTAATACGAATGTTTATGTTATGTTTCAAACTTTTCATATGAGGAATGCATTGGACTTAGTAAGTGATAGGTGGAGCCTGATATAGCTCCTCGATGCATTGGTAGGTCTCATGAGACAAACTAGTGTCTAGGCACAAGGCCTTGACAAAATCTTATTTGTAGTCTTGGCACGAGGCCTTGACTATGTGGTTATGATAGTCTGGAATTATTCATTCCATCATTATGAAAGTGATTATTGATATTACATGTGATTATTCAATTAGTATAATATCCATGTGAATAAGTAATGGCATTATTTCATTTTATTTCTGCCATATTATGTTGAAGTTCAAGTTTAAAAGGCTTTTGTTTCAGTTATACATTTCTTTAAATGTTTATGTTTATTTATGAAAGTTTCTGCTATATTGTTATCTTTACTGGGTATCTGATCTCACCTCTTTCTATGTTTTATTTTCCCAGGATGTAAATAAGTATTTTACTAATGACCTGCAGGGATAGTATGAGAGGATATGAGTGTGGACTATGGAGACTATGTTGTTGTAGTTTTCATTTTATGATGTAATGTAAACTTTATGAATATATCTAGTTCTTCCAAGGATACTAAACTAATCGGTATTTCGAGACTTGATCTTTTGTGATCATGCCAATGTTATGTAATAATGCACCGACTTTGGGTAACTGGGGTTGGGGCATTACATTAAAAGTTCATTTTTAGTGCTTTGGGCATGAAGAATTCAATTTGAATACTCATCATTTGGCGAAAAGGTGATATTATGGTGGAATTTGAAAAATTATGAAATTATACTCCTCAAGTAAGTATATTTTCTTATGTTCATAGTCTATATGGAAAAGTGATTCCTCAACTCTAGTAAAATAATCTTGAAACAAAATTTTATCATATTACCATCATTTATGATGATATGAGTGACCTTTTTCACACCTATTT
Source organism: Viscum album (assembly GCA_963277665.1). Lineage (NCBI taxonomy): Eukaryota > Viridiplantae > Streptophyta > Magnoliopsida > Santalales > Viscaceae > Viscum > Viscum album. The sequence continues at coordinate 972,561,101 of OY728127.1, read as the reverse complement.
TGTTTATGGTTTTTGGTTTTTAACTTTCTATTGATCATACACTTTATTTTTACCAATGATATAAATCACCATATATCATTATGTGGGAATTATGATTTTATTCCATGTCTAAATCTTCACTTTCAACCTATTTTATCCTATTTGGAAACCTAGTATGTGTTATTCTAGATGAACTTCATACTTCCCTTTATCCTTTATCAAAATTATTTTTTATTAACCATTCTTACAATGTGGGGTTAAAAAAATTATTCTCAAATATTCAACCTTTTATTACCAAGATAAAGTTTAAATTCTGAGGATGTAATTTATTAAAGGGGGAGTATGTAGCACCCCAATATTTTAAAAGAAGAAAATTATGTTTAATAGCATAAATAATACATAGCAATGATCTTATAAAAGAATGTAACACCACAAGACATTATGACATATTTCTTTTAAAATAAATTTAATCTCTTTTATTTATTTTGGTATATGAAAACTTTATATTTTTATGTTCAATATAATATTCAACTCACAACACCGAGCTTAAACGACCTATGATATATATAATTGTTACATCCTAGTCATTAAATTGGTGGGTATGAATAGTATTAAATAATATATTATATATATATATTTATATATGATACAAGATATAATTTATTTGTAAATTCTTAGTAAATAATCAGTCAATTTTTAGTAATGTTATTATATTCTTCAAAAATAAGGTTTTCTTCAAAAATGATTTTTATTTCTTTTGATAAGTTAATATTATAATTACTTTTTTAAACTTTGATAAAATTAATTTGTTAAAATGAAATTATTTTTTTAATTAGAATATCAAATTTTAATTTGGGTGAAATTTTGGGATTTTTCAAAAAATATTGATATTTCTCTGAATAGTGAACAATACTGAATATTTTTGTAATAATAGTCATTTATTTTCTATAAATTAATTAATTTAAAAGAAACATTATGTTTATAAAATTTTTTAATGTAAAATAATTATTATTTATATATATTTAGTCCACTTAATTAATTTTTAATCACCTTTCTATTATAATTTTGTATATGTTTTTTTTATTTTAAGAAAAGGTTTATCTGAAGATAGTTTTAAAATTAATAACATTTCTCCATTAAATTAATTAAAATAATCCATAATGGGGAATTTTTAAAATTAAATATATATATTATATAACATTAAATATGAATTTATCTTCATTCAATGATTATTATTATTCATACATTTAATATAAAATCATATTTTTCTCAAAAAATTCACTTCTTTAAAACCCGTTTATTCATCGCATTTGTGGGTTTTGTTTTAAATTAAATTCTTCCACATATGTGACTTTAATTTAGTAAAATTTATTATATAGTATTAATAATAGTAATTTATATTTTATAATAATATCAACTTTATTTTTTTCCAAAATTAATAGTAAAAACAGTAAAAATTAATTATCATGGTTTAGGTAAAAATGGTTTTATCATGGGTTAAACAAATAAGATATTGGTTAAAATGACAAAAAAATTGTCAATAATTTATTGTATGGATATATTTATAAATTAACCTTATATTATTGATAATTTTTTATTATTAAATCTTTTTTACCTAAAAAAATGTGGGTGGAATTCATTCTTTTCAAAAATTACAATTGTGCCACTCACCTCAATTATAAAAGGTCACCCCTCTCCTCCTCAATTCACACTTTCAAAACCCACCGGTTATGACAATAAATAACCAAATAACTTCTATAAACCCATCATATAATCCTATAATCCTTATTTTTTCTATAAATCCAACCAAGGAAGGAGTTTGGTGTAAAGAAAAAGAAGTTACCTAAAAAGGAGGTAACGTTCTTCAACAAGCGTTTTTATTTTATTTCCTCCAAAAACCCCTTGAATTATTCTTAAACCAGGATCATATAATAAAATCATTATATTACATATACTGATATATTATTATGTTAATTTAATAACCAAAATCCTTATCCTCCTCCATAAAATGGTTTATGAAATCATTATTCGTGTGTACGTCGGACTATCGCCTTGCGAATCGATGTAATTCTTTCTTCTATTACCACCTCTCACAATTAATAATGATGATGGATATAAAGTCTATATATGATATTTATAACATAATTATACTTATTGAGTCATTATATCAAACATAACTTTTTTTACTTTCCATTGTGTAGGGGATATGATGTCGTTACTCATGTGTACAATGGACTGTCATCTCGCAAAGTGATGTGATTCGTTTTTCACTAATGTTTTACATGGAAGGTTATAAGGGTAAATATAATTAATATATGTGATATAAATGGATTAATTATTATATTAATGACATAATTATCATTCTGAAAAGATAATATATCATTTTATTTCTTATCATTTCACTCACTGAAATATGATAACATAGTTCGTGTATGTGTGGACTATCGCCTTCACAAAGAGATGCGACTCTCCTTTTGCCACCACACCGCATGGATGATGTATATAAGTATATTTCTTGTAAAAATATGTTATTTATTATACTATTGTAATTTTTTAAAGATAAAATATTTTATACCTTCTTTCCATAATCATAATAAAAAAATAGAAATGTTACTCATGTGTACATACGGCCTACCATCTCTATGATTGTAACGTACTTAATTTATCATATCTATCATTAATGATTGGTTTTAAAAGTATGAATAAATATTATAATTATTTCATGATTATTATTGTTCAGTTTTCAAGATAATTACCTCTTTGATTGTAGTCAACTCAATGAAGTTGTTTTGAAACAATGAACTGAACGTCCTCAGAACACATGATGTGGACTTAACTGATTATGTATTTTAATATTTAATGAAAAATAAAAAAATAAATCATTTAATTATAATATATTAAACCGGGAAAATTTTCCTATGAAATAAAATAGTGGATATAATTTTATTATATTGAAGTAAAAGTACACGCATGGAAAGTCTGGACTTGAGGTAAGGGATTCCTAGTCCCTCTTTTATGTTTGGGATATATATGAATATTCACCACTCGTTTATTTTTTAATATGTATATAAAACACCTTTGACATTTAATATTGTAAATTAATTTATTATCATGATATTTTATGTTTCATTTAATGTTATTCTTTCATGGGGATCACAATTCAAATTTTCTGAAGTGGTAAGAGTTTTATGTTACAATATCATCGTTTATCGAGATAGTTTATGATTAAGTCTCCAATGTTAAAATATTATGACGCAAATCTCAATAATTACCATGAATTTTATTATCCAATGGTAATTATTGATATTTTCATGTAATATTACTATTTTCCACTATTTGGTACATAAAATAATAGAGAAAATATTTTTAAGAAAAATATTCATTATTTCTATCTTCAATCAAAAATACTTTTTATTACACACCCATGTTTTCAAAATAAATGTTTTCAAAAATGTTTATATGATTCTTGAAATGATTTAAAAAATAAATTTTTACCAATTTTTGAATTTTAAAAAAAATCAAAAGTAATATTTATGTATTTTTCCAAAACAATACACATTTGTATTTTATCAAAAATGTGAATGGAATATTTGTTTAAACGTATATGGAATGAATATATTTTTCCATAAACATGAGATTTATTTTATTTAAAGCTTCCTTTGTTATTTTGCAAGTTAATTTTCAAATAAAATTATTTTCAAAATGTTTTAAATATTTGTTTTCAAAATAGAAAGGATGTTTTCCTTATGAAATTTTTTAAATGATTTTTAAAACATAATTTATAAGTTTTCAAAGATATTTTCAAATAAAAGGATGTTAAAAATGTTTTAAATAATGTTTTTAAAATAAAATTTATTTTCCTTAAGAAATTTTTCGAGTGATCTTTCAAAAAGAATTCATCTAAGATGACATAATGTTTTTCCTACTTATGATATAATGGGGATATTTTATAATGATATCATCCTCATTATTTCTCTAGATAGATTAATATTGTTTCAAAGATATTTTCATGGAATCAATTTCTTTTATATGGTTTAATCATGTTTCAAATATATTTTCATGGAAACTATTTATTTTCCATAGGTTAATCATGTATTAAAGATATAGTAATGGAACCTATTTATTTTCTATGGGTAAATCATGTATCAAAGATATTGTCATGGAACCCCTTTATTTTTCATAGGCTAATCATGTTTACAAGAGATTTTCATGGAACCCATTTAATTTCCATGATTTATAATGGTTTTTATGAGTTTTGTAAGTAAATAAAATATCTTTATACATTATTCATGTTTTGGTTCTTAGAAATTACTTATACGATGGGTGTGCCCAGATAGCACTGGGTGAGTCCGTTATAACTTATGAAATGGGTGTTCCCAGATAGTGTCGAGTGAGCCTATTGTAGATTATATGATGGGTGAACCCAGATAGTGCTCTAATGCATGGGGTAATTATTATGTTCTCCAGAGAGTTATTTTGGAAGTTGTTTATATACTTATTCCATCTATAAGGGTTCCGTAAGGTTTCAGTAAGAATTGTATAAAGATGATGTCCCAAGATTCCAATACATTTTTGTTATTCTTTTTATAGGTTATAAATATTTCCTTTAATCAATATTTATATCACATGGATTAGGATTATTAATTCAAATTAATCTTTCCTATATTAAATACTTAATCAATGTCTTCATGTTTGATGATCCAAGTTTTGATGGGTAAGACTTATTTTATGATTTTATCATGAACTCTGATTATTTTATTATACTCTTATGAACTTTTTATTCTCATTGATGAAATTTAATTATTAATACTTATGTTTTCCCTTACTAATAATTTTATCTCACCCTTCATATGTTTCCTTTTCCCTAGGTTTTCAAGAAATGATGTTGAATGAATTATGTCTAGAAGGGTTTCATATAGTTTATGATGATGACCTAATGTGAAAGAAGAAATTATGGTTTAATTGGGATAAATGTTCAGTTAAAGACATGGGTATTATTTTTGAATGATTTTTTCCTAATTCTATAAAACTCTAAACCTAAAATTTCCTTGAGAATGTAACTGATCTAATATTTCCTTTTTATGTTTTATGATTTTGATAGGAAAAAATTAGGTCACCTTAATCTATATCAATTCTAGAAATGTAATGTTTATGATTTCATTACCAGGTTAAAGATTTTAGGTTTTGGGATGTTATAATAGGTAATGACAAAAATTATGAAAGTTTCAGGGATTTATTTATGTATTGAAGCAAGTATCTGAAATATTGGTACATTTGGTTTGATGAATATATAAGATAATTTATTTCATAAATAATTAATGTCGTCCATGTATCAACAATCAATTTAGTAAGAGTGTGGTCATATTCCTAGTAATATATATCAGTGACATATTACTTATTAGAAACAACATACATATCTTACATTCGTTTAAAAACCAGTTGAAAAAGTTCTTCTCTTTAAAGGACTTAAGTGAAGAATCCTACATCCTAAGGATTGAGATCATTTGTGATAGATCCAAGAGGATTCTCAGGCTAATTCAAGACATATACAATAACCATATATTTAAGAGATTCATAATGGAACAATCCAAGAGGGGATTGGTTACAGTGTCACATGGTATATATCTTTCCAAAACAATGTGTACTTATTAGATCTGTTAAGAGATTCATTATTTTAATGCTCACAAATCATGTTTCTCTTACTAAGATTTAATGTTTCCTTTATTTCAAGTAAATTTTACCTTTATGTAATCATTATAAGTTTTTAGTTAAATTTATATAATATTTGGATTACCCTAACATGAATTTGAAAGTAACCTAATGAAAGATGTTAATTCTTTGATCTACCTTTATAGAAGTTCTATGTACCATTACACAAGTTTTTATCTACCCTTAAATAAGTATTATAATTTATTCCTTAGCTTTTCATAATTATATTTTACCATTACATATAAATTTTCTTACATTTACATGGCCTATGAAAAGTTTTTTACCCTTAAACAAGAATTTTATAACATTTCTGTAGAAAATAAAAATGTTGTTTTACCTTTATGTATGTGTCTTCTTACCCTTATGAAAACTATATAATTTTTTACCCTTACAAAAAAATTTTTTAACCTTTACACATTATATGAAAAAGTATTTTTAATTTTATTCAAGGTTCATTGTAAAATTTAACTATGTCCATTATACTAATTCTAGTTCAAATTTTCTACTATTAGTTATATCATGCTAGCTCTAGTTGAAATTTTCTACCACCATAATATTTGATACTATCACAAAAAGTATTTGTGCTAACAATAATAAAAATCCCATATTTCTAGTAAAATTGTGTTATCGCTGAATGTATCTAATACCATAAAAATACTATATAACTACTAGAATTAGCCTTCTACTATTGGTTAACTTTTTTTACTTATAGAGTAAGAATACTACTGCTAGTAAAGAATTACTACTAAAAGTGAACATCATCTACCACTAAATGAGGCATGTCCCTACTAGTCCAGACTTTCTTCAACCAGTTGAAATTATAATACAATTCCTATCTGGAATAAAATTAAAATTAATTATTCTAATGTCTATTTTAAGTCATTTAATGAAATATAGATACATGGGGATTTAATAACATTTATTCTTAAAACTATTTTATAGGTGTATTAAATACAAATTCAAACTATCCTGTATTTCCACAAAGTATTAGGAATTATCTCATTTTCTTATTATCCTTCAATAGAAAATTAGATATTATTAAATGGTAAAAATCATAGGAAACCCTCATTCACAACTACTACTCTAAAATTTTTTACATAAAACTCACTAGATGTGAAAAGATATAGTATTATTTAGTGATGTTTATGAAACACTATTTTTCACAAAAAAAATATAAACCTTGCAATAAATGAATAAAATATCTCCAGGGATAGATTTAAAGGCAATATGAAATAAGAAAAAGAATATTCCCAATCATCTATTACTTGATCAAAAAAGAATAACTACAGAAGCACTTTTACAATATTTATTTCTTATTCTCAATTTAATTTAACCTTTGATATATGCTTACTTTAATCTATATATTTAATAGAATATGCTCCTACATAATATTGGAGAGTACTAGATACTCTCTCTTATTATTTTTACACCTATTATACCACAGATAATTTTAGAATAAGTTGTGTGTATCGTGGACTTCCTTGTGTGTAGTTATATGTAAAAACCATTATCCATGTTGTGAATAAAGTTTTTTTTAATAAACTACTTGGAAACAACTGACTGTCAAGTAGAGAGGATTAAGTCTCAACTTGCGATTAAACCACTTGAATTTATTCCACTGTTCATTTCTTTATTTTGTTTAATATTTCTTTAAGAAAAAACTTGTTTTACTTTTTTAAAACACTTTAATAAAAAAAACTTTTAATGTTAACTTTATCTAGTGTTATATATACTATGTTTAATGTGATTAGATTTATTCAAAAATTTAAAGTGATTTTGAAATTATTTTAACTAGGCTATGATCAAGCCTTTGATAGATATTTCAAAAACATTAAATTATATATCTTCTATTTTAGTTATCTAAACTATTTTTATAAATTGGTGGATTTATATTTATTTTTAAAAATAATAATTGGAAACTTAATTCACCCCACTCTTGATTTGTCTACTAGGACCAATATTTTGGTACTATAGTGCTTGTTTTTCCATATCTTTGCTTACGTTTAACTTTGATCAATTTGTTAACAAGATCTTTATACTTTCTATTTATTCATTGATTTTTTTATTATGGATTACATGTATAAAGGTTAGGCTACCAACAAACCTCCCTTATTTAGTGATAAAAATTATGGTCAATAGAAAATAAAAAATGAAAATGTGTATTAAAATAATGGGTATTGATATTTAGGGATCTATTGAATATCAATAAGTAAAACGTGAAACTGCTAGAAAATAATATGATGCTATAACTAAATTTTCTTTTGATTTAAACTACAAATCTATGAATTATTTATTTTTTGATTTAGGAGAGTTTGAATTTAACATGATATCTTCATGTGATATTACTTATCAAATTTTAGATACTCTTTATCTGTATCGTGAAGGCACTTCTAATGTTAAATAAATGGTATTAAATACATATTATATTAATTATGACTATTTCAAAATAAATAAAAATGAATCTATATCTAACATATATCTTAAGTTTAATGAGATCATAAATATTATGATTACACTTGGACAGAAGATGACCATCAAATATCAAGTGGTAAAGATCGTGAGATGTCTACCAGACCATTTGAGAAGTACTATGGTCCCTATTTGAGAATCATGGGAGTCAATAAACAACCAGTCAAGGAGATGATTAATAATTTTATTATTTTTAAAGATGAGATAAAAGTAAAAAAACAAAGATGATGAACCAGATATGAAATATGTTGCCTTTATATAATTATAGTTAAATTATCAGAATATTGTAAAACATGATAATAAAAGTCTAAGTGAAACAAATATAGACACTGATGAGGAAATATATCATCTAACTAGAAATTTAAATAAGTTTTATAAAAAGAAGAAATTATTTTTTAAGAAAAAGTATAAAGGAAAGTATAATAAAATAGGAAATTGGAGGAAATGTTATAAAAAGGATAACTCCTCTAATGAGATTACATGTTATGAATATAACATAAATGGACATATATCAAGTATAAGAAGAAGTATGAGGATAATAGAAAAAACTAAACTAATAAATTAATGCCACTTAGAGTGAATCTGAAGATAGCTACAGTGGTTCAGATTCAAACCACAAAGATACAAATGAAAACGAAAATATATGCTTTATGGATACTATTTCTGAGGTACTTTATACTTTTTATAATCATATATCTGGTGAATCTAAAATTTCAAATATATAATTACAATAATATTATTCTATTCTAGAAGATACAATGAATGAGATAAAAGATAAATGTAAAAATATGAAATAGATTCATGTTTTATGTGTTACAGATAAACATGATCTTAGTATATAATAGGAAAAGAATGAAAATGTATTATAGGAAAATAATGGTATAAATTGTTAAATTAATAGATTTAAAAAGTATTTTTGAATTGTTTTTTGAATGAGGACGAAACTTGAATATCAATCAGGGTGAACAAAAAAACCAAAATATAAATCCAGAATTGTTTATTGATCTAGACTATAAGGTAATATGTATAAAAATTATTTCATTCATAATTCAAAAAAAATAGGTCTTCATTTTCTCAATAAACTACTAGCTTTGTAAATAATTCTAGAAATTATAGACCTAAAAAGGATTTTCTATTTAAATGTATTATTTATATTACTAATAAGCCTGTAAAACAAATGTGGATACCAAAGGATTCATTTTCTCACTTCTTTGTACCCAATAATATCTTGGTACCAAATTCATTTCATATTTGATTGTACTAAAATAAAAATTCTTGAAATGCTCCATTAAAAATCTATAGTATCTAGATAGTGTATGTTCAAAACATATGACCAAAAAAATTCAAGCTTCAAGAATCTTGTAAGAGTGTATAGTGGATATATCTCTTTTGGTGACAATGAAAAAGGAAAGATTATTGTACTGGGAAAAATATGTAACTCTGAATCTGTCCTTATTTCAAAAAATTTGTTCATTGATGGTTTAAAATATATCCTACTTATTATTTATCAGTTGTGTGATGATGGTTTAAATGTCAAATCTAAAAAAATTCCTATAAGATTTATTATTCCAATAATTCTTTAGTATTTACATCTTTAAAAAATGTCTCTACTATTAATTTAGATTCATTATTTTCCCAAAAAAATTCTTGTTTAAGTTATTTTCACAAAAAATCTTGGTTATGCCATAAGAGAATAGGACATTATAATATATACTCTCTTGAAAATATAAATTAGAATGTCTTAGTTAGGTATCTACCTAATCTATAGTTTTTTAAACAAAAATTATGCAATCCTTTTCAAAAGGGAAAAAATACCAAATATCTTTAAAACCAAAGAAAGAGGTATCTACCTCTCAAAAACATAAATTGGTTTATATGAATTTATTTTCACCATATATAAATCTATTTTATTTGGAAAACACTATTTTTATGTTATTGTTGATTATTATTCAAGATATACATGGGTGTTTATCCTTTCTCATAAAAGTGAAGCTCTTTGTTGTTTTGTAAATTATGAAAAGTTAGTAAAGAAACTGGACTGACCATAAAAACCTCAATAAGTGATCATGGATGAGAGTTTAGGAATCGAAAGTTTGAATATATCTACTCACAATATGTATATACTCAAAAAAATTCTATATCTTTAACACCTCAAAAAAATGGGTTTATTGAAAGGAGAAATATAACCCTTCAAGAGATTTCTCAAACTATGCTTAGTTAATATGAATTAACTGTCTACTTTTGTGATGAAGCTATTAAAATAGGTTATTATCTAATAAACTGATTTCTTATTAGTCCTATATTGAAAAAAACTCTATATTAATTTTGGAATGATTGAAAATCCAAAGTGAATTACATTGGATTTTTTGGATGCAAATTCGACATTTTAAATAAAAAAGAGAATTTGGGAAAAAAAATAACTAAAAACTATTAGGAAATTATTTAGTGATATTAATCCACTAGTAAATATTATAGAGTCTCTAACAATAAATCTAAAGTTATGAAAGAAATTGTTCATGTCACTTATAATGAGACAGATCCACATGAACTCAAACTTTCTATAAAAAAAATCTTAAGGATGATATGTAAAATTTGAATATCAATAATGCCTATAAGGATTATGATCTTTCTACTGATTTTCTTGATAAATATCTTAGTAGATACTATAAAATCCTTCTTGAACTATATGAATAATTGTAATAACCAAGTAATTTAGTTCCTATAACCATTATAACCCTGAAAAACCATCCCTTGGATGTTGTTGTAGGAGACCAAGAAAAAGGCCCTCAAACCCAATCCTCACTTAGAAACCAAGTTGAACATCAAACCTTATTTTCATAGATTGAACCTAAGAACATTAATGAGTCAATAAATGATTAACATTGGGTAATGAAAATATAAGAATAATTTAATCAGTTTGGAAGGAATAAATTCTAGGAATTAGTAGATGGATCTAAAGGCTGCCTAAATATTGTCACTGTTGAACTCTATGTGAGATGGTTATTTTAAAAATCCCAAATCATTTTTGTATGTATAACACTTTAGTCTTTTGTTCAAATTGTTCTAAATGTGTTTATATTTGTTTAATTCATGTTTACACATGTTTATCTATGTTAAATTATGTATTACTAGTGACCTGGAAGTTTTCTATACTAAACAGACACTTTGTGAGAATTTCATGTCTTGGATCACTGTTAGTTATATTCTGTCGCACCGATGTTGAACGATCGCACCGATGATGAATGGTGGCACCGATGATGAATGTTCGCACCGATGATGAACGGTCGCACCGATGATGAACGGTCGCAGAGATGATGAACGGTCACACCGATGATGAACGGTCGCACCGATGATGAACAGTCGCACCGATGATGAACGGTCGCACCGATGGTGAACGGTCGCACTGATGATGAACGGTCGTACCGATGATGAATGGTTGCACCGATGATGAATGGTCGCACCGATGATGATCGATCACACTGATGATGACCGATCGCACCATTGACGATGGTCGCACCGATGGCTACCAATGATCAAGAGCCACGCATACCGATGATTAATGAGCCACCAATTCTGATGCTACTGAAACCGATGGAGATTCAAAATGACTCACCGATCTCATGACTCACCGATAGTCATGAAAATTGTTTGAATTTATATAAACTCTTATTTAATTCCAATGGTCATATTTGATGTTTTAATGCAATTAATGATATTTAATGTTAGTTGTTGGCATGTCAGTAGACCGTACCTCATACCTATGAAAAGGTAATCATTCCCATTGCCGGAGCTCATCAAATAAAAGGAAGATTGAGCTGCAGTAAAAGTGTGTCCGTGAAAAGGCATAGAGAGATAATTATTCCATGAATATACATATGAAAAGGGAGAACACACGAAAAACTTTAAGGGGGCATTTGCAAGATCTTAAAAGAAATCTCATGCATGCAATCCAGCACTACTGAAGAACAGACGAAGAACACTAGAAATCAGAGAACACACTCACTTGTGAAGGACATAAAGTTGAACCACGATACTCTGTTTTCAACAGAAAAACCACAGAACGGCTCAGAATCATCTCTGCTAAATCCGACGAGTCCAGAGCTGCACTTCCGATCACTAGAGCTTTCTAAACTTTCATATACTCTCTCTAAGTGAATTATTATTTAATTTTGAGCAGTGTGTGTACTCTGTATATCCTTTACACACACACTGTCTCCTGTTCTGAACTGGAGGATACTAAATTCTCATTCCAAACTCCATACTTCATATTGTATCCCACTGAGGATAGTGGTAGAGGTCAAGTGTGACCTGGACAGCTTGTGTATTTTTGTCTTTGTTTTCCCATGAAGAACTATGGTAGAGTTCTTAGGACCTGGACATTATTGAACTATTTTTAACCTCAATCCAGGGTGTGGATCAAATTTATATATAAATTTGAGAGGACTAAGTCTCTTCTTGAGACTGAACCTCTTGGTTATATTTGCTGTGTTTTTTTGTATAAGTTAAAGTATACTAAATTTATCTTTTATTCCGCTGTTGTTACTTTAAAATACAAATCTATTTTAAGGTTACTTTGATAGTTAAATTATAAAGTGTTTATACTTTTGGTGAACCAGTAGGTTAGCTTCAAAAGCTAAGTTAATCCTATGATTAAATTGACTGATATCTAATCAATCTTTAAGAATCTAATTGAACATTTAAAATCTGTATAAATTCACTACAGTTTAACGTTGTTTTTAAATTGGGGGGTCTTAAGAGAAATCATTTTAATAGAAATTTTTATTGGACCTCAATTCACACCCCCTCTTGAGTATCCACTCCGACCAACATTTGGTATCAAAGGGTGTTTTTATTAATACAAGTTTTCAAAACATTCTTCTTTCCAACTGTAATTTTTGTTGCATATTTACAGATCTTAAATTTCTATTAGTTATAAATTTTATCTCTTTAAATTTATTTTCTAAACTCTAGTACTCTAGTTATGGATAATAGATTAGAAGGTGTTGCTACCAACAGGCCACCTTTCTTTAATGGTACAAATTATTCCCAGTGGAAACTGAAAAATGAAAATTCATTTAGAAAGTATGGGATTTGATATCTAGACTGCTATAGAAACTGAATATAAGATTCTAGCAACTATTAGAACTACTTGGGATGAAGCTACTAAGACAGCTTATAGTAATAATTGTAAAGCTATGAATGCTCTGTATTGTGCTTTGGGAGATAAAGATTTCAATAGAATATATGCTTGTAAAATTGCCTCTAAAATATAGGATACATTGAGTGTTTCTCATGAAGGACAATTAATGTTAAAGAAATGAGATTGAATACATATACTATTAAATATGATAATTTTAAAATGAAGATTGATGAACCTATCTCTGACGTGTATCTCAGGTTCAATGAGATTGTCAATACAATGATCTCTCTTGGAATAGATGTCACTGCTAAGGAACAAATCATAAGGATATTAAGATGTCTACCAGATCGATGGAGAGGCACTTCTGTCTCAATTATAAAATCTTGTGGCATAAGAAAACTACCAGTCAAGGAGCTTATTGGTAAGCTTATGATGTATGAAGAAGAACCCAAGGTTAATAAGGAATAAGATGATGAACCGAAAAGGAAGTCTGTAGCTTTTAAATCTAATACTTAAAGGAGAAAGGATAAAGACAAAGTTCAAATACAAACAAAAAGTTCAACAAGTGAATATTCAAACTCTGACAATGATGCAGAGATGCCTCAAATATCAAGGAAATTCAAGAAGTTCTATAGGAAGAAGATATTATTTATAAAATAAAACTACAAAGGAAAGTATGACAACAAGGGACATTAGAAAAAGGATTGGAAAAAGCCTGACAAGAATGATGAAGTTGTCTGCTATGAATGCAAAAGGAAAGGTCACATTAAAGCAGACTGTCCAAAATTAAAGTTCAAAAAGAAATATGACTACAAGGACAATAAGTACAAGAAATCCATGAAAGCTACTTGGAGTAATTTAGAAGACAGCACAAGTGAATCTGAAGTTTCTGATTCTGAAAAGAATCATGCCAACATGTGCTTCATGACCAATACCTCTGAGGTACCTGTATCCCCTGTACTGAATTATTATTATTTTGGAACTGATTATGAATCTGAAAACATGTCTACTGAGGAACTATTTGAATATTGTAACATTCTAGAAGAAACTTGTAATGAACTTACAGACAAGTACAAAGACTTAAAAAATAGCATGCTCTCACTGCCAATGTTAAATCTGCCTTTGATATAGAAAAGGAAAAGAATTCTCAACTAATAAAGGAAAATACTGAACTGAAAATGTCTAATGAGAAACTTAGAAAGGACTTAGAAAAATTTACAAATGGAAAGGATACTCTAACTCAAATGGTATGAAAGAAAGGTGCACCAAAATATACTACTGGTTTAGGATACCAACCTTGAAAAAGACAGCTTACTAAAAATAAATTTATTCCTAAGTCTGGACAAAATTCTGCTAGTTCCAGTTCTGGAAATTCATATGCTTCAACTAGTTATATGTATGGTTATACATCAAATAAATATTATCTTTCCAAATATTTTGATTCTGTAAATTATATGAAACCCATAAGACAAATTTGGGTACCAAAATCATTGATTGTTAACCTGTCTAGACCCAATAAGCTCTGGGTGCCCAAATCATTTTCCATCTAAATCTGTTTTGTAGGAAACATGTTTGAAGAGTTCTCACAAGAAGGTATGGTACTTGGACAGTGGATGTTCGAGACACATTTCTAGAGGTTATTCTTCCTTTAAAATCTTAATAAAGTTTGATGGATGCCATTTCACCTTTGGTGATAATTCTAAAGGAAAAATCATCGTCCTAGGCCAGATTGGTAACACTGATTCAGTTTTGATTTCTAAAGTTTTATTTGTTGATGGACTTAAGTATAACCTGTTAAGTATTTCTCAATTGTGTGTTGATGGTTTTAATGTTAAATTTGAAAATTATTCCTGTGATGTTTTTAACTCTAAAAATGTTTTGGTGTTCTCTGCCTTGAGAAATGAAAATGTTTATGTTGTTGATATGAATTCTTTAGTTAAACAAAATGTTACTTGCTTAAATTCTTTTCATAAAGAGTCTTGTCTTTGGCACAAAAGATTAGGACACTGCAATATACATTCAATCAAAAAACTGACTAGGAAGAACTTAGTTAGAGACCTACCCAAACATGAATTCCCAAATGAAAAATTTTGAAATCACTGTCAAAAGGGAAAGCAACATAAAGTTTATTTTAAATCAAAGAAAGAAGTTTCAACTTCTCAACCTCTCAAGTTGGTTCACATGGACTTGTTCGGACCTTCTAGAGTTTCTAGTTGAAATGGGACGCACTATGTCTATGTCCTAGTATATGACTTTTCTAGATATACTTGGGTATACTTCTTAGCTCACAAAAGTGAAGTTTGTTCTTAATTTATCAAATACTCCAAGTCTGTAGAAAACCTTAGTGGACTTAAGATTAAAACCCCGAGAAGTGATCATGGCCGTGAGTTTGAAAATCAAGAGTTTGATTCTTATTGCTCACACAATGGCTATAGTCACAACTTTTCTGCTCCTCGAACACCTCAGCAGAATGGTGTAGTAGAAAGAAGGAATAGAATCCTTTAAGAAATAGCTAGAACCATGCTTAATGAGTATGACCCGCCTGTTTACTTTTGGGCTGAAGCTGTAAATATAGCTTGTTAAATTATTAATAGAGTCTTGATTAGACCTGTTCTTAAGAAGACCTCATATGAACTATGGAATAATAGACAACCCAAAGTTACTTACTTTAGATTCTTTGGCTGCAAAGTTTTTATTCTTAATACAAAGGATAATCTTGACAAGTTTGCTTCTAAGAGGGATGAAGGAATTTTTCTTGGTTATTCTTTAACTAGAAAATCCTATAGAGTCTTTAATAAAAGAACCAAATGTGTGGAAGAATCTTTTCACATCAATTTTGATGAAACGGATCCACATGAGCCTAAAACCTCTCTTGAAA
This sequence comes from Viscum album, assembly GCA_963277665.1. NCBI lineage: Eukaryota > Viridiplantae > Streptophyta > Magnoliopsida > Santalales > Viscaceae > Viscum > Viscum album. The sequence continues at coordinate 972,544,926 of OY728127.1, read as the reverse complement.
ATATTGAAGAAGATTTGACTGTTCTGGACTTTAATGATAAAACTAAAGAACCTTCTGTAAAAATATCCAGTTCTGGACATATTCTAGAATATGCTTCTGTTGAACCCTAACTTAAAGATGAACCAAAAATTTCTAGCCCTTCCTTTACTAGATCAACTAGGTTTCAAAATAATCATCCTTTGGATGTTGTTGTTGGTAATCTTGATAGAGGGGCACAGACTAGAGCTTCTCTAAGAAACCAGGTTGAACATCAAGCCTTTCTTTCACACCTAGATCCTAAAAATGTCAATGATGCTATCAATGATGAATTTTGGGTAATGGATATGCAAGAAGAGTTAAATCAATTTGAAAGAAAAAAAGTCTGGGAATTATTTGACAGACCCAAGGACACTTTAACAATAGGCACTAAGTGGGTTTTTAGAAACAAAGTTGATGAGTATGGAAACATAGTTAGAAACAAAGCTACATTAGTTTCACAAGGATATAGTCAAGAGGAAGGTATAGACTATGAGGAAAACTTTGCACCTGTAGCTAGATTAGAAGCTATTAGAATTCTACTTGCCTATGTTGCTCATCTGAATTACAAGTTATATAAAATTGATGTTAAAAGTGATTTTCCAAATGGTTTTATTGTTGAAGATGTTTTTTTTTGAACAACCACCTGGATTTACTAATCCTTAATTTCCAAATCGAGTTTTTAAACTTTCTAAAGCTTTATATGGTTTAAAACAAGCTCCCAGAGCTTAGTATGATAGACTTAGTAATTTTCTTATTTCAAAAGGTTTAACTAAAGGGATTGCTTATCCAACACTTTTTATTAAAATAATTTCTAAATATGTTTTAGTAGTACAAATATATGTTGATGATATTATTTTTGGATATTCTAAACACTCCTTATGTACTGATTTTTCAAGGAGTATGCAAAATGAATTTGAAATGAGTTTAATGGGAGAACTCAAATATTTTCTTGGATTTCATGTTTTCCAAAATGAAAATGGTATTATTTTGAATCAAAGTAAATATACAAAGGATCTTTTAAAACGTTTTGGATTGGATAGTATTATGGAAAGTGATACTCCTATGAGTACAGTCTGTAAATTGGATGCAGATGAAACTGGGAAACTAGTGGATTAAACAAATTATAGAGGTAAGATTGGAAGCTTACTTTACCTTACTGCTAGTCGACCAGATATTATGTTTATTCTGTGAATGTGTGCAAGATTTCCATCTAATACAAAATAATCTCATTTACTTGTTGGTAAAAGAATTTTTAAGTATCTTAAACACACTGTAAACATAGGTTTGTTTTACCCAAAAGGACAATCCTTTGAGTTAATGAGTTATTCAGATGCTGACTTTGCTGGTTGCAAGTTGGATAGAAAAAGCACATCTGGAACATGTCATTTATTGGGAAAATCTTTAGTATCATGGTGTAGTAAAAATTAGAACTATGTAGCTTTGTCTACTGTTGAAGTAGAGTATATAGCTGCTGATAGTTGCTGTGCACAAATTCTGTGGATGAAACGCACTCTTTTGGACTATGGATATGATTTTAAGAATGTTTCAATCAACTGTGATAACACTAGTGCAATTAACATTTCAAAGAACCCTGTGTCTCACCCTAGAACCAAACACATTGATGTCAGACATAACTTTTTGAGAGATCACTACCAAAAAAGTGACATTACTCTTAAGTTTATAGGTACTAAACATCAATTAGCTGACATTTTCACCAAGCCCTTAAATTCTGAAAGGATAGACTCGATTAAACAAGAGTTGGGTAACATAGATCTGTCAAACTGATCTGTCAAACCGATCTGTCAAACCGATCTGTGAAACCGATCTGTCAAACCGATCTGTGAAACCGATCTTTCAAACCGATCTGTGAAACCGATCTGTCAAATCGATCTGTCAAACCGATCTGTGAAACCGATCTGTCAAACCAATCTGTCAAACAGATCTGTCAAACCGATCTGTCAAACCGATCTGTGAAACTGATCTGTCAAACCGATCTGTCAAACCGATCTGTCAAACCGATCTGTCAAACTCATCTGTCAAACCGATCTGTCAAACTAATCTGTGAAACCGATCTGTCAAACCGATCTGTGAAACCGATCTGTGAAACTAATCTGTCAAACTGATCTGTGAAACCGATCTATCAAACTAATCTGTTAAACCGATGTGTCAAACCAATCTGTGAAACTGATCTATGAAATGGATCTGTCAAACCGATCTGTCAAACCGATCTGTGAAACTCATCTATGAAACTGATCTGTCAAACCGGTCTGTCAAACTGATCTGTTAAACCAATCTGTGAAACCGATCTATCAGACCAATCTGTCAAGTCGATTAGTTCTACCGATTAGGTTGTACTATTTTTAAAATCATTATTGTCTGTTTAAAATGACGTTTTTTTACTTAATCGATATTTTATTATTTGTAACCCTAAATGATACAAATAATGACACGCAGTTATTTCATTCTCTAAAGACCGTTGACCTTCCATTTCCCGCCGAAATCTCTCTTCTCTTTTCTATAACCCGAGCCTTTTGAATCTTTCAAAGCCTCTCGATTGTCTCAAACCTCAGAATGGCCAAGAAAAAAAAGGCAGGTCAAGGAATCTGAAGTAACTTCACTTATCATGCGTGCTCGAGGTGAGTCGAGCAGTACGACGCAGAGTTCTGTGAACTCGAAGCTAGAAAAATGGAAAGGTATAGATGAAAAATAAATATGTTCAGAATGGGTTTTATTTAGCAGGTCCGTTCTCTTGAAAGTATTGGAAATGCAAGGTTAGAAGAATTGGTTCTACGATAATGATAGGATCTTTTACCTGAAGCCGTTTCATGAGTTCTATTTGAACCAGGATGTAGTTTTGGACGGAATAGAGGCTGTGATATTGTCTTCTATAGTAAAAGGGAAAAAGATTACTTTTTTATCAAAACAGTGGGCTGACTATCTAGGAGTACCTCATAATGGAAGATACGAGGACTATTCTGGTAATATTCCTCCCAGAAATAAATAATTTTCTTATGATCTAGCCCAAGAGTTATTGAATGGAAAGTTTGAATTCCGAAGGATAACTGCTGCTGAGTTGGATGGTGAGAATCGAATCCTGTTTAAATTTATTCAACATCAAATATGTCCTAGAAAAGGTGATTTTTCTACAGTAAAGTATTACGATATTTTTCCATTATTCCTTTTTTTGAATGGTGAAAATATCAATCTGTGTAGATATTTTTCTGAGCAAATTGTTGAGATGATAAAACCTTCAAAGAAAGCTACTACTCTGTTTTATTATAAATATATTTCTGCCATGCTAAAATTATTGGGCTATGTGGATGATGGAGATGAGTGTATCTCATCAATTAGATTTTTTTTCAACAAAGTTATTTGTAAGAGGATGAAAATCAATTAGAACCCGTGGAAGAAAGCTTGGGTTGCTGATGAAGAAAATTTATATGATTCCTTCAATCCTACTGATCATCCAAGGATACCAAAGGAGATAAGAGATCCAAGTTTAAAACCTAATGAGGAAGTGATTTATTCATATGAAGAAGAGGAAGCATTAGTTCCTAAGGAAAATGGTGAATCCAGTAAGAAATGAACAGAAGAAGAAGAAGCTGATGATAATTTGAATGTTTAAGAGAAGGTTGAATCATATCCTGATGAGAGGAGTGATCCTGATACTATTAGCCCGAAGAAAAGAATGATGGAATTAGGTTCCACAAGCCCTCCTCTCAAATTACCAGAGATTTAATCTCTTTTAGATGATGAAGAAGAAGATGAAACTGATGAATCAACCTCTGAGGAGTATGAATCTGGAATTATAGGCAGTTCAAGTGAGAGATCAGTTAATAATAATGATGATGATGATGATGATGATGAAGGCAATGGTGGTGATGAGGGTGATTCTGATGGTGATGGTTGTAGTGGTAGCAGTGATAGTGATGGTGGTGATGCTGATGATGTTGATTCTCGGCCTATGGAAGGTCTAAATGTGATCCAAGATGATCCTCAACCCCAACCAATTGAGCAAGAAAATGTCCCTGAGGCTGAGAGGACAGAACAGTTGGAGAGTGATGGGGATGGGGAAGTCCTTCCTAAAAATTCTGGATGATCTCAGTTTGTGGAACCTATGTATCCTTCATGCAAAGCCGCATGGGAAGAACATACAAGTATTTTTGTTCTGTGATTAGATTACCCAGAGGAAGAGGAAGGTGTAGAAGTGGATCTTGCAAGAATAAGTGATTCAGTTAAGGCTCAATTAGTTGCAGAGTTTTTGCAAAGAGTAGATGTCTGACCTGATCCTTCAGTATCTCAAGCTAGACCTGATCCTGCAGTTACTAAATCAGACTTTGATAGATTTAAGGTTGAATTGATTCAAGCTGTTTGGGAGACTGTGAAAGGTGAGTTATCTCGTATTCCTGCTCCTGCACCTATGACTTTATCTGAAGCTGTTATGGATGATTTGGCTCAAAGAGTGGTAAACCTTATCGAACCAGACTTGTGCAACTATAGTGATTCGATTGGAAGGCACATTACCTCTTTGAATCAAACACTCATGGATTTAGGCAGCAATCTAGTTTCTTTGTCAGGAGAGTTCCGAACAACCATCTCTGGTAGGATGGATGTTTTATGAAATCTAATAGAACATTTGAAGAAGACAAATTTGAGGAAGTTGAAAGCTGAGATCATGCAAGTTGTTACTCAGGCTAGTTCTTCAAAAGTAACCAAGATTACTGGTTACGAGATTAATACATTAAAAGATGTTGTTAGAGAAGAGATGGCAGCTCTTGGGAAGATTTTGGATTTAGATTCTTTGCAAAATATGAAAGTGCATAGTGATCATAGTCATAATATGGTTCAGTTGTATTCAACCGATGCTACTAAGGCTCAAAAATATATTAAGGAGAAACTGGATCATTATTTCTCTAAGGTCTACACCAAGAAGGAGTTGAATCATCATTTTAAAGTACTGGCTGATAATTTGAGACTCCCTCCAGTGACTCAAGCTTTTAAAACTCAAGTTCATCAGTTGAAGGATTTTACTCTTACTTTAGAAAATTCCATGCAGAATAAGGATGATTTTGAAAAGGCTATGAAGTATGGTGAAGAAGTAATTCTGGACTTCATCAATTTGCTCAAACCCTACCTTCATGTGAAAGATAAAGCCATTGTTTTTCCTACTGCTGAGTCTCTTAAATCATCAGATGTTTCTCCCAATCAGATTTTTGTTTCTCAAGCACTCTCTATTATTCGACCAGTCTTTCAACATCCTCCTTCAGAAAGATCTTCTCCGCAGCAGGTGACCTTGGAACCCACAATTCGCCCAGATCGAGTTTTCCTGCCTCCTTTCTCCATCCGGCTAGTTCCACCTTCCACCCAACCACCATCTGGACCATCCATTCCTCCCACTGCTAAAGGAAAGGATCCCTTGCAACCCGAGAAATAGTTGTTTCTATCAATTTTTGATAGTGTGTCTATTTCCTATACTTTTTACTTTTGTATGTGCTATTTATAATCAATTTCAAACCGTATTTTTCTATGGAATATTATTTCTTATCTTCCTTCTCTCTTCTTTTTGATAATCCCAAAGGGGGAGAAATCAGGAATCTCATACATATGAGTGGGTGAACTAAATGTGCATATGATCCCATGCAAGATTTTTACTACATGCATGCATACACAGGGGGAGAAATAACTTATCTGACTTGAATTATATGGGGTGAATGACTCAGTTATATAAGTTATGTTTGCTATTATAACCCTGTTTTATCTTTTGGCATATATTCTTTTTTATAAAGGTAGCACACTGAATGACCTACTATATTCACTCTTCCTTTGTGAAATTTATTTGTGATTATTAAAAAGGGGAGATTTTTGAACTCTCTGTGAGATGGTTATTTTAATAATCCCAAATCATTGTTGTATGTATGACACTTTAGTATTTTGTTCAAATTGTTCAAAATGTGTTTATATTTGTTTAATTCATGTTTAAAAATGTTTATATATGTTAAACTATGTATTACGGGTGACCTGGAAGTATTCTGGACTGAACAGACACTTTGTGAGAATTTCATGTCTTGACTCATCATAAGTTATATTCTGTCGCACCGATGATGAAGGGTCGCATCGATGATGAACGGTCGCACCGATGATGAACGGTCGCACTGATGATGAACAGTCGCACCGATTATGAACAGTCACACCGATGATGAATGGTTACACCGATGATGAACGGTCGCACCGATGATGAACGGTCACACCAATGATTAGCGGTCGCACCGATGATGAACGGTCGCACCGATGATGACCGATTGCACTATTGACAATGGTCACACTGATGGCTACCGATGATCATGAGCCACCCATACTGACGATTAATGAGCCACTGATGCTGATGCTACCGAAACCGATGCAAATTCAAAATGACTCACCGATATCATGACTCACTGATAGTCATGAAAACTGCTTGAATTTCTATAAACTCTTATTTAATTCCAACGGTCACATTTGATGTTTTTATTGCAATTAATGATATTTAAGGTTAGTTTTCGGCATCTTAGGAGATTGTACATCGTACCTATGAAAAGTTAATCATTCCCATTACCGGAGCTCGTGGAATAAAAGGAAGATCGAGCTGTAGTAAAAGTGTGTGCATGAAAAGGCATAGAGAGAGAATTCTTCCATGAATATACATACGAAAAGGGAGAACACATGAAGAACATGAAGGGGTAATTTGAAAGATATTAAAAGAACTCCCATGCATGCAATCCAGAACTACTGAAGAACACATGAAGAACACTAGAAATTAGAGAACACAATCACTTGTGAAGGACATAAAGCTGAACCACGATACTCTATTTTCAACCGAAAAACCATAGAAGGACTCAGAAGAATCTCTGCTAAATCCAACGAGTCCAAAGCTTCACTACCGATCACTAGAGCTTTATAAACTTTTATATACTCTCACTAAGTGAATTATTATTAACTATTGAGCACTGTGTGTACTATGTATATACTTTACACACACACTGTCTCCTGTGCTGAACTGAAAGATACTATATCCTCATTCTAAACTCTATACATCATACTGTATCCCACTGAGGATAGTGGTAGAGGTCAAGTGTGACCTGGACAGCCTGTGTGTTGTTGTCTTTGTTTTCCCATGAAGAACTATGGTATAGGTTTTAGGACCTGGACAGTATTGAACTGTTTTTAACCCCGATCCAGGGTGTGGGTCATATTTGTATATAAATTTGAGAGGACTAAGTCTCTTCTTGAGACTGAACCTCTTGGTTATATCTGCTGTGTTTTTTTGTATAAGTTAAAGTATACTACATGTATCTTTTATTCCACTGATGTTACTTTGAAATAAAAATCTATTTTAAAGTTACTTTGATAGTTAAATTAGTAAGTGTTTATAGTTGTTGTGAACCAGTAGGTTAGCTTCAAAAGCTAATTTAATCCTATGATTAAATTGACTAAGATCTAATCAATATTTAAGAATCTAATTGAACATTTACAATCTGTATAAATTCACTAAAGTTTAACTTTGTTTTTAAATTGGGGGCTCTTAGGAGAAATCATTTTAACAGAAAGTTTTATTGGACCTGAATTCACCCCCCCCCCTCTTGAGTATCCACTCCGACCAATAGTCACTAATTAGGAATATTGAAAAAAGTTTTATGATTTAGTAATAATAATTATAAATTATCCTAGATTTGTTGACAATGATATATTAAATAAAAAGGTATTGACTATGAGGAACCCTTTACACTAATAGCTAGACTTCAGGATATCAAAATACTACTTTCTTATGTAACATATTTGAATTTAAAACTATATCAAATGGATGTAGAGACTCAATTAATAAATGGATATATTATTTAGGATGTTATTGAACAACCCCCTATATTTTCAAACCCTCATTTTCTAAATCATGATTTTAAATTTACTAAATAAAATTATGTTTTAAAATAGGCTCATAGAGTTTGGAATGATAGGATCAACACCTTTTTTAATTCAAATGTTTTCATAAAATGTGTTTCAGACCCTTCTCTATTTGTAAAAATAATTTAAAAGGATGTTTTAGTAGTTCAATTTTTTGTTAATGGAATTGTTTTTGGTATCTTAAGAAATTATTTATGTACTAAATTTTTAAAACTAATGAAAAATTAATTTTAAATGATTTTAAAGGGTGGGTTGAAATTTTTTTCTTGGTTTCAAATATTTAAAAATAAATAAGGAATTATTTTAAACCAAATTAATTACACTAAATATATTTTAAAATTGTTTGTCTTGGGTGGCTCAAAAGGAAGTGATACTCCATTGAGTACCACATGCAAACTCAGTCTTGATGAAATTGGGAAACCAGTTGATCAAACCACATATTAAGGTATGATAGGGAGTTTAATTTTCTAAATATATAACCAAATAGAATTTATTTTTAGTGTGTTAAAGTGTAAATGTTTTCAGGAAAATACTAGGGAATCACATTAAAAAAATATACAAATATTTTTATAATATTTTCAGTGTGAACCTAATTTAGGACATTTCTATTTTAGAGGACATTCTTTTGACTTATTTTTTTATTCTAATGCCAATTTTGGTGGCTATAAGTTAGATAAAAAATCACCTCTAGAAAGCTTCACTTTTTAGTAAAGTATCAAGTATCATGGTGTAGAAAACAAAAGAATAATTATATTTCATTATCCACTATTAAATCTGAGTATATAGCTACAAGAAGTTGTTGTTCATAAATTATGCGGATAAAATGCACTTTCTTTGACTATGGATATCTATTTATAAATATCCCAATAAATTATGATAATACAATTACTATTAACATATCTAAGAATTGTGTATCTCAATGTAGTACAAACCACATTGATATAATACATCATGTTTGGAGAGACCATTTTCAAAAACAGGATATAATTATCGAATTCATTGGTACTAAACATCATCTTGCTGACATATTTAGAAAACCTTTGAATATTGATAGAATTATCTATATCAGACATGTTCTTGGGATGATAAATTTCTCTTATTATTTTATTAGTTTATTTATTTTTTTATAGAGTTAAGTCACAAGGTCTAGTTTCTATCATTGGCTATTGTTGTTATCTTGCTACCATTAGTTACTATTGATATGTTACTACCATTGGTTTCTACCGTTAGAATACTATCATTGGTAACTACCATTAGCTTGTTATTGTTTTCTTGCTACCATTGGTTACTACTATGATCTTTCAACCATGATCTTGATACCATTATATTTCTATTATTGGTATCTAGTATGATCTTGTTATCATTTGTCTTCTAATATTGGTTTAATATCATTGGGCACTACCACCCATTTTCTACCATTATAAGTGCTTCAAATACTAGTGTTATTATTTAGCTCAAAAATTACATATTTCATTTGGATTAAAATATTTTTATATTTAAACTTTTTTTATCCTAAATGATAAAAATACCTTTTAAAAGTTTGTATAGAGTCATCCTTCATGTGCACCCATTCAAACCTCTTCCTTTCTCTCTCAAACCTATAACCCTTGAACTTCAACCTTGAATCTTCGCATTCATGAAAAATAGTGAGAATGATGTGTGTTTTGGTTCTTTTAATGTGTCACATCCTATAAAGAAATTAATATGTGAGTCAATTCTCCCAATTGAGTTGTTAAACCATCTTCTCTCATCCCAAGTGGTAGTAGTTGAGAAAGAAATAGTTACTACTTGGTTGGATTCATGTAAGTCACTAGTTTGGAAATTCATTCAAGAAAATGGATGGGTTTAATGGTTCTCAATGAATAAGTAACCATTCTATCCTATAATAATTCTTTATTTCTATGTTTTTTATAAGTTCCACTTTGAGGATAAAAATTATTTCATCATGATGTTGGTAAATGGAAAGTTGGTTGTGTTTTCTTCGAAGTAATGGTCAAAGTGATTAGGAGTTCATGATGAATGAATTTATGAGTACTATCAAGGTTCATATCCCATTGTATATGAAATTTTTTAATTAAATGTGACCTTCTTGAGCTCACTATGGATTCTTCTATGAGAAGGTATGTGGCAGTGGAACTAGATGAAGGATGTTGTCTTCTTTTAAATTTTATCAAACACATGTTGTGTCTCGAGAAGGGGGAAAATAATATTTTGAGGTATTAAGAATTAATATTTATGTTTCTTATGATAAGAGGATACTAAATTAACCAGTGTAGATATATAATGTTTTATATGATGGAGATATTAAAAATTTACTCTAGGACCAATTATCTTGTTTATACTAAAATGATACATACCTTGTTGGAAGCAATAGGACTTTCAATAGAGTATAATATAATGTGAATAAGTGTGGTGGTTTTTTATTAATCTAATAGAATTTTAAAATATTGAAATTTTAATGTAATTCATGTATGAAGTAGTGTGTAGTGGATACTGAGAAGTTGTATATGAATTTTAACCCTATGGAGATCCCTTCTAGACCAAGATATTTGGTTGGTCCTTTCTTGTAAATTGATAAATTAGTATTTTAATCTTAATATAAATAGGTACATGAGTCCAATTTTTAATTTGATGAATAATTTTAGGAATATGGAGATGAAAAAAAATCAAATTCTATTTTAGTTCAGACAGGGAGTGATCCCGATACTATAAGAAGCCTAAATGTTTCATATGGACCTCCTAATTCTCATCTTTCCTTACCAAGGAAATACTGTTGAATGATGATGAGGATTCAGATAAATATTTGTTAATTTATACTCATTTTGAATAATTATATTCAAAGAGTACTAAGGACTTCATTATTTTATCAGATGACTCCTTATGTGATGTTAATGGGGAAGATGGGGATGAGGAAACAAATCCTCTCTTGACTATTTTTGAGTCTTCCAAAATTATTAGTGGTGATTGAGATTGTAAATCCCAAAGTTTAATAGTTATTCAAGTTGATGTAAGTCCATCTGAGACATATGATATATTTTTGGATGATTTGGATGCACCTTATAAGGGGAAGAAGTCCCCAAGGCTAGTGGTTCATGGCCTAATCTACTATGATTCAGATGATGATGATCATGGTGCAGGTAGTCCACCTAAAAATGGTCGACCAACCATTTTAATTGATCAAGGAGATCCTAAGGGATATTTTTATAAAGAATGGATTGGGTAGGATTATAAAACTTTTCCCTTTTTAGTTATATACTACTGATGAGGGACTAGTATATTCTCCTCCAATTCCCAATAAGGTAGATTATCCTGAGGTTGTTGTTTCACCTAGAAAAGGATAGGTCTTCACCTCATCCTTTTCCTTAGACTATTTCCCTAACCAGAGTTAATTTATATTATATTAATTATTATGTGTTATCTAATATTAGTTTATTTATCATAAATTCTACTTTCCAGGATAAGAGCCTCGAAGAAGATGATATTTTTTTATAGTATCCTTGGTTGTATCTCACCTAAAACCTAAACTATTTTTTAGAATAGGAAATTTAGAAGTGGAAAAAGGTTGGATGATAAGATTTGTGTTATCCACTCTACCTTTTAGGATACAAGAGTATACCTCACATAGATATATTTTTCAGAACTAAGAAGGATGGAATCCCTTTCTACAGCTGAAGTTTATTCTTCTATATCTCCTTCCTCTTATGTTCATATTGTTGATGCTATGTTGATTAGAGGCATTGTTAGATAATAGATATAGAATATATTGGATGATTATTCTACCTCTCATCAGGGTAATATTAGATATATTAAATCTTATGGTGATCATGTATATATGTTGGTTATATAATGCATAAATTAATCCATAAGTTAAATATCTACTATAACCAAAGCCTTGAAGTATTATATTTCTAAGATTTTTACCAAGAATGAAATTAATTATCATTTTATGTTTTTTTATGAGAATATAGGAATACCTAAAATCACATGGTAATTAAAGGGGAAATTGAGTCAGCTAAAGTATTTATCACCCATCTTTAAGGTTTTTATAGAATAAAAGACTAATTTCTCAAGGATAATGGATCGTGGTGGAAGAATCATCGCTCCATTTTTTGAGCTGATGGGGCCCTTAATTTGTACCACCATGACATTAGTCATTACACGTACATCCATGCCTAGGATAGTTATAGTATTTACCCCTATATCAGAACCTCTTTGGATCACATTTATTATTGTAAACCCTTTTGAACTTACTCCTTTACAGGTTTTGAGACAACTAAATCCAGTTGAATTTGGAGTCGTGTTCAGACCTCCTTCACCTTATTCTTCTCCTCCTCTTGTGCCTGTTGTTTCTAGAAAATGAAAAGACTTAGTTAATACTAACTCCCTTTATAATGTGGTTTATCATATTCTAGTAGAGATTTTATATGTCCTTTAATTTTTTTTAATCTTTTGTTGATGTACTTTATTCGACATTGATATTAATGAAAAATAAATCATCTTTATTCATTTTTAATTACTTTGGTCAATTTTTCTCTTCTATATAATGTTTTGATAATTCCAAAGTGGGAGAAAAAATGCGTGGAGATATATTGTCGTATAATGAGTGTGATTGGGGAACATTATTTTTGAACAGTGATTTTTTGATCATCAAAAAGGGGTATATTGTTGGATATATCCAGTTATTCCTTGTTTCAATAATAAAAAATCATGTTTCCCTTATTAATATTTAGTGTCTCCTTTATTAAAAATTAATTTTACCATTACATAATTTTTATAAGTTTTTTTTTTACATTTACATAAAATTTGGAGTACTCGTATCTGAGTTTCAAAGTACCTTTATAAAATCTTTTAATTATTTGATCTAACTTTTCATAAGTTCTATATACCATTATAAATGTTTTTATACACCCTTATATTAGTATTATAATTTGTTCCTTACTATTATATAATTTCATTTTACCCTTATGTATGAATTTTATTATCTTTACTTTGCCTATCAAAAAAATACACTTAGCAATAAATTTTATTACATTTACTCCATACATATAAATTATGTTTTACCTTTACATATGTTTCTACTTACCCTTACACAACCTATATAAAAACATTATCCTTAAGAAACTGTTAGATAAACCATACATATTATATGAAAAAAAATTACTCTTATGCAAGGTTCAGTGTAAAATTTCTCTATTTCCATGTCGTTGCTACTAGTTCAAAGTTTTTATCATCAGTTTTGGAATGTTACCGCTAGTTGACATATGCTACCACTAGAAGGTTTTTTTCTACCACCAGAAGTATTTATGTTGTCACTAGTATAATCTTACTTCTACTCGTGCAATTATGTTACCAATGGATAGATATACTATAGTCAAAATACTCTTCTTACTATAAAAGAAACTTTCTACCACTAGTTCACTTATTCTACAACCAGAGAAACCATGCTACCACATGTAGAGATCCACTACCACCAGTGAATATCAACTACCGCTAGTTGATGCATGCTACCACTAGCTTAGTCTTTCTACTACTACCTGTTTAAATTATTTTACCATATCTATATGGAATAAAATGACAATTAATTATTCCAATGACTAGTTTATGATATTTAATGCAAGATAGATACACAAGGATTTAATAATTATTATTCTTAAAAATTATAAATAATAGCATTAAAGAAAAGACAAAATTTCTATTGTTTCCACTCGATATGATGAATTATCTCATTTTATTATTATCTTGTAATGAATAATTTTAAATTATGAAAAGGTATAAAATCATAGCAACTCCTCATGCACATCTCTTACTCTATAACTTTATTCTACATATTTACTATCTATGAAAATATATAGGATTTTCAAGTATTATATACGATAGTATTTTTCACAAAAAAACAAAAACCTAGAAAACAACAAAATAATTGTCTTCAATGATATATTTAAAGACAATATAAAAGAATAATGAGAACATTTTTGATCCTATCTTCATTGATTAGGGAAATAAAAACTACACAAAAATTTCTATAATCTTTCTTTCCTCTTCTCAATTTTAGTATACCTTTGAGTTGTGCTTAAATTACTCTATAGATTTAGAATCACAAGATCCTACACTATATTTTATATTAATAGATGATCTATTATATTCTTTTACACCTATTATCCCTTAAATAATTATAGAAGAGGTTTTGTGTGTCCTATACAGCCATTTTTGAAGTTTTATACTAAAAACATTATCTAGGTTATGGATCAAATTTATTTATTATTATATTATTTGGATATAGGTGACTATCAAGTGGATGGGATTAATTGTTGTATTGATATTTAACCTTGCATATTTATTCTATTGTGAATTTATTTATTTATTTATTCTTTTAATAACAAACTTGTTTTTTTCAAAACTCTTTAGCAAAACAATACTTTGTAGGGTAGCTTTAATTATTGTTATAGATATTGTATTTAATGTGATTAGATTTTTTTCAAAAGTTAATGTGATTTTGAAATTATTTTAACTATTTTATGATCAATCCTTCGATAAATCTTTTGAAAATGTTAAATTATATATATATACTATTTTAGTTAACTTGGTTGTTTTTAATAATTTATTGATTTAGTTTTAAATTGTTTTCAAATAGAAATTTTAATTGGAAACTCAATTCTCCCCACTCTTTAGTTGTCCAATGGGACCCACATCCCTCAAACACAATAAGATAAAGAAAGGATGAGTAGAATATCAAAAAATATGTAATAGGATCTATCATGTATTACATGTAATGTACCAATATAGAAATTTTCTATGCCTTGAGTATAGTGGGAATATATCAAGCATATCCAGGATAACAACATCTGACTCTGTCAAGGATATCCTTAAGTATCTTACGCATACTAAGGATATTTTCCTAGTATACTGAGGAGATTAGGAACTATTAATTAGGGGATATATAGATACTATTTTCCAAATAGATCAGAATGACATAAAGTCACATCTATGATATGTATTCAATATTAATATAGGAACTATGAGCTAGAAGAGCACAAAGCAACTAGTTTTCATCATTTCTACATTGGAGTCCAAGAATATTACAGATTCTGACATAGCCAAGGAAATCATTTGGATTCATAAATTCATCTAATAGATTATGAATCTATCTAATAGTAAATACTCTATCACATTATATTATTATAATACCATGACACCCTAAGATTTTAAAATAACACTATGTTTGATAGCATATACAGCATGAAACACAAAACTTATACAAATAACAAAATATTACTATTTTAAGACAATTATAATGTATTTGTTGAATTTTATGTCAAATATAAGTATAAAATTAGGAAAGATATATATAGTTCACAGTAAATAAACAATTATTGATAAATTATTAGGAAATAAGCGCTCTATTTTTAGTAAATTCATTTTATTCTTCAAAAATGGTTATTATTGATTTATATGAGTAGATATTATAATTAATTTATATATAATTTAAAAAATGATAAAAAATATATTTTTTGAAATTATAATGTCAAAATTATCTTTGGGTGAAATTTTGGAATTTCTCTATAAAGATTATTTTTTCAGTGAAAAGTGAAAAATGCAAATTTTTATAAAATTGTGATATCTTTTCATTAAAAAATCACATTAAACATTTAATTTTATCATGAAGTAGAATAAGTATTTTTTCAGTTGTATATTATATTATAAATTACATTTTAATCATCATCATGCCATATTTTTTTACAAGTTTATTTTTTGACTTAGAAATTCATTTTTCTAAAAAAAATGTTATGGTTTACGCATTTATATTAAAATTGATTTCTTTCATGTGAGGAAATTTAATTTTATGAAATGGAATTATTTTTTGTATTCCTAAATTCAAATTTATCCAATGATTAATTTTTGATATTTTTCTGAAGAAATTAATTTTTTCATGAATAAAAAAAATACAATTTTTAAGAAATGCGATATCTTTTATGATATCACCAAGACATAAATATGTTATAAAAAATTTATGTAAATTATGGAAGGAATAATTTATGATAATATACTAAAAATATTATAAAAAAATAATTCAATACTTATAAATTATAATTTATTTCATAATAAATATGAAAATCATTTCTGGTGTCAACGCAGTGCTTGAATAGCACTGGAAAAGTCAAATGTCTTAAAATTTATATTTGAGATGTAATACTATTATCAAAATGGTTATTAAATATGATTCATTATTGATTATTTTTTTGGATATATATATATATATGACTTTTGGATTTATGTAACAAGTGACTTTTCAAATGCTGGTGAAGTGCTTGCGAAAGGCAAAAAAAGTAAAAAAAACATTTTAAATAATTTTTTGTGAAATATATGTGAGTAAATATACATATTGAATTAATATAAAATTTTTTTGAACTTAATTTATTTTTTATGGTGTTAATTTATTTTTAATTTCTTTTTATGAAATAGTTATTATAAATGCTTATGAAATGCGGACATCGTGCTTGTGTTAGTAGAAAAAAAATCAAGTAAATTATTTTAAAAACTATAAAATTAATATATTTGGGTAATTTAAAGTTTAACCTGAATTTTGAAGATAAATATAATATATTATAGATGTTTTAAAGTTTTATATTCAAATTAAATTTCTATCATGTTGTTTTTCAAAGTCAAATTATTTGAATAGTTCTTAAAATGACACTAATAGTATATTATGTTAATTATATTTTATTAAATTAATTAAAAATCATAAAAATCATAAAATAAGACAATTTGGATGATAAATAGTTAAAAGTTTCATCCCTTGGATATTTTTTATCCAATTTTCATCATATAAGTAAAATTATAACCTTTTAATATTAAAAAATTCATTACAATGGTTAAGGTTAAAATTTGTTAACCAAGGGGTTAACACAAAATATAAGGTTTAAAATGATATCTAAACCTATATAAATTTGATTAGGTTATTATATTAAGTCTTTATCTTCATTATATTTGAATAAATAGCATTTTGGAGCCATTTTACATGAGTTAGATATATATTATATTATAATATTTCATGTATTTCCAAAAATGACATTATCAATATTTTATAATAAATAATATTTTATAAATGATTTAAAAATCATAAAAATGATACCTTAATCCAATTTAATTTTATGTGGTTTAAAATATCAATCATGGTCCATTTATGGATCACTTTTCCTTTTATAGTAACATTCTTAACACCTAAAGAGTAAAATACATTAATAACGTGGTAATTGTCAAAAAGGATAATAGTGGGGGTTAAAACAAAGAGATAAGGGTGAAAAAATCACCTGAACTTGTTAAAATTTTATTATATGAGATTATTTCAACTAATACTCATCTCATATTTTAATTATATCAATTTATATCCTTTTTCATTAAAATTAATTTATACAAATTTAATACCTTAAGTAATTCCAATTGTGCCCATCCCATCACTTTTAAAAGGGAATCTCCTCCCCTTCATTATTCACGGTGTTTGAGCCTTCTAGATCATCCAATGTAAAGACTCAGAAAGTCCATGGAATTTTTTTCTTAAATACATGGGAATTTTACAAGTCTGTGAAAACTGACAGGGCATGATTCTGAGGCCCGGTGTGCCCAGAAACAATTTCTGAAGTTTTGTTCGGGTACGTTCAGTAAACGTACGAGCAGGTTTTTATATCTTTTGAACCGGTGCTTGGAATTGAAATCTGAGGACACCGTTGAACTCGCAATGCTTGTATTCTCTTAAGAATACTATCACCTCGAAGGCAGTGGGTTAATATTAAAACATAGTTTTTGGGTTTTCAGAGAATGAATTAAATAAAAATAAAGTGTGTGGATTAATTTTTATTTGATGGTTAAAACCTCCTCATGGAAGATGGAGGTGTTACCACCACACCATAACCTCCCATGAGAGGCTATGGTGGTGGGGCCCACCCGAACCTAACCTCCCGCGAGAGGCTATGATGTGGGGACCACACAGGACTAAACCCTCTATTAATGGTGGGAGAGGAAAACCTTTCAACTCCCCTCATTAATGAGGGATATTCTCTCTGCACCCCCCTCCTTTATTGGTTCCAACTCCCCTAGTTTAATGGTGAAAAATCCTCCACATTAACTAGGTGGATACAATCAAATTAATTCATCCAATTTTAATATTTTGCCAACGAATTAATAGGTTATCATAATCTATTATTATTTTGGTTGGCATTGCTCATTTGGTGGAATTTGGGGGAAGAGAGAAAAGTTATCTCCATCATAGAACGAAGAACAGATAATGTCGGCGAGGAGTGACTTCAAATTTCTTCCACGGATCCTACCAATGTGGGACGTCTTCAACCGACCTACCCTCTACATTGTCATCAACGAGCTGTCACATCTTGGGTTTGGAAGTGTGTTGCAGACGCGACGAACGACGATCTCCTTCGTCGTCTTTCTGTGACTTCATCGTCGATCAACGAACAATGGTAGGGGTTGTTTTCTTTTTTGTTTCATGTTCTTATTTTCATTAAAAATGAATAAAAAGGATATGTTTCCTTTGACGGGTTAGTTGTTTTTCATCGTTCTCCTACTTTGATGAACTAATTATTATCACCCTAATCGCAGAGGGTGCGGGCCAAACTAACATGGCTCAACTCCCTCCGTCGATCTCTTTTGTGATATTCTTTATCATGGTGATGAAGCAACGAGGCGACGAAGGTAGCGAAGAAAAAGGCCGCACTACCCACAACCTCCATGATCCGTGTCTTCCCCGGGGCATCCCGCCCCACCAACAACCGAGCTCGCGCCAGTCGCACTGCTAGCAGAGTCAAGCCGCTACCCTGAGCTGGTCCGCACCCCACCGGCCTGCCTGGCCGCCTTTCGGCATGGCTGTGCCCTACCCGGCAGCCCGCCAGCCCACCTGGCGCCCTGCCCAACTGCCTTTCGGCCTGACCGTGCCCTGCCCAGCCCCCCTCTGGCCCGCCTGGCGCACTCCCCGGCCGCTTTTCGGCCTGGCTATGCCCTGCACGGCCCCCTCTCGGCCTGGCCGCACCACACTGGGCTACCCAGCCACCTCCCGGCCTTCCCAAGACCCTCCAGTGCACCCAGCCAAACCCATTGTGCCCCGCGGGCCCTGTGCACCCTGTGCCGCCCGAGTCGCGGCCCCCCTCACACCGCTCTGGCCAAACTGGCCCGGCTGTGCCCTCCGAGCCGAGCTATGTCGGGCCGCACCCTCATGGTTCTCCAGGCCGAACCGACCCCGAGCCTGGGCCGAATAGCCCATGTCTCCCGCTGGGCTGGGCCCAGAGGGCTGGGCCATACCTAACATGCTGGCCCGCCCAATGGGCTGGGCCAGACCCAACAGGTCTGACCGGGTTGACCCAGACTGGGTCGGGCCAGACGGGGTCGGGCCGGGTCAGTTCGATCGGGTCGGACAGGACCTGGGCCCAGTACCTACCCTTTCCATTATTTTGTCCATATGTCCATTTGAAGAACTGTCAGCGGTGCTAGTAATCTTGAATCGAGATGGTCCCTTTGAGTATACCCCATTGGAGTTTGGTGTTTAGTTGAGATACGGTCAGGTTTGATCATGCACAAATCCAATCAGGCCCCCGGGACTAAAAGGTTAATAACTCACAGACCGGGCGCCTGATTGATTTGTAGTCTATTGCATTGAGACCCCTATAATGTGGCAGACATTTTGGATACTTCTTCTTGGGTCTTTTTGACACTTGGAGTATTGACCTGTAGCTCATTAAACAGATCCTCTCAGAGATGAGTGAGCATAGTGCAGAGACCTAGTAGCTGGCTGAGACTTGAGGACTGCTGACCGATTCGACTCAGAGTGATTCGACTAGCCCAGTGGGGAGCGCCTTGAAGTCACGACAGACCCACAATTGTGAGTTCCTTAGTGTCACGGTAGAACCACGGTACTCGACAAGAGGAGTACCTCAGTAGGCTACGACGAGGAGCGCCTTGGTGAAGCAGCAGACCCACCGTGGGGAGCGCCTTGGTGACGTAGTATACCCACAGTACTCAATAGGAGGACTACCTCAACAGTCCAAGGTTAGTGGGAAGTGCCTTGGTGACGTGGCATGCCCACTTTACTTGACAGGGGAGGAGTTCTCTAGTAGCCGAGGTTTCGACAGTGTGACTGGGGATGTTACTTGATTCTACCCCTAGAATAAAATCCTAATTTGAGGTGAGTCTATAACATTTGTGTTTACCTCATGATTGAGAGGGATTACTTGATAACTTAGGTATATGTATGGGCATATACCTAAGTGAGTTTATATGTTGATTTCATATTTTATGGTTTATC
This sequence comes from Viscum album, assembly GCA_963277665.1. Lineage (NCBI taxonomy): Eukaryota > Viridiplantae > Streptophyta > Magnoliopsida > Santalales > Viscaceae > Viscum > Viscum album. The sequence continues at coordinate 972,524,669 of OY728127.1, read as the reverse complement.
CTTATTGGATTTTGTGAGACCTTTAGGGTCTCGGGGTCCCTACTGAGTATTATTATACTCACCCCTGCACGGGATGTGCCCATACCTCGTTGTGTTGGATGAAGACGATAGACAACATTGATTGAGGCTGATATCACCCGAACTGGATGGTACCCGGAGGTGGACCACACGGTGTGACGGTGCATGGAGGACACAGACGGACGTGGAGTGTTGTACAGGCTATTTGTACCTACCATTCAGGTAGGATTTCCCGGTGGATGATCCGGGAGCCATTTTCCCTTTTTCCAGTGCTTGTACATTCATTTTCCTTATAATTTACAATTGGGTTTGTATTTTCATCCCCCTTTTGCTTTTCAGCACTCCTTTTGTATATAGTTTTTTTAGTGTTTTGTTTCCAACTCATACTCTGTTGTCTGGATTTCCAAGTTATAAAGGCTATGCCTTACCAGATTAGGGATTTACATCTTTAGTTCTAGTCTCCAGCCCCTGGCCTATGGAAGGTGGCCTTGGGGTAGTCAGGGCATGGGCCCCGGGGGATGGGTCATGACAAATTGGTATCATAGGAGTTGGTTTTACCACAGAACTTAGGACTCTGATCTTTTCTGTGAAGCAATAGTGTAAAGGGTGCTAAGTGTGGTTTTCAGTTCAGGAAGTCCAGTGTTGGTGCGACGACCGATGTATCCATACAACAGGACCCTAACTACTGATTTCTGACTTAGTTCACAAAAACACTAATTTCATGTGTGTTTTCAATAGTTTTTTTTAAGTCAGATCAACCAGGTCAGCTCACCAGGTATAATCTTTAACCGTGTCGCATCTGTTTCATTCAGGATGCCTCCCTGTGAATGACTAGAAAGAGCCTTGAACGTTGTACATGTAGATAGCCCACCGAGCGATGAGGCCTCGGTGCAGGTCCCTCTTCTAGTGGAGGCACCAGTGGTACCACTACCTGTTGGGCCACCAATTCCACCAGCCCCAGCAGCAGATTATGCACGCTTCTTGAGCGCATTGTACGAGTTCCAGCGCCAGAGGCCGCCCAGGTTCAGGGGATAGATGGACCCGTAGGCAACTAAGGATTGTCTGGAGGATATGGTGAGAGTCTTAAGACTGATATGGATACCAGTCGACCTTATGTTGATCCTTGCTGCGAGTCTCCTTCAGGCGGCAGCAGGCACATGGTGGAGCCTGATGCTCCAGGTGCATGACGAGCCGACACTACTCTGGGCAGACTTCGAGATCCTGTTTTGGGTAGAGTTTGTCCCAGCCACCCTATGGGAATTTCGGATATAGGGGATACTTCACCTACAACAGGGCAGCATGACGGTGTCATAGTACTTAGCGAGGTTCACCAACCTATCACGCTACTCTACAGATATGGTACGAGACCCATTCTTCAGGGCCCGGACCTTCGACTAGGGGATCAATCAAGAGATCAGAGCTTCGGTGATCTCACTCATCATCCCAACGCAGGTAGGGGTGTCAGAGAGATCCCTCCTAGTATAGAGTTTCCTTACTGAGCAGTCTCCAGCAGTGAGACCCACCACTAGTTTACCTGCAGTGAAGTCTTTTGCAGCTGGTAGTAGACAGATGTCGTAGAGGTCCAAGGGGACTAGACCCACGGGTGGATGACTGCATGAATCAGGATCGGTTGTGCGGGGCACTCGGGGTAGAGACATACATGCCAGGAGCGGGCAGTGTTACACATGCGGCGGGCAGGGTCACATGGCTCATGACTGTTTGACCCTGCATTCGGATGATCAGCAAACGGTCGAAGGACCGCCCAGGTGGAGATAGAGATTCGATCTAGGCAGTCCATAGGGAGCAGGAGGAAGTGGAAGAGGAGGAGTTCATACAGCCGGTGGTGGATGATGTTTTGAGGTGTTACTGTCTCCACCACCAGAAGGTCCACCCCGACCGTAGGGAGCAGGTGGACATAGGAGAGCTCAGCTCCAGGGAGCTAAGGCTTACGATCATGGCGATCCAGAAATTATTCGAGGTATGGTCTGTGTCTACTCCACCTTAGATACAGTTCTTTATAAACACAGGTTCCAGTCACTCTTTCATTTCCAATACCCTCATTTAGAGATCGGAGATTCCGACAGAGCCGTTGGCTCAATCCCTACAACTAGAGACTCCTACAAGAGAAAATTCGATGATTACGCACTAGTGATGGCAGTGTGAGCTTACTCTAGGAGGCGATAGATTAGTCTGGGATCTCCTAGTAGCAGCATCGAGGGCTTACAACTTCATCTTGGGTATGGACTGGTTATCTACAGTCCATGCTCAGATTGACTATATTAGGCGCAAAGTGCGGTGTGTCTGCACGGATGGGACCAGGTTTACCTTCACTAGTGAGAAGGGAGCCTTTACATCACAGGGCAGACTTACTCAGAGGAGGGTTCAGCCGATCACTCATCAGTTGGCCTACCTTACACTCGATGCAGTATATGTGGAGAGTCTGAGCTATCCTATAGTGGTGGACAAGTACGCGAATGTTTTCCCTAATGATGTCCCAGGTCTACCTCCTCGTCGAGAGGTGAACTTTTACATTGACATATACCCCGGGACAGAACCGATATCTACACCATCATATTGAATGGCTCCCACGAAGCTTCGTGAGATGCGGGTACAGCTAGAGGACTTGAAGGGGAAGGGATTCATTCGGCCCGGTGTTTCTCCCTAGGCAGCCCCGATTCTATTCTCCAAGAAGGCGGATGGGAGCTTGAGGATTTGTGTCAAAAACCGTTGCCTATACCAGGTGACCGTGAAGAACAAGTACCCACTCCCGAGGATTGACGACCTCTCATATCAGTGGAAGGGAGCACGGTGGTTCTCGAAGATAGACCACATATCAAGCTATCACCAGCTGAGACTTCAATATGAGGATGAGCAGAAGATGGCCTTCATATGTTGGTACGACCACTATGAGTTCTTAGATTTTCCATTTGGCATAACCAACGCTCCAATAGTGTTCATGGGACTCATTAACAGGATTTCCCAGCCATAACTCGATCTCTTTGTTGTTTTCTTCATCAACGACATTCTGATCTACTAGAATACTGAGGAGGAGCTTGCCAACCATTTTTAGGTAGTACTGGACACACTTAGAGAGCACCATATTTATGTTAAGCTCTCGAAGTGCCAGTTTTGGATCATAGAGGTTCACTTTTCTGGGACATGTCATCACGGAGGCTAGAGTTGCAGTGGATCTAGTGAAGATTGAGGCAGTACTTTCTTGGGAGCCACCAAGGATTGTGACGGATGTACGGAGTTTCTTGGGTTGGGTTGGATACTACTGGATATTCATTCTAGACTTCTATAGAGTTATTAGCAGTGGTCTTCACTCATTCTAGACTTCTATAGAGTTATTAGCAGTGGTCTTCACCTTGAAGATATGGTGACACTATCTGATGGTCAAACGTTTTACCGTGTACTATGACCCCAAGAGTCTCAGGTATATCTTCTCTCAGAAGAACCTAAACTTGAGACAACGGCGATGGCTTGAGTTCCTCCAGGACTATGACTTAGAGATAGTCTATACTCCTGGAAAGGGGAACATTGTAGCAGATGCACTCAGTAGGAGATCTGGTATATAGCTGCTAGGCGAGGCGACAGAGTAGCTGGCTACTTCATAGATATCCTTTGTGGATAGAGATGGAGTAGCTTTCCTTCAGTCCCTTATAGTCACTCCCCCACTTCTTCAATGAGTCAGGGAGGCACAGCATGGGGATGCTGACTTCGAGATGCAACATGCTTAGATATCCACAGGGTAGGCACCGGATAGATTTTCTAAAGGTGGGAAGCACGTCATCCTCTTAAGAGGATGTACTATGGTATTAGTGTCACTTCGGGAGGAAGGGTTGAGGGAGTTCCAAACATCCCCTTTAGCGGTACATCCAGCAGTGGCAAAGATGTACCAGGACCTTCGACGACAGCACTGGTGTCCAGGTATGAAGAAGGCAGTAGCAGAGTTTGTCTCTGGATGCCTAACTTGTCAGCAAGTGAAGGCGGAGCACCAGGTACCAGCAAGCTTGGTTCATCCTTTAGAGGTCCCAGAGTGGGAGTGGGATGGTATATACATGGACTTTGTGACAAGACTTCCATGTACATCCAGGGGTCATGACTTGATTTGGGTGATCGTTGATCGACTCAACAAGTTGGACTAATTCCTACCGATCAGAGATCTGGGTACATTAGAGAGCATGGGATTCCTATATGTGCAAGATATTTTGCAGCTACATAGAGTACCTTTGATGATTGTCTCTGATTGTGATGCACAGTTTACTTCCCAGCTATGGAAGGGGTTGTAGGAGGCTTTCGGGACGCAGCTTTTTCTGAGCACCGCCTTCCATCCTCAGACAGATGGTCAGACTGAGAGGACCATTCATACCCTCGAGGACATGCTACATTCTTGTGTCCTCAACTTCGGTCACAGCTGGGAGGAACACTTGCCTTTGGTGGAGTTTTCATACAACAACAGCAATCACTCCACCATAGGGATGGCACCTTTCGAGGAATTGTACAGGTGACCTTGCAGATCACCCTAATGCTGGACTGACCCTGTGGAGTCAGCACTAGTGAGACCAGAGGTGGTACGAGCTACCACGGAGAAGGTGCAGATCATCTAGGAGTGGATGAAGACTACACAGAGTAGACAGAAGTCATATGCTGACAGGATATGGAGACCTCTAGAGTTCAAGGATGGCGACCACGTCTTTCTACGGGTCTCACCTCGACGAGTTCTATGGATATTTGGTTGAGGCGGAAAGTAATATCTGAGATTCATCGGACCTTTCCAGGTCCTCAGCAGAGTTGGTGAGGTTGATTACCACTTAGATCTTCCACCTTAGTTGCACCAGGTGAATAACGTATTCTATGTATCTCAATTGAAGAGATATGTGCATGACCCTTCTCACATCATCGACCATGGAGAGTTGGACGTCGACGATGGGGAGACTTTTACGGAGGTTCCAATAGAGATTGAGGATCGACAAGAGTGGGTCCTACATGGACATTTGATACCTCTGGTGCATATTCACTGGCAGCCCGAGAACCTCCAGGAGATCACATGGGAGCAGAAGGCTCAGATTCGTGCTCAGTACCCCCACTGGTTCCCTTAGTTCGAGTTATAGCTTATGGGTACATGAATCCCTAAGGTGGGGAGAATGTAAAGACCCATAAATTTAGTGGAATTTGTTTTTTCATAAATATATGGTAATTTTATGAGTCTGCAAAAATTGACAGCACATGATTCTGAGGCCCGGTGTGCCCAGAATCAATTTATGATGTTTTGTTCAGTTACGTTCAGTAAACGTACGATCAGGTGTTTATAACTTTTAAACCAATGCTCGGAATTGAAATCTGAGGACATCGTTGAACTCGCAATGCCGGTATTAGCTTAAGAAGACTATCACCTCGATAGTAGTGGGTCAAGATTAAAAGATAGTTTTGGGTTTTTAGAGAATGAATTAAATAAAAATAAAGTGTGTGGCATAATTTTTATTTGATGGTTAAAACCTCCTCATGGAAGTTAGAGGTGGGACCACCACACATTAACCTCCCATGAGAGGTTGTGATGGTGGGGCCCACCCAAACATAACCTCCCGCGAGGGGTTATAACGTGGGGATGGAAAGGGATTAAACCTTCCTATTAATGGTGGGGGAGGAAAACTTCTCAACTCCCCTCATTAATGAGGGAGAGTCTCTCCACACCCCCCTCCTTTATTGGTTCCAACTCCCCTAGTTTAATGGTGCCAAATCCTCCACATTAATTAGGTGGATCCAATTAAATTAATTCATCCAATTTTAATATTGTGCCAATCAATTAAGAGGTTATCACAATCTATTATTATTTTGGTTGGCATTGCACATTTTGTGGAACTTGGGAGAAGAGAGAAAATCTCTCGCCATCGAAGAACGAAGAATGAAGAACGCCAACGAGGAGCGACTTTGACTTCCTTCCTCAAATCCTACCGATGTGGGATGTCTTCAACCAACCTACCCTCTGCATCGTCATCAACAAGCCAACGCAGCTTGGGATTGGAAGTGTGTGGCGGATGCAACGAATGACGATCTCCTTCGTCTTCTTTCTGCGACTTCATCGTCAATCAACAAATAAAGGTAGGGTTTGTTTTATTTTATGTTCCATGTTCTTATTTTCATTCAAAATGAAGAATGAAGATATGTTTCCTTTGACGTGTGAGTTGTTGTTCATCATTCTCCTACCTTGATGAACCGATTGCTATCCCGCTAATCACAAAAGGTGTGGGACAAACTAACATGGCCTGACTCCCTCTGTCGATCTCTTTTGTGATATTCTTCGGCATGGCGATGAAGAAATGAGGCGACGAAGGCGGTGAAGACAAAGGCCGCACTACCCGCGGCCTCCGTGATCTGCGCCGCCCCCGGGGCGTCTCGCAGGCCACGCCTCTCACAGAGTCGAGCCGCTGCCCTGAGCCAGCCCACACCCCGCTGGCCTACCCAACTGCCTGCCGGCCCACCTGCCTGCCTGGCCGGCAGCTTGCCGGCCTGCCCGGCCGCCCGCCGGCCCGCTCGGTCGCCCGCCTAGAGCTCTGCCCGGCTGTCTTCCAGCCTGTCCACCCCCCACCGGCCTAACCGGCCTGCCCGGCCACCTCCTGTGCGCCCGGCCGAACAGCGTGCGCCCTGCATGCCCCGTGGCGCCTGAGCTGCGGCCCCCCTTGTGGCACCCTAGCCGAATCTGCTTGACTGTTCCCTCCGGGCCGAGCCGCCCCTAGCCGCACCCTCACAGTGCTCCGGGCCAAACCGGCCCCAAGCCCGGGCCAAATCGCCCACACGGCCCACTAGGCTTGGCCTAATGGGCCGGGCTAAACCTAACAGGCAGTACCAACAAATGAGTCGGGCTGCACCTAATAGGTCTGACTGGGTCGACCTAGACCGGGTCAGACCGAACCCGGGCCCACTACCGAACCTTTACTTTCTTTTGGCCATATCTTTGGCACCGGACGTCCATTTGATGAACCATCAGTGGTGCTAGTAATCTTAAAACGAGACGGTCCCTTTGATTATACCCCACTAGTGTTCAAGGTTTTGTTGAGATACGACCAGGTTGGATCGTGCACGAATCCAACCGGGCCCCCGGGACTAAAAGGCTAATAACTCACAGATCGGGCGTCCGATTGACGCATCGTCTATTGCGTTGACACCCCTATGAAGTGGCAGACCTTTTGGATACTTCTTCATGGTACTTCATGACAGTTGGAGTATCAACATGAAGCTTATGGAGTGGATCCTCTCAGAGACGAGCAACCATAGTGAAGAGACCTATTAGCTGGCTGAGACCAGACGACTGCTGACTGATTCGACTCGTAGTGATTCGACTATCCCAGTGGGGAGTGCCATGGAGTCGCGGCAGACCCACAGTGGGGAGCGCGTTTGTGTCGCGGCAGACCCACGGTACTCGACAGGAGAGTACCTCAACAGGCTATGAGGGGGAGTGCCTTGGTGATGCAGCAGACCCATGGTGGGGAGCATCTTGGTGATTCAGTAGACCCACGGTACTCGACAGGAGGAGTACCTCAGCAGTCCAAGGTTAGTGGGAAGCTCCTTGGTGACGCGGCAGGCCCACTATACTCGATAGAGGAGGATTTCTCGAGAATCCTAGGTTTTGACAGTGTGACAGAGGATGTTACTTGATACTACCACTAGAATAAAATCCTTCTTTTGAGCTGAGTCAGTAACTTTTGTTTTTTACCTCATGATTGAGATGGATTACTTGATAACTTAGGTATATGTATGGGCATATAACTAAGTGATGTTATCTGCTGATTTCATACAATGTGGTTATCATTGTTGGATTTTGTGAGACCTTGAGGGTCTCAGGGTCCCTACTGAGTATTGTTATACTCACCAATACATGGGCTATGCCGACACCTCGTTGTGTTGGAATGTAGACGACAGACAGCATTGACCGAGGCTGAGAGCATTAGGACTGGACGGTACCCAGAGGTGGACCACATGGCGTGACAGTGCACGAAGGAGACGGACAGACAAGGAGTGTTGTGGAGGCTATCTTTAGCTACCCTTCAGGAAGGGTTTCCCAGTGGATGATCCAAGAGTCATTTTCCCTTTTTCTAGTGCCTGTACTTTTATTTTCCTTTTACTTTACAGTTGGGATTTTATTTCCATCCCCCTTTTTCTTTTCAGCACTCCTTTTTTATACATTATTTTTAGTGTTTTCTTCCCAGCTCGTACTCTGTTCTGTGCGTTTTCAAGTTATAAAGGCAATTCCTTCCCAGTTTAGGGACTTACGCCTTTGGTGCTAGTCTCTAGCCCCTGGCCTATGGAAGGTGGGCTTGGGGTAGTCACAGCACGGGCATCGGGGGACGGGTCGTGAGAGCCAATAATTTCCCTAATATAATCCTAGATTCCTTCACCCTATCCTAGAGCTTTTGGTCTTTCCCAAATATCATTCTTTCAAGGATTAAGGTGTAATCCAACAAAGGTTTCTCAATGAAGTAGTATAACTCTTAACTGATCATTTTTTATTTTGTTTCTTCATCTACCACTTCTATGTAATACCCTTATATTTTATGAAATATTTTATTTTCTAATTAATTTAATCTTTTTGATATTTTTCATTTCACACATCACTGAAAATAATTTTTTTATATTAAATCACTATGTTTGGATTGCATTATATGGAACACCAATTTAATCATGCACTACACACAAAGAGAAGTTTATATTTCTCTAAATATAACACCAAGGTTATCTTACATTACACACAATACTAACTTTCCTTGATGGCTTGCGTAACACTCAAGACCGAGTTAAATTGAACAATAATAAATTGTTAAAAATATTATTATTTAATATAATAAGATATAACCTAGTCGTTAAGTTGGAGTTTATGAATAGGATTAACTAACTTATGAAAATAAATGGTTGAATTCATTGGTTGAAAATTAATTAGGAATTAATATAATAACCAATTAAAAATAAAGGGAATGTTTTTATAAAAACTAGTTTTATCCTCACAAAGGAATTTTATCCTAATAAATTAAATTAATTAATATTGGTTTAAGGATATTAATTAAAAAAATATTTTAACTATTCTATGAAATATTTTTTACATTCATCAAATATATTTTATAGGCATGATATAGGAATAAAGCCAATATCACACATAAAAACCTATATATTTATAAAAGAAGTGTTACAACCTTTTGATGGAGAACCTATTTTAAATATAAATTTTTTTAACTTTTATAAATTTTATATGTAAAAATAAACATTATTTTTGAAATATAAACATAAAAATTATGTTAGTTTGAATATTTTCTATTTTTTGTGAAGATTCATTTTTTTATGAATAGTGAAAAATACTTAATTTTATTTAAAAACTAATTTTCATCTAATTTATTTATAAGGTTAAATTATATTTTTGATGGTTTTAAAGTTATATTAGATAAAAAATACATTGATTAATGCAATTTAGTTCATTGAAATAATTTTCACTTTGAAATTGGATATAAAACCTTACCGAACTTTTGAACCTTTTTTAATTTAAAAACCTATTTTGTCATTCCATCTATGGGATTGAATTTAAATTAATTTTCACCACTTTTGTGATTGGAATTTGAAAAAATTTATTCCATATTTTGAATCATAATAATTTATAATGTCTAAAAATTTAAACTTATTTTTTTACCAAAAATATTTTTTGAATGTGATTAAAATTAATTACAATTATTAAGAGAAAGATTAGTTTGTTAAGGGTATAAACCTTAAACATAAAAGACAAAATAACCTATAAAATTATCCAAAATATATTTTTATGACATATTTTGAAAACATAATCTCTTGGATCTGATTTATACCTTTATTGGATCCAATTTTCATAGGAAAAAAATGGGTGGAATTCCTTTTCAAAAAAATTACAAGAAGGCCACTCCTCCTCCACTATAAAAAGGCACTCACCCCTACCACTTCAACACACCTCTTAAGAGACTTTGGATCTACCAAGATATTCCAAAATAGATTATAAAAATACCTCTTTAACATAAACCTATAATCATAACCTTGGTAATAAATCCATACAAGGATGCCCTTTGGTGAAAACCAAAATGAGTTACCCAAATAAGAGGTAACATCCTTCTTTAAATTATTTAGTTTTATTTTCATTATCCACCCACTAAATTCATATTATTTCATTTTTATATAATAACCTAAGTATAAAAAATATTCTTAAATGTTTTTATTATAATTTTTCAACCTAAACTTACACACACATCCATATAATGGGTAACGAACTTATTATTCGTGTGTACGGTGAACTACTGCCTCGCGTAATGATGTTGTTCATTTTTCCTTTATGAACTCTCATGGTTGGTTATTGTAATGTAAAATGTATTTTTATATATTATATATGATATTTATGATGTATTTATTCTTATTGAATTATTATATAACACATACCTTCATGATTTCCATTTTTTTGTAAATATGATAATTTCGTTTGAGGTAGTGTGGACTACCGCCTCCTCAAAGTGATGTGATTTGTTTACACCATACATGGAATGTATTAAGGATGATTTTAGTGAATTTATATGATATATATAAAATAATAAAGATACTGTAATTATAATATATATATATATATATGTCATTTAATTTTTTTTCAATACATTAACAAAACAGAAGCAACATTCATGCATACATACGACCTACCATTTCTAGGAATGGTGTATTTAATTTTATACTTATAAAATATATAGATTTTTATAAATATGTATATACTGAATATATATGATATTTATAAGAATTTTTACATTCTCTAAATAATTAAATCATGATCAATTTAAGAGGATCAAGAATAAAGAGTCAAAATATATACAAAAAATAAAGCAGATATTACCTGAAATGTAGCATTGACATGGAATTATTAATAAAAAAGTAATATAAATTCATAAAAAATAATATATGGTATTATATATAATAATTTGGTTATATATTAGATTTATAATAAACTTATATTTATTATATAAGAGTTTTGAACGTGTATGAAAAAAATCAAGACTTAAGGTAAGAATATTTCTAGTCTCACTTTTATTTATAATAGATTTATGTCTTATTCACCACTAATTCATATTGTATGGTGTATATAATAACCATTAATATGTTATATTATTATTAAAATTAAATTTATTTTTATAACATATCCATTTTATGATCTCTCTTTCATAGGGTTTATGTTTCAAATGTTACAAAATTGGTAATGTAATTTTGTCTCAATTTCCCTTCTTTGAGACACATGACATGTTATGCATATATATTTTTCTATTAGGTGTATATAATTAATTTGACATTCTATATCATGAATATAATTATTTTCAGGATATTTTAAACTTCATTTAATTTTATTATTTCAATTGTATTATGATTCGAAGTAACCAATGTGGTAAAGGTTTGTTGTTATAATCTCATCATTTATCGAGATTGATTATGATTATGATTCTATTGATGAAATATTATGATCTATTTATCAATAAATCTCATTAATTTTATTACAATATGTTTATTCATGTTATATCCTTGTAACGGTACCATTTTCCAATATTTTCTACTTAAGATAATTCATAACAAAATTCTATAAAAATCTGACTTTATTTATCCTTTCAGTTAGAAATTCTTATTTCTTTAAAAACCATTCTTTTCTAAAAATGTTTCCCAAAAGGTTTTAATATCATACAATTATTTTTAAATTAAATATTTACCCATTTTTTACCTTTTTACCAAACAGTTTTAAAAGGAATATTCTTGTTATTTTCTGGTCAAGGCACATTTCTAAACATTTAATGTGAAAAAAAATGTTCAACATGTACAAACTTACCACCATCATGATTGTAATTTCCTTATAGATTACTTTATAATTTTATATGGTTATATTTAAATAAAAAAATATCCGAATATTCGGGAAATTGGTAGAATTTAAAGGGGTTTTCAAAGAAAATGGTTTTAAAAAAAATTATGTTCAAAAAATGTTTTAAAATATTTTTCAAACCTACCTTTATAAGTTTTAAAAAGGTTATTTTTAAAGAAAATTCAATTCAATTATTTCATTTTTTATTTAAAATTTTTCAAAACCATTTTCTTGAAAAGGGTTTCAAAAACTATTCCAATCCGTATTTTTAATTTTTTTTAAGTTGTTTTTAAAGAAAAAGGTTTACAAAATTATTTATGATTTTAAAAATAAATTTTTAAGAGGAAAAGATATTTTCCTTAAGAAATGTTTTGAATGAATTAGTAAGGACTTATTTATAAGTAATATAATTTTAAAATGGTTTTATGAAAATTATTTTCAAATAAAGGCTATTTTCCTTAAGAAATTTACCATGTGATCTTTCAAAATATTTCTCCATAAAAGATGGAATACTTTCTTATAGTTTATGAATAAAATTAATATTATTTCTTGAATGGTTTATATTTTGATTGAATGGTGTTTATGATACCCATTTCTATTTAAAATGTTATATGATTTTGAAACCAAATTTTTTCATGGGTTATTATTTGATGAAATGATTATGAAACTTATCCCTAATCCATATGTTTTGAAGTGATGAGACATTAATGAACCCATATCATTTAATGGGTCATGATATGATAAATATTTTTTTATTATGTATTCCATGCATATATTATTTCATTATGTGATGGGTGTGACCTATATCTCCCTCTAATGAATTGGGTAATTATTAAGGTTTTATGAGCTTGAGATAGAAAATGGGATGGCATCCCAAGCCATAAATAATAGGTAATCTTAACACTGATACAATAGGGTACATAGGAGGGTATCCAAATCCTAAAACAAGAGGTAATTTTAAGCCTGAAATACAAGGGAATATCAAGCCCAAAATAAGAGGGAATCTCAAGCTTGAAATAAGAGGGTAGCCAGTGGATATCCCGAGCCTAAAACAAGAGGGTATATAGGAGGTAATGATAATCCTGAAAAAAGAGGGTCCAAGGGATAGAATCACAAGCCATAAATAAGAGGGTGCATGGGAGGGAATCCCAAGCCCGAAACAAGAGGGTTAATGGGATGGAATCCCAACCCCAATGTAGATAAATGGGTTATTATCTCAAGACTAACGTGATATGAAGTTTTTGGTAGGTATCCTTGACATAGGATTTTCTTTGTTTATGTGTATTCCACAAGTTCCATTTATTATTCCTAAGTTATTATTTCATGGATAATGCTCTTTTTTCCCTTATGATTCATGTTTTATGAACTACCAATATTTATTCCATGACTCGTGCATATGATCTTTGATATACAGGGTATGATCTTCAAATGGTATTCTCATGTTATAATACCATTATTCTCATATTACACTTATATATCTCGTTTTTTTACCCTTACTAAGAATTTTATTTCACTCCTTTCTTATATTTCCTTTATCCATGTTATAAATAAAGGTTTTAGTTAGGAGTAAAAGAGGGAAAGATCATGGTGGAAAAAATTTAAGATCTTTCACAAAGTTTGAAGATTTTGTTTCCAAGTTCTCAAAGATACTAAACTATTATGATCCTCGTCCCTAAACTTTTTTTATATGCTGAATATTCTTATAAAATGATGTAATATCCATGTATGTTAATCTTGGGTCACTATAGTTGGTATCAAAGGAAATGATTATTCAAACTTGGGAAACTAGTATGTGAAAACTTTAGTAATATCCATAGGTTTATTTCTAAGGATATGTATAATTATGTCTCTAAGGATAAGTCTAAGGATAAGTCGAAGTATAAGAAAATGTCTAAGAATTTCTTTAAAGGATAGATTGAGTGGTTTCCTATAAATACATTCTTTTATAGATATTACAAGTGGATGTGGATTTGTCATATATTTACCTAGGGGTAACAACACTAAAGGTGGGTTGGTCCTAACTCAAGCATAATTGGGTACATGATAATGGGCCTTGTTGTACGCCTGGTTTGACACTCCTAGGGGATATGATTTGGGAATTCACAACACTTTATGAACCTTCATGAAGGATTTAATTATAAGTTTTATATGAATGGACTAGGATACACCTAATTTTTTTTTTGATTAAATAAGTATGTGTCATGATTTAGGCATCCTATAAGTTATTTTTTCATGATTATGTGGTTTCCATTATGATAAATGTTTTTCACACTATGATTTCTAGTTTTACTCAATGGTGGGGACTAGAAGGAACTTTGTTAACATTGAATGTGACATATGTGGAAAGTATGGGAATTATGAAATTCTATTTCCAAAGTGGAAATATCATTAGGATAATTAAGAAGGTGTTATAAGTATTGGACATAATGCTAAAGATAAAGAGTCTTCAAACAATGTGTGAAAGGTATGGGATGTTCTTCCAATATTTTTTACATTCAACATATGCAGCATGATTAGGTTGAGGTTGAGGAACCTTAATACATGATTCATATTTCATATTCTAGGAAAGTGGTATTAAGGAATAAGCTAATAAATCCTGAGTAATGCTCTAATAATAATGTTGGATGATTGAAGTGTATATGTTTTGGAATTAAAAGATTATGTTATATGAATTTGGAATTATATAAGGATTTTTTGTAGATGTTTTTATTTAAGTATTTTAAGCAATGTGTTTAATGATACTGAAGACCTAGAAATTTTATTTAATGTCAAGTTTACATTAAGGGAAGGAAACCCTTAACATGTTCTAGAGGAGGACAAAATGATATTTTATATGGATAAATTGGTGATAATATGGATAAATTAAATTTGAAAGTATTTATGACATTATAACTCATAAATGATTTGTTGAAAAAGTAGTCTATGTTATCATCAATGAAGTTTAAAACTCATTTTATTTAATTAATATATCAAGTAATCTTTGGAATAAGGAATCATGTATGTTTTTGAAATGTATTTTTGGTAATTCATGTTATTAACATGTTTCAATAGAATATACAATGAGGTTGTTAACATTTCTCGAATGTGAAAACCATGAGATACTTTACGATATATGTGGGATCAATGTTAATCTGATTTTTTGACCTTATTTATAAATTTTTGGATCTTTATCTTTCGGAAAGGTTATAAGTTTAAACAATTATGTATTTTTTAAGTTAAACTTCAGATGAAGTTTCTGAGATTAAATTATTATCTCACTACATGATAATTTATTCATATTGGATAACCTATTCTAAAAACATTGTGTTGATTCAAACTGATGATATATGGTATGGTTTATCATGGACCTCATGATTTTTTAGTGATTCAATAATGAAAAATCCACCTTCCTTCCTTGGAGTAAAGGATTAAATGGGAATAGTCAAGGAACAACCAAAGGGTGATATTGGGAATATGTAATGAAATAAAATCAATTAAGTATATATTCTTGTAAAAGTTATTCAACTTTAGGAAAAAGGAACTTGAAACCAAAAATGATAACCTAGTATCTTTGTTTCCGATAAATCAAATGGTCCCTTTGATCATTACGGATTAATGTATTTTTGATTGTTGACTTTTTCCAAAAAATGTTCTCTATCGCTCTCTATCATAAAATTGTATTTAAATTTCTCTTCGAAGTTCATATTTTCACTTACCACCCATGTTTTTATGTGTAAAACTAGTTATATATTACTTCGGGTAACCTTTATGTTTCCAATTTTCCTTTTTCAAAGGAAGTTTTAGTATTCATTTTTACGATGTGGGTTTCTATGAAAGTGAATTTAAAGTATTAAACCTTTGATAACCTATAAAAAATATAATGGAAAAATTCATTTTAAGGGGGGTATAATTTAATACCCTAATATTTTGTGAAATAATTTTTTTAAATTAATTTAATTTGTTGGATATTTTTCATTTCGCATGACACTGGAAATAGATTCTTATATTAAAGCATTATTTTTGGATTGTGTTATATGAAAAACCAAGTTAATAGTGCACTACACATAACACAAAGTTTTTATTTCTCTACATGGATCATCGAGGTTATCTTACATTACATGCAAGACTAACTTTCCTCAATGCCTTGTGTAACACGCAATACCGGGTTTTACCAAACAAAAATATATTATTAAAAATATTATTATTTAATATAATAGGATACAACCTAGCAGTTAATTTGAATTTTATGAATATAATTAAATAAATTATGAAAATACCTGGTTTAGTTCATTGGTTACAATTTAATTATAAATGAATATAAGAACTGATTGAATATAAAGGGAATATTTTTAGAAAAACTATTTTTATTCACAAAAAGGAATTTTATTATAATACATTAAATTAATTACTATTATTGAATTATATTAAGGAAACATATATTTTATATATTCAATGAAATATTTTTTTCATTCATCACATATATTTGATAGGCATAAGACAAGAAGAAACCCAATATTAAACATAAAAACCAATATTTTTATAAAAGTAGTTTTACCGCATTTTAATGGAGAAACTATTTTAAAAATAAATTTTGGAAATTTTATAAATTTTATAAGTAAAAATAAAATTAATTTTTAAAATATAAAAAAAATTAGTTTAGGGGGAATATTTGGTATTTTTCTATGAAGTTTCATTGTTTTTATGAGTAGTGAAAATTACTGAATTTTAATTCAAAACAGTTTTTTCAAATAATTTATTTATAAGAATAGATTATTTTTTGATTAGTTTTACAGTTAAATTAGATCATATATTAATAAATTAATAAAATTTAGTTCATTTTAATCAATTTCACTTTGAAATTAGATATAAAAGCTTACAAAACTTTTGAACTTTTTATTTATAAAAACTCGTTTTGTCGTTCTGTATGTGGGATTAAATTTAAATTAATTTCTACCACTTATATGGTTGGAATTTGTAAAAATGTATTAAATATTTTTAATGATAATAATTTATAATTTATAATATGTTCAACTTTTTTTACCAAAAAAATTAATGAATGCGATTTAAATTAATTACTATGTTTAAGAGGAAAATTAACTTAACAAGGGACTAAACCTTAATATTAAGAGCCAAATGACCTATAAAATTGTAAAAAATATATTTTATGGAAATATTTATACCTTATCCTCTCTTTTATATAAGTTTTACCATTATTTTTTCCACTTTTCATTGGAAAAATGTGGGTGGAATTCCCTTTCAAAAAATTTACAAGAACATCACTCCTTCTCCACTATAAAAAGGAACTCACCCATATCACTTACACACACACACACCAATAAAACCACTTTGGATCAACCATGATCCTATAAAATATCTCTTAAAAATACCTAACCTAAACCTAGAATCCTAACCTTTGAAATAAATCCATCCAAGGATGTGCTTAGGGGTAAACTAAAAGGTGTTACCTGAATAAGAGGTAACATCCTTCCTTAATATATTTAATTTTATTTTCATTATCCACCCCCTAAATTATTTTTATTTAATATTTATATAATAAAAATAGTATCATAAATATTCTGAGATGATTTTATTATAAGTTTTTTACCTACAATTACACTCACATCCGTCTAATGGTTAATGAACTTTCTGTTCTTGTGTACGGTGAACTACTGCCTCACGAAACAATGTTGTTTGTTTTTCCTTTACCACATTTCATAGTTTGAAATAATGATGTACAGAGTATTTTTATATGTTATATATGATATTTATGAAATATTTATTTTTCTTTAATTATTATATAACACATAACTTCATGATTTCCATTTTGTGTAAGTATGATAATTTCGTTTGGGGAAGTATGGACTACCACCTCCTCAAAGTAATGTGATTAGTTCACACCTTACATGGAATGTATCAAGGATGAATTTTTTGAATCTATATGATATCTATGAAATAATAATTCTACTTTAATTATAATATATATATATATACATATATGTCATTTACTTTATTTCTTTCAATACGACAATAAAACAGAAACAGTGTCCATGCGTACGTACGACCTACCATCTCCATGAACGGTGTATTCCGTTTCATACTTATATATTATATATATTATTATAAATAAATATATACTGAATATATATGATATTTATACCATATTTTAAATTTTTTAAATAATTAAATCATGATATATTTAGTAGTATCAAGAATAACATGTCAAAACATATATGAAAAATAAAGCGGAAATTACCTCAAATGAAACATTAACATGGAGTTGTTAATAAATAGGTAATATAATATCATAACAAAATAATATATGGTATTATATCAAATAATATTTTCCTGTATTATATTTATAATAAACTAATATTTATTATATTTGATTTTTGAACATATATGAAGAAAGTCAAGACTTAAGGTAAGGGGATTTCAAGTCTCACTTTTATTGCTGTGAGATTTAGGTCTTATTTTCCACTACTTAGTATTGTGTTGCGTATATACTGAACATGAATATATTATATGATTATTATAATAAAATTTATGTTTATTAAATATTCATTTTATTATCAATCTTTCATGGGGATTATGTTTCAAAAGTTACCAAATTGGTAATGTAATTGTGTATCAATTTGATTCTTTGAGACACATGCCATATTATGAACCTATATTTTTTTATGAGGTGTATATATTTATTTTGACATGTTATATCATAAATATCCTTTATTTAATGATATTTTAATCTTCATTTAATTTTATTATTTCTATTTTATTTTGATTCAAAGTTACAAACATGGTAATGGTTTATTATTATAATCACATCATTTATTAGGATTGTTTATGATTATGCTTCCATTGATGAAATATTATAATAAAAATATCAATAAATCTCATTAATTTTCTTAAACTCTAGTTATTCATTTTATATCCATGTAATGGTACAATTTTTTCACTCTTTTGTAATTGATATCATTAAGAAAATGTTTTTATGAAAATCTGACTTTATTTCTCCTTTCGGGCCAAAATATGTGTTTCTTTTAAAACATTTTGTTTCTAGAAATGTTTTCTAAAATGGTTTAATATTATCCTATGATGTTTAAATTACTTTTTTACCCACGTTTTACATTTTTTTAAAATTATTTTAAAATGAATTTTCTTATCATTTCTTGATCAATACACTTTTACAGTTTTATGAAAAGGATTTTCAGAGACAAGATATTTTCTTTAATAAATGTTCCATGTGATCTTTAAAAATCCTTCTCCGTGAAATATGACATACTTTTTGAAAATTTATAAATACCATTAATATTATTTCTTGAATGGTTTATGTTTTTATAGAATTATATTTATGATACCCATTTCTATTTAAAGGGTTATATGCTTTTGAAACACATTTATTTTCATATGTTATGCTTTGATAAAATGATTATGAAACCTATATATATTTTATAGGTTATGATGTGGTGAAATGTTGATGACACCCATATCATTTAATGGGTCATGATATGATTAATGTTTTATTATCTTTTGGTACATCCATGTATTATTACATTATGTGATGTGTGGTACCTATAACTCCATCCAATGAATTGGGTAATGATTAATTTTTTATGATCTCAAGAGGGTAAAAGGGAGGGAATCCCAATTCTGAAACAATAGGGCATCTTAACCCCAAAACAAGAGGGTACACGAGAGGGAATACTAAGCCTAAAACAAGAGGGTATTTTAATCCAGAAACAAGAGGGCATATCAAGGCCAAAATAAATGTTCATATCAAGCTTAAAACAAGAGGGAATATGAAGCTAGAAACAAGAGAGTATATGGTGGAAATTCCAAGCCTAAGACAAGAGGGTACACGGTATGGAGTCCCAATCCCAAAATAAGAGGGTACACAAGAGGGAATACCAAATCTGTAACAAGAGGGTACACGGGAGGGAATCCCAAGCCCGAAGCAGGTACATGAGTTATTAGACCAGGACTAACATGTTATGAAGGTTTTGGTAGGTATCCTTGACATAGGATATTGTATATTTATTTTTATTCCATAAGTTCCATGTCTTATTCTTATGTAATGCTTTTATGGATCATGCTCTTGTTTCTTTTATGATTATTGTATTATGAACTACTAATATTTATTCCATGACTCTTGTATATGATCTTGTATATGTAGGGTATGATCTTCAAATTTTATTCTCATGTGATTACATACTTATTCTCATGTTATGCTTATATATCTCTTTTTTTTACCTTTACTGAGCATCTGAGCTCACACATTTCTTATATTTCCTTTCCCATGTTATAAATAAAGGTTTTAAGTAGTTTTACTAGAGGGGAATATCTTTCTTGGAAACATTGAATATAATTCAAGAAGTTAGAATATTTTTTTCTATGTTTCCAAATACACTAAACTATTATGGTCCAGAGGCATGTAATTCTGTAATGTATTGAATATTCATCTAAAATGATGTAATATCCATGTATGTTAATCCCGGGTCATTATAATCTAAATAAATGGTATCTATTATAAAATAATTACTTATGTATATTAAATATAATTAGTTATTATTATTATTATTAAACAACCAATATCCACCTTATTTCCATTCCATAGAATGCAAGTACATAGCTACTACGTACATATGGATTATCATCTCCACATAGCGTTGTAATTCATTTTTCATCACCACTTTACTTGGATGGTTATAATGATAAATTTAAAATATATATGTGTTATTTATGATATTATTATTATTTTTAAAATGTTAATTGTTATTTAGTTATCTTTCATTTAATCTATGGAAAAATGGAATCAGTATTCATGCATATTTATGGCCTACCGTCTCCATTAATGGTGTAATTCATTTTTCTATATCTATATTTTTTAGATAACTATAAATATATATAAATATATATAAGGAATATATATGTAATTACCAGCTCATTCTCATTGGCTTGAGAGCAAAAAGAGTCATTACTTGGAAATAAGATACACCCCCAAGACACCAAAGGATGGTAATAAATGTCAAAGGGTTTCAAATACAATTGGGGGATGATTTACTCTTTAGTAAATAAACTAATAAACTGAAAAACAATAACCAAACCATTTACTAAATGATGCATGAACCAAATAAAGATAACTAAACAACTTCATGTATCTCAAAACCATATCAAAGTGTGAAATAGTGGTATACCAAACCATTGTCAAACTAAACATTAGATAAAAAACATGAGACTCTCAAGAGGCCACTGGACTCCATGCTTCATAATCTTCAAGATCCAAAATCATCGAACATCCCAAATATCATCATATAGTGCTAAAAACGTGGGAAACATTATATTTTCCTCTATCCCAGAAGATAACATCTAAAAAATCACCAAAGTTCCAAAGTAGGGGTGATTATAAAACTCATTAGGTTTTCCTCAATGAATTCCATACTCATTCCACTAGGATAAAAGATTTAGTCACATTTACATAAAATATTTCATATAAAACAATTTAACAAAATAGTTTATAACCAAAGACAAACAAGTTCCAAAAACTAATTGCAACCAAGTGAAAACAAAACTAAATGAAAAAAATTTCCTAAAAGTTATTTTTCCAAAAGAATAACTAATAAAATCTTCAAAAAAATTCTTCTTATCATTTGGCATAACCATTCCATTGTTCACAACACACTCACACATGCATGCTTCGTTTGAAAGTTTCATACTCACGAGCAGTCTCCCATCCAATTACCTTGTGTGCCAATGACACGTGCCACAAATCTAGGGTCACTTTACTTGTACCCTAATGGTACTCATCCCTTATTAAGTTCCCTTCATTCATTAACTCACACAAACACCATTTATTCTAAATATCTCCATTAACAAAATGAACCACTTTAATAAAATTGGACTTTTATTAAAAACCAAAGCACAACTGATTTAAAAGTAGAATTTATTTCAATAAAACATTCCCTTTTTATTGAAAAAATATTATAAAATTCTGGTTCCAACCATATAGAAAAATTCCCTTTTTAAAATCCATATTTTAAAACCATTTACAAAAGCACTTTACTAAAACACCCAATTTTTCAAATTTCACAATCATCACTCAAAAAGGTTTCCAACAAGTGTTAAACAACCAAATAACAATCAATTCAACACAAAAAATTAAATTTTAAATCATACCAATCAGTTATAATAAGTGGATTTCAGAAAGAAGCCTCCTACCTTGAAGGTTTTTACAAAAAAACCCAATGAATGAAGAACACATAAGAAAACCGGGATGATTATCCAAGAACCCACCTTAGAATTATTTTCTTAGAAATATCAAGACCAAAACTCATCATATTTAGAATCTACACACCTAGATCTAAACATAACGGGTGTATATATAAGAAACCAATATAATAGGAAAAGTAAATCTAAGTAGATCTATGAAACTGATCAAGAAAGAAGAAGAATGATCACATACCACAAGAATCTGGATTTTATTCACCAAGGGAAGACTTCAGATCTCATTCGGACCGATAGGAGAACCTTCTTTGGCCTTAGGAGAATAAAAATTCCATGTTATGGCCAGTTTGGGTAAAAGAATGAGGGTGTTATGGTAAAAAAGAGTGAGATCCTATTTTTAAGGATCTCATTCTGAATTTGCGCACGGTTTGGCCACACGGTTAGGAAACCATGTGTTAATTGTACGGTATCCCCTGCTCACATGACTTCCCCCTTCATGGTCTCATAAACCATGCTAGATCTAATGCCTCAAGAGGGCCCCAACACATAGTTTGTCATCACTATTAGGAAAACCATGTGTCACTCGTGCGACTTCTCTTTATCCCCAGAAACACTTTCCAACATTCTCCCAAATCTACCAACTATCACCCTTACACTTTATAACCATATAAAGCATCAAGTAAGGGTTAAATACCAGAAACTGGGGGTACTACAATATATAATATTTATATCGTGGTTAACATTCTATATATTATGGATCCATGATCATATTACAAGTATTGGAATTGAAGAAATGAAACATCCATGAAAAAATGAAACAGTTAACACCTCGAAGCAATGATTATTAATAAATAAGCATTGAAATGTTATAAAAGGAAAATATATGCTATTATAAGTATTTAAATTATTCTATTATATTAGTATAATAAATTTAAATTTATTATATAGGAGGTTATAAAACTTTTAAAGAAAGTGGAACTTGAGATAAGAGTTTTATGTTATAATCTCGTTGTTTGTCATGATTGTTTACGGTTAAGTTTATGAAGATGAAATTTTATGATCTAACCCTCAAGAATCTCATGAATTTTATTCTCCTCTATTTATTTCTATAGATTATATGTTTTCATTTCATTTTACTCTCTTTAAGTACTCAAGAGACTAAATTAATATTTTTTATAAAATCTCACTTTATTTCTCTCTTTCCTTGAAAATCCCTTTTCTCCCATGACCATGTTTTATAGAAATTTTTTTAAGAAGGTTTTACTATTAACCTATTGTTGTATAAAATTAATTTTTAACCCTGATTTAATTTTTATAATTTTTTTAAAATGAATCTTCTTTTTATTTTCCAAACATGGTAATTTTGAATTTTTTACAAAAAATGTTAAAGGAATATTTATTTTAATGTACACAGCATGAACAACATTTCTCACTATAATGATAAATAAATTTTTTAATTATTACTTATATATTTCCATAGTTATTTTCAAAATAAATTTTGGACAATTTTATATTTTAAAAAAAATATTTCAAAATAAAAATGGTATTTTCCTCATGAAATATTCCAAGTGGTCTTTTAAAGGAATTTTAATCTAAGATGCCATACTTTGATGTTACTTAGGATTTATTAGGGATATGATCCAATGATATCATCCTTATTATTTCTCTAGATATTTTGTGATTATGATTATGGGATGTTTATGAAACCTATTTATTTTCCACTAATTATGATATAATTAATTGTTGAAATGTTTATTAAACTCGTTTTCTTTCTACAAGTTATGATATATGATGGATAATTTATGATCATGTAACATGCATAAAAATGGCTTGTGATTATTTCATTACCCCACCCACTAGGTCCCTACTAGCTATAAATAAGCTATGTGTGGCACCCCAATCCAACCTACGATAGGCTAGGGGATGGAAACCAGCACCGAGTAGGTATATCACTCACATGGGGGGCCTTATCCTAAGGCAGTTGTACATACTCACTCATATTCAAGTATCCACATAATGTTGAAAGGTAAAATAAATATAATACCAAAATTCATACATACATCAATATCCCACATCATAGTATGACATAAGTGTGGGAAATCATAAAAGGATAAATACAAGCCCTCTAAAACTATAAAAAGAGTCCAACCTACTAAGTAAAGAGGGGACTGCTGCCAAATGAAACTCCTAGAACTAACATATCATCATCTCAAACTATTATTTTCCTACTCCTGGTCATCCTAGGACTCCATCATAAGTCTTTCCATATGCATAATACAAAAAATGTGTTTTTAGATCCCATACAAGGGTGAGTTTAACAATACAAAGTTGGAATCCCCAACATCACCAAACTTAAATCATCGAGAGAGTATTCATATCATAATCAAGAAGATATTTCAATCATGATGTGTTATATAGTAATAATAATAACCTTTATATACTCAAGATATACACCATGTCTCAAATTAATTTCATAACCATACTGCCATCCTAGGATCTCCTCATGGCTTAAAGGTAATTCTCACCTAGTAGAACTCACTCCAAGAGCCTTACAAACACTAAGGCGTATCATATAATAAGTTGTTCTCATCAATCCTAACCAATAATAAGTACACACTAGAACTTATAAGATACTAATACATAGATAGGGGATCTAACCCTAGGCCTATGGGTGATTCCAAACCCTAACTAGGATAACCTGATAGGATTGGGATCATATGCCTTGATAATTAGTTAGAGGATTCCTAACCCAACCAAAAGAAGAAATAAATGTTATATGATCACACCACAAGCCACACAGATAGATTCCTAAACACTATCTAAGACTAATCAAATAGATGGGATCACATCCTATTCTTATGAAGTGATTCCACATTATACCCTTATAAGGATGGACCAAGAGGTTTCACCCCACTGATATTGGTATGCACTTAAGAGAATAAGGGCCTCAACCTAAAATAGAAAAATTACATGAATTTTATAGGGTATACATATCATTTCTATTCTACCATGGGTCTATACATGTACTTTGTCCCATTCCCATGTACTTTGGGTTATGCATGTGTACTCTAGCCATGTATGTGTACTCTATTTGTACTTGTGTACCTAGGTATGACCAAGTACATGGTTATTCCCATGTACTCTATCTATTTCCATGTAATTGGTTGTGTTTGTTCCTATTTACCCCTGGGGTATACTCAGAGTCATCAATTATTGGTCACACGGAATGTATTAGGTATCACAAAACATGTGATATTTTATTTTCATGAAACCCTAGTCATCGTATCTAGGGGAATACATGTTGTGTGTTATTTAGAAGACACATCATGTATATAAAGATTTTATATAATCCCATAACCTTTAAGTGTCTTTTCCCCACACTTCCAATTCCTATATTCCATCTTTTATGTTTTCCGTAGAACCTGGATCTCGGTTCACTGAACTTCGAACATCACTGGTGATCAAATTCTTGCCACCAAATCTTCTTATGAATCAATTCCCAACATGATACATGGATATATCACCAAACCACACCTAATAAATTATCTATCTGATCCTATATCATCAATATTCAACATCATAACTAGTTCATAACATCAATACTAAATCTAACCCTATGGTAATGATATGTTTCACTAAATAATGACCCTGAAACAATCATTCACTGGGAATTTTTTGAACCACCAACTAAAAGAATTATTGATTATCAATTTGGAAAGAACATGGGGAGAAAATCATGAAACCTCAGTGTGAGGAATTAATGTTTTCCATTAGTCATGTTGGATTCCATTCATTATTGACGAAATCAGAGATTTCTAGAGATAATCAATAATTAATCAAAAAATATCAATTCATAATTATAGGAAGATTCATCATTAAGCATAAATCAATGATTGACCTACAAATCAAATTTTCAGAAGAATTTATTCATGTTCTACATAAGATAATCAAAATGGGGATTAAATCAACATAAAAGCATCATTCCTAAATTTTGGATCAGTTTTTGATGAATAACGATTCTACATAATTATCATTGGTGAGATCCATAATCTCCTTTGCAAAGCAATCATTGCACCATGGTCTTTTATTGTTCATCCCATAACTCTCCTCCCAATGGATCCTCTCTAATACCTAAGGTTATGTGGATAAATCTAGGTCTTTTCTAAAGTCAGGATTAAATAGAGGAGGGAGTTAGGTCTGACCAATAAATAACCAATAAATTTATTTATTTATTTATTTAATTATTATCCACCAATGATCGCACTTAAGTGAAACACCCAATGCGCACAAAGGTTTTATCTTAATTACGGTAAAACCCGAATTTTGGGTTTAATTGTGGTCTCATTTTTTTTGATACTATCTTTAGTATTTATTCCATTATTTGAGAAAAAATTCATAGTCATGATGTAATATATTTAATATTTTTATTATATCAATATTGAGTCTTCATGAGCCCCAAAATCTCTTGATGACCCAACGCTTGTCCTTGAAAACATATTTTAAAATATTCTAAAGTATTTTAAGAAAAAAAATAGAGTTGTTACATTCTCCCCATATCATACATTTTCATCTCAAAAAGAAAAAACCTTCTCAAAATGGTAGGGTTACTGAGCTCGCATATAGTTAACCCACTCTGAGGTTCTCTCATTAATATTCTCATGCTGCTACTGGACACCAACTAAGGAAACCAATCACCCACAAAGGATCTTCTCCTCTCGATACTCGATCTCTAAATGGTACTCTGTAAAGGTAGTTTCATCATCGATATCCATATTTCCTCATTCTATAAAACCTGATAGGTCATGTAAATACCGATTTATATGTGACACATGGAAGAATTAATACACATGATATTACTTCCTTGGTAGGGATAATAGGTATACCACCTCACCAAACCTACATAGTATCTGGAAAGGTCCTTAGGATCTTTGAGATAACTTGTTTCCCTGGCCAAATATTTGAAATTCTTATCGAGGTGATACCTTCAAGAGAACATGGCCTCTCTCAAGAAACATCAAAGGCATTAATTGTTAATTTTCATAAGACTTATGACAGTTGGGGTAGTCAGCATCCACTCTTGTATGACATTCACCTTATCTATTATTGCTCACACCAACTCTGGGATCATGAATGTTGACTCCCTTGGATCATTCCAGCATAGTGGTGACCTGAAGTGTCACCCGTACAAGGCCTAAAATAGTGTCATACTGATGGTGGAGTGATAACAATTTTTATATGAAAACTCCACCAAGGGTAGGTGACTATCCCAACTATGGTTGAAGTCTAACATACAAGCCCAAAGAATCTCCTCTAAAACCTAAATAATCTACTCAGTATGGAAATCTATCTATGGGTGAAACATTATGTTCAAATGTAACTAAGTCTCAAATTCCTTCTACAATCCTCTCCATAATATTAATGTGAAGTGAGAATTATAGTCTAAAATGATCATCGATGGAACTCCATGGATCTGGACTATCTCCTACAAGTAAAGGATTCATAATCTATCAACTAAACTATTCTCTCATATGGATAAGAAGAAGAGAAACTTAGTGAGTTGGGCTATGATATCCTAGATTTCATCATGTCCTCTAGAATATCATAGAATCTCCATCAAGAAGTCCATAGAGATACCATACCACTTCCACTCTATCACCTCAAGGGGTTGATCCAAACCCACTAGAACCTAGTTCTCAGCCTTCACCTTCTGATAAGTGAGGAATCAAGAGATAAACTCATCTAAATTCTTATTCATTCCCAACCACCAAAACTAACACTAAATTTCCAAGTAAATATTTACCACTCTGGGATGTACCACTAAGGGGGCATATGGAACAACCTCAAAACCTCGTCTCGCAGTGTCACTGGTTCCATGGTTCATCCTAGAAAAAATATGACATGCTCCCCACCTTCATAAATTACATCAAGAGTATTTCTAGTGGATATCTTAACACATAAGGCCTCACAGTCCTTATCTTGAGGCTGAGCCTCCCTAACATGTTGTAGAAGCGGATGGGTAACAACCATTGACTAGAGGTAAGTTAAACTATCTACATACCCTAAGGAAAAATGCAATGAGGTTAATTACTTTACAACCTCTCTCAACAACTATTAATAATATATCCTGCAAAAAGCATATTCCACCACATTACCCATTCCAAGAGTATAAAAAATATCAAATTCATAATCCTAGAGGAACTCTAGCTGCCACCCCAATCTCAAGTTGAGATATTTCTATGAAAATATATACTTCAGACTCTTTCAGTCGAAATAGATGATAAACCATTCACATATAAGGTAGTTTATCCCCATATTTGGATCAATGACCATCATTAATAGCTCTAGATCATGGGTCACATAGTTATACTCACAGGGCCTTAACTACCATGAACCATAGGAAATCATTATCTTCCACTACATAAAAACACAACCAATACTAGTTCTAAATGCATAAAAATATATAATGTACTCAACACCCTCCTCTAGAGGCCTCAAGATGGAGGCACCCATCAACCTCTACCACAAATCATGAAAAGATTATTGGAGATCCTCTATCCAAATGAAAGGATTACCCTTTCGGGGTAAAGCATCCAAGGGTGATTCAATCCTAGAGAAATTAGGTATGAACCTATGATAGTGTCATGCCAACCCAAGGAGACTCTTCGCCTCAGACACATTCTTGGGTGGCTCCCAAGATAAAACTACCTCATCCTTGGCTGGGTCCATAGCTACTCTCCCTTCTAAGGGGAAATGTCCTAGGAAGTTGACCTCTTGAATCCTAAACTTCCACTTTGAGATATTTCCATAAATATAGTTCTCTTAGAGTATGTACAGGACCATAAACTAGTGTCTCAGGTGCTCCTCCTCATACACTGAGTACACTAGGATATCATCAATGAAGACCACTATAAACCAATCAAATATAGGTTAAAATATTCTGTTCATGATTCCCATAAACACTGATGAGTTTTTAATAACACTGAAGGTCATCACCAAGTACTCTTAGTGACTATAGATACATCAGAATGCTATTTTTGGTATACCCTCATCGTGAACTCAGATCTGGTGATAGACCGACCTGAGGTCAATCTTTAAGAACCATCTCTGCTATAACAACTGGTCAAAGAGCCCATCGATTATCTATATTTGATACTTGTTATTAACGTTCACCTAGTTCGTGTGATGATAATCCACACACAACCTCAAGATATCATCTAACTTCTTATCAAATAAAACTTGGGCTACTCAGGGGGGAAACACTGGGTCTGATAAAGACTTTCATTTGCAACTCCTCCAACAACACCTTCATCTCATGAAGCTCTAAGGGATCCATCCAATATTCTAGCACAAATATCAAGGTAGCACCTGGGTGAAAGTATATGTCGAAGTTGATCTCTTTTTGGGGAGTTAATCCCAACATGTCCTTGGGGAATACATCCTCAAACTCTTCAACCACAACAGGAAACTAGTAACTAATAAAATCCACTACTCCTATTGTCATACTAGAAAACTAATGAGTAATTGGTTGTATAATCTTACACACAAGTACATCATTCTTTTCCTATAATTAATTCTCACTAATGAAGGAAAATATTTTCCCATCCATGTGAATACACCACATCCTCAACCTAAAACAGTAAATCTATGTATGAACTTTGGATATCTAGTATTTACCTAGTATAACATCATAAGGACTCATCACCACTAAAAAATATCCCAATGGAAGCTCTATCCTCCAAGGGTCAGGTCTACTATTAGTATAAGTGCTTGATCAATGAATCACCTCTAATAGGAGTCTCCAACTATAAAGTTCATATCAAAGGCTCAACTGGAATCTCTAGATATCAAATAAGGGTTGTGGTATGAAAATAGTGTCTTGAAAATGTGTCTATCAGTACTAAAACTAAAGTATAGAAAAACATATCATACCTTTAATCATCCTTAGAGACTCTAGGTCATAGGCCTCCACTACTAGTAACTATCCTTGTCCTTGAACATTAACTCCTTAAGCGTGGGACAAACCACCTGGTGGTGGTGGTGTAAATAGATCAAACCATTGGTCACCTCCTACTACTCTCCAACTCCTCTTACATTTATACCACCCTTTGGACCTCCTTTCTTTAGGAACTATATCTACCTAGATTTCTCATCTATTATTTTTCTATTAGTTATATCATGGGTTAGACAATCGCACAAGATATGTCCCTGACCGTCACAAGAGTAACACTGCCTCTCCCTAAACTAACATGATATTTCCTAAGATCCCTAAACTATAGACCCTCTATCATGAGACTATATTTGGAAATGTGTAACGTGCTTGGATCCCTATGTATGACATCATCTACCATCTACTAAAGTATAAAATCCATGGTTTCCATTACCAACACCAACTATCTATAACTACTCCTACATGAATCTCTCAACCACCAAATCTCACAAGAGAAATCCAGCATAAGTAGGTATGAAAATACGTACCACACTAGCCCCAATATCTTGCTTAATACAAAAATCTAAGGTATGCTGTCAGAAAAAGGAAACTCAGACCATATCTATAGAGTATCATGGAGGTTAGTGAACTTGTAAGTATACTCTACCACTAATATACTACCCTGATGAAGCTCCAAAATCTCCTAGATGTGTGTTTCTCTCAGCATAACTGGATATAACTCCTCTATAAATATATTCTCAAACTCCATAAAAAATAGAGATACCTCATCATGTGTTTAAGTCACCAAATTCTACCATAACCCTATAGATCCATGGATAAGGCTCACTATTATGACACAATATTATCATTAGGGGTCCTCACAGGGTGGAAAACTCACATAACTACCTCAATCCAGTCCTCATCTATCTAGGGATCTGGATCACCCCAAAACCTAAGTGGTATATATATATAAAACTCACGGAGTGTTCTAATCCTACACACATCCTCTACTAGTTCTGCTAGAGCAACATGTTGCTCAATGTGTGGGGGTAAGATTGGAAAACCACCTGGAATTACCATATCCTATAAAGGACCATGTACTAAAGCCTCATCACTAATCAGATAATCATTATTATCCTTCTATATAATCCAAGATGTATTTCATCACGGAGGCATCCTAAAATAGATAAAACATTATATGGTTAGATTATATCTATGGATCTGACTCAAAAAGGGTGTGGAAACCACAAACCATTCCTATATAATGAATGTACCAATGTTTTCTCAGAAACTAGTTCCTGCATGTACTGATTCAATGATTAGATTTTCAAAAGGCTGGTGAATATATATGTCATCCACCACACCAACACTGGATTCTCTATCCTGAGAGCCGAACCTGAGACACTTTATCACCATTTCCCTATTTTCCAAACCAAACCTAAAAAATAGACAATAAATAATCTATGGTACTAATATGACATCCTCTAATACCACTCTATTACAAACTGACCCATCAAGGCCTTCATGATTGGTGGTAATAAGTGTGACACCCCAAGCTCACCTCCAATGGGACATGGGATAGAAATCAGTGTTAAGTAGGTATATTAATCACATGGGAGGCCATAGACTAAGTTACCTGTACAAAAGAAAATATCTCCAAGTATCCACATAATGTTTAAAGTTAAAATACAACTAATAAAAAATTCATGAATATATCTATATCCCACATAAAAATATGAAATAAGTATAGGAAATCATAGAAGGAAAAATAAAATCCCACCAAAGTTATAAAAATATTCTAACCTACTATGTAAGGAGGGAACTGATATCATGTGAAATTCCTTGAACTAACTAGCCTATCTAGTTCAAAATATACTCCACCCAATCCTGGTCATCCAAAGCCTCCATCTTAAGGAATATTTTCTATATAAGGCATGATATGTGTAGGTAGATCCTGTACCCGGGTGAGTATTACAATACATAGTTGAACACTGATAAATCACCAAACATAAAGCATCCAAATATTATTCATATAATCATAACAAAGATATTTTAGTCAATATATGATAAATAGAAAAAAAATCCATATTTACTCAATATAAACACCAAGTCTTAAAGAAGGGTTACAACCATACTTCCATCCTAGGATCTTCTCTAAGATTCAAGGTAATGCTCATCTGGGAGAAATCACTCCATGAGCCTTACTAAAACTGATGGCTCTTATCTAATAATTAATTCTTGTTGGTCCTCACCAAGAATAAGTACACACTAAAACCCAAAATACATTGATATATAGATAAAGGATCTCACCAGGGGCCTATGGGTGATTTCAAACCCTAACTAGGATAACTCACTATGATGGGGATCACATGCCCCAAAAGTTGATAACAATATTCTTAAACCAACATAGATAATAAAGAAATTATTGAGGATTAAACCATGGCCCACACGGAGGGATTCCTGAACTCTATTTGAGACTAATTTTGTACATGGGGAAACATCTTATGCTTAGGAGACGATGTCTCATTATACCCTCACATAGTTAGATGAAGGGGATGCACCCTACTGATATTGGCCTATAATGAAGAGAAAGAGGTCCTCATACAACCCAAGAAAAACTAAACAATGTGTATAGGTTATAAATGGAATGTATTTTCTACTCGTGGTCTACCAATGTACTTCAAACCATTCCAATATACTTTGGGTCATTCCCATGTACTTTGGTTGTGTTAGTGTACTCTGGTTTTTTCTATGTACATGGTCATGCTTGAGTACATGGTCATTCCTGTGTACTTTGGTCGTGTAAGTGTGATCTTGACCATGTCCATATACACCAAGGGTACACGTTGAGTCTCCAATCATAGGTCACATGGTGTGTGGTAGGTACCACATTGCATGTGATATTTTATTTTTGTAAAACCCTAGCTACCACAGTCATGGGACTATAAGGTGTGTGTTCCTTAGACTACACATCATATATATTAATATTTTCTAGTGAAACCTCCATTCTAGACATTATGTTTACCATAGAACCAAGATCTAGATTCATTGAACTCTTATCATCACCAGTGGTGAAATTCCAATCACTTGATCTACTCATTAAATGCTTCTCGACATGTTGCATGAACACACCACCAAACCACTCGTGATAAACACATGATGTGATCCTTGATTGTATATAGTCATTTTTATATCATTTTTTTGCCATAAATCCCAAATTTTTACTCACAATGGTTATCCATTATGCAAAATAATGATATGTAACTATCATTCATTGGGTATTTCTCGAACCACCAAGAAATTTTTTTTCTGAAGATGAACATGTGAAGAATGTGGAGAGAAAATCATGAAACATCATGTGGGGAAAAACATAGGCCATTGTTTTTGTTATATTCTATGTGCTGGTGAATAAATTAGTGATCACAAAACATGATGAAGAATTAATTAAACAGTATAAATTCTTAATTCTAGGAAGATAAATCATTTCCTATGAATCAATGATCGACCTGCGAATCAATTTTTTAGATGAATTGATTCGAATTCAACATAGGATAATTAAAATGGTGATTAAAATCACACAAAAAACATTCTAACTTGAGTTTTGATCAATCACTGATGAAGATAAATTCTACATTGTTATCGTTAGTTAAATCCATGAACTCATTTTCAAAGCAATAATTGCACCATGATCTGTTGTCGTTCATCCAAGAACTCTCCTCCCAATAGGTCCTCTCTAATACCTAGGGTTATGTGGATAAACCTATGGCTTTTACACAAGTGGGATTTAATATATGATAGGGTTAGGTTTGGCTATAAATAACAAATTAATTAATTAATTAATTAATTTAATTATTATTTTTCCATGACCAAACTTAAGCCAAGAACCTGATACATATATAGGTTATATCATTCCTAGGGTAAAACCAGCATTATAGATTTAATGGAAGCTTCATATTTCCTATATAAGACTATATTTGGGATTAATTCCATTATTTTAGAAAAACTATGTGCATGTGATATATTACATTTAATATTTTTATAATATCAATATTGAGTCTCACTGGGGACCTATAATCCCACAGTAACTCAGTGCATAGCCTTGAAAATATATTTTAAAATATTCTAATTTTTTTTAAGGAAAAAATATTTTTGTTATAGATTATATGATGGGTGGACTCAAAATTATATATCCCTCTAATGAATTGGTTAAATATGGATATCTCATGAGATAATAAGACCTAAAAATTAGAGAGAACCTGATTTATTAAGGGACAGTATCTATTATGATAGTCTTGGGAGTGAGCCTTGACAAATGATATAATTGAATGGGGAGTGAACCACATCCACTATGATAGTCTTGGAATTTATCCTTAACTAAGGAAATGATTTCTATGATTATTTTTATGCCACAAACTTATTTCTTCTTCCAATTTTATACTCTCATGGATCATTTTTTTTATTTCTTTATGATTCTTATCTTATTAAATACCAATATTTATGCCATGATTCAAGATTATGATCAATGTTATATTGGGTATGTATTTTAAAATGTTAAGCTCATGTTCTCATACCCCTATGATCATGTTATATTTAAGTGATATTTGGTATCTCCTTTGTTTACCCTTACTAAACATCTGATCTCACCCTTTATAATGTTTTCTTTCCCAAAGTTATAAAGAAAGCTTTTAAGTACGGTATTTCCAACAAGGGTTTTATGTGGAAAGATATTTGTGGGAGATATTGAAGATATTTCATGAAATAATAAGATTATGTTTCCAGTATCCAAATACACTAAACCATTAGAGTTATGGCACGGATAGTAATGTTACGTATTTAATATTCATATAAAATGACGTGATATTTATGTATTAAAATTATGGATTTATATAAATATAGTAGCGATAGTTATTTGAAAAGATCCATTTTCATGTCAATGAAAAAAGAACAGACTTTGGAAGTATCACCTCTTGAGTGTTTTTTCTAAAAAGGGTGATGTCACAGTGAGTAGATTTTCTATAGAGGAAAATTTGGTAGGACCCTTGACTAAATCCCATATCTTATCATAAGAATAAACATCATGTGAGAGCAAGTAGATCAAGAGTTGGTTGGCTCTAGTGAAATTGGGATTATGTTGGAGTTGGTACCTTAGAACCAACTTCTATATACATTATAAATACTTGTA
Organism: Viscum album; assembly: GCA_963277665.1. NCBI lineage: Eukaryota > Viridiplantae > Streptophyta > Magnoliopsida > Santalales > Viscaceae > Viscum > Viscum album. The sequence continues at coordinate 972,489,461 of OY728127.1, read as the reverse complement.
TTCAAGGTTTTTTAATATTAATAAACTTTTTATCACATCATGATTATTGTTATTCATGATACTACATGTAATAATTTTCTTAGGGTACATGTCTCACAAAAGGTCATAATAGTTCCCTACTATGATGAGAACCTATAAGTGTTATGTAAATATTCATAAATACATGTTATATGGCCGGATGATATCATTTTATAAGATACTATGGTTTTGAGTATCCTAAGATATGATACTTCTTATCATGAAGTTTGTACTTGATAATATTTAAGAGAAGAGGTTATGATAACTTAACCCACTAGTAGGAAATCCACATCTATATGTGTAATTGGATGTTCCTATAAACATATGTTTTTAATTTTCCTTAGACATTAATATTATTATTATTAATGTATATCATGAGTCACTTAGTTTGATGTATTGATGAAAACTGTGATGACATGTGCTCACAGCATGGTAGTATATGTTGGGTGTTTCATGACTAATATTTCATTAATGAATAATGTGTGGAAGGATTTGTCTCTTATATTTTTAATGGATGTTGATATCTCAGGAACTTTGGTGGGAATGTAATTTCTTTATTAATTCCATGTCCATGGTGTTTTTTCAATAAGTTCATTTCTAGAAAGTCAGAGAAAGAGGCATCGAGAACATTGGTTGATGACCCCAATATGAAACCTAGTTGATTATAGATATTGAGACCAAGGGATTATATTACATGGTGCATATTTGTATGAGGTTTTTTGTAATTGGGTAAATAATAATTTTCTTTATGGGTCCCATAATTTTTTTCTAGATGCTAATCTTGGACTTTACATAGTCATTCTTAATGGAACTATGAAAGGGGCCTAGAGGGTCACACATAAAGTTTATCCAGAACCTCAGTTGAATTCTATATTAATTTAAAATATTGAATAAATATGATTCTCATATATGGTTTAAAAATGGTCCATTTTTGGTTTAATTGAAAAATTATTCCAGATAATATATGTTATTTAATTATTAAATAAATATTTATTCATTATTTTAGTGAATATAATATTTTTTATTTATTTTTGAATAATATTTTCATTATTCAAGACTTGATAAATACTGAGGAAATATGGACCAAGTTGTTGGTATGGTGGGAAATTATATATTAAATATCATTGAAATAAATATAAATTTATTTATTTAAACAAATGATACTTATTTAATCTGTGAGTTTATCACATGTTAAGTAAATAATAATATATTATTATGATTATTTATACATGGGGTTTGATAGTGATTAGGTCATTAGTCAAGGGAATATGTGTAATTACCATCCATAACCTAGATCTATAAATACCTAATTATATCATTCTTCTAAGTTAATCAAAAGGTAGTCAATGCTATGCACAATGAATTCTAGGGAGAATCCTCTCAAATCCTGGAGAGATCTTCCACTAGAATGCTCTCAAGAATGTAAAGTGATTCTTCTCCTCCACCCTCTCGACTCTAGATTGAACAAGTAAAATCATTCCACCTCATATAAATTATTGTGTAAATCAATGATGAATGATGCATGTGCTATAATTTTCCTCAGTAGAATGTGGGATTTCTACAGCAATGTTCTCTGGTTTAAGGAGCACATGTGGATCATCACTACAACAATTATTCTCTTGAATTGTCTATTCTCATTAAAAATACACTAATAAGTGATAAGTAAAATCATAAAAAAAGAAAGAATATTGATTCAAGGTAATTATGTATATTTATAAAATAATTATAAATTGAATGTGATGATCATATCTTGTGGAGTGGATTCTGAGGTTTATTTCATCTAGTTTTGAAGATAAACCCAAAGAAAATGAGGTAAAATCATTATTGATCATAGGCCGAAATGCTTCTATTGTGCCCTAGAACCTTCAGTATAATAATAATTATATTATTATTATTATTATTATTATTTTTATTATTATTATTAGGAATGGGAGATAACTTAGAGTGAATATGAAATAAAGGGACTTTACATAATTATCTAATATTTAACCCAAAATATATATTATTTCTTATAGAATTTTAGACATTGGATTTGTTGTGTACAGTGGAAATATTCTATATATTCTCTTATTACCTATAGGTAACATCCTTATCCCTACCTCTAGATAAAAATAGAGAACAATATAATCCTTTCAATGTGATAAATAGTGAATAACACGAAGCACTAGGTACCTCCACACTAGATCCTAGAATACCAAGAGCATTTTTTAGAGATTCATGGAGCACGTGTAGATACAATTAGATGAATTCAGGTTTATATTATCCACCATAGGGACAACATGATAATAGAAGCATCAGAATTTATCATAAGAAATTATCATGTTTAAGGTAATTCTTATTTTAAATAAATAATAAATTAAATTTGAAATATCCTCTCTAGAAGGTTATAGGGTTTCCTTTATCAATTTATTTAAATGTTATCCATTGAAAAAGATGAAAAATAATTTTTGCGTACTTTTATGACACTTCCACTATGCCCTGAAACCTTCAAGTGGTATCAAAATAATCACATTATAATTTATATTTATTTCTTATTTTTTTGAACAATTTCATGTTTAAGACTGTTATTTTCCATTTCCAGTTTTTCATTCTTAATCTATAATTTGAGTTAAAACATTTTTTTGAATTAAAATGTCCAATAATAAGAAAATAAAAAATGAATAATTCTCAAAGATCACATCCATAGGTTCCAAGGTCATTGGCTGCATGATATGGATACATTGTGTGTAATGTCAAATTACATAGTGTGTACCCTCATTCATCCATAGAAGGTGTGTTCTTTGAAAATCATGGCACACTGTGTGGGTCATTATGTGGTATCATTACATGTCTAGTATGGACCGCTAATGTGGTATGTTGTTTAACAGGGACTAGACAGCATGTAGCTAGCATACACATCATGTAACCCCATATGTCCTTGACCCCACCTAAATCACGACATGTACTATGGTCAACTAAATGGTATCATTACACACTTCTTATTTACTACCATCTGAGTGATGTATCTAGAAAATAATTACACAGCATGTAGCTAATTGTACGTGTTTTATAACATGCGACAACCCATGAAAGGTGCACATCGAGATTCTGGATGTGTTTTGTTAGTGTCTAAAGACAGATTTCATGATGTGTATATAGTTTTACACATGGTGTAACATGTTTCAACTCACACAAGGTACACACTAAGATAGGCATGTTATGTGATTCATCACACAAATAATTAAAGTGAGACAAAACTACATAGGGTGTTGTTGGAAGTACGCATCGTGTGATAGCTGTTATTCCACACTATGTACACATTGAGTTATTTGTATCATATCATGTGGATATAAATTCTCAGTAATTGTTATCCATGTAAACTCGATAAATACACAACATTCATGGAAATTTTACAAGTTTTGTACCTCAAAATCATAGCTAATGGTAAACGCCATGTATATTTATGGAATTTCATGTAGTTATACACAGCAATCAAACTATGTGGGCAGACCCATGGAGAAAAAACATGTATATTGCAACATGTGGTATGGTAATAAATGTCTTGTAATTACACAACAGATGATAATAATTGTATACAACATAAGTCACACAACATGTTGAGTGAAAGAACATTTCACGTAAGTATTAAATTCTATAAATGGATTTAATCTATCATAGAATGATATGCATCATGTCTCCTTAAAATACATTTCATGTATATGTTAAATTAAAGTAATTAATTTAAATTATCCATGAGGGTACATGATGTGAAAAACCATTAGTACTTGTTGAGTACTTAATTAATTTTAAAATTAAAATAAAAATTTATTAAAATTATCAAAAATTAAACAAGATGGGTATCTCAAGGAATATTTCAATGGATTATTATGATAAAGAATTAGTTAATTAATTATAATATTAATTTGTTAATTTGAGTGAATTTATCTTAATAAGAATGAATTTAAATGAAATCTAGAAATTTTAAATGCATAATTGTTGCATTTTGTAATTAATCGAGAGATTAACTTACCTGTGTATGTGCTATGTTAATTTAATTTAATTTAATTATTTATTTCATGGTTTTATGTGATAATTTATTATTAAATTAAATATTATCATATGTGTATCATTTATTCCGCCTTTATTATGTATAGGCCTATTTGTCCAAGGTTTATTTAATGTAACCCCAATTCCTCGATGCCCCACACCTATGAGTGGGTAATCATTTATAAATAATTGATCTCTCAATGATAGGAGATTTTTCATGACCCGAGTTGAGGTGAAACCCACCAAGGAGAAATACAGGTTTATAGAGGAATGCTACAACTTAATTTGGGCATTAACTCAAGGATACTTTTCCCAGTAGGTCAAGGTTTGTTTATCTCTTCATGGTAAACCTACCATTAGATAAAAACTCATGATAATATCACATATTTATTTAATTTATCAGTGTGTGGTCATTTATTTATTTAAATGATTCATGGTTTATTTTATGATTAAGTATGATCACATAAACTAAATAAATTAACAATCATTCTAATATGAAATAAAATAAAATATATTATTCAAAAATTATTTTATAATAAATAGTTAATTAATTATTTAAAATTCATATAATATTAACAATAATGTAAATAATAAAAATGAATTTCTTAAATAAAAAAATCTTGTAAAGAAAATTGTTAAGTCGCTAATAAACTTCCATTACTTGAGTTAGAATGAAACCATAGATCAAAGTATTGGTCTAAACCTCTTCAGGATTAATTCATTTATTGGGTAGTTTTAAAGGTAGTTTTGGGTTAAATTTACCAATTTGGCATCAACAAAAGTTATCCTTGTGATAATTGGTGTAACTTGTAGTTAAGCATTGGGGAAATTTGATTTTAGGATTTCTGGATTGGTGGGTCAACTCAAAAAATCAAGGAACTATGAGTTAATGAAGTTACTAAGAAATTAATACCTAAATACCTTGAAATAATTTGATTAGGTCCTCTTCTAGATTATTTAATGGGAAATATGGATCCTTGCCACTAAAATATCCAAACAAAATAATATTATGAATATAATAGTGAGGGATTATAATTTATTTTAAGATATGTTTCAAAAATAGTGGTATTAATACTAATCCATATGCCAACTATATTGAATAATGGATTTCATATAAGTAATTATATGAAAGGAATCCATTTTTATAGCTTCATGTGTTTTGATGAGAACCGTTTGTTAAACTAGAAAATTTACATCAATAAATTACTAATGCATCTTAGTATATTATACTATAAGATACTTAGTATATTATTATCACTAAGATATAAAGATATTAGGGAAGTTATTGAAAATATTTTTATATGAGGGAAGAAATTACCTTTTGATATAGTAACAGAAAGGTAGAATTCAATGAAATCAAAGCTCCAAATGCACATGATTTGGAAAAAGAACACAAACTCTATAAGATTTAGTTGGAGGAGTTATTCCAGAGACTCATCCTTTATTAGAAAGTAAAAAAACAAAATTATTGGATTTATAGTCACTAATTTAGGAGATATATTATTTAATCAAATTAATAATTCCAATAATGAAGCAGTGAGTATCAACAAGTTAAGGCTATAAAGTTCGTATGAAATAAGAAATAGATTCCATGTACCAAAATCCAGATCTTCATTTTGGTGGTTTCTTGAGTTGATGTAAATTCATTCGTTGGTATTCAATAATAAACTATAGTTGTATAGTAAATTTTATACTTATAAGTGTTAATTTAATACAAAATGTTTCTAATGGTTTTGAGAAATAATCTATAAAAAAACCTTTTTATTCAGTCATTATTCTAAATTCTATCAGAATTGTACTTATCATATCAATATTCTATGATCATGTAATTGGGAAAGTGTATATTGAGACCATCTTCCTAAATTGAAAAATTATTTAAGATATCTATATGACATGAACATAAGGGTTTGTGACTCCAAAGTATGCAAGTTACAGAGATCCATTTATGGATTGAAGTAAGAATCGTGATGATAAAATATTTAATTACATGAATCCATATGAGAAATTAGTTTTATTAAAAATGAAAGTGATTCATGTGACTCCAAGTGGTTAGTGGGATAACCTTAGTTTTCTATGAAAAATATGTTGATAATATATTGAAAATAAATATTATTTTTTATAGTTAGTTAATACTAAGATAAAACCTTTCCTTTAAGAATGAATTCAATTAGAAACATAATTTCTAGGGAATAATATCTTATGAAATATATCTATGTTGTTTCTTAGATAAATTCATATTACATATCTTGAAAATTTATTCAAGAATACAAAATGGAAAAAATCAAGACTAAATTGCTTTTTATGTCACATGGTTCAAAATATCTCCAAGATGATATGTTAAGGCACAACGGGATATTATTATGAAGAATAAAATCCCATATAGTTAATTTCTTGGAATATATCTCATATTTTATGATATGTAATTAGATTTGATATTTATTATGCATAAATAATAGTGATAAAATATTAAACAAAACTAGAATAACTACATAGGGTGGAAGTTGGAACTATCCAACAATTCTTAAGAAAGTGAAACAAATAAGTTACTAGTACTTGGAGAAGTGGGAATAATAGTAATCAAGTGGATAAAATAACTAGTATTCATATGGATCAATTTGATGTTTTATCAAATTAATTCAAAGTAAAGGATAAATATAAGATTATTAAATCTAGTGGTATCCATGTCTATATAAATTGAGTGTGTTTTGGTTTATAATGAAACTTAATAATTAGTTTATGCAAAAAATTGTTCTAGATTTTGCATTTGATCAAAAATATTAAAGTATTATCATAATATATATACTATGATAAACTTATGAATATGATATTATCCAATATATCAAGTTTATTCTAGAGGAGAAAAGGTAAATACTTATTGATATCACTTATTATGGGATTATCTCAAAAGAGTGAAGTCACAATAAACCGAATAGCCATAGGAAAATGTTGTTGGACCAAAATATATATCTATAACTCATCATAATAATGTTTATCATGTGAGAGCTAATAATTTTTTAGTTATTAGTCATATCTAGTATAAGTAGTATTATTTTGGGGTTGGTCCATAGAATCAACTAACTTTTTACTTTTTATTACCAAAATATTAATAGATATATGATCACATGATGATTATTCTAATACATCTTCTTAATGTAACACCTCAAGCTTCCATGGTATGTTTCTCTTTGAATAATACAATAGCATGTGTTGTATGTAACTTCGAGTTCTAACACACCACAAGCAATCAACTTAGCTGTTAAGAATTTTAATACCCACTTTTTGAAATTTTATAAATTTTATCTTTCAAAATGGACTTCATTTTTGGATTTGGAATATTGAAATTAGATTAGGGTGAATTTTTGGTATTTTTCTGAAAACTTTCAATTTTTGATGAATAGTGAAAAACACTGAGTTATAGTTTAAAACCGAATTTTTATTTAAATAATTATTTATTTTATTTAAATTTATTTTAGGTCAAAATAGATATATAATACCTATATATGTTCAATTTAATTCATTGCTATCACTTTATAATAATTTGAGATATAAAATTTTTTTATTGAACTTTTTACCATCTTTTACCCACCTCCTAGGAGCATTTGAAAATTTACATAAAAATTAATTTTACTACTCTTGTGAGTTGAATTTCAATAATCCAATAGACAAAGTAGATATCCGTAAGTAAAATGTGGTTCAATAAGATGAAAATAATTTTTGGTTAATAGTAACTTTTTACTTTTATTTACCACGGTTAAAAATAAATAGGGTAATTAAGGGTAAAAATGATATTATTATTACCCTAACACATGTCCTAATTCTATTGGATAAGTGTAATTATAAAAAAAACAACCTTAGGAATAAAATATGATCCTTTAGGACCACTTGGATTAGATTATGACATTTATAATTATTTAATTCAAAGAAGAGTTAAAAGTGTTAAATTCAAAGTTTAAAAACTAAACAATTTTTAATATAGGGTTGTACATAAGATAAATTAGACTATAAATATTCATTAATAAGATAAAAATATTTCCTACATAATGGTAATTTATTTATATTTTTTATACATTAAATAATTTAATTTATTTATGACACAATGATAATGTAGTAATTACCTAATTAATGAAGTATTAAAATAATTGATATTATAAATTTCCAAATAAATGAAATTTGAGACTTTTTATGAATTAAACTAATTTTATAGGTTAATATGACATTTTAGGGATGGTTAGATGAATTTTTTTTAAAGTAATAATGCTTTTATGAATTTAGAAAACAAATACCAAATAGTGTCAAAATTGACATAAAAGAGTTTTTAAGACAAATATTATATTATTAATTGATATTATATTCATAAAAATCTAAGGATAGTCCAAAATACTGATATAATGATAGGTGTATCATTAATTAACCACTTGGGGTTCTCTTGGAAGTATATAGTGATTTTCTTAACCATATAACATAAAAATACAAAGAGACATGCTAAATGTCAAACTATTTAACTAAGAGTTAAATCTAAAAGATAAAGTTAATATAGTGACCCAAACCTGTCTAAAACCTATTGGTTGAGTTTCTTAAACCCATCCCCACCTTATCCTTTAAATATTTCATTTTTGTGCAATTCGAAACCAAAAATTATTTTATTATAAAATAATATTTCTAGCTTTTCCTAAGGTTCCCCTCACCCCTCTTATAAAAGGGCACTCCCCCTTCTCTATAATTCACACCTTCAAAGCCATTTGGATTGGCCAAAACCTGCTAAAATACCCTCTAAATTTTCCTACCTTCATCTTAAAGGCCTTACTTTATTCATAAAGCCAACCTAAGGATCCCTTTTGATCAAATCAAAAGGAATAACCTGAAGAAGAGGTAAATATTTCATCACCTCTTTCAAGTTCCTTTCTTCTTCCACTTCCTCTTTCTTTGCTGTTTCAATTATAAAATAATTACTCTAGTATCTTCTATATACTGTGATGTTATTATAAATATGGTACAACCATATTCATTATTCTATCTATCCTTTGAATGACATGTCACCATACGTGCGTACGTACGGCTTACCGTATCCACATCATGGTATAATTGTTATTCAATACATTATTATTTGGATGGGTATAATAATGATGTGTAATTGATGTAAATAATAAATATAACATGATAATGATTCTTTATATATGATATACCATCCAATTATATATTATTTTAATATCAAAATAATGGTATTGTCGCTCGTGCGTACGTACGGATTACCGTCTCCATGAACGCGATGAGGTTCATTCCCCATCGTATCCATTCAAGAATAATTTTTATTAAATGATTAAAAATAATGTTTAAAGACTTAATATCATTCTGAATATGAATAATATACATCATATCCATAAAAAACATTACTTATATAACAAATCATATAAAGTAAAACGAATCAGTTAACACCCCAAACGACGATAATACTATGATATTATTAACAAAGAAATGTTAAAAGATCATATATGATACCATATTAATTTATATGATTCTTGTGCAATTTAATTAAAATTATTTCACCATTATACATGAGGTTAACCTACCCTCGTCCAAGGAAAAGTACAAGGGAAGGGATAATTTCACAATCTCTTTATTATCCGAGGTTGTTTTTACGTAATTATCTACTGGGACCTCTTTATCATCCACATCCATGTTTCATAAAAATGTATTTCAAAACATTATTAATATTTTATATATTGTGGGTTAAATTAATTTATATCCTTGTTTGACTTTTATAAGATGTTTATAAAGAAATCTTTTCGTCATTTTCCAAACAAGGTTCTTTATAACCTTTTCGACAAAATTAAGGTAAGAATGTCTTTTTTTTAACTTATACGGTGGGTGCGCCTATTTTCCTCCATTATAAAATCATTGAAGCTTCCCTTAAAATATTATAAGAATATTTACAAAATAAATGTTTTCTTAAATGATTTCAAAATAGAAAGGGATATTTCTCTAAAAAAAGGTTTTTATTTCATCCATGTCAACATCCTTTGATGGATTTTAAGCTTATTTGAAGTTGATTTATTATGATACCAAACTTCCATATTGTATTGAAGGTTTTGTGATATGTTTGACTGTGGATGTTTTATTTTTACACCATTCATGGTTTATGGATAAAGTATTGACATTTCTTATGAAATTTTTAATACGAATGTTTATATTATGTTTAAAACTTTTCATATGAGGAATGCATTAGACTTAATAAGGGACAGGTGGAGCCCACTATAGCACCTCGATGCATCGATAGGTCTCATGAGACAAACTAGTGTCTTGGAACAAGGCCTTGACAAAATCTTATTTGTAGTCTTGGCACAAGGCCTTGACTATGTGGTTGTGAAAGTCTAGCATTATGCTTTCCATCATTATAAATGTGGGTATTGATATTGCATGTGATTATTCGACTAGTAGAATATACATGTGAGAAAGTAAATGGAATTATTTTGATTTATATTTTACATATAATGATGAATTTTGTGTTTAAAATTCTTTTGTTTTGGTTGTATACATTTCCTTAAATGTTTATGATTATTTATGAAAGTTTCTGTTATATTGTTATCCTTACTGATCATTTGAGCTCACCCCTTTCTATGTTTAATTTTTCCCAGGATGTGAAGAAGTATATTATAAATGACCTGCAGGGATAGTCTATGGGATCTCAGTGTTTTCTATGGAAACAATTTTGTAGTAGTTTTCCATTTTATGATGTAATGTAAACCTTATGAATGTATCTAATACTTACAAGGCTACTAAACTAATCGGTCTTTCGATACTTGATCTTTTGTGATAATTACAATGTTTTATAATAATGCACAGACTCTAGGTAACTAGGGTTGGGGTGTTACATTTGGTATCAGAGTAATTTCAGTACAAAACTTGGAATCCAGATTTAGATAAACTATGATTAGAGCACATTACCCTAAGATAGACTTTGAGGACTAGTATTGAAGAACTTCCTAGAATTTTGGTATTGTAGAGATATTGTGAGTTTTCCAAGAAATATATCCTTGTCTGGATACAAGCAGGTAGAGGCGGCTCTGGCACAGATGTACCTAAGGGTAAAACCTGAAAACACCGCTTTGAGCTAGACTTGAACGGGAACTGGTGCACGACAACGAGCCTTGCTACACTCTTGGTTACGACACTCCCGTAGGATATGATTAGGATAATTATTATTTTATTTACCAACCATTATGAAGGGTTTATGAGTATATACTTCCTCAAAGAAAACTTTTTTATGATTGTGGATTGTATCCATAAACTGTTCAATTTATGTTAAGTGTTTTACAAGTTTGGATTTATGTATTATGATTCATAAAATAATCTAGTTTATGACATTGTTTAGAAATGGCTCCTAGTGGAAGGAATGGAAACCATATCAATGAACTTACTCCATGTATGGATTTCCCTCCTAATCAAGATAATTATAGTGGAGCCGGTGATGCAACTGGTGTTGATCAGCTAATCACCATACCGGGACAACTCACTTAGGTTATGAATAATAACCATTCCCGTATGAAGAACCATGATCCGCAGTATGGAAGATCAATGTTAGATCACTTCATGAGGTAAAAACCACCAACATTTAATAAGGTTACAAATCGATTAGTATCTAAGAAATGGATAAATTCTTTAGAGAAAATATTCCATGACTTGGAGAGTAGCTAAATAGAAAAGGTTTTCAGGGCAGTTTACCACCTCACTGGAGATTCTAATCAATGGTGGTCATTGATTTAAAACACAAAGGAAGATGATAAAGTATTAAATATGTAATTGAGGGAGTTTAAAGAAATTTTATTTGAAAAATACATTCATCATGACCATCGAGTAGATATAGAAAGGTAATTTCTGAGTCTGAGGCAAAAGGTGTATGAGAATGTCGCAAAGTATGAAGCTATCTTTACAAGGTTAGTGATCCATGCTACAAATTATATACGTAACCCAAGAAGTAAGAATGATCGTTTATTTGATGGGTTAAAACCATTTCTCCATCGAGCATTAGTCTCACAATCCTTCTCATCGTACGAAGATATTGTCTCATGTATTATCAAGATAGAAAAGGAATTCTCTAAGTCTTGCGACTTTAAAGCAAAGTAAGAGAAGAAGAGATCCGTTGAACACTCTGGAAATGGAAATAAAGGAAAGAAAGGAAAATTTGAATATTCATCCTGCAGTAAATGTGGAAAGAATCACCCAGGTACTTTCCTGAAGGGAATGTGAGTCTGTTACAAGTGTGGTGAAAAATTCCACCAAGCTCGTGATTTCAAGGGGAAGAAAGAGGCTATCGATGTTGAATTCTACAATTGTAGAGAAAAGGGGAATTATCCAAATGAATTTCCTATGCGTCAGTGGAACTTACCTCAGAAAAGGACAAGGGATCAAGGCCAAGATTATTCCATAAATACTAATGAGTTTGAAGCTATGAAAGACCTGGTGGCAAGTAATTTAATGGTTTACTCAAGTTTAGTAAATGATTTATTTGATTTTGGATCATCACATTATTTCATATCTTCCCAGTTTGCTAAGAAAATTCGATATTTCCAATTTGATTTAACAAGGGAGATTTTTTTCAAAAATCCTTACGGAAGTATCATTGCAACAAAGTTTTGTGAATTAGTCCCCATTAGGGTATATAAATGTTCTTTATCTACCGATCTCGTCTCCATACCCATGATTGAATTTGATATAATCCTCGGTATGGATTGGATTTCATACTGTGATGCAAAAATTTATTATAAGAAGAAGTCAGTTCCTATTTTTGATGATGATGATAAAGAACACCATATCTTTAGAAAAGAATTATCACCACCTAATTCTATCTAGATCCACCCCCCGGTAGCTCAACTAAATTAAATTATTGGGGAGGAAGAGAATGAAATAACAATGGGTGAGGAAAATAATGTTAAAATAGAAGATATACCTATTGTGAAAGAATATGTTGATGTGTTTCGAGAAGATTTACATAGATATCCTCTAGAACGATAAATTGAGTTTTCAATTGATTTAATTCTTGGTTCAAGGATCATATCGAAGACCCCTTATAGAATGGCCACTGTGGAATTAATGGAATTAAAGAAACAACTAGAAGAATTTAGTAATAAGGTATTTATTCGCCCTAGTGTTTCTCCATGGGGATCCCATGTCATTTTTGTTAAGAAGAAAGATGGATCTATGAGGTTGTGCATTGACTACAGGGAGATCAATGCTATAACAATAAAGAACAAGTCTCCCCTGCCTCGCATTGATGATTTATTTTACCAAATTCATGGAGCTCAATACTTTCCATAGATTGACCTTCAATCTGGATATCATAAGTTGTGTGTGAAGAAGGAAGACATTCTGAAAACAGCATTTCAGACAAGGTACGTGCATTATGAGTTTATAGTAATGTCTTTTGGATTGATTAATGCACCCTCTGTCTTCATTGATCTAATGAATCGAGTTTTCAATGAATATCTTGATGAATTTGTAGTGGTATTTATTGATGATATATTGGTATACTCCAAAAGATATGAATATCATGAAAATCACTTGAGAATTATCCTAAAGACTCTTAGAACACATGAATTATATGGGAAGTTTAGAAAGTGTGAATTCTGGCTACAGAAGATTTCTTTTCTTGGCCATATTGTCTCTAAGGATGGAATCTCTATTGATCCTTATAAGACCAAGGAAATCCAAGAATGGCCAACACCGATGAGTATAACTAAGGTATGCAGTTTTATTGGTTTAGCAGGTTATTATCGACGTTATGTCCAGAATGTTTCCTGGTTGGCTAACCCATTAACAAAGCTCACACAAAAATGGGTTAAATTTGTTTGGAAAAAATAGTGTGAAGAATGTTTTGAATAATTTAAGAGAATATTAGTCAATGCTCCTATATTGACTCTACTATCGGGGAATGGCGGGTTTGTTATTTATAGTTATGCATCAAAGAAAGTACTTGGTTGTGTCCTTATTCAGAATGGTAGGGTTATTTCCTATGCATCATGAAAACTAAAAATTCATGAGAAAAACTATCCTACTCATGATCTTGAGTTAGCAGCTGTAATATTTGCTTTGAAGATATGGATACATTAACTCTATGGTGAAAAATGTGAGATATATACCGATCACAAGATTTTTTAGTATATTTTCTCATAGAAAGAACTCAACATGAGGCAAAGGAGATAGCTTGAAATACTCAAGGATTATTATTGAACGATACACTACCACCCGATGAAGAAAAATAAGGTGGAAGATTCTTTGAGCAGAAAGGATCATGGAGTTTTGAACAAGATGAGAGTTGAAAGGGATCCTATTTTCATGGATCTAGTAAAGATGGATATGGGAATAACCATGGAAGGTGAAACATCAATACTTTTTCAAATGGTTGTCAAACCATCTTTACTAGAAATAATAAAGAGTTCTCAGACCAGTGATGAAGAGTTTCAAAATAAGATTAAAGCTATGAATGATGGGAGATTGAGTGACTTTGTGTATAAAGATGGAATTTTCAAATTTGGGAAGAGACTTTGTGTTCCCGATATACCTGCTCTAAAAAGGGAATTGTTGGATGATGCTCAAAGTTCCAACTTCTCTACACACCCTGGTATCACTAATATGTATAGATATTTGAAGGAACATTTTTGGTGGGACAACATGAAGAGGGATTTTGCTGATTTTGTTTCAAGATGTATGGTTTTTCAACAAGTGAAAGATGGAAGGCAACAGCCTAGATGAGTCATGCAACCTCTTCCCACACCTTAGTGGAAATGGTATAATATTACGATGGACTTTTTCATGGGACTACCAAAGACACCTAGAAGGAACGATGCAATTTGGTTCATTATTGATCATCTTACCAAGTAAGCAAATTTTCTTACTATAAGGGAAGATTTACCACTTGAACGTTTAGAAAGACTATATATTAATGAAGTTGTAAAACTTCATGGAGTACCACTATCGATTGTTTCTGATCGTGATCCCCATTTTACATCAAGATTCTAGAAAAGTATTCAGAAATCCCTGGATACTGAAATTCATTTGAGCACTGCCTACCACCCATAAACAGATGGACAATCATAACGGACTATTTAAACCTTAGAAGACATGTTGATACCATGCTCACTTGACTTTCAAGGTATGTGGGATCAATATTTACCTCTGGTAGAATTTTACTATAACAATAACTTCCATTCCAGTATTCAGATTGAACCATATGAAGTGTTATATAGAAAGAGATGTCGCACACCAACCTGTTGGGATGATGTTGATGAAAAAAATCATAGGCCCAGAACTTGTGGAGGAAACAATGGAAAATGTGAAGGTAGTCCAAACCCACATAAAAGCAGCTCAAAGTAGGCAGAAGAGAAATGTCGATAATCGAAAGAAGGATTTGTAATTCCAGGTAGAAGATCATGTTTTCTTGAAGGTATATCCATGGAAGGGTGTTATATGTTTCGGTATGAAGGGAAAACTGAGTCCCAGGTACATCAGACCTTTCAAAATTCTAGAACAAATTGGGGTTGTAGCTTACCGTTTGGCAATGCTACCAAGTATCTTCAATGTTCATGATGTATTCCACGTATCACTGTTGAGAAAATACATGCCTGACCCAACGCATGTACTCACCTATGAAGAATTAGAACTGGAACCTGATCTATCTTATTGGGAAGATCCTGTCAAGGTTCTTGATACAAGAGAACAAGTGTTGAGAAACCAGATGACTCATCTGGTAAAAGTTATATGGAGAAACCATAAGATGGAAGAGGCAACGTGGGAACCCTAAGAACTTTTGATGAAGACCCACCCTCGTCTTTTTATGCAGTAATATTCGAGAAATTTCGAGGAAGAAATTATTTTAAAGAGGGGAGAATTTAACACCCCAATCTTCCACGGTACTCTTCTCTTTGAATAATACAATAGCATGTGTTATACACAACTTCAAGTTCTAACACACCACAACCAATCAAACTAGCCGTTATGAATAGTAATATCCATTTTTTGAAATTTTATAAATTTTATCTTTCAAAATGGACTTCATTTTTGGATTCAAAATATCAAAATTTTCATAGGGTGAATTTTTGGTATTTTTCTGAAAACTTTAAATTTTTGATGAATAGTGAAAACGTTGAGTTATAGTTTAAAACTGAATTTTTATTTAAATAATTATTTACTTTATTTAAATTTATATTAGTTCAAAATAGATACATAAAACATATATTAGTTCAATTTAATTCGTTAGAGTGACTTTATAATAATTTTAGATATATAAAAAAATTATTGAACTTTTTACCGTCTTTTACCCACCTCCTAGGAGCATTTGCAAATTTACATAAAACTTAATTTTACCACTTTTGTAAGTTGAATTTCAAAAATCCAAGAGACACAGTTGATATCGGTAAGTAAAATGTGGTTTAATAGGATGAAAATAATTTTTGTTGAATAGTAACTTTTTACTTTTGTTTACCACGGTTAAAAGTAAATTGGGTAATTAAGGGTAAAAATGATATTTTTATTACCCTAACACATGTCCTAATTATATTGTATAAGTGTAATTTGACTAAAAACAACCTTAGGAATAAAATATGATCCTTTAGGTCCACTTGTATTAGATTAGGACATTTATTATTATTTAATTCAAAGAATAGTTAAAAGTGTTAAATTCAAAGTTTAATAACTAAACCATTTTTAATTTAGGGTTACACATAAGATAAATTAGACTATAAATAATAATTAGAAACCTAAAAATATTTCATACATAATGGTATTTTATTTATATTTTTAAGACATTAAATAATTTAATTTATTTATGACACAATGATGATGAAGTAATTACCTAATTAATGAAATATTAAAATAATTGAAATTATAAATATCCAAATAAATTTAATTTGAGACTTTTTATGAATTAAACTAATTTTATAGGTTAATATGACATTTTAGGGTTGTTTATATGAATTTTATTTGAAGTAATAATGCTTTTATGAATTTAGAAAAAACAAAATACATAATACTGTCAAAATTGACATAAAAGAGTTTTTAAAACAAATATTATATTATTAATTGATATTCTATTCCTAAAAGTCTAATATTCATCCAAAGGACTTATATAATGATATTTTTATCATTAATTAACCACTTTTGGTTCTCTTGGAATTATATAGTAAGTTTTTTAACCATATAATATAAAAATACAAAGAGACATGGTAATTGTGAAACTATTTAACTAAGAGTAAAATCTAAAAGATAAAGTTAATATAGTGACCCAAACCTGTCTAAAACCTATTTTTTGAGTTTTTTTCGACCCATGCCCACCTTATAATTTAAATAATTCATTTTTTATCCATTATAAACAGAAAATTATTTTATTATAAAATAATATTTCTAGCTTTTCCTAAGGTTCCCCTCACCCCTCTTATAAAAGGGAACTCCCCCTTATCTCTAATTCACAACTTCAAAGCCATTTTTATCAGCCAAACCCTGCCCAAATACCCTCTAAACTGTATTACCTTCATCCAAGAGGCCTTCCTTAAGTCAGAAATCCAACCTAAGGATCTCATTTTATCAAATCAAAAGTAAAAACCCGAAGAAGAGGTAAATATTTTGTCACCTCTTTCAACTTTCTTTCTTCTTCCACTTCCTCTTTCTTTGTTGTTTCCATTATAAAATAATAACAGCAGAATATTCAACATACTTTTATGTAATTATAAATATGGTACAACCATATTCATTATTCTATCCATCCTTTGAATGACATGTCACCATATGTGCGTACGTACGGCTTACCCTCTCCACGTCATAGTGTAATTGTTATTCAATACATTATTATTTGGATGGGTATAATAATGATGTGTAATTGATGTAAATAATTAATATAACATGATAATGATTCTTTATATATGATATACCATCCAATTATATATTATTTTAATATCAAAAGAATGATATTGTCGCTCGTGCGTACGTACGGATTACCATCTCCACGAACGGGATGAGATTTATTCCCCATCGTATCCATTCAAGACTAATTTTCATTATATGATTAAAAATAATGTTTAAAGACTTAATATCATTCTGAATATGAATAATCTACATCCTATCCATAAAAAACATTACTTACATAACAAATCATATAAAGGAAAATGAATCAGTTAACACCCGAAACGACGATAATACTAAGATATTATTAAAAATGCAATGTTAAAAGATCATATATGATATAATATTAATGTATATGATTATTGTATAATTTAATAACAATTATTTCACCATTATACAGGTGTTTAACCTACCCTCAACCAAGGAAAAGTACAAGGTAAGGGATAATTTTACAATCTTTTTATTATCAGAGGTTGTTTTTACGTAAGTATCTACTGGGGCCTCTTTATCATCCGCATCCATGTTTCTTAAAAATGTATTTCAAAAATTTCTTACTATTTTATATACTGTGGGTTAAATTCATTTATACACTTGTTTTACTTTTATAAGATGTTTATAATGTAATCTTTTTGTCATTTTCTAAACAATGTCCTTTATAACCTTTTCAACAAAATTAAGGTAAGAATGTCTTTTTTTTACTTATACGGTGGGTGCGGCTGTTTTATGCCATTATAACATCGTCGAAGCTTCCATTACAAGCTTATAAGAATATTTCCAAAAAATATGTTTTCATAAATTATTTAAAAATAGAAAGGGATATTTCTATAAAAAAGGTTATGATTTCATCTATGTCAACATCCTTTTATGGATTTTAATCGTTTTTGAAGTTGATTTATTATGATACAAAACTTCCATATTGTATTGAAGGTTTTGTGAAATGTTTGACTGTTCATGTGTTATTTTTACACCATTCATGGTCTATGGATAAATTATTGACACTTCATATGAAATTTTTAATATGAATGTTTATGTTATGTTTAAACCTTTTCATATGAGGAATGCATTGGACTTAATAAGTGACGGGTGGAGCCCGCTATAGCTCCTCGATGCATTGGTAGGTCTCATGAGACAAACTAGTGTCTTGGAATAAGGCCTCGACAAAATCTTATTTGTATTCTTGGTGTAAGACCTTGACTATGTGGTTATGAAAGTATGGAATTATGCATTCCATAATTATGAAAGTGGCTATTGATATTTCATGTGATTATTCGACTAGTATAATATCCATGTGAGTAAGTAAATTGTATTATTTTGATTTATATTTTTTATATTATGATGATTTTTACGTTTAAAAAACTTTTGTTTTGGTTTTATAAATTGCCTTAAATGTTTATGCTTATTTATGAAAGTTTCCACAATACTGTTATCCTTACTGAGCATTTGAGCTCACCCATTTTTATGTTTAATTTTTTCCAGGATGTGAAGAAGTATATTATGGCTGACTTGAAGGGATAGTCTATGGGATCTCCGTGTTGTATATAGAAACAATGTTGTTGTAGTTTTCCATTTTATGATGTAATGTAAACCTTATGAATGTATCTAGTACTTCCAAGGCTAATAAACTAATCAGTCTTTCGAGACTTGATATTTTGTGATCATGCCAGTGTTATGTAATAATGTACTGACTCTGGGTAACTAGGGTCGGGGAGTTACAATTAATGTGATGATGTTCTTAGAGTATTTATCGCATCCAAATTTTATAGTACTTCTCTAATATAATAAGAACCTATAAATTGTATGACAATATTATTAAACATATATCATATGGTCTAGATGACATCTGTCTGAAGGGACACATATGATGTTTGGTTATCAAGTGTTAGAGGCACTTAAGACATTAAGACTTATTCACATGAAGCTTATACTTGGTAATCTCACAGAAGGAGGTTCGTAGAACAGAACTGCCAATATAAATTCCATAGGTTATATTTTTAATTTTATATTCCTATATAAAGAGGTCTTCATTGGTTATTAGACTTGATATTATTATTAATTTATATCATGAATCATGTAATTTAATGTATAGATGAAAATTTTGATGACATATTCTCATGTAGAGGCATCAGACATTGTGTGAATCATAAGTGATGTGACATTAATTGAATATATTAAGAAATTATTTTTCCTTTTCAATTTAATTGAAGAAGATATATCTGTTTCTTTGATTGAAATGGAAGTATTTGATTAAATAATTGGCCATGGTAGTTCATTGATGAGTTCATTTTATAAATCCCAAGAAAGATAAATCAATCCTATATGGTGATGACATAATTATTCATCCTTCTTTATGAGATATCATGAAAAAGTGATTATATCACATAGTATCATTCGCAGGGAGGTTGTTGGAAATATTTTTGATACCAAGCACATAACATAAGTGTAAAAAAGGTAATTTTTAAAATTTTATCATTGTTTAAATGTCATGAAATCATATACAATGATTTCAAACCTAGTAAACAACACAAGGATTATGTGTGATCAATAATTATCACAATAATTAAATCATACATTTATCTAGTTTTATTTTGAAAGAACAAGTATGTACCGGTCATCATTAGTTATCACTGCTTGAAAGAACTAAGATTGGATACCTATAAAACATCCACATGAACTCTATATGATTTTAGATACATCGATCATCAATTTACATGTGCTAGCATAGATAATCAATGATTCATTCAATGTTATGATTGTCATAGGATCATCATCAATTTATGTTTGGGAAGGAAGCTTGAATTATGGTTCTCTGATCATGTTTATCTCCCATTAGGAATCAAGAGATAGGATAGAGGTACCCTAAAAAAATCAAGGGAAGAATAGTTTTGGTCAATAGTGGCTTCAAATTTTTTATATAGGTAGGTTTCATTTATCAAAATTTCACTTTGGAACTTCTATAAATAAAACCCTTTAAATAAAGAAATATTAATCACGTATGAAAAAGTGAAAATTTCACAAACATCATAAATATTTTATCACTTACTTGTAACATCTACAATATGTTTCATGATAAAATATAATCGATTAACTCAACCCATTACTCTCATAAATATTTTACAAACCTTGAAAAAAATATTCATTCATAAAATATTATTCATCATATTCTCTTAACACTTTTGAATACCATATGAAAATAAATTCACTTACTATTATTATAAATTTGAATAGTAGTGGATTTATTTATTTCATATAATCATTTAAACTCATACATATCTTGGCCCCTGATGTGGGGCCACCATGTCCTAAACTCCAATTCACCATAATTGGACAATCAAATTAATATTATTTGGGTGTGATCCTATAGGACCTTATCTATATAATAGTGAGTGATAATAACAGACCAAGATCAATGTCTAGAAACCCATCAAGTCCCTTAAGTAGATAGGTTTTAATCATAGTAATGAAAACCTTTCCTAAACACACATGTTGTGTAATATAACTCATGATATCTCATAAAGCAGGACGCACACATTAGATCATCAAAATTTTTTTCTTTATTATTTAATAACCCTACTAGTTGAACATAAATTATTCTACCATGAACATGGATTTAATAAAGGAACTGCCATCCTAGTTAGTTAGTACAGATAGATCTCTTCCTTTTAGAAGTGAAAAATTCTATCTTGATCATTCAATCAATGTCATGCCATTAATGACAAACACAATGAAAGTTACCTCACCACAACATCAATTTAATTGTTTTCTTATTTCATAGAAGTATATGATCAAATGGAGAATGTTGATAATGATCTCAAGTAAAGAGACAAATAAACATGCGAATACATTGGAAAAATAGATGACACCTGAAACATGTGGTATTTTGATAAGTGGTTCAGTACTCATGATCTCATCTATTTGATATTATCAAGTGTGAAGTTTGTGAGAAGAAGTCTCGATGCTTATGAGCCCCCAAAACTTGATAGTAAAACATCATCAGTGTCCTACCAATATTATGTATCTATACATTAGGACATATATCTAATATTATAGTAATAGTATCTTGAGGTTCTCATTATAGTTGGGAACTGATATAACGTTTTGATATAGTATGTAATCTAATGAAAATACCATACATATTGAATAATTAAAAGAAATTTTAACATGATGGTAAGAAAAACACATGTATATATAAAAATCTATACATGTAATGGTAATAAAAGTGTATACAAGAGTTGGGTATAGATCAAACACTCACAACACTCTCACTTCACAAGATCCAACGGCTAACAAATCTCAATCTTCTAGCTCTCATATTAGAATCATGCTTCGAATAAGATATAGATTTAGTTAGGGGCTCTATCATGTTATCCTATATGGATACTTTTATAACTATTAATTCACATATCTAAGTAAAATAAATCAATATATGGAAATTCCATGGTATATTTTTTTCCTCTGGAGTGACTTGGTCCTCTTGGAAAGTACCATTATTGTAGTATTATCACAGTATACTGTAATAGGGTATTCATTGTTGGGTACAAGTCCAATATATGAGACAATTTGATGTATCCAAAATTCTTATTTAGATAAATTGATATCCTATATATATTTGTATTCTGTTGTAGAATTGGTGACCATGGACTATTTTGATCTTTTCCAGGTCCATGCACCACCATTTTGGGAAAAGGAATTGTATGAACATGGTTTTAATTCATCATGATCTGTCTAGAAACTAGAATTGATGTATCCCCTCACTACTAGATCATCATACCATTTATACACATAGATAAGGTTCTTTATACATCTCAAGCAATTTATTATGGTTTCTATTTTTTCCAATGCATCTCTTTGAGATTAGCTTCATATCTTCCCACCATGCTTAAATCATAGGAAACATCAAACCTAGTTCCTAACATTTAATACATGATTAATCCCACTAATAGGGAATAATGTATTTTATTCATTCTCTAAACATCCTAATATGTTTTTGGAAAAAATTTCTTGGGGATATTGATACCATGTGACATTTTAAACGATCATATCTCGGACTTTTTTTTTCATATTATGCCTTTTGAGTACCTTATCAATATATTTACTTTAGCTTAACCCAAGAAACCTTTAAGATATGTCTTAGTATATCTTGATCCCTAGAATATAGGATGCCTCACCTAACTCATTCCTAGAGAAATATTAATTTAATTAAGTCTTTATTAATTATAATAATTTCACTTTATTTCCTATTATTAATATTTCATCAATATGTAATACTAATAAAACAATATAATTGCCACTAGTATTATTATAGACACATGGATCACTTTTATTCTTGATGAAAAAAATTATCTTATTTTCTCATAAAAATTAAAATTTGATGAATTGAATGCCTAATTCAATCCATAAATAGATCTATTCATATTTTATACATTATTAGAACTCTTTGATATGATAAACTCTTTGGGATGTGTCATATAGATGTTTTTAACCAACCTCCCATTTATAAAAGTAGTTTTTCATCCATTTTTCCAATATTGTAATCATGGAAGGTTGATATTGTAAGTAAAATTTTGATATATTTTAACATTATGGTTTTTGAGAAATTTTTATCATGGTTTATGCCTTAATGTTTCCTAAAACCCTTCACAACCAGTCATGCTTTATATGTCACACCTCGGTTTTTTCATGTCTTGGTTTTGATCATGTTCTTTGGAAAACCCAATCCTTTTCTTGGGTTGAGAGCTCAATGAGTCATTACTAGGCATTAAGCGGCATCCCCAAGGTGCCAAAGGATAGAAATAAATGCCGAAGGGTTTAAAAATACTTGGGGTATGATTTACCCTTTAATGGAAAACAACCAACAGGCCGAAAAACTAGATAAACATATCAAAGAAACCACTATATGATTCATGATTTAAAACCAAAATAACTCAAACATTAATTTTTATCAAAAACCAACCAAAAGTACCACAATGAAAACCAACGCTAAACATCAGAGTAAACAGTGGAAAGGCAACTCAAAGACTATAACACAACAACCCAACTCTATTCTCCACAAGCTCCAAGCTCCAACATTACGAACCAGCCCAAGTATCACGAATTAGTGCTCTAAACATGTGACACTTTACCTTTTCCAACATCCCGGTATATGACATCTACAAAAGCACCAACGTGCCAAAGCAGGGGGTGAGTAATAAAACTCAGTATGTTTCCCCCGATGACTTCCCAACCCATGCCTCTAGGATAAAACATGTTAGCACATTTATATAAAACAATTTATATAAAACAATTCCAAAAATAGTTCACAATATAATAAGTTCCATGTCCAAGCAATTTTTCCAACAAAACCATATTTCTCAAGAAAAACAACCAAGCAAGATTTCCAATCAAATTCACATTTCCATTTTTGGAACATTCATTCCATTCCACAAATCCACACAACCAACCATGAATGCAACTTGGACCTCCCTATACTCGTGAGTGGTGAGTTATCCTTCCACTAAGTCATCACATAATGAACTACCTTGACGGGGGTACTTCACAACCTTATCTGTCCCAACCTATTTATGGGGGGACTTCTCGCCCTTATCCATCCCAACCTTTTGATGGGGGTACTTCTCGCCCTTATCCATCCCAATGCATATTAACACACACCACAACCCATGCAATCCATGCCCAGAACCAAGTGTGTTCAAAACCTTTCAATAAAACATCACCCCTTTTATTGAAAACCCCTTTTTCCCGCAAACCATTTTCCAAATCCAACAAATCAATATTTTAAACCTACCATTTTAAAATCAAGAAACCAAAACACTTTGCACAACCATTCTTTCAATTTCCACAATTTCATCAAAAACCCATAAATCATCACTAAAGAAGATTTATAACATGTTTTTCACCACAATTTCACAAGAAAATAAGTCAATTTGACCTAAGACTTCAAGTTCTAAGAAAGAGGAATCAAGAGTCAGACCACCTACCTCAACAAATTGGGCGAAACCAAGCCACGGACGAAGAACGCTCTAGAACACCAGGTCAAAACTCCAAAAACACTCCCTAGATATCTTATCCTACACAACCAAGACCAAATCTTTTCATATATGGAATCTAAACCTTTAGATCTACCCATAATGGGAGTAGATATAAGAAAATGAGAGAAAATGAGAAGTAGATCTAAGTTGATCTAAGAAACCGATCAAGAACGATCACATACCTTAAGAATCAAGCTTCGATTCTCCAAGAGGAGCCTTCGGATCGCCTCCAGAACGCTTAGGAGAAGTCTTCCAACCTTCAAGGGAGAGTAATACTGAGTTAGGGACTATTAGGGGGTTTAAACAAGGAAATTAGAGGCAAAAAGAGTTAGATCCACAATTTTAGGATCTAATTTTACGTGACTGCACGGTTAGTCCACACGGTTTGACAAAACGTGCGCTAATCATGTGTTGTCTACTGCCTCGGCCACCCTTCTCGCATGGTTTGGCCACATGGTTAGACAAACCGTGTGCCGACCATGCAGAAGCCACTGCCTCCATGACCCACTGCGCACGGTGTGGTCGCACGGTTTGACAAACTGTGCGCCGACCGTGCGACTTCCCCTTTGCCTAAAAACATCATTCCAAGTTCTCCAGACCCTCCCATTCAACACACTTAACTTTAAAACCAATAAAATAATCAAGTAAGGGTTACATACCAGAAACTGGGGGTACTAAATTCTCCCCACCATTGGTCTTTCCGTCCTTGGAAAGTAGAAAACCATCGCTTTCATGAAAGGGTTCTGGACACTGCTCTTTTATCTCTTTCTTGTGTTCCCAAGTCTCTTCCTAAATCTCACCATGCTGCCATAAAACCCGCACTAGACCGATACTTTTTCCAAAAAAGACTTTCTCTTGCCTATCCACTATCTATACCTAGATATGTATCAATGAATCATCTGGCTCTAGGTCAACGTGATCCCATCTGATCACATGGTCAAGATCGGGTTGATACTTCTTCAACTGAGATACATGTAACACATTATGCACTGCACTAAACTGTGGTGGTAATGACAACTGATACGCCACCTCACCAACCTGTTCTAGTATCTCAAAAGTGCCTATATATCGAGGAGATAATTTACCCTGCTTTCCAAAACAACGTTTTCCAAGCCTTGGAGAGATTCTCAAAAATACATGATCACTCACCGCAAACGACAATGGTCTTCGGCAATGATCCGCATAAGATTTCTGACGACTCTAAGCCGTCTCCATCCTCTTTCTAATCAACTAGATTTTCTCTGTTGTTTCTTGTACAAGGCTCAGCCCAAATAGTGAAGTCTCACCTATTTCCATCTAATAAAGTGGAGAACGAGAAGGATGCCTATACGATGCTTCAAATGGAGCCATGCGTATCGAGGCCTGATAGCTGTTATTGTATGAGAACTCCACTAAGGGTATATGCTCCTCCCATGAGCCACCAAAGTCCATTACACAATCTCGCAACATGTATTCAAACGTATGTATCGTTATCTTGGATTTCTCATCTGTCTGAGGATGATACACCGTGCTCATAGTCAATTGAGTCCCAAGGGGTTGTTGTAAGGATTTCTAGAAATGAGATGTAAACATCAGATATCTATCTGAGACAATAGACACTGGTACACCATGTCTCTTCACCACTTCCCAGATATAGATTTTCGAAAGATCTTCCACCGTATGAGTTTCACGAATCAGGATGAAATGGTCCGACTTGGTTAGATGATACACTATCACCCAAATGGCATCGTGTTTGCAGACCGTTCTTGGAAGACCTGTAACAAAATCCAATGTTATCTGATCCCATTTCCACATTGGGATAGGTAAATATTGTATCATACCAGCTGGATTCTAATGTTCTACTTTAACTTGAGGACAAGTTAAACACCTTGAAACAAATTTTGATACCTTCTACTTCATGTCGCTCCACCAAAACTGTGCCTTCAATGCCTTATACATCTTCTGTGTACCTGGATTTACAACCCATCTTGAATGGTGGTAAGCATGAAGGAGTTGTTCCTGAGTAGCTAAAGGTGCAACCATCCGATCTCAAAACCGCAAAACTGAACTCCCATCCATCTTCCATCCCTCAATGGTCTCCCCACCATTGAATTTTGAACTCATTACAACACATTCTACATCG
The DNA here is from genome assembly GCA_963277665.1 of Viscum album. Classification (NCBI taxonomy): domain Eukaryota; kingdom Viridiplantae; phylum Streptophyta; class Magnoliopsida; order Santalales; family Viscaceae; genus Viscum; species Viscum album. Next base: position 972,462,386 of record OY728127.1, on the reverse strand, counting down.
GATGCTTGTGCATCCTTTAATATCTCCACCAAATCAGGAACAAGTGCAACTGGAAAGAAAACCGAAACATCGGTTCGGTCTTCACATTCTATAAGCATATCAGCTAGGACCGACATCAACTGCCACTCATCTGAAGCTTCCTTTTCCAATTGAGCATACAATTTTATGCTTAATGCGTCGGCCACTGAATTTCCCTTACCCAGTGTATACATTAAGTCAAAGTCAAACATTTTAAGATACTCCATCCATCTCCTCTTCCTCAGATTCAAATATTGTTGTGATAAAATGTGTTTCAAGATTTTTTTTATCCGTAAACACAGTAGATTTATCACCAAAGAGATAATGTCTCCATGTTTTAAAAGCATGGACGACTACAGATAACTCTAAATCATGTGTTGGGTAATTTTACTCATGTACTCTCAACTGACTTGAGCCATAAGAAACCACATGGTCTCCTTCCATGAGAACACAACCCAAACCTATTCCCGAAGGATCACAATACACCACATACCCCAGTCCTGGTTCTAGAAAAATCAAGATGGGTGCTGATGTAAGTAGAACTTTCAACTCTTGAAAAGATCTCTGACATTCTTCAGTCCATTGAAATGCAGTGTTCTTCTTTGTCAATGTTGTCATAGGCGAAGCTAGTCGTGAGAATTCATAGACAAAACATCGGTAATAACCAGCTAGACCAAGAAATATTCATATTTCCAAGACATTCTTCGGCGGTTGCTAAGAAATAACAGCTTCTATCTTTTTTGGATCCACTGAAACACCTTTCTCAGAAATAACATCGCCCAGAAAACGTACCTGTTGTATCCAAAAATCACACTTTGATAATTTGGAATACAACTGATGGTCTCTCAATATTTCCAACACTATCACCAAGTGTTTCTCATGCTCAGCCCTTGTTTTTTAATACACCAATATATCATCTACAAACACCACAACAAAAGAATCCAGATATCGCTAAAATATCTGATTCATCATTGCCATAAAGACTGCTAGTGCATTCTTAAGACCAAAAGGCATGACTACATATTCGTAGTGGCCATATTTGCTTCTGAAGGCTGTCTTCGGAATATCCTCCTTTTGAACTTCCAACTGGTGATATCCTGACCGTAAGTCGATTTTGGAGAACCACTGATCTCCCATAAATTGATCAAACAGGTCATCAATGCGTGGAAGTGGATATCTATTCTTTATCGTAACTTGGTTAAGTTTATGATAATCCACACATAGCCTCAAAGTTCCATCTGCTTTCTTTACAAACAAATCTGGTGTTGCCCATGGAGACACGCTTGGCCGAATGAAACCCTTTCTTTCCAGCTCCTCCAATTGCTCTTTCAATTCCCATAACTCTATTGGTGCCATCCTATAAAATGTAAGTGAGATAGGACTGGTCCTTAGAAGGAGATCAATCGTAAACTCCACTTCTCTTACAGGTGGTAACCCTGAGAATTTTTCAGGAAAAACAATAGGAAATTGATCCACCATAGCTGGAAAACTATTTTCCGCGATCTCTTCCAATGATGTCAAAGTCAATGCTACTAATTGGTAAGAAATCATTCCCACCATTGATTCCAAAAATCTCTTTTCACCCTTCTTTACTATCCTTTCTCCTCTAAAGAGATGGTCGATGCCATCCTTAGTCATGAAACAAACCGTTCTGCTATAACAGTCGATGTGAGCCTTAAACCTTGCCAACCAATCCATACCCAAGATTACATCATAGATATCCATATCCAACATAGAGAAGTCCCATTCCATCTCAGCTCCATCAATACTTATAGCACATGCTCAACGCTCTAAGGCTTCACATTCTCTTTTACCAATAGGAGTTTGCAGTTTCAACACATAAGGCATCATTTCCAGTTTTAAACATAGCAAGTCAACAGCATGAGAAGCAATGAAGGAGTGTGATGCACCAGTATCAAACAACACTTGCATGAGGGTAGAATTAAAAAGAATCCTACCTCTCACCGTAGATTGTCTAGCCTGATCATCGACCATCATATGCTTAGCTCTATACAATTGCTTCGTCGCTGCGCTTCTTTCTTTGTTGCCTTGATGAGATTTCCCTAGTTAAGGGGTCATTGTATTCCTGGAATCACCATAACTAGATCTGTTTTGTTGGCGAGACTAATTTTCCTATCTTTTACCTGTCAAAGCATAAGATGCTTCCGAGACATGATAAGTGTCACGAACACCTGACCATGGAGAACTCCGACAATATCTCTAAAGATTCCCCATCTTCTTGCAATTGTGGCATGCTCTCGGTGGTGTTGTACATTCTCGTTTCATGTGATCAGTCGAACCACATTGAAGGAAACCTGTTTTACTCTGGGTTCGTGGAGGAAGGTTGATTGATCCCGCCGTCTGGTTCTGATTCGCACTCCCACCTTGGAAGTAGCTGTCCCTCTTTCACTTGTTCCCAGCATTGGAGTTCCCACCCGTTCCCATGGGTATCATCATGCCTCCTCCTATCGATCCCGAGATATTATGTTCATCAACCATTGCTATGTTCACTATATCTGTATAATCCGTAATATAGAGCACAGCTATCTTTGATCGAATCTCCTGTTGCAACCCTGATTTAAAGATGTGTGCCTTCAGCGATGCACTTTCATCAACTTCCAGTGAAAAGTGCACTAAATTCATGAATTTAGCCGCATATTCCGTGACAGAGAGATTCTCCTGCTTCAGGCTGAAAAAGTTTTTCGTCCTCTGGATCTTGAATGTGTGAGGATAGAATTGTTTATTGAACAATTCCTAAAATTCCTCCCTTCCCAGGCCTTGATCCACCTTAGCCTGCACCACTAGCTCCCACCACTGTCATGTAAGATCCTCCAGCATATACATCGCCAACTTTACTTTTAGTTCTACTGGTGTGCCGATGAAATCGAAGATACGATCCATTCTACTCAGCCACACCTCCACTCTTTCTGGTTCCGAATCACCCCGTAAGATGGGTGGATTCTGCTTCTAGAACTGGACGGAATGGTCTACATGCCTTAACTCATCCCTCTTATTCCCTGTGTCCATAGCCTGGAATGCTTGAATGATACTCTGAACCAGCTCTTAGTTCACACGTGGTTCAGGTGCAACCACATTCTCCGCAGCTTCTTCAGGTTGGTTTCTGCGATGCCTAACGGGTGCCATTTTCTATACAAAGAACGTACTCTATTAGTCTCACTTCCTAGCAACTGAAAGCTTAGCATTTCAATCTCTATTACACCACAATCACATCATCGATTTCCAATAGTTTCAAAAACATATCTTTTCTTTCTTTTGAAAATCAATCTATTTTCAAAATATATCAACCATTGTCTTTTCAAAATCTTTCATTTGAAAATGTGCTTAAAATTTTCAGAAATCAGGATTTTGCATCAAACCATAATCCATTTCTCAAAAGGATTTATTCAATACTAGTGAGAATTCATTCCTCTATAATGCATGTCATGCTCATCTCATTGGCTAAACTCATGACAATGATATTTCCAACATTCTAGAAGTGTATCCAAAACACTTATATACCCAACTCCCCGGTAACTTGAAGTTCAGCATAAACGGGTTATCTACGTCCTTTTATGCTACACATTTCATGTTCCGACAATCCTACTCCTATCTAAGATTGGAACCCAAGGAATAGACGAAAATGAATTTCAACTCCATAACCGAGAGCATCGACAACCACTTGTTAGGCAAGGACCGAACAATCTGATACCATTTTTAATAAACCACCAATTCTCATTGTCTTGAGAGCTCAACGAGTCATTACTAGGCCTTAAGCGACATCCCCAAGGCGCCAAAGTCTGGAAATAAATTCCAAAGGGTTTCAAAATGCTTGGGGGGAAATTTACCCTTTAACAGAAAACAACCAACAAATAGAGCAACTAGATAAACATCTCCAAGCAACCACTATATGATTCATGATTTAAAACCAAAACAAATCAACCATTAATTTTATCAAAAACCAACCAAAATTACCACAGTGAAAAATAACGATAAACATCAGAGTAAACAGTGGAAATGCAACTCAAAGACTATAAGACAACAACCAAACTCCATGCTCCACAAGCTCCAAGCTCCAACATTACGAATCAACCCAAGTATCATGAAGCAGTGCTCTAAACATGTGACACTTTACCTTTGCCAACGTCCTGGTATATGACATCTGCAAAAGCACCAACGTGCCAAAGTAGGGGGTGAGTAATGAAACTCAGTAGGTTTTCCCTGATGACTTCCCAACCCATGCCTCTAGGATAAAACATGTTAGCACATTTATATAAAACAATTCCAAAAATAGTTCACAATATAACAAGTTCCATGTCCAAGCCGTTTTTCCAACAAAACCATCTTTCTCAAGAAAAACAACCAAGAAAGATTTCTAATCAAATTCACATTTCCATTTTTGGCACATTCATTCCATTCCACAAATCCACACAACCAACCATGCATGAAACTTGGACCTCTCTATACTCGCGAGTGGTGAGTTATCCTTCTGCTAAGTCGTCACTTAGTGAACTACCTTAATGGGGGTACTTCCCAACCTTATCTATCCCAACCTATTGATGGGGGGACTTCTCACCCTTATCCATCCCAACCTTTTGATGGGGGTACTTCTCGCCCTTATCCATCCCAATGCATATGAACACACACCACAACCCATGCAATCCATGCCCAGAACCAAGTGTGTTCAAAACCGTTCAATAAAGCATCACCCCTTTTATTGAAAACCCCTTTTTCCCACAAACCATTTTCCAAATCCAGCAAATCCATATTTTAAAACCACCATTTTAAAATCACGAAACCAAAACACTTGGCAGAAACATTCATTCAATTTCCACAATTTCATCAAAAACTCATAAATCATCACTAAAGAAGATTTATAACATGTTTTTCACCACAATTTCACAAGAAAATAAATCAATTTTACCTAAACCTTCATGTTCTAAGAAGGACGAATCGAGATTAAAGCCACCTACCTCGACAAATTGGGCGAAACCAAGCCACGGACGAAGAACGCTCAAGAACACCGGGTCAAAACTCCAAAAACTATCCCTAGATCTCTTATCCTACACAACCAAGACCAAATATTTTCATATATGGAATCCACACCCTTCGATCTACCCATAATGGGCATAGATCTAAGAAAACGAGAGAAGAGGAGAAGTAGATCTAAGTAGATCTAAGAAATCGATCAAGAACGATCACATACCTTAAGAATCCAGCTTCGATTCTCCAAGAGAAGCCTTCGGATCGCCTCCAGAATGATTGGGAGATGTCTTCCAACCTTCAAGGGAGAGTAATCCTGAGTTATGTCCGCATAGGGGGTTTAAACAAGGCAATTAGAGGCAAAACGAGTTAGATCCACAATTTTAGGATCTAATTTTAAGTGACTGCACGGTTAGTCCTCACGGTTTGACAAACCGTGCGCTAACCGTGCATTGGATACTGCCTCAGTCACCCTTATAGCATGGTTTGGTCACATGGTTATACAAACCGTGCGCCGACTATGTAGGAAGCCACTGCCTCCAAGACCCACTGTGCACAGTGTGGTCGCACGGTTTGACAAATCGTGCGCCGACCGTGCGACTTCCCCTTTGCCTCAAAACATCATTCCAAGTTCTCCCGACCCTCCCATTCAACACACTTAACTTTAAATCCAAGAAAATAATTTATTAAGGGTTACATACTAGAAACCGGGGGTACTACAGTTTATTCCTTAATGTTTCCTGAAACCCTTTACAACCAGTCATTCTTTAAATGTCACACCCGGGTTTTTTCATGTCTTGGTTTTGATTAGGTTCATTGGAAAACCCAATCCTTTTCTTGGGTTTTGGGAGATATGAGTGTTTAGTTTTAAACTTAAATATATTTATAATCATCCTACCATGGGTTCCCCATAGATTTTTTGGGAGTTTTTAGAGAATAGGGTGGATACATCAAGAGTTGGGCCAACTGTGAGCCCATTTTCAGATTTAAAATTAAAATTTGTTTCTTTTATAAATAATTATTTTTTCAACATTTTTTACTAATTAAACTTCCCAAGTAGCCTCCCCTGACATATTAAAACCAATATTTCCTTTTTAACCCATTTATGAATTCATAATCATGGTGGGTTTGGTTTATTTATTCAAGTATTAGGCCAGACCGTGATCTCATTTACAGTTTTAAAAAAATAATTGTTTTCTTTTATATCTTATACATTTCTTTATATTTTTTGGTGATTACACATATCACTAGAGACCAATAACCTTATGAGATCCCCCATGTTCCGTTTTACCTCTTTGGTTCTCATATTAGTCTAGTATTAGGGAGAAATATCTCAATGATTCTCAAATCATCCAGATTTGGTAAGTTAATTTGATTCTTTCATGAATCATTCATTTTTTTATTTTTCCTCCAAAATATTATTTACCTGGTTATTCCAGACCTAATGAGACTATAAAATAAGTTCCAAGACATTACCTCTCCTATAAGGGTGTGGATCTAATGGAAGATGAAAATTTCTCTAGTTTTCAAGGTGAGTTTTCGTCTCCTTTCTCCTCTTTCCTCCTCTACCTTAAATTATTTCATTGTTATTTATTCTCCCCTGGTAATTAAAAATCTATATTTATATTTTGAAATGGTTTTTTACGGGTTTTATTTTAGTTTAGTTTTGTTCTTCATAGGTTTAGTGTTTATAAACCCAGAGTGGGTGATTTCGTTTGTCTATTTCCATTCCGCCAAGGTTTTGAAGTAGGTTCTTCCAAGAATGTTCCCTTATTATTTAATTTTAATCTTTTTCATGATATTATAACCTTATATACATGTTTATTTTTTCTTTACAATCTTTTTATAATATTGTTTGTGTGAAAAATGGTTATTTATGCATTGTTTTGTGTAATATGGGGTTGTTTCATATAAACGTGCACACCACTTGTTTAAATAAATGTTCTGAGGGTTTTTGCATATGTTTTCTGATGTTTTTGACCAGTTTTAACAACTTTAATAAGTTTTTGGAATAAAAATTTGGCTTTATACACTTTTTAATGTTAAATAGAGTTCGATTTATTAAATGTTGCATGCCTTTTTTCAGGAAAGTGTCTGGTCGGCTCTTATGTGTTCAAGGTGTTATAAAATGATTGGTTTGTCTTATGAAATTTTATTGAATCATTTGAATAAATGTTTTTTTGGTTCCTTATGTGGATTAAAATCTGTTTTTGGGTTTTATAATGAAATGATTATGGTTTTTTAGCGTTCTTTGGCATGTGTTGTCAATGGAAGGCATGTTTGGCATCTTTATATAAATGGGTGGGTTTTGAATGTGTTACCTGAACTTTTAAGGTGTATAAGTAAATGTTTTTTTATTTATAATGGTTTTTTTACACCAATTTATTAGTGGTTGAATTTTATACTTTTTATAAATGTTTTTTTTGTGAATAATTCGTAAAGGCTCGTTTGGCATTTTTCTTATATATATGGTTTTCCTCTGTATTTAATGTTGTATCATTTGGGGTCATTTTGTGATTCATTAAATTGATTTCTTAAATGGTTTTGGTGCTTAAAAATATGGTTTTGTATAGTATTGGTGGGTTTTTTGCCTAAAATGTTCATTTTTAATGGATTTTATGGGAAAATCCCCATTACACTTCTTGAAATTACTTTATGAAAATCTTAACTGGTTTATTGATCCCTCAAAGAAATGAGAAACATATTTGCAAGAAGTTATGTGTGTGTATTATTTGGGAATATTATTTTAATGAGCAATTTTTATTGAAAACATGTGGAACTTTATTGATCAGAAAGAGGAAACCCCGGGTATCTAGGTTGGTGGATGTGTACTAGTATGCTAGTGATCCAGAGGAGTTTTGTCCCTATTTCATGTAGCAAGTTTGATGATGATGACACTAACTAAACTATGATGATGATGATGTTGGGGACCACTATGTTATGTATTATTCTCCTACTAGTGTCTTCTATGCATGATAATGGATATTCATTGTGGTTACTTTCACCGTGATATGAGGTACATGGGGGTCACAACTAAATAGTGCCTAGGGGTATTCCCGTGACTAGTGATCGTTGACTATATGATATTAACCATCGGAATAGGGTTTGTTTTGCTATAAAATTAAGTATAATGTGTGTTTTAATTAAAATTGTTCTTTATGTAAAGAATCCCTCTTGAAAAGTGTTTTCATTTTGAATTTGCATATCATTGGAAATTGTTCTAGCATACATGTGTATAAAAATTGCCAGATTTTGTTGGATAACTTCCATAAAATGGAACCTTCTATGAAAAAAATACTTGTATATATAGTATTTCAAACATGAAATTGATGTTTATTTTATTTTAAGTATAAGTGTATTGGTAATATAATATCAAGCTAACCTACTATGTTTTAATACTCATGCCTATATTTTTCTTATATTTTTAGCCCTTGTGATGGTTTCAGATTGGGCTCGGTCACCTTGAGTGACATGGGATCATTGTGTTTAAGAGTGACCCGAGAGGTCACATGGAGTTAGCTGGTCTTCATCTCCAGTCGGATTAGTTGTATCATTCGGTTTTACTTTCAATTTCGTCGTATAAATGATTTCGGTTCATTTTTTATATAAATGTGTATTGGGTGGTCCATTCTTTCCACTATTTTCATTATTGTTTATATTTGGGATAAATCATTCCCTTGTTACTTTAATGATTCCTAGCACTAGTTTTCAGCCCATGGTGATCAGGAATGCCCTTCGGTCCATGCCAAGAATTGGTTCGGGTGCCCGGTTCAGGGTCGACCCTGGCTGGTTTGTGAAAAAATGATATCAAAGGAGGTCACCTCCTAGCACACATTTATTTTCAGAGCACCATTTGTTATTTGGAGATGTCAAGGTATATGGAGTTGAATTTTTGGGACTTGTGGGGAAGTTTCTGGAAGATCAATGATGTAACGCCCCGACCCTAGTTACCCAGAGTCGGTGCATTATTACATAACATTGGCATGATCATGAGAAAGATCAAGTCTCGAAAGACCGATTAGTTTAGTAGCCTTGGAATAACAAGATACATCCATAAATTTTTACATTACATCATAAAAAAAACATCTTGTCTTCATATCCCCTCATATTATCCCTGCAGGTCATTCATAAATTACTTCTTCATAATCCTGGAAAAAAAATAAAACATTGAAAGGGGTGAGCTCGGATGCTCAGTAAGGATAACATTATAGCAGAAGCTTTCATAAATAAGCATAAACACTTAAGGCAATTTATAACTAAAACAAAAACCTTTGAAACTTGAACTTCAGCATAAAATGGCAAAGGTAAAATGAAATAATTCCATTTACTTACTCACATGGATATTCTACTAGTCGAATGATCACATGCAATATCAATAACCACTTTCATAATGATGGAATGCATAATGCCAGACTATCATAACCACATAGCCAAGGCCTCGTGCCAAGACTACAAATAAGATTTTGCCAAGGCCTTGTGCCAAGACACTAGTTTGTCTCATGAGACCTACCGATGCATCGAGGAGCTATAGCGGGCTCCACCCGTCACTTATTAAGTCCAATGAATTCCTCATATGAATAGGTTTAAGCATAAAATAAACATTCGTATTAAAACTAGCATACGAAATGTCAATACTTTAACCACAAACCATGAATGGTATAAAAATAGAACATCCACAGTCAAATATAACTCATTTGATACAATATGGAAGATTGTATTGTATCACATTAACCTCAATCATGAATAATGAAGGATGTTGACATAGATGAAAATAATCATCAAAACTATTTGAGAGAAATATCCCCCTTTTCTTGAAAACATTTAAAAGTCACACTATTTGTCAAGAAGCCATTTAAAAATAGATTTTTGAATCAAAGTGTCCCATACCACTTTGACACTTTTTTAAAGGAGTTTTAATTTCTAAACTTTAATGTCCATATAAATAAATCCTTAAAACCATTTTTAAAACATGGACATTAATGAGAAAGATTTAGATGAATAAGTCTTTAAAACATTTAAAAATGGTATTTTAGTTAGAGATTCTAACCAAAAGAGAGACGCTTGAATGAAAATAATTGAGGTAATCAAAACTTTGTAATATCATGAGAATAAATGGAATTCATGATATACTATGTCAAAGTACATTATATAGACCACATAAAAGTGATTTGGTGTATATCAACAAAGAAGTCTCAATGGAATGTAAGTTGAGATGAAATCTCTCATAAAGGCCATATCCTTAGGTTAAGGATAAATCAATAACATAATTATGTGTGAAAAATATAAATACACTAAATATGATTGTATATTCAGTGTAAAACAATCAAAGTATATTCACACATATTCCTGTAAAAACAACACCAACGAATTGGATGTTTAACTCAACAAATGGTGAAAGAGTTAAAATTACTCTTATCAAATTCATATCAATGACTTGAGAATTTTCAATGGAGTGATTATGTGTATAAAAAGTATATCCACAGGAAGGGGAGTGGAAATTATGACATAATCAAATGAATAGTGATTCCACACATAATCTTGGGGTAATATAATCAATGAAATATGCGTAAAGCCAAATGAGTGGAAATTGAAATCTCAAATTCCTTTATTGATTAGGTAACTTAAGAAACAAACACCCATGAAAGAAAGATCATACCATGATGATGTAAATACCCATAAAATAAAGTATATTACACAATGAATACAATCATGGGTAGTACACATACACCACATGCAATAATTAAGTGGTGATCAATGGAATTCTCACGGAATTAAAAGTGAGACAAGAAACCCCTTACCACGTTAATCAACTGAGTCGCATGGCCAAAAGTTAATAACCACCAAATGATTTACAGAATAACATGAATATAAAGTGAATCATGATAATATATATCAAATGGAAGTACACAATACACCACTTTCAATAATTTAGCAGCGAACAATGGAAATCTCACGGAATTGAAAGTGAGATAAGAGAATCCCTTACTTTGTACTTTTTCCTTGGTCGATGGTAGGTTTAACTCCTGTATAATGGTGAAATAATTGTTATTGAATAATACAAGAATCAGTTACTTTAATATGATATCATATATGATCTTTTAACATTGATTTGTTAATAATATCTTAGAATTATCGTCATTTCAGGTGTTAACGGGTTCATTTTACTTTACATTCTTTGTTATGTGAGCCATATTCGTTATTAATGGGATGTATATTATTCATATCCAGAATGGTATCAAGTCCTTAAACATAATATTTAAATCATCAAATGATAATTATACTTGAATGGATACGATGGAGAATGAATCTCATCGCGTTCGTGGAGATGGTAGTCCGTACGTACGCACGAATGCTACTTCCATTTAATTTTTATTTTAAAAGAATAGAATCCAAATGATACATAGGTATATTACTATTCCAGTAAAATATAATATTTTATATATGTTACTTAAGTTCATTAACACCATCCTTTATACGTTCCATGTGTGGTATGAACGAGTCATATCATTTTAAGGGGGCGGTAGTCCGCACTTCCTCAAATGAAATTATCGTATGTATATACAACATGAAACGAATAATTGTATGAAATAAAATGGAATAAAATGGAATTACAGAAGCTTATATATAAAATATATATCATTAATATCATATTTAATTACAGTTCCATCCTAATGGCCACCATGAGAGGCGGTAAGATGTATTTGAACAATCATCGTTTCGTGAGGCGTTAGTTTGCCATCCACAGAAACATTATGTTCGTCATCCATTATATGGAGTTGTGTGAATGTGTAGTTTGAATCCTTCTTATAACAACATCCTAGTATATTGTGGATACTGGTGTTGTTACAAAAGAAAGGAAATAAAAAGAGTTTGGGGGTTGGAGAAGCAAAATAATTGAAAATAATTTAAGAGAAAATGTTACCTTTAATTTAGGTAACTCACTTTGGTTGGAACCAAAGGACTTCTTGAAATTCTTTCTGCCTAAGGGGAAGCTTCAAGGAGGAGGAGAGGGATGTGGGGAGCTTAGTTGGGCAGAGTTTGGACGAGCCAAGTGGCTTGAGAGGTGTGAGGAATGAGTAGAAGTGGTCTCCTTTTATAAGGGAGAGGAGGGGCTCTTTAGGAAAGAGTGAAAGTATTACTTTATAATATAATTATATTCGGTTTATAATGGTCCAAAAATCATTGAGGTCGAAGATAAGATGACTCATATTCTAAATAACATCAACCAATAAGAATTTGACAGGTTTTAGATAATATTTTAATCATTATAATCTTATTTATTTAAATGATTTATTAATGAGGTAAACATTGCATCATTATTGTGTCATTAATAATTTAAATTATTTGATGTCTAAAAATTATAAATAAAAAATCATTATGTAGGAAATCTTTTTAGATTTATAATGAATATTTATAATCGAAAATCCAACATGTATAACCCTATGTAAAAATTGTTCTTTTAAAAGATGTAAGCTTATGCCATTTTTGTATTCATTTTAACTTAATTAAAATAAAGTGTCATTATCACTTACAAGTGGATCAATGGGGTCCCAAAATTGACCCAAAGATGCCCATGGTCGACCATGTATCAACCAATAGGGTTAAGACACGTTTTAGGGTAATTTAGTATTATTATAATATAATTTTTTAACCCTTATTTACCGGATTTACCCTTAACCATGGTAAATAAAATATTTACCGCAGTAATTATTCAAAATGTCTAAAAATAAAAGTTACCTATTTACACAATTTGAACATCCTGATTCCAAATATGGAATCCATTTTTCTAAATTCAAAACACAGAAGTGGCAGAAATTAATTTAAAATTAATTCCCACTGTCAAAACAAAAAGCGTGTTTTTAAGAGATAATAACTATCAAAAGATTGACATTTGTTTATGTTCGGTTTAATTGTAAAATTATGTCCAATGACCAAAATTATATTAAATGGTAAAAATATATTCTAAATATACTTTAAAACCACTCAAATTCATAATTTATCACTATTAATTATTTTGATTAAAAAAGTTGTTTTTAATTAAAATTTAGTAATTTTTACTATTCATCAAAATATGAAAGTTATCCGAAAAGTACCAAAATTTCACCTTAGGCTAAATTTGATATTCCGAATCCAAAAATGAAGTCCATTTTGAAATATAAAATATATATATAATTTCAAAAAATTAAGTATTACTATTCATAATGGCTAGTTTGATTGGTTGTGGTGTGTGTTAAAACTCGAAGTTGCGTACAACACACGCTACTATTTTATTCAAAAGAAAGCGTACCGTGGAAGCTTGGGATGTTTTATTTTAAATTTTTTGATGTCCCCATTTAGTCAAAAAGTTTAAAATATTTTATTTAAAAATGGTTCACTATTAAAAGTTGGTAAAACTACAATACTGAAGATGAATTTGTTCTTACATTATGTCTAAGAAACTCATAATATGGATTCTAAAATTATAAGGATTATATAAAGTTTAAAATTTAGTTAATACTATTCATAACCTTTTTTGAACGGCTTGTTTGGTAAGTCATGGTGCGCTTGAACTTGGTGTTGCGTGTAGTGCAAGTTATTGAATTATTTTGAAGAAATAACACACTATGAAATCTTGGGGTGTTACATTCTCCCCTCCTTCAATAAATTGCGTCCTCGCAATTTGAAATTGTTCTTCGAAAATAAAAGGTTGAAAATAGAAAATATATTTGTGGGAAAACCCACATCGGAAATTGGTTTACTAAAATTTAGTCTTAATATGAGGAAAAGAGAAATGAAAGGGTCACCACCAAATTATGATCTCGATTAGGAGAACATTGGTGGAAATTAGAGACATATAATTGGAGGAAAAACGTAAATATTTATAGGTAGTGGTTGAGGTCATCAATCACAAACAAGTATAAAATTCAGGTCCTTAAACTCATCAATCTATGATGATTTGAAGTACCATCGGTTCAACAAAATATAGGGTATTGGGATCACACATTTTTGACATTTCAAAATATCTTAGTTGAAATCCCACATCGAAAAATGAATTAATGAGGCCTCTATTTAAAATAAAGAGTGGAAAGTATGAAGATTACCGAAAATAACACATACTAGGGTTCCATGTAGGAAAATATGGATATGGAGGAGAAATCTAACCATCAATTATCTGATGGAGAGTGGTAGAGAACATGGCTATGAAAAGGCCAACAATCCCAAAGCCATAAATTAGTGATGATTTAAGGTACCATCTAGGACAACATTTTTTTTTAAAGTTACATTACATAAGGAAGAGGAATTCATTTATGATATTGACTAAGAACATTATGAGATATACTTAAATTTTAAGTAGATTTTCATTCTTTAATAAATTTCCACCACTAACTCAATTTTTTTTTAAACGATGAGTATCCAAGAAGACTTGGTCACACTGGAAGAGTTAGAATAAACTTCTATAGAATCACATGATCCATGCAGGATAAACCATATATTTACATTGTCTTTGAAGATTAATCAAAACCAAAATGGTTAGTGAATGATCTAATTATCCCCCAAAAGGATATTCATTGAGATAAATATGCACTAATCTTAATTTCTAAAATTAAACCAACAATACCCCAAAGTTAAATAGACACCATTCAATAACCAATTGTCCTTAAAATCCTTTAATATAATCCAAACTAATATTGAAACCCAAAACATAGAAGAATTTGATTATGTAGTCTCCCATGTTACATTGTATCTCCAAATGACATCAAATACTCTTAAAGTCACATACTTAAAAGTAATTAGCACCATCACATATTCTCTGTTATAGGTTAATCATTTCCATAAATAACCCAAATCACTATAAATCAACAATAAAAATGTAGATAAAAATCCACCATTACTCTACAAATGAAACCTCATTGTATTCTATTTTCCTTGGGCATATAGTGTTCCTAACAAAACGAACATCTTCCAAAATAACATTTATCACTTAATCACCAAATCATTTTCCTATACCAAGGGTATTCATTTGATAAGACATAAGAACCCAAATCATCTTATTATTGATCAATAAAATCATTTAACAAAAAAAATAGTCATATTAACCAGGGACTTCACGTAGTCCAGTGGTAGGCGATAAATCCCAATCGCACTTTGGTTGTGGGTTCGATTCCCACAGCTTTGTCCGACGCGACGGGTTGTCACACGGTCTACATGTTGTCCTTTTTCAAAAACTATATTCTATAATATTACCAAAATTAGATAAATTTTTCATAATTTAACCACAAATGTTATATCATACTTTGCATTTTCATCCCAAATTATAATAACTTATCATTTTCTCAAACCCCAATGATCATATAAAACCACATGGTTATTTATACCTATATCCACAAGAGAAGAGACAATTATTCCTCAAATATCATTCTCACATGGTAAACTGAGGGGTTACAAATACAAGAGAAAATTATTCCAAAGTAAACCCATCAACAAGGAGTGCTAATACTTTTTAAATTTTTCTCCAACCATTTATTTCCACATAGCTTCTTCTTTGAGCAAGAAAATATCCTATAAAATAGGACATTCACTCGGGTAATGGCCAGGTCCCCTACATTTACGGCAAATGACTGTAAATGGACTCTTGGGACCATTTTTATCTTCTTCCATAGTACTCTTCATTTTTCTTCGGCAATTCTTCACTTTATGTCCTTCCTTCCCGCACGTAAAACATTTCGTTGTCCCATTGAGACACTTTCCTGGGTGTCTCTTTCCACAATTCCTGCATGATGAAAATTGAGGTTTCTTTTCTCCATGGTCTCCATTGCTGGAGATCTTATCATTTATCACCTTTCTCTTCCTTGTTGAGTCTGGGATTTGGTTAATATATATGTTGTTGATCATATTTTTGGAAAACTGATTTGGCATAAAGACGATATCTTTTACGCCTATCAACATTCCATTTTGTTTCTCATTTCCACCACCGTTACCACCTTGTACATCATTCTCAAAGTCACTATGACTTCCTTGGAATCCAGCCATTGACTAAAACCAGAAAGCATTGTGTGAGTAATAGTAGTCGTAAAATCATTTAGAGATTAAAATGTCACCATATTCTCAATTTGAAACATATTAGGATTAACCATGGTCATTTACTCTCATCTTATGTATATATTACTTAAATCGGTTTGTAATGAAAATGTAAATTATCCTAATCATATCCCCCGGGAGTGTCGTAACCAAGAGTGCAGCAAGGCCCGTTGTCGTGCACCAGTTCCCGTTCGAGTCTAGCTCAAAGCGGTGTTTTCTGGTTTTACCCCTAGGTACATCTGTGCCAGAGCCGCCTCTACCTGCTCGTATCCAGACAGGGATGTATTGCTCGGAAAACTCACAAAATCTCTACAATACCAAAATTCTAGGAATTTCTTTTATACTAATCCTCAAAGTTAATCTTAGGTCTACGTGCTCTAAGCAGAGTTTATCTAAATCTAGCTACCAAGGTTTGTACTAAACTTCCTCTGATACCAACTGTAACGCCCCGACCCTAGTTACCCAGAGTCGGTGCATTATTACATAACATTGGCATGATCATGAGAAAGATCAAGTCTCGAAAGACCGATTAGTTTAGTAGCCTTGGAATAACTAGATACATCCATAAATTTTTACATTACATCATAAAAAAAACATCTTGTCTTCATATCCCCTCATACTATCCCTGCAGGTCATTCATAAATTACTTCTTCATAATCCTGGAAAAAAAATAAAACATTGAAAGGGGTGAGCTCGGATGCTCAGTAAGGATAACATTATAGCAGAAGCTTTCATAAATAAGCATAAACACTTAAGGCAATTTATAACTAAAACAAAAACCTTTGAAACTTGAACTTCAGCATAAAATGGCAAAGGTAAAATGAAATAATGCCATTTACTTACTCACATGGATATTCTACTATTCGAATGATCACATGCAATATCAATAACCACTTTCATAATGATGGAATGCATAATGTCAGACTATCATAACCACATAGCCAAGGCCTCGTGCCAAGACTACAAATAAGATTTTGCCAAGGCCTTGTGCCAAGACACTAGTTTGTCTCATGAGACCTACCGATGCATCAAGGAGCTATAGCGGGCTCCACCCGTCACTTATTAAGTCCAATGCATTCCTCATATGAATAGGTTTAAGCATAAAATAAACATTCGTATTAAAACTAGCATACGAAATTTCAATACTTTAACCACAAACCATGAATGGTATAAAAATAGAACATCCACAGTCAAATATAACTCATTTGATACAATATGGAAGATTGTATTGTATCACATTAACCTCAATCATGAATAATGAAGGATGTTGACATAGATGAAAATAATCATCAAAACTATTTGAGAGAAATATCCCCCTTTTCTTGAAAACATTTAAAAGTCACACTATTTGTCAAGAAGCCATTTAAAAATAGATTTTTGAATCAAAGTGTCCCATACCACTTTGAAACTTTTTTAAAGGAGTTTTAATTTCTAAACTTTAATGTCCATATAAATAAATCCTTAAAACCATTTTTAAAACATGGACATTAATGAGAAATATTTAGATGAATAAGTCTTTAAAACATTTAAAAATGGTATTTTAGTTAGAGATTCTAACCAAAAGAGAGACACTTGAATGAAAATAATTGAGGTAATAAAAACTTTGTAATATCATGAGAATAAATGGAATTCATGATATACTATGTAAAAGTACATTATATACACCACATAAAAGTGATTTGGTGTATATCAACAAAGAAGTCTCAATGGAATGTAAGTTGAGATGAAATCTCTCATAAAGGCCATATCCTTAGGTTAAGGATAAATCAATAACATAATTATGTGTGAAAAATATAAATACACTAAATATGATTGGATATTCAGTGTAAAACAATCAAAGTATATTCACACATATTCCTGTAAAAACAACACCAACGAATTGGATGTTTAACTCAACAAATGGTGAAAGAGTTAAAATTACTCTTATCAAATTCATATCAATGACTTGAGAATTTTCAAAGGAGTGATTATGTGTATCAAAAGTATATCCACAGGAAGGGGAGTGGAAATTATGACATAATCAAATGAATAGTGATTCCACACATAATCTTGGGGTAATATAATCAATGAAATATGCGTAAAGCCAAATGAGTGGAAATTGAAATCTCAAATTCCTTTATTGATTAGGTAACTTAAGAAACAAACACCCATGAAAGAAAGATCATACCATGATGATGTAAATACCCATAAAATAAATTATATTACAAAATGAATACAATCATGGGTAGTACACATACACCACATGCAATAATTAAGTGGTGATCAATGGAATTCTCACGGAATTAAAAGTGAGACAAGAAACCCCTTACCACGTTAATCAACTGAGTCGCATGGCCAAAAGTTAATAACCACCAAATGATTTACAGAATAACATGAATATAAAGTGAATCATGATAATATATATCAAATGGAAGTACACAATACACCACTTTCAATAATTTAGTAGCGAACAATGGAAATATCACGGAATTGAAAGTGAGATAAGAGAATCCCTTACTTTGTACTTTTTCCTTGGTCGATGGTAGGTTTACCTCCTGTATAATGGTGAAATAATTGTTATTGAATAACACAAGAATCAGTTACTTTAATATGATATCATATATGATCTTTTAACATTGATTTGTTAATAATATCTTAGAATTATCGTCATTTCAGGTGTTAACGGGTTCATTTTACTTTACATTCTTTGTTATGTGAGCCATATTCGTTATTAATGGGATGTATATTATTCATATCCAGAACGGTATCAAGTCCTTAAACATCATTTTTAAATCATCAAATGATAATTATACTTGAATGGATACGATGGAGAATGAATCTCATCGCGTTCGTGGAGACGGTAGTCCGTACGTACGCACGAATGCTACTTCCATTTAATTTTTATTTTAAAAGAATCGAATCCAAATGATACATAGGTATATTACTATTCCAGTAAAATATAATATTTTATATATGTTACTTAAGTTCATTAACACCATCCTTTATACGTTCCATGTGTGGTATGAACGAGTCATATCATTTTAAGGGGGCGGTAGTCCGCACTTCCTCAAATGAAATTATCGTATGTATATACAACATGAAACGAATAATTTTATGAAATAAAATGGAATTACAGAAGCTTATATATAAAATATATATCATTAATATCATATTTAATTACAGTTCCATCCTAATGGCCACCATGAGAGGCGGTAAGATGTATTTGAACAATCATCGTTTCGTGAGGCGTTAGTTTGCCATCCACAGAAACATTATGTTCATCATCCATTAGATGGAGTTGTGTGAATGTGTAGTTTGAATCCTTCTTATAACAACATCCTAGTATATTTTTGATACTGGTTTTGTTACAAAATAAAGGAAATAAAAAGAGTTTGGGGGTTGGAGAAGCAAAATAATTGAAAATAATTTAAGAGAAAATGTTACCTTTAATTTAGGTAACTCACTTTGGTTGGAACCAAAGGACTTCTTGAAATGCTTTCTGCCTAAGGGGAAGCTTCAAGGAGGAGGAGAGGGATGTGGGGAGATTATTTGGGCAGAGTTTGGACGAGCCAAGTGGCTTGAGAGGTGTGAGGAATGAGTAGAAGTGGTCTCCTTTTATAAGGGAGAGGAGGGGCTCTTTAGGAAAGAGTGAAAGTATTACTTTATAATATAATTATATTCGGTTTATAATGGTCCAAAAATCATTGAGGTCGAAGATAAGATGACTCATATTCTAAATAACATCAACCAATAAGAATTGGACAGGTTTTAGATAATATTTTAATCATTATAATCTTATTTATTTAAATGATTTATTAATGAGGTAAACATTGCATCATTATTGTGTCATTAATAATTTAAATTATTTGATGTCTAAAAATTATAAATAAAAAATCATTATGTAGGAAATCTTTTTATCTTTCTAATGAATATTTATAATTGAAAATCCAACATGTATAACCCTATGTAAAAAATGTTCTTTTAAAAGATGTAATCTTATGCCATTTTTGTATTCATTTTAACTTAATTAAAATAAAGTGTCATTATCACTTACAAGTGGATCAATGGGGTCCCAAAATTGACCCAAAGATGCCCATGGTCGACCATGTATCAACCAATAGGGTTAGGACTCGTTTTAGGGTAATTTAGTATTATTATAATATTATTTTTTAACCCTTATTTACCGGATTTACCCTTAACCATGGTAAATAAAATATTTACCGCAGTAATTATTCAAAATGTCTAAAAATAAAAGTTACCTATTTACACAATTTGAACATCCTGATTCCAAATATGGAATCCATTTTTTTAAATTCAAAACACAGAAGTGGCAGAAATTAATTTAAAATTAATTCCCGCTGTCAAAACAAAAAGCGTGTTTTTAAGAGATAATAACTATCAAAAGATTGACATTTGTTTATGTTCGGTTTAATTGTAAAATTATGTCCAATGACCAAAATTATATTAAATGGTAAAAATATATTCTAAATATACTTTAAAACCACTCAAATTCATAATTTATCACTATTAATTATTTTGATTAAAAAAGTTGTTTTTAATTAAAATTTAGTAATTTTTACTATTCATCAAAATATGAAAGTTATCCGAAAAGTACCAAAATTTCACCTTAGGCTAAATTTGATATTCCGAATCCAAAAATGAAGTCCATTTTGAAATATAAAATATATATATAATTTCAAAAAATTAAGTATTACTATTCATAACGGCTAGTTTGATCGGTTGTGGTGTGTGTTAAAACTCAAAGTTGCGTACAACACACGCTACTGTTTTATTCAAAGGAAAGCGTACCGTGGAAGCTTGGGATGTTTTATTTTAAATTTTTTGATGTCCCCATTTAGTCAAAAAGTTTAAAATATTTTATTTAAAAAGGGTTCACTATTAAAAGTTGGTAAAACTACAATACTGAAGATGAATTTGTTCTTACATTATGTCTAAGAAACTCATAATATGGATTCTAAAATTATAAGGATTATATAAAGTTTAAAATTTAGTTAATACTATTCATAACCTTTTTTGAACGGCTTGTTTGGTAAGTCATGGTGCGCTTGAACTCGGTGTTGCGTGTAGTGCAAGTTATTGAATTATTTTGAAGAAATAAAACACTATGAAATCTTGGGGTGTTACAAATGAAAAATCTTTCTTGTTCCGACCATCAGGTGTCAATGGGAAGTCTGGTTTTATTAGTGTCTTTGGTTCTTATTGATTGTCTGGTGTTGTTATATGACAAGGGGAGTTGGAATAATAGTCTCTATGAGCTCATCGGGCCTAGAAAGCCAGGTGGAGCCAGGTAATGGTCCTAAGAAAGATCTCCATGTTGTTGTGGTGTTTGACATATGGCCGCCAACCATATGGTCAAGTCACCCACTAACACTAATTTCCTTTTGTGGGTCTCTTGAACTTTTCTTTAATTAGGAATTTTGTTTTAAAAATCCTTGTGTGAGAATTGTGAAAATGGGTTTTAAAGGAATGGCTGGTTGTTGAAAAGTGGAAAATGGGTTTTCAAAATTTAATATTAGAAAGGTTTTGGAATGTTGGGTTTTGTGAAAACAAATCTTAGGGATAATGAGGAAATGATTTAACGGGATTGAATTTCATTATTATAAAATTATGGATTCTTGAAATTAAATGTTTGGGAAGCTTGGATTATTTTAATGTGATTATGAACATTATTTTAAATGTGGTGTTTTATTCTATTGAAAAGTGTTCAAATCTAATGAATTGGTTTTGGAAATTTGGTTTTGCGAAGCGGGTGTTTTTCTAGAAATGGGTTTTGGCCTTTGTGGTTGTCGGATTATGAAAGGAGACCTTTCTGAATTTTTGAAAATGGTAAAGGTCTATTTGGAATAGAATGGTTGTTTTGGAAGTTCTATTAAATTAAATGGATTGGGTTTTTAATAAAATGGTTCTTGATAAAGTGTGGTTTCTTTTGTGAAATTTAAAAATAGTTTTTGATTTTGTGGTTAATGTTCTTTTGGAAGGTTCATGATTCTTTTTGGAGTAATGATTGTTTTATTTTAGCCTTTGGTTTTTTCATTGATTCTCACATGCATGGTTTTATGTATATATAGATGAATGGCTGGTATGGAATGTTGGTTGGGTTCCCAAGGTGGCACAGAAATGTACGTATGAGTGAGACTTGATGAAACACCATTGGTAAATGCGATAATCCCCCAAGTTGGTTTGTTTTTCAAAAGTGTTTTAATCTGAAAATTTTGGTGTTTGTAGTATGATTTCTTGTGATATGGAAGTCATACTCTTATTGTGTCTTGATATGGGATGTTGTTGGTGTCTCAGTTTTGGATCAATGTTCAGTGGGTTTCTAAAGATATTTTGGATGTTGTGATGTGTTCATGGATGGTTATTTATGGGAAATATTTCCAGGTGATCAACCTAATGATTTTTTCCAAATGTTAAATCCACCTCTTTGAATGATGCCTCATCCCATTTTTTGGAATGTTGAGCATTTTAGGCTCGATTTAAAGTGGCATTCCATTATAATGTCCCTATCAGTTGGGGTATTTGTGCTTGGTGAGGCTGATATGTTTCTCCATATACCATGTCCATTTTTCTTCTCATTAAGAGTGGTAAAAAATAGTGTTGTGTATCTACAAGTGCTTGTTTGGGTAAAAGTGTGTTGTTTGAGGAAGATAGTTTCATGGTGTCCATTGATATGTTGTTTTAGCTTGGGAGTGTTATGTTTCAACATGTGGAACTAATGGGAAGAGTTCAAGTTAGGGAGTATCAAAGAATAACTGTGAGGTGAAGATTCTTCATCCATCTGAGCTCTATCCATAGGTCTTGGAGTGAAGCCGGCACATAGTCAGGAATCCCAGAACTGTGGGTAGTATTCCTAAGCTCGTGCTTAAAAAATTGACTTGTGATGGTTCCTTTATTTCTTTTGTGGTTTCAGTGTCCCAATTATTGGGTCCCCTTCCCTCCCCACCCCAAGTTTTGGGGGTTTGGATCTCTGCAAAGAGTGTTGTCCCGGTTCTTATCCCCTCCATTCGGGAGTGGGGGATTTAAATGATCATGTTGTGTTCCTCATAATATGGGTTGGTAGGTTGTTTTGGGATAGTGTCGGTGTGACTTTTTGGAGTTAATCATTCCTATTTCATGTTGAATTATAGTTTGTTCATCCAAAGTTGGTTCTTAATGGTGGATAGAACCACCATGGGTCTCATAGAGTTTCCTCTTAAGAATTTTTCGAGTGCTAGTTGATTCTTAATATTGGGGAGTCCATTCAAGATTACCCTATAATATTTGGTTTCTATTAGTTCTCTTTGTTTTGTGTGATTTTTGGGTTCATTGGGAGAAGTCCCAACAATCTAGTTCTTGGTTTGGTTGTGGTGGTAGTGGCTCGATCTTTCGGTTTATTCTCATGAAGTGGTTGGGAGTTGGTGTTTTCATTGAGGTAAGAGGCTTAAGTTACATTAATGGTAGATGAGGTGTCATTGGATTTATAGGTTTTACCATATTGATAAGTAATCCTTATGTGTTGATCAATCAGTTGAAATGTGTTGTGGCTTTCCATGGGTGGAAATCTTTAATGGTGGGTAGAATTGTCACACCCGGGTTTTTTTTCATGTCTTGGTTTTGGTCTGACTGGTTAGAAATACCGATCCTTTTCTTGGGTTTTGGGTGAGATTAATATTGAGTTTTGAACTTCCATATATTTATTATCATCATAACATGGGTTCCCTATATCTTGTTTGGGAGTTTTGGGAGAATTTGGTGGTTACTTCAAGATTTGGGCCAACCGTGATCTCTTTTCCAGATTTAAAAACAAAAAATATTTCTTTTATAAATACTTTGTTTTCCAAAAAATTTCACTCATTACACTTCCCAAATTGCCTCCCATGACATATTAAAACCATTATATCCTTTTTTTTACCTCCTTAGGAACTCGTAATCATGGTGGATTTAGGTTATTTATTCAGGTATTAGGCAATCCCATGATCCCATTTCCAGTTTTAAAAAAATAATTTTTCTTATTTTATATATTATTCATTTTTTATATTTTTCGGTGATTACATATCTCAATATATCACAAGAACCTTAGTATCACCTCCATGTTTCATTTTCCCTGTTTGTTTCTTTTCTTAGTTGCAGATTAGGGTGAAATATCTCAAGGATTATCAAATCATCCAGATTTGTTAAGGTAATTTGTTTCTTTCATGAATAATTCATTTTTTTTATTTTTCCCACCAAATATTCTCTAACTAGTTCTTCTAGACCTATAGAGCCTATCAAATAATTTTCAAGATGTTGCCTCCCCTCTAAGGGTGTGGATCGAAGGAAAGATGAAGAGTTCTCTAATTTTCTAGGTGAGTTTCCTTCTGCTTTCTCCTCCTTCCTCCTCCTCCTTCCATTATTTCATGGTTATTTATTCTCCCGTGGTCATGAAATAACTAGGGTTCTATTTTGACATGATTTTTATGGGGTTTATGTTCCTTTAGGTCTTTTCTTCATATATTTAGGCCTTATAAACTTGTGGTGGGTGATTTCTGTTGTATGTTTCCATTCCGACAAGGTTTTGAGGTAATTTCTCCCAAGAACATACCCTTATTATTTAAGTTTCATCTTTTTTTGCTATTATAACCTTATAAATATGTTTATTGTTTCTTTAAAACCTTTGTATAATATTTTTGGTGTGAAAATTTGTTATTTATGCCTTTTTTTATATAATATGGTGTTATTTCATATAAGCATGCACACCTCTTGTTTAAATAAATATTCTGCTAGTTTTTGCATATGTTTTGTGATGTTTATGGCCTAGTTTAACTATTTTAAAAAATCATGGCATAAAAATTTGTATTTATACCCTTTTAATGTTAAATATAATTTTTATACTAAATGTTGCATGCCTCATTTTTGGGAAAGTGCCTGGTTGGATCTTGTGTGTTCAAGGTGTTGAAAATGATAGTTTTTGGCTTATGAAAAATGTTGGAAACATGTGAATCAATATTTTTTGGGTTTATTATGTGGATTCCAATCTATTTTTGGGTTTTATAAAGAAATTAGTATGGGTTTGAAAGGTTATTTGGCATGTGCTTCCAATGGAAGGCTTGTTTGGCATATTTATAGAAATGTGTGGGTTTTGAATGTGTGAATAGGATTTTTAAGGGGTTTAAGTAAATTATTTGTTTATGAAAATGGTTTTCTACACCTATTTATTAATATTTGAATTTTTTATTTTGATAAATATTGTTTTTATGAGGAATTCCTAAAGGCATGTTTGGCATTTTCCTTATACATATGGTTTTTCTCTGTATTTCATGTTGTATCATTTGGGGTCATTTTATAATTGATGAAATTGATTTATTAAAAGGTTTTTATTCTGAAAAAAACTGTTTTTATATGGTATTAGTGGTTTTTTGGACTAAAAAGTTCATTTTGTAATGGATTTCATGGACAAATCCTTGTTACACTTCTTGAAATTTCTTTATGAAAACCTTAACTGGTTTATTGATCTATGAAAGAAATCTGAAACATGTTTGTGGTATGTTCTATGTATGTATGATTTAGGAATGTTATTTTCATTTTCAATGTGTATTGATAACATGTGTGACTTTATTGATCCAAAAAGGGAAACTTGGGTATCTAAGTGGGCTGACTTGTACTAGTATTCTAGTGATCTAGAGAGGTTTTGTCCATATTTCATGTAGTAATTTTGACGATGACAACACTAACTAAAATATGATGATGATGTTGTTGGGGACCACTAGGTTTTGTATGATTCTACTACTAGTGGCTCATGTTCACAAGAATGGATATTCATTATGGTTACTTTCACTGAGATACAAGGTACCTGGGGCTCACAACTAACTAGTTCCTAAGGGTGTTCTTGTGGCTTGTTATCATTGAATATATGATATTCATCATCAGAATATGGTGTGTTTGGATGTAAAATTCAATATAATTTTTTTTTATTTAAAATTTTTCTTTATTTAAATTATCCCTCTTGAAAATTGTTTTCATTTTGAACTTTCATATCTTTGTAAATTGTTTTAGCATACTTGTGTATAAAACTTGAAATATATTGTCTGATAACTTCCATAGCATGGATCCTTGTTTGAAGAAAATACTTTTATATATTTTATTTTAAACATAAAATTTATGTTTCTTTTATTTTAAGTGGGAGTTCATTGGGAATAGAATATCGAGCTGACCTACAGATTTTTAATGCCCATGCCTATAGTTTTATTATATTGTTATCCATTGTGTTGGTTTTAACTTTGGTTCGGTCGCCTTGAGGAAAATGGGATGGTTTTATAGGAGAGTTACCAGAGATTTAACATGGAGTTATTTGGTCAATAGTTACAGTTGGTTTAGTTGTATCATTCAGTTTTACTTTCAGTTTTGAAGTATAAATAATGTTAGTTCATTTTTTATATAAATGTGTATTGGGTTTTCCATTATTTCCGATGTTTTCCTTATTGTTTATATTTGGGAAAAATCATTCCCTTTTCTACTCTAATGATTTACAACACTATTTTCCATCCCATGGGGATTGGGAACACCCTTTTTCCATTCCATGGATCAGTTCAGGGGCTCGATTCGGGGTCGCCCCAGGCTGGTTCGTGTCATTATAGATACTTACTTTTCCATCCATTTCTCGATCTTTCTTGAATACCCATTTATGACCAATAGATTTTACATTAGCTAGAGGGTCTACTAAAATCTAAAACTGTATTTTAGTACATGGAATATATCTCATAATGCATGGATTATTTCAATTTAGTATCATCATTTCCATTTATTGACTCCTTGTATGTTAGAGGTTCATTATCCTCAAGGATTAATGTTTCACCTGAATCAGTGATAAGAAAACCATATATATATAATTCTATAACCACTATAGTTGACCTACACAAAACTTGTGTCATGGGAAAAACATCATCTCCCTCTATCTCATATGAATATTATTCTCATACCAACTATTGTACATCAAGAGAATCAAATTCATCAAAGTCAATCTTTATCCCATTATTTCAATTAAAAATGTGTTCCCTTTACAGAAATATATAATGTATTGCCCCAATAATTTTTCTATCTGAATGTTTATATAAGTAATATCCTTTTATTTCCTTAGGATAACCTATAAAGATGCACTTCATGCTTTAGGATTCTCTTTTCTCATCAGATACTATATTAAAAAATGACTCGCATCCCCATACATGTATATGTGATACAGTGGGTTTTTTCCATACCATAACTCATATGGAATATCATATTCTACCTTAGTTGGTACTTGGTTAAGGGGGTATTCCACTATCTGCAATGCATATCCCCAAAAGGATAATGGTAAAATTTCATAATTCAACATCAATAATACCATGTCAAGAAAGGTGAGATTCCTACTTTCACTTACATTGTTCCACTTAGTTTTATAAGGAGGTGTGAGATGGTATAATATCTTACACTCCTTTAAGTAATCAAAAAATTCTTACTCTAGATATTTTCCATTGCAATCTAAGTAGAGTTTCTTAATCTTCCTTTTAAGAAGGATTTATGCTTCATTATAGTATTTATTAATCATCTTAAAAGAATGTGACTTATACATCATTAAGTATATATATCCTTACCTACTATAGTCATCAGTAAAAGTTATGAAGGAAACCCACCTCTTTCCTCTATTGTAAATGGACCACATACATTAGTATGAATCAATTCCAGTAGTTCTATAGATATTACTCCCTTCCTAATGAAATGTGATTTAGATATATTCTATTGTAAAAAAGTGTGACATATATACAGGGGTTTTAACTTAATAGAGTATTAGCACCCTACTTGATGTAATTTTTGTAAATTCTTCTCACTTACATGACCAAGCCTGAAGTTCCACGAGAGGGTAGGATATGATTCGTTCTTTATACATTTTTTTATTGATTGGAGAAAATTATTATTTAGTTCAAGTATATAAAATACATTATCACTATGAGTAATAGAATAACATATTTTATCCTTATAAAAGTGAAACAAATTATTTCCATACATTAAGTAAATCCCCATAGTGTCGAAACTCAACAACAATGTTATTTTTTTGGTAATAGAAGATACATAATAATAATTATTTAATACAAGAACCAAACCATTGGGAAAAGTAAGATGACAATCTCTCATCGCTAATTCTTCCATAATTTCTCTATTTTCTTCTCAAAGAGACATCATACCCTTTACAATCATTTTTAATCTACTTGTATCTTATAATTGAATACAAATGTGTGAACCATATATTTTATCCAATAACCAACTTTTAGATATAGATAGACTTCATTCAATGACAAATATACCTAAAGCCGAAGCATCACCTTGATTCCTCTTCCTATTTGTGAAAATTTTCTTCTAGTGGTCCTTATTTCCATATAAAAAATAGATTGTTTCATGCTTGTATCTCTCCCTCTTAATCATTGTCCAATTGGATGGGTGATGCAAGCTTAGCTTTTGACCCTTTAGCCTTGCCTTTCCTCCTCTTAATCACCATAAGGACTGAATATTTGGTATTATTAATATCCTTATCTTCATAGTGAACGAAACCCAATAGATCTAGGAGTCACTTTTTCATGTTATTAATATTATAATTAACAATAAATGTCATGAATTTTGGTTGTAAAGAGGCAATAATGAGATCAGTTGATTGTTCATGGTTTAACATAAACCCAAGGTACACTAGTATCTCAATATACCCAATCATATTTCATACATGAGGTCTTACCCGATACCCTTCTAATATCCTACACCTTTATAGTGCATCAGTTATCTAATATCTTTCTTACCATTCTCTCTCCTAGTATAACACTTAGAGATGAGAAATAATTTTGTAGGTATATTCATACACATACATTTTCTACAGATCATTGAACATAGATGACATAATAATAAATTTGATATCTAGTGAATCATCTATATTCTTATTATATATATCTTTATCCATCTTTATTACTCCCACAGGAATACTAGTTGGAAGTTTGGATTCAATCACATATAGCTTCCTCTCTTGGTGTAGTACAATGCATAAGTGCATGTACCACCCCTAGAATTTATGCCCGGTCAATATATTATCTTTATCCAATACTGATCAAAGTGAAACCAAATTTTCAATGGTTTATATTTTGTTTATATGAAGTAAATATAGGGGATTATTACGTTATATTTATTACTAATATGATTTATTAATTATTTAATCTTTAAATTTCACCCACTATTTTATTAAATTCTAATAGCCTTCAACTTCTAGATTTATAATACTCAGTTAATTGAATATTATAGTGGAAAGGATCTATAAAATATATCATTATATTCCAATCTATGGTTATTCCACTAATTAGAGAGTTTAAAGATATACTTTTGGCTGATCAACTACATTAACTCATAGCTCCTTGATTTGTTGAGTGAATTCATGTCTTCTTGAAATCATAATCTTGGTTTGCTCAAAATAAATTTTGTAAAGTTACAGTAAGATCTCTATGGATACTTCTTTTCTTCCAAATTTATTGAAGTCTAACCAAAAATCTCATAAGAATTCCACAATAGTAAGTTTCACCCTCAACTAGTTATGATGAGCATCTCAAATGTATAATTTTGTTCAAACTCAAGAAATATAAATAATTTGACTTAATATTTCTTTGGGGTTTTTTAATTATTCATGGTGAATAAAATATTTTTTTATATTTAACAAGTTTGTTCTATGTGGTAAAACTCTCAAATTAACCATGAATAATAGAAAAAATGCAATCTATAATAATTATTTTTATCTATGAATGCTTACTTATTATTCTATGTGTTCATTTAAAAATAAACATGAATAAAATAATAATAATAATGATAAACAGTGAATAAATAAATAAATAGAGTTACCTATCATGAGTATTTACTACTTGTCGACTCATTATGTAGATAATGGATCAACTGAGACCCCAGGGGTAAATCCCTTAGTTGCATCTGACTTTAGTCATAGTACCCACCCTTGTCCAATATATCTAAGCCTCATTTAGTACTTATCAAAGTCTCAGTGTAACTCCCCAATCCTAGTTACCCAGAGCCGGTGCATTATTTTAATACATTGGCACGATTACAAGGAATCAAGTCCCGAAGGACCGATCAGTTTTTCAGTCTTGGAAAATAGATTACATACATCAACGTTACATTACAATTTGAAGCATAAAACACAGCATAGATAGTTCTTTGATAATTCCATTTTTTCCTTTAGCTTAACCCTTCATATCAATCATAATACATTTCTTGTAATCCTGGGAAAATAAAACATAAGAAAGGGGTGATCTCAGATGCTCAGTAAGGGTAAATAATTTAGCGGAATCTATACACTTTTAAGGAAAGATGTGTAATAAAAACAACAGCCTTTTAAACATAAAATTGAACATAATATGGTAAAAATAAATGAAACATTACCATATAAACATGCACATGGATATTCTACTAGTCGAATAATCACATGTAATAACTAATTTCACAATGAGGGAATGCCTAATACCGGACATCATTACCACATATTCAAGGCCTCGTGCCAAGACTGCAAATAAATTTTTTGTCAAGGCCTTGTGTCAAGACACTAGTTTGTCTCATGAGACCTACCAATGCATCGAGGAGATATAGATAGCTCCACCTGTCACTTATTAAGTCCAATGTATTCCTCATATGAATAGGTTTAAACATAACATAAACATTCGTATTAAAACTAGCATACAAAATGTCAATACATTCTCAATAAACCATGAATGGTATAAAAATAAAACATCCATAGTCAAACATATCAAAAAACCTTCAATACAATATGGATGTTTTTTATCATAATAAATCAACTTCACATAAGATTAAAATCCATCAAAGGATGTTGACATAGATGAAATAAAAACTATTTGAGAGAAATATCTCTTTTTTTAAATCATTTAAAAGTCACATATTTATTAAGGAAGTAATTTAAAAGATATTTTTGAATCAAAGTGTCCCATACCACTTTGAAACTTTTGAAAAGAATTATCTTTTCAAAAGATTCATTTCCATATAAATAAATCTTTAAAATCATTTTGAAAACATGGACATTAATTAAAAAGTTTTAGAATGATAAATCATTAAAACATTTAAAATTATGATCTTGATAAAGATTACTTTTCAATAATCCTTAAAATATTCATTTTGAAATCATTTTTATGAAAATGGACATGGATGATAAAAATGTCCCAGTAAATAATTATGTATAAACAATCTCGGATAATAATGAGATTGAGGAATTAACCCTTACCAATTTGGTAAATTACGAAAAATACACCCCATGAATGAATTATCATAAAATTAATATGTAAATACACATAAATTAAAGTGTATTACACAAATAATACAATTATGGGCATTAAATATACCACACAAAAGGTAATAGTGGCAATATGGCATGAATCTCACGGGAATAAGGAGTGAGATGAAAACCCATTACCTTGCACTTTCCTTTAGTTGATGGTACGTTTAACCTCCTATATGAAGACTATAGTTTGTTATTAAATTATACCAGAACCACATTAATATTTATGATATCATACATTATTCATTTATGACTTTATACTACCCATTTAATAATAATTTCCTTGTTATATTCATATTTCCGGTAATAATCACTTTCATTATCGTACATGTTTTAACTTGTTACTCTTGATTGTATCACTTAGATAATGATTTAAATACTTCAATAATATAAAACATGATTTATATATCATATATATTTAGAATATAAATATGTATAACAGACGTATATATGAAATGGAAAACACCGTTTATGGAGACGGTAGACCGTACGTACGCATAAACGTTGTTTCTGTTTTCATATAGTATTAAATGGAAGTAAGTGAATAAGATATATGTAAATACATAAATAATTATATATAGAAATTTACATATCTCCAGTAGAATTATTTTTTCATATATTACATACTTATTAGTAATATATATTTTTATAATCATCGATGAATGGTGAACTTGGAAATGAATCTCATCGCGTCGTGGAGACGGTAATCCATACGTATGCACGAGTGAAAATATCATTCTTTTGATATTAAAATAATATATAATTGGATGGTATATCATATATACAGAATCCTTATCATGTTATATTTATTATTTACATCAAATACACACCATTATTATACCCATCCAAATAATAATGTATTGAATAACAATTACACCACGACAAGGAGACGGTAAGTCGTACGTACGCACGTATGGTGACATGTCATTCAAAGGGTAGATATAATAATTAATTTGGTTGTACCATAATTATAATAATGTCATAGTATATAGAAGATACTGAATTTTTTATTTTAGAATGGAAACAACAAAGAAAAAGGAAGTGGAAGAAGAAAGGAACTTGAAATAGGGTGGTGAAATCATTACCTCTTCTTCGGGTTCTTCCTTTTGATTTGACCAAAAGGGATCTTTAGGTTGACTTTATGATCAAACTAAGGCCTCTAGTTTGAAGGAAGGATAGTTGAGAGGGTATTTGGTCAGGGTTTGGCCAATCCAAACGGCTTAGAAGGTGTGAATTTGAGTGAAGGGCGAGTGCCTTTTTATAAGAGGGGTGAGGGGCACCTTAGGAAAAACTTAAAATATTATTTTATAATAAATTCATATTCAGTTTATAATGGCTCCAAAATGTATTATTTAAAGTCTAAGGTGGGGATGGGTTGAAAACAACTCAACCAATAGGTTTTAGACAAGTTTAGGTTACCATTTTAACCTTATTATTTAGATTTTACCCTAAGTTAAATTGTTTAACATTTACCATGTCTCTTTGTATTTTTATATTATATAGTTAAAAAACTTACTATATACTTCCAAGAGACCCCCAAGTGGTATATTAATGATAAAACTATCCTTATATAAGTCTCTTGGTCGAAACTTAGATTTTTAGAAATTTAATATCAATTAATAATATAATATTTGTTTTAAAAACTCTTTTATGTCAATTTTGACACTATTTGGTATTTTGTTTTTGATAAATTCATAACAGCATTATTACTTAGAAAACAATTATTCTAACCAACACTAATATGTTTTATTAACCTATAAAATTAGTTTAATTCATAAAAAGTCTCAAATTACATTTATTTTGATATTTATAAAATCAATTATTTTAATTTTTCATTAATTAGGAAATTACTGCATCACTATTGTGTCATAAATAAATTTAAATATTCAATGTCTAAAAATTATAAATAAAATATCATTATGTATGAAATATTTTTATATTTCTAATGAATTTTTTTAATCGAATTTATATTATTTATAACCTTATATTAAAAATGTTTTTTTATTAAACTTTGATTTTAACTCTTTTAACTCTTCTTTGAATTAAATATTAATAAATGCCCTAATCTAATCCAAGTTGACCAAAGAGGTTCATATTTTATTCCTAAGGTTGTTTTTGGTCGAATTATACTTAGTCAATAGAATTAGGACATGTGTTAGGGTAATAATAATATCATGTTTACCCTTAATTACCCTATTTACTTTTAACCATGTTAATAAACGTAAAAAATTACTATTCACCAAAGATTATTTTTATCTTATTGAAGCACATTTTACTCCTTGATATTAACAGTATCTCTCGTATTTTAAAATTTTCACTCATAGAAGTGGTAAAATTATGTTTTATGTGAATTTGTAAATTCTCCTAGGAGATGGGTAAAAGATGGTGAAAAGTTCAATAAAATTTTTATATATCTAAAATTATTATAAACTGACTCCAATGAATTACATTGAACTTATATAGGTATTATGTATCTATTTTGACCTAAAATAAATTTAAATAAAATAAATAATTATTTAAATAAAAATTCGGTTTGAAACAAAAACTCTGTGTTTTTCACTATTCCTCAAAAATTGAAAATTTTCAGAAAAATACCAAAAATTCACCCTAAGATAATTTTGATATTTTGAATTCAAAAATTAATTCTATTTTACCAAATTAAAAACATATAATTTGAATTTATTAATTTAAAATTAATTCCCGTTGTCAAAACCAAAAGGCGTATTTTTAAGAAACAATAACTATCCAAAGATTGACACTTGGTCATGTCCAATTTCAAAGTGAAATTACTTACAATAACCAGAATTGGATTAAATGGTAAAAATATAATCTATTTATACTTCCAAAACATTAAAATTTATAATTTAACACTATAAATTGTTTTGATTAAAAAAGTTGTTTTCAGTTAAAATATAGTATTTTCATTATTCACCCAAATATGAAAGTTATCAGAAAAACACCAAAAATTTATTGAATATAAATTATTATGTCCAAATTATAATGAAGAAGTTTATTTTGTCAAATTGAAAATAAAAAAGTTTCAAATATTGGAATTAAAAATGGTTCACCATTAAAAGGCGGTAAAAGTGTATTTTTTGAAAAATACTTCTTTTATCTGAAAAAAAAATGAATTAGTTATTAAATTATGTCTAAGAAACTAATAATATGGATTTTAAAATTATAAGGATTGTATATAGTTCAAAATTCAGTTAATATTATTCATAACCGCTTTTGAACGAGTAGTTTGGTAAGTCATGGTGCGCTTAAACTCGGTGTTGCGTGTAGTGCATGTTATTGAATTACTTTAAAGAAATAACATACTATGAAATATTGGGGTGTTACATTCATCATGGTCCACACATTATTTTATCCTATTCATTATACATAAATACTCACACACATGTGATGGGGTTTCAAGAATGCGAGATGCATATGAATAAAATAAATCATAGACACACAGGACCTTATAAATACAATGAGAGAGAGATGATGTGTAGACCATAATTTATTTAATAATTATTACAAAAATAATATGCATTTAAATAATTAAATATAGAATACATACATTGGTTGGTCTCTCTCATGTTTTGTTTACACACAATAAACTTTCAAAATAAAGTTAAATTTATAATTAATTATTCTTTTGGAAATTAATTATAAATTAAAATAATTTAATCTAATTATAATTCCCAATTTATAAGTCGCATGGTCCTATAATTTATTTATTTTGTACCTTTTTATAAATTTTTGAACACCTAGATCCTCAAAAACTTCTCAGAGGTGTTTCTAGCCTATTTTTGGCATGGCCCAGGTCATTCGACCAGAAACCCCCCACATGAGAATGCATGGAAAGAGGTGGGGGAAGCAGCGGGAGTTTCATCTATTTGGTCAAATAAAAAAATTAATATATAGATATCATACCAATTTTGTGGGGATTATATAAAGTAGTTAGACCAAATGGGAATCATGTGGGGCTACGGGTGCCTAATTGTTGCCTACATCAAAAAAATTATGTTAGGTCTTTTTTTTAATGTTATAAGTTATCTTTTTTGTTTATTTTCTAAAAATTACAAAGATACATGGATTTATTTTCACCCTCTTCCCAGTTGTGTTATAGTTCCCTACATGACATTATTCCATCTAGGAAACTCGTATCTAAACCACTACCTTCCACCCACACCACACTTAAATAAATTTTTAAGATTTTTTTAGCCTTAAAATTTTATATTTAAATCCCTCTACATGAATTCAATAAAATGTAATTTTAATTTGGATTAAACAATCACACGATCATTCTAATACCACTTCTTGGTATTGGGTGTACAAACGAAGCAGAAAAATAAGGGAATTTTTTTAAATTTTATCATCATTTGGATATTTTGACATAATATATAGTGGTTTCAAACTCAGTAAAGAACCTAAGGATCCCATGTGATCAAGAATAATTATAAAAATTAAATTATATGGTTACTTCATTCGAATTTGAATACATGGGCATGTTTCGATCATCGTTGATAATCATTGCTTGAAGTAAGTGAGATTGGATCCCACTAGATCATCCATACATTCTCCATGTGATTTTATATTTATAGATCATTTATTTTTAGGTTCTTTTGTGAAGAATAAATGATGAATTTTATGTTCTTGTGATCATAGGATAAAAATCACTTAAATCCATGAAGGAAACTTTGATCAAGGTTCTCAGATCACACCTATATCTCTCTATGAATTAAGGGAGATTAGAGAGGTTCTCTAAAAAAATGTGAGAATTTTATTTATGGTGAATAGTAGCGTCAACTTTCTTATATACTAAATTTCAATTTATTAAAATTTCAGTTTGTCCCTTCAATAAATAAAAACATTTAAATCGATCCATATTAGTAATGTATGGCATAGTGAACATGTCACACACATCATAAATATTTTATCACATGCTTGTAACATTTAAATTTTGTTATGTGGTAAAATATGAGCAATTTAACTAACCCATCACTCCTAGAAATATTTAATGAACCTTGAATAAAAATAAAAAATTATTTTTCTATAAAATATTATTCCTCATATTCACTTAGAACATGTGAATAAACTATGAAAATTAACATACTTTCCATTATTAAAAACTCAAATAATATTGAATTTATCTATTTATTATTATTATTCAAACTCGTACTTATCCCAATGCCCAATGTGGGGTCCGTCAAGTAATAAACTCCAATTCACTAGAATTGGCCAGACAATTGAATATGCTTTGTGTGTAACCCACTAGGACATTATCTTAATAGCAGTGAGTGTTAATCATAGAACAGGAGTGGTGTCAAGGAAAACATCAAAGATCCTATAGAGATAAGGTTTAGTCAATGAAATTAAAACCTCTTCTATGAACACACATCATGCAATATATTCTTTTTGTCTAAAGATATCTCATAAAGAAGGATGTATACTTCAAATAATCATTCATTCTTACTTTATTATTTTATGAATTTATTGGATATACTCGCCTTATTCTACAATGGACATGGATTTAATAAAGGTACCATCATCCTGGTCAATTGGGCTTAAGATATCTCTTCCTTTCGAAAGTGATAAATCCAATCTTGGTCATTCAATCAATGTCATTCCACTATTGATAAACCTAGAACAAGATATATCTCCACATCATCAAATCCATGAATTTCATCTCACTTCAATGTTTGTGATGAAATGGTACACGTTGATAATGATCTCAAGTCAAGAGACCAATATGAATTCGCATAGATAGGACCAACCAATGACAAAAAAAACATGTGGTGTTCAAATTAACAGGTTAGCCCTCGTGATCTCATATACTCAAGATCACCAAGTGAAAAGTTAATGATAATAAGTCTCAATGCTTATGAGCCCCCAAAACCTGATAGTCAAACATCAACTATGTCCTGTTAGTATGAAGTATCTAGACCATGGGACATATATATAGGATTATTGTCATAGTATCTTGAGGTTCTAATTATAGTTGGGAACTACTATAACATTTTGATATGACATGTGATTTAAGTAAATTAGCATACATATAACACAATTATAAGAAATTTTACTATGATAGTAAGAAAAATAAATTTATATATATAATTGTATACATATAATGGTAATTAAATTACATATAGGAGTAGGGTCTAGGACACCTACTCACAATAATTATACATTAAATTTTTTCTCTATGGGTACCTTGATGTATTTCTAGATTTTAATCTTGTACTTTAGGTAATTTCACCTGATTACAATAATAAAGAGGCCAAGAGGGTAACATGCTACATGTATCCAGAGTCTCATTAAATTCTAATGAATTTAATATTGAGAATAAATATTATTCTTGGCCTATGGAATAATAATTATTCAAGCTAATTTGATCGCATAAATTCAATCAGTAGATATTTTAGTTTAGAATATGTGAATTGAATTTTAAATTTGTTTATAATTTACAAGGTAATAAATAAATATTTATTTATTCTTTGGTTTAGTGAATATATTAATACAAATATTTACTTTAGTTACATGAAAATTTAAATTAATATTTATTCATGAGTTTATTGAATGTAATATTTATTTAATTATTCAAAAAATTATATTTGCATATTTCTTTGAATAAATATTTATTATTCATTTTTTGATAAATCACACGGAGCATTGTCAACCTGAGTTAAGGTTCTGATAGAAATGATATATTTTATGTAATATCATTTAAATGAATATTTATTTATTTATTCAATAAGTTATATTTAAATATGTGCATGTTAATAGATATAATAATATTATTATTATTATTATTATTATTATACATGAGGAATAACTTAGAGTGGATATTGGATAAAGGTTCATTGCATAATTACCTTATATTTAACCCTAATTAAATATGCTTACTTACATAATTTTAGACAAAATAGTTGTTGTGTACAGCGAAAAGACCTTATAGATACTCAAAAACCCTAGAGAGAACATCATCTTCACTCAGACTAAAGAATAAGATAGAACAATAGAAACCTCTCTTTGTGATGAATAGTGAACAATGTGAAACACTAGGTCCCTCCGTGCTAGAAACCAAAATTCCAAGAGCATTGTTCGGAGATTCATGGAGCATGTTTGGATACAACTAGAGGAATTTGTATTTGGATTCACCACCGCAACAAAAACATGAAAAGATATGCATGAGAATCGATCATAAGGATTTATTGCATTCAAAGTCATTCTTACTTTAAAATTAATTATAACTAAAATGTGAAAGATCCTCTATAAAATATTTTGGTATTTCCTTCATTAATATGTTTCTGTATTATCTTTTGAAATTGTTGAAAATCGATTTTTGGGAACCATAATGATGCTTTGGCTGTGTCCTGAAACCTTTAAGTGGTATCAAAGCAGTCACATTACAATTTATAATTATTTATTTTATTTTGATCAATTTCCTATATTATTTTTTTAGTTTTCATTTCTAATTTTACATTCTTAATTTAAAGTTGAGATAACATGTCTGAATTCATATGTCCAGGAATAGTCCATGAACACATGAAGAACACTCGAAGATATCATCTAGAGGTTCCAATGATTCTATCTACATGACACAAATACAAAAAGTGTAATGGTAAATTAAACATTGTATACCTTTTATTAACTGTAAAAGATGTATGTTATGAAAAATATGGCACATCATGTGGGCCATTACATGGTGTCGTTAAGCACTGCGTATTGACTATTAACATGGAATATGATTTGACAAGGATTGAAATGAATATATCTAGAATAGACATCATGTAACCTCACATGTCTTTGACCCCAAGTGAATCATAAAATGTAGTGTGGTCAACTATGAGTCATCATTACATGGAACTTATTGACTACTATCCAAACTATATATCCAAAAGTAAATCACATGGAATGTAGCTGGATGTGCATGCCATTTAACATGAAATAGCCCAGTAATAGTACACACTGAGATTCTAGTTATGTCATGGTAGTTTATAGAAATAGATTATAGGATGTTTAATTGGTTGTACACTCCATGTAACATGTGATAACTCATGAAAGTTACACAATGAGACAGGTGTGTCAGGTGTGCCAACCAATGAGTGATTTTCAACATTTTGTGTATATATAAATTCTTAATAATTTTTATCCATGTAAATTATTAAACTAAATGACATATATTATCATCCTACAAGAAGTTTACTCCATGAACATAGCTTGTGGTACACACCATGCATATTAAGGGCATGGTGTGTGGTCATACATGTCATACATAGTACATGGATTAACCATCAAAACTAAAACAGTTGTGGGAATATATGTCATGTAAGTACACGATACATGACAAGGACAGCATATAGTATAAGTCACATGATGTGTTGAGTCAAATAACGCATCATGTAAGTATAAAATTCCATAAATAGATTTAATCTAATGCAGAATGGTTTATTTCATGTCACCTCTAGAACAATCCTAGTATTTGTTAAGTTCTAGTAATAAACTTAAACTAACCATAAGGGTACATGTCATGTGACCCAATTAATACTTGTCATGAACTTAATTAATTTTAAATTAAAAAAAATTGTTTAATTTATTTAAAAGTAAACAAGATGGGTAACTCAAGGAATATTTGGAAAAATATTAATATAAAGAATTAATTTATTAATTTGAGTAAATTTATATTGATAAGAATGAATAAAATTGATTTCTAGAAATTTTAAACACATTGTCATTGTGTTTTTTGATTGATCGTTAGATTGATCGACTTGTGTATGAGTTAGGATTATTTAATTTAATTATTTATTACATATTTTTTTGTGATAATTTGTTATTAAATTAAATTTTAGGATTTTTGTATCATCCCTTCCTCCTTTATTATGTATGGGTATACATGTCCAATACTTATTTTATATAACCTAAAACCCCTGGAACCCCATACCTATGAGTGAGTGAGAATTTTTGAAGGGTGGAGCTTCCTGTGAGAGGATATGGTTTAGGACCCAGACTGGGGTGAAAACAAACAAGGAAATGCACCAATTAATTGAAGAATTCTATAACTCAAGATCAACATCAGATCAAGGATTTTTTTCCCCTAGGGTCAAGGTTGGATTATCTCTTCTCGATATATGAACATTAGATAAAATATCATGATCATATTACATATTTACTTTATTTATCATTGTGTGATTATTTATTTATTTGTTAAATGCATGATTTATCTGATTATTAAACATGATCACATAAATAAAATTAGTTAGCAATCTTCCTAATATGTAATAAAATATAAAATACTATACATAAATTATTTTATCAAACATGGTTAATTAATTATGTAAAATTTGAAAAATATTAACAAGAATGTAAAGAATAAATAAATAATATTTATTAATAAGTCAAATAAAAATCCCTCAAATAAAAATATTAATTCAGTAATCATCTTCCATTAATTCAGTTGGAAAGGAACTTTAGATCAAAATATTGGTCTGGACCATTTAAGGATGTTTTCATTTATCGAGGAGTTCTAATGAAATTCTTGGGTTTACTTAACCAAGTTAGCATCAATAGAAATTTTCCTCGTTATAAATGGTGTGACTTAGAGGAAATCATTGAGGAAATCTGGGATTAAGATTTCTATATTGTAGAGTCCACTCAATAGATCAAGGAAATATGAATTAATGTATTTGGTAATAAAATACTAACTAAATACCTTTTAATAATTTGATTAGTCCATCATCTAGATTATTTAAATGGAAATATAGATCATTTACACTAGAATATCTAAGTGAGAGGATATTCTATATCCAATGGTGAAGTCGTTGAGATTTGATAAAATAGTGGGATATTAACAAAATTAAATTATTAAATCATAACCAATAATTAAAATAAAGTACTAAAATATATTCTTTTATTTATTATAGAGAATAGAAAAAAATCATGAGAACATTGTGATAATGCCTGGATAAAAAATATTTCATCACCAGCATGAATCTCCAAGAATATTACTGACACTTATATGTTGCACTACTATATGAAAATTTGTATTATGTTCTAGAATCTTTTATTTCTAATTATCCACCTCAGTGAGCAAGAGAATGTAAAATTGATTTATATAGGAGATTCATGGAGGATGATATAAATCTTTATTACATCATGTTATTAGTTATGTTAAAAGAGCTAAAGACACAATATAAAGACATGGATTTATACACTATGACAAATCATCTCTTAGAACTTGAAAAGGAGAAAGATACGTTTAAGATAAATGATATTATCATTGCACTATAAAATTGTAAACTATAATATGGGTACCTTTCTAATGATATTTTTTTTAATATGTTGAATTATATCAATCAGTTAGAAAATTTAAGATTTCATATGCATAATAAATTATCCATTGATCTCATATTATCATCCTTACCACCCATATTATCTATATTAATTAATAATTAAAAAAATGAATAGTTTGGAGAAGATACTTAATAATATTTTAACTATTCTTTTTCAAGATGATATGGATTATTAGGAATTTTGGACGCTCACTTGTGTAAGGTTGTTTATTGACGGATTCAGTGGGTTTCGGTGGACATTCGGCATCGCCGGATTGTGTGTGGTTCAGGATGATGGTAAGGTGTGTCATGGTATGTTTCCCATATATCTCTCCATCTGGTTTTCTGACATTCATCCTCGACACCGCAGAGACTATTTCACAATGAAAATGATGATGGTTGTGTGTTGGCGGTGACAGCAATGGTTTCTCTTGAATTGATGGTTTCCTTGGTTGTTGGTTCATATGGTCTTTGGTGTTGTGTTTTTATGGTTTACGGCAAGGTTGATGGACTTTGGGGTGGATTTTTCCTGCAACTATTACAGTGTTCGATAATGACTTTCCAGCAGTGGGGTGGGTTTCGACTATCACCTCTATTGATGATTAATGTTATGATGATGATGGAATGACACTAATGGAATGAAGATGTGATGTTGTGACGTTGATTGGTTTGAGATTCGTGACTCAACGCAGGATGTGGCCTGAGGCGGTGTTTGAATTTTGAAAACTAAAATTTGAAATTTGAAATTTGAAATTGTTTTTTGATGGTAGATTGGTCGGTAGTTTGATCTTGTGGGTTCCCACTTTTCAAAAAAGTTGTTTTCAAAAATAATAAAAAATTGATGTGGAGGTATAGTGAACGAATTTTGGGATAAGGTTGTAAATAATATTAAAAATTCATATTTAATGGTATTGTCAAAATACCCATAGAATAGTAAAAATTTTCAAAGGGAGAGAAATGAACAATAGGCTATCAGCTTCACATGTGTCATGAAAGTCCACTGGAAGAGGAACTACAATTAATTGAAGGTGAAGTAAAAAAAATATTCTAATTCATGCATATTCATCATTACATATAATATTTATAGTTTACTTCTTATATATTAAATAAAAATATGTAACCTACATAATTCTATTCAAATACAAGAACTAAGTAAGTTCAGTAATATTATAAAAAGTAAGGTGAACTTTCTATTTGTTGAAGGAGTATTATTCCTAAGTCAGCTAAGGGAAGGTCCCAACTTCAATATTTTCAAGTCAATTTATTCTCTTAAATTGTTTTTTGTAATTACCAAAAAAAACTATCTCAGTGTCCAGTTCCTAACACAACGAGACATTATTTCATGTTAAAAATGAACATTGTTATAGTATATCATACTCTTTAAAAGTTTTATAATACTTGAATCAAATATTTCCAATATCAGTAATTGATTATGAATATAAAAATATTTTTACTTGAATAATACCAAATTGTGGAAAGATAATTCAAGATCAAGTAAAACTAAAATTAATTTTCAATATTATATGAATAATAGTTTTTATACTCTTTGTAGTTAAGACTCTTATGTATTTTGATATAATTATTACGTTTTATGAAAATAAACCTTTAGAAATTTAAGGTCATAAAGCCACAAATTTTCTAGAATAAATTCAATAATATATGTGTGAACTATTCTATGATGAAGCTAGAAGTAAGTTCATGTACATTATGAGATTTATTTAAGAGATTTTAGGAATGTAAAGTGGAAGTAATGAATATAATTGGTAAAAGATATAAGATCCTATGAGTGATGTAGTTGGATAATATCTTAACAATTAATTTATTGATCATTTAAATATTGAGTGTAGAAATTTCTAAACATACATTACCTTTTACACATCTTAGTGATGATGCTAGTAAAAGGAGGATCAATGATGAGTCTTATAAGTATTGTAAGTTTTCCATAATTCCATTCAAGAAATGATTTGAAAATAAAGGCACTAAAACAAAATCATATGCCATCTATATTGATTAATGTATATCAAATAAGTTATTATATGAAAGGAATCCATTATGTCACAACTTTGTGTGTTTTGATGAGAAAAAATTGCTAAATATAACAAATTGACATCAATAAAAAACTAAGTGAATCTCATAAGATTATCCTAAAAGATACCTCGCATACAACTATATCTAAGATATAAAATTTTAGTTAGTTGGTATAGGAACACAAACTTGATAAGATTCAGTGGGAGGAGTTATTCCAGAGACACATACTATTTCATAAAGATGGAACCAAAGTAGTGGTTTTACAATCACTAAATTAGGTGATATATTAATCGATAATAAAAATGAATCCTACAAGAACCAACTAATATTAGAAATTTAATATGAATTAAGAAATGGATTCATGTGCTAAAATCCAATTCTAGATTTTGGTGGTTCCTCCAGTTGATGTAAAGTTGTTGGATTGTATTCAAAAAGAAACTATAAATGGATGATAATGTTCATACCAATAAGGCATGATTGATTACTAAAGGTTTATAGTAGTTTCTAGAAATAATGTATGAAGAAACCTTTTTCATCGACCATCGTGCTAAAATCTATTATAATCATAATTATCATAGAAATATTATATGATCATGTAATTGGGAAAATGGATCCCAAGATCATCTTCTGAAATTGAAATCTTGTGAAAGATGTCTATAAAATGAAACCATAAGGTTTTGTGACACCAAAGAATGAAAATAAGGTATTCAAGTTATAGAGATCCATTTTTGTATTGAAACAAGAATCATGATCATAGAATATTTATTTTTGATGAATCCATGAGAGAATTTGGTTTTATTAAGGATGAAATTGAGTCATGTGCAAGAGGTTAGTGGGAATACCATAGTTTTTCAAGTAAAATATGTTGATAACATATGGGAAAAAATATTCAGTGTAGAACCCCAC
Organism: Viscum album; assembly: GCA_963277665.1. NCBI lineage: Eukaryota > Viridiplantae > Streptophyta > Magnoliopsida > Santalales > Viscaceae > Viscum > Viscum album. Next base: position 972,417,764 of record OY728127.1, on the reverse strand, counting down.
CCTAAATCACTATAAATGATACACGTATGGGTGGTACAATATAGCCTCAGGTGTGCCTCCCAATATTCCAGACACTACCAATTAGCAATGAGGGTCTATAAGGATATTTTGGGGACACTATAATCTATGTTTAGAGTCATAAAAATAGTAGAATAATAAAAAACACATATATTAAGAAAGATAACATCATAGATAAAATAGTAAAATGCCAATAAATAAGTAAAATATCATATTCTATAACAATATTGGGTATGTTATACAGTAATATGATTCCCCATGATGAATCATATAAAATAAAAATACCCAAAAATTAACAGAAACTGATAACTAATCCCCAAACTGGTCCTGGGTCCTAATTGGTTCCATCATCCATACTTCACTGCCAAAATAATAAGAAAAACATCAAGTAGTGGGACCTTATCTGAAACCTATAACATAAAAAAATAAATGGCCTTTTTCTTTGGTACCCAAGTTTCATGGCATCCCAAGTAGGGTGTGAGTAAAACTCATTAGGCTGCCACCAATGGCATCCCTAAAATAACCAGTCCATATATCAAGTTCTTGAAGAAGTTTCACGATAAAGAACCCCACTTAACCAAATAAAAAATAATTAAATAAAAACATAAACACTGATCTCGGGCTCTGAAGTGACACATGAGGTTGAACCTAACTGCTTCATCTAGTTCCAGTGTATCTCTGATTAGGGTTATCGATCTCATAACTCATGTTAGTTCCAAGGTTCATAACCAAGTAAACCACATCCATGAAAACATAAGGGAGTCCATAAGAGATCTATTATGCACTCCTCTCTTACCAAGTCCATATAGGGTTTCTAGAATTCATCCATGACATTCCTCTCATTTCCATCTAGGTGAAACCAAGTCATCCAACCTTGGAATTCTCTAAACTGGATCCAAGAAGCAATGTATACAAGGCATTCATATTATCGGTCTTGACCATAATCCGGGTACACACCCACTACATTTTGTCTCATATAATCATACTAAATATGTGTAGCTCATCTTGAAGCATTCACAAAGGTACACTGAGGGGATCTATGGAATTAATCTATGGTATTCAATACATGATATATCACCTTAATCCAAGGGGGAGCCATCCTGATGCTTTTTCAATGATGAATTGGTGAGGAATACATGGTATCTTATGGAATTACTTAGATTGGAGAATCCTTGAATCCAATAAGGCATCCTCCCATGGAATTCAACTCAGTCCCCTAATGGAATCCATAATCACTCAAGGAATTACACCAATTTCATATCCAAAACTGAATCCAAGGGATGACACCCAAGGAATTCAACCCAGAGAAAAAATTTACATAAAAAGCTCAATTAACAAATCCTTATTTACCAAGAAATCATTACCATAAAAGAAAAATAATTAAAAATAAAACCCCCAAGGTCTTCTTCATAGACCAATCTACCAAACATTAGTACAAAAATTATTTATCACATTATCTTTTTCATGTCTTTTATTCATTACTGACATGAAAAATCCATTTATCTTGATTTTTCATTCTGGTTATATAATAACCTATGTGGTAAATTGGTTATCAGTATTTATCGCATTGGTTAAATAATAACTGAGGTAAAAATTTTGGGTATGTTAATTTATTAGGATGATTATATAATAACTGACGTGATAAATCATGTAATGACCCAGATTTCCCCTAAAAAGTCCTGTATGAAAATCAAGTGTTTTGGGTGTTTTTGGAGGCAACGGTGGCTCGTTTCAAGATTTTTCTAGTTTTTTTAGTTTTTCCATCAGTGAATCAGGGATTTAGTGTCGACATGTCATTGGGTCATCATTTCATTGCATCGGTATATCAGTACTTTAGAATGTTAGTGTGTTATAAATTCAGTGTCATGGTGAGTCAGGGGCATCAGCATCAATGAGTCGAGGCATCAGTGGGTCATTGTGTTGTTAGCTCTGCATCGATAGCTCAATTTAGGTAGGTCATATCAGTAGATCAGTGTCGGTAGCTCAGCATTGGTATCTCAATTTCAGTAGGTCACATATGTATATTAGTTTCGGTAGCTCAGCGTTAGTGGCTCAGCGTCGATCGGTCATGTTGGTAGCTCACCTGTCAGTGGTCCCATGTCAGTGACTCGCCCATCGGTGACTCATTTACGATTTTTCTAGTTTTTCCTAGTTTTCCAGTTTCACCCCTCTTATGTATTATTTTATGTAAACCAAATTTAAATCCTTGTATGAGAATTTTCAAGCGTGTTTCAAAGGATATTAATTATATCTTTAATATTCTAATGTCTTGGGGGATTTTAGATACTCAAACCATGTGATCTTGACCATGATCGCACGTTAATGAATTTTGGAAACCATTATTCCTTTAATATGGTATTCAGCTGTTCAAAGATGGGATATTCTCTTCCTAGTGTGTTTTCCATTTCCCCTTGGTGCATCTAGAGCCTTACTCCCTAAACAAGGCATGTACCTGTGCTAGAGCTTGCCTGCTCAGTTTTCTTAGAGTTATTCCCTACTACTCGCATGATCCCTTGTTCTTGGCACCAGGAGGAACTTATATCCTTTGATTATCCAAGTAGGGATTTATTATACCTCCCTTTAATTTTTTATCATGTGGGGTGGGTGTACTAATTATTACTTGTGAATAACTGGTGAACAATTTTCTTAAAATAAGTAATAAATAAGAATGGAATATGATCAAATGATAACAGAGTCAATTAAATAACTGATTGGGAGTGGTTTGATGATTGATCACCTATTTTATTTTTTATCTTTCATTTTTTTATGGTTTTTTTGGTTGTATTACTCCTAAAAATCATGGTTTTTGGTGGCCTTTTCTTTCACACTGGTGGTGTCCCATTTGTTTTCTTATAATGTTTGATAATTGGACATAACATGAAATCTTATTAAACATGTAAACTTGGTTAATTTAAATGGATTCCCCAAGATGGAAACCCTTGTATGATAACCCCTATTTATCAATTGGATTAAAGAACAGTGTTTACCAAATCTGAATATATATACATCCAATTGATAGATGTGGTTGAGTGTTGTGTTCTGTTTGGTTTTGTGTTAGTTTTTTGGTGTTGCTGTTAGGGGTACGGTTATGGGTACAAGGGTGGGAAAGAGAGTTGGTTTTGTGAGAATGGTGTGGGATGATGGGCAGCGGGGTTGTCATTAAAATGGTAGTTATTTTGGGCTTTGTTTTTGGGGCAGTATAGGTGGTGTGTTGGTATCCCAGTTTGAGAGACTGATTGATTGTGGAATGGATGGAATTGTAGGCAATAAAATTGCCTTTGTTGTGTTGTGGCTGTTGACCAACATTGGGAAGTGGGACTACGGTGTGGTTATGAACCTATTATATAGTGGGAATTAATTTGGGAATTGTTTGGGTAGTGGGGTTGTAGGGTTGGGTTGTGAGAGAAGGATTGTGAGGTATAACTTTGAAGAATTATAGTTAGTAGTGGTTGAACAAGGGTGTGCAGTGGGACTACAAATCTAGTTTTTTTGTTGTTTTGGTATGGTTATGGTTGGTAGTTATCCAGTAGTGCTAGAATAAATTAAGGTGAATCACCTTTAATAAATAAGTGGAAAGTGATTAAATGAAAATGGTTTGGGATTATTTTTGGCAGTGGGTATTTTGTGGTTGTGCATATAGGGGTAGCGGCAAAAGTTATACTGGTGGGATCGTTTGTTGGTTGCTTGAAACCCATAGGTTGGGATGAGTGTTTTATTTCCTATTTATATAAATTTTAGTTCCTTGTGATTTATATATGCACCCAACCCTTGTTGAACACCATGATCCAAACACCCCCATTTCATAGTGGAGGGTGTCATTCCCAATATCCTAATGGGATGATGGATGGCTGGTTATTAAATTTCTTCCTCGCACCCTCTTCTAAGTTCTTACTGCTCAAGCATATATGAGTAGTCTGTAATGGCTTGAGTCTTACCATATTCCAAGATCCTTTGTGTAAGTTTTTGTTGTAGATGAGATGGCTAGGTGTTTTCAGTCTAGGACTTTTCTCCCAAGTGTCTTCGGGATGAGGCCTAGGTGTCTTTGGGTGGGAGGCATGGTTGTTGTGTCCTAGGTGTCTATGGGATGTATGTTATGTGATTTGAGGCCTAGGTGTGTGCGGGCAGGTTGTGGCAGTGGGAATGCTTATGGTAAGAGTGGTAGAATCAAGATTTTATCCATTATGGATGAGCAGTTAACCAGTGGGGAAGTGGTGTGGGGTACTAAAATTTCAATGTTCTTATACTACTACCATAATATACTTGCGTTATTTGATGAGTGTTCCTTGGTGATGTTGGGATTTTTAGTATTCCATGATAGGTTCTTTGAGGCTCTATTGTTTTCTCATAGGTTAATTAGTATGTTCCCCCACTAGTGCACAAATATCTTTAGTTTCCCTATTGTGTATACTCGTATGCTCACCCTACGTATATAAAACTATTTTTCGGTTTCTATGAGATCTTTGAGGACTATTCTAGACTTTAATAGCTCGAGAATTGGGATTAGTTATTGTTTCTGATTAGTCTCTTTTCTTTTGGTGCTTTACTTTGGATTTTTTTTGTACCTTGTATCATATTTACTTTTGAACATGCATGTGGGAATGGATTTTGGCTTTATTTTTACTTTTATTTTTTAGAGTTTCTTGGGATTTACCATCTTATCTTCTGATCATAATCTATAAAAAGGGTAATTCTTTACATACTATGTGAGATTCTATACCCTTGGTGTTAGTCTCCGCTCTGGGGCCTATTGAAGTCGGGACTTGGGGTTCATTATCTCTCATTCATATTGAGTAAGTAAGGGTGTGGAACTTTGTTTTACCTACCCTCATCTTGAACAAGGTGGGTCATGACAAAATGGTATCAAAGGAAGGTTTGGTACTTTGAGGGATAAGATGGATTCTAGAGTTAGGCACAGTGAGGATTTCATGGTATGGTAGGTAAATAGTGTTAGGTGACCTTGGTATGTCAAATAGTACATGGAAGACTGGCTAGGACACAGGATTTTAGGATCCCCCGTGATTTGATGCAAGGACTCTAGACCTACTGAACAACCAAGTGAGGCTACACCGATTGTATGGTAGAGACCCTATCAAAATTTCACACATGATAATGACTTGTTTTTTACTTGATATGGGATTTTTATGAAATTAAATAAAAAAAGAGTTGAAATGAATTTAAAATAAAATTTTCATACTACACGGGCATATGAGTTCCTTATTTTATTTTTAGTTATGGAACACAAATGTCATCCACATGTGGTAAGAGTAGTTGAGGACCAGAATATTGACCTAGTTGATCAGTGGAAGGACGATCGACAGGATGAATATGACCAGTGGTAGAAGATTCTTTGTACCTTCTAGCAATAGACTCTAGGAAAGTATGAGGGTAGTGTCTTGGACATGGAGATAGAGAGTTGGATTGAGGAGATGGTGATCGCTTTCATCTTGATCTGAGATATGAAAGGGCACTTGTTTCCTCAGGAAGTGAGCTAGATATGAGGGATTTCACTTTAGTGGTTGATTCTTTACCTCGGGGAGAGGAAGGAAATGAGGTTTCATGGGCTGACTTTGAGAAGGGGTTATGGGAAGAATTCCTTTATTCCATGATGAAGTCCAAGAAAAGGTAGGAGTTTCTCTCCCTCTAGTAGGGGATTATGTTGGTAAGGTAAGTGGTGATCAAGTTCAAGGATCTCCTATACTTCGCACCTAATCTCTTTTTGAATGAGGAGTCCATATAGAGATTCTTATAGGAGGCACTTCGACCTTCTCTTTAGTATGTCTTCACTCCCTTTACCCTACTAACAAACTTAGAGGTTCAGAAGAAGGTCGGGGTAGTGGAAAGGATGAACTCACTAAGATGTTTGATCTAATAGGGGAGACAACCAAGTTCAATATTGGGGAATTCTATGAGTAGTAGGTCTCTGGCATCAGGGCCTTCCAGGTTTCGGCCAGCGGGAAGTAGGTCTCAGCAGTTCTAGTTCTGATATCTTCATCCTCTCTCTTTCCCCATGGGCCCAAGACTGAGGTTATTTGTCTTTGGAGGTTGTGGAAATATTTGTAACCAATTCCATGTTTGATCGTAGTATATCGGGGGTGGGTTGGTTCATCACCCACCTCAGAGTAGCAGTTTCCAGTCCGGCCTTTCCAGCAGCAGGGAAAGTGAGCTCTTGCTCCATCGAGGGTAGATGGTGTTGGGGGAGACTGACCTCAAGGTTCCCCTTAGGGGCCTCGAACATGGAATGGTTGAGGAGGTGGTCGATAGCATAGGGGTAGAGGATTTGGGAATGGGTAGTTACATGTTGCTGAGGTAGCAGTTCCAGTGGGACTAGAGGTTGTTCTAGGCATGATCAGCCTTTTTAGTACTCTTGAGTGTTTTTGTTTGATTCAGGAGCTTTGCACTCATTTGTTTCATCTATTCAAGCCCATGCCTTGGGACTAGATGTGAAATGCATTCCATTCCCCTAGTGTTGAGTACGCCTGTTGGAGTTCAGTCCAGTCTGTTTGATGTTTTTTGGGGATGTAAAATGATGATGGGACCGCATCAGTTCCATGGGGATCTTTTCTTGCAATAGATGCAGCCATACGATGTCATCCTATGAATCAACTGGTTGTTTTTTGTGCATTCCATTATCTACTTCTTCCATATAAGGGTTTTTTTCATATATGGATGGTCGGTGTGTAAATTTCATTTGTGAGTGTAGTTTTCATGTGGGTAGCCATCATGTGAAGCCTCTTCTTTCTTTATTATCTGAGCTATCAATGGGGTTAGAAGACATTGATATGGTTAAGGTTCTAGGAGTTTTCGGTGAGTTCCTAGATATTTTCTCCAGGGCTAAGACTTTGAGATCTCTTACACCCCATGGAATGGGAACGTGGTTCCTGATGCCTTGAGTAGGAAGTCATAGAAGGAGGAAGTTTAGGGATCCATGGATGCTTTGAAGGTAATGGATGAGTTGGTAGCTTTGTGTCTAGATGTGATAGTGTATGGAGGCAGAGTCTGTCTATTTCAGATGATAGTGTAGTCTCCATTAGTGAGTAATTTGGAGGAGTCTCAGTGGGGAGACTCAGAGACTGAAGTGATGCCTAGTCTCATTGTCTAGGAAAATACTCCAGAGGGATGGTAGGAGGATATTTAGAATCGAATTTTGTTCTGTGGGAAACTATTTTTCCCAGTGGCAATGCACAAGGGAGTTCTATGTGAGTTTCATGGATCACCTCTAGTGGTGAATCTAGGAGTCTCTAAGATGTACTGAGGCTTGAGGGAATAGTTTTGGTTGCTCGAGAAGAAGTGGGTAGTGGCAGATTTTTTGGCAAGTTGCCTAGTGTGTTAGTAGGTGAAGGCCAAGAATCATGTTCCCAGTGGTCTATTTCATACCTTGTACATTCCTGAGTGTAAGTGGGATGAAATCTTTATGGATTTTGTCACAGGACTACCCAGGGCTCAGGGAGGATATGATGCTATCTGGGTAGTGGTGGATCAATTGACAAAATCAGCTCACTTCCTAGCAATCAAGGATTTGATCATAGTGGATTCCTTAGAACAGAGGTACGTAGGTGAAGTGGTGTGGCTACATGGAGTTCTAGGATCCATTATCTTGGATCGAGATTCATGGTTTACCTCAAAATTCTGAAGGGGATTACAGCATGCTTTTGGCACCCAGCTATGCCTCAGTACTACTTTCCACCCTCAGATGGATAGTCAGATAGAGAGGACCATCCAGACATTGGAGGATATATTGTGGGCATGTGTCTTGGACTCTGTAGGATCATGGGTATGACACTTTCCCTAGTTGAGTTTTCCTACAATAATAGTTATCACTCTACCATTGGCATGGAAGCGTTTGAATCCTTGTACGAAAGGTTGTGTCGTTCACCAGTATGTTGAACAAAGGTTTGGGAAGTACCCCTTCTTGGACTAAAGGTGGTGCAGAGAATACTGGAGAAGGTTCAGCATGTGCGTGATAGGATGAGGGAGGATCAAGACCATAAGAAGTCATATGCCAATCATAGGATTAGGCCCTTGGATCTCGAGGTTGGGGACCACATTTTATTAAAGTTTTACCCTCAGCATGGGCAGCGGAGGTTCGGTAAGGGAAGAAATATTTCTCCTAGGTTCATCGGACCTTTCAAGGTGTTGGGACAAGTTGGTGAGGTGGCATGTCAGCTGGTGTTGCCACCACATTTGGAGAGGATCCACAACATCTTCCATGTCTCTGAGATCCTCTGGTATCTACATGATGACTCCCATGTCATTGACTGAGGAGAGTTGGATATCGAGGATAATATGATGTTCATGGATAGACTGGTAATAATCATGGATCATGATGATAAGGTTCTTCATGGATGGACATTTCCTTTGTTTAGTGTGTTATGGAGGCATGGTGGCCTCTAGGATAGTACTTGGGAGTGGGAGGCATAGATGTGTGCCCAGTACTCAGAGATGTTCTATGTTTTGTCTCTTGTGTTTTGCTTTGTTCTTTACTTGTGATGTAATGCTTGAACTTTTTGATATGAGATTATATGTCTCCTTGTTCTCTGAATGTGTGTGAAAATTCCTCACTATGGGGATGGGAGGACCTAATCCCTAATCAAGATGCATTAATTCAGATGTGATTAAACCCGTGCGGGCGAGACAGTGCCACCCAAAGTGGATAGTATCTTGACATGGAGGAAGGATCTCCCTAATCCATGTGTCTGCGTGGTGTGGCCTTGGTGTTTGCAAGGTTTTTGGGATAGTGGGGACTTAGTGATTTCACATTTATATAGGAGATATATTTCAAGGAGTTTTACATGGGATGTAGAGGTTTTCACTCCATATTTAGATTAAAACAAGGTGGTTTTCTCCTAAGAGGTATCTTAAGGGGTGGTTGTTTAGACCCCCATTCGTCTGGGTTAGTTTTGAATTCTAGAGGATGAGAATAGTTTGAGAGGTATCTGATGTAATGACCCAAATTTCCCTGGACCAGTCCTTTGTGAAAATCCAGTGTTTTAGGAGTTTTGGGAGGTAATAGTGGCTCATTTCAAGTCTTTTCTAGTTTTTATAGTTTTTCCTTTGGTAACTCAGGGCGTCGGCATTGGCTTGTCAGTGCGTCAGCATGTCATTGCATTGACATGTTAGTGTTTCTTCATGTCAATTTTTCGTCATGTCAATGTGTCGGCATTTCAGGGCAGTGGTAATCGGGGGAATCAGCATTGGTGAGTCGAGGTATCGGTAGGTCGTTGGGTTGGTAGCTCAGTTTCGGTAGGTCGCGTAGGTATCTCGGTGTCGATAGATCAACATCGGTGGCTCAACATCAGTCATTCATGTCGGTATCTCACCCGTCGGTGGCTCTGCATCGGTGACTCACCCATCAGTGACTCACCCATCGGTGACTCATTTATAGTTTTTCCAATTTTTCCCAGTTTTTTAGCTTCTCCCCTCCTACGTATTATTTGACGTAAACAAAGTTTAAATCCTTGTTTAAGTATTTTTATGGGTGTTTTGAAGGATATTAATTATATATTTAATATCCTAACGTCCCATGGGATTTGAGATACTCAAACTTCATGATCATGACCATGATCCCATGTTAATGATTTTTGGGAATCATTCTTCCCTTAATAAAGGATCTGGCTCTTCAAAGTAGGGATCTTCCCTTCCTAGTGTGTTTTCCATTTCCCCTTGGTGGATCTAGAGCCTTCCTCCCTATATGATTAATGCACCTATGCTAGATCCCTCCTCCTCAATATTCTTGGAGTTCTTCCCTACTGCTCATGTGATCCCCATGTTCTTGGCGCAAGGAGGAACTTCGATCCTTTGGTCATCCAAGTAGGGATTTTTTCTGCCTCTATTTAATTGTGAATCATGTGGGTGGGTGTACAAATGATTCCTTATGAAGAACGGGTGTATAATTTTCTTAAAATAAGAAATAAATAATAAGGGAATTTGATCAAAAGATAAAAGAGTTAATGAAATAACGGGATAGGAGTAGTTTGATGTGTGATATCCTATTTTATTGTTATCTTTGATTCTTTTATAGTTTTTTTGGTTGTATAAATTTTGAAAATCATGGTTGTTGGTGGCCTTTTCTTGCAAACTAGTGGTGTATCATTTTTTTATTATGATGTATGATAATTGGACATAACATGAAATCTTCTTAAACATGTACACTTGGTTAATTGAAACGGATTCCCCAAGATGAAAACCCTTGTATGATCACCCCTATTTATCTAGTGTATTAAAGAACAATGTTTTCCACATCTGAATATATATATATATATATCCTATTGATAGTTTTGGTTGAGTTTTGTGTTCTGTTGGTTTTTGTGAGAGTTGTGTGGTGTTTTTGTTGGGGGTATGGTTATGGTTACAGTGGTGGGAAAGGAAATTGGTTCTGTAAGAGGGGTGTGGAACATTGTGCAGTGGGGTTGTGGTTAAAATGGTAATTAATGTGGGCTTTGTGTGTGGGGTGGTACATGTGGTGTATTGGTATCCCAGTTTGAGAGACTGATTGATTGTGGAATGGATGGACTTGTAGGCAGTGAAACTGCCTTTTTTGTGTTGTGGTCATCGAGAAAAGTTTGACAGTGTGACTATGGTGTGGTTATGAACCTGTTATGCAGTGGGACTACAAATGGGAATTGTTTGGGAAGTGGGGATGCAGGGTTGGGTTGCGAGAGAAGGATTGTGTGGAATAAATTTTAAGAATGATAGTTGGAAGTGGTTGAATGGGGGTGTGTAGTGGGACTAAAAATCTTATTTTGTTGTTGTATTGGTATGGTTATGGTTTGTAGTTACCCGGTAGTACTGGAATAAATTATGGTGAATCCCCTTAAATAAAAAAATGGAAAGTGGTTAAATGAAAAGTGGTTGGGCTTATGCTTAGTAGTGGGTGTTGTGTAGTTGTGCATATAGGGGTAGCAGCAAAAGTGGTGCTGATGGGATCGTTTGTTGGATGTTTGAAACCTATAGCTTGTAAAGAGTGTTTGATTACCTATATTTATAAATTTTAGTTCCTTGTGATTTCTATATGCACCACACCCTTGTTGAGCACCATGTTCCAACCACCCTCATTTCATGGAGGAGGGTTTCTTCCCCAACATCCTAGTAGAAGGATGGATGGATGGTTACTGACTTTCTTCTACTCACCCTCATCTGGGTTCTTACCGATCGAGCGTATCCTAGTAGGTTGTACTGGCTTGAGGCTTACCATAGTCCAATATCCTCTGAGCAAGGGTTTTTTGTAGATGAGAGGCCTAGGTGTTTTCATTACATGAATATTTTCTCATGTGTCTTTGGGATAAGGCTTAGTTGTCTTTGGACGAGAGGTGTAGTTGTTGTGGCCCAGGTTTCTGGGGGCAGAATTGTGTGTGATTTGAGTCCCAGGTGTGTTTGGGTAGGTTGTGGCAGAGGGACTGTGTATGGTAAGAGTGGTAGCGTCAAGACATTATACATTATGGATGAGCAGTTAACCAGTGGGGAAGTGGTTTGGGGTACCCAAATGTCGATGTGAACTAACTTACTTGACTTGTGTTATTTGGTTAGCATGCCTTAGTGAGGTAGGGGTGGTTAGTATTCCTTGTTAGGTTCATTGAGGTTCTACTATTTTCTCACATGGTAATTAGTATATTCCCTTACTTGTTCATGGGTAGCTTTATTTTCTCTATTGAGTATACTCATATTCTCACCCTACATTTGTAAAATTGTTTTCAGGTTTCTAGGAGAGCTTTGAGGACCATACTGAACTTTACTAGCTCAGGCGTTGGGATTAGTTATTGATGCTTCTTAGTAGCTTTTCTTTTGGTGCTTTACTTTAGAGTTTTTTGTACCTTGTATCATATTTACTTTCGAAAATTCATGTGGGAATGGATTTTGGATTTAATTTTACTTTTAGTGTTTTGAGTTTCTTAGGATTTACAATCTTATCTCCCGATCATTTTCTATAAAAAGGGTAATTCCTTCCATACTATGTGATATTTTATACCCTTGATTCTAGTCACCACTCTGGGGCCTATTAAAGGTGGGACTCGGGGGGTCATTATCTCTCCTTAATATTGAGGATATAAGGGTGTGGCACTTTTCTATCCCTTCCCTCATCTTGAAGAAGGTGGGTCATAACAAAGCATGTTACCCACTTTATCGATTCAGTTATTATGTAACCGATGTGATAAAGAAATTTTTATTGCTTTTTCACATCAGTTATATGATAACCTATCTAAAAAGGCTGATTTTTAATGTGGGTTAAAATATAACCGATGTTATATACCATTTAAAATTTTATGAATCATCATTTTGAATCATTTTGGTGTTATTCTATCTCGTGAAATCCAGCTCGTTTCTCACACACAGAATCCCTAACCCTCGTTTATTTGATCCAATGGACTCGAGTCTCGGATTTCTATTTTCATAGATACAATGGTATCATCAGCCTCATTTTTTCACATTCGATATTATAAACTCTCATGTAGGATTCACACATCAATCCTCTCTTTTGATCATCCAATGGTGTTGAAGCCCTGACTTTCATTTTTTTCTATTCTATGCTCTCAAATATCACATTAACATATTTTTAAACCCTTTTAGTTTATCTTCCTCATCATTTCACATTCTAATATAGATCTTCTTGTCTCAAATATCATATTACCATTTTCATATACCTTAGTTATGTGTTTATTTATGTGAAAAAGTGTGTGGATTTCATTATATCTTAATGTTGTGGTGTTTATATTAAATGGAATAGAATTTTCACTAAATTTTTTCACAGATATTTATATTTTATCCCATCTTAAATTTCTACACTGAATCTAAAAAAGTTTCTTATTTTGATGATGTTTGTGAATCATTCATTTTTTATGCATACACTACCATGTATATGGATAAATTTCAATTTGTGTTATGAAATTATTAGTGACTTAATAACCTTAAAATGTAATATATACATACATTTAAATTTTCATACAGTTAAATATAAAATATTATATAAGTATTGTATATGGATATCAACACTATTCTTTTGATGTGAGCATATTCTTACCTTGAAAAATCATATATTAAATATCCAGTCTGTATGTTATGAGTTATTGTCAATATAATGTTGAAATTATTGGTGAATACACAATAGGAACTATCAATTGGTTCCTTTACGTATCTTTTTTATATTCTAATAGATATATTTTCAGGGGATTACACATGAATCACATGGTATTCTCACAAAAATTATTTTTCTCCCCATAAATTTGGGTTTTTATTATTTCAAATGAAGTAGACTGCACTCTTAAATTATAGGTTATTAGTGTTTTGCATTCAAATAAAACATGTTTTCATAGAATACATAGTGCATAATATGATTTTCACGATTTTCATAATACACTAGACATAAATAATATATATTGTTAATTTTGTATATATATGTGTGTGTGTGTGTGTTGCATTACAAACTCATCATTTTATTATTTAAACTCTACTATATTATAATATTATAGTATGAATTAATGTTTAAATGAATAATTCTTGGATTTTTCATGAATTTTTTTCAGAAAATTTGATTATAAGGATACTAATCAAAATGGAAAATTCACACTAGATTTGGATTCTAGTCAATAATACCCAATTCCAAGTTTAATCTAATTTCATTCAGAATAAAATGAAAAACTAGAGAATGTTTTAACTATATTTTTTTTAAATTACTTACATGCATATATTTTTATGATTTTCCAATTATATTTAAACTTAGATTCAATTATTTTCTAGAATTTATTATTATACTTTTCAAATATGCCTATATTTGTTTTATATTTCAAAATTATGTTACTTTCAAATTATAAAATCTATGATATAAATATAAACTTGGTTTATCTAGAAAAGATATTTATTTTATATATTTTTTATAGATAATAATTAGTCAAATTTGGATTATGGAACTTTGAGTAAGTGATGAATATGAGGAAGTTGTTGATGCTTTTTTGGAATTTTCTAAACAAAATGTTCTAAACAATGAAATGTTTTTCTATCCATGCCTGAAATATCTAAACATGAAGAAGTTGAAAAGTAGAGAGGTCAAAGATCATTTAATTTTTCATGGTTTTAATCAGGGTTATAGCCCTTGGATTTGGTATGGTGAAACTGGAAAAAATTTCAAATCTCTTGATGATGATGCTTTTCAAGATGATAATTCTAATCAAATTAAAGAAATGATTCATGATATTAAAGTAGAGGAAATTGAGAAAGAATAAAAAATTGTGCATCTATATGGTGATGCTTAAAAACCATTGTATCTAGGTTGTATAGAATTTATGGTTTTATTGACAGTGTTAAGATCTATTAACTGGAAGGTGAAACATGGATGGAGTGATAATAGTTTTACAGGGTTATTAAAATTGTTGAAAGATATTCTTCCTAAAGACAATGATCTTCCATATTCACATTATAAATCAAAGAAAATAATAATCTCAATGTAATTAGGGTAAAAATATTATAATCCATCCTGAATGACTTTGTACTATATAAGAAGGAATACAAATTTCTTTTATGGAATCCTATATTTGGGATATCAGGGTATAAGTTGAAAGAAAAATCACAGGCTGATTTAATAGTTGTAGGGACCCCTGCCAAGGAATTATGGTATCCTCTTATAATTCCTAATTTGGAACATTTATTTTCAAATTCACATGATGAAAAAAGGTTAATAAGGCATGAATATGAGCATATGTGTGATGGAAAATTACACCATCCAACAAATTTTCCACAGTGAAATAAAATTGATCACCAGTTTCCTACATTTGGAAATGAAGTTATAAATCTCATACTTGGATAATGCACAGATGGAATGAATCCATATCTAATCCTTAGTATCACCCATATTTTATGGCCAATTTTATTGGTAACTTACAACTTATCTCCAGAAATTTATATGATGTGAAAACGTATCATATTGAGTTTAATGATTCTGGACCAAACCAACCTATAAATGATATTGACATTTTCCTGTCACTATTAATTGATGATTTCAAACTTTTATGGAAGGAAGGTATAAGGTTGTATAATTAATTTAAAATGGAATATTTTAAACTGCATGAAAAGATTGTTTTCACTATAAATGACTTCCCAACATATGGAAATTTTTCTGTATACATTGTTTAGGGTCATAATGCTTGTCCAATTTGTGAGAAACATACTTTATATTTTCAACTACATCATCGGAGCAAATTAGTATACATGGTTCATAGAAATTGTTTTATATATGGATCACTCTTATGTAAGATTAATAAATGAATTCATCAGCTCACATGAATTTAATATTTCTCCAAAACATTTATCTGCTGGTCAGTATTTTTAGAGGGTTCAAAACATTCATGTAACATTATGAAAGACATAGAAATATGGCAATGATAGAAATATTTGGAAGAAATTTTCAATATTTTTTGAGCTACAATATTGGAGATATCATGATGTCAAACATAAAATTGATTTCCGGCATCTGGATAAGAATATATTTGATAGATTTATTGGAACTTTCTTAAATATTAAAGTAAATACTAAATATGGGTTTAATGCAATTTTAGACTAATCTCAATGGGAATATGTTAGGAGTTAACTCCCACTTCTGATGGAAGTCGAACATTCCTTCCCCTGGCTTTTTATACATTATCCAAGAGGGAGAAAATTAGATTTTTTCAATGTATTCATGATATCAAAGTTCCATAGGGTTATTCTTAAAATATAAAAAAAATGAATTTAAAATATTTGAAGTTGATAAGTATGAAATCTCAGGATTTTCACGTCATGAGTCAACAGCTCCAACCAGTTTCATTTTGTGGAATATTTCCCATTTATGTCATAATGATTATCATAAAGGTGTATTATTTTTTAAATTCAATTTATAATAAGGTGATTTATCAAAATTATTTGAAAGCATTGAATAACAAAGTGTTTTCTATACTTTTTCAATTGGAAATGTATTTTTCTCCATCTTTTTTCAATATCATGGTGTATTTAATGGTTCAATTGGTGTGAAAAATAAAGCTTTACAGACTTATATATCTATGTTTGATGTATAATTTTGAAAGTTATATGAAGATATTGAAGGGTTCTATTAAGAATCTATATCGACTTGAGGCCTCCATTTTTGAGAAGTATATTTCTGAGGAGTTTTTAGAGTTTTGTAAAAGCTACGTGTATGTATTGGAGCACATCGGTTTGCCTACATCTCACCATGAATGAGTTAATTATGGGGGAAATGGGATCCATATCTTTTAAGTCAAATCATTGATAGGTGAACAGATAAAGAAGGTAAATTTATATATCTTTAATAACATAGATGAAGCTCATCCATATATAACATTTCATATTAATTTTTTGAAACAATTTTATCCAAATAAGAAATATATGAGGATTTTGAATGATCATAACAAAAAAAATTTCCATGGTTTAAAGATGCCATGATTGGTAGATCAGATGCATCAGAAACATTGAGATAGTTAGTGGGTGGTCTAAGTTTAAATTTGATATCATGGTCTAGGTATGAAATTAATGGCTATACATTTCATATAAAATATCAGGAAAATAGAAGTGCAGTTTAGAATAGTAGTGTATTGGTGTTCATAGAATCAATTTATTTTTTGAGTGCCAAAGACAAAAACCAACCTATGCATCAACTGCATATTTTAGATCCATTGAGTGCCAAAGACAAAAACAAATTTTCTATGTTCTTGATCAATCTAATATGTAGTGTTCTGTTGTTTTACAAGGAAAAAACAGTATGTTGGCAATGATAAACTTAAAGAAGATATTTATTTATGTAATATCCATACCAACATGGAAATATTAACAGATAATATTGATGGTCGCATCATAGATATGGTTTGTGTCATAAAAATGATCATGATGAAGGAATTTGGGAAAACAATCCTTTAGTACACTACTAATATTACAGGTAACATATGTTTATTTCTGGTTTCCTTTTTTAAATATCATAAATAATTAGATATTTTAATTTTATTTTATTTATTAAAACACATATTATAACTAATAATATAAATTGTTTTTTATATTAGTTTTTTTGTTTATATTAACATTTTTACCCTTACACAACTTATCTAATAATTGATTTTGTTGAAAGCCAATTATTTTAAATTTAATACGTTAAGAAACAAAAAATATTATATATGAGTATATTCAAAAACGTATTTTTTGTGTAAAATGATTTATTAGGTTGGATAATTTTTCCTATTCATACACCATTTTTGAATTTTTTTTCATTCATTTATGTCATTTCATCTCTTATTAATATTTTTAGCATTTTAGTTAACATTAAAAAAATATGAATAAAAATGTGTTAAGTTTAGTTTAATTTAATTTTTTCTTGATAATTTTTATTTTTTTATTTAAATTTTTATGCAATATTTGGATTTTAATATTTGTGTACTAATTTTTTGTTGCTTTTATTTGTAGGATAATGATAGATAAATCATATGATTCACCACATACATATAGGGTGATAATACACATACCTCTGGGGAGGAACGTACACATGCTCATATTGATGATCCTCATCTCCCTTATTTACATGAGACATCTAATTCTATGGGGGGAAAGATTTCAAGGGTTAGTAAACATGGAACCACACATTTATAAAAAAATTCAGTTGTTCATAACCTGGACCAGAGGATACCAGTAGAGTTTAAAGACAATGATATTTCAAGAGGTCCAAATTCAAAATAATTCAAGACTTTTATAGCAGTGTAGGTTAAAGGAAAATTTAGTATTTTGTTTGATGATTGGCGAAGTGTTGACAAAGTGACAATATCTCACTTTTGGGATACCATTTTGGTAAGCTATTTTGTTATTATTTTACTTATCTTGGATTTTTTTTAATAATATATTTTCCCCCTTCTTATCAGATGACATGTGATATCCCTAATACTGAAGGAGTCATGGGGAGATTTTTATCATTGGCTACAGGGATAGTGAGGGATTTTAAATCATCCCTCACATCAAATTTCATTTTTTGGATAGACAAAATCATAATCCTTCTAAAATATGTACATTTATATATGAAGACACATATAAGCAATTTGTTGAAAATAGAAGACGAGAAGAATTTTTGGTAAGTGAAATGTTACCTTTTAGAAGTTTTTTTATATTAATGATCATATTAATGATTTATTTATTCTTAATTTTTAATTTATAGAAATTGAGGATTTATCATTGGGAGATATAATCTTGGAATGTATACCCTCATACGTTATCTCAGGGAGGGTATAGGTTACTTTGAGAACAAATGATAATAGAAAAACATCGAAATCTAAGAGGTGAGCCTTCAAGGTATTCAGAGGTTTTCTATCCTTCTATTAGACATGAAAAATGGAAGAGGGTTTAGATGATAAAAAAGGAAAATATCCTACAGAACACTCGAAGGTTGTAGCTGAGAGGATTATAGGATGTTACTTTATTTATTTATTTAAGTTAAATCTTCTCTTTGTATATTGTGATTCATTACTGATTTTTTAAAATATTCCATATAGGATTCTCTTGAGCTATAGAGCACACAGGGGGTCCTTATAGCTGAGGGTAGGAAGGATATTTTAGCTAGAGCATTGGGAAATCTGGAACACCCGGGTCCTGTATGAGGATACCCGACAGGTGTATCAGTAAAAAAAGCATTTCCACATTCTGAAGATTCTTTAATAAAGGATGTTTATAAAAAAATAGAATATTTGGAAGTTGATGTTCAGGGTATTCATGTGGTGATGGATGATGGGATCAGAGATTCGGTACAATCGAGGTTTGCAGACATGAAAATATAGTTATGGATTGTTGATCTAACTCCTCCACCTCCACCAAAAAAACTGTTGGAACCATGGTCTTTTATGCATGAATTGGAGTATGGTTTGTGTTTTTTGTCAATCCTCAGTGTAAGTTCAGAATGTGTACAAGCAAAGTGATCATATAGTTCAAGCAGACAACAGTATTGAAGATGGCGCCGTTTCCCAGTGTTTGCCAAATTTTTGGGCCTGAAAATGACAAACGGAGAAAAGTGTTTTTGGAAAAGAGACTTGTGCGTCGTGTACTTGAAGGAGAGAAAACTTTCACACCATTTTTTCTTCATGATCAGAACTTCAAAATATGGAAAAGGAAAGTAGGTCGCGCAAGTGATTTGTGCGACAGAGGCTAGGGTGGTTGGAGTTGCGCGTTGGGACTTGTGCACTGAGAGGAAGCTTGTGCGCCACCATGCAGGGTGTCCTTTTTTCCTATTAATAGAGGACCATCCCTACTCATTTGGAATTAAGTTTGGACTTAGAGAAATTTCAGAGCTCCCGTCATGCAGGTGTGGAAGTCGCGCAAGTGTTGGTGGGTCGCGCAAGGTGGAGCAACGCGGTAGTTGTTTGCTGGCCGGCCAGGAGTCGCACAGGTGATTTGATGATAGCTGCGTGCCAGAATTGAAGTTCCGCGATAGGTTTCCTTTGTGTTTCAAAATAGGTTTGGGTTGAAAAGAAGTTTATTCACGCAAGTTTGGTATTGAAGAAGGTTGAGTCATGCAAGTGTTGGAGGTGGACTTGCGTGGCAGTTATAACTTACGTGCCGTCCTTGAAACTTGCACGTCGGGCTTGGACTTGTGCGCCAGTTATTATTGAAACCTGCTGGTCGCCTTGTAGTTGCACGAAAGATGGAAAATTGCTTGATACCTTCGGTGCAAAGGGAGATCAATTTATGGGTGAAAGTTGGACTTCAACAGAGCATCTACACACAATAGAGTATGCATTCATTTAGCAATGATGAAGAGACCTTCACGTCTATAAACTGAGTGGGACTTCACCAACGGCTATGATCCAAGGGGAATCAATGGGAGTGACCCATGGGACGCAGTGAGCTATCCATGAACAATTGTAAAGGCAGTGATCCTGGGACAGAGTGACTATTCCCAAACCTTTGTAATCCACATCTAGTGAAGTTTAGTGGAATTAGGTATGACCGACAACCTATCGGCGTATGCTCCTTGGACATAGCCCTTAGTAGTGAACCAAGTAAAAAGGGATGCATCTTCTCTATACATGTGAATGTTTTCTTTCTAATCATATTCATCATACAGTTTCAACAAGTTCCTATCAATGTGGGAACAAGATCCATCACATTAAAAGAAAAATTTGTCACCCTGATTCACTCCTCCCCTCTCAGGGTGTTTCGGGGTCCTTCAAGTGGTATCAGAGGGAAAGGTTTCTGGTGTTGAATATGTCCTTCGTTGTCATGGAGAATGCAGTCAATGTCAGGGGAGTCCCTCACTTCGATGGAAGTAATTTCCAGATTTGGAATAACAGAATGAGATCTCATCTAAGATCTCTTAGAATGGAAGTTCTATTTTTTACTATGCAAGGAATATAAGTCACTGATCCAACAGGCCTAGCTATGACTGACACAGATAAGAAAATTATTGATGAAAATGCTAAAGAATAAAATACACTCACCACAGCCCTTTCTGATCAGATCTACCTAAAGGTGATGAATTTCACCTCAGCAAAATCCATGTGAGATAAACTCGATAATATTTATGAAGGAGATAGCAAAGTGAAGGAGGAAAAACTACAAGTGCTGCACAATAGGTTCGATGATTTGAAGATGCATCCTAATGAGAATGAAAACTCCTTCTTTAATCGAATCATTTAAGTAGTTGGAGCAATTCGGAGCCTAGGAGAAGAAATCAAAAACGTTGACATTGTGAAGAAAATATTGAGAAGACTTCCACCCCCATACAATTCAAAGGTATCATCCCTTGAGGAAAGAGATCTTTCAAAACTTTCTCTGGATGACCTTCTAAGCAGCTTGGTATCATATGAAATTATAATCAAACTAGAAGATGCTATGACTCATGTGAGTAAGGAAATGGCATTTAAGTCCATGGATAAACTAAAAATTTCAAAAGATAGTAGTGGTGAAGATGATGAAGAAAAAGAAATTCATTCTCTCATTGAAAAGAAGTTCCATAAGGTAAAAGGGAAATTCAAAGGGAAGTTACCTCTCGATGTTTTCGTTGCGGAAAAGTTGGGCACATTGCCTCTCAGCGCTTAAGAAAGATCAATGATGAAGATTGTGAAGATGAAAGCTTCTAGAAGCCTCGTAGAAGGTTTTTGAAAAATGGATACTTCAAATCTGGAAATAAAATGAAAAGGAAGAGTTTTTTCTGTGAAGAAGAAGATGATGATAAAGAATTTTGTGATGAAGAAGAACCAGAATTCAAAACTGGGAACCATGCTTCCATGTTGTCCACTGTTGAATAGTCAGAAGATACTGGTGGAGAAAAACAATTAAAAACTTGTGCAGATCCCGAGATGAAACTTAAGGATGCTGTTAGTAATCTTAAGAATAAATTTAAGATTTTAAATAAGTGTAAATCAACTGTAGAAGAATCAACTAAATAAGTTGATCAACGTGAAGCTGAAATTGAATGACTGGAAGAATTTGTGAAGGTACAGTATAAAATAATTGAAAGCAATGATGATGTAGTGGATATGAAGCTGAGAATTGAAGAGCAGGAAAAGGTCATCAATGACCTCACCTCTAGACTAGAAGAAAAATCCAATACTTCTGAGGGTATTGAGAAGGAAGCTGTTACTCTTAGGAGTAAAATTGAGATTGAATCAATTCTAAAATAATCAAGGAAGAAAATACAATTTGAAAGATTCTTAGATGTATAATTACTGGAAAGATCCAAGTGTGGTTCAGATGGGGTTGGAAAAATCTTGAGTGATCAAAGACCCGCTTGCATGGGAAAGAGTGTAATTAGATGTGAAGTTGAGACATTAACTGTTGGAAGTGAAAAGATCCAAAAGAAAGATAAAATAAAAGTTGAACATGTTGAAGTGTTGCCTAAAGTGCTAAAAAAGGAACCCTCAATCCAAACTAAGAGGAGAACTGAAAATTATCCTCAAACATTAAGAAATGACAGACAGTCTAACTATTCTCCCAAGGAAGAAGGTGTGAGGAGAAATTAAAGTGAGAATACATTTCCTCTCATGAAGCGTTAGTTATGTGGCTATTTGGGCCATACCATGTCATATTGCGAAGAGGAAAGAAGATATCAGAATGGAGAAGATATAGGATTTTAGTAAATGAGAACAAATTCATATCCTAATTCTTATAGAAGAAACAATTTCTATGGATATTGTTTTCGTTGCTCTAACTTTGGTCATAAGGATGCTAATTGTAGGTAGGGAAGGGACATGGACACCTCATACTGAAGTTCAAGAAAAGTAAAGTCTCATCAGAAAGACATTATTGCTCTTTCAAACAGGTTTTCTCCTCTCAAAGAAGATTTCATCTATGAAGAACCTGGGTACGCAGAAGAGATAATTGAAAGGCCATCAGTTCTCTATACTCAATCCAATGTCTCATGGAAGGAAAGGAAGAAGATTGAGAAATCCAACCTTGCAGAGGTGGCCCTAAAAGCTACAAAGAACAACAGTACCTAGATTCTGGATAGCGGTTTTTCATCTCATATGACAGGTAATGTCGGCCTATTAACGGATATCAAAAGGAAGGTTGATGGTACAGTATGATTCGGTAATGATGGAGCTCTAAAAATCAAAGGGAGTGGAAGTACCGAATTAGCTAATGGAGAACTAAAGAAGACCGAAGTCCTTTATGTAGATGGCCTACATCATAATCTACTCATCGTGAGTCAACTCTATGACCCGGGACTTATAGTTACTTTTAATCATAAAGGCTGAACTATCAAGGGAATGATAGGCAACTCACTTATAAAGGGATACAGAACATAATGGAACTTGTATCAGGTTGATAGTGAAGAAAATGTCGATTACATGACTGTTGAAGAAGAAAGAAATTTGTGCCATCGGAGACTGGGACACATCAATCAACAATACATGGATAATGTATCAAAATTAAGGATTGTCATGGACATTCCCAACCTGAAGTGTGAGCCTGAAAATTTTTGTGATGCTTGCATTCGTGGGAAGCTGGTCTACAGTTCATATCAGCCAAAGAAGAAAAGGGCATCTCAACTTCTTGATATGATTCATACAGATGTATGTGGGCCGATAAATATTACTGTAACTCATGGAGAAAGGTACTTTGTCCTTTTCATAGATGATTATAGTAGAATGGCATGTGTGATGGTCATTCATAGGAAACGACAAGTCCTTGACTGCATGGAAACATATCGGCAAATCGTCGAGAATGATACCAGATTAACAATCAAAGTGTTGCGATCCAACAATGGAGGAGAATACATGTCCATTTAATTTGAAAATTATCTGGAGAAGCATGGGATACAGCTTGAGTAAGCTGCTGTGAGAACTCCACAACAAAATGGAGCTATTGAACGTAGGAATCGACAGGTGAACAACATGGTACGAACTATGTTGATTGAGAGTCATATTCCACGGTATTACTGAAAAGAGGTTATTCAAGCTGCAGTGTATATTCATAATCGAACAGGACTTTATATGGGTGAGACGAAGACACCATATGAATTTTGGCATGGAAGGAAGCCATCTTTAAAATACTTTCGTGTCTTTGGAAGTAAATGCTTCATCAGGAACAAAGAAGGAAATCAAGGGAAATATGGCGATAATGCAGATGAAGGAATTTTCCTCGGTTACTCAATGAACAGCAAATCCTACAAATGTTTCAACAAGCATTTAGGAAGAATTTTGGAAAGCAGTGATTTTAAGATAATTGAAGAGAAAAACACAAATGCTTCAAGGACGTCATATGCTGATGTTATAAAAATTGAGGAAGAAAGTGAACGTGCAGAAAATAAAAATACAGAAATAGAGGAAGTTGTAAAAAACACTAAACAGTCACATCATGATGTTGACTCAGAAGAAGAATCTGAAGAAG
Source organism: Viscum album (assembly GCA_963277665.1). Lineage (NCBI taxonomy): Eukaryota > Viridiplantae > Streptophyta > Magnoliopsida > Santalales > Viscaceae > Viscum > Viscum album. The sequence goes on along the minus strand of OY728127.1, from coordinate 972,393,914 downwards.
AAATTATGGATAAAAATAATGCAACTGAACCTCACAGGATAAATTGAATAGATGAGATTGATCCATCCAACATAATTGGGGACAGGAGTGCACCCAATCAAACAAGATGGATGAGTAATAACATGCAATCTTTATTTCTATAAGTTTTGGAGCCATCCTCATTCAAAGAAGCTGCAAAAGATGAATCTTGGGTGAAAGCCATGAATGAAGAATTAGATCATATTGACAGGAATCAGACATGGGATCTTATCTAGAGACCCGAAGGTCACAATGTGATTAGTACCAAATGGATCTTCAAAAATATGTTTGATGAGCATGGAAGTGTCATCAGAAACAAGGCACAACTGGTATGTAAAGGATACTCCTAGATTGAAGGCACTGATGTTGAAGAAACCTTTTCTCCAGTGGCTAGACTGGAGTCAATCAGGATTTTCCTTGCCATGGAACTCCAAAGAGGATATAAAGTATATCAAATGGATGTCAAGACAGCCTTCTTCAATGGTGTACTCGAAGAAGAAGTCTACATTGAGCAATCAGTGGGTTTTGTTCTAGGTACTGATGAAACAATGGTCTGAAAACTGAAGAAAGCTCTCTATGGATTGAAGTAGGCACCACGGGCATGGTACTCGCGGCTGGATTCGTATCTCAAGAATCTGGAATTCAAAAGAGGGGGAGTAGATCACAATCTCAATGTGAAGAATTCTCCAAAAGATCAATTCATGGTTCTGGTCTACGTTGTTGATATCATATTTGGTGGCAGCTGGCAGAAATCAATGGAATAATTTTCCAATCACGTGAAATCATAATTTGAAATGTCTATGATTGGGGAACTCAAATATTTCTTGGGGAAGCAGGTGATTTAAAAGAAGGAATACACTTTAATTTCTCAGAAAAAGTATGCAAGAGAGCTACTGAAGAAGTTTAATATCCAAGACTCCAAACCAATGTCAACTCCGATTGTAGTTGGAACTAAACTTGAAAAGCATGAAGATGGGGCATCTGTAGATCCCACTATGTACAAGAGGATCATTGGGATCTCACTGTACCTGATAGTGACACAGACAGATATTGTCTTTGCCAAATGTCTTGTTGCCCACTTTCAGAGTAATACAAAGGAGGAACATATGGCAGCAGTAAAAAGAATCATGAGGTATATTCAAGGTACTCACAATTGTGGGTTATACTTTGTTGTAGGAAGAGACAGTGAAATATCAGCATTTTCTAATGCTGACTGGTTTGGCGATGTTGTGGACAGAAAATCCACCAGTAGTGGTGTGTTCTATATTGGGAATAAATGTGTTGTCTGGTTGAGCAAGAAATAAGAATGTACTTCTCTTAGTACTGCTGAAGCTGAGTATATCTCTACCACGAAGGCTTGCACTCAACTGTTATGGATGAAACAACAACTAGAAGATATTGGTGATGAGGTAAAGCAACCAATAGTCATTTACTGTGATAACAAGAGCGCAATTGATCTTATGAAGAATCATGTTCATCATTCTCGTACAAAACATATTGAAATCAGGTATCATTTTATCAAAGAAAAAGTTGATCAAGGAGTGATTAGAATGGTGCATGTGGGAACTGATGTGCAAGTGGCGGATATTCTGACCAAGCCACTTTCAGCGGCTGTGTTTCAAAAGCATCGGTTGATCCTCAGTGTTCAGCCACCTTCTAGTGCATAAGGAGGTTACGAAATTCCCCTCTCCCCGTTTATGATAACTATTTTTATCTATTAATGGATGTGATGCAGGTTTGTGGTGGAGATACTATCCAGGGGAGTATGGTTTGAGTTGAACAATGAACACATTAACAGTCTTTGGGTTTCTTGTCAATAGGGGAGAAAGGAATAAATTCAGGCATGTTCAGGTGAGAATGAATACATTGGTCATGTAATGCTTCTTGGGTCATTGAGAATTCCAAAACATGGTAACCCAATTCAAGCTTTCTCTCTTGTTTTATATACCGAGCATTGTCATTGAGAATTCCAAAACACGGGAACCCAATTCATGATTTATCTCTTGTTTTCTATACTGAGCATTTCTCACGTAGACTTAGAGTGTTGGCTAAGTTGATTCTTGAGTTTTGGGTTTACATGTGGATGGGGATCTGTTGAATTTATTTTCTGATTGCTAACAAACCCAAAGGGGGAGATTAATGGAACCATGGTCTTCTATGCATGAATTGGAGTATGGTTTGTGTTTTTTTCCAATCCTCAATGGAAGTTCAGGATGTGTACCAGCAAAGTGATCATACAGTTCAAGCAGACAACAGTATTAAAGATGGCACTGTTTCCCAGTGTTTTCCAAATTTTTGGGCCTAAAAATCGACAAATGGAGAAAAGTGTTTTTGGCAAAGAGGCTTGCGTTCTTTGTACTTGAAGTAGAGGAAAATTGTGTTCCATTTGTTCTTCATGATCATAACTTCAAAATATGGCAAAGGAAAGTAGGACTATCAAGTATTGGTTGGGTCGCGCAAGTGAGTTGCGTGACAGAGGCTAGGGCGGTTGGAGTTGCACGCCAGGACTAGCGCACTGAGAGGAGGCTTGCGTGCCACCGCGTAGGGTGTCCTTTTTCCTATAAATAGAGGACCACCCCTATTAATTTGGAATGAAGTTTAGACTTAGAGAAATTTATGAGCTCCCATCGGGCAGGTGTTGAAGTCGTGCAAGTGTTGGTGGGTCACGCATGGTGGAGCAGTGCGGTAGTTGTTTTCTGCCCGACCAGGAGTCGCGCAGGTGATTTGATGATAGCAGCACGCCAGAATTGAAGTTGCGCGACAGGTTTCCTTTGTGTTTCAAAAATGGTTTGGGTTGAAAAGAAGTTTAGTCACGCAAGTTTAGTATTGAAGAAGGTTGAGTCACTCAAGTGTTGGAGGTGGACTCGCGCGCCAGTTATAACTTGCACGCCGTCCTTGAAACTTGCGCACCGGGCTTGGACTTGTGCGCCAGGTATTGTTGAAACCTGCTGGTTGTCTTGGAGCTGCACAAAAGCTGGAAAATTGCTCGATACCTTCGGTGTAAAGGGAGATCATTTTACGTGTGAAAGTTGGACTTCAACAGAGCATCTACACACAACATAGGATGCATTCATTTAGCAATGATGAAGAGACCTTCAAGTCTATAAACTGAGTGGGACTTCACCAACGGCTGTGAGCCAGGGGACTCAATGGGAGTGTCCCGTGGAACACAGTGAGCTATCCCTGAACAATTGTAAAGGCAGTGAGCCTGGGACATAGTGACTGTTCCCAAACCTTTGTAATCCACTTCTAGTGAAGTTTAGTGGAATTAGGTACGACCGAAAACCTGTCGGCGTATGCTCCTTGGACGTAGCCCTTAGTGGTGAACCAAGTAAAAAGAGTTAAGTATTCTATGTGCATGTGAATATTTTCTTTCTGATCATATTCATCATATAGGTTCAACAAGTTCCTACCAATGTGGGAACAAGATCCATCACATTAAAAGAAAAAGTTTTCATCTTGATTCACCCCTCCCCTCTCAGGGTGTCCCGGGGTCCTTCAGAAACCAACTCCTCCTACTTATCCTACTCATACATCTCCTAATGCAGACCCCACTCCTACTTATCCTACCCTTACACCCCCTCCTCTATATATTCCCAGTTATTTTGAGTTATATTTTAATGATCCCCAGTATATTGTTTCATATGAGATGATATTTTATATTGGTGATATCATTCATCATCAACAGATAGAGATAGATCATAATAGGGTCAATATACAGGCTATTATAGATAGATTATCAAAAATACCATTTTCTATAGATAAGGTGAGTACATTTGGATAAAGTATTATACATTTTTTAGTTTGTACATCTATATTTGTTCAACATGTTACCATATAGTTATGTATATGTTTTATATTTTATTTCATTTTTTTATTAAATTCATCTTATCATTTTAAATTTTATATATTTATCTAATTTTTTTACAGGAATACTTTAAAGGTAAATAATTACTATATAGACAAACAAATATAATTTTTTATGAATTTAGATATATTTTCCACTAGTCTTGACTGATTGTTAATATATTCAAAAAAATTATTAGATGTCCGTGAGACTCTAATTGAAGTAGTTGTTTTTGTGTGTGAAATGACAATAATTCTTTTGAAAAGTAATATCATGGAGCTTGTTTCTAGAGATAAGTTGGACATCAATATGATGCGATTTTTTTCCATGTAATTCGATTAAAAAAATATGTTTGTTTAATTTAATTAAAATTTATAATTATGTTTGTTTTTTATTAGGTCTATTTATATAATTTTTACACCGCATGAAAAGAAAAATGTATATGGATTTATAAACCTCCAGTTTACTTCAACTATAGCAAAGAAAATTACTGATGTAGAAGGAATAGTTTATATTTCAGAAGAATGAAATTATTCAATATTGTATATTTCTATATCTTCAAGAGTATGAAACATATTTCTCAAAAATTGTTGTATATCTATTAACATAATAAAAAACCACATTAAATTTTTTTATATATCAATTGTTTGTGGATTTTGTGAGTCTTTTGTCCAAGAGAGAAGAAATTGTACTGACTATGATCTATCTATGGAGAAGTGTGAGAAAATTTTAAGAATATGTTGAACATGTAAGTTTGAATATTTTAATATTTTTTTATATTATAATGACTAAAATTTATTTTATTCATATTATTTTAAAATAGGTCATGGAATTTCTTTAGATATATGACAAAAAATAAGAGCACCAAGATCAAATATGTACAAGCTAAGGTGAATTTTTATTTGGAATTACTAAATTTTGTATATATTACTTAAAAATGTTATTTTGAACTGAAAATTTATTTAGAAAAACATTTCATCAATAAGAAGGTGTAAAATAATCTAGATATTGTGTTTTAAGATTTAGGTATGAAATAATTTCAACTGATATAGTTAGAAAGTTCCAAAAGGTTAGATTTCTTTATAAACTTTTCCTTAATATGTCATTTTTTTATTCAAAATACAAGTTAAATGATATATTTATTATTTTTAGCTTTCTGAAGACTGGTGAACATATAATTCATAGGAGTTGTAATGCCCCGACCCCAGAATCTAGGAGCTCGTGCATTATTTTAATACATTAGCATGATTACAAGGAATCAAGTCCCGAAGGACCGGTCAGTTTAGTAGTCTTGGAAACATGATACATACATAAGTTAAACATTACAACTTGAGAAAAAAACATCACTAATTTATTCCATTAGAAACATCCAAACTTCCAAGATTATTCCTGAAAGTCACTCACAACTAACTTCTTCATATCCTAGGAAAATGAAACATGAGAAAGGGGTGAGCTCAAACGCTCATTAAGAGTAAGCAATATATCAAAAGATAACATAAACATTAGGCATGGTGAATAATTGAAAACACCTTCCTTTACAAATAATAAACATGAACACTTTATGGCTGGAATATGAGTGGAGTAAATAATGCCATAATAAAACATAGTCATGGGTATTCTGCTAGTCGAATAACCATATGAAATATCAATAGCTAATCTCATAATGATGGAATGCATAACTCCAGACATCATAACCACATAGTCAAGGCCTTATGCCAATAATACAAATAATATTTTGTCAAGGCCTTTTGCCAAGACACTACTTTTTCTCATTAGACCTATCGATGCATCAAGGAGTTATAGTGGGCTCCACCCATAACTTACTAAGTCCAATGCATTCCTCATATGAAAGGGTGAAACAGAATCTAAACATTTGTATTAAAACTAGTATACTAAATGTCAATACTTTAACCACAAACCATGAATGGCATAAAAATAACACATCTACAGTCAACCATAACTCATTCAATACAATATGGATGATTATATTATGATAAATCAACCTCAATCAAAAATAAAATACACTGAAGGATATTGACATAGATGAAAATATTCATTAAAACTATTTGAGATAAATATCCTCATTTTCTTGAAAACGTTTAAAAGTCTCACTATTTATCAAGAAGTTGTTTAAAATAGATTTTTGAATCAAAGTGTCCCATGCCACTTTTAAACATTTAAAAAGAATTTTAATTTTAAAACATTAATGTCCATATAAATAAACCCTTAAACCATTTTTAAAACATGGACATTAATGATAATTATTTAGAAGATTAAATCCTTATTACATTTAAAATAATATTTTTGTTAAAGAGTTTTCAACAAAATGAGAGACGCTTGAATTAAAATAATTTAGGTAATAAAAAAATTATTATATCATTAGAATAAAGGATTTCATGATATAATATGTCAAAGGATAGTATATACACCATATCAAATTGAATTGGTTCATAACAACAAATAAGTCTCAATGGAATGTAAATTGAGATAAAGTCCCATATAAAAACTGTATCCTTAGGTTAAGGATAAATCAATGAAATTATTATGTGTGAAAAATATAAATATACTCAATATGATTGGATATTCAGTGTAAATTAATCATAGTACATTCACACATATTCTTGTGAAAATAACACCAATGACTTGGATGTTTAACTCAATGAATGGAAATTGAGTTAAGATTACTCTAATCAAGTTCATATCAATGAATTGAGAAATTATCAATGGAGTGATTATGTGTATCAAAATTATATCCAAACAAAGGGGAGTTTAAATTAATACATAAATAATAAATAGTGATTCCACACATAATCTTGGAGTAAAATAATCAATGAAGTATGCGTAAATATGAATGAGTGGAAATTGAAATTTGAAATTCCCTTACCAATTTGGTAACTTAAGAAACATACATCCCATGAAATAAGGATCATAAAATGAAGATGTAAATAGCCATAAATTGAAGTATATTAAATAAATAATATAATCATGGGACTGTATATACACCACACAAAAATAAATAGTGGAAATATAGCATGAATCTCACGGGAATAAGAAGTGAGATGAAAACTCTTTATTACGTTGTAATCAATCAAGTCTATTGACCAAAAGTTAATAACCACCAAATGAATCATAGAATACCATGAATATAAATATAATCATGATAATATATATCAAACGGAAGTACACAATACACCACATTTAATAAATAAGTGGCGAACAATGGAAATCTCACGGAATTAAAGGTGAGATAAGAAACCCCTTACCTAAAGCCTGACTTGTCTTGTATGTTCCTTGTTCTTCATGAATAATAAAGTTAAGTTAATTTCTAATTGATTAAGAAAATTTTTCAAGTTTATTATTCCTTTTATATCACTTATTAACTTACTATAAAAATTAGTTAGTTATTTGAGTTCATATTGGATATTTTATCGATGTTCGGAACTTGAGTCAAAAATGAACTTGTTATAATTACAATTTTCCATGTGGTAAAAAGTCCATTATCTCCAAAATGATATACATGATTTATATATCATATATATATTATATATCCAGTATGTATATATGTGTGTGTGTGTGTGTATTTATAACAGTGCATAACATTTGGAGATAAGAAATGAAATATACCGTTCATGGAGACTGTAAGCCATATGTACACATGAACGCTATTTCATTTCTATTTTTTATTTTAATGGAATTAAAAAATAATTATACATAGTTATATTATAATTAAAATATAATATAATATATAATATCATTAAATCCATCCTTTATATGTCCCACATAAATCATTAATGAGTCATATCAATTTGAGGGGGCGGTAGTCCGCACTTCCTCAAATGAAATTATCACGTTTTACCCATAATGGAAACCATAAAATAATGATATAAATGGAAAATAAAGTATAATAAAGAAAAAATGAACATAATACATATATATAATATATAAATACAGTGTCATCTTAATGGACACCATGAGAGGCGGTAGGAGATAATTGAACAATCATCGTTTCGTGAGGCCTTAGTTTTCCATCCACAGAAATAGTATGATTTTTCCCATTAGATGAAGGTTTGTGTAATTGTAGTTTGAATACTTATCATAACAACATAATAGTATATTTAGGATACTGGTTTTGTTATAAAATAAAGGAATAAAAAGAGTTCAAGGGTTGGAGAAGTAAAATAAAAGAAAAGGAGTTAAGAGAAATCATTACCTTTAATTTGGGTAACTCCCTTTGGTTTGAACCAAAAGGACTTCTTGAAGTGACTTCTTACTATGGTAAGGATTCTAGGTGGAAGAAATGGATCTTGAGAGATTATTTGGGTATGGTTTGGATGAGCCAAGGGGCTTTAGATATGTGAGGAATGGGTTATAAGTGGTGTCCTTTTATAAGGGAGAGGAGGGGCTCTTTAGGAAAGTTTGAAAATGCTATTTTATTATAAACTTATCCTCGGTTTAAAAAGGTAAAAAACTCATTAAAGTCTAATATGAGATGAATCATGTTCGAAATAAAATCATCAAATAATAATTGGACAGGTTTTGGATTTTTTTTTAATATTAATAATCTTATTTATTTAAATCATTTATTAATGAGGTAAACACTACATCATTATTGTGTCATAAATAATTTAATTTATTTGATATCTAAAAAATTAAAAAAAATTAACATAATGTAGGAAATATTTTTATATTTAAAATGATTATTTATAATCAAAAATATGACTTATATAACCCCATGTAAAAATTGATATACTAAAAGATATTTGTTAATGTCATTTTTGTCTTTACTTTAAGTTAATTAAAATAAAGTGTCATTATCAATCTTAAGTAGCTCCATGGGATCCTAAAATCAACCCAAGGATTCCCATGGTCTTTCATGACTCATATAATAAGGTTAAGACAAGTTTTAAGGTAATTTTGTATTATTACAATATTCTTTTTACCTTGAATTACCCTATTTACCTTTAACCGCGGTAAATAAAAGTCAAAAGTTACAATTCAATGAAAATTATTTTCAAATTATTGAACCACATTTTACTTACTAATAACAACCATGTGTCTCGTATTTTTGAAATTCAATTCGCATAATCTGTAAAATTTCATTTAAATGAAAAAGTTATATTTTTAACTAATACTTTGTGGTTTCATTATTCATCAAAAATTGAAGTTTTTCAGAAAAATACCAAAAATTAAGCCTAAGATATATTTTATATTCTGAATTCAAAAATTATGTCTATTTTACCAAATTCAAAAAATATAAGTTGGATTAATTAATTTAAAATTAATTCTTGTCGTCAAAACAAATAGAGTGCTTTTAAGAAACAATAACTATCAAAATATTGACACTTGTTTATGTATAATTTCAAAAGTGAAATTAATTCCAATGACCAACATTCGATTAAAGGGTAAAAATATAATATAATTACACTTCAAAACCAATTTAAAATATAATCTAACCATATAAATAAATTATATTAAAAGGTAGTTTTGAATTAAAATACAGTATTTCTCACTATTCATAAAAAAATGAATATTATTAGAAAAATACCAAAATTTCATCCAAAGTAAATTTTGATGTCCCAACTCTAAAGAATAATTTTATTTTGTCAAAATGAATATTTAAAAGTGCCAAATATTGGATTTAAAAAGGGTTTTCCCTTAAAAGGTGGTAAAATTGATTTTTTTTTAAACATTTTTTATCTAAAAAATTGAATTTGTTCTTATAATATGTCTAAGAAACACGTAACACATAAGTTAAAATCATATAGAGTATATAAAATTCAAAATCCAGTTAATACTATTCTTAATCGCTTTTGAACGGCTAGTTTGGTAAGTTGTGGTGTGCTCGAACTCGATGTTGCATGTAGCGCAAGCTATTGAATTTAAAAAAAATAACTTACTATGAAATCTTGGGGTGTTACAGGAGTTTATACACATACTAATTCAATGGGTGAATAACTTTATAGGTTAGATGTATTTTTATTTTATTTGTAATATATATTTTAAATTTGAAAGTTCAATTTGTAAGTGTCTTTTTCTAGAAGTTTTGGTGGTTTTTCAGCTACTTTTTATACTACTTTTATACTATTTTCTACTCATAGTGGAGGAATCTAATGGAAATTATTTAAAAAAATCACATAGGTTATCCAATAATCGACATGAAAAACCCCAACATATATTTATTTACAACTTCATTTTTAGTTAACCAATGTTAAAAAATTATTTACAACACTACCTTCAATAATGTTTCCTAATAACTGACATAAAAAGCAAAAACATAAATGTGAAAAATCATTTATTAATTGGTGAAAATACCAAATCCATATCAACCCCATTATAAAATATCATGACATTAAGCATTCTCACTTTTCATTTCATAAGGTTCTTATCATTTTCCCAGGGCTTGATTAAATTGGGTGTCATTCACAAATTATAAGGAAAAACACCTTATAGGTTGTTTACTAGAACTCTATTTAACCAACATTGTCATTTATCAATTCATTTCAAGTATAAGGTTAACAACTCACTTTATAACATTTTACACCCATTACATACCCATGGATTACCATTTTACTCAGTTCATTATAAAATCTTAGGTTCTTTTCACAAAATGTCATTTAAAACATAATTCATCACGTTTATTATTAATACATACCATCTAATTCGACTCATTTTAAAGGTCAAATCAATTTAACCATTTAATGCTCATAATCTAATAGGTCCAATTCAAAGTTCCAACCCATTCAAAGGCAATTTATGGTTTTGAAATTCCATTTCACAACAATTTATTCCAATTATTTATTCTCATTTAACTCTTAGACTTAGATAATCATTTCTCGCCTCAAGGCCATTAATGGTAAAATACCAACTAAGTTCATCCCTTATGGAACTAAAATTTTCTTATGGTTAAATACATGTTAAATGAGACATTAAATTGAAGAAAACTCAATTTAAAACATTTAATTAAACTGAAGTCAAGGAATGGCATGGTCGGATTGAATGCATCATGAATACACTCATAAAAATGATGAGACTATGGGTTAGGTTTAAGGACCAACTAACTTCTGCTTAAAAAATTCCACTCATCAATTATCACCCATTGATTCAGTCTGAATCAGACGAAAATAGGAAACTGAAAAAAATCCACAGAAATAGGGAATGTTAGAAAAATCCAGCAGAACACCACTAAAAAAAAGAAAACTGAAATAGAGGGAAGATAATTTTTAGCCTTACCTCTAACTCCATGTCATAAGAAACGGCACTTGATTCAAATGTCGGATGAGGGAGATCCACCCAAGAGGAGAGGAGAGGAGAGGAGAGGGATGTGCATAAAATGGGGCTATTGACCATTTTTGGGGTCAAAATCACATATATGAAGAATATGGGGTGGTTATGGGGAAATGATGGGGATAACCCCCACATAAAAATCCTCCTAGAGGCCACCAACTAGACAATGATCCTAGTAGAACTCTCTGTCTACTGCCAAGGTGACCTACTAGCTAGTGGTGCTTCAGCTTCATGTTATATCCACATCTCCAGTTCTAGGCTCCTGGTTCACTTCCATGACTCCTCTACTTCCCTTAGAGCTTCATTGAATGTGTAATTAAACATTTTCAAGGTATTTTAACCTTTGAATTATCTTCCAAAAACCCAATTCAGAAACCGAACCCTCCACCAAATTAAAATTAAAATTCTTTCTCAAAATTGAAAATGTTTGTATAAACAAGGGAATTACAAAATCCTCACCATAGAACTTCTTGTCTTTGAGAATTCCTGGTCTCATTCCAACTACATCACCCAACCTATGTTTATTTTCAATTTGATGCAAAATGGTCATGTTCCATTCCTGAACACCCAATGAAATTCTAAAGCACAACTCCCAAAAACCAACTGCCTTGTTTATTAAAACACGATCCATCAATACCATTAAATTCCAAAGTTCCAAGACAATGATCACCTGATATAATCTACCTTGATACATAATCATGTTTCCATACAAACAAACATTTGGTCCAACTCACTCCCCGCCATAAGACTTATCTTATAAAATAAAATTCTGATGCACAGTGCCTCCCACTAGAAAATTTCTTACCAAACACCATTCTTGCACTTTGAAAACAGACCCAGTGCTTTCTCAAGATCATTGCACCTAGTTTTTCATAAGAATTTAAATCTAATGTTGATTATTTTCCTCATTTCCAAAATCCAAACCAAAATTGATGGGCCTCCATTGTCATTGTTCAACGCAAAAACATCGAATCTTCCTCAAAAATTCATGACCAAAACCAACAAAACCATTTTTGATTCCAAAACAACTCACCTAATGTGGTTTCAAACCCACTAGAACCATATAATCATAAGGCCAACAGGACCTCCTCTAGATATCTTATCTTTAAATCACTCATCTTTCACAACTAACATGCCTTTATATTTCCATATTATAATTCCTTGATCACTAGAGGAATCCCAATCACATCCTGACACACGCAGAGTTCTAACCCCGACCCCCAATGTGATTCCATGGTTGGATCACTGGTGCCGACATTACACACCTTGTCCTCACCCAAGCATCAATATACCACAAAACTAAAATCTGTATAGATCACATCATATAACCCAATCTAGAAATAAACATTTGTATTTCAATCAACACCACATAAAGATTGACCTCTAACATTTCCTGAGGAATTCATATTACATTTAAAGAACACGTGCACAAATATCTTTGTTTTCATGAACATCTAATGATCAATACCACAAAACATCAACCCTTCTAGTATGAGGATCACACGCCCATGACTGACACAGATCTCCCCACTATAGGAGTTTCCTTATTGTCATTACACTGGGTCAATACACCTTTCAAAATGGCCATTTTGTAATGCCTTTCCCCAACTCACTATGAATAGTAATTGGACCAGTGGTGCTACATGGCCTTAAGAACGCCTCCCCATATTTCAGGGGTTGCTGACTTGTAGTGAGGGTATATAAGGATACCATAGGGAGACTATACCCTCTTTTTATAGTAACAATAGTAGTGGAATAATAAAAATCACATAAATCATGATAGATAACATCATAGATCAAATAGAAAGCATTAATAAATAAGTACAATATCACATGTAATAACAATAATGTGTATTCCATACAGTACCATGATCCCCCATGGTGGATCATGTATATATAAAAATATCCAAAATTAAATGGAAAATAAGAAATCATCCCCAAACTAGTCTCAAATTATACCTATTCCCATCATCCATACTCCCCTAAAATGTGATGAAAATCATTAAGAAATCGACTTTTCCCTAAACTTGTAACCTAATGAAAGTTGGCCTTCTTCTCAGGTTCCCTAGTACCATGGAGGCCCGGGTAGGGTGTGATTAAAACTTAGTAGTCCACCACTAACGTCTTCCCAAGAATAACCAATCCATATATCAAGTTCATGAATAAGTTCCATGGTAATAGAATCCCACATAACCAAATAAAAAAAACAAAACCTCTGATCTAGGGATCCAAGGTGACAGTTGATGTCTAGCCTACCTACTTTGGCTAGTTCTAATGTATCACTGATTAGGGTAATTGATCTCATAACTCAGTTGGTTCTAAGGTGAATAACCAAGGCAACCACAACCATGAAAACATAAGGGAATTTTTGGGGGATCTACTAGGAATTCCTCTCTTACCAAGCTAGTTTATAGTCTGATGAAGTCATCAATAGTGTTCCTCTCAATGCCATATAAGAGAATACAAGGAATGAAACCTTAGAATTATATTAAATAAATCCAAGTATCCACATGTATAATTCATTTAGAGTATCAGGCATGACCAGAATCCAGGTCTACCCCCATGGTATTTTTTTCTCATATAATCCATATGAATCTGGGGAGTTGATCTTATAACATTCAAGAGGGTTCACCAAGGGAATCTGTGAAATTAATCAATGACATTCAATACATAATACATCACCCAAATTTGGGAGGGAGATTCCCCAAGTCTTTTACAATGATCAATGATTGAGGAATCCAAGGTAGCTCATGGAATTCTTTATCTTTAGACATTCTTGAATCCTATCAGGCATCCTCCCATGGAATTCAAGCAAGTACCCTAACTTAATCCATGATCACCCAAAGCATTCCACCCATTTCATATCCAAGACCATATCCAAGGTATTAAACCCAATACATTTCACCCATATTAATCATTTACACAATAAAACATCAATTAACCAATCCTTATTTACTAATCAGGCATTACCATCAAAGAAACATCAACCAAAAAAAACCTCCATGGTCTTCTTCATGGAACATTCTACTAAAATACCAAAACCATATCAACCCCATTACAAAATCTCATGACATTAATTAGTCTCAATTTTCATTTCATAAGGGTCTTATCATTTTCCAAGGACCTTATTAAATATAGTGTGATTCATAATCTATAAGGTAAAACACGTTATAGGTTTCTTATAGGCACTATATTTATCCATCACCATCATTTATCAATTAATTTCATGTAAAAAGTTAACGAGTCACTTTATAACATTTGGAACCCATTTAATACCCATATTTTACTATTTTAATCAATATTGGGGTTATTCCAGAGTCTCATGTTATTTTCACAAAATTTTGTTTCAAATATAATTCATCGTGTTTAAAATTAATACATTCCATCACATTAGAATCATTTCAAAGTTCAAATAAATTTAACCATTCAATGATCACAATAAAAAAGGACTGATTAAAAGGTCCGACCCATTCAAAAGTTATCGATGCTTATGAAATTCCAATTCACAAACATCGATTCCAATTATTTCTTCTTATTTAACTCTTAAACTTTGACAATTATTTCTCTCCTCAAGCCCATTCATGGTCAAATCCAAACTAAGGTCTTCACTTATGGAACAAAAATTTTCTCAAGGTTCAATGCATGATAAAAGAGAAATTAAACTAAAGAAAACACAAATTAAAATATTTAATTAAACTGAGGTCAAGGGATAGCATGATCATCTTGACTACGTCATGTATACACTCATAAAAAAGGAAACATAATGGGTTAGTTTTAAGGAGAACCTAACTTATACTTAAAAAATTCCACTCATCGTGTATCATCCACTGGTTTTACCAGAATTAGAAGAAAATGAGAAACCAGAAAAATGCCTTGGAAATAGGGATTATTAGAAAAATCAAATGGAACACCATTATAAAGTAAAATAATACTAAAATAGACGGAAGAGAATGTGTGGACTTTCCATTAATTCTGCATTACAAGTGACATAACTTGTTTCGAATACCAGATGAGGGAGATCTACCCATGAGGGGAGGAGAGGGAGGGAGGAATATACAAGGTGGTTATTAGCAATTTTGGGGGCCAAAATCCTACATAGGAAGAAGAGGGGTGGCTCGGGTGACAAAATAGGGCTCCCCCTCCCCCCCCCCCCCCCCCACACACACACACACACTTAAAAAGCCTTCTAGAGGCCACTGGATAACTATTAGCCTCCACTAGCTAGAAATTGATCTAGCGGTTGGCTAGTGTTGAGTTCACCAGCTAGACAGTGAGCCAAACAAGCCTCCCTATCTACTACCAAGGTCACCATCTAGCATGCCTCAGCTCTAGTTATGGTTTATTGGTTCACTCTTATGACCCTTATAGCCACCCTTTTAGATTTATTATATGTGTAATTATACACATTCAAGGTATTAAAACCTTTGAAATGTCCTCTCGAATCCTGGTTCAAAAACCATCCCCTCCACCAAACCAAAATCCAAATTTTTTCTTAAAATTAAAAATGCACATATGGAAAAGGAAATTACATTAATTATTATAGTTATTCAATACTGTGAAAAAAAATCTATAAGAATAAATTAAATTGGAAACCTACAATACTAGAAAATGCACCTATACCCACAGTTTTAAACTATGGGTATAGCCCCGAAAACCATTCGAATATGCCATAACCACGGTTTTGGGAAATATGGGGAGTTTGTGTGTCGGTATAGGCCTATACCAATGGTTTGTATAAAATCATGGATATATGTCACATTTATTTTTTTATACCCATGGTTTTAATAAATCATGGGTATATCTCTATACCCATGGTTTGAAAACTATGGGTCTATATATCCCCATCATAGAACCTATACCCACCATTCTACAAATTGTGGGTATAGATTGTTGCCTACATTTGGCAGCAACCCCATCACCTTCTTACCCAAATGCCTAACCTTGTAAATCAAATTTCATTGCAATACATATTTTATACATTTAGAATCCAATAAACAGGTTGTAATAATTTTCAAACCATATAAAATACTAACATATACATATAAATCCATAAAAAATCAATTTAAGTCATTACAGAACTACACCAGTCTCCTCCCTACTAAGTCAAAAATGAAGGGGATAAATATCTATCCCATATCCTGCATCCTCATCATCACCATCAGAAATATCATCATTAGTATCAATAGCAACATCATCGCCAACAGCATCATCTGGAGCAGCAACATCATCAACAGCATCATCACCACCACCTTCAGCTTGATCGCCACTAGGACCTTCATTGGCATCACTCATGGCATCATTTAAAGAATTAATTGATGCCATATATGAATTAATAGTATTATTATCCTCTTATGTGAGTGAAATATTGATAACCAACATAGCTTTCAAGAATTGTTCAGTGATCATCTTTCTTCTTTCATGCTCTTTTTTACTTCTTTCACGCTCCTCTAAAGATATTTTCTTTTATTCAACTAATTTTTCATGAGCGCTTTGCAGCTCGATGGTCTGAGATCCTTGAGAGGAGATCTATGAGGACCAATACATGGAGGGGATGATTTTTTTCCTTGGTTGACATCAAACTCTGACCTGGTGCTCGTCACCTAAAACCTGACTTAAATGATCATTTGGCCTGAATTTTTCATATTATTTATCATTAAGGTCCTTCAAGGAAGTATTTTATAAATATAAACAATATATTTAATTAATAATTTCATATAAATATTTGAAAAAAAAACTTACAATCTTTTCTTGTGTTTATGCATTTACTGCACTTCCATATTTTTTCTTCCTACTTGAGCAAAATAATTTAGCTCGAGGTACAATACCTTTGATGCCCAATATAGATTTTTTAAAATTACATTGATTAGTATACACATATTAAAATTGTAAAAATTTTATAATCTTGAATAATAATAAAATGTAATAAATTTAATATAAATAAAAAATTCATAATTAATGCGATTGGCCATTAGGTCAAATCGGCCAATTGGCTATTAGGCCTGCACATGAGCCTCATGCTAGTTGGTGAGGTCTCTCTAAGTTCATCCATGAGACCCATGTTCAAAACTAGGTGTAGGCATAATTATAAAGTTGTAGCAGTACTACAACAGGGACTGTAGCAGGCACTGTAGCATCACTGTGCTAGTACTATAGCAGGTACTATAACAAGTACTATTTGGTATTATAGTAGCCAAAACTATTCACCTTGGGCCACTAGTTTGGGCTTAGAGTCCTTAAGGCCTTTGGGCCACCTAGTCCTTCAAGTTAGTAAGGCTTTCGATCCACCTTTAAGTCCTTCGGGGCACCTTATGGCCTTCGGGCCACCTCAAGGCCTTTAGGGCCACCTGATATGCAGATGCCCAGATAGTTTCTACAAGGAACCAGCTCCAGAGGAGGATTCAAGAGAAATACACATTCACCAGAGCATGGCTAATGGATTGGGAATAATGAGAGCGTATGGCATTGTCATCGGTACTGAGCCTGTGCATCACTGTAGAGGACAGTTAGCTGAACTGCCATGCAAAGGTGGATAGTTGATCACGATGCAGATGTTGGGGAGGGGCGGTTTCAAGTAGTCATATTCTATATAATTTCCTTAATACCTATGGGTCTGGTAATGTCTCTAATCCTATGGTAAATGTAATCTCTAAGCCTATGAGCCTTGTAAGGGTTCCCCATCATCCCTTGAAAGGGGGGTTATCAAAAATCAATAAAAAAAGAAGGTCTTCAGGCCATTCAGGATATTAGGCCTAATAACCTATAATTCAATTGGACATTAGGACTATAGGCCAATTGGACATTATTTCGTTAGTCCTACAGGATAATTGGACATTAGTCCTAATGGGAAGTTCAAATATACTCCTATTAAAATTAAAAGAAAATATGTTATTTCAAAAATTAAAGGTTATAATGATGATAATTGGATTTTTCTGGTCTAAAAAGGGTAATAATAAATCTCCTTATATATTAATTAAAGAAAAAAAGAATGTAAATATGATATTTTCCCAAGATATAAATATTCAAAGAAGGTGGAAGGATAATGAGAATAGTATTTTTAGACCAAACATTTATCCCTATTGAATATCAAAATTCAAAAATATATTGCTAGTGATGTATAATTTATGGGCACAAATCCTATTCATGATAGTTAAAAAAATTATAGAATTATAATAGATAATAATTAAGAATTGTAACATTGAAAAAAATCATTTCTGGAAAGATGAAGAAAAATTTAGGAATAAAATTTAACATGAATAATATCTAATCAAATCCATCAACTAAGAAGATATTTGTTTGTTTAGAAGAGATTCATAAAAGATTTTAATGATATGATAATTTTGTTAAGGAGTGTATGAATATTCTTCTTGTGAAGATTTACTATGATGAAAATGGAAAATGAATTTTGAAAATGAATACAGAGTAGAATTTATTCATTATTTATATTTCTTTAAAAGCATACATGAAACTAAATTCATGGATGATTGATAGTAATTTTTCTACTCTGAAGATATGTGATTCTAATATCCTAAATGAAAATGGAGAGCATGATAGAGGGTTAGTGACCTTTAGAAGTGATATTTCTCTAAAAATCAAAGGATTTACTACTGTGTAAATTTATTTTAAGATGATATAATAAAAATATGTTATTTTTATTAAAGGGTTCAAGAATAATTTGTTATGTGTAAGAAAAATACTTGATTATAGAAATGATTTTATTTTCATCAAAAAATCATGCATCATTAGGTGTTAATAATATAGTATAATAATTTTTGTGGGATAATGACCAAGTGGAAGTTTGTTTCATATTGGATATCCCTCTAAATATTATTGTTTTATTTTTATGGGTGAACAAAACTAGGTGTATAATTCATTGAAATATTGTTCAAAGATGATTGATTATGATCTAAAAGAGTGATATCTTCAAATATCTACCCCTAGTGAATAT
Organism: Viscum album; assembly: GCA_963277665.1. Taxonomy (NCBI): domain Eukaryota; kingdom Viridiplantae; phylum Streptophyta; class Magnoliopsida; order Santalales; family Viscaceae; genus Viscum; species Viscum album. Next base: position 972,374,820 of record OY728127.1, on the reverse strand, counting down.
AAGTGTATGTGGTTTTTGAAACATGTATTGAGGGGAATATGGTTCAAGGAACTCAAAAAATAGTGTCAATTCAGTACATTTGAAAAGTTGAGAAAAAATATTATAACATGAATGGGAATATGTGAATTAAATTATTAACAAATATATTTACTATATAACACTTAAAAATTATTTCCATTAGATAAAAAAATTAATATATATGAAGCTCAAGTCAAATGAAATAAAAATACTGAAATTTTTTTGGTAGACATGTCCATAATGATTTGGGAGTGTACATCAAAAGGTTGAGGGTATATAATAGAAACAAGTTTCCTTATATTTATTTTGAATACTATATTTAAATGTATTATATATAACATTAGTACAATAATAATTATACTCCACATGAAACCATCATTGCATAATGTAATATAAATATCTTGGTAGATATGGGAATAACAATGTTTGATGAACACAAAATCTCATCACTATTTTCAAAGGATGTATTGTGGGTAACTATTTATATTAAAAATATATGTTTTCTAAGACTTAATTATAACATGAATTTCTATGAATTATGGTAAAATAGAAATCCTACAATGATTTAATTTAATGTTTTTGGTAGTCCATGCCTTGTGATGATCAAAAAATAAAATCTGAGAATATTTGATGAGGAACCTAAATAAGGGATCTTAATATGCTATATTTCTAATAGAATTAGATAAATTAACAAAAGGATGCATTAATTTATTTATTTTCTTATGTGAATATTACTGAAAATTAACCTATCATATCTATGGAAAATCGGAATATTTTGAAAACAAGAAACTAGATAATGTAAAAATTTCTTAAAAATTCAAGGAAGAAGATGTTAGGAATGATTCAAATTCTATAGATACTGACAAAAATTAAATCAGTGATGAGGAAGAAGATTCTAGAGATGATAAATTATAATATTATACATGTAATAAGAATTCATATGTATAGAATATAATTTTAAGTAATGATGATCTTGTATAGAATAGAAGGATTTTGTGAAAGGAAAATCAAAGAGATCGTATTTCACATAATGAAAATAAATTATTATTGATGTAGTTTATCATAAGAAGTGGATAAATTCCATGAATAAAGAGTTTTATGATATAGATAATAATTCTAAATTTCAAATTATTCTAGGACCTAAGGAAAAAATTATATAAGTACCAAGTGGTTATTAATAAATAAATTGAAGGAAAAAAGTTGAGTTGTCAAGAAACAAGGATATACTAGTTTTCAAAATGTATTAATATATGTAAGGGATAAAAGTCTAATAAAATTTTAAACAAGTTTCAATACATGAATAAATTATAATATTTCATATATTTATAACATTAAAACACTACAAGGTTTGTAAATGGTTATAAAATCTACATTTTTTTAATGGAGAACTAGATGGAGGGTTTATTGAGAAACCTAATAACATCATACTTTATAGTGATTGATGTATGGTTTACTAAATAAAGAATTCCTTTTATGGGTTAAAATAGGTCCCTATAACATGGTACTTAAAATATGAAAGTTCCTCAGTGAAATTGAAATATTGTAAAGGAAAAGTTAATATAAACTTATATGTGAAGTGGATGATTTCATGTATTATTTCTGACATAGATTATGTTAGATGAATTTTTTTCAAGTGACAAAGAGTATTCCGATGTAGAGTTTGTAAAACAAGTTAAATACCTCTTGAAATTTAATCTCTAGGTGAAATGATCTATTTTATGGGACTATAGATTATAGAAAATCATAATTACTTGTTCTAATTTAAAGTAAAATATGTGACGGAATTATTGAAGAAATTTTTCATGGAGGACTCAAAATATTCCTCAATATCCATAACAATTGGAATGAGATTGATAAAGGATTTTGCAAGAAATACCTTTAATCATAAAAAATTTTATAGTGTCTCTAGAAGAATAATTCATCATAAAATAAGAATTACATATATATTATATGCAATTTATAATTCTAAAATATATCAGTGTGATCCTAAAGTGACACATATGATGAAAGAAAAAATAGTTCTCAGATATGTTAAAAATACACTGAGTTAAGGTATTTCTTATTGAAGTAGTGAATAACTGAATATGTTGGGTTTTATAGATGTTGAAAGGGTTGGTTATTACAATGATTGGATATCTATATTAGGTGAAACATTCTATAAAGGTGAAATAATTTTTAGCCTATATAGTAATAAGTGGAATTAGGTTATTTTGAGTATAGGAGGGTGAAAATATGTTACTGTAACTAAATCCTAGGACATTGGGATGGATTTTATCAAAAACATTTCATTATCTTGAAATGTGGTGTTAATATAATTAAGAATTTGAGTGGATGTAATTTGAGAACTCTTTATATGATTTTTTAGTGTTGAAAATAAATATAATGGTATAGATTGAAGAACCACAGAAATTTTTGAATGGATATTGTATTTATTTTTAAACATGATCTAAAATAATTAGAATCAGATGAGATCGTTTTTTAACTAATTTGTTATTTTTTTAGCTGATTGAATTTTACTTGATAAGTATTGATCTTGTTTTGAGTTGATTTAATGAATTCTATAACATCTAAATTGACCTATAGGCCTAATGGAAATGGCCATTTTAAAGGGGTATTTTCATAATTTTATTAAAGTTATTAATGAAAATAAAACTTAAAATCCCACATAAAAAACTAACTAAGTAACAATATAAATAAGGACATTATTTTAATTCAGATTAAAGTACATGGTGCTTCTCATGATCGGGAATTGTAGTGTGCCCCAATGTGTGTACATATGTCATTGAATATTTTTTATTTTTGTTTTTCAACAATTCTTCCTAAAAATTCCAATAGAAAGTAATAAGAATTAAATTTTATATGAAAACCATTAAATATTAGTAGTACCATAAACTCATTAGTCATCCAATGTGAAATCATTTTTGGATATTGAGTTTTTGGATAGTCAGGAAATGTGGGTACGCCCTCTAAATCAGAACCTACTCTTCTCTTCTAACCAACATAAAACTCATGCTTTTATGATCTCCATAACTCCCCAACATCCATCATCCTAGAAATCTTAGTAGCTTCTCCATCGGGAAAGTTAAACTGACTTTTCAACGAACATGTTATTTCAAATAAATAAAACATTAATATAGATATAAATTTATAAAATTTTCTTACCCATATATTCTCCCATGCATTGTCCTTGATGTCTTTACTAACATGTATCCATGATAAGAGTTCCACAGGAATGATATCATGGTATTTTGATAAAGTGGCCATGAAACTTATACATTGCCTTGCATTTTTACCTACCATCTGATTTTCTTTATTGTAATACACCATTATCTATGTATCGTGATTCAAAGATTCTTGTATATGAGTGTTCCCACATAACCTAGAAGAAGATCCCACTGAATAAGAAAAGAGGTGGAGAAGAATTAAGCCATGATACAACATGAAAAAAAATAAAGTGATATAATTTGACATAGTTGTGATAAAAATAACCTACTACATGATGCTCAATAGACTGCGATGGATATGTGGGATGTCCTGGATCAGTAACCTTTGAAGGAATTGTATGTTCCAATGCATGCTATGGGTGGTCTTTGTGTACTGGAGTGGACGCTGAAAGAACAGACTCATCAAATGTTGGATGGATGGTAGGAATTGGATGCGGCGTAGTCATGGAAGAAAATGGGTAGTAGGTTGGGGGATACATCATCGAATATGGATATGGTAAAGGTGGTAACATCCACATAGGCATTGTAGACATGGAATGGGAAGAATAGGGTAAATGAGATGATGGAGGAAACAGTGGGATCATCCCTGGATGTGTCATATACATGGTATGTGAATAAGAGGGTAAATGGGATGATGATGGAGGCATGGATAAGAATATCCCCAGAGACTCAAGTGGAGGATGGAACGGTGTAGTAGATGGGGTGTCCATTGGTGGGTCAGTGTGGGAATGGGTATGAAGGGTGATTCATTTATTTCTAGGGGCATCCCCACTCAAACCCATGTTAACCAGATGAGGAGTCAAATTTGGTCGAACTGAATGTACCTAAAAAATTTTGATAAAGAATATTAACATGACATTATATGTAATACCAAAGAAAATAATTATAATTATTATACTCACTATGGAAGTGAAGGAGGCAACGCACTCTCACGCACCTATCGATTGGGATCAAATAGTCACTTCCTTCAAATTTTCGATGTATTTGGCATAATCTTCATAAGAATGAAATGTACATTTTTTAAAAAATAGTTTTTATAATTCATGAATACAACTTAGAAGTCAAAGAAGGAATAAGAAATTTCATGTCATCTTTTAGTAATGATAATTTAAAACCAAGTTATACATTTTTTTTAAAACTCATTTCAAACCCAGACATCTAAATTGAAATTAATTTAATTAAATGAAATGACACCAAACAATACTAAAAAAACATATCATTACAAACTAAAACTAAATTAAATTAATTACATTAATACTAACCTGAGAAACTCATGTGAAGTTAAATTTAATTAATAGTGAACATATATAGTTGCTTTTATATATTACCCACCACTAATTCAGGTTCAACATCAACTCTCACAATGGGAAAATTAGAATCATCAAATGCAATTTTTTGGTCAACACTAATGGGGGCGTCAATGGTGGAAATTTCATCACCAACATCATGAAAAATATGTCTTGGGATTACTTCATTAATGACACTTTAATCATGTCTCTGATGATCTTTAACATAGAACACTTGTTTTTTCATTTATGCCAAAATGTATGGTTCATCGGTATGCAGAAATCGACTCATGTCAATAACTCTAAATCCAAATTCATCAATAAATATACCTTATTTCATCATTGAATCAAACCATTTAAATTTCATCACAGTGACACGGCCCGGATAGTAATAATAAAATAACAATATTTTCTCAATAAGTCTATAATAATACACATCTTCATATCAAAGATGACTATCATATGCACTAAAATAACAATCCATTATAGCATTTAACATAATTCCATCATGTTGTGTTCTCATTTTTTCTACTCGATCAGTTGTAACAAATTTATATCCATTGATTATTAAATATTTTCATTCACGAACCAATGAATTGGGACCAAAATCCAACACTCATAATTCTTGATAAATGGAGTCAATAGGTAAACTCAAGACCTAACATATTTATGAATAATACAATTAAATGGATATATATAATTTAATCTAATTAAATTAATGGTCATTCTTTTTATTTCAACCAAGAAAAAAACTCTAGGCTATGAAAAGATTCTCTCCTTCTCAAAGGAAAAGATTGATGAACTCTACTTATAATTTGTTTATGTTCCCTACATAAAATGATAATGAAATTTTAAGGTATATGTGAAAATTCATAATATGATATTACATATAAATATCCAACTTACTTACTTGATATAGTCATCGAAAAAACCACATTTAAAGAATACACGATCAATAAGATTATTAACATGAATTAAAACTAGCCACGTGTTGTGAGAAGTAAGCATCAGAAGGTCCATATATCATTTATAGTTCATAGACATATTCTTTTAATTTTATTATCATTATACTCAATAAAGTGAAAGGTTTTTTCATACACATCCATGAAGGAATATTATAAACATGAATAAAAACTGGCCATGTGTTGTGAGCAGTAAGTATCTAACCGAACGGATTAAAACCATCACAGGATAGAACCAACCTGACATTATTCACCTCAACTGCAAAATCAGGATATTGTGCATCAAATTATTTCCATTATAATCCATCTTCATGATGAACCAACTCATCATTACCTTTAATTATCTCAATATCATGTCATCAAATATTGGATTAGATTTATGAAAATATGAATAGATTTTCAATTATAGGAATCAATGGAAATTGCCACCTGACTTTCTATGGAACATGAGATGGTGTTTCATCTGCACTTTCCTTCCATCGAGATGAACCACGTTCTTTATATTTATTACAGTCATATCATTCCTCCCAAAATAAATAGTAGTATTTCAAAAAATCATGAACTTTATTAGTATTAATTCCAAGTTGCTTAATTAACTTCCATGCCTTGTAATGATTTTAGGGAATATCTACACCATCATGAATCAATTCCTTCAAAAAGGTAAGAAAATGATTAATGGACATATTAGAAATTATTTAAATGGTTTTTCCATGATATAATCGCATTAAAAATTATAACCTTGTCATTTTAGTACATTCCTGATATACTGGAGTTTTGGAATCATCCATTAAAATTTCCACTCTCTCATCATCACCATATTCATTATTTTCCTCATGTGTATTAAAATCATTGTCTTCTTACACTGGCATACTATCTCTCTCATGATGATGAAAAAATGGAAACATATCAAATATAAAATTCTTTATACCAGTTCTTTGTTTTCATTCATGAACAGTAGAATATTTTTCGGTATTTCCATGGTGATACCAAACAGAATAGTTTTTTTAAATCCCACTTTCATTATATGGTATATAACTCCTTCTCGACTTAACCATGGTATTCCAACACAATTATAGCATGTAAAATGTATACAACCTCCATCTTAATCATTGTAAAATGTAAAATCTAAAAAAAATTAAAAATGCTTTTGTAACATGGTTGAAATGAAATCGGTATGATACATACTACTTCTATCCATTCTATTACAAGGTAAAAAATGTATCATCTAATCAACAATGTAAACCATAATTAAAAAAATCATTCCAACCAATTTTAATATTAAAGTCATAAAATCATACTAGTAGCTAGCAAAACAAAGAATAAGAGAAATAACATATGTTATAAGCGATGACTATAAATAACGAACCAAGGTGCATATTTATGTGCGATAATGATTATAATGTATATGTCATATCAGATAAACATTATAAACAATATTCAAGTTTCTAACATGTTTGTAAGAAATTTGTTTTAGATCAATAATATATACACATTGAAATTTATATATTGAAAATTAATTTTTACCTTTGGAATCAATGACATTTATTATTTAATTCTAGAAGAAAACTCTAAAACTAAAATATCATAATCGACTAATAGTTTCAAAATTATACTTAGGTAAAACACTATATAAAATATATTTAAATATACTAATATAATTTATAATTATAGTGGTGTATACACTGAGGATTTTTTTCATTTCATTATTAAAAATGTTTCATGTCTGCCTTTAAGAATTTATAGGTGGTTGAACTTCTAGTAGTCACTGAGCTATGATTCATACAAATGATGTTCATATACTAAGTAAAATCATGGGATTCTCTCTTGGGGAATCATTGATATAATTTAATTTTTAATCTAAATATATTGTTACACAAAATATTTTAATTATAGTAATATTAGCTAAAATAAATTTTGGAACCCATATTATCATCATTTATGGTATCTTATAAATAATATACAAGAGAAGAAAACTATTTTTGGTAAACTATAAAAATTATTTATTGAATTTAATTCATAAAAATAATTCCAAACTTTATTAAAATAATTAAAGATCCTATATTGAGATGATCCTCTTTTTTTAGGAACATATTGGATAATTTTAAGTACTTCCAAATCAGCTTTTCCAATAAAATTTCAAACCAGAAAAATAATCATAATTTAATAATAATGGCTTTAATTAATAGAGACTCTCTAACCACTTTCATTTTGGAATCCAATTTTTCAATATTTTTTTGAAATTAATGGTCTTCCCTTCTATGACTACATTAGCTTCATTTATATTTCATAATTTTTTTATAGTTTCTTTGGTCATTAAAACCCCAATGTGTTACTCCATGTGATTTTTCTAATATTCATTACATCTTGAATTATTTTTTCCTTTGGTAAATAATTACATGGAAATGGACAATGGATTATAATCAATAGAATTTTTAATTAATTAAAATCATCAAGAAACACTATTATATTTAGAATTTTATTATAAACATGCAATTATTTTATTCATTCATTATCTGAGTGTAACCCAATCCAATATATCCTTCCCATTATTCTTCATTTACATCAAATAAATTCTTGGTTGAGTTATGATATAACTAGGTTTTTCATCATTATTTTCTTCATGTAAAGTAAGGTGATCCTACTTCTATTCAAATTTAATGAATTTATTTGCCAATGGGTGGAATTCAATACTTTCCTTAACATTCTAATTGAAACTCCAATAGATTTATTTTCTACTCTCATTTCCTACTATCATAACCAAACTCTACTAGAACCCATTCTAAGTGAATAATGAAGTCAGGTGTTCCACCTAAAGCTTGCCTCTAATTGGTTATGGGTTGGAGACTATAAATCAGGTTATAAAAATGAAATATAAGAGACAACAACCTTTGTAATCACTATAAAAGAATAAAATCAACCAATCAACACCAAACAAAAAAGAATAAATTAACCCAATATCTTAATCAAAATATAAATATCCACACAATATCATACAACCAAAAAATCAATTAGCACAATACTAGATTTAAACTACTCCTAAGGAAAATTAAATCCTCCAATTTCCACTAATCTTCCATATTAAGCATGTGTATAGTTAGCCGAATCTCAAACACCATTTTAAAAAATATATAAATAATATATAGAAGTAGGTGTGATCATACAAGTATAATCAATGGGTTTATCTAAATAATCAATGTTCCAAAATGATAAAATGCAATATCACAAATATCAAAATATATTTACTCTTTACCGATGATTTTATATATTTTATATTTTTAGTATAATCTCTTATAATTTCTCAAGGAATCTGAATCATGATAATCACAAACTAATTATGATAACGAAAAATGTTAAATAGACTACATTAAATTGTACATGAATTCATTGAATCCTAAAATGATGAATTTCAATGCTTAAATTCCCACATTCTCAACATGGTTCTATCATGAACTATAACTCACTAACATAAAAAAATCAGATTCCCTATCAATGAGTCAACCACTATATATAGATTCCCAAGATGAAATAATAGTATGAAGGAGGGTAGGGAAAAAACTCTTGCCTCATGAAGATCCCAAGAAAAAAATTGTCAAAAAAATGAATCGGGTGCAATGTCATCTGGTGGACACCAAATTCACCATATGAGGATAGGGGGAGGATTAAATCAACTAAGAAGAGGAGGGGGATTCCAAATATAGTTTATCTGGGGAGGGAGGATGCCAAAATTGACTGGGGGAGTGGAAACATGGGGGGCACTTAGGGAGGATTAGGGTTTGAATGAGGAGTAGGGGAGGAGGAGCCCGAGCGGCCTGGAAATATCGAGACTTCTATACTAATAGTTTTTAAAAAATCATTGTTATAGACAATATTATACCTATGGTTTTTTAAAAACTATTGGTATAGCCTTGGATAGAAAAACTATACCCACTTTTTTTCAAAACCATGGGAATTAATCCATCGGGATAGATGGATTTTCCAATAGTACTAAGTTCTATGGAATAAGATCTTATGAAATAGATATATGGGTATTATTATATCAATTCATAGTGAATATATTGATATGGTATTGAATAATACAATATGGAACAATTCAAGAGAAAATTATTGCCTTTGTTGCATGGTGCAAAAATCTCTCCAAGACAATTTTTTAAGGAACAGGAAGATATTATTATGATGAATATAATTTCATATGATTAAGTTCATGTAATCTGTTTCATATGTTTTGATATATGCTGAGATTTTATATTACTTATGTATAAATAATAGTGAGAAAATATCAAAAAAACCAAGAGAATTACATAGTGTGGTAGTCAAAAATGCCAACAGTACATAAGAAAGTGAAAAGGATAAGTTCCCAGTAAATGGAAAAGTGGGAATACTAGTTATAAATGGTATACATTAACTAGTATTAATATAGATCAATTTAATCTTATATCATAATTAGATTAAGTAAATAAAAAATAGAAGCTGATTAAAGATAGTGGTATCCATTTCTATGCAGACTAAGGACATTAGTTTCCATATCTACATGTTCTGAGTACGTTATTGTTTCTAGTAAAACTTAAGAAATATTTTAACCAATGATTTGTTCTAGATAATAGAGTTTTATATAAATAGTAAACTATTATCATAATATATATATATTATGAAAAACATATGACCATGGTATTAGAAAATATTTTAAGCTTATGAAAGAGGTAAAAGGGGTGATTTCTTGGTGATGTCACTTCTTGAGATATTTTCTCAAAGGAGTAAAGTTGTATCAAACAAAATAGCCATAGTAGAACATGGTAGGCCCAGCAGTTGTAGACAACCTCATAAAAAGCATTTTTATCAAGTGAGAGATAACAAGTTGTTAGTTAGCAGCTGGATCTAGTGAAAATGAGAGTATGGTGGAGTTAGTTCTCTAGAACCAACATAATTTATAATTTTTATTACTATAAAATCAGTAAATATGATATCACATGATAATTTTTATTTTATGTAACATTAATGTGATAATGTCTAGATTATCTATTGCATCAAAAGGTTATTACAGTCCCCCACTATAATGAAAACCTATAAATGCTATGAAATTATTCATAAACATATGTCATATGGTCTAGATAACATATGTATGATGGGAAATGGATGATGTTTGACTATCAGGTGTTGTAGGGTCATAAGGCATTAAGACTTATTCTCATGAAGTTCTATCTTGGTAATCTCTAAGAAGGTAGGTCATGAGGGTAGACCCTCCAATAGGAATTCTATATGTTATATGTGTTATTGGATATTTCTATATACAGGTGTGTGTATTGGTCCTTAGACTTTATATTATTATTAATTTATATCATGAATTGTGTAATTTGATGTAAAGATAAAAATTGCGATGACATATGCTCATGATGAGTTAGGATATGTTGGGTGCATCATAACCAATATGACCTTAATTGAATAATTAAATAAATTATTTGTCTCTTATGAGTTAATGGAAGAATATATCTTTGACCCTTTTATTGAAATGGAACTATATGATTAAACCCAATGTCATGGTAGTTCATTTAGGGGTTCATTTTGGGAAGTCAAAGAAAGATAAATCAAACATATAGTGTGAAAACATAATTATTCATCTTGCTTGATGAGATATCGGGACAAAGTGATTATATTACATAGTAACATTTTTATGAAGGTTATTTTCATTGTGACATTAACTTCTTTATCTAGGGGTGTTTTGATGTGTTTCTAAATGATGATCTTGGAATTTAGGTAAATTCACCTAATGTCAATAAGGAAGATGTCTAGATAATTGCACACAAATTATATCCAAAATATCATTAAATTTTATTTAATTTAATATTTAGAATAAATATTACTCTCATCTTATGGAATAATAATTATTCAAGTTAAGTTGGTTGCATAAATTCAATCATCAGATATTCAATTTAGAATATGTGAGGTGAATTTTATCTCTTGTTTATAATTCAAAAGATAATAAATATTTATTTATTTATTCACCTATTAGGTGAATAGATTGATATGAATATTTATTTATTTATGTGAATATTAAAATAAATATTTATCTACGATTTTAGTGAATACAATATTCATATATTTATTTGAATAAATATTTATTATTCATGATTCGATAAATTTTGAGGATTTTCAACCTGGTTTAAGGGTCTGACAGAAATGAAATATTTTATTTAATATCATTTTAATAAATATGTATTTATTTATTTAACAAATGATATTTAAATATTTGCATGTCAAGTAATATAGTAATATTATTATTATTATTATTATTATACATGGGAATTAATTGAAGTGAATATTAGATAAAGGGACATTATTAGATTATCACGAGACAAGAAGCTAACCAATGCAGGAGGAATTATTAGGGAATGAAATTTGGTAGTATATTAGGTTTAATCTTAATTTTATAAGTGATAAGGGGTGTTAATTTATAATTTTTGGCTTATACCAGCACCTCCTTATTTTAATGACCCCAAATCATGTTTATATTTCCATTAATGAATTTCATGTTTTCTGTTAGTAAATGAATTTATGGCCAAAATTGAAAAAATGGATAAGTCTAGAACTTACCATGTCAACATTAATGTATGATTAGTATACTTATCATATGAAGAGTTTGAACTAACCCTGAATATCAACTAACCATGTGGAACCTACCGCACATTATACACCAGCTGATCACATGAAAAAACTACCGACCATGAGTCATATGAGAAAAATTTGTCTAATTAATGAATTGGCTGCACATTAAAGTTGATATTATCATGTGTATACAATCAACTTACCATATGTACAAACAATATACGGCAAGACAAAGATGTACCTACTGTGTAACTGATTGTTCGAATCAATAAAGTTACATAATAAAGGAAATTACCTACCGTATGAAGAAAAAAAGTTGTTTTTCCAAGTTATTTATAATTTTACAAAAAGTAATATAATGACCATTTATATTATTTTAGTGACCACATAAATAAAAAAATTACCACATGAATTCATGAACCTGTTGTATGAGAAAATGAACTAACCATGTGAAGTGATGAATTGACCATGACACCTTCCAACATCAACTGACCTTGCCAACCAACCGTGTAAATTTACTATTATATCAACTAATTGTACTTTAATTAAATACATCTTGGAATGTATAACTTAGTATTAGAGAATTTCAAATTTTTAATAGCTAGTTTTTGAAGAATTAAATGAAGCGTTAGTGCTTTTAATATTTCATTTATTATTCATTAATAAATACTTTTGATGAAGATATTTTTTAAGAATAAAATATGATCATGTGAAGGATAAATAGTAGTAGAGAAATTATGTGATCTCATAGAGAATAATACAAAATACTAAATGTGAACCTATGTTATAGAGAAGACTCTACAAAACTCTGTTTTTATATAACTTACTAAAAATATTGTCCAAGATTCTTCCAAATTCAAATTCAATGGACTCTAGACAATTTAACCTACTCGGATCAAGTTGCATCGAATTTTCTCATCCTTAATCTCCTTTTATTTTAATTTATGTTTTACTTATGAGTTTTGTTTTTGTATTTTTCTATTTATTTGTAAAATAAATTGTCATTTCCTAAACTATATAGCACTTTAAACTCTCTCAATTCTTTTACTTATATTCCCATGAACAACTGTGGAAGAGGTCTTGTGTGATCTGGAAATTTTTTTTATCCCATGCATAAATATAGAAGAGGATCTATGCCTATAAAACCTTGTGTATCATTATTTAAAAAATCCAATCTAGTTTTTGGATCATTTTATTTAATAATAAACTACGTGTAATTAGGTTATTTCCAAGTGGAGGGGATTAAGTCTTTACTTGAGACTGAACCCCTTTTTAAATCCCTTTATTCTATATTTTTTGTAACTTATTTACTAATATTTGTCTATATTGTTTCTTAATATTAAAATTGAATTAGTTTCTATCTTTATTTTTTTCAATAAATCTATACTTTGATAGTTAACTCAAATTAGTGTTTTATATACTACATTTGTTACAAGTAGATTAGTTTCAAAAGCAAAAATATTTTTCAAAGTATTTTAATTGACCTATGATCAATATTTTGATAATATTTTCCAAATATCAAATTATATATTTCTACTATTTTTTATCTAAGTGATTTTATCAAATTGGGGTATTTAGTTTTAAAAAAAATAAATGGAAATTAAATTGGAAACTCAATTCACCAATCTTGATTTGTCCACTTTGACCAGTATTTGGTATCATAAGATTTAAAAATATATTTTTACTATGATATAATTTTATTTAAAGATATTAAATTTCTATTTTATCTAAATTTAATTATTTATGGATAATAATAAACAAGAAGGAACTTTCACTAATATGCCTACTTATTTTAATGGAACAAATTGTTCTAAACGGAAAATCATAATGAAAATTCACTTAGAATGTATGGGATTTTATATATATAATGTCATTGATAATAAATATGAAAAACATCAAACTACTATAGATGTTTGTAGTGATTCCACTAAGGCAGCATATGATTGTAACTATAAATCTATGATTGCTTTATATTGTGGGTTAGGAGAAGATTAATTTAACATAATATCATCACATTATACTACTTATGAGATTTATGATTCCCTTACTATTTATCATGAAGGAAATTTTAATGTTAAATAAATGAGTTTGAATACCTACACTATTAAATATGATACTTTTAAGATGGAGCCTAATGAATATATTTTTGACATGTATCTTAGGTTCAATAAGATTTTTAACATGATGGATGCACAAGGAAAGATGATTACTGATAAGGATCATGTCATACTACTTCTCAGATTCCTTATAGAAATATGGAGAGTTATATCTATGTCTATAAGAGAGTATTGTGACATTAGTACACTACTAGTAAAATAGATAATTGGAAATCTCTTTATGTATGAAGAATAATTGTAAGTGAATAAAGAGGAAGTAGAAGAACCAAATAGAAAGTCAGTATCTTTTATGACTTATAAATCTAATCCTAAATATATAGTCAATCTTGAAATCTCAAGTGATAAAGAATCACCATCTGATAGTGATGATGAAATAGAACATCTGGAGAGATTTTTTTATGAAGTTTTATAAACAGAAAATTTTATTCAATAAATCCAATTACATAGGAAATTATAATAAAAAATGGAATTGGAGAAAATATTAGAAAAATGATGATTCTTCCAATGAAATAATCTTCTATTAATTTAAGATAAAAGGATGTATCAAAGAATAATGTACTAGGTTTAATTATAAGAATAAATATGAGGAAATGAGAAAAAAAATATAAAAAATATATAGCATCCACTTGGAGTTCCTTTGAGGATAGTTATGACTATTCATAATTGAGAAAATAAGATAGAAATAAAAAAATTAATATGTGTTTTATGAAAAAACACATATAAGGTATTAAATTTTTTTCCTGAATCTCCTACTCATATTTAAAGTCCTCATAAAACTAAAAATAATGATGATAATATATCCAGTGATGAATCTTTTAATTGCGGTTAAGAATAATGTGATAAGGTATTAAAAATCAACCCAACACTTACCATTATTTCATTGTATGGGGGGGATTCAGCCAAAGATATCCCAAATTCGAATATATTGAATTTTGGAGTCATTTGACCTTGGTAATAACATTTATATTATTTTAAATAAATAAAATTTCAAAATGTCACTATCTTTCTTTTAACTTCTTTTATATATTCACATAAGGATAAGGATATGTTATGAATGAATCAGAAAGGTTATTTTGAAAATAATTTATTTATTTTTATCATGGTAGTTTATTCTTAATTTTTAGTCATGGAATAATTATCTTAAATGCTTACGCAACACTGATATAGTATTTATTCAATTAATAGAAAAATATAAAAAATATTTAAAAAATATTATAAGTAATACAAATTGAATGAATTATTGTGTTTCACAAATTTTATAAATACACATGACATGTTATTAATGTGTGAAAATATTAGATTTGAATACCTACACTTTCTTGATGTATTTAGAGTCAAATTAAATGAAGTGTCAAAATGAGATTAACGATATTTTATAATAAATAATATTTCTAAAAATTATTTAATATTCATAAAAAACTAATAGGGGTTAATACTAAAAGATAGAGGTTAAAACATAACCAAAAATTGTCCAAATTTTATTGTATGTGAGGATTTAGACACATCCTCCTTTTATATTCGAATTATATTAATTTGGAGCCATTTGGACATAAAGATAATTTATATTAATTTAATATTTTAAGAAATTTCAAAGAGTGTTCCTCCCATTTCTTATAAAAGGACACTCCTCTCTCTCATTTACACCACTTTGAGCAACCTAGCTCAACCAAGTCCTACCCATTTCTCTTTTAAACATATTTATCCAAGTTATGGATGCACTGGTCTTCCTAAAAAACAACTCTAGGTCCCTTAAGGGGAAATCTAAAGAAATTCCACCGAAGAATAGGTAATCTTCTTTACTGACTCTTTCAAATTTCTTTATTTTTCAAATTACTCTATATTTATTGTAATCATTATAAATTAATAACTTCAATATCATCAACATACTAATATGTTATTATGATTATGGTACCACAATTTTCCATCTCTTTTTCATCTTATAAAAAGAAAAAACATCTTTTATGCGTACGTATGACTTACCGTCTCTATGTAGCGATGTAATTCATTTTTCATCACCACATTCCATGTATGTTTATAAGGATGGAACTAATGAATATATATATATATATTATATATTTCTGACATAATCATACTTCTAGAATTATAATATCATATTTACCGTCTTACCTTCCAATCTGATGGAAAATGATAATGGCACTCGTGCATACGTGTGTACTACCGCATCTATGAAGCGATGTGGTTTATTTTTCATTTCCTTTTACATTGATGGTAATAAAGAAAGATTTAATGAATATATATGACATATATGATACAAAAATTATTCTAAAAAGGTGAATTATTATTTTCCTTTCTTTCATTCCATCCATCTAAAAGTAAAAAACAACGTTCATGCATATGTACGGCCCACCGTCTCCAAGAACGATGTAATTCATTTTTATATCTCTATATTTTATAGATAAATATATATATATATATATATATATTGAATATATGTGATATTTATACCATTATTAACATAAATCATATATGGTATGGTATGTATGAGTATGGTTTGGGAATATATCTATATTTATTATACAGGAGGTTCGAACACATACAAAAGAAGTTAGAGCAAAGTTAAGGTTTTCTCATCTCACTTTTAATCATGTGATATATATATCATATTCACCATTTGTTTCTTTTGTGTGGTGTTTTCAAAATTTACCATAGCTTCAAGGATTTATTTCACAATCTAATCATTATTCAGGATTACCTGTGTTTAAGTCTCCATTGAAAAAATTATTAGATATTTCTATCTTAAACTCAGTCCATTTTCTTCCTCTAGTTATTTATGTAAATTACAAGTTTTACTTTCATTTTCCACTATTAAAGTACTCAAGATACCAAAATCATGTTTTTATGGAAAACTGGCTTTGTCTTTCTACTCGGTCGGGGATCTTTTTTATTATATATTCATATTTTCCTTAAAATGTTCTAAATAGTATTTTTATTATTCTCCAATGATTTATTAAAGGAATTTTTATCAATGTTTTAACTTTACAAATGAAATGTTCTGGGGCCCACAGTGGAAGCCGGTGGGCCAAGGATTTTAAAATTTTCATCGGTGGATCGATGGGACTTATCGACGCTGATGATCCGAACCACAAAGAGGTCCTAGGATCTCGAGTAAATTATAAAGAGCACAAAATAAAAATGAAAATCTGCCCATTTCAAATCTAAATCTGTGGTCGCCTGTAACTCATAGATGGCGATCGTCTCTGGAAGGATCCATATAATGATCCATCTAGATCGTCCACACGCACTTCAAAAACCCAAGGGATCATCGATCGTCAAATTATGGGTGTCAGTGTAGAGATCTGACGACCCCTTCGATGTCCTGATGATCACTGCATAAAGATGCCTTTGATTCTTGAGAGATTTCTTGATCTAATATTATTGTATAAATATATTTTCTCTCTAAGAAGCGGTAGGAGAGAGAGGTTCTCAACTCCATTCCATAAAAGTGAATGAATAGTGAGGGTGGCCACACATGAGAGAGAGTCCTCCCTTGTATTTATAGTGACATTGAGAAATACCTGGTTGGGTTCCCCGACCCCCATTTATTTCAATTTCTACAAAATAATTTCGACAAACTAAACTGCACCAAAACTTTTTATTATTTATCACATACTTGTAATATATATAAAATATATTATGTGATAAAACTCGAGTCGTTTAACTAGACTTGATGTCATGCTTAATATTGAACGAACCATGAATATTAAAATAATATTCGTTCGAATAAAATTTTCCCGTATTTACTAATCTTGTAAATACATTAAATAAATTCAATCCCAAATATTCTAAACATTAATATTAATGAATTTATTTAATTATTTTGGTGATCTGTAACTTAGAAAACACTCGGACCCCATGGTGGGGCCCTCCATGTACATATACTTGTTCAACTGAATATGGTAGATTCTTGAATATGCTATTGTGTGTGACCCTCTAGGGCCTTATCCCGATAGTAGTTAATAAAATCCACAGACCATGAGCGGAGTATAGAAACCCATCATGGCCCCAAAAGAGAAAAGGATTTTCATAGAAACTATAACCAACCTATGAACACTGAATATGTACTATAATCTCTTTGTCATTAAATATCTCATAAAGTAGGATGCACACTTGTGTAATCGTCCTTTTCGTGCTTTATTTTTTGTTAATATATCCATGTGGATTTTCCTTTGTACTGCTTTGGCCAAAGACTTATGATGGAAGCATCATCCTGATCAACCAGGCATGAGATATACAACTTCCCAAACATGTAAGTGACAAATTCTTTCTTGATCATTCAACCAATTTCATACCACCAACGATGCACCCAACACATGCTACCTCACCATGATTTCATTACCATGTTTTTTGCCTTGAATAAAAGTACCTAATCAAATGATACACATTGGTAATGGTCTCAAGTCAAGAGACCAATACACATGTTCATAGATAGGAACAACCAATGGCAGCAAAAACATGTGGTGTTCCTATTGGTAGGTCTGTCTTCATGATCTCACTACTGGAGATCACCAAGTGTGAACTTCATGAGAAGAAGTCTCAATGCTTATGAGCCCCCATCACCTAATAGTCAGACATCTATTGTGTCTATTCAGTGAGATGTATCTAGACTATAGAACATATATTTAAGATTAATGTCATAGTATCTCGACGTTCTCATTATAGATTGGGATCTAGTATAATCTCTCGATGTGCTAATTAATCTTTGGAAATTTCCATTATAATAGTGGATGTAGAAAATTCTACACTATAATGGTAAGATGAAATCATGTATAATTAATTGTATGCATGATATGGAAATCAAAAGTGCTGCATAATTTGGTCTAGGGAACCCACTATTTCAACACTCCCACTTGAAATAGATCCAACTTGCTAACCATACTTGTTAGCTACTCACATGATAAAGATCATGCTTTTGATGAGTTATGGCTTTAACTGTTGGGCCTACCACGTTTTCGCCGCATGGCATGTCTATTGTATGCGACCTCATTTCCTGGAATAAAACTTCTCTAGATAAGGTATCCCCGAGTATATCACTTTTTCCATTGTAATAACTTGAAAATTTGGATAGTAATAATATAATAATTCATTTTATGATAATACTTTTCTCACTAGGTGTGATTCAAAGAACAGGAACAAATCGTTGCGATTAATAACTGCTTCTTAACTGCCTTAGAAGCTGTAACTTACTCAGTATTTGTAGATATGGCTACCACTGGATTTTATGAGCTTGACTCACTCATCGACTTATCCTAACTTTTATAATATATCAAATTGATCTAAGGATTACTATTTTGTGTCCCACCATAACTAGTATACCTTTGTCTCCACTTACGAAGTATATATCATTTGTACTCACCGAATTACAAGATGAAAGTTCTGACTGCATCACTTGTAGTTCTCCTAGATATAATTGATATCTGCCCACTATAAATTATATCCTGGCAGTATCAATTATTGTACATATTATGGCATATGTGATTGATCCATTGTTTAAGCGTATGGAACTCAATTGACAACATTAATCTCTTCCCATGTTCTGAACATGTTAACCTAAAGAGAATACGCCATGTGACATTAACAAAAATTCTGAACTTGAATTGTTCCAACATGTATTTTTAAATACAATTCCACTTTATGTATGATTGATTAGGTCCAAGAAACTGTTAGATCTACTTCAGTATATCCTGTTCCCTAGAACTTAGGTTGCTACTTTAAGTTAATCACTGGAGAATTGCTTTTAAACTC
The DNA here is from genome assembly GCA_963277665.1 of Viscum album. Lineage (NCBI taxonomy): Eukaryota > Viridiplantae > Streptophyta > Magnoliopsida > Santalales > Viscaceae > Viscum > Viscum album. Next base: position 972,354,853 of record OY728127.1, on the reverse strand, counting down.
ATCTTATCTAACTGTAAGACCAAGATTTGTTTTCCATATGTTGTCGAACATATTTCACTTGGAAAACTTTGGCACTCCTACTAACCTTTGGTATACATAAGGAAAAGATTCATTTATAATGAATTCTCTAAGATCTTGTTGCTTAATTTAATCCAAAACTAGATTTCAATAAATTGAAACCTTCATTGGAATTTGATGGTGTCATCACCCCTTTCCGGTTGTGTCTTATAGACACCTTCCACGAAAGTTGATCATGACATCCAATGACCAATATAATGGTCTTAGAATTTATCTATGAAAAGTAAAATTCTAATGGATTTAGGCATAATTACTTGGTATAACCAATAGAGCCTTATTGGTACCAAGCTTGTACCATCCATGTATCTTCTCATTTGAATACCCAACACATTATTCAATTTATAAGCCCCTTTGCAATTTGATACATGGAATCCATTATTGAATTTTAATTGATCTTGTCAATCTTATATTATTACCATATATTTCTTACTTTTTGGATTTATTATTCTTAATGAATAATTTTTCATTGACCGGAGTGAATATAAAACCATCTCCATGGTTTTATCCTTTCAATGTAGTATGTGTCTCTGGAATGTTCCTCTTCCTCATGAACTTCTGAAACTTGTTCTTATGCCAACCATTTGTGCATCTCGATCATTGACTAAGTCCAAGTCAAATATGCTCCCACTATCTATAATAGAGATGTGTACCCTTATATAAAAATGTATTCTAATACTTGACTATATCTTTTCTATATTAGGGATTTATGTAATATCATATGCAACTTTAGGATATTTAGTTAGATTCACCATGTGTTTAGCTGGATGCATGTTTGTTTTTTTCTTTAACAAATTCTTTTCATCCCAAACACATGTCCTATGACATAATGGATTTTCATCATACTATGACTCATATGATATCCATTTATTATTTTAGTTGTCATATTGGTTATGGGTTTACGTCGTTATTTTCAAGTCACATCATGAAATATAATCGAAGTTATTACAGGTTGTAACATTGAAACTTCATACATCATAACTTTGATGTATAAAATTTGTGTTTAGGAAAATCTCCATGCTACATTTGATCAATGTTAATACGTAAGACTCATCATCGATCCTCCTTATGAACATCAATACAGTGATGTAGATAAGTTAACATTCATTTAGGAATTACTCCATGCTACATTATCATGATCGATGAATGTTTGGTCAAGATATTCTTTGGCATACCGATCCGAAGGAACTCATATCTTCTGACCAAACATATACTTCACTATTACATTCATTAATAACATAAATGAATCATATGAATTATCTTTACCTCCATCTTTCCTTTGGAATAGTTCACACTCTCTTTTTGAACTAATATCGGAAGCTTTGTCGCATACCTTTATCTCTAATGGTTTCTTTATCTAAACTAAGGATATCAATAATACCAAAGGTGTTTAGTTGTGCCAAGACTAAATACCATATTGGGTATATTCTTTGCATCTAATTTTAGTTTTACTTGACAAAAAACTATATTGCCACAATTGGATAGGTCTTACATTTTATATTCATCATGTATTTCCTTTGATTCAAGTAGCAGTGAACTATTTGTTGAGTTTGTTACCATAAACAACATTCATTCCAAAATATGGAATAATGTATCATTATGACCAAATGGGAACATGAGATAAATTTTTTAGTTATAATTAATAACTTTTTCAGTTCGAATCAATCACTTGGAAATTAAAAGTTATGTGTTTCTCACTGCTGGCTTAGGAATCACCCTTCCTCAGCTTCTTGGAGAAGACACTTTACTTCTTATAATGTTCCTATGGTTACTTGGTTACTGTATTTAAATAAAAATAGGTTATTGTCATGCTATATTCAATACCCAAGAGGTATGTTAGAAACATTATTTTTATTTGATGAATATAAACTGAATGAGAAGCGGGTACTTGCTTCTTGTATTTTAGTTCACTGTGTTTTTAAACTTCCAAAACTTTATTTCAATATGTGATGTAAATAACATCCTATTAAATAACCAACCACTTTTATTTTAAGTACATGACAAAGGTTCCTTTGGCGTAACTTTCCATAGGCCTCTTTTCCTTTTCATTCAATGTATTCTCCATAAGAACAAAAGATGATACTTTCTTTAATATTCTTATTACTTGGTGAATATTACCTTAAAGGTAATGAAGCGCGTTACTCTATATCGTTCATTTGTATCCTTAAATGAAAATAGAGTAATTGGTTTTAAAAGATATAAGAATGGGATTCCATGAAAGATCGTGAACTTTCTTTCACTTTACACAAACTGAGTGCTATCATCTCATTCAAATCTTGCTTAGCTTTCTCCTTGGAAACTTCTTGGAGATGAAACTACATGTAATATCATCTGTGTCATGATGTAACAACCGCAAATAACATCAGAAGTTGATGAAAGAGTTATGACAGAACCATCATATGCTTTATTCATGAGTCCCCTGTAAGCAATTTTACACCCTCCCTTCTTGAGGTGGCTTCATAGGTTGGAACACAAGCACCTTGAATTTCCATTATGGTAGTTGTAAGAGCCCAGGTAAATAAAGAATATGAAATTTTTATATTTATTAATATTTTTGAATTAAATATTAATTTTACTTTAAAGGGGATGTTATGTTAGATGGCATACCCAATACGCAACAACAGGTTTCTTTGAAATCTTACGTTGCACACAACGTTTAGTTATAATGAATAATAATAATATAATAATATTATCTTCAATGGGTGTTAACTCCTAACCGTTGTATTGGAGAAAATGAACAGAACTAACCATATTGTGATTAAATATGTTTTGTTAAAATTTTTTAAATTTATTAAATAATATTTAGAGGCTTAAAATATGAATGAATCCAATTTTAAGTATAAACACTCTAATATTCTTTAAATGGTCGATTTACTACCTGTTGATGGAGAACCCTTTTTAAATCTAGTTTTTGTCACTTTTATATGTTCTATTTGAAAAAATAAAATTCTTCATTAGAATTGAGACATCAAAATTTACTTTGGATTAAATTTTTGTATTTTTCTAATAAAGTTCAATTTTTAATGAATAGTGAAAAATACTGCATTTTAATTCAAAACTGACTTTTAATCTAATTTATTTATATGGTTAGATTATCTTTTTAATTGGTTTTAAATTGTAATTGGATTCTAGTTTTATAATTTAATACAATGTTTTTCATTGGAAGTAATGTCACTTTGAAATTGGATATAAAAAAATATCAATCTTTTGATAGTTATTATTTTATAAAAACACGCTTTCTTGTTTTGACAACGGAAATTAATTTTATATTAATTAATGAAACTTCTATATTTTAAATTTGGTAAAATAGATTGAATTTTGTAATTTGGAATATCAAAATTTACTTTGAGTAAATATTTGGTATTTTTCTGAAAACCTTCAATTTTTTATGAATAGTGAAAACACTGCATTGTAGTTAAAAAATCGAATTTTTCAATTAAATGAAATTTTACTGCTTTTATGAATTGAATTTCAAAAATACAACATAAATATTTGTAATCAGTAAGTAAAATATGATTCAATAAGATGAAAATAATTTTTGGTTAATAGTAACTTTTGATTTTTATTTACCGTGGTTAAAGATAAATAGGGTAATTAAAGGTAAAAATAATATTATAATAATATAAAATTGCCTTAACACTTGTCCTAAACTTATTGGATGAGTCATGTCTGACCAATAAAATCCTTGAGTTAAATTTTGGCCTTTGAAATCCATTTTGGGTAAGATAACGACATTAATAACTTTTTATTTAAAGTAAAAATAAAAATATCATAAACATATATTGTTTTGCTAAACCAATTTTAATGTGGAGTTATATAATTTATATTTTTGACTATAAATATTAATTATAAATCTAAAAATATTTCCTACATCATGGTATTTTATTTATAATTTTTATACACAAATAAAAAAATTTATTTATGACACAATGATGATGTAATGGTTACCACATTAATGAATGTTTTAAATAAATGAGATTATAAATATTAAAATAAATTTATTTTGAAACTTTTTATGCCATAAACTAATTTTATATATGAGTATGACTTGTTATATTTGAATTAATGAAGGTTTTTCGAAATAATCAAGTTTTTTTGGATTTTTTTAAAAGTCATGATATGAATTTTATTTAAATTGACATAAATGAGTTTTTAAAACAAATATTATTTTATTTAATGATATAATAATTCTAAAAATATAAAATTTGGTAAAATGAATTAAATAAGGTTTAAAATATCATTAATAACCCACTTTTGGTTCTATTTTAATTTTATGGTAACTATATTAACCATATAGAGTGAATACACAAGAAGACATGGTAAGAGTCAAATTAGTTAACTAAGGGTTAAGCTAAATGATAATGTTAAATTTGAAACCAAAACTTGTCTAAACCCAATTTTGAGAGGATTTTAAAAAATAGTCATCTTATCTTAGAATTTAATGTGTTTGAGACCTTTTGAAACCCAAATTTAGTTTATAATAAAATAATATTTTCAAACTTTCCTAAAGAGCCCCTCCTCCCCCTTATAAAAATCCATCACCTCGAACTCATTACTCACACCTCTCAAGTCATTTGGCTCATCCAACCTCTGAAAAAAATAATATCCCAACATCCCTCTCTTCATCTTATAAGCCTTCCCCTATGAATAAAGCAATTCAAGAGATCCCTTGCGCTCAAATCAAAAGAAGTTAACCAATTTAAAGGTAACATCTTCCTTCAAGTTCTCTTATTTTATTTTACTTCATCACTCTCTATGATCCTCTTATTATTTGTTTATATAACCACACCAGTATCCTAAATATACTTGGTTTTTTTTATGAGAAGTATTATAACTACACTTACACACACCTCCATCTAATGGGTATAGAAGATACTGTTTCTGTGGACGGCGAACTACTATCTCACGAAACGATGATTGTTCAAATATTCTCCTACCACCTCTTATGGTTCCAATTATGTTGTATATATAATTATATATGATATTTATGATATTTATTTTATCTCTATTATTCTTTAATTTTCTTTTAGAACATACCTTTATACTTTTCATGTTATATATATACGATAATTTCATTTGAAGAAGTGAGTACTACCTCTCCCTCAAAGTGATATGAATCGTTCATACCATACATGGAATGTATAAAGTATGGTGTTAATAAACTTACATAACATATATAAAATATGATAATATACTGTAATAATAATATACCTATGTACAATTTGGTTTTCATTCATTTAAAAATGAAAAAAAAAATGAAATGAAAGTAGCGTTCATGCGTACGTACGGCTTACTGTCTCCATGAACGGTGCATTTCATTTTCATATATAAAAATGATATTAACTATTATATATAAATATATACTAGATATATGTGATATATATGATATATAAATCATGAATATCATTCTGGATATAATGGACATTTGACCACATGGACAATTTGTAATTATAAGAACTTCATTTTTTACTCAAGTACCAAATATGGACAAAACAACCGTTATTAACTTAAATGATTATGTTATGTTTATAACATGGTAATAAGTGATATAAAAGGAATAATAAACTCGAAAAATGTTCTTAATCAATTATAAATTAACTTTAGTTTATTATTCAGGAGATTAAATAACGAACGAGTCAAGTCGGACACAAGGTAAGGGACTTTGTCTCAATCTCCTTTCACTGAGGCATGTTTTGATAATATATAACTCCTTCTTTTATAAAGTGTATAATAAACCCATTTTAATTTTATTTTCATTCAAAGGGAATATTTTTCTATGAATCGTTTTACGAAATGACAAAAGTAATGTTTTTTTAACATATGCGGCAACAACAACCTCTCTGCTATCATAATCATTATTTGGATTCCTCTATAGGCCTTAATGTTTTTTAAAATGAAAAAGAAACCCCTTATTCTATTTTTGGGTGTTTTGGTATTGAAAATGGTTTTTAAAATGGATTTATTATTTCAATATCTTGAAATTATTAATTGTGATTTAAAATGAAATGTTATTAGTGAAATATTTATATTTGCAATATTTTATGTGTTATGATTTTATAATGGTACTTGGACATTTGACAGGTAGTTATGTCATAAACCAAATGATGGGTGGTGTCGTGATAAACCAGGATGGGTGGTTATGTTATAACCTCCAATGCATTGGGTATGGAATTCATCCATATGGCTATTCCATTTAGTGATATGTATGGAAGTTAGTTGTATGGCTATTCAATTTAGTGATATGTGTGGAAGTCAGCCGTATGGTTATTCCATTCAAGTATGCTTCTGTACCAAGTTACCTTTATATGTTATGTGTGATTTCTATGGATTTAATGGTAATATTTTGGTTAAAAAAGGGTAATCAATTATCTTTTATTCAGTGAAGAGTATTTATTACTTTATAAAGGGGAAAAATATTACTTATGATAAAGTATTCATGGTTTACTTGTTTTAAAAAACTAATAGTTTTCCTTCTTCATGTATCCCTTACTGAGCTTTTTATGCTCATCCCAAGTTTTTAAAATGTTTTTCACGAGACTTAATGATAAATAGGGTTGAGGATGCGATCAGGGAAAAGTCATGTTGTCTAAAAACATGGAATTAGACATGATTTTTTTCAAATATTTTTTATGAAAAAAAAATGGATACTGAGTAGAAATGTCTACTTTGTAATATTTGAGATGTAATGTAATAGTTATGACCTAATTCTATAAAACTCTAAACCTGAAAAGATCCTCAATGTGAATTATTAAATTAATTCAAGATTATTTAATGTTTGAGGTTGGGTCCTTATAGTATTAATGTGTGAAAACGCCTTTACTACACTTGGAATTTTGTGCTTGTTTGGAAATTAACTTTGTCCAATATTTATCATAGTTTTATTGCGGTATTTCTTTCCATTTTTAAAAATTAAACTTTAGAATATTAGTACCTTTTATGTTGATTACCAAATGTGACATTACTGATTAATTTAATCATTAAATGTCTCCCACTAATTATTTGAATTCTATGAACCCTCTATACTAGAATCAGAATACTCTTGAGTATTCTAGTGAAAAGTATCCCTAAACCTCCATCATAGTCTACAAGATATTTCTATGCCACTACTCGAAGGGTCTAAGGTAGGATTTTGGCTGTCCAACCGCATTAACTCATGATTCCTTGATCTGTTGAGTGAAGTCTTATCTTCAAAATCATTTCTTGATTTACTCAATGCTTGCCTCTAAAATTACAACAATCTAGATATGGCTATTTCTTTGGTGCAATTTTAGTTAAGTCAACCCATCACCCTAATAAGAACTCCCTGGTAGTAAGAGGAACCCTCAGCTATGGCATGAACGACACCCCCAAACACCCGATTTTGTTCAAACTTGAATGACGGAAGGACATAATGACTTAATATTTCTTTGATGGTTTTGTGTTTTTCTCTCGATTAATATAATCCATTTCTATTAAACTCATTCATCTTTGTTGTCGTGATCACAACTGAACTTTAAGAGAAAAAAAATACGCCGCTTATTTATGCATTTCATTATCTATTATTTTTTGTATTTTCCCGCTGTTGTAAAATGCATAAAATAATAAATAAATACATAAAGTAAAACTACTACCCAATTGGTCATGAGCATCTAAACAACCTAAGGGCATCATACCTGAGTCGAAGTTTGACTCAAAATGCAGTTATACCCCGTCTTGTATGTTCACTTCACATCTGAATTATCACCTCATCTTGGCACAGTCCACGTCACGTCTTCGAGTATCGCCTCGTCTTAATGACGTCCACATCATGTCTTGCATCGTCTACTTCATTCTCCATCTTTATAAAAAGTACAAAATTACTCGCACGCAGGCGAGGGGAACTCAGGTATAAATGTACTTAAGGTAAAAATTGGGCGTGCAGGCCCTTACAAATTTTAACCAAAAAAGAACGACGATGTACAGACCATCTATTTAATTAATTATAATCATCGCACACAATTAAAATAATTAATTAAATAAAATCAACATACACGGGTCGATGCTCAAGACCAGTAGATGGGTAAATGATGTGTGATAAAATTAAAATGCATTAAATAAGTATGATAGTTTATTTAATTAAATTAAATGAATTAATAAATTCAAATAATTTAATTAATCATTGGCCCGCTAATTAATTTAATTTTTTATGCCAAAATTAAATTAATTAAATAATTTAATTTAATTGAAAAATTAAATTAATTTATATCCTCACGTATCAAAATAATTAACCAAAATTAATTTAAATTAATCTAATTTAAATACTAAAATTAAATTAATTAAATTAATTACTTTGATTAATTTAAATTGGTCGGTCCCCGAAACTCAATTGTTGGGCTAGTGCGGGTCGGGTCAACCCCGCGTAGGGCCCTATGAGGCCGTACAAGGCCAAAATGGGCCTGGTCGATCCGCCCAAACCCTTTTTGGGTTGGGAAGATTCTCCCGGACTGTTTCGGGGCCAATTTTGCACTGTGGAAAAATAACATGCAGGAAAATAATACCTCATTGAATTAGACGGAATCCAATAGGGTTGAGGTTCTAGTTGAGGTATGCGGTAGCTGCAAGACTTGCTGCTGGTCAGAGGTCTGACGTCAACGACAGGGCAGCAGGGTCACTTCTTGGGAGGGTCCGCCAACATAGAGTTAGGTAGCGAGACTAGGAGGTGAAGGTGTTGGGAGCCGGTGCCACTGGAGGCAGGACCGCACGGTGGTGGGTGCCGGCGTGAGCGAAGGTCCTGGCCACAGCGGCATAGCCTCCAGCTAAAATGACTGGAGGTCGGGGCGTTGGGGCAGGCGAAGGTTGGTTCTCCTGGAACTAGAGGCAGGTGGATAGGGTCAATGGTTGCAGATGTTACTACCAGAGTGGGCCAATTCAGACAAGATTAAGGAGGGCGGCGGGCTCAATGGAGAAGAACGTGGGTCGCCAAAATGCTGCGGAAAGGTGCGGAGGAGGTTGGCGCTACCTTCTTCTAGCGTGAAAAGGAAGCGGGATGGAGTCCGCATGGGAGGATCCCGACTGCACGGGGAAGCCCTAGGGGTCTGTTGGGATGCATGAGGAGTTCGGGCAAGGCTGTCGGTGCCTTCCGTGGGAGATGGGCAGTCGGAGGTCAGGTTCGCAGCCTAGAGCAGAAGCAGGTGGCGGGCTCCTGCGCTGCGGCATCTCGAGGAAGGTTGGCCAGGGGGTCCGTGGACCCCATTTTTCCTTTTTTTATTAATTTTTCTTTTATCCCCCCCCCACCACCACCCCTTTGGTTTTTTTGTGTTTTTTTTTCTTTAAGACTTTAAATAAGTCTTATTCTCCTTCCCCCCTTTTTTTAAATTGAGTTGAGTCTTCACATAAAAAAAAATTTCCACACCTCATTTTAAAAAAACAACCAAGTCTCCTCCATGAAAAACCACACCACTTTTGGTTTTTCCAAAAGGCTACTTATCCCTCTTTAATTTAATAATAATTAAATTATTATAATAAAATAATAATTTATTATTATATTATTATTATTATATTAAAATAAATATTATTATAAAAATAAAATTATAATTAAAATTATTAAATTAAAAAAATTATAATTTTGCATATAATTTTTAACCATATTTGATGAATGATTTAAACTCGATCAGTTCTTTGGAATGAAAAAAATTTAATACTCGTAATCAATCCACAAAAGCGATCCAATCCGAAAAATTAAAATAGTCATAACTTGGCCATTTGAGATCAGATCGACACGCAATTTGAACCTCTAGGACCATTTTTTAACCCTCTACTTAATTGTAATGAAAATTTAATTTTTAGGCTCATAAAATCTATGTGATCTCTCTGATACAACTGAATGGTTCTGGGGACCACAGCGGAAGCTGGTGTGCTGGAGATTTTGAAATTTTCATCGGCGGATCGATGAGACTAGTTGACGCCAATGATCCAAACCCTAGAGAGGTCTGAGGATCTTGCATAAATTATAAGGAGCACAAAATAAAAATGAAAATGCACCCGTATCAAATCTGAAGTCACGGTAGATTTCAACTCTTCGATGAAGATCGTCAGTTGAATGATCCATAGTCTGATCCCTCTAGATCGTCCACACACGCTTCAAAAACCTTCAGGAGTGTCAATCATCAGATTCTGGGTTCCAACGTGGAGATCTGATGACCACTTCGACGTCCCGACGATCACTGCATCAAGATGCCTTCGATGCTTGAGAGATTTCTTGATCTGATCTTCTTGGATCAAGAGCTTCTCTCCCTAGGAAGTAAGAGGAGAGAGAGGCTTTCAGCTTCATTCCATAAAAGTGAATGAATAGTGAGAGTGGCCACACATGAGAGAGATCCCTCCATTGTATTTATAGTGATGCTGAGAAATACCCGATTGGGTTCCCCAGCCCCCATTTATTTTAACATCTACTAAATAATTTCGACGAACTAAATTACGCCAAAACTATTTATTATTTTATCACATACTTGTAATATATATAAAATATATTACATGATAAAACTTGAGTCATTTATCTTGACTTGATTCCCCGTTTAATATTAAATGAACCTTGAATATTAAAATAATATTCATTCGATTAATATTTTCCCGTATTTACTAAACATGTAAATATATTAAATAAATTCAATCCCAAATATTCATAACATGAATATTAATGAATTTATTTAATTCTTTTGGTGATCGATAACTTGGACAACACTCGGACCCCTTGGTGGGGCCCACCATGTCCATAAACTTATTCAACGAAATAGGGAGGATTCTTGAATACATTATTATGTGTGCCCCTCTAGACGGTTATCTCGATAGTAGTGAATAAAGTCCATAGACCATGAACAGAGTCTAGCAACCCATCATGACCCCTAAAGAGATAAGGATTATCATTGAAACGACAACCAACCTATAAACACTGACTATGTACCATAATCTCTTGTTCATTAAATATCTCATAAAGCAGGACACACACTTGTGTCATCATCCCTTTCTTGCTTTATTATTTATTGATCTATCTGGGTGGATTTTCCTTTGTACTGCTTTGGCCAAAAACTTATGAAGGCAAAACCATCCTGATCAACCAGTCCTGAGATATAGAACTTCCAAAACATGGAAGTGACAAATTCTTTCTTGACCATTCAACCAATGTCATACCACCAATGACGCACCCAACACATGCTACCTCACCATGATTTCAATACCATAGTTTTCACCTTGTATCAAAGTACATAATCAAATTATACTCATCGGTAATGGTCTCAAGTCAAGAGACCAATACACGTGTTCGTAGATAGGAACAACAAATGACACCCAAAACATGTGGTGTTCTTATTGGAGGGTCTGTCCTCATGATCTCACTACTAGATATCACCAAGTGTGAACTTCATGAGAAGAAGTATCAATGCTTATGAGCCCACAGCACCTGATAGTCAGACATCTACTATGTTCAGTGAGTAATATGTATCTAGACTATAGAATATATATTTAAGATTATTGTCATAGTATTTTGAGGTTCTTATTATATCTTGGGATTTTCTATAACCTCTCGATATGACAATTAATCTTCAGATATTACCGTTATAATAGTGGATGCTGAAAAATATACACTATAATGGTAAGATGACATCATGTATAATTAATTGTACACATGATATGGTAATCAAAAGTGTTGCATAGTTGGGTCTAGGGAACCAACTATTTCAACAACAAAATGGTTTAAAAGTAATATTCTTGTTATTTTTCAAACGAAGTACTTTTTGACTTTTCTTACAAAATTGTGAAAGGAATGTTCTTTTAAGTTATATAGCATGAAAAAAAATTATCTCCAACATGATCAATCAATGTTTTGAAACTTATTTTTCATGCTTACAATTTTATTTTCAAAGAACTATTTCCCTTAATATTTAGAAAATTTATAGATTTTAAATTAGGGGTTTCATGGTGAAAATGAGTATTTTCTCAATAAATATTCCTATGATATTTTTAAAATATTTTCATATTTGTTATCATCCATTATTGAATATTATGTTTTACTAAATATATATTCTAATGATATCATCCAACTTATTTTTATGGATGGTTTATGCTTAGTTTTACTGGGAAAAGTATTGAAATTCTGTAAATGAGTTCTTCCAATACCGATAGTTAATGATTTTTAAGGAATATTTATTAAATAGTATTGTTTAATCATATTATGAATGAATTAGACTTAGTGATAGGTGGAACCTGGAATTACAGTCTCTTAATGAATTATTAGGTCTCACGAGACAAACCAATTGGTTGGCCTTTTTAAATAGGTTTTTTGGGTATACTTGCCCATTATTTAAACAGTCTTAGCACATGGCCTCAACGATAAATTTCAAATGTCCAACATTTCTATCATTATGAAATCAATTATTAATGTTCATGAAATTATTTTGAATAATATTTATGGATAAGTTTCAAACTCGTTTAATTATTTATATGACATCATTCAATCATCATTTACTCTCATATTATTTTCCATGCTCAAGTTGTTGATTAAATGACATGTGTTCAGTTACTTGCATTGTCATGTTGATTATTCCTTATTTCTTCATGATAACTTCCATTGTACATAACCCTTACTGAGCATCTGAGTTCACAATTATCTTGTTTTCTTTCCCTAAGATATAAAGAAGGAATCTTTGAATAAACTCAAGGATGTGAAATATTTACTTTCACTATTTTGTATATTTTATGTTTTTAAATATAATATGAAAATAAAATATGTATCTAGTTTACCAAGATATTAAAATATTTGATCCTTTGAGATATGATTCCTTATACCTGATGTCAATGAAATAAATTAACCATCGACTTTGAGCTACTAGGATCGTGGTCTTTACATTGAGGAATATGAGATTACTTTTTAATTTACCCACTCACCTCCTTAAGAGTTTTCAACGAATCTTCATTAAACTATTGTGAATCAAAACTTATACCCATGATAAGAATACTCTTATTATTCTCTAAGTACACATTACCATATTCACCCTCAATAAAATAATCTTAGAACACATGAAAAGATCACCCCGAATTGAGAATCCACTCTTTAGAAATGGCAAAAACATACACAAGGACATCAGTAAAAACATGTAATATGTTGCAACTATCAACAAAATTGATGGATACTTTATTTATTGGAGAATTCAAAATCTCATTATGATCAAGAATTTTGTTCATCTTAATCCTTCTGCATATTAGAATCATTTCCTCCATCGAATTGATTTATCTCAAATTTTGTAAAGTACATTGCTATATGTCAAAGATCTCTAATACCAATTGTGGTGGGAAGTTTTCGCTTCTCAAGATATTAATTCCAGAGCCACTAGAAATGATTATGATTCATGAAGATGATATCGCTCTTGTTTACGAAAGAATGAGATCAAAATGAGTGTGCTTCAGATAGAAAAACCTAAAACAAATTGCACAAGGATTTATGTGTTCGGGCTCGCATTAGACCTACATGTATTGAAAAAACACCACCTCCAACAATTTATTATGTAGAAACTAATTGAATACAAGATACATAGAATCAAAGGACCAAAGAAGTTATCTAAGGAAACAATTCTTGTTAACTCCATGCACCCAAAACAAAAAAAAACAGATCGCAATAGACAAAACCCAAGAAATGATAAAACTCGCTTAGTTTTAGGCTTCAATACCAAGAACCTTGTTGTAGGGTGCAGAAGAAAGATCCTCCAATCAGGATTCATTCCTCCAAGACCCATGCCAAGCGTCTATCATATCAATCATAACGGCACTCTGAGGTTGAACATCATGGATCAGAACTAACTCTCAGGGAACAGGATCATGAAATCGGTATCAAGTTGGCCACAGCTCTATCGAATTCTCCCGAGAGAAAAAATATCCAGTGAAAAATGTTAATGAATCACCACAATGCGCCTCAAGGAACAAAAGGCCATCAATGAGGCAAAACTGAAAAGACAAGGCATCATTACAATGGAATGCACCATGGCTTAAGACACATTGTAATGATGGTGAACACACGGTTTTCTCTGATGGAGCGCCAAGCAGTGGGATGTAAGAGTGAAGCGAAGCAAAAAATCCCAGCTCGCACCATCATAAGTCATTCAATCAAATAGATAAAGGGCTGAAAATAGCCATTGAAAAGCACGAAGCCACAAATAAAACAGCCCACAGCCCAAAACAAAAAACATAAGCCCGCATAACCGAAATCCATGTCAAGAAAGCATAATAATAAGTGCAAAATAAGATAGAATTTTACATAGGATAAAAGAAATGCATGCAATTAAGAAATAATAAATTTAATTACAAACGTATGAAATGAAAATATCATGATATGAAACCAGGAAAGGGAAAGAAATAAACCGCTTCCCATTTATTTTTACAACAATAATAACAATAAAAGAACTCAATAACAGCAACATAAAAAAACAATCACGAAAATACAAGACTTGCACCATGGAGGAAGTAGTATTATACTAGTGAGATTTATAGATGTGGTGGTGGAGTATGTTTCTTTTCCTTGCACACTCCACTATCGTTTTGTCGGCAGTTATGAAGTACGCTGCAATGGTGGTTTTGCCTCCATGAAAAAAAAATCAAAAAACCATTAATCCCAAGGCATAACGATACGAGAACTCATGATAACTTTGTTTATTTTTTTAAATGGAGTTTTACTTCCTAGCATTGTGTTCTGCAGTGACCGATGTAACCTTATAAATAGTTTTTTTTAAGAAAACATGCATTCCTTAATTAAATATTTTAATATTTTATTAATTTTTAAAGATAAAATTAATATTTGTGATTATTTTTAGTTAATTTTATTCTACAAATCATGTCTTAATATTTTTTATTTCAAGTTTCTTTTAAAATTAAGGTCAAAACATCTCTTTCATTTCTTATTGATTTTTTAATTAATCATGGGTTGTCAAAACGTGACATAGCAGCTGTGATCGCACTATCACGGTGTGGAGTGGCACCCATCGGCTTTAGGCGGTTTGATCGTGGGTGGAACATGATCACACCGTGCCACTCGCCATCGCGGCCATCGCACTTCCTTCGCGATCCCGGCCGGTGCGACCGCACCTAGTTCTGGCGCCAAAGATTCTCAGGGTTTTTTCCCTGTAACCGATCCAACCCACCTCACCCTGCGTCACCCTTCTTGTTTCCCCCTCCTGGTGCTGCGACGCCACCCCCCCCCCCTTCCTCCTGTCACTGCTGCGCACAGACTCACCCTTTTTTCAGTCATAGCTCCTACTTCCTTTGATGCTCACACCCCTTTTTTCAGGTGATCCTTCCTCTTATCTACAAATAATTTCTCTTTTATTCCCTATTTTACCACCCATTTCTTCTTAGCATAGCATCTACTTCTCTGCTCCACATGGTTCTGACAACACGAACAACCACTAAAAATATAAACAAAGTGACGACAGCCTTTCAACCATATTTTTATTCTTTTTTGATGATCCAAACATCTATCCTTTTTTGTTATTTGTGTTAAACAAGTCCCTTAAACCCTTATTTGTACTATTTCTGTCTTTCCTTCTCTACAGTTATGGTGACCAATGGTGGCATTACTCGAGTCAAAGAACATCAAATGGGATTACTAGAAAATGTTCAGAAGTGTAGGAAGACTCCTCAAGAAGTGAAAGAAAATCTTCGTACTACACAAATGAAGAAAAAAGTTGACAAATCAGCATATAAGAATGATATTCGTGATATTGATGGGGATATTGAGGAATATCTTGAAGAAATTAATGTCGTTGAGTGAGGGAAAAAAGCATGTATGCATCAAGTTCTTCATCATGTCCTTTAAGTGGCAACAAATTGAAAAATGTGAAATTTCCACTTAATGCAATGTTCAGGGAAGATCTGGAAAGAGTATTCAAGGATAAAAAGAAAACAAACATTAAATATGCTTGTATAAGGAAGTTAAGATATCGAACGGTGCAATACATAGAGTGATTTCCTTGCACAAATGGAATTGATTTTAATGTTGTTTGATCGAGAAGCTTCAAGATCATGGTGTAAACAATTGAACAATATGGACCACACTTGAAAGTTCCAAGCTATCATGAGTGTAGGGTTCCTCTTCTAAAAAAGTATTTAGAGTATACAAAGGAATTTTTGAAGGGCTGTAAAATTGAACAAGAAAACTATGGTTTCTCAATCAAGTCTAATGGTTGGACGAACAAGAAATGAAGAACCTTGATCAATTTCTTAGTAAATTGTCCAACCAGTTCAATGTTTGTAAAAAGTGTTGATGCATCATGATACCTGAAAATGAGAGAATAGATTTACAAGTTATTGGATGATTTTGTGGAAGATATTGGGGAATCAAAGGTTGTGCAAGTAGTTACTAAAAATAGAAGAAATTTCAAGTTAGTTGGTAATAAAAACTTTTGATTTTTTAATTTTTAAAAGTATTTCCATTTAATTTTAATATTGTAAATTTAGTTAACAACATAAGCTTTAAATAGTTTTTTTTTATTTTGTATGATTTTAGGAAAGTTGTTTATGGCTAAGAGGCAGCAATTATTTTGGACTCCATGTGTCGCACATTGTCTTGATTTAATCTTGAAAAACATTGGCAAGCTTAGTAGGATGAAGAGGGTTATAGAAAGAGGCATTAAGCTTATGGTCTTTATCAAAAACCACTCATTGACATTGAACATTGTGAGGAGGTTCACCAACAAAACTGATTTGGTGAGATATGGAGTTACTTGGTTTGCTACAACCTTTTTAAATTTACAAAGGTTGTATCTGCAAAAAAATCACAAAAAGATGTTTACTTATGAAGAGTGGTTGAGATCCAAAAATAAAAAATAAACAAAGGGAAAGAATGATGTCTTCACTCTGTTGATGTCATCATTTTGGAATGATGTTGTTTATAGCCTCAAGGCTATGGGACATCTTGCAGTTCTTAGATTGGTTGATAATCAGAAAATCCCGAAATGGGTTTTATTTATGAGGCTATGGAAAGGGAAAAAGAGACCATTTAGAATCTTTTCAAGAATGATGAAACCAAGTATAAATATATATTTGAGATAATTGATGAAATATGGAATTCTTAGTTGCAACATTCATTGCATGTGGCAGGTTATTATTTGAATCCTCGATTTTTCTATGGAAATCCATGTATTGAAAGATATGTAGAGGAGATGAAAATCCTATACGATAGTATAGAGAGATTTTCTCCTATCCCTGAAGAGGAAGACAAGGCTTGTTTAGAATTGACAGTATATAGAAGCGCATGCCCCTTTGGTGAGAAAGGTTTTATGCGACAAAGAAGTACAATAGCTCCTGGTAAGAGTTTATTTTTGTCTTGATTATTTAATTACATGATCCTTAATTTTAGATCATTACAAAACAATTATAATAAATAATAATTTTAGTTGAATGGTGGAATAATTATGGAGGAAACCATCTTTGATGATAATTTCCATCAAATTTTTGGGCCTGACATGCAGCTCATAGGTATGTGAGAGGAATTGGAGTGCCTTTGAGCATGTAAGTAACTTAGTATAAATACTCAACTCGCATTCATTTAAGCATAAACTTCATTAGTGATAACAATATTTTTTTTAATTTTTATAAAACAGGTTCATTATAAAAAAAGAAGTCAGCTAGAGCATCAAAGGTTGCAAGACTTGGGGTTCATCAAATACAACCAAACATTGAAGGACCGGTTTGATTATAGATATTTCACTAATCCCATTGTCCTAAAGAATCTTGATGATGATAGTATTGAGTGGTTTTCAGGTCAAATGAATGGTGCTGAAGATGTTGTTGAACATGAATTGTTGTTTGAGGATGGCAACACCATGGCTTGGATATTAGTTGAGGAAGCTACCGGGGCTAGTGAACCTTCTAATTTTAGGAGGAAAACAAGAGGAGGAGCTACACATAGTTCAAGTTCAAGATCTAAAGGAAAAACAAGGATGGTTATTGAAGAAGAAGAATATGATGATGAATATGAATCATATGATGATGGTGATGGGGAAACAAATTAAGAGGAGATTTATAAAAGTGATGATAGTGCAAGTGAAGGTAAAAAAGAAATGTAAGATCATGAAAATGAAGATGATGATTGAATTGAATTTTTCATTTTCTCATAGTTATTGTTTATGAATAATTGAACAGACGTGTTTTTGATGTATTGTGATGAATTTATGAATGTTTTTAATTATGAATTTTAATGAGTTTACTTTTTATGTTTTGTGTTTAATTTTGCAACATATATTTGTAAAATTCTATAATTTAATTGCCCCATGATTGGATAAAAAATCATTTTTCACATGATCTGCGTCGCCGCTATCCCACTATGGGACCCCGCCGCCTATCGTGGTGATCTGAGATTGAAAACTATGAATTAATCATGGTTTATCTTGTTCAATCAAACACAACACAGGTTTTCTATTATTTATTTATTTATTTTTCTAAAGAAAACATGTGTTGTTTAATTAAATTTTTCATTATTTTATTTATTTTTAGTGACAAAAGATATAATACCTTTGGATTTTTTAAATAATAATGTAAAATATCATTAAAACAAATGACAAAACACAGATTATATGTCCATTTAGTTTTTTTCAAATATATTATGTGTTATTTTATTAAGATTTTCAAAAAAAATTATTGATAGAACTCATGCTCTAATTTTTTTAGTTAATTTTCTACCACAAAAAATGGTTTATACATTTTTTTCATGCACCGTTGAATCCAAAGTCTCACCTTATGTATAAATATAAAGGATTTGAAGTGAAAGGGTTGTTTTACTTAAAATTAGAAAAAATTGGGAATGAAAACAAAACAAATATATCTCATGGAAAAATGATAAAAAAGGAAATTAAACTAAAAAAACTACAGAAAAATTGGTATGTCATCCTATTGGAAAAAGAAAAGAAAAAAATATATAAAAAAATAAAATAAAAAATACAATACATTAAAAAAAATTCAGTTCAAAACGTGTACCTAAAGATACGATGAGAGCTTGCATAGTATGGTTGAGGTTTGACTTTGCCCAAGGGAAAACACAAATTACCATCAATTGACATACAGGTTAAAGAATATTGTTAGGTTTTAGCTTGAAATCTCTCTACACCACTCAACTAATAATAATCATCTTTAAAATCTAATGCTTTGGGCTATAATGAATTGTAATGATCCTACCTTCGATCCTAAAAAAGGAATTTAACTGGTCAGGTGAAGTTCGGGCATCAGTTTTGTATGTGTTACATATTAAAGCCCAATCCAAACCCAACAGGCCTGACCTGAGTAGAGGTCCAATTCTGAAGCAAAAATCAAACACAAACATGAAATCTCATTACATATAGTGGGTATAGCAGTGGCAACACATACAATCAAATACACCTTTTCTCTTGCACGAACACCTTTTGGAAATTATGCAACATGAGTTTAGCATCAAATAACAATACCATGACGTCTAGTGAATGATATATACACGCAGCATTCAAAAAATAATAGAGAAATTATGTGGATAGAAAACAAAGTAACAAAATCAAGACTAAAAAAATACAACATGAAATTGAATGATGTTGAGATATTAGAAGGAAATAAAAGAAAATTTCAAAATTAATGCATCGCTTTCACTCAATTTTGACCTTAAATCCCTCGAGGGAAGAGTGTGTGGATTAAAATAAATGTGAAAATTAAGGTTGTAAAGGAAAACAAATAAAATTCCAAATTTCATCTTCCTCTTTCACCCAATTTTAGTCCTCATTCCCTTAGGTTTATGGATAAAAAAAGTGTGAATATCATGTTCAAAAAAGAAAAAATAATATCAAATTGAGATCCCAAGGAAATATTTTTTCAAATAGAAAGAGAATTCCACATTCAATGCTCAACTTCATCTAATTTCTACCATCTATGCCTCTGGGGAAAATTGCATAAAATCACTCATTTTCCCTATTCAAAATTCCATTTTTTAGTTATTGTCTCACAGTTTCTCAGGTACCAAAAAAGAAGAAATTAAATATAAAGAGAAAAAATATTGACCACAAAATTAATCAATCAACCAACCCATCTAACCTTGACTGCAATTTGGATTAGGAAGAACTTTTTCATTGTTAGATGGAGAAGCAATCAACAATGATTTTATGCTTCTTCCAAGTGTGAAATCTTTCACTTTTTAAGGAATTCCCATTTTTCTTTGTGGAGTAACAAGATAAAAAGATAAGAATCCCTATGGAAATAAAGAAAAAAATGGAGAAAATTCAAATTGGGGATAAAAATATGGACTACAACAGGCCGGAAAACTAAGGTTCAGATTTCTCCAAAGGAATCCCAATTGCAGAAAAAAAACATAATAATGGATCAAGGGAGATGAAAATGTCAAATGTGATGAAAATTTCAACATCTTCGGACACAAAAAGGTTTAGAGGCCCTCATTTCAATTATTGAAGCATTGAAAGATTAATATAACATTTGATTTTTATTTTATTTTTTAGTGGTGAAAACTGATGACATCAAGTTTTCACGTCTTTTGTCAAAGGTGGATGCATAAACCTCATGATCCCTATGGATTTTTCACCTGTTGAATGTCCAGAAATATTTCCTTGGCTACCATGGATGAAGTATGTTGGTCAAAGTGGAGTACTCAAAAGGGGGTGAATTAAGTATCCAATATGTTTTTTAAATAATTTCAAAACAAAATCCCCTAATTAAGAAATACTCAATTAACTAATACTATAGGTATATTTAATTTAATGATTTGAAATAAACTCCCGTAATCTTAATCAAAACTTAGTTAGATTAACTTGTAGTTATGTTAATCTTTGAAATTATTCTACTCACATTAAACATTAAATATATCACATGTAAAAGCTAGATATCAACGTACAATTTTACAAAAGATTTAAAAAAATTGAAAAAAAATTAATAAAAACTTTAAAAAACACAACGTAATTAAAATACAAGAGGTTCAATAATCTTCTTCACTAGACAGTCACCTACTGCCAAGAACGTTTATTAATCAATAAACAGATCCACAACCTAGATCGGGTATATAGAGTACAACAACACACAAGGCGCATCCAGGCTATTACCAAGCCTCTTCCATAGTTTTCATGAGAGTACAAATATAAAGGAAATGATATAAGAGAATCTAAGTACTCTTATATAATCTACAAGAGTACATGCTTTAACATATTTGCAGAAAAGATTAAGCAGAGGGTAAAATGAATTTCTGATGAAAAAGAACAAATGTTCTACAGTGGTTTCTTCTCTTGTGGATGTCTTCCTTTAGACTTCAGTCTTTTTTATAAAGAAACCTCTTTCCAAAATGATCCATTGGAAAAGCGTCATTGTGAATCCTTATACTCAGAAAAAAATACGAGCACATTAAATTCTCTTGACTTAGTATTTAATTATGTAGAAAAAGTTGTTGAAATATTATATAAAAATATAATTTCACTTTAGTCAGGATCGCTTGAACACGTAGAGAAAATTGTGAAGTTATAATGGTAGTTTGGTCAATCTATTGATCATACGATCACTTCAACTAATAATGCAGTTTCTTGAAGTCCATACGGTCATTTCAGTACTTTTCCAAAATCCAACTTTTTCATATGTTCTCTCAAATTCATCATGCGGTCGACTGGAACACACTTGCAGTCACTCCAATACTTTTTGGTTTTTATGACAGAAGGATATATCATACGGCCGCTTCACTTCAATGTGCAATTGGTTGACATAACGTGAAATCACTTAGTTTTCTCATGTTGTAGCTCCAGCACTTAGTGATAAAACCAATAGAGCATCATTGTGATATAATGTGAGGTCCCTATAATTAGTCATGTGGTCTCTTGGTTACATGTGCAGTCGGTTGAGGAGTTCGTGAGAAATCCAACATAATCAGTCAGATAGGCATGTAGTAGATATATTTGGTGTGTGGTTGCTTCAACCCCTTGAGAAAGTTCAACAGAGTTCCAAACGGATTCACGCGGTCAATTGAAACCTTATTTCGGTCGATTGATTACTCTTGCGGTCGCTTGAGCAGTCAAAGAAATTTTCATTCTTTCTTACTCAAGGTCAATTGTCAGGCTTGTTTGGCTTTAAGATCAATGTAGTACTCAGCTAAATTTAGAAAGTTCTCAGATTCTTTCACACGTCTATTTCAAGACTTTGGAAAAAATTTAAAATTCCCAAAAAAATATTTAACTTCCATAAAACATGGAATTGATTAGAAATAAAATAAACCTATTTTGTGATTATTAAAAAAGGAATTGTTGGTCTGAACCAACAATCTCTCCCTTTTTGATGATCACAAATCATGATATAAATAAATATGAACTAAATAACTACTTAAATAAACCATTACAATCTATTGTAGCATTTCATACATCAATTTCAGTATTTACTCCCTATTTTGGAATAATCAACAAAATTGAATAAAGGGTGAGAAAGGAAATGTAGAGAGTAAAAAAATAAAGTATATAATATAAAGAGACAATATAAGAATAAAAAATATTTCATTGATGGTAAAAAATAATGATTTACAAAAGGCCCTATCAGAGTCCCTAATCAGAATCTGAGTCATCGGAGTCCTGAATGGTCGAAGAAACAAGGTCTTTTCCTCTGCCAACAACTAGAGTAGGAGAGGGTGCAGGATGAGGAGAAGAAGTTGTCCCTAAAATCAAAAGGGTTTTAACAACATGCATGATCAGATGAAGGGTCTGAGGAAGGCTGAGACCAAAATATCCAGTATGTGGTGTGGTAGGGGAATTAGTGTCCAGAGCAATAGCAGCTGAAGAATCTGGGATAGAAGAAAGAGTGATGTTGGGTAAAGATAATGTTTGTACATTCCAAAAAATATCCCACCTTTGTTTCTTTTCTCCTCTTAATGTTGGTAATACTTCTTCATTAAAGTAACAATTAGCAAAACGTTTTGTAAATACATCACCAGTTTGTGGTTCAAGATATCTGGTGATGGATGAGGATTCATATCCTGTATACATTCTCAACCTCCTTTGAGGTCCCATATTTATATGTTGTGAGGGATAAATTGGTACATATACTACACAACCAAATATTCTTAAGTGGGAGATGTCATGATATTGTCCAAAAGATAATTGGAGTGGAGAGATATTATGATATGCACTTGGTCTAATTTGAATTAATGTCAAATCATGAAATATTGTATGACCCTATATGGAGTTTGGAAAAAAATTTCTATTATTAATGGTCTAGAAATAAGTTGGAGGTTTTTTATCAGTGATTCAAATAAACCATTTTGTGTATGCACATAGGCGATTGGATTCTCTATAGTGATCCTCATTTCCATACAATAATCATTAAAATATTGAGAGGTAAACTCTCCAGTATTATAAAACCTTGCTTTCTTAATGACATGATCAAAAAATTGTGCTCTCAATTTAATTATTTGAGAAAGAAAACGTGAAATCACAACATTACTTGTTGAGAGAGAACATAAGTGTGATCATATGCTAGTGAATCAATTAATACCATAAAATATTAAAATGGACCGCATGATGGATGAATTGGTCCACATATATCCCCTTGAATTCATTCAATAAAGGTTGGAATTTAGGTCTAAATTTTATCCAAAGATGGTCTCATAATCCGATTTTTGAGAGAAGCCTCGCATGGAATTTTTCTTGGTGGATCGATATGTTGGACCTTTATTGAATGTCCATGAGAACTTTTAATTATTTTTTGCATCATTCCTAAACCAAGATGACCTAATTGGTCATGCCATAAATTAACAATTTGTGGTCCATTCTTTACTACCATATGTGTTTTGATTGCACTTATATATGCATAATTCAATCCAGATGATAATTTTGATGGTTTTTCTAATAAATGACTCTTATCGGATTTATTAACAGTAATGCACATGTACTTTTCATTTCTCTCAGATATAGTTTGAGTATCATACCCATCCTGGTATATATATTTTAAAATTAATAATTTTCTTCTAGATTTTGTGGAAAATAATGTATCTCTTATAAATAATTATGTCTCATTAGTTAAACTCGCTTTACCAGTGCCTCTTATCATATCTCCAAGATGTGATATAGTATTCAAAATTGTTCTTGTAAATTTAAGATCAGAAAAGTATTTTTTATTCTTAAAAATTATGTAAATTGTTCCACTATCCGGTATGAAAATATCTATCCCATTTATGCAATTCATTTCAATGCTTCAAATTAAAGACAATAATATTATAAGAAACATCTTATGAAATTAAAATAATACAACATCTAAAAATATAAATCATACAGAACAAAAAATATCACACATCATAACTACTGTAATTTTTTTTTGAATGATTTTTAGTTATCATCTCATCAAATTCACAAATAAAATTACCCACTTTGAGGTAAGTGAAATCATCATTTGATGGATCATGATTCTGAGTAAAATTCACCTTCTTTTATTTTCCTTTATAGGATGTCTCGAAAAAATGTGGTTCATTATTATTTTCTTCAAAAGATTTGGTATGATACCATATGGGTGTGCGGTATTCATTGGGGAAAATTCGGAAACATAAGTGATGAAAGTAGGGTAAATGATAATTAAAATAAATGAATGGAAATAAAAAGGGAAGGGGGATGATCAATTAGGAATATGAGTATACATTCCCCTTAAAACCCTAATTATAAAGCACCGCAAAGGTTGATCACTATTTTGATGATCCTTACTTGCATTCATCTATGAACAAAAGAAACACAAGCATAATATGGCTAGAAACTCTCAAAATAGAAATTAACCTTCAAGGGATACAAGACGGTGGCTATTTATAGCCAAATGGGATAGATACATGTAAAACCTAGCGCACAAAAGTAGAAAGCCTAAAAAAGATTTTTGAATTTTTTTACACATGGTCATGGATTTAGGGAACAATATATCCACCAAGAAGAATTTTTGGAACCACCCCAAAGACTTTGAAGATTCCCACCATGACTTTACAGACAAGGGGTCCACCACTTTTTGACTTTGGATATTTCCTTATGCAAGTGGCTTTAAATTAGTGAGATCAATTGGGTGGGCCATTTAGGTTCACTTTTGGGCTTTAATAAGTGTAATTATAGGCCCATTTGATCCTCCCATATATGCATATTGGGCCTCTTTTGTAATTTCCAAATGAATCCATGTAAATCCACTTTCACCCTCCTTGTTCTTCCTCTTGTTATTGGGCCTCTAATACCATGCAATGGGTCTTGTGCATTTATTATCCTTCCACCATCCATGTCATGATCTCTCTCGACTCCTCGCTACATATGCGCACCTTGATTCCCATCATCCTCTCCTCTTCAAAAGGATTCGTCCTCAAATCTACATATTCCAAGGGAGAGAGATCGGTAATATTAAAGGCAGCACTCAGACTTCCATACCAATAAGGAAAGTCATTCTTGTAGGTTGATTCTTTCTAAAAATTGAAAAGGTATATCCCCCCTCAATTGAAGTTTTGTTTTTCTTTGCTCCGGAAACCTTTCCTTCCTCAAATTCACCCACACCCAATATTTGGGTTCTAGTACAACCTTATGTCAACCCTTATTTTCTTGCTTCACATATTTTTCATTTCTTCTGTTAATGATGGATTTCACTTTGGCATGTAAATCGCAAAAAAAATCCTTCTCATCACCTGCAAGATTAAAAACCTCATTATTAGGCAATGAAATAATATCTAACAGATTCAACGAATTAAATCTATATACAATCTCAAAAGATGAGAAGGTAGTAATGTAATTCACTAATTGGTTATATGAAAACTCTATGTGTGGAAAACATTTTTCCCAATTCATAAGATTTTTTTGAATTATTTCACACAAGAGGGTAGAAATAATCTTATTCACCACTTCATGTTTTCCATCAGTTTGAGGATGTGCAACAGTTCAGAACAAAAATTTATTTCCCAATTTATTCCACAAAGTTCTCCAAAAGTGGCTAAGGAATTTTACATCCCTATCACTTACAATGGTTTTGGGAAATACATGTAATCTCATAACCTCTTTTAAAAACAAATTTTCTATATGAATAAAATCATTGGTTTTTGAGAAAGAAATGAAATGATCCATTTTACTAAATCGATCCACAACAACAAAAATGTTATTTTTCCCAATTGTGATCAAGGAAATCCAAACAAAAAATCCATAGAAATGTCGGTCCAATGATGGGATAGAATAGGCAATGGAGAATATAATCCAACAGGTTGAACCTTGGACTTTAAATTCATATAAGTGAAAAATTTAGCATAGATTCCAATTACATATTTTCTCTTGCTTAGCCAAAAAATGTTCATGCAAAGTGGCTAGTGTTTTTTCGCACCAAAATTCCCAATCAAACCACCCCCATGAGTTTATTTTACAAGAAATTCTCGAGTTGAACAATTTGGAATGCACAATTTAACCCTTTTGAAAATAAATTCATCATTTTTATAAGTCTTTAAATCCATGTTTTTCACAAGATGTCCAAATTTGAGAAAAATCTCCATCAGTCTCATAGATTCCCATTAATATCTCAAGTCCAAGTAATCGATAATTAAGAGAAGTTAGAAGTGCATACCTTCGTGAAAGAGCATCGACAACCACATTTAACTTACCATTTTTGTTCTTGATCACATAGGGTAAAGTCTTAATGAATTCCATCCAAGATGCATGTCACCGATTCAACATACCTTAGAACTTAAAATACTTATGGTTTTCATGGTCAAAATGAATAATAAACTCTTTATACCATAAGTAACATTGTTATGTTTCTAGGGTTCATTTCAAATCACAAAGTTATTTATCATAAGTTTAATAATTTAATGTTTCCCCATTAAATTTCTCACTAAATTAAGCAATTGGACGTGACTCTTGATTCAAAATAGCACCAATATCAACTCCCAATGCATCACACTCAATTTGAAAAACTTTTGTGAAATATGGTAACCTTAAAGGGGAGCATGAACCAATTTTTCTTTATGTGAGGATTTTTATTGTTTTTCACCCCATTTAAATACCACAAGTTTCTTTATAATTTCATTAAGAGATGCAGCGATGGATGAAAAATCCTTAACAAACCTCATATAGAATCTTGTCAATCCATGAAAACTCATAACCTCAATTATGTTCTTCAGTGCGAGCAACTCCTGAATTGATTTCACCTTTTCTTCATCCATAGGAATCCCTTCTACCCATACAACAAAGCCAAGAAACACAATAGAATCCATGCAAAAGGAAAATTTTTTAATATTGTCATAAAGTTGGGTTTCTTTAAGGGATCATACACCAAATGCAAGTGTTCAGAAAGGTTGTCTAGAGATTTTTTATACACCAAAATATCATCAAAATAGATAACCACGAATTTTACAATGAATGAATAAAGGACAAGGTTCATTAAGATCATAAATTTACTTCATGCCTTAGTTAAAAAAATGGCATAACTAACCACTCATACAAACCAAACCTAGTTTTAAAAGCAGTTTTCCATTCATCTCCTTCTTTCATTCGAATTTGGTGGTATCCACTTTTAAGATAAATTTTTGAAACAAAGAATCCTCATGTAATTCATCAAGAATGTTATCAAGTAAAGGGATGGGATAATGGAAATTAACTATTATTTTGTTTATGGTGCAACAATCCACACACATCCACCATGTTCCATCTTTCTTGGGTAATAGGATCACCGAAACAGCTCATGGACTCATGTTTTCCCTCACTAATCCTTAATGAGTTCTTCAACTTGACATTGATCCCTCTAGTCTCTTCCTGATTAGATCTACATGTTGGCCTATTGGGAATTGTGGCACTAGGTATGAAGTCAATCCTATTCTCAATGCCTCCCAAAGGGGGTAATCCATCGGGTGTTTCTTTGGGAAAAAAATCACCAAATCCTTATAGTAAAGACACGACAAAATAAGACAAATATTGGTGAAGTTCATTAGTTTCTAGGTAAGCAACCTTACTAATGAGTAAGCTCACTTTCTCGTTCAATAAATCACTTTTCACCACACTTTTTCCAGAAAATAAACTCACATTTCACCACTATTGTTTCCATCTCTTTGATTTCCCTCATTTATTTTTTATGTCACCCATCACTCCTTTTCACTTTTAATTTTTCCATTCTTTTCATTTTTTTCTCCTTTTTTTCTCAACTCATCACACTTTTTTATCACTCAAATTTTTATTTTTTCCACATTATTTTTCATTCATTTCTTTTTTCTTTTGGTATTGTTTCTATATCCTCACTTGATCTCCATATGATTTTATGGTACTTAGTGGAGTCAAAAACAATCTTTATACCGCTGAAATGAAAAGAGAAGTGGTTAGCATACCCATTATACATCACCCTCTTATCAAATTTCCACGATCTCCCTGGTAAATGTATGGCCTGCATAGGATCAACATCACAAAGCACCTTTTCATGATATATTCCAATAGAAAAAAGAAACTATGTCCCTCAGTTCTCCACTATCATTAAACAAATGTAATCTATAAGGACTAGTATGTCTTAGACTAGGCAAACTCAACTTCTCCACCAATAAGGTACTCGCCACAATAGTAAAACTTTTACTATCAATCATCATACCACATACCTTCTCCTTGATGTGGAATCTCATGTGAAAAATATGTTCACCCAGCTCCTCATCGTGATCAGATTTTTGTTGAATGTTTAAATCTCTTCTTGCCACCAATGCATCTCAATGTACAGGTTCTTCAACTTCTACATCTGAACTCTCCTCCAAAGGTGGAATATTATCATCTCTAGAGTGCTCATTAAGGATGTCTTCATTATCCAAAACAATAATGGACCTTTTTTGGGAATTGAGATGCAATATGACCATGTCCTTCACACTTAAAAAATTTATATAATGATATTTATAAGGGAAATTTGTGTCAATTTTTCCTTTAGAATCGATGGGGAAGAACTTATTTTTGGCCTCTTCTCTTTGTTTTGGAACAAATTTTGAATCCATTGGTTTTATTTCATCCCACTTATAAGTTTATTTGGTAACTTCCCAGTTATCCTTCCAAAAAATTGGGGAACTTACATGACATCTACGAGAATGTACATGCTTTTCGACCTTCACCTCCTTATATATAAACTCTTCCATGTCAATGTATGTTTGAAGTTACACCACATCTCTAATTGTCAGATTCAATCCATTGATGAACCTTTTCATGTTACCTTTGAGATCCTCTTCCAAATTGGCTTGAATCATCGATATCTCCATTTCCTTGTAGTATTCCTCCACACTCATGGAACCCTGCACAAGTTTCTCTAACTTCAAATGAAAATCTTGATAGTAATGATTAGAAATATACCTTCTAAACATTACTATTTTAATTTCTTCCTAAGTTTGAATTGGTCTTTCTCTATTTTATCATCAACTTGTAATTGGTCCCATCAAATACTTGCATAGTCATTGAACTCAAGCACTTCCAATTTTACATTCTTCTCCTTTGAGTAGTCGTGAAGTTCAAAAACATGTTTAACCTTCCGCTCCCACTCCAAATAAAGTTTCGGGTCACTATTTCCTTGAAAGGATGGAAGTATCATTTTGAGTCTTCCCAAATCATTTTACCTCCAATCATAATGTTTCCTTCACCTAGGAAGTGTTTCTTCAAAATCGAAGCACTCATCATCACCTTCATCGATTCATTTCCTTTGTGGTGCCCTTAAAGTTGAGTAACTTTTCAAATCATCCAACCTATCATTAAATCTTGTAAATTGTTCAACAAAAACTTTCATGTATAATTTGAGGTCGGTCATACTTCTTTCCCCCTCACTTTCCATTTTTGTTAATTCCTCACACACTCTATTTTTTTAATCTCTAAAAAGGTACCCACACTTTTTAGCTCGAAAACTTTGTTCCTAGAAGTGTTCTTAAATAGAACCCATAGGAAAACTAGTAAGAAGCAATCAATTTATGGAAAAAATTAAAAATTATAAATTTTAAAGGGGTTTGAATCAATGGAGTCCGAGAAATATGGAAGTTAAAGTGGAATGGGAGAAATGGTTATGGTTTAAGGTTTGATATGGATGAAGGAAATAATATGGTGGATAAGAAAAATAAAATCAAATATGTGATTAAATGAGCGAACACAACGTTTAAAATGACCAGTTTTTTTTTGCATTTTTTTTTTGATTTTTTTTACTGCTCAATAATCTAAAAATGAGATACAAAGAGTGGTTTTTTGGTGCTCAATGTACAATAGATGAAAAATTTCACAATTCTCTAATTTTGTAACAATGATGTAAAGGGTAACTTGAACTTCAAACTTGATTGGAATCTGTTTTGGAAATAGATAGATTTCACAAGAGTGAATCTGTAGCACGAATTGATTTGGATGTATCTCCAAATACATGTGTCAGATTTTAGTGTTTCCAAATAGAGAAGAAAGATGAAATTCTGAACTATTACAAAGACATATTATACATATAAAAACTTAAAGAAAAATTAAATGAAAAGTCAGAAAAAATTTGCGACCAGATTTGGTGATGGCTGAAAATGGAAGAAGGGGAATAAAATATGGGAGAAATATAAAAATGAAAGAACCTAGTTTTCATTGGTGAGCTCTGATACCAAATGGTATGATACCGTATGGGCGTTTGGTATTCATTGATGAAAATTCATTAAAGTGGGAAATATAAATTAAAATAAATACGTGGAAATAAAAAGGGAAGGGGGACAATCAATTACGGCCATGAGAAGACTTTCCCCTTAAAACCCTAATTATAAAGTGCCACAAGGGTTGATCACTCTTTTTATGAGCCTTAAATTCACCTAATAACACAAGAAACACAAGCATAATAATACTAGAAACTATCAAATTCGAAATTATCCTTAAAGGGGTACAAGGAGATGGCTATTTATAGCCAAATGGGAGAGATAAGTGTCAATATATCCACCAAGAAGACTTTTTTGCACCACCCCAAAGACTTTGAAGACTCCAACCATGACTTTGGATTTAGAGATAAGGGGGCCACCAATTTTTGACTTTGGAGATTTCCTTCATGCAAGTGGCTTTAAATTTATGGGATCAATTGGGTGGACCATTTAGGATCACTTTTAGGCTTTAATAAGTGTAATTAAAGTCCCATTTGATCCTCTCATGCATGCATATTTGACCACCTCTTATAATTTCAAAATGAGGCCATGTAAAGCCTCTTTTATCCTCCTCATTCTTCCTCTTATCATTGAGCCTCCAATCCCATGAAATAGGTCTTGTGCATTTATGCTCCTTCCCACCATCTATGTCATGATCGCTCTAGACTCCTTGTTTCATATGCTCACCTTGATTATCATCATATTATTTATAGAACTTGCAAAGATGCTCTGGGGTTTGGAAAACTAGAGACCAATGTGTAATAGGAATCTTCAGGATTCGTTGGAGTTCTTGAGAATACATTTCTTTTATTATGGTATTCATTTCAAACATTTCAAGTAGGACCAGGTTATGACCATGTCCTCGACCACATCCTCGACCATGTCTTCCACCAAAACCACATCCACCATGAGAATCATGTCTCCGACTTCTTCCGTAATTATTTTCATGAAATATAGCGTTTTCTTCAAGAAATGCTACCATTGAACCATAGGAAGAAATTGATGATTTCTAATCAAAATCTCGATGTTCTCTGCTACAAGTAATGATGATATGAGATAGAAATAATTTATATACCCTCGCAAGTGATATTGATGTTATAGGGTGATGTGATATGCATGAAATGTTGTATATTTATTTTCAATAATATCAGAATATATAATACCAATACCACAATACTTTAATCATGATATAATTCTATACATGGAAGAATTATAATCAAAGACACCTTTAAAGTCTTGGAAGCGTAAAGCATTCCATTTATCATGGGTCGCTGGAAAAACCACCTCCATTTAATGATCATACCTCTCTTTCAAACTCTTCCAGAGCTTGCATGGATTTATTTTTGTGAGATATTAACATTTCAAATCCTCATTGAGATATCATCGACTTTTCATTATTTTGGAGGATTTGTGAATTA
Source organism: Viscum album (assembly GCA_963277665.1). Classification (NCBI taxonomy): domain Eukaryota; kingdom Viridiplantae; phylum Streptophyta; class Magnoliopsida; order Santalales; family Viscaceae; genus Viscum; species Viscum album. The sequence continues at coordinate 972,322,783 of OY728127.1, read as the reverse complement.
TTTTCTCTGTGAGATCCATAAATTCGAGATGCATTTCAACATCAATCGTCCACAGCATGTAATTACTTCTGTTAATATCGAGAGAGATGAATTCAAGTTTCATGAGATTTGACATGATGATAAATAAGAGAAATAAAAAAATTATTATTATTCAAAATAAGAATACAAAAATAATTTATATTCGAGTTAAAGAAAATAAAATGGTATCAAAAAACTATAAAACCGGGTTAATACTATCATTTAATATTATATATATATATATATCACTTTAATCGGTTAATAAATATTTAACATTGAGGCTTGAAATAAATAAATCAATATATCGCATTACTCGTTTAAAACTTTATTGTGTGTACTGATTTATTAATTAAACCGTCCAATCAAGAAGTGAAAAATAAATAAATTAAAACTATCCAAAAAGGCAACAACCCGAACTTTATGGTGGAAATTAAATAAACCACATAAACCATCCAATATGATAGTAAATAAATAATATTATATAAATAATTAGAATCACCCAATCAGGTAGTGAGAATAAAGTATAAAATAAAAATATACCTTTATATTGGAATTAAAGGGGGATTATACTACCCATTTATAGCTAGTGAAACGGTAGGTGGAAGGGATTGGTGGGGGTGGGCAGGTCATCCCCGTTGAAATTAGCAGTCGCATTCAGCAGCTGCCTAACAATTTAAATTTTATTGCAATAACCTAACTGTTAAATTGGCAAGTATGAATAGGATTAACCACATTATTAAATATATATATAAAGTTCATACTCAATACAAATGAATTGATTAACACTTAGGAAATAATCACTCAATTTTTTTAGTAGTCATTTTATGTTTTAAATATATATTTTATTCAAAAATGGTTTTTATAGTTTTTTTTTTGAGTGAATATTATAATTAATTTACAAAACATTTAAAAAATATATTTCATAAAAATATCATTTTTGAAATCATCATTCCAAAATTATCTTGGTGAATTTTTGTGATTTTTCTAGAAAAAAATGATTTTTCAGTAAATAGTGAAAAATATTGATTTTTTTAAAAATGTTATTTCTTTTCATTAAATAAAGTAATTTAAAATAACATATGACACTTTAAATTATAAAAACACTAATTAATTTCATATAAGTTATTATTATAACTAATTTTAGTGTAAGTTCATTTTTAGGCTTAAAGACAACACATTTTTCAAAAAATTGTTTTTTATTACGTTTTTTGTTTTTAAAAAGTGGGTTTTTTCACACATACGCTACAAAGAAGGCCTTGGGACTTGATCCTGCCACCTGCTCCCCATATCCCCAACCCCCCAGTCACCCCAGCCGCCTGCGGGGGGAACGTTTTTCATTTTTATCTTAAATTAATTTTTGTCACTTTTAAAAATTGAATCTTAAAAAATGGATTTCATATTTAGAATAAGGAGGTTCAAATTTAGTAAATAGGTCTCTTTATTTTTGGACATTCTGAATAGTAATCATGGTAAAATTTATCACCTCAGTAAAGGTAAAATGGGTATAACTGGGTTGAAACTATGGGGTGAGACCTTAAAATCACTCAAACACTTGCTCTAATCCTATTACATGAGTGGAGTTCACCCATCCTCATCTAAGTCACAAAAATATGGCAACTTGATGCCATTTTTCTTTGATAATGAAATAAATACTATTTAAGTATAAAAACAAAATATCACTCACTTTTTTTTAATGAACTTTAATATTTTATCAAAAGGATTAAAATAAGTAATAAATGATACAAAATGATTAAATTGAGTATGAACATATTAACTTTATGATAGTAATTTATTTTTTAATTTTTAGATATGATATAATTACTTGGAATGCTTACACGTCATTGATGCAGCACTTGTACAGGATGGTAAAAATCAAAGTCGGTAGATTTAAATGTATTAAATTTGATTATGGGATTAGGGTCTTAGAATTATTTTTATGGATATAAAAGAAAGTTTATTAATGTTTTATAGTTTTATATTAAAATTAAAATTTTTTGGAGTGCTTTAGTCAAATTTTGGTGAATAGTGGAAAAATACAGTTTTTATGATATAAGATATATTTTATGATATTATCATATATTATATATATAAATTTATGAAACTTATGTAATGATTCATGCATGATAATATACTACAAATATTAAACAAAAATAATTCAAAACATATAAATTAAAAGGATTAAAATATGTAATGAATGATACAAAATGATTAAATTGAGTATGAACATATTATCTTTATTATATTAATTTATGTTTTAATTTTTAAAAATGATATAATTACCTAGAATGGTCACACATAACTGATGCAGCGCTTGTACAAGATGGTAAAAATCAAATTAAATATATTTAAATTTATTAAATTTGATGAGTTTTGGATAAGGTCTTGAATGATTTTTATAGATCTAAATGAAAGTTTATTAATGTTTTAAAAACTCAAATTAAATAGATTTATTTTATCAAAAGGACTAAAATAAGTAATGAATGTTACAAAATGATTAAAATTTATTATAAACATACTATCTTTATGATAGTAAATTTTTTTTAATTTTTAAAAATGACATAATTACCTAGAATGCTTACACATAACTCACTAATGTAGTTACTGTACAAGATGGTAAAAATCAATGTAAATAGTTTTAAATGTATTAAACTTGATGAGTTTAGGATAAGTTGTTAAAAGTGGGTGCCCTAGACTCAACTTGGGATGTACTTTGATTACCACTACATGTATACACCTTGTTATATATTCATCTTTTCATATTGACATAATAGTTTTGATACTTATATGTCCACAATATTTATGATAATGTCCTAAGATTACATGTCGTATCAAAGGGTTATGGCAAATTCCAGGCTATAATGAGATTCTAGAGATCTTATGATAGTAATCTTTAAAGTAATGTCTTATGGTTCAGATACATCATACTAACAGGACACAAATGATGTGAGACTATCAGGTGTTGAGGTCTCATAAACATTGAAACTTCTTCTCATGAAGTTCGTACTTGGTGATCTAGCAGTTGAGATCATGAGGACAGACCTGCCAATAGGAACACCACATGTTTCAGGTGTCATTGGTTGTTCCTATCTACAGACATTGTATTGGTCTCATGACTTGAGATCAAAATCAATATATTTCATTTGATCACGTACTTTAATTCAAGGTGAAAACCATGACAATGAAGTCATGGCGAGATAGTTTGTGTTGGGTATGTCATTGGTGGTGTGGCATTGATTGAATGGTCAAGATAGGATTTGTCGCTTCTGAGTTGAGGAAGAGATATCTAAGACCTGGTTGATCAGGATAGTAGTATCTTCATAAATCTATGGTCATGGTAGTCGAAGGTAATTTTTTCCGGTTAGATAAAAAATTAATAAGGATAAGGATGATGACACAAGTATACATCCTACTTTATGAGATATTGATGACCAAAAAATTATATTACACAATGCATGTTCGTATGTTGGTAGTTTTTGCTATGACTTTTCCTTATCTCTTTAAGGGTCTCGATGGGTTGTTATACTATGCTCTTGGTCTATGAATAGTATTCACTCCTATTGAGATAATGTCCTAGAGGGTCACACACAATAGAGCATTCGAGAATCTTCTATATTCAGTTGAATAGGAATACATGACTTAATGGACCCCATCATGGGGTCCAAGTGTTATCCATATTCTATCAATCACTAATAAATAAATTAATTAATTATTATTCATGTAAAGAATAATTTGGTTGAATTTATTTGTTACTTATATTTACAAGTGATTAAGTAAATACTAGAATTAATATTATACGAACGAATATTAATATAATATTACTGGTTCGTTCAATACTATCAGGAGTTACAAGTCGATTTAATGGCTTGGAATTGTCATGTAATATATTTAATATATATTAGAGGTATGTGATAAAATATAAATAATATTTATGACGTAGTTTAGTTCTTCATGAATAATTATTTATAATACTTATTTAGTGGGTGTTTATTTCACGGAGATCAGGAACCCTAATAGAGTAATATGGAAATCCACTATATAAGTGGAGAGCTCTTCCTAATTGACTATTCACTCCATTGGAATTGGTAGCTCTATCCAGATTCCTATAGAGAGTATCTTTAATGATCAAATTATCCAAGTTCGTATTTATAGATCGTAGACAGAGGATTGTGGTGATCATCGCTATGTCAAAGTGATCATCATAGCTCTGCACTAGCACCCAAAATCTAACAAACAGCGTGCACACAGATTTGAGAAGCGTTTGTGGATAATCTAGAGGGATTCGGGACAACCTGTAACTGGTGTACATGCTTCAAATCGTAACAAGGTATTCATTTTTTTTATATTGGTGCTCCAATAAAATCATTTATGATCCTTGGATAGTACTAAGACTGGATCGCCAGAGACGATGATGTTTCATCGCTCCGATGATGAAATTTTTTAAACTCTCAGCCCACCGGATTCCTCTAAGTTCCCCAGTACCTACATAATCTAGGGTCTTGAATAAATTTTATGGATCTAAATGAAAATTAAATAATGTTTTCAAAATTTATATTTTAATTCCATTCTTTTCTTGGAGTGTTTTAAGTCAAATTTTGGTGATTGGTGAAAAAATATAGTCTTTATGTGATACGATATATTTTATGATATTATGATATATGATATATATATATATTTATGAAACTTATGGACTGGATCAGGTATAATATACTACATTTATTTAACAAAAAAATTGAAAACATATAAATTAGAAGGATTAAAATAAGTAATGAGTGACAAAAAATGATTAAATTGAGGATGAACATATTATCTTTATGACAGTAATTTATTTTTTAATTTTTATAAATGATATAATTAACTAGAATTCTTACACATCACTGATTAAATGCTTGTACAAGATGGTAAAAATCAAATTAAATAGATTAATGTATTAAATTTGATGATTTTTGGATATGTTAGGGTCTTGAATGATTTTTATGGATCTAAATGAAAGTTGATTTATGTTTTAAAAAATAAAAGTAAACAGATTTATTTTATCACAAGTATTAAAATAAGTAATTAATGATACAAAATGATTAAATTGAGTATGAACATATTATCTTTATGATAGTTATTTTTTTAATTTTTAGAAATGATATAATTACCTAAAATTCTTACACATCAGTGATGCAGCACCAAGATGGTAAAAATCAAAGTAAATAGATTTAAATGTATTAAATTTGATGAGTTTGGATGAGTTAGGCATATTTTTATGGATCTAAATGAAATTAGATTAGTGTTTTAAAAATTTATATTTGAATTCCATTATTTTTCTTAGAGTGTTTTAAGTCATATTTTGGTGAAGTGGAAGAATATAGTTTTTGTGAGATAGGATATATTTTATGATATTATCATATGTTGGATCGGGTTATACCAAATATACACAATAGGGGTGAATTATGTCTTTTACAAATTCTTCACGAGATCTTGTTCTTCCCTTTAACTTTAATCAGATTGATTAATTCAGTGGAAATTTAAATAGCAGGGACACACGATGTATAGTGGTTCGGGGAACAGAAAACCCCTAGTCCACTCCAACAACTCTCTACTCCATGAGCATGGTGATTTTTACAATCTGGTCATCTTGTCAATAGACTGTTCCACAACTAAGAACAGGTCGTTGACACCTTTAAAATCTAAGGCAAAACAGAACCTTCTAGTTCAATCACAGAACCTACACAGCTTAGTACAAGAAGCCAGTCACTCAGGATAAAAAATAAGTATTTGTTCTTTGAAAATACTTTCCCATTATTCTTCACAATTGCAACAGAATGCAACTGACAGTATATGGATCGTCATCTTTAGAAATAATGACCTTCAAGTAAGAGGCATTATGAGTCGATCCGGTCACAGTAGATATAGAAATATAATTCACAACTTCATAAGTAGATTCATAATAGATCTTTGATTTCAAATAGATGAATCCTCTATCGTGTTTCTTCTTCTTTAATAAACAGAGCTTTGTAGCTCTTCGTAATCAGCAGATCTGTAGATCTTGATAGTCTCTGTTTTTCTCCATTTTTTGTATATTCGTCATTTTTGCACCGCAATTCTTGTATATAGAATCCCTATGTATAATATCACATCTATATTAAAAATAAATATATATAATAATGACTAGAAATTATAAAAATTTAGATCCCAAAAATTCACCTTCTGACTCACGATATTCAAACATTTGAATTAACAGAGCAGTCGTAACTCCCCTTGAAATTTGGCATGAAAAGCTCCTTTTAAATGGATCCTTTGAATCGTAGATAAAATGGATTTGAATCCGTAAAAGTCACGTTTTTAAAAACAACTTTTAATCCGGCATAAAATCAGACTAATAATCCTCTTATAGACCATTTCATAATAATATCGTCTTTAATTTTTCGACGCCAAACATATGGTTGAACTATATAGCATGCATCTTCTGAACATAAGGTAGATCATAAAGGTAAGGTTGATGACACATCCTTCAAATGTAAGGCTGAATACAAACATAAGGTTGATCATCCATACTTTTCTATTCAACATTCAAACGAATGATAAATAATCCATACTTTTATAATCTTCCAAACATAAGGTACATGATCCATACTTTTGATGAAACATAAGGTTTTTTACAAAAGTAAGTTTGATGAACCATACTTTTGAGAAACAAATGTAACATTTAAAACTTACGTACTGTTCTTCTCCCATACTTTTCAATATCCCAAACGTAGAGTTCCTTCCTAACATAGGGTTCATATTTCATAATTTTCCGATAACATATGGTTGATTGACCATACTTTTCTGATATCTCTTTAGAGTATACACCACATTCCATCCTTACGCTACGCTTCTCCACGTATGGTATGAACAGTGTTTCCAGAACATGCTGAATTGATTTCCAAACTCTTTTACACTTGTTTCACACTGTATAAATACTTGAATACTCTTCCAAAAATAAGAATATATAAAATAATTAATTCCTAAAATATAATTAAACTAAAATAATTAGAAAAAAATTAAGGGTATTTGTGAGAATCAAAATCATCATAAAGAAATAGAGTATTATTCTCAACAATCTCCCCCTTATTAATAATAAAATAATGTATTATTGAAAACAACACTTTCTCAACAATATCCCCCTTTTTGATGATCATAAAACCAATAAAATAACTAATGAAATCAACTTACAAAATTAATTACATATAGTTTTGAATTTTCCAAAAATAAATACAATATTAGATTTAACTTAATTTTTCTCCCTTAAAGGATTTAGATAACGCTTAATATTTCTCCCCCTTTTTAATGAGTATAATAAATAAAAATAAAATTTAAAAAAATTTAAAATAAAAGTTTTATATTTATCCAAATTTCTCCCCTAATAATGAGTAGAATAAAAAAAATTAAAGTACAATGTGAAATAGTTAAAATAAAATGTTGTGTTTATCTAAATTTCTCCCCCTTTTTGTGATATCAAAAAGAATTATAGGATATGGAATAGAACACATTTAATGTAGCACTGAACTTAAGTAAATGATATTATTAACTGTTTGTCAATAATTGAATCTGGATTACTCGCATATCTAAAGAAAGATAGTAAAACAAATAGAAACACACAAATATAGAATGAAATAACATTTCATTAAAAAAAAATATGTAACAGTAACAATTATGATAAACACAGGAATCAAGGTGTGGTAAGGGTATGAGAGAGGTTATATCTTCTTTGAACAACTTCCTTGATTTTTTTCAACTACTCTCTCAGTCGTCTCATCATTCCATCTCCAATTTGGATAATAAGATCTTTATTCTCCTGAGTCATATGAATATAATTGATCAAATTTACTCTGAAAAACTCATGAAGCCTCTCTTCCTTCTCCATAAATATAGTTGACTTCTCTATGAACTGATTCATTACAATTCTAATACTTGGTTCACTTGAGGTCAACTAATAAAATGGAAACTCTTGATTATCTAACAATACTGACAAAGGGGCACTATTACATTGAAGGTCCTGTAATCTTGCATTCATATTCTCCATAACCACTGTAATAGCCTGAAATATTATGATTAAATCAGGTGAAGTACCTGATGTAATGACCTCAATGGGTTTGAGAGATGCAAATTGTTTCTCCATGAAAGATCTAAATTATAGTAAATCTGTCTTCATAACCATATCTAATTTCAACTTTGTAAATTCATTTAACATTTCATTCTTAAGCACTTAAACTTCTAGTCTAGAACCAGTACTTTATTTCAGTCTCTAAAAATTCAATTGTTCTTTCTCTAAGGCTCTCTTTAGAGCAACATTTTCATATTCCAAATGTGGCAGCTTCCTGTACAGCTCTTCTACTTCCTCATTCACTGAATTAGAGTCACCCTATTCTTGATTCTCATCCTCAGATTGTACTTGATGTAGCAACACTATAGGTAAAGACTTTGCATCATATTTTTCTTTATCTTCCTCCTAAGAAGGTTTTTCAACAGATTTTTCCTCTGAGTCTTTCCCAGACTCATCCATAGAAAAATTCGCATTCAGTACTTCAGTATGAATCTCATAAGCATTCTATTTCTGTTTTTCAAGTACTGGAGGTTTCTTTTCATGAGCATCATCTTCATGGTCTTCCTCTGTCACTGGATTTTCCAAAACAGTATTTTCTTGATCAACCTGGAATTGATCAATTGGAGTTCGGGCCACTGCTTCTCCTTCACTAGGCATTGTCTCGGTTATAGTTTTTGTTTTAGCTTCTTGTTCTGTCACCTCCTAAGAAAACTTTTCTTTCTCTATTGGAGAATTCACATTATCTTGAGGCATTGATACCTATAGTATTTCTTCAATTATAGTTTCTCTCACAAACGTATAGCTTAGGAGATCACCAGATGTGAAAACATGGGAAGTTACAGCAGGCTCCTCAACAGGATTAGGATTTCTAGTCCTTTTGAACTGAAGTCCTTCATGACTTATTTCTTCAGATACTTCCATAGCCTCAAACCTAAATCTTATTGATACAGCACCGATTCTTGATTCAGCTTGTCCATCCTTTGATTTTGCAGGTTGGGCCTGAGTACTTTCTTCATCTTCTTTAGATATTACAGGAAGTATTTTTCCTTTAATTTTGCTTCAAAAATATCCAATCTTTCTCAATGTACCAGCATTGAAGATATTACTATGGTGTAATTTCACTTGAGCATCCACTAATCTTATCATATCTACCTTAAATAGAATTTTTGAGATGAACCGTCCAAAAGGATAAAAGTTCATCCTTGCCTCCGGTTGGAAAAAATAATTGAGATACCTTACCATGTATCTTGGAAAGTTAAATTTGATATCACTCGGCAGAAAAAACATTATGTACATATCTGGGTAAAGTATATTTTTCATCTTAGACATTCTAGGTGCAATACCAATTTGAAAAAACTTAATCAAAATTTTCTGATCTGGTTCCAAATCCTTCAAAAACATTTTCTTTATAGATGCAGTTCCAAACAAAAAGGAAATAATATCTTTTGAATTATGAAAATAATCACCAATATTCTTTAAATAAAAATTAAAAACTCCTTCATGAGTACAGTTAAGAATTCAAGCAATTTATACAGATGAGATTGAAAAATATTTATCATCAATCTTAGCAAAAATCGAATCCTCATCAGTTCCCATACTAAACTGTACTGACTTAAAGAAATAACAAAGTTATACCTCATATAGAAACTTCTTATGTTCTCCATTAAACATCTGTTCAAGGTTTTGAAAATCAAGAGCTTGTTTCAGCAACAGGTCTGTCTGATATAACCATTTCAGATCTATGACCTTTCCTTGAAAAAATTTCCTTCCTGCTGAGTGTTGCCTCTTGGAAGTGCTAGTCTCAACCTCATTGATTCTTTTGGTCTTGGTCATTTCTTTCGTGAATCTCTTAAGGTTTGAAAATTAGGGTTTCAAAGGTTCAGGTTTGGATTGACAAAGAGCGGTAAAGTTTGCGGATTCGAAAGGGTTTATTTTTCTTTGGTAAAAATGAAACGATTCGGAATTTGAAAGGTTTCTGACAGCCTTAATTCTCGTGTCATCAATAATAATTATATATATTTTTAAAAATAAATAAATTTTTACTCATTTCAAAACATATCTAATAAAATAAAATATTCTGTTTTAAAAAAAATATTTGAAATAGTATTAAAAAATAGCATAATTAATTGAATAAAATAAATCTTTATTTAAAATTAAACAAACCTAGCTCCCCCTTAATAAAATAAAACCTTGCAGTGGGTAGTGGTTTAGTAAAAATATCAGCTAATTAAATTTTAATATATACAAATTCCAAAAATATATCCTTTTTAATGACATGGTCTCTTAGAAAATGGTGTCTGATATCAATATGCTTAGTCCTAGAATGATTTAAAGGATTTTTTGAAATATTTATAGCACTAGTATTATCATATAAAATAGGTGTACTATTAAAACTTAGTCTAAAATCCATAAGAGTGTTTTTCATCCACAAAACATGTGCACAGAAACTCCCAGCAGATACATATTCTACCATGGCTGTTGATAGGGCAACTGGGTTTTGTTTCTTACTTGACCATGACACTAAGGATTTTCCTAAAAAGTGAAAAGTTCTTGAGGTTATTTTTCTATCTAATCTAAAACTTCTAAAGTCTGCATCTGAATATAAAATTAAATTAAAATCAGACATTTTGGGATAAAGAAGAGATTGAAAAACAGTTCCTTTTAAATATCTAAAAATTCTTTCAACAGTAGTTAAATGGGATTCTTTAGGGTTTGATTGAAATATTTTACAAAGACATACTGAATACATTATATCTGGTCTACTAGTAGTAAGATATAATAAACTACCAATCATACCTCTATATAACTTATTGTCAACTGATTTTCCAGTTTCATCCAAATCAAGTTTTATATTAGTACACAAAGGAGTTGTATGTGTATTGTTGTTTTCAAATACAAATTTCTTTAGTAAAGCAGTAATGTATTTTATTTGATTCAAAATATTTCTAAAATCTTTTCGAAAAATTTTTAGTCCAAAAAAGAAATTTAATTATCCCATCATACTCATTTCAAATTCTTTTTTCATTATATTTAAAAACTCGGGACAAAGAGATTTATTTGTTGATCCAAAAATTACATCATCAACATAAATTTGAACCAATAAAATATTAGAATTTACATTTTTCGTAAATAGTGTTGGATCTTCCATTACAACAGTAAAATCATTTTTCAAAATAAAAGAGATTAATCTTTCATACCAAGCTCTAGGTGCTTGTTTAAGGCCATAAAGAGATTTAGTATGTTTAAAAATAGAATCTGGTTTTCGTGAATTTTCAAAACTACGAGGTTTCTCAACATAAACTTCCTCCATTAAATGACCATTTAAAAAATCAGACTTAACATCCAACTAAAATAATTTAAAGTTCATATGAGATGAATAGGCTAAAAGGATTCTTATCAATTCTAACCTAGCTACAGGTGCAAAGGTCTCATCATAATCTCTACATTCTTCCTGATTATATCATTTGGATACTAGTCTTTCTTTATTCCTAGTTATTATTCCTTGGTCATATTTTTTTATTTCTAAAGACCCATTTCGTTCCTATAGCTGGATAATTCTATGGTCTTTCAACTAATTTCTAGACTTCATTTCTTTTGAACTGGTGTAGTTCTTCTTGCATTACTATCATCTAACTTTCATCATATAAATCTTCTTATATATTCTTGGTTTCTAATTGGGATAGAAAGGTAGAAAACTAAACAAGATTTCCTATTTTCCTTCTAGTTTTCATTTCTTAAATAGTTCAATTTCTTCTTTCAAAAATTCCATTTTGTTGAGGTGTTATTGGTGTAGAGAAGGTGTGTTTAATACCCATATTAGAGAAAAAGTAATTGAATTCCAGATTCTCAAATTCTCCACCATGATCACTTCTTAATGAAATTATTTTAAAACCTTTTTCATTTTGAACAACTTTTCAAAAACTTTCAAATAATGTAAAAGCTTCATTTTAAAATTTTAAAAATAAAATCCATTTAAATCTAGAATAGTCATCAACCAAAACATATACATATAATTTACCAGACAAGATTGCTACTCTTGAAGGTCCAAACAAATCCATATGGATAAGTTCTAGAGGTTTAGATGTAGCAATTTTGTTAACAGATTTGAAGGATGATTTGTGCTGCTTTCCAAGTTGACATGCATCACAAAATCTATCACTTTCAAACTTGAGACTAGAAAAATAAGAAACTAATTATTTCTTAGATAACTTATGTAAAGAATATATATTGCAATGTCCATGTATTCTATGCCAGATTTAGGATTCATTTATCTTATCAGTTAATCAGTTTACTTGTTTTTTACACAAGGAATTTAAGTCTGGAGGTATACACATTATCGGTTCTAGGTACTCTAAATTTAAGCAGTTTATTTTAGAAAATAGAACAGCAATTGTTAGAGAAATCAATAGCATAACCATCATCACAGAGTTGAGAGATACTTATCAGATTTTGTTTCAATACTTGTACATAAAGTACTTTATTGATTGAGATAGCTTCTAGATCTCCAACTATTCCAATTCCAATTATCATTCCCTTGGCATTTTCACCAAAAGTGACTAGTCCACCATCTTTTTGATTTAGTGTTCTGAAATTTTATGAGTTTCTACTCATATTCCTAGAGAATCCACTGTCCATATGTCATATAACCTTTTTTCTTCTATGACCTTCTTTTTACAAATTCATTTAAATAGATTGTTTTGGTTCCCATATTCTATTGGGTCCAGTTGTGTTAGCCAGTAAAGATCTGGGAATCCAAACTTTATTTGTTTTTTTAAAATCAACAGAATCATATAAATTATTAGAGACAAAGGATTTCTTTATTCCACTTATTTGGGGTTTCCATAAGTAACAATTCTTAGACAGATGAACTTTGTCACCACAATAGTTACATATTACCTTTCTAGTACTTGGCACAAAGTAATTTTTGTACAGTTTAGGTTTTTCAACTTTACTGCCTATTCCATATCTTCCCTTTTTAATCACATTCCTTCCAAGAATTTCATATAATTTATTTTCTCCTTTTTTAAAAATAAGCACTGCACATTTATATATTTCTACTTCATTTTGCAGTGATTTTACCTTTGATTCATAATTTTTATAGTCAGTGTTAATTGAATTATACTTATCAGTTAACTCCTTAAGTTTTGTTAGTATCGTATCTATTTAATCTGAAACAACCTTGTGAATGTTCTTTAAAGAATTATGTTTCTTAAAAAGAGAATCATATTTTTCTTCAAGCATGTTGCAGTAGGCTGCAAGTTTTTCATTAGAATAGCTTGTTTCAGAACTATAGTATGCATTAGAATCAAAAGAATAGTATGATTGTACCTCATCTGTTTATGTCATAAAGCACATGATGGCTTTCAGATTTACTTCTTCCTTTTCTGAGTCTGATTCTGAAGGGATTCTGGAGTCTTTAGACACACTCCATGTAGCTTTCATTGCTTTATTATCTTTTTGATCATAATAATTATTTTTGATGAACTTCTTATTGTCTTCCTTTAATTGAGGATAGCCAGGTCTGATGTGCCCCATTTTCTTGCACTCATAACATTTGACTTCCTTTTCATCCTTTTTGAAAGTTTTTTTGAATCCTTTCCTCTTTCTGTAGAATTTACTAAACTTTATGGCTAGCTGAACCAGTTCTACATCAGAATTTGATGAATCAGAACTTTCTGATTTCACCTTTACTTTTTTTTCTTTAGCTTTTTACTTTTACCTTGAGACGATACTTTTAAGGTAGTGTCTTCTCTCTTGATCAGAACCTTATGCTCATTTTCTTCATCTTGCATTTCGGCTTCATACATCATAAGGGTTCCAATCAGCTCTCTCATGGTTAAGTCTTTGACAGGTGTTGATTGTCTGATTATAGTAGAGATTCCATTCCATTTATTAGGTAGTACTCTTAGTACTTTCAAGGCTTGATTAGCTTGTTTGATTGGGTCTCCCAAAGCAGTTATATTGTTGAAAATTTATGTCAATATTGCATTAATTTGAGTAATTATTTCACCTTCAAACATTTTGAATGTATCAAATTTAAGCTTAGTAGTAGAATATCTCATTTTCTTGACATTGTCAGTTCCTTCATAGGCAACAGCAATAGTTTTCCACATATCATATGTTGTCAGGAATTGAGATACTCTGTTGAATTCATTAGGCCCTAGACCACATATAATTGCATTCATTGCCTTCGAGTTCATATCATATTCTACTTTAGTGGCCGCACTCCATGTCTCAGGTTTTTTAGGTATTTCACATGGAGTTGGAATCTTAGAATATACTATGTATCCAAGGTTTTTCAGATAAATTATCATTCACGACTTCTAGCATCCATAATTTTCTCCATTGAAGTATGGTGCTCTGACCATAGACATTCCCTCTCTTATATCAGTAATTTTTCTCTATGTATAATCACTTTCATTTTGTTAAGGCTTTATCATAAATCTCTTCCTTTTATACCAATTATTGTATTGGGTTATACCAAATATACATAAGAGGGGGGTGAATTCTGTCTTTTACAAATTCTTCACAAGCTCGTGTTCATCCCTTTAACTTTAATCAGCTAGATTAATGCAACAAAAATTTAAATAGCAAGGACACATGATGTATAGGGATTCGGGGAACAGAAATCCCCTAGTCCACTCCACCAATGCTCTACTCCACGAGCTTGGTGATTTTCACTATTTGTTCCTCTGGTCAACAGACCATTCCACAACTGAGTACAAGCAGTTGACACCTTTACATTCTAAGGAAAAACAGAGCCTTCTGGTTCAATCGCAGAACCTACACAGCTTGGTACGAGAATCCAGTCACTCAAGATAAAAAAGAAGTATTTGTTCTTTGAAAATACTTTCTCGTAGTTCTTCAAAATTGCAAAAAAAATGCAAGTGACAGTAGATGTATTGTCATTTTCAGAAATAATGATCTTCAAGTAAGAGTCATTCTGAGTCGATCCGGTCACAGTAGATATAGAAATATAATTCGCAACTTCAGCAGTAGATTCGTAATAGATATTTGATGTCAAATAGTTGAATCCTATGTCGTGTTTCTTCTTCTTCAATAAACAGAGATTTGTAGCTCTTTGTAATCAGTAGATCTATAGATCTTGATAATCTTTATTTTTCTCCCTTTTTTTATATTCGTCATTGTTGCTCTGCGGTTCTTGTATATAGAATCTCTGTGTATAATATCACATCTATATTAATATATATATATATATATATATATAACGACAAGAACTTTTTCAAATTTAGATCCAAAAAAGTCGCCTTCTGAATCGGGATATTCAAACATTTGAATTAATAGAGAAGTCGTAACTCTCCTGGAAATTCAGTATAAAAATATCTTTTTAAATTGATCCTTTGAATCGTAGATAAAACAGCTTTAAATTGGTCAAAGACACATTTTTAAAAAAAACTTTTAATCCAACTTAAAATAAGCCTAATAATCCACTTGTAGACTATTTCATAATAATTTCATCTTTAATTTTCTGATACCAAACATATGGTTGAACTGTATAGCATGCATCTTCTGAACGTAAGGTAGATCACAAACGTAAAGTTGATGACGCATCCTTCAAATGTAAGGTTGAATACAAATGTAAGGTTGATCATCCATACTTTTATTTTCAACATTCAAACGAATGATAAATGATCAATACTTTTATAAGCATCCAAACGTAAGGTACATGATATATACTTTTGATGAAACATAAGGTTGTTTACAAAAGTAAGGTTGATTAACCATACTTTCAAGAAACAAATGTAACGTTTAAAACTTACGTACGGTTCTTCTCCCATAGTTTTCAATATCCCAAACGTAGGGTTTCTTCCTAATGTAGGGTTCCTCTTTCATACTTTTCCGATAACGTATGGTTTATTAACCATAATTTTCTGATATCTCTTTAGACCACATTCCATCCTTACGCTATGCTTCTTCATGTAGGGTATGAACAGTGTTTCCAGAACACGCTGAATTGATTTTCTAACTCTTTCACACTTGTTTCATGCTATATAAATACTTGAATAATCTTCAAAAAATAATAATATATAAAATATTTAATTCCTGAAATATACTTAAAGTAAAATCATTAGAAAAAAATTAAGGGCATTTGTGAGCATCAAAATAATCATAAATAAATAGAGTATTGTTTCAACAATCTCCCCCTTATTAATAATAAAATCATGTATTGTTGAAAACAACACTTGATCAACATCATATATGATATATATAAATTTATAAAACTTATGGAACGAATCATTTATGATAATATAGTACAAATATTAAACAAAAATAATTCAAAACATATAAATTAGAATTTATTTCATGATAAATATGAGAATCATTTTCAGTGTCGATGAAGTTCTTGCACAGTAATGGAAAAATAAAATTTGGTGTCCTAATGATAATAATTGAAAAGGAAAAAACTTTGAATGTATTTTTTATTCAATATTATTTATTAATGTTTATTTTTATTAATAGTTTCAAAATTTTGAGTTATATAACAAGAATCTTTTCCAAATGTTTGTGCAATGCTTACACATGGTGAAAAAAGTCAAAATAATATATAAAATATATTGGCATGATATTAATGAGAATAGATATTCCTTTTGAACAAATCTAAATGATAAAAATGATCTATATTAAAAAAATATGTTAAAAAAATATGTTTAATTTTAAAAATTTGTATAATTATCTAAAACACTTGTGTTGTGATGCTGAGACATATATGAAAATAGTAAAATAGTTAAATAAATAATTTCAAAAATATTAAAAATGAAAATATTTAGATGATTAAGTGATGATCTAAGATATTAGATTTGAAACTGGTAGTTCTCATGATGTTTATAAAGTCAATTGTAAAGAAATACTTAAATAGTATTTAATGTTTAAAATTTATTTTTAATCATTATAAAATTATAAAAATAACTATAATGACTCATCTAGATATAAAATTATTGAGAATATAATTATGGATCCTTATTTGTGCCACTTTTCCTTTTTAGAATTACCTTTATGACCCTTAAAGATTCAAAAATTGTGAAAATGCCATTGATTTTTGCCTATAAAAAGGGACACACTTCAACATTTTTCACACAACTCAAATTCGGATTTTTCGCAAAACTCTGCCCAAATACCTCTCTAAACATTCATTCCCACATCCTCGACCACTAGGGTGATCATAAACCTCTCCTAAAAAAATCCTAAGATCAATTGAACGGAGGGGACACAAAAGGAATGGTAAGGGGTTTCTTAACTGAATTTCATTTCATTTGGTTATATTGATTTTTAATTGTTTATGTTATGTAATGGTTATGTGATAAATGACCTATGATTGTATTATATTGTGTTTCCACTTGTTTTGTGTGGATTTACATTTATCACAAATAATCAATTCACTGATTAATTTTCACTTCAATGATATGATCTTTGTAAGGGGTTTCTCAAATCAATTTTCTTTCATTGGGTTATATCACTTCTCAATTGATTATATTATGTCAAGATTATGTTTAAAATGACCTTTGATTGATTTATGTTGTAATTTCCCTCTTTTTTTGTAGATTTAAATTTTTTACACATAATCACTCCATTGATTAATTCTCAATTCAATGATGTAGAATGATTGGAGTGGTGCCCTACACCCAAGATGCCTCTCTAATAGAGGTCTTGGTTTCTATTTATAATGAATAATAAATATGGAATGATACCTAAGTTCTATGTGGGACTTGGGTCAACTTAACCTCTAACACTCCCCCTCAAGCTAGGTGTACCTAGCTTGGACACATAAAAGCAAATAAAACAAAGCAATCAAAAAACACTCTCCCTGAAGCTGGATATACCCATATTGATTACATAACAAGACAAAACATAAGAAAATATAAACTTCCATGGATTCTCCCCCTCAATAATGCACTCCCATGGGATGTGCTCCACCCATTGTGTTCCCGCTTGTGGGTATGGAAGAAATGATGACCAATATAGAACTTCCATGATCCCTTACTGAGGATGACCCTTACTTCAAGATGTCGGATGAAACAGTGACTAAAAAACGGCCGGGTGAAATGGAACTTGACTAGATGACCCAAAAGTTCGGGTGATACAGCGTTGGACTTTGCGGACCCGAAAGTCTGGGTGATATGACGCCCAAATTTACAGACCCCAAACTTTGGTTGACAACAAAGTTCTGCAGCATGGAGTAATGAAGAACTTGATAGAGAAAAATAATTTATTTTGTAGAAAAATCTATGTGATCAGAGAGAATATTTGAAGAATCCAATCCGGAATGGGGGTTGTCGGCGATCTGGGTGGAGGGGTGACACGCTGACGGATGTGGAGGAAGGTGAATTATTTGGAGAAGTTGTGGAAGAAAATGCAGGATCCTAGGAAGTAACAGATCTGGAAAAAACAGCAACAAAAAACAAATAAAATGTGCAAGAATAGTCCATTATGCTGGGAGGGGCGATGTGCAGAGGACATTGCAGGGATGCATCGTGAAGGGAGGCACAACGGTATGGCTACTGCTGGATCTGGGCGGGCAGTGGTGCTAGTGTCGCAGTGGCTAGCGAAAGTTGATGAGTGGAATCCCAACAGAGCGTCACTGGTCTAGCGGATCTCCAAGGGGAGGAAACGGCCAAGAAGAACCCATATAGTGGTAGGAATGGTCGGATCATTCCTCAATAGGAATAGTCGGGTCAAGATCATCTTGTAATGCAGGAAAAACACATGACGGGTCACTAGTTGGATGTCTGACATGAATAGTTGGACTGAATCAATGGTGCGAATAATGGGCAGAGGTGAGGGCGAATACAGCAGAAGCTTTCAACCAAACATGCACAACATAGATGAGATAGCGGAAGTAATGTGTAGGGGGTGTACTTGATTAGTCTAGCAGGGGCGCGTAGGAGGGGAGTCACTCTGGAGGTGTTGCCTAAAGCGTGCGTCGTTGGAGGATGACTGAGCCTACATCCCATACTAGGAACAACATTAGAGTCCTAGGAGTGAGTTGATGGCAACCTAAAACACTAATAGGGGCCAAAGATCACGATCATAGAAAGGAACACCATGACCAAATCCAAAGAAACTCCATATCGTATAAGCAAACTCCATGAGATCTACCTAGATGAAGCTACTGGAGGTTGGGAATCAGAGATTTGGCCAATTGAAACCGCCGAAATCTGGTCATAGCACATTCCAGTGACCGAGAGTGGTTGAAGAACAGCATCGAAGAACTAAAATGGGTCAGATCTTAGGAACTCAACGATGGGAAAGACCATTGAATCTAACACAACAATGGAGAAGAATCTGACACAGAGGAAATGTGTTTCCTGATGAGGAACAATATAGGGGGTGGTCGCATCGATAGGGTGGTCACACTGGAGTTGCGTCATTGTACAGAGCATTAGCGCCAGACCGTCGCATATTAGGGTCGTCAGGAGTGTAGGGAGGTAGTGGGTTTCCATGAAAGAAGGTCGGCAACAGGGAAAGGGGGCTACCAATCAAGAGATACGGCGACAGGGACAACAGAATCCCGACAAGGGGGTGCGAGGGAGCCTCGCTGGCATGCTGGTGACAGGGGCACTATGGAGCCGCACTGGCAAGGCCAGTCTAAGGGACTTTAGGAAAACTGCACAGGAGGGGGTGAATGATGGTGTATCGGGAGAGATGCGGAGGATCCGACAACAGCGGGTCGGGTGATAGGACACTGCGGAGGAGCCGTGCGATTTGACAACAGGGTGTAGGAAAGGAGCCTTGAGGTCAGGGCCGGTGAGAGAAGATGGCACCAGGGACCCGGGAGGAGCATCGTGATAGGTCGCTACCCAGGAGGAGTGTTGCAAGGGGTGGTGCTTCCATGATGGTTGCCAATGTCCTGGACCACCACCTCCAACGTAAGAAATATGTAGGTCCCCTCCGATAAAAAAATGTGGGAGAGTGTTTTAGGGTTGGAGAACCTCCTCTGATACCATGTAGAATGATAGGAGTAGTGACCCAATACCCAAGATGCCTCTCTAAGGGAGGCCTTGGTGTCTATTTATAATGAATAATAAAGATGGGATGATGTGTAAGTCTGATGTGTGACTCAAGTCAACTTAACCTCTAACAAATGATATGATGTTTGTAAGGGTTATTCATCTCAAAATTTCCTTCTTTCAACATATGTTTATGTTATGCACCCATCTTCTTTTATGAGGTGATATGAAGCCAATGGATGACATTGACTAATGGAATGTACAGAGTTGGAGTTGGAGTCCCAATGATGCAAGGAAGATTAAAGATACTATAAGTGGAAAAGGGGGCTCATATCACTGCATTAAAAGGCCCACATGTATGGTAGTGTAAAATGGGATTATTGTCACTCTTATTTAAACCCAAATAAGATGTATGAAGCCCATGACAAATGGTTTCACAAATTTAGAAGCCCAATCACTTTAAATAATCCCCAAAGTCATCCATGGGGATAAGAAAGTCAATTCTGATGGGCTATGGAATCAAAGTCAAGAAATACACTTTTGGTGTTTTGTTTTCTAGAAAGTCGTCATTATACTATCTTTTTTTACTTTAAGGGGGAAATGTAGGTATAGATTTTATGAGTTAATAGTATTAAACCCTTGACTATTTTATCACCCATTAGCTATAAATAGCCACCCTGGGCACTTGTATTTCATTCAAGATTTTAATAGAGATTATACTTCGTTTCTCGCCATTGTGTGAGGATTGTTCTGATTATTCCCCTTGCTCTTCAGCATTCTTGACTTGTCGGTCAATATATTATATCGATGATCCAAGATCACAATGCCCCTAATTTTGTGCCTCAAACCAAGTGTGTTGTTGTGCAGATTGACCATCAGATCCTTCCCTTGATTGTGTTGTCTAAATAGTAAGTCAGGCTTCTTATAATGTTGGTTGACTACTTGCATCCACTATCCATGTCCATCATCTAACACTTAGCCCCAAACTGCATGCTTCATCTTCCTCCCTACATCACGAATATCGGGAAACCCGAAGCGTCTCACGTCAGTTTTTATCAGAGCTCTAGATAACACAGTGTGCATTTATCCCTTCATTTACATTACTTTAATCCATTACCCTTCTTATCTTTCCATATTATCCACTCATTAAAAAAACCCCTAAAATCCCATTTCTTTGAAAACTTAGAAAATTGGCCTATGTTTTTCAAGCTTGAAATATTTTACATTAAGCCATTCATTCATCCATATTTTAACATTTGATACACTATATGTGATTTGTATCCAAATGAATGAAAAAAATGAAAAAAAAAATCAAATTCTCTCAACTCACCATTTTGTGATTTTCAAAAAAAAGCACATCCTTTACCACTAAAACAGGTAGTGTTATTCATTTCACTTACACCATATTGGTTGAGTAAGTATTGGTGGATCGAGATCTCCACAAATGAATTATTATATTTCATAAGATCTTGGGATTTGAATTGAATGTTGAGTGGAGAGAAATAAGAAAAAACATTCTTGAGTGTATACATCTTGCGTGCATGAGTGTGTACATCATGTGTACATGAGTGTGTACATCTTTTGTATGAGTGTGTTCATCTTGTGTGTGTGAGTCTATATGCTTCAACGTGTAAGTGTGTGTGAGTGTGTGTGTGTGTGTGTTGTGTGCACATCTTGTGTGTTTGAGTGTGTATCCTCACGTGTGTGTGTGTGTGTGTGTCTTCACACATGTGTGTGTAATTGTGTGCGTTTTTTCCCATGTGTGTTTGTGTTTGTGTTACTTTAGGGCTAAAGATTGTGGGAAGAGAATTTCTCATGTCGGTGATGAAGGAATTCAAAGTGTCTCTCCCACACCAAAAACTACACAACTTCAAATGAAATATTTGATGATACATTTTGAGAAACTTCTTGATAGGAAGTTGGAGGTGATACATGATAGGATTTATGACCTAAAGAATTAACCAAGCCCAAGGAAAATCCATGGTAACCTACAATTCAATCCAAAACCACATCACCCGACATCACAAAGGACGGGATATAGAATTTTGATGATGAGTTTGAGGATATTCCACAGAGGAGGTTATTCCAAAAACCTAGAGGAGGAAAAAGGATACCACATGATGAAATCATACTTAAAGTGGGATATGTGGATCAAGAAAGTGTTTTCATGTCATTTATATTCTGAGAAAAAAAGTTCAAACTTGCTTCCCTTAAATTTTATAATTATGCTTTAATTTGGTGGGATCAGATGCGAAAGGAGGGGGATAGATATTGCGGGCTTCCTATTGACACTTGAGATGACATGAAGTTTTCTATGAAAAATTTGTTTGTTCCCCCACACTTCCATAGATATCTTCTTAATATACTTAAACATCTAACCCAAGAGAGTAAGAGTGTTGAATATTACTACAAAGAGATGCAAATTGTCATAATCTGAGAAAACATTGAGGAGGATTTGGAGGTAACCATGGAACAGTTTTTCCACGGGCTTAATCTGAATATTGTCGATGTAGAGATATACCGCCATGTAGAGATACACGATATGATTCACTAAGCTAAAAAAGTCGATAAACAAATAAAAATTAGTAACATGAGTAATCACGCTTGAAGAATCATAAAATTAAAAAGAGGTGGTTAATTGCAAAAGTGAAAAGGAAATTCTTCCACCTAAGAAACCTACTTTTGTGGATTACCAAACGAGGAGTCGAGATATTCAATGTTTCAAATGTCAAATAAGCAGTCACATTGCTAGTGAATGCCCAAACTGGTGCACCATGACCACAAATAATTATGGAGAATAGGATACTGATAGAGAGTGATCGGAGGAGGAAGAGGAATCCCTTAAAATTTATAATGTAAAATTTGTAGAAGATGGTGAGATTTTTTTCACTTTGAGAGTTTTAAGCGCACAAAAGATCATTGGATAGGAGCAGCGGGATAACCTTTTCCATAAACAATGTAAGATCTATGGGAAGGTATATATTGTTATTATTGACGTAGAAAGCGTTAGCAACGTGGAAAGCATCGAGTTAGTGGAGATGTTGGGAATCCCGACTTTGATACAGCAACATCCATATCGGCTTCGGTGGTTAAATGATTGCAGAGAGTTGAAGCTCACCAAATAGGTGAAGTTCTTATTCACCATTGGGAAGTATAATGATGATGTACTATGTGATGTCCTACCAATAAATGTGCGCCACTTCAAGTTCATGCATGGAAATATGATTGGTGTGTGAGGCACAATGGTTTTCTAAACCATAATTCTTTTGTACTCTAAGGGGAACTTATAACCCTCATCCCAATATCCCCCAAACAAATTTTATAACACATTTTTTGAGAACAAAAAAATGAGTGATGTGGAAAATAAATAGAATAAAAGAGAGAATGAAGAAAAAAGAAAGAATGAGAGAAGAAAAGATAGAGTTTAAAGAAAAATCAAGAGAAAGAGGAGACATATAAATATGTTATGATGATAGATAAGAGACATAATTTGTCAAATATTTGGGAATATTTTTCACAAGTGTACAATGGTGTCATTCTTGAGGAGGCGCCACCATGTTTGAAAACATTTAGAGAGGGAAAATAAATTCAAAGATCCATTAACAACATCATGAACCTAAAGGAGTTAAATGAGTTCCTACCACATATTACAAAAGGGGAGATCACTCAATAACTCAATTTTATCCATCTAGAACTCCTTTTGGATTTATCCTCCTAACCCTTATTGATCAAGTTTCATTGCCTTTGCAGGAAATTAGATATATGGAAGGAAAAGGACATGTTAAGAAACACCA
This sequence comes from Viscum album, assembly GCA_963277665.1. Taxonomy (NCBI): domain Eukaryota; kingdom Viridiplantae; phylum Streptophyta; class Magnoliopsida; order Santalales; family Viscaceae; genus Viscum; species Viscum album. The sequence continues at coordinate 972,298,934 of OY728127.1, read as the reverse complement.
GGAAAAATAAAATCTAGAGAGGTTTCAAAATAAACAGAAGTCAAAGATCATCATACATGGAGATGGACCATACTTAGTGCTTGGTATGATTGATTATAAGACTGCATTACAAGGTGAGTATGATGTTATTTTTAAAGTCAATGTTTTTAATATTTCCTTGTATTTGAATGCAGATGATGAATAGTTGAAGATGACTCCTTTTCAAGAGGGGGAGGATGATATGAAGTCGGTGGATGACAATGACTTGACGGCATGTGCAGAGTTGAAGTTACAAGGCCCAATGATACAAGGAATATTGAAAAGACTTCAAGTGGAAAAAGGATCCCAACTCGCTGCATTAAAAGGCCCAAACCCAAGGTGCATGAATGGCAGTGGAAAATGAGCTCATTATCACTCTTATTTAGGCCCAAATGAGATGCATGAAGCTCAAGACAAATGGTTTCACGAATTTAGAAGCCCAAAAACTTTAGAGAATCCCCAAATTCATCCATGGGGACATGAAATTCAATTCTAGTGGCCAATTGAATCAAAGTCAAGATCTACACTTTTGGGGCCATGTGATTCCCCAAATTCAATATTAGTGTGATACTTTTCCAGAAAGTATTCATTAGACTTTATCTTTTTGACTTGGGATAATGTAGGTTTTTCCGTTATGACTTTAGGAAATTAGCGTCTTGACTATTGTATCATAAATTGGCTATAAATAGTCACCCCTTCTATAATGTCCCAAACCTCTCTGATCCATTACTTTGTGAAAATAATGTGTTTGAAGTGTTCTCGAAGGCCCAGGTGACACATTTCAAGATTTTACCAAATTTCTAGTTTTTTCAATGGTAACTCACAATGGTGAGTCGCAGCAGTGAGTCGCAGAAGTGAGTCACACCGATGAGTAGTAGTGGTGAGTCACAATGATGAGTAGCAGTGGTGAGTCGCGATGGTGAGTCGCAGTGATAGCTCGTCAACGGTAGCTCGCAATAGTGACTCATCCACTGGTGAATCATTTCCAACAATTTTCCAAAATTCCATAATTCTCCAGTTTTTCCATTTTCACCCCTTTAACGTTTTATTTGATGTAAAATGAATTCAATTCCATATTTAATGATTTTTTGAGTTGTTTAGAATCATATCTTTTAAAAACCTGAGGTTTCCTTTGACTTCCAAACCGTGTGGTCTTGGTCAAGATCTACCTTTAATGGATTTTAAAAATCATTTCTCCCGATGATTTAGGATCTGCCTTTCTAAAGATGAGATCTTATATTCCTTGTGTGCTTCCCTTTATCTTGATACCAGACATCCACATAACCTTTCATAACCCCAAGGAGTCGTGCCTTTGTGTTTCACCAGTTGGTTTGTGTTTCCTTGGAATTTCTCGTTTCATGTGCACCCCCTTATTTGGCACATTAAATAGGTTCTAATCGTGTATTATTCCAAGTAGGTTTCCTTTATCTCTCTTTTATATGTGCATCATGTGGGGTGGGTGTATCAATGTTTCTTGAGAACCCAGTAAAATTCAAATTAACAAATATAATTAAACTGGCAAAGATCAATCTGTAGGGTATGGGGAAAGTGACGTATGATCGTACTATTTATTTGATATTTTGATCAATATTGTGAATTATATGGTCTATATGCCTTCTAAAAATTATGTTCGTTGGGGGCCTTTGGTTGCGCATAGAATTTTTATGAATGCATGTTTATCTGCTTCTTGTTAAATGAATACATGGAATCTGTTAACCACGTATACTCATCTAAAATAAATGGATGCCCCATGATCAAAGTGTTTCTATGATAACCCATGAATTAAGAAGAAGAAATTTAGTTAGGGATACCTTGTTAAATCTAAATATGTCTTTCTTTGATTTGTTTGGGATTGTTCTAACTTGTGCTGGAGTAGGGTTGTGGGCATGGTTGTGTGATGCGGGGTGGTTCGGGTGGTGTAATGGAATCTCAGGTTGAGATATTGTTTGTTTTTTAACCTTGATGTGGCTGAGAAGGGGGTGTGGATTTGTAATGGATGGGAAGTTTTTTATAGAAGGGCTGTGATAGGGTTGTATGGTTGTATGTTGCTGGGTGCGGCTATGATTTGGGGGTTTGCTAGCTCTGATTTGGGGGTTTTCTCTGTTGAGAGGATGTATTGTGAAGAATGAATTTTAAGAATGATGATGCCAGTGGTTGGTATAAACAATTCACTTGGGGTTTCTTCATGAGTAGAATGCAGAAAGCTTGGCCCTATGTCTTGGGATTGATGTATGTTGTGTTATGAATGGGTGTTAAATAGAGAGGAAATTTGAAGTTGGTTAATTTACCGTGGTTCTCCTTTTGTGTGACTTTCATTGTGTTTCTTGTTGTAGTCTGTGTTACTTAGTTTCTCGAGTAGTTATGGAGAAAAAAAATACTTAATAATGTTGAGATGACATGAGTTGGTTTGGTACATGGGAATGATTTTGTCAACGAAAAGTTAAATGATCAGTTGCACGGTTAACTATGGTTAAAGAAAAATAATGAAATGAATGGGTGTTGAGATAAAGAACTTTGTGAATCCACTATAATTTATCAACTTCTAAAGTTACTATTATTGGTACTAATATTAATATAGAGGTAGAGGTTTTTGTGAATCCCATAGGTTGGGCTTGAGTTCTTGATAATATAAATATATATATACACACTATATGTTCTTGTGATTTCTATACACACCCTGTCCAAGTTGAGAACCATGTGTCGAACACCCCCATTGTCACGGGGAAGGGTGTTTTTCCAAACATCCCAGTGGGAGGATGGATGGTTGGACACCCGCTCTTCCCTCCTCCCTATTCTAGGTGGTGATAGCCCAAGATTCTTCAGGTAGGTTGTGGCTTGTGAGGCTCAGGTGTGTGTGGGCAAGTTATGTTTTCCCAAGTGTCTTCGGGATGAGGTGTGGTTGTGGACCAGGTGTCTGTGGGCGAGATGTGTTGTGATTGTGTCCTAGGTGTCTGTGGGCAGGATGTGTTGTGGTGGTGTCCCAAGTGTCTATGGGAGGGATGTGTTGTGGTTATGGGGCCCAGGTGTGTGTGGGTGGGATGTGGTTTAATTTTTTTGGAAGAGGTGGGAGAACAAGGACACTTTTTGTTAGGGTGTGAGAGCAGCTAATCTGTGGGAAAGTGGTATGTGGTAACCTATCATCAATGTTCTTAATATATTACATTAATTAACTTGAATTATTTGGTGAGTGTGCCTTGGTGAGGTGGGGATGGTTAGTATGCCTCGTTAGGTGTTGTTCATTCTATTTTCTCACGGGAGCATTAGTATGCTTATCTCACTTGTTCCCAAGACTTAGGTTTTACTACTGAGTATAATTTTATGCTCACCCTATGTATATAAACTGCTTTCAGGTTTCTAGGAGGATTACTTAAACTGTGTTGGACGATACTAGTTCGAACGTTGGGATAGTTTTTGTGTCGCTGCTTAGCTTTGTTTTGGTATCAAATTTGGAGTTTTTATTGTATTTGTAATAGTTTTATTTTAAACATTAATGTGGGATGGATTTTAGCATTATTTTATATATTTATTAGAGTTTTTTGAGGTTGAAACATCTTATCTCCCAATCTTGTTTTCTATAAAAGGGTAATGTTTCCCATTTTGTGAGATTGTGTACCCTTGGTGCTGATCGCCACCCCAGGGTCTACTGAAGGTGAGACTCAGGGGTCATTATCTCTCTTTCTTCATTAAAAGATCATGAGGGGCATCTTTGGAGGGAGGGGTTAGGGTAAAAATGATATCAGAGGTGATTATTGGGAGATAGAATGGAGTTTGGAGTTAGGAATAGTGAGGATTTCATGGGTTGGTAGGAAAATAGTTTCAGGTGATCTTGGAGCGTGACATAGTCCAGGGAAGATCGGCTGGGACACGGGATTTTAGGGCCCCCTTGATTCGATTCAAGGACTCTGAGCCTATTGAACCACCAAGTGAGGCTACACTGTTTTCAAGGTAGAGACCTAGGAAAGGTACATGAGTCATAATGACTTGTGTTACTATTTGAATTGGGTGTTTTTATGAAATTGAAATGAATAATGAGTTAAAATAAATCTTAAATAAAATTTCATCCTATTCGATCTTAGGAATTTCTTGTTTACCTTTCAGTTATGGCACTCGGTCTTCGTCTGTGTGTGGCTCACTCGGTTGAGGCTCAATAAACTGGTCTGGTTGATTGGTGGAGGGTTGATCTAGCGGAGGAGGATGACTAGTGGTAGAGAACGTTATGTGCTTTCCAGCAACAAGTCTTGTGAAAGTACGAGGGTAGTTTTTCAAATATAGAGATAGAGAGATGGATTGAGGAGCTTGAGATCACTTTTAGTTTCATCTGGGCTCTATCAGAGTACTGGGTTCCTTTAGCAGTGAGTCAAAAGCGGGGAGTTGTGCGTCAGTGATGGACGTTGTACCGGGGGGAGGAAGGGGGATGACGTTCTATGGGTCAATTTCGAGGTGTTAGGAACCGGATTATTTTCATCAACCATGAAGGATGAGAAGAGGTATAAGTTACTCTCCCTCCAGCAAGGGAGTATGTCAGTAGAGGATTTGGGATTAAGTTCAAGGATCTCATTCATTTTTTTCCAGAATCTCTTTCCGAATGGGGAGTCTTGTACGAGGCACCTAGAGGAGTCACTTCATCCTTCTATCATGTACGTGGTTACTCCCTTTAAGTTTCTGATATAGAAGGTTCAGAAGAAGATGTAGGTGGTTGAGCGGATACACACGCGAGGTGGTCTACCACGATAGGGGAGCTAGTAGGGTTCTTCGAGAGGCAGGTTTACTAGTAGTAGGTCCTTCGAGTTTTCGACCAGTAGGGAATCGACCTCAACAGTTTCCGTTTTGACCTTTTGGTCCTCATGCCTTTCCCATGGACATGGTGCTGATGTGTTTCTTTTGTGGGGTTCGTGGCCATCTACAGAACCAGTGCTCAGTGATCATTCGAGCTCAGTATGGTGGAGGTGGATAGGTTCAACTCTAGCCTTAGCAGTAGTTTCTAGCTAGGTTGTTCCAGTAGATGGGACAGCAGGCTCATGTTCCACCGAGGGGAGACGGAGCAGGTGAAGTCTGACCTCAGAGTGTTCCTCAGGTACCTCGACCTGGTCGTGGTCATGGGGGAGTCTTCATAAGAGGAGCATAGGAGCTAGGTGTGGTCAGTTTCATGCAGAAGAGGCAGCAGTTCCAGCAAGGCCAGATATCATTAGAGGTATGATCGGTTTGTTCAGTACTCTTGCATGCACTTTTTTGATTTAGGAGCTTATCACCCATTTATTGCACCAACTCTAACTTACTCTTTGATACTAGATGTAGAGATTCTTCTCGTTCCCCTCATGGGGTGCTTCAATGTTGTTCGCAAAGTTGGATGGTATTCTGAGGTTTTGCATAGACTACCGGGAGTTGAATCAGGTGACTGTCAAGAACCGTTACCCTCTTCCGATTATAGAAAATCGTTTTGACCAACAGAGAGGGTCATGTTGGTTTTCTAAGATCAATCTACGGTCTGGATATCACCAGTTGAGGGTGAAGAAGGGAGGTATCCTAAAGAATTCCTTCAGATGCAGGTATGGGCACTTTGAGTTCATATTCATGTTGTTTGGTGTTACGAATGCGCTAGCTGTGTTCATGGGCATTATAAACTCTGTCTTTTGTGAGTTCTGGCACCAGTTAATCATCATATTTATCGAAGACATCTTGATCTACTCAAATTCCAAGGAGAAGCACGTCAAGAATCTCATAACTATCTTACTGGTTCTTCGATGCCACCAACTCTACAGAAATATTTCCAAGTGCAAGTTCTAGACACGAGAGGTGAATTTCCTTGGGCATGTGGTGTCTTAGGTTATATAAGTGGACCCGTTAAAGGATCAAGCAGTTTTTTCAAGGGAAACACCCAAGAAAGTGGCGGAAGTTCGCAGTTTTTTTGGTCTTGCAGGCTATTACTGGAGGTTTGTACCCAATTTCTCTCGAGTTACACCTTTGTGGATAGTTATGACCAAAAAAGACCAAGATTTTGTGTGGAGTGAGCAGTGTCAGGCAGCATTAGGCTATCTGAAGTGTAAGTTGATCAGTGGTTTGGTTGCTATAGGAATGGGTGATGTTCAAGGTGTTTTGTTATATTTCTCATCTAGTCTTGGGATGCGTCTTGATGCAGCATCAGTGATCTCTTATAGGTCTATGCAGTTATGTCCCCACGAACGTAACTATTCCACCCATGATATAGATATATCAGTAGTTGTGTTTGCACTAAATTTGTGGTGACATTACCTCATTGGGGATCACTTTGTGGTCTTTATGGATCACAAGAGTTTGAGGTATATCTTTTCCCAGCAAGATATAAACTTGAGACAGTGAAGGTAGATGGAGTTTCTTCAGGACTATTATTTTGAGATCTAAAAATTAGGAAAGGTAAATTTCTGAGCTGATGATCTGAGTAGAATGTCGTAGAAGATGGTTGTTCATGAATCTATAGATTCTTGGAAGGTGATGGAGGAGTTAGCAGTCTTGCACTTAGATGCAGGAATGGATGGAGGAAGAGGTTGTTTGATTAAAATGACATTGCAGTCTTCTCTGATGTAGCAGGTGGAGGAGTCTCAACAGGGAAACTCAGAGCTAGAGGTGGTGCGCGATCGCGTTGACCATAGTAATGCTCTGAAGGAATGGTTGGAGGATGGTCAGAATCAGATTTTTTTCTTTAGAAGACTGTTTATTCCAATGTCAATGAGAAAGGGAGTCCTCTGTGAGTTTTATAGGTCAACTTTAGCGGTACACCAAAGAGTTTTTATGATGTAATGTGGCTTGAGATTCATTTTTGGTGGTTGATAATGAAGCGGGAAGTAGCAGAGTTTGGGGCAAGATGTTGGGCCTGCCATCAAGTAAAGGTTGAGAACTATGTTCCTGGTGGTTTGTTGCAACCTTTGGATGTACCTGAGTGGAAATGGGATGACATCTCAATGGATTTCGTCATAGCGTTACCTAGATCTCAGGGAGGCTATGATGCTATATGGGTGATAGTGGATCAGTTGATGAAATTGGCTCACTTCTCAGTGATCAAGGAGTCGGGCATAGTGGATGTATTGTCAAAGAGGTATATGGATGAGGTGGTGCGGTTTCAAGGAGTTTTGAGATCCATTGTCTCGGATTGGGATACACATTTTACCTCGTGGGTCTAGAGGTTTTGGCACCCAGTTACACCTCAGCACTGTCTTCCACCCTCAGACAGATGGGTAGACATAACGAACTATCCAGACATGTGAGAATATGTTGTGAGCATGCATCTTGGTCTTTGGAAGATCTTGGGTATGACACCTACCTTTGGTAGAGATTTCTTATAATAATATTTATCACTCTTCCATTGGCATGGATCTGTTCAAAGCCTTGTACGGAAGGTCATGTCTTTCACCTTTGTGTTGGACAGAGGTTGGGGAGATAGTTGTTCTTGGTCCTGATGTAGTGAAGAGGAAAACAGAGATATTTCAGTTTGTCTATGAGAGGATAAAAGTTCCATAGGACCGGAAGAATTTGTATGTTAGTTGCAGGATGAGGTCCTTAGAGTTCAAGGTTGGGGACCACGTGTTCTTGAAGGTTTCCCCTCGATGTGGGTAGCGGTGGTTTGGGAGAGGGAATAAAGATTCTCCCAGGTTCATCACACCCTTCGATGAGTTGGGGCGAGTTTGCGAGGTGGCATACCAGTTAGCATTTTCACCGTAGTTGGAGAGAATACATGACGTCTTTCACGTCTATGAACTTTGTCGGTATCTTCATGATGACTCTCATGTCATTAACTATGGAGAGTTGGATATCGAAGATGATGTGATGTTTGTGGAATGACCAGTGGAGATCCAAGATCATCAGGAGAAGGTGTTACATGGACGGAGCATTCCTTTGGTTCGTGTGTTGTGGAGGCATGGTGGCCTAGAGGAGAGTACTTGGGAGTGAGAAGTGCATATGTGTACTGAGTACCCAGAGTTGTTTTGAGTTTTTACTTGTTCTTTTTTTCCTTGTAATGTGATGTTTTAACTTTTTTTACTATGATATGAGTTGTTTCCTTGTTCCATAATGTGTGATAAAGTTCTAATGTGTGAAAAGGGGAAGACCGGATTCCTAATCGAGACACATTAATTGTGATGTGATTAAACCCGTGTAGGCAAGTCAATGCCACCCAGAGCGGATAGTATCTTGACATGGAGAACAGGATTCTCTAATTCGTTTCTTTGAGACAGTATGGTTTTTCTGCTTGTATGGTGTGCCTTGTGGTTTTTTGGGTTGGCATATGCTGGGGGAGGTGTTATTAGATGTCGAGGTTTCACTCTATCTTTAGAACAACATAGGGTGGTTTATCGTTAAAATTTGATGTGTTTGGTTGTTAGCGATGTTTCAAGTGTAGCGGGATCCTTGAGAGGTATCTCGTGGGGTGGTTGATTGGACCCTTGTTTTCCTTCTGGGTTTGCTTATGAATTCTTTAGCATGAGAATAGTTTGAGAGGTATCTCATGCAATGGTTTGGACCTCTCTGGTACATTACTTTGTGAAAATCTAGTGTTTGAAGTTTTCTGGGAGGTCAAAGGGACTCATTTCAAGAGTTTACCAAATTTCCAGTTTTTCCAACTATAGCTCGCAGTGGTGTGTTGCAATGGTGAGTCGCACCAATGAGTCGCAATGGTGAGTCGCACCGGTGAGTCACATCGGTGAGTCACACTAGTGAATCGTCGCAGTGAGTCACACCAGTGAGTCGCAGCGGTGAGTCACACCATTGAGTCACAACAGTGAGTTGCAACGGTATCTCATCAATGGTAACTCACACCGGTGAATCATCCACCGGTGACACGCACCGGTAACTTGTAAACGGTAACTCACACTGGAGACTCATCCACCGGTGACTCATTTCCAACAATTGGTAAAATTCCAGAATTCTCCAGTTTTTCATGTTTTCCCCCTTAATGTTTTATTTGACATAAAATGAATTTAATACCATATTTAATGGTTTTTGAAGACATTTTGAATCATATATATCTTCTAAAAACCTAAATATTCCTTTGACTTTTAAACAATGTGGCCTTGGTCCAGATCTGCCTTTAATGACTTTTAAAAAACTGTTTCTCCTGATGATTTTAAGATGTAGCCATTCTAAAGCTGAGATATTCTATTCCTTGTACACTTCCCTTTCTCCTAATACTGGACTTCCTCATAACCTTTCTTCCCCCTGAGGAGTCCTGCCTTTGTGTTGCACCAGTTGGTTCATGTTTTCCTTGTAATTTTTGGCTGTATGAGCACCCCCTGATTTGGCACATTAAGGAGGTGTTGATCACCTCTTCTTCCAAGTAGGTTTACTTTGTCTTTCGTCTATCTTTTATCTATGCATCATGTGGGGTGGGTGTATCAATTTTTCTTGAGAACACAGTCGAATTTGGATTAACGAATATAATTAAACCAAAAAAGATCAATCTATGGGGTTTGGGGAAAGTGAAATATGATCGTACTGTTTATTTGATATTTTGATCAATATTGTAAATTGTATGGTCTATATGCCTACTGAAAATCATGGTTGTTGGGGGCCTTTGGTTGCGCACAGAATTTTCATAAATGCATGTTTGTCTGCTTCTCGTTAAACAAATACATGGAATCTGTTAATCATGTATACTCTGCTAAAATAAATTGATTCCCCAGGATCAAACTGTTTCTATGATATCCCCTAAATTAACAAGTGTAAATTGAGTGAGGGATGCTTTGTTAAATCTAAATATGTCTTTCCTTGATTTGTGGGGTGGTGTGATGTGTTCAAGATTGTTCTAACTTGTGGTGATGTAGGGTTGTGGGCATGGCTGTGTGATGTGGGGTGGTTCGGATGGTGTAATGGAATCATGGGTTGAGAGATTGTTTGTGAACTTGGATGTGGCTAAAAAAGGGATGTGGATTTGGAATGGATGGGAAGTGTTGTACAACAGGGTTGTGATAGGGTTGTGTGATTGTTTGTTACTGGGTGGGGCTGTGAGTTGGGGGTTTTATCTGTTGAGAGGATGGATTGGATGGAATGAATTTGAAGAATGATGATGATAGTGGTTGGTATGGGTAATTTTCCCGGGGTTTCTCCATGATTAGCATACAGAAATCTTCACCTCATGTCTCAGGATCAAAGGGGTATAATCCTACTACCCCTACTTCTGAAATGACCTCACTGGAAACTTCTGTTGAGGCTAGTGCTAAACCTGATTGATCCCACTAAACTGAGCTCAAAGAACCATTGGGAACTGGTTCAAGATATGGACAAAAAACCTATAGAAAAATAACTATGGACCCAAGACCCTAGTAAAGGAATATAAACCACTATCCCTAATACATTGTAAAATAAGTTTCTAAGGTTGACTCCCCACTGGTTAAAACCTCAAAGGTCCTGGCGCTTGAGACCTGTCACTAATAACTATGCTCCTCAGGGAACCCTACTAGATCCCCTATCATGAAAAGCTTCCTCACAAGTGCATCCAATTGACCACATCCCCTTTGTAAAGACCCGTAAAATTCAAGGGAAATTTTTTTCTTAATTTTCTTTAGAATTTTACAAGAGCGCGGTTTCAGACGGCACCTGATTCCGAGGCCCGGAGTGCCCGGAATTTTCCGAAGTTTGGCTCGGGTACGTTCAGTGAACGAACGAGCGGGAATTCCTAACTTTTGAACCGGTGCCCGGAATCGAATTCTGAGGACACCGATGAAATCGCAGCGCCGGTATTTGCTTAGAAACGCCTCTTCCGGAGTTGCGTTTGCTCAGACGTGGTTTTTAAATTTTGGGGCTTTAAGTCAGAAATAAAATAAAGTTTGTGCGGCAACTTTATTTTATTTCACTTAAGCTGCTTGGAAGCCACTTGAAGCCACTTAAAGGCGGCTTGATCTGAGCTGAACTAGATAGGATGCTATCCAGAAATATCCTACCCCCTTGGTAGGATATTTGTGAGGTGGGGCCCGCACGAGCCCCGCCGTTTCTTTCGCTAAGTAACGCACCCGCGAAAACCCGTCAAAGTAACTGAAAAGTCAACCGACGCGTTTTCTTTAATTCTTAACAGACCATTTAATTGGGCGGTTTATTTCGTGAATTAAATGGGCTGTTTCTTTCGTGAATTAAATGGGTCGTTTCTTTAGAATTGATGGATCGTTTCTTAACCGGTTTCGTGTGTTGGCATGTTTATAAAATAAGACCAACCTAAAAATCCTTTGAAAGGATTTGAGAGGATCTTGTTTCTTCATCTCCCCACGAAGAACGCGAAGAACGCGAAGAACGTGAAGAACGCGAAGAACGCGAAGAACGCCGGCGACCGAAATTCGACGACGCACACCGAGATCTGCGACGTCGACGAGCTTTACCCGCGACGTTCTTCGGCGACGCCTCTTCTTCCGCAGCCGATCCTCGTTCGGCAACTAAGGTAAGAATCGGATCGTTATTTCTCCCTTTTTAAATTTCAATAACAACGGATTTAAATTAATTAAATCCGTTTGTTCTTGATCCGGAGATTGGCGACGCGACGCTGGATACCGCGACGACGCGACTATCCCCCCTTCTTCCGCGACGAGCAATCCCGCGACGATCCCTCGTTCGGCAACGACAGCTGCGAGGTAAGGGAGGTTGGATTATTTTATCTTATTTCCCCCGTGTTAATTCTTTTTAAAGTGAAGAACATGATCTCCGACAATTTTAATCTATTTAAAATTGTTGTTGATTATTCCTCCCATGGATTATGACTAACGCGGAGGGTGCGGGTCTAACGAACAAGACCCGGCAACCCTCCGCCGATCTCTTTTGTTGTGCGGATATGGCGGACGACGACGAACCGCGCGGCAGGGGCGATCTGTTGGTCCCGCAGTGAAGGTCGGCCCCCGGGAGGAGCAACGGCGCAGACGGGAAAGGAATCGGGCCACCGGAGCATCTCCGGCGGCCCGCGGAAGGCGGCGGCGGCGCGGGTCACCGGCGCGGCGGCGCCGGCGACCGGAGGCGGCGGCGCCCGGCGCGCCGCCGTGGAAGAAGTCCGCCGCGGCTGAAGCCGCGGCGGCCCGGCCGCGTCCGCGTGACAGGCGGCCCCCCGCGGGGCCGCGTTTCGTTTGAGCCGCGGGTCAAGCCCGCGGCGCCCTCCTTCGGCCGCTCGGCCGAAGCCGAGCCGGCCGGTCCGGTCGGTCGGGCCGCGCCCAGGCCGGACCGGACCTGGCCTAGCCGGTTCGGGCCGGGTCGGGCCGACCCGGTTCGGGCCGACCCGGTTCGGCCGACCCAGGGGGGGTTCGGGCCGGGTCGCCCCGGGCCCAGAACCCCCGTTTCGGGCCCTCTTCGGTCTTTCGCCCATATCTTGGGCCTGGGACCTCCGATTGACGAACCGTCAGTGGCTACGCGATCCTTGGATCGAGACGGTCGTTTTGGTATATTATACTCAAGGTTTTGGGAGACTTTGGGTTCGGCCGGGTTGGTTCGTACACGAAACCAACCGGGCCCTCCGAGCGGAAACGCTCATAACTTGAGCTACGGACGTCCGATCGACGTACCGTCAGCTGTGGTAGTTTCCTCTAAGTGAGACGGAACTTTTGGCATACTCCGCCCGAGGATCGGATACAGGCGGAGTACGGTCGGGTTGGTTTTGCCCTAAAAACCAACCGGGCCCCTGGGACGGAAATGCCAATAACTCTCAGACCGGGCGTCCGATTGACGCGCCGTCTGTTGCGTTGAGATCCTGTTGTCGATACGGAACTTTTGGATACATCAACTTCGGACTAAGTGTCAGTTGATGTATCAGCCTCTCGGCTCGTGGAGCGGACCCTCCTAAACGAGCTCGCTATGTGCGGGAACCCTAGCGCTGGCTGTGACTTCGACGACAGAGCAGAGGTCCTCCGTGGACTGCGATGACGGCAGAGCAGAGATCCTCCGTGGACTGCAATGAAGGCAGAGCAGAGATCCTCCGTGGACTGCGACGACGGCAGAGCAGAGATCCTTCGTGGACTGCGGCGACGACTGTGCAGAGATCCTCAGTGGACTGCGTCGACTACTGCACTCAGCGATCCTACGTGGAACAGTGCTACCGAACCTGTGTGAGCTGAATCTTCTTTTTACCTTGAGCGGTGGAGCGCTTGGGTGTAGCGGCGGACCCGTGGTACTTGACAGTGGTGGTGCGCTTGGATGCAGCAGCAGACCCTTGGCGGTGGAGCGCTTGGTTGTAGCGGCGGACCCGCGATACTCTACGGAGTGTGTGCGCTTGGTTGTAGCGACAGACCCGCGACGGTGGAGACGTGCGTGCGGAGTACGGAGACCGTGTAGATGACTGAGACCTGACGACTGCTTGACCGACTCGACGTGGAGTGGGTCGACTAGCCCAGTGGACGGAGCGCCCAGTAGTTGGCAGCAGACCCACGGCGGACGGAGCGCCTGGTAGTTGGCGGCAAACCCGCGGTACTCGACAGGAGGAGTACCTCAGTAGGCTATCTGGGTGAGCGCCCGGTATTTGGCAGCAGACCCTCAGCGGACGGAGCGCCCGGTAGTTGGCAGCAGACCCGCGGTACTCGACAGGAGGAGTACTTCAGCAGTCTTAGGTTAGTGAGCAGTACCTCGGAGTCGTGACAGGACCACTGTACACTTCAGAGATGGGGCTCTTCAACATTTACGATTTCGATAATGAAAATCCTGGTTGAGCTGAATCGTATGTTACTCTCCTTTGTGGATTGTGTTGAACTATCCTATGTGGATTTTACTGTTTACTCTCCTTTGTGGATTGTGTTGAACTATCCTATGTGGATTTTACTGTTTACTCTCCTTTGTGGATTGTGTTGAACTATCCTATGTGGATTTTACTGTTTACTCTCCTTGTGGATTTGAGTCTTGCTTTCCTTTGTGGATTGAGTTGTTCTTGAGCTCGTGAGCAGAGCTAGAATTGGGGACTTAGGTATATGTATGGGCATATACCTAAGTCGAGTCAGATGTTACTTCGTGATTGAATCTTTCTTTTGTGCTATATCCTTTGTGGATTTCGGGAGACCTTCGGGGGTCTCGGGGTCCTTACTGAGTAGCTTGTACTCACCCCTGCACGGGCTATGCCCGCACCTTGCTGTGTTGGTTGCAGACGACGGACAGCGCTGATCTCGGTTGGGGCGTGGAGCAGGACGGTACCTGGAGGTGGACCACTGGGCGGGACGTGCTCGGAGCGGACGTGGGACCCGAGGAGCCTGGAGGCTATCCGTACCCACCCTTCAGGTGGGATTGCCAGTGGACGACACGAGGCCGCCGTCTTTTCTTCAGTTGTACTTTACTTTTCAGTTGTACTTTACAGTTGGGCTTGTATTTCCGGCCCCCTTTACTTTTCTGCACTTTACTTTCCGCTTGCTGACTCTGTGTGGTTGTTACTTATAAAGGCAATGCCTTCCCTGTTTACTGGGATTTTACGCCTTGGTGCTAGTCGCCAGCCCCTGGCCTATGGAAGGCGGGCTTGGGGTAGTCACGGCACGGGCCCCGAGGACGGGTCGTGACAAATTGGTATCAAAGGAGTTCGGTTCTACCGCAGACTCTGGTCTTTTTTCTATGTGAAGCAATAGTGTTTAGTATATTGAGTGTGGTTATCAGTCCAGGGAGTCCAGTGTTGGTGCGGCGGCCGACGTATCCGTACACCAGGACCCTGACTTCTGATTTCCAACTTAATGCACGAAAACACTGATTGCGTGTGTGTTTCCCAAAAGGTTTAAAGTCAGCTCAAACCAGGTCAGCTCACCAGGTATAAATCGTTGACCGTGACACAACTGTTCAGGATGTCACCATGCAGATAGTTAGCTGGAGTTCCGAGAGAGTTCTCGATGATGGCCCACCGAGCAGCGAGACTCCGGTGCAGGGCCCTTTTTCAGCGTTGGCACCTTCGGGTGGTGTACCAGCAGCACCACCACCCGTTAGGCAGAGGATGCCACTAGCTGACAGTGCACGCTAGCAGAGCGCGGTGCACGAGTTCCAGCAATAGAGGCCTCTGAGGATACGAGGCGAGACAGTTTTCCCAGGCAGCAGTGGACTGGATGGAGGCGGTTGCTAGAGTTCTACGCCTAGCTTGGATACTAGTAGAGCGGATGATGATCTTAGCTTCTGTTGTTTCCAGTGAGTGACCATGAGGTTGGTTCTTATAGTAATGAGGCTTCGGTACGCGAACCGATACCTGGGATAGTACCTACGGGTAGTGCGCCAGCTATGTCACTACCTGTTGGTCAGTAGACACTACCGGCGGTACCGGTAGCAGAGAATCACAGGCTTAGTGCCTTACATATGTTTTAGCACCAGATATCCCTCAAGTTTCGAGGTGAGCCTGACTCGTAGGCGGCTGAGGACTGGCTTGAGGAGGTGGTTGTGAGTTTTCTGGAGCTAATACAGCTTCGACAGTACGACATGACGGAAGCAGAGCACTCATCGTGGCTTACCAATCAATCTTAGTACTCGTTGGTTACGTTGTGATCAGTTCCTTAGACTCGAACTTCTGAGAGAAGTGTGTCTAAAGGAGATCCGAACCATTACTTTTCCTCTATGCATTTCTACCTATGCTAGGATGCTAGAGAGAACCTTTGTGGTTGTGAACGTTAGCAGTGAAAGGCAGGAAACTAGCGCCAGTCTCAGAGACTCGGGCGTGTAAAATGTTTCAGGAGGAGGAAGTGCTAAGGACAGATGAATCTGCAGGGTAGCAGACGTGGAAGCGGAGCTTAGAGAGCAGCATGTGGTGGTGTACATTTCGACATGTTACGACCACCCGACTTAGTAGTCCCCGCCAGGCTCAGGGAGCAGGAGGGCTGGGGAGGAGAGTAGCTGCATTGCGGTCAAGGAGTGTGACCCAGGAACTCTAAGAATGATTCGGGGTACGAATTATGTCTACTACGAGCTGCCATATCTATAGACATAGGAACCAATCATTCTACCCTTCCACGAATCATGTCCCAGACCTAGAGGTTCCGGGTAAGCCGTAGACTTGACCCTCACGTCTGGAGATACCTTTGGGAGGAGACTCGATAATCACACTTACGCCGACGGTGTGATTTGACCTCGAGGCGAGAGTTTCGGTTGGAATCTCTTGGTGACAGCGTAGAGGCCTTATGACGTTGATCTGGGTATGATTCACAAATCATACCCCGGTTGACTGTTTTAGGCAAACGTCGGAATGGGTTTTCCTTGGTCGGCGAAAAGGAAACCCTGGGCAGCACATGTTAAACTCAGGCATAAGAGGGTGTGGCCGATCACTCTTGAGTTGGTCAACCCTACCCTTGTGGCAGCAGGAGTTTTGAGTTTCAGTTCTAACCTAAAAAGGGAAACCTCTTGATTTCGAGGGTGACGAACACGTTCTTATACGGTCTCAACCCGATGAGGTTTCGAAGATGTGGCCGAGGCGGCATGTTATCTCCGAAGTTCGATGGACCCTTTCGATCTTCAGCAGGGTAGGCAAGGAGGTTTACTGCTTGACCCTACCACCTCAGTCGCACCGGGTGCATAATGTCCACCACGTGTCTCAGCTGTGGAGATACGTGTATGTTTCTTCACACGTCATCGACCCCGGGGAGTTGGACGTCGATGACAGGGCGACAAGCACGGAGGTTCTAGTAGAGATCGAGGATCGACAGGAGCAGGTTCTACGTGAACGGTTGCTTCCTCTGGGGTGCTTCTTGGGTAGCACGAGATCTTCAGGTGAGCATATGGGAGCGTAAAGCTCAGTTGCGTGCTCAGTACTACCTTGTTTCCCTTAAGTGTGAGTTGAAGCTTTACGAGGACGTAAAGCCCTGAGGTGGGAGTAATGTAAAGACCCGTAAAATTCAAGGGAAATTTTTTTCTTAATTTTCTTTAGAATTTTACAAGAGCGCGGTTTCAGACGGCACCTGATTCCGAGGCCCGGAGTGCCCGGAATTAATTTCTGAAGTTTGGCTCGGGTACGTTCAGTGAACGAACGAGCGGGAATTCCTAACTTTTGAACCGGTGCCCGGAATCGAATTCTGAGGACACCGATGAAATCGCAGCGCCGGTATTTGCTTAGAAACGCCTCTTCCGGAGTTGCGTTTGCTAAGACGTGGTTTTTAAATTTTGGGGCTTTAAGTCAGAAATAAAATAAAGTTTGTGCGGAAACTTTATTTTATTTCACTTAAGCTGCTTGGAAGCCACTTGAAGCCACTTAAAGGCGGCTTGATCTGAGCTGAACTGGATAGGATGCTATCCAGAAATATCCTACCCCCTTGGTAGGATATTTGTGAGGTGGGGCCCGCACGAGCCCCGCCGTTTCTTTCGCTAAGTAACGCACCCGCGAAAACCCGTCAAAGTAACTGAAAAGTCAACCGACGCATTTTCTTTAATTCTTAACAGACCATTTAATTGGGCGGTTTATTTCGTGAATTAAATGGGCTGTTTCTTTCGTGAATTAAATGGGTCGTTTCTTTAGAATTGATGGATCGTTTCTTAACCGGTTTCGTGTGTTGGCATGTTTATAAAATAAGACCAACCTAAAAATCCTTTGAAAGGATTTGAGAGGATCTTGTTTCTTCATCTCCCCGCGAAGAACGCGAAGAACGCGAAGAACGCGAAGAACGCGAAGAACGCGAAGAACGCCGGCGACCGAAATTCGACGACGCACACCGAGATCTGCGACGTCGACGAGCTTTACCCGCGACGTTCTTCGGCGACGCCTCTTCTTCCGCAGCCGATCCTCGTTCGGCAACTAAGGTAAGAATCGGATCGTTATTTCTCCCTTTTTAAATTTCAATAACAACGGATTTAAATTAATTAAATCCGTTTGTTCTTGATCCGGAGATTGGCGACGCGACGCCGGATACCGCGACGACGCGACGATCCCCCCTTCTTCCGCGACGAGCAATCCCGCGACGATCCCTCGTTCGGCAACGACAGCTGCGAGGTAAGGGAGGTTGGATTATTTTATCTTATTTCCCCCGTGTTAATTCTTTTTAAAGTGAAGAACATGATCTCCGACAATTTTAATCTATTTAAAATTGTTGTTGATTATTCCTCCCATGGATTATGACTAACGCGGAGGGTGCGGGTCTAACGAACAAGACCCGGCAACCCTCCGCCGATCTCTTTTGTTGTGCGGATATGGCGGACGACGACGAACCGCGCGGCAGGGGCGATCTGTTGGTCCCGCAGTGAAGGTCGGCCCCCGGGAGGAGCAACGGTGTAGACGGGAAAGGAATCGGGCCACCGGAGCATCTCCGGCGGCCCGCGGAAGGCGGCGGCGGCGCGGGTCGCCGGCGCGGCGGCGCCGGCGACCGGAGGCGGCGCCGGCGACCGGAGGCGGCGCCGGCGACCGGAGGCGGCGGCGCCCGGCGCGCCGCCGTGGAAGAAGTCCGCCGCGGCTGAAGCCGCGGCGGCGGCGGCGGCCGGTTCCGCGGCCGCGCGGAACCGGGAACGGACGCGGCGGCCCGGCCGCGTCCGCGTGACAGGCGGCCCCCCGCGGGGCCGCGTTTCGTTTGAGCCGCGGGTCAAGCCCGCGGCGCCCTCCTTCGGCCGCTCGGCCGAAGCCGAGCCGGCCGGTCCGGTCGGTCGGGCCGCGCCCAGGCCGGACCGGACCCGGCCTAGCCGGTTCGGGCCGGGTCGGGCCGACCCGGTTCGGCCGACCCAGGGGGGGTTCGGGCCGGGTCGCCCCGGGCCCAGAACCCCCGTTTCGGGCCCTCTTCGGTCTTTCGCCCATATCTTGGGCCTGGGACCTCCGATTGACGAACCGTCAGCGGCTACGCGATCCTTGGATCGAGACGGTCGTTTTGGTATATTATACTCAAGGTTTTGGGAGACTGTGGGTTCGGCCGGGTTGGTTCGTACACGAAACCAACCGGGCCCTCGGAGCGGAAACGCTCATAACTTGAGCTACGGACGTCCGATCGACGTACCGTCAACTGTGGTAGTTTCCTCTAAGTGAGACGGAACTTTTGGCATACTCCGCCTGAGGATCGGATACAGGCGGAGTACGGTCGGGTTGGTTTTGCCCTAAAAACCAACCGGGCCCCTGGGACGGAAATGCCAATAACTCTCAGACCGGGCGTCCGATTGACGCGCCGTCTGTTGCGTTGAGATCCTGTTGTCGATACGGAACTTTTGGATACATCAACTTCGGACTAAGTGTCAGTTGATGTATCAGCCTCTCGGCTCGTGGAGCGGACCCTCCTAAACGAGCTCGCTATGTGCGGGAACCCTAGCGCTGGCTGTGACTTCGACGACAGAGCAGAGGTCCTCCGTGGACTGCGACGACGGCAGAGCAGAGATCCTCCGTGGACTGCAATGATGGCAGAGCAGAGATCCTTCGTGGACTGCGACGACGGCAGAGCAGAGATCCTTCGTGGACTGCGGCGACGACTGTGCAGAGATCCTCAGTGGACTGCGTCGACTACTGCACTCAGCGATCCTACGTGGAACAGTGCTACCGAACCTGTGTGAGCTGAATCTTCTTTTTACCTTGAGCGGTGGAGCGCTTGGGTGTAGCGGCGGACCCGTGGTACTTGACAGTGGTGGTGCGCTTGGATGCAGCAGCAGACCCTTGGCAGTGGAGCGCTTGGTTGTAGCGGCGGACCCGCGATACTCTACGGAGTGTGTGCGCTTGGTTGTAGCGACAGACCCGCGACGGTGGAGACGTGCGTGCGGAGTACGGAGACCGTGTAGATGACTGAGACCTGACGACTGCTTGACCGACTCGACGTGGAGTGGGTCGACTAGCCCAGTGGACGGAGCGCCCAGTAGTTGGCAGCAGACCCACGGCGGACGGAGCGCCTGGTAGTTGGCGGCAAACCCGCGGTACTCGACAGGAGGAGTACCTCAGTAGGCTATCTGGGTGAGCGCCCGGTATTTGGCAGCAGACCCTCAGCAGACGGAGCGCCCGGTAGTTGGCAGCAGACCCGCGGTACTCGACAGGAAGAGTACTTCAGCAGTCTTAGGTTAGTGAGCAGTACCTCGGAGTCGTGACAGGACCACTGTACACTTCAGAGATGGGGCTCTTCAACATTTACGATTTCGATAATGAAAATCTTGGTTGAGCTGAATCGTATGTTACTCTCCTTTGTGGATTGTGTTGAACTATCCTATGTGGATTTTACTGTTTACTCTCCTTTGTGGATTGTGTTGAACTATCCTATGTGGATTTTACTGTTTACTCTCCTTTGTGGATTGTGTTGAACTATCCTATGTGGATTTTACTGTTTACTCTCCTTGTGGATTTGAGTCTTTCTTTCCTTTGTGGATTGAGTTGTTCTTGAGCTCGTGAGCAGAGCTAGAATTGGGGACTTAGGTATATGTATGGGCATATACCTAAGTCGAGTCAGATGTTACTTCGTGATTGAATCTTTCTTTTGTGCTATATCCTTTGTGGATTTCGGGAGACCTTCGGGGGTCTCGGGGTCCTTACTGAGTAGCTTGTACTCACCCCTGCACGGGCTATGCCCGCACCTTGCTGTGTTGGTTGTAGACGACGGACAGCGCTGATCTCGGTTGGGGCGTGGAGCAGGACGGTACCTGGAGGTGGACCACTGGGCGGGACGTGCTCGGAGCGGACGTGGGACCCGAGGAGCCTGGAGGCTATCTGTACCCACCCTTCAGGTGGGATTGCCAGTGGACGACACGAGGCCGCCGTCTTTTCTTCAGTTGTACTTTACTTTTCAGTTGTACTTTACAGTTGGGCTTGTATTTCCGGCCCCCTTTACTTTTCTGCACTTTACTTTCCGCTTGCTGACTCTGTGTGGTTGTTACTTATAAAGGCAATGCCTTCCCTGTTTACTGGGATTTTACGCCTTGGTGCTAGTCGCCAGCCCCTGGCCTATGGAAGGCGGGCTTGGGGTAGTCACGGCACGGGCCCCGAGGACGGGTCGTGACACCCTTCCTTCTAAACCTCTAGATACATCATTAACGTAAAGGGAGTAACTGAATACAAGATATAAGGATATAGAACATCATCAAGACGTCTCACACTTGTATCTTCATTCCGAAAAAGGTCAATGTAAAAATTAAATAGGTCTCTAAACTTGATCCCTAGCTCCCATACTGACATAATACCCTACTGAAGAGAAATAATCTCATGACTCTTCACTAAATTCATGGTTGATAAAAGAAACTCCACCTGAAACTCTTTCTGAAAGTTTACCAATAAAACATCTATCACCTTCTACTCCCCCAGAAACACCATACACCACTGAAGCATAGCTCCTTGCATTTGACTACCAAAGGGACCTAGTACTTCATTAGGGCCCGAATCAGACTAAAGTGGATCTCACGCTCCTCCAACCATATTTCTGTCTCTACATCGGAAATGTTTCCCTCATACTTCCCCAAAACATGTTGTTAAAAAGTGCAAAACATCCCCTACCAAATATCATCCTCATCAATTGGATTGGCCCTTCGATGATAAATTGGACAAGCCTACTGAACCACACTCATATGATGACCTGGATCCATTCATGAAAATCAAATAGAATAGCCTAATCACGGTATCATGAAATATTATTAAGATTGATTTAATTTATTTTATTTTATTTTACTTTATTTTAAATCCCTAGGACCACCCATTTCAAATAATAACACAATTCATCATGATGAATGTACCACTCTTAGGTTTATACCCTACAAAAGGTCCACCTCACCTGGTCATTCAATAAACTCAAAGTTCATGCACTAGATCATGGGGGACCCTAAAATCCTATATTCTAGCTAGTCTCCCTAATCAATGTCACAAACCAAGGTCAAATGGAACTATTTACATACCAACTAATGAAATCCTCACTGTGCCTAAATCCAAACTCCATCTTATCCCTCAATAATCACCTTTGATACCACTATGTCACAACCCCCTCCCACCAATGATACTACAATGAACAGAGAGAGAGAGAGAGAGAGATAATGAACCCTGATTTCCACCTGCAATAAGCCCTATGTTGGCAAATAGCACCGATGGTATAAAAATCTCATAAATGGGAGGCATTACCCTCTATAATAAAACAAGATCAGGAGATTAGATGAAGAAAATGTAAGAAACACTATGTCATAATATAAAAAGAAATCCAAAAACCATTCCACAATGAATGTATAATAAAATTGATACAGATAAAAGTCTCCAAAAGTAAATACCCAAAAGAAAAGATAAAGTAGTGAAACAACTATCCAAAATTGCGAGATAGTAATATCCAGCATGGTCCATGTAATCCTACCAGAAACCTGAAAATCAATTTATAAACTTAGGGTGATCATACAAGTATACTCACTAGGGAAACCAAATTCACTTATGCACATGTGAAAGAAGAAGAAGAATTCACCCATGAGAAAACAACAGAACCAAATAGCACCTAATCAAGTCATCTATCCAAACCCATCATCACCAAGGCATGCTCACCAAATAATGTATCCAAGTATAATAACATAATAAGAAGTATATCAATAAAGGTAACACCACACCAATTTACCACTAATTTATTGCTCTTACACCCCAACGTCATATATCCTAGAACTTCCATCTCTTTTGTACAACATATTCCACCACCCTATAGGATGGTCACATCACATCTTGTCTGGAGACATCTAGGCCACTACCACACAACACAGTCTCATCACATCTCACCCGAAGACACCTAGGACACCATATCACAACACAGTCTCATCACATATCACCCAAATACACATGGTATACTTTCCCACAACATAGTCTCATCACATCTCACTCGAAGACACATGGGCCATCACCCCACAACACGGTCTCATCACATCTCTCCCTAAGACACCTATCCTACTTCCCCACAACATGGTCTCATCACATCTCACCCGAAGACACCCGATTTATCACCCCACAACACTATCACATCACATATTTCTCGAAGAGACCTATTCCATTATCTAGTGCACTATCAGACGTCCATCCATCACAACTTATTCATATCTACTCACCTAGAAGAGAGAGTAGGAAAGAGCGGGTAGCTAGTCATACATTCTCATTACTGAGATGCTGGAAAAAACACCTCTATATAAATGTATGGGTGTCAGCACATAGTGATCGATGTGGGTAGGGTGTGTATATAAATAACAAGAAATATATGAGGTATATATATAACCAAAAAAACAAGCCCAACCTATGGGGCCACAAAAATAACTCACAAACTCACAACATCCCCACTTTTTTCGCCACCTCTAATTGTAGAAATCCACACAAAAAACACATTCCATAAACCACTTTTTTATTTTATGCCATGAAAAGTTTATTAAAACATCCCATTCCTTTCATTATTTATCAAAAATCGCATTCAACCACATAACCTGTTATTATTTTGTTCATTAACCATTTCCATCCAATTAACCAAACAAACCCATTTCATTTCAATCATTATTAACCAATTACATTACTACTTGAGAAACAAGCACAACACATCACAACACAACACAAAAAAACAAGACATCAAACTTAACAAGACAACTAACCCTACATCACTGTTATCTCTCAGCCACATCACAAACCACCTTCCATCAATTCTTCCCAACAATCCGACCAAACAAACCATCACATTGCCTCCATAGAATGACCAAAAAAATCATCACATCATCACCCCATATCATGGCCAAAAAAACCATCACATCATCACCCCACAACATGACTAAACATCATAACACATCACAAAATGGATTACAGATTTAGAAAGGGTATTTTTATCAAATTCACTTATTTATTTGAGGGGCATTATCACACAAGACAAAAATCCAGGGGAAACCATTTTATTAGCCAAATATAAGTGGTTAGGAAATTACTATTGATGCGTTTCCAGAAATCTCAAAAACGAGTAAGCGAGCAGACCAGTGTATTGTAGACGAATCCAACAAGGCTTAAAGGCAATGCCACCCGCCAAGGTTCCTCCACTCTTAAAGACCACGTCACCAGCAATGGAAATGCACCACCAATTCTGGTCAAAGGGAAAAGGCTAAAGCTAGAAGAATGCACAGCAAGCTTCACAAATTCGTCCAATTCAAAAACCTCCATTTCAAAGGGATGATAATACATTATAAAGACAAAATTAAGAAAGGAAAATGTCCCAATTCGAGTTACAAAGCATGGGGAGCCCAAAAAGAATATAAAAAGCATAAAACAACACTTTTACAAGCCATTTAATGACCCCACTAACTAAAGTAGCGGGATTCTCTCTTAATGATACTGTTCTCCACCTTCTCTCTCCTTATTAATGCGCTTCTACGAATTTTCACCCTTTTCCATGTGGATAATTGATTTTGGGTCCCAAATAAGTTTGTTGTGGCCCACCATAGTGTTGGACATCAAAAAGTGTGGGCTGGTCCAATTCGAACAACAATTGGGATTGGAATTTTTATCAAGCCCAAAATTATTCTCCTTGGGTTGAATCTGATCCATATCATTCTCCCCCGGTTGAAGAGGATTTTCCCTCAAATCCATGATATCATCTTCTTCAATGTAAGGAGATAAGTCCCCGATGTTGAAAGTTTCAGAAATGCTGCCAAAATTATCTGGTAAATCAATTTTGTAGGCATTGTTTCTCACTCGTTAAAGCACTTTGAATGGACATTCAGCTCGTGGTGCCAGCTTGCTCTTCCTTTTGGATGGAAATCTCTCCTTGCGAAGGTGAATCCACACTTTGTATCCAGGTTGTAAAATATCCTACTTCCAATTCTTGTTTTCTCGCCTCTTGTATGATTCATTAGACTTCTCTATTTGATCATGAATAGATTCATAGAGCTTCTTCATCTGCTTTTTCTTCTCCTCCGATCAATATTTACCTAAAAATCAAGAGGCAAAGAGCACAATTCTATAGGAGTGATTGGATTGATTCCATAAACCACTTCGAATGGAGAATGTCGAGTGGTAGCACTGGGAGATCTATTGTATGAAAATTCAGCTTGTGCAAGTTGCAAATCCCAATCTCTCATGCTCTTGTTCACCAATGTTCTCAGAATAGTGCCCAATGTACGATTGGTAACTTATGTTTGCCCATCCGTTTGAGGGTGATGGGATGTGCTGAAAAGAAGTTCCGTACCGAATTTCCCCCATAATGTCCTAAAAAAATGGCTGATAAATTTTGTGACTCTATCTGAAACGATGATGTGAGGAATTCCACGAAGGCGAACAATCTCATTGAAAAACAATTCTGCCACTTTCACCGCATCTTCAGTCTTATGACAAGGTATGAAATGAGCCATCTTAGAAAATCGATCAACAACAACCATTATTGAATCTTTACCTCACTGAGTATTTGGTAAATCCATAATGAAATCCATGCTGAGATCTTCCCATGGCTGCTCCGGAATAGGTAACGGAGTGTATAAACTAGGCTTGAAATGACTCTTTTCTCTTTGACATGTTCCGCATCTCGAAAGAATATCCTGGACATCTGATTGTATCTTCGGCCAGTAGAAATGCTCCTTTAGTATCTCCAAGGTTTTATGGATGCCAAAATGACCAGCAAGTCCCCCTTCATGTGCTTCCCGAATGATAAACTCCCTGTAATTACCCTTTGGAAAACACAACTTGTTTCTCTTAAAGAGAAACCCATCATGTACAGAATAATACTCCAAAAATCCATCTTGACATTAGATTAAAATAGAATTAAACTCTATATCATGCTGATAATCTTCTCTCATAAGCTGAAATCCAAGAATTCGAGCATCAAGAATTGTAAGTAATGCATACCTCTGAGATAAAGCATCTGCCACCAGATTATCTTTCCCTTTCTTGTATTTTGACACAAATGAGAATGATTGCAAGAATTCTACCCACTTTGCATGCCTCGAACTCAACTTGTTTTGACCATTGATAAACCTCAATGCCTGATGGTCAGAATGAAGAACAAACTGTTTCGGTCTCAAATAATGAGACCAATGATCTAGGGCTCTTATAACCGAATAAAATTCCTTATCATAGGTGCTGTAATTCCTCCTTAAATCATTCAGTTTCTCACTGAAATATGAAATAGGACGCTTGATTTGGATGAGAACAATGCCTATCCCAACTCCACTTGTATCACATTCTACTTCAAAGACTTTATCAAAATCAGGAAATGCCAAAACCGGTGTTTCACACAACTTTTTCTTAATGATTTCAAATGATTCATTTGCTGCCTTTGACCACTCAAATTTCCCCCTTTTCAAGCATTCAGTGATAGGTGCCATGATAGTGCTGAAATTGGAAACAAAGCAACGATAAAAAGATGCCAAACCATGGAAACTTCTTACTTCGGTGATGGATTTTGGTTGTGGCCAAGACTTGATTGCTTCCACTTTTGATTCATCCACCATGATGCCTTCCTTGGTTACCACATATCCCAGAAACACCACTTTTTTTTAAAAGAATTCGCATTTTTTCATCTTTCCATACAGCTTGTGTTTCCGTAGCACGTCAAATACCCGCTGAAGATGACCCACATGGCTCTCTACATCCTTGCTGTAAATCAAAATATCATCCAAATAAACAACTACAAATTTACCAATGAATGGTTTCAGAACTTCATTCATGAGTCGCATGAATGTGCTAGGAGCATTTGAGAGGCCGAATGGAATGACCAACCACTCAAAAAACCCGCCTTTAGTTTTGAAGGCTGTTTTCCACTCATCCCCTTAATTCATTTGAATATGGTGGTATCCACTACGAAGATCAACCTTCGAAAAGATTGATGAACCATGTAGTTCATCAAGCATATCATCGAGTCGTGGAATGGGATACCTGTATTTGATGGTAATATTATTGATAGCTCTACTATCAATGCACATGAAATACGTACCATCTTTATTCGGTGCCAATAATGCAGGAACAAAACACGGGCTCATGCTAGGCCTTATAAAGCCTCGATCCATCAACTCCTCTACTTGCTTCTGTAATTCCCTTGATTCTCCAGGATTACACCGATATGCTGGTTTATTTGGAAATTGTGCACCTGGTACAAGATCAATCTGGTATTCAATGCCTCTAAATGGTGGTAATCCTTCTGGAATATCATTAGGAAAAACGTCATGATATTCCCCAATTAAGGAATGAGCTAACGGATGTTGATGACTCTTCTCATCATGGCTTGAATTTTCCATCATCAACATATCAAAAACTGACTTTTGATTATTTATGGCTTTATCCACTTGAGCATTGTTGATAAAGATACTATCTTTGGGCACTTCAGGAACAGGTTTTTCTTGAAGAGTTTAGGATGGCTTCAAAGGAGCAAGTGTGATATTCTTTTCCCTAGATCGAAAAGAATATGTGTTCTTCCTCCCATCATATTTCACTTACCTGTCAAACTGCCAAGGCCTTCCCAACAACAAGTGACAAGCATCCATAGGAATAACATCACATAATAATTCATCAGCATAGTTCTTACCAATGGAGAATGAAATCAGAACCTATTTGTTGACTTGGAGAGTGCTCCCATTGTTCAACAATTGCAATTTATACGAGCGAGGATGATTCTGAGTTGGAAGCTTCAATTTCTCCACTAGTGTTGTTTAAGCCACATTTGTATAGCTCCCACTATCAATAATAACCATGCATACCCGCTGATTAATGGTGCAGTGAGTTTGGAACAAATTTTCTCTTTGATCTTCTTCCGGGCAGATTTGAGCTTGTAAAACTCTTCGTAGCACCAGCATGTTTCCCACATCATCTTCTTCCATAACATGTTCCTCATTTTCAGATTCTTCACCATCATGTTCACCCTCTTTGATCTCATCTTCAATCTCTTCAATCTCCTTAATAATAATAATTCGGTTGTTAGGGAAATTTGCCTGAAAATGACCATACCCATGGCATTTGAAACACTTTCGATTCCCACGTTCAAAGGAGTTGGACTTCCCTTTTGGTTATTCAATAGCCTTCTCTTTCCCTTTATCCAGTATCTTGTTTCTTCCAAATTCCTTCTCACCAACACCAGATTTATTAGAAGAAATACCTTTATAAAAAGTTGTACCTCTATTGGAGTTTTTGAGTGCAGGTGCCTTTGAGGTTCGCTTTTGCTTTTCCACCTTAATCGTCAGCTTGCAAACATCATCAAGTGAGCATAATGGTTGCAACTCCACTGAATTTGCAATTTCTTCATTTAATCCACCCAAAAACCTTGCAATTTTTTTCTCTTTATATTCTGGAACATCACTTCGCATCAATAAATGATCAAACTCCCGAATGTACTCTTCAATAGATTTATCTCCTTGTCGCAGGCTATGCATTCGGAAATAAAGATCTTGCTTATAATTATCAGGCAGAAATCGTCTCCTCAAAAGCTTTTTCAACTTCTCCCATGAACATATTTTGCCTTTGTCATCACGTTCCCGCTGTTTCTTCAGATTTTCCCACCAAAGAGATGCATAATCTTTAAATTTCAGAATGGCTACCTTGCACTTCTTTTCTTCAGAACAATTCTTAAATTCAAAGAACCATTTGATTTCCCGCATCTAATCCAAAAAATCATCCGGATTCATACTCCCATAAAAATCTGGAATGTCAGTCTTTAATCCTATTTCAATATCTTCATCATCTCTTCTTCTTCGCATATCCACCTCTGAATCACTGGAATCATCACCATTTTCATGATCTTCATAAAATGGAGATGCATTGCACCTATTACATGGTGATGGACGTCGAGGATGCTGCCGCGGTGGAGGGGAGTCAGGTCACCGTGCTCTCAAAAGTTGAGCAAGTTGCTCACCGATTTGAGTAATTTGTGATTGTAGCTGTGTGTTAGCTATTTCCCATAGAGCAGGAGGATTAGAAGATCTGCTCTTGCGATACATGATGAAGAGTAATAAGAAGAATGCGATAGAACTTACTCGTTGGAACCGCGGCTCTGATACCAACTGATGCGTTGCCGGAAAGCTCAAAAACGAGTAAGCGAGCAGACCAATGTATTGTAGCCAAATCGACCAAGGCTTAAAGGCAATGCCACCCGCCAAGGTTCCTCCATGATTAAAGACCACGTCACCAGCAATGGAAATGCACCACCAATTCTGGGAAAAGGGAAAAGGCTAAAGCTAGAAGAATGCATAATAAGCTTCACAAATTCGTCCAATTCAAAAACCTCCATTTCAAAGGGATGAAAATACATTATAAAGACAAAATTAAGAAAGGAAAATGTCCCAATTCGAGTTACAAAGAATGGGGAACCCAAAAGGCACATAAAAATCATAAAACAACACTTTCCCAAGCTATTTAATGACCCCACTAACTAAAGTAGCGGGATTATCTCTTAATGATACTTTTCTCCACCTTCTCTCTCCTAATTAATGCGCTGCTATGAATTTCCACCCTTTGCCATGTGGATAACTGATTTTGGGTCCCAAATAAGTGTGTTGTGGCCCACCATAGTGTTGGACATCAAGAAGTGTGGGCTGGTCCAATTCGAACAACAATTGGGCTTGGAATTTTTATCAAGCCCAAAATTATTCTTCTTGGGCTGAATCTGATCCATATCAACTATTAGGGTGACATCACAATAACACACAAAAATGTTTCAATATCATGAAAACCGAATTGAAAACAAAGCCCCCAACAACCACCATTTTCAACGGGGTTTTTAGCCCATATAAACACAAAATCAAAATAATATCAAAGTTATAAAAAACATGAAAATAAAACCCCTTTCCCCTTTAATTTCAATTAATAAATTATTTATCTTCATTAATCCGGTGAAAACTATATTACCAAAGATAATAAAAATAAAACCCCTTACACATGATGCACAATAAAGATAAATGAGGTAAACCCTACCTCAAAGAAGCCTTACTAACTCGCTGCACACTACATGGAGAAGAAGAAATTCTTCCAAACGACAACCGCACATAGGGAAACTGTGGATCAACCTACACTACACCCAAGTATCATCAAAATTCATCCCTCATACCACCCAAACCAAAACCTAACCACTATAGTGGATCTCTAAAAAAGAATAATAGAAGGAAATCCATAAGGAAGAGAGAAGGACACACCATGGATCACCAATGGGAATCCAATGGAACCCAAGGATTGAATAAGAAGAAGGAGGACTAGAAGATCCTCTAAAATCACTTAGGGTTCCTCCAAAAATGACAGGATGAGGTGATAGCTGAATGGGCGTATAATTTAATGAAAAAAACCTATTTAAAACCTATAACTTGCCTAATTTATGGCGTAAAACACACACTTGTGGTGTAAAATCCACAACTCTTCATAACTCACACCAAAAAACTAACTCCTAGGACATAAAACATTTTTACACCTAAAAACATGACACTTCGGGCTGGAATTAACTTACAACATAAAATAATTTCTTATGGCATAAAAACCTTTCATGCCAAGCCCCTATCCAAACACAAGTTTTAAACGAGTAGGCCAAACAAGTCATAAACCACCATCTTACTCCAAAAATCCCTCTTTTATAGTGTAAAATCTTACTAAAGTTCTATTATATCTCTAGCACCATTGAACCTCATGTATCCTCCTCTAAACACCTCCAACCGCCTTAGAAAAGTAATGTGTTAGGAAGGCATGAGTTGTTACATCCCTTTCCTCTTAGAGTGTGAATTGATTGAATCTAAGAGCATCATATCTATAAAATTTAAGGTATGTTCTCATTCATTTTTTTATTCATCATTCTTCTAGATCATACCTTTTCTCCTTGAATGGAACCTTATATCGGAGTTGTTTTTTCTAGATATAAGGGTTGTAATGTGATATGATTCAGTTTCTTATAGATCCATCACATAATTGGGAATTATTTTCCAGATCTTAATTGATCATTATGCATTATCTGAGAATCATTATGGTAAGTGATTACTATCATTTAAATTGTTCTATAAATTGATGAATTGGATATTATTAATTGGGCTTATTTATTTAGAGTTCCACTTTTCTTCTAAGAGCCCTCATTCTCATTAGTTTGGATTTTATGTAATTTTTGGATAATTCCTAGTGTTTCAAGGTGGTGTTTTCATAAATAGACTTTGTTTTATTTACCATCCATGCTTTCTCATTTTGAAATAGTTTTTCTAAATTGTAGGATGAAATGATTGGAAGTTCTTGGAAATGTGTTGGTTTTTGATATTTTTATGGCATAGAATTTCACCTTAGTTTTATTGGGGAAAAGTGATTTAAAATCACATTGTATTTTGATGGAAAGTTATTTCAAAGCATGTGATATTTTTATGGATAGTGATTTAAAGGCATGTTGTGTTTTGATGAAAAGAATGTTCCTAGCATGTTTTATCTTGATGAAATGTGTTTTTCAAAGAATGGTATGTGAGATTTCATGACTTAAAGGTGTATGTGGTGAATTTTTATTACTTTTAATTTATTTTCCATAGTATAGGAAGATCATATGGGAAATTGAGGTACTTATGAGGGGGATATAATTGGGAAAATCACACTAGTCATGGTATGTTTTTCTTAACAATGATATATAATTATAACTATAACTAAACTATGGATTTCATCAAACCATCAAGGGAATAACTTATTGAGGTTTTATTATATCCCTTGGCATGATTGTTGTACTAGGGACTTTTGGTACACACTAGTTATAGACATTCACTAAGGTGTAATGATCCTAGATATCCCAGACCTATTGTATCCAATGAATCAGTTTTCATGTTTCCACTCTTTGTAAAATAGTTGTTTATTCATGTAATGGATAATTGAATGTTTGAAATTACTTATAGTGTTTTTAATGCTTTAAAAGGTAAATAGTTCTTTAAATGTTCTTTGGAAATTAGTTTCTTTAGAAAGGATTTTGTTAAACTATTTAAAAGGGTGAATTTATATCCTTTGATATAAATTGTGAAAAATGTATTTTATGACTTTGGTTTGTTAAATGAACATAGTTGGTTTAACTTATAAATATTTCTTATGAAACACTCAGTGGGATCCTCCTGGGCTTGTTTTATCACACCATACACCCACCTTTAGGTTGTGTAGATCTTGTTTTATTTGATGTAGGTAAAGGAAAGGCACCTCATAGAGGAGGAATGTATCTATATTAGTGGGGTGTGGGAGTTTGGTGGTGACATGTTTTACATTGAGATGGGATTTATCTTATTTTTAGTACTTGTGCTTATCTATTTTGGTTTGGAACATGTTTTTTATTATACTCATTTTAGATTTCAACTGTTTGACTCTACTTGTCATATTGACATTATTTTATTTGTATGCCATTTTCATTTACCTTGGTTTATTTTTGTGGGTGAAAGCATTTTCAAAGGTAGTTTTTTAAGACTAGGCACTAGTCACCAGCCTATGGGGATTATTAATACCCTTAGGGCCTTACCCGATGTTGAATCAAGTATCTGATTCATGGATGACTCAAGTAAGGTCATGAAAAGTAAGCTAGAGGAAATATCCAATATTAGAGACAACTACCTTGAACTTTCTGTGAACTCATCACCTTTGTAAAACACTTCTAGAAAATGGAAGAAGAGATCCTCACAATCTTATAAATCTAAGATATTCATCATTAAAACCAAATTTAGCCATCAATTTGGCCACTATTGCCTTCTTGGTCAAAATAACATGAAGGAAGGGGGAGAACAAGAGACTATAAGGGCAGAGGAGAGGAAATCCAAGAGAAATAAAGGTTTACCTTAAATATTTTACACCCAAACTCAAGAATAATCACTAATGGATAAAGGAGTAAGAGATCCACAATTTAGAGACCTAGGTGTTATGAATGAGAGGAAAAGGGAGGAGAGAGGGCTTAAAATCACACGAGGGAAAGAAAATTAAATTCTTAGTTTTTATGTCTACATAGATCAGGTCATGATGGGACCTTTATTAATCACGACGCATCACTCTTACCCTAAAAATTGACCCCACTAATTGGGTCGCATCATGACACAACCTCCCCCTCTCACGGTGTGACACCCCTTATAGAGAAACACCCCAATACTAGGCATGGTAGTTATGTGACCTTCCACCATCATGGTGTGACACCCCTTTTAGAAAAACTCCTCAATTTATTGGGTAGGGTCACAATGTGACTTCACTTGTTTGTGTTGTAACCTACTACGACCCAAAACTATAGCTTACACAAAATGTCGAAAATTACAAAAAAACAAAGTGGAGGAATAGAGACAAAATTTAATTAATGGACTGTTTTTTACCTAAAAATAACACCGCAAGGGTCATAATTCTCCACATCATATCATTTTCTAACCCCAAAAAGTTCTTAGAACTCATATTTAGAAAAAAGTTGAGGCCATTACTCCTACATCAAGTCCTAATGCTCTCAAGTCTCATGGATATTACTACCACAATACCAAATATTATAGACTAGTGGAATATATTGAACCCATAACACACTATCAGGATGATCCATTATAAAAATAAGTTGCTCAATGATGGTGATGTTGGGTTCAAAAACCAAATACTCCCACTCTAACACATGAGATGAGTCTAGATGATACTTCTTCAACTATGATACATTAAACACATCATGGATAAAATCCATATAGGATAGTAAAACTAGATGATATGCCGCATTCATGAGATGAAAAATGATCTCAACTATCCTAACATACCATAAAACCAATTTACCATACTTTCCCAATTAACGATGACCTATTCAAGGAGAAATCATAAGGAACACCTGATCAAAAATAATAAAAGAAAATGATAGTGAAGATAAACATAATATTTATAAAGGATCTAAGTCATCACCAATCTCTTTCAAATCAACTGAATCTTAAACATCATCTCTTGGACAATGATCGGTCCCTACAAGGAATTCTCACCCAACTCTAACCGAAAAAAGGGTACCATCATGAACATCCATAAAGGGATTCGAAGGGATCTATCCTTATTGAGACTTGATAACCATTATTATAAGAAAACTCAACCAACGGTAGATTATTCTCCTAAGATCCACCAAAATCAATCACACAAGACCAAGGAATATGCTCAAGAATTGGAATAGTCCACTCCATCTGGCCATCATTCTGTGGATGATAGGCCATGCTTGATTTTAGATGAGAACCCATCACTTCCTAAATACCCTTTTAGAAACAGGAAGTAAATCATGGGTCTTGATTATAAACAATTTCTGAAGGCACACTATAATGATTAAAAATCTATTATACATATAGGTGTCTAAGATATTCTACTTTCATTGACTCCTTGATAGGAAAAAATGGGATAATTTCATTTACTGGTTGAAAATCACCCAAATACTGTTCTTATCACAGGGAGACTAAGGCAAGACGGAATGCGAAGTGGATACAATAAACCTATTATATTCAAATGCTTGAACTTGATTCTCTAATAGGTAAGGAAAAAAGATACAAATTCAGTGATCACCTGATTTATCTTGGGCCTATAATACAGACATTTCAAATCATAAAATATCTTGGCATCCTTGGGGAAAACTACCCAACTAGAATGATGCCCATCATACATTACTTCCTACCTTAAGGGAAAAGGAACCCCTAAACACTTTATAAAACAACCAACACCACTGGGAGACTAAGAAAAAACATCAAAGATCTCCATTCCATTTATAATTCCATTAATCCATTGACAATCTGGATGTGATGCCTTCTGAAGCAGAACCCGATCATCCAAAGAGGGTATAACTTTCACACTATCCAAGAATACTTGATCATCCTTATCTTTCACATCTAGATTGGATTCATTGAATAATAGCATAAAATTTCATTCATCTTTCGACCTTTTCATCTATTGAATTAAAAACTTCTATATTAGTTCATCTGCCATCATATTACATTTACCTGGGGTGTAGGCTATGTAAGGACCAAAGATATTAATATATAATTTTTTTCATTTAAATAAACACTATGTTAATAGATTGTTTCACATGAACACTAAAATAAAAAAAACCAAATACATATTAGATAAGAAACTTATAATAAGAATAAACCCTATGGTAGATAAAAAATACTATAATCAATTATAAAAGCATACAAAATGAGATTAAGAATACAAAATGTTTTAAAAGGGAATTTTTCAACAAAAGTAGTTTTTATTTATATATTGTTTTTTGATTTAAAATATACATTTATAAATTTTATATTTTTAATTTTGTAAAATGAAATTCATTTTTTAATTCATCATGTCAAAATATCTTAGGGTGTATTTTTTATATTTTTCTAAAATAATTTATTTTTAGGTGAATAATGAAAATATCGATTTCAATAAAAACTATCACTTTTATGGCATTATATTAACACAATAATGAATTAAAATTTTATGATTTTTTTAATAATGTATATATATATATATAATAAGTAACATAAATCATTTAAAATACTATATTGGATTTATAAAACGCATGTTTAACATTCTGGAAACTCAAGTAATATTTCACACTAAAAACTTTTTTTTATTCTCACATTAAAAATTATATTTTATCACTTTTAGAAATTAAATATAATAAATTGGGTTTAATATTATATATTAATATTTTCATATTAATTGATAAATTAAATTTAGTTTTTTGATCATAAAAATGTGATTACTAAGATTAAAGTCAACGATCATGATAATGGTGAAATGATTATTTTCAAAGAATTGTTTTATTAATGTTGTGTAATTTATATCTAAGAAATTAAATCGATATATTTTAAATAATTA
Organism: Viscum album; assembly: GCA_963277665.1. Taxonomy (NCBI): domain Eukaryota; kingdom Viridiplantae; phylum Streptophyta; class Magnoliopsida; order Santalales; family Viscaceae; genus Viscum; species Viscum album. Next base: position 972,263,389 of record OY728127.1, on the reverse strand, counting down.
ATATAATATTATTTTTAATCAAATATATAATTATATTAAAACAAATTTAATTGGTAATAAATGCTAAATAATATTAAGAACACATAATGGTTAAAACATTATTTTTCTACAAAAAACAATATTTATATATATAAAATGTTTTGATTTAAAATTTAATTTTATATTATTTTGAATTTGTATTAGATTAAATAGAGATTAAATTTAGTTTCATCACACCCAAATTTTGTATGATGGGTTATTTTATATGTTTATAAAAAGATAGATTACTTGGGTAAAATCTAGTTACCCCAGTAAAAAAAGGTAAATGTAAAAATATAAGAGTAAATGACTTAGAACATGTTTCAAACATGTGTGGAAATGATTTTTTGAAGTTTAATTGACTTGATGTCATCAAAAAATCCATTATTTCAAAAAAAAATTAGTCATTCAACCATGAATAGTGTAATGATATCATTGAAAAGTACAATTTATTCACAAAAGTGCATGTTTCTTCACTTATAAAAGGGGATCACTTACACCATTTCAATGATCTAATTTTCCTTTTAAATATCATTGAACCCATTCAAATTTTCATATACTAAAATTCAATTTAATTTACTGAATACTTTGGTCATTACAAGATATTCTAATTCCATCAATTCTAAGGAGTTCAACAAGAGGAAGTTCAAGGTCTCCATGTGAGTATTACTTACTTCTTACCTTTTATTTTTAATATTTCTCTTCCAAAACTACCATAAACATAGTAATATAATGAACTCAGTATCATTAGTATTTTAAATTTTTATTTTATTAATAAAAAAACTTATTTATTCCAACCCATCCTCTTATAAAAACAAAATAACATCGATCATGCGTTGTGCGAACTATCGCCGCCACGAAGCGATGTCTTACATTTTTCAATACCACATCTCTACACTAGTTCTAAGGATGGAATTGAAGAATAAAAGTGAAATATATAATATAATAATTATTATTAATATATGAATTATAATCCAACTTCATTCCCTCTCTTTTTTCAGGAAATGAAAATGTTAGTTGTGCGTTGTGTGGACTACTGTCTCTACAAAGTAACGTTTTTTTTCATCTTGATTTTCATTATTTATCAAAAAAAATAAAATATAATTCAAAAAAAATAAAAAAATATAAACAATATCCTTATTATTATGTTATAATGAAATTATAAACTTCCTTAACCATACCAACCCATCGATTTATATCATGTTGTTATTTGGGTCAGTTTAACCACCGATAAGAACGACACTATAAAACTCTATAATGGATGACAATGAGAACTTAAATACTTATATAATTATAATTTAGTAAGAAAATAACAACTATTTTATGGTTCCAAAAATTTTATATTATTTATTAAACTTATTATTAAAATACTATCTTTGATTGCTAAAATTATCGAAATAATCCAACACCGATTCAATTTTCACACAAAATCACAAACATAAGAAAAATATAAATAATAAATAAATAGAATATGATAATAAAAGATCCTTAGTAAGTTAAAAATAAATTAAAAATAAATAAATAAGGTTTCTAATAAGGTATATAATAAACATAATTTGATTATTCATGAAGTTAGGCGCATGTGTAGAGCGAACCAAGACCACAATAAGGGTTTCTTGTCTCAAATTTTAACCCCTGAGACATATTTATTATTATAAAACATGTTTTATTTGGAATGATATATACAATACCCATTTAATATTTTTAACATGATCCTTTCATTATTCATGGTATTTAATGTTTCATATTAAACCAAATATTTTAATGGGTTTTGACTTGAAAGTTTCTAACATTGTAAGGGTTTTTGTTAACTCAATTTCCTTCCATTGAGTTCCAAACTTTATAATTGAACTCTTTGGTTTCAAGTTGATTTATTATAACTAATGAATAATTTTTATTTTATTTCATCCTTATTTTCCAAAGTTCTATAACTTTTCCTCATAAACTCAATATTAAATTATCATTACCTCGAATATTATGTTTCTTGAAAGGGTTTCTTGGTATCAATTACTATTTCATGAGACATACTTATTGTTATGCACCAATTTACTTTTATATGGTGCATATAATACCTATTTGTTATATTATATCATGAATTATATTTCATTCATGGTATATAAAGTTCAATTTCAAGCTCTTTATCCTTCAAGGGTTTTAATCTAAATGTTACTTAAGTCATAAGGTTTCTTTCCACAACATCATTTTAAAATCGAGATATCTCAAATGTGATAAACCATCTAGGGAATTTGTAAAGTATTTTATTACAAATTAATAAATATTTTATTCCTCTATGGTTATCATTGGTGAGATTTGTTTTTTATTTACCTTGATTTAAAATGAATGTTTTATAATATTTTAAAGTGATGTGCTTTTCAAAAAAAGAATTTTAAAATATAAAAAACAAAATTTCTTTTTATGCTCATATTTTATCTTCAAATACAAATTTTTTTGATAACCATATATTTATTTTGAAAATTAAAAAATATCATTTCCAACTACCTTGAATTTATTTATAAATGTTTTAAATTAAAATCAATTTAAAATAATCTACTTGGTTTTTTTTCGACAAAAAAATCTCTTTTAACGTTTCTATGTGAACAAATATTTCTAGCACCTTTGTAATTTATAAGAAAATTTCTCTCAACGTTTTCATGGTTTATAAAATAAATTATTTTTATCCTAGTTTTATAAAATATTTATTTTAAAATTATTATAAAAGATTAAATATATTTCTGATTTTTAATGTGATTTTTTTCTAAAACTCCTAAAATTTGTTTTTTATCTAAGTCATTGTCCTTTTAAATATATTATATGTTTTCAAGGATATTATTCAAATGATACCATCCAACTTCTTTATATTAATATCTTATGTAATATCATTATCTCTTGTGGGATTGATTCATCACTACCTTTGTCATGCCTAATCATTCTTTATGTATAAATATGAGTTTTCTTCTAATGATTTTCCTCCATGAATACTCTATATCTCCTTCCTATAATTGAAGGGTGTTCACATAGATGTCATGCATAGATTTATTAGGGAAATTATTTACTTAAGTATATATCCTTTATCTATACAGTGTAAATAAAATATGCTCTATTAGCTTGATTGAGGAGTATTTACCTAAAAAGTTACTATATATCTTTGGATACTCATTTGTTTTCCATAGGTATATCATGTAGTGATTATTGATAGAAATTTGAATGATTTCATCCCGTGAAATCCATTTGAAAAGGATATAAAATCCATTTTATTTCATTGATTCCTTTATCGTGGGATGAATGAAACCCATTTTTCTTACTATGGGTTATTTATAATATGATGAAGGATTGATTTCAAGTGGAACATTTAAGTATGAATGAATGATAGGTGGGGTATTATATCTTACTCCAATGGGTTTGTTAAAAGTTTATATCTCATGAGACATGTATAATCAAGAACAATTTAGTTTCTTGAAAGCATGGGTGCAAGTGTGTGACCCATGAAGGTGATAATTCTCTTTTATAATGTTTGTGCCACAAATGTAAGGTATGTTGATACTATGCTTGATAGACCAAAACAATGTGCAATTTTTTTATTCAAATTTCAATCATTTTTAGGTGATTTTTAATGTTAAAACCCTTGAATTACAATGTTTTAATTAAATGTGGAAATTTATGATTATAATAATTATAATGGATTTAAAAGAGTAAAATAATGTGCTTTTTATATTTATAATTCATTTAAGAAACTTTTTGGAAAATTTCTTGATTTTTTTCTGAACTCTTTTAATGGTGTTTATGTAAAAATAGGCTAATAGGCTCACCATCACCCCATGCATGCACCGCTGATTGCCGCTCTCCACCACCCCATGCATGCACTGCTGCTCACCGCTCTTTGTTACCCCATGCATGCACCACCACTTTCCCCTCACTGTCACCCCAGGCATACACCGCCACTTGCTGCTCACCATTACACCATGCATGCAAAACCATTCACTACTCAGCACCACCCCATGCATTTACCGCCACTTGACGCCACCACCCCATGCATGCACCGCCGCCACCCCATGCATGCAACTTTTCTCACTACAACTCCATGTATACATCGCCGCTCGCCGCGCACCACCACCCCATGCATGCACCACCGCTCGCCGCCACCCCAAGCATGCACCGCCGCTCACCGTTCGTATCCACCCCATTCATGCACCAATGTTTTCCACTCACCGCCACCCTATGCATGCACCGCCGATCACCTCTCGCTGCCACCCCATGCATGCACCACCACTTACCGCTTTATGCCATCACATGCACACATCGCCGCTCATGTCTCACCACCACCCCATGCATACACTTCCACTCACCTCTCACCGCCACCCCATGCATGCACCGCCACTCGCCACTCACCACTACCCTATCTATAATACTCGTCGCTCGCCGCCACCACATGCATGCACCAATTATCTCTCTCTTATCATCCCCCATTATTAAATTTTTATTATATTTCATTAATCCACCATTATTCCTATTTTATTATCACTCTTTATCTTATCCTTTCATCAAATTCCACCATTGTGATCTCTTACTCTCAGAAATGACAGGCTGACTTTGAGGCCTGGACCTGGGGGAGTTCAATGTGTTCGTGAATTTTATTTAAAGTTTAATTTTAATTTTTTAGATATAATTGAGCAGCATTTATGGGTGAGGCGAATTTCCCCGATGTGGTGACTACCCCCAATGACACACAACTCAGTTTATCTCTATTATTTTATTTAATCACTTTTCCCACTCTCCATTGGTCAGTTCTTCACACGTTGGAGTTGAAATAATCAATGGATGAAACAACATATATTGATATGGGTCCTAGAATATGGAACTTCTGAGACTAAGGAGTGTTATCAACCTTGATTAAAGGAGGAGGTGGAATTGAGAGTGCATAGGCATTCCATGATATTCTATAATTTCTAAATAAATAATATTAATTCAAACATGAGATTTCATGTTTGTATTATCAAACCAAAATCAAACAATTAAAGGATAATAATTATTGAATCTAAAACCGAACTCAAGACGAATTACTTTCTTTATTATTTCATTATGTTAGGCATTTCATGATAGTTTAGAATTCCATATTTCATGTCATTTGATAAATAATAAAAAAACCAAAAAAATCATTATTTTCATTAAATACATAAAACAAAAAAATAAGTAGAATATGTGAATTAGATAAATCAGGTGAACAAATTAAAAGGGTTCTTCAAGTGAGATGACACTGGTCAGCTACTGTGCTTCACTAAGAAAAATATATAATTTCTTTTGACCAAACCCTGTGATAGGAATGCATCAACACTCTCATGGATCATATTTATTGACTAATTTTTCAACACTTTTGATTCATGAACATTTCCTTATTCCATGAGAAATGTTCACATGTTTTGTAAAATAAGTTTCCTATGTAATTGGTCCTTAAAAAAATAAACTAAAATTTTATTTAGTTGTATGAGATTATTGTGTGATGTAATAATAATGTGAAATTTTTTAAAGTTTATCTTGGATAATCACACTTGGTGTAAAAGTAGAATTATAAATGTGTGTTTTTTTAGCACTAGACCCAGGAGTGCGGGTTTGGGGTACCTTAGTAGGTATCAAATGAGCGTTTAGTTATTTTTGGGGATTAGTTTAGTTATTTTTTGGATTATGATGAGATAAAATTAGAGAAAACCCTAGTGAAAAATCTATGGTATAATTCTATGTATAGGATAACATCCTGAAATTTTGGTAAAGTAGATATTGTGTGGTTATCCAAGCAATTACACCCCTGTATGAATACTATAAATGTATGTAGGCTCGGAAATAGATGTAACTAGGGGTAATAAACCTAAAATGGGTGGATATGGTATTAACTCAATCATTACAGCATGCACAACAATTAATTCTAACTACACAACTGGTTTGAAACTCCTGGTGAATATGCTATAGTTAATGAACATTCTATTTAATTAACCATTTTGAAGTATTTGAGTATGATGTTAACTAATTAAGTTATATAACCTAATATTAAAATTACCGTGGATAACCAGGGATTAAACATAGAGATTCATAGGTTGAACCAAAATAATACTATGTTAAAAATGAATGTGTTATAGGTTAAGACATATTCAGATTAATTTTTTCACATTCATATTCTGGATATTATTATAACCATTTTTGTTTTTGTATTTGGTTGAAACATGACCAAAAAAATGAAGCTGAGAAAAGTATATATCTAGAAACCACTATGTATTATAATCGAATAAGGTGGAATACTTAAATGGTTGATAATATTAGTATATGCATACTATGATGGAAAACGTGAGATTCATATTCATACAAAAGGTAGTGATATAGATATCTTAATAGAAATTAAATCTTGAAATTCTTAGATTTTTTCATTAGTGAGTGATATTTATCATTGATATTCTTGTTTATTACAAAAGTTATGAGGATTATGTGGATCATATAAGGATTTTATTTCAGTAATTTTTATTTAAATGTTTGGAAACATATATTAAATTATATCAATAACATTAAAAATAGATTTCACGTCAAGGTTATATTTTTTAGGATAACTATTGGAGAATGTATGATTTTTAGTATGGATAACTCTTGGGTTTAATATATTATTGATGTTGAGGTAATAAAGGATTTATTTATTTTGAGAAAAGTGAGATATATAGTATTGTTAACCATTTAATTGATTACTAATTTAATGAAAAAGGGATCCATGATATTTTTGGTTACGTTTATCAAATTTTTTGAGATTATGATATATATATTGACTAGTGTGTGAATTTATGAACTAGTGGTTAATAGATTTTTAGGGTTAAATATATAGTTAATTTTTAGAGTAATATATGATTTTATTGTGGTTTAATGTCTTAAATATTCAAATGGTTTTGAGAGAGGTATATTTTGTATAATTTTTGATTAGGGTATATACATACTTGAGTATGATTGTATGAAAAATTAATGTTGTTTGAGGAAAGATAAGTAATTTGATATAGCCTAAGAGAGTAGGATAAATTTCATATTAAAATTTATATTCCTCATGATAAATATGTTAATAATACCCTCACATACTTTCAATAGTGATTAATAATTAAAATTTCAAGGACACAATTTATTTAAGGGGGTAGAATATAATGCCCCTTGATTTTACTATATAATTTCTTTTCCTTTAAATATAAACCATGTTGATAGATTGTTCCAAACACAACACCAAACTAAAACAATCCAAGTCATATTAGATAAAAAATTATAACAAGAATAAAACCTATGGTAGATAAAAATATTATAATCAATTATAAATGCATAAAAATGGGATTAAGAACACTTAATGTTTTAAAAGGGTGTTTTTCAACAAAAGCATTTTTTCTTTATATATTGTATATTTATTTAAAAACTAAATTTTATAATTTTATAATATTAATTTTTTAAAATGAACTTAATTTTTTAATCACCATGTAAAAAATATCTTATGGTGATTTTTTGATATTTTTCTAAAATAATTGATTTTTAGGTGAATAATGAAAATACAGATCTTTCTAAAAAATATCAATTTTATGACATTATATTAATATAAGAACGAATTAAAATTATATTAACCTTTTTGATAATATATATATATAATAAGTAATTTAAATAATTTAAAAATTCTATGTTGAATTTATAAATCACATGTTTATCATTTTGTAAACTCAAGTAATATTTCACAATAAAAATTGTTTTTTATGCTTACATTAAAAATTAGATTTTATCACTTTTAGAAATTAAATATAACAAAATATATTTAATATTTGATATCAACATGTCCATATTAATTGATAAATTCAATATAATTTTTGAGTATAAAAATGATATTACAAAGATTAAAGTTATTGACTATGATAATGGTGAAAGGGTTATTTTTAAAGAAATGTTTTATTAATATTGTGTAATTTTTATATAATAAATTAAATTTATATATTTTAAATAATGGTTATGATATTATTTTTAAACACATATATTATTATATTAACACACATTTAATTGGTAATAAATTCTAAATAATATTAATAACACATAACAGTTAAAACATCATTCTATTTACAAAAAACATTTTCTCTATATATAGAATGTTTTAATTTAAAATTTAATTTTTATTATTTATAATTTGAATTAGATTAAATGGATATATTAAATTTAGGTTAATCACACCAAAATTTGGTAATATGGGTTATTTTATATGTTTATTAAAACATAAGTTACTTGGGTAAAAACTAGTTACCCCGGTAAAAACAAAAAAAAAGGTAAAAGTAAAAATATATGAGTAAATGACTTCAAAAATGATTAAAAAATGTGTGTAAATAATTGTATGAGGATTTATAGAACTAATATAACCTCGCACTCTATTATTTTGAAATTTTGGAGTCATTGGCCCATGAATGGTGTAATGATATCATTGAAAAGTAAAGGGTATTTACATAAACATCCTTTTCTTCAATGATAAAAGGGGATCACTTCCACCATTTCAATGATACAATTTAACTTTGAAATATCCTTTAACCCTACCCAATTTTCCTCTCCTATAAGTAACTTAAATGTTTTAAAGCCCCTTTTCCCTATAATGTATCCCAAGTCCTCTAATTATAAGGAGTTCATCAAGAGGAAGTTTAAGGTCTCGATGTAAGTATTATTTACTCCATACCATTTCTTTTAAAAATTTATCTTCCAAAACAACCATAAAAATAGTAATATAATGAAATAAGTATCATTATTATACCAAACAATTATAATATTAATGTAACAACCCTTATTTATTCCTTCACATCCACTTTGAAAAACAAAATAATTATCATTCGTTGTGCGAACTACTACCTCCATGAAGTGACATCTTCTGTTTTTCACCACCACTTCTATTCACTAGTTATTAGAATGATATTGAAGAATAAATTTGAAATATATAATATAATTAGTATTATTAAGATACAAATAATAACCCAACATCATTACCTCTCTTTCACCAAGAAATGAAAACGTCAAATGTGTATTGTGCAGACAACCACCTCTACGAAGTAACATTTTTTGATTTTCATATTGATTTTCATTATTTATCCAAAACACTTAAAATATGATTCATAAAATTAAAAAATAAAAATAATATCATCATTATTATATTATAATAATGTTATACACTTCCTTAAACACACTCACTCATCGAGTTATAACCTATTCTTGTTTGGGTTGGTTTAACCACATACATGAATGACACTATAAAACTCGATCATGAATGACTATGAGAACTTAAATAATAATATTTTTATAACATTGTAAGAAAAAAATTATTGTTTTATAGTTCTAAAAATTTAATATTATACATCTAACTTATTATTAAAATACCATATTTGATCACCAAAATTACCAAAATAAACCGAAACCGGTTGAGATTTCACATAAAATAAAAAACCTAAGAAAAAACTATATAATAAATAAATAGAATATAATAACAAATGGTCCATATTAAATTAAATATAGATGAATAAGGTTTATAATAAGGTATCATATAAACTTGATTTGATTATTTAGTAAGCTAGGTGCAAGCGCAGAGCGAATCAAGACCATGGTAAGGGTTTCTTGTCTCATATTTTTACCCCTTGAGACATATTTCTTATTATGTACCATGTTTTTTTGTAAAGGTGCATCCAATAACCCTTAAATATTTTGTATCCTGATAATATAATTATTCATGGTATTTAAGTTTTCATTTTAAACCACATCCTTTTGAGTTTTTTACTCGAATGTTTGTAAAATTGTAAGGGTTTGGGTTAACTCAATTTTTTTCTAATGAGTTACAAACTTTCTTATTGAACTATATAGTTCCAAGTTGATTTATTATACCTAATGAATAATTTTAATTTTATTTAATCAATATTTTATAGTTTTCAATAGTTTTTCCATATCTAAAACCCTGACATTTTATAATAAGGACACTATCTTTGATATCATATAGAACATAAAACACCGAGCTTAAACAAACCATAAAATATTATTATTTAAATATGCTTGTTATAACCCATCCATTTAATGGGAGGGTATGAATAGGAATAATCACATTATAAGATATATATAAAGGAATTAATAAATAAAAATTTGGGTATTAATTATTAGGAAATAAGCATTCAATTTTTTTTATTAAAGTCTTATTATGGTTCAAAAATATGTTTCCTTCAAACATGGTTTTTATTTCTTTTCAAGAGAAAATACAATAATTAATTATTGAAAATTTGAGAAAATATATTTGAATAAATGAAATTAATTTTTGAAATAAACAATTTAAAATTATCTTATAGTTACTTTTTATTAATTTTCTGAAAAGATTTATTTTTTGGTGAACAACAAAAAATACCGATTTATGGAAAATTGTATTTTTATTTCAACAATTTACAATGTTCCATTTTATTTTAAATTATTTAAAAGTAAAATTGTTTATATTATATTATTAAAAATCCAATTAAGTTCATTTGAATCAATTTTATGGTTTAATTTTGTATAAAAACATTTTTATATATTAAAATTCATTTTTTATGAAAAAATATTTTTATTGCATTTTGTGGATATATATTAAATTAATTTTTGAAAATTATATAATTTTAATCTTGAAAAATGGAATCCATATTTTTAATAATGAGTTCAAATTTGGTAAATAGGACCCTTTTAGTTTTTGTCATTATGAATAGTAACCTTGGTAAATACTTGTCACCGTAGTAAGGGTAAAATGAGTAAAATAGGGTTAAAACATTGGGATATGGGTTTAAAATTTATCTAACACTTGAATTTATCATATTTTATGGGTTTATTTCATAAAATTCCATCCAAGTATCAAATATATGTCCACTTAGTTCTATATTCCTTTTACTATGATATGTACATTAATTTAAGTAAAAGATAAAGTAAAAAATTCCACACTTTTGACTTTAATATCTCTAATATTTTATCATAAGGGAAAAAAGAAGTTATGTTCAATTATAAATTTTTATTTGAAATATAAATTAATTATATTTATCACAATAATTTATCTTTAAATTTTAATTATTGAATAATTACCCTAAATTCTTAGGCAACACCGGCATAGTATTTATTCAATCAATAGAAAAATAAAATAAATGATTTTAAAAATATTAAAAGTAAAACAATTTGAATGACTTACTATGTTAAATTAATTTATTAGATAACTATAACATATAATATATGTGTTAAATTTTTGGATTAAAATTTCATTGATGTCATATTGTGTTCAAATTCAAATTAAATGAATAGTATCAAAAATGACATTAATGATGTTTTATGAAAAATAATATTTTATTAAATTATTTAAAAATTATAAAAAAATATTGAAAGAGGAAAATTCAGATGATAAATGGTGTAAAATATAATCCATTTTCCATTTATGATCCAATTTTTACCTTATAAGTAAAATTATAACCTTTTAAGAGTGAAAAATTCATTACTACAATTAAGGTTAAAATTGGTTAACTAAGGGGTTATATCAAAAGATAAGGTTTAAAAGACTACTTAAACCTATAAAAATTTTATTAGTTGATGGTATTTCTACCAAATAATACCTTATGTTTGAATCTATCGACATTTGGAATCATTTATCTAGATAATGACTTTATTATATTTTTATCTTTTAAGAAATTCCAAGTGTGTCCCTCTCCTTACTTACAAAAGGGAACCCATATTTTCTCTTATTTATAGCACTTTGATCCATCTATCTCAACCAAAACTTACCTAATTCTATTCTAAACTTACCTATACATTAATTATAGGTTTTTATATTCTTAAATACCATTCTAAGGGTCCTAAATATTGGATCTAATGGAGGTATACCGAAGAAGTGGTAATCCTCTTACCCGGCCTCTCACAATTTGATTCTTCTTATACCTCCTCTAAATATATGATATTATTCATAAAATAATAACTTAATTATCCTCAATATACTAAAATTTTATTATTATTATTTAATCACCTTTATTCACCCTATTTTTTATCAAATGGTAAGTGAAAGTATCGTTCGTGTGTACGTATGACTTACCATCTCCACATAGTTATACAATTCATTTTCCATCACAATATTTAATGGATAGTTATTATGATGGGTTTAATGTTTATATATTACATTTATGATATAATTATTCTTCTAAAAAATAATATCATATCTACCTACTTACTTTCCAATCTGTTGGAAAATGATAACATCGCTTGTGCATACGTGTGGACTACCACCTCCACAAAGCGATATAATTTTATTTTAATTTTTTATTTACATGGATGGTAATAAGGATAGATTTAATGAATATATATGATGTATATGATATATTAATAATTCTAGAAAGGTTAATTATTATTTAAATTTATTTTGTTTCATCTGTTGAAAAATGAAAACATCGTTCATGTATACGTACGACCTACCGTATCAATAAACGGTGTCATTAAATTTTATATCACTATATTTTATGGATGAATCTATATATATATTATGAAAATATATATGATATTTATTGAGTTTCTCATTTAACCACTTTAAATTTTAATAATTACAAATACTTAGGTGTTTTATTTCCTTTTAAAGTATTAATACTTTGAATTGTAAATTAATTAAAGTATGCTTAATCTTGATCATATAATTTTACTCATTACTTAATATATCTTTATATTTCATGTTTTTATTTTCATAACTTGTTATATAAGTTTTATTTTGAGTTCCTAGAATAAATAAGTCATTTATAGCCTATAAATATCATTTAGACTTGTTTTGTACTATTCCTGTATAGAAAATACACTATACACTTTGTATCCAAATAATAAATCACGTAACTAATTTCAAATTCACGTAACCGATTTATGAACCACATAGCTAATTTTCCAAAATCGATAAATCTTTGTATTTTGACTATATCTTGAGAGAAAGAACTCCAAATTAAGTGATTCTTTTTTTTTTTGAAATTTAAGAATATTATATACATTTAATTAGAATACATTAACTTATGAATCTATATTTTTCATGTCTTAAAGTAGGTTTGACGTCACTATATATTTTTATTGTGATTTCTTCTATTTTTCATAATTGTTTTTCTATTATTTTTTTATGATAAATTATATTATATAAATACTATTAATTTGAATTTTGATTCATTAGAAAGATAATGAAATTATATAAATATAAGTAAAAAGGACTAAAAGCTCATTCTAACTTTAATAAGGTCTGTTTTAGGTCTGAAAATTGAATAGTCAATCTATTATTAGTTTTCAATAATTTCTTTTCATGAATGACCTATGTGAGAAGTTTAGATACATGAGAAAATATCCTATATGATGAATTCACTTACCTGAATCAGCGACATGAATTTGGTTACATCAATTACCTTATGATAGTTTTCCGACATAAAAACACCCATGTGAAATTTTCTTACGTAGTTCAGTAAAATCCTAATGGAAATTATACTCTCTTTTCTGTTATGTTTCATATATCATTTTTTTGCATGTTTATCTCATATATTTAAAAATTTAATGACTTTATAAATTAATATTAATTATTTAGAAGCCATGATAACTATTTTTCACCATTTTAAACATGTTTTCATGATGATAAAAATTGTTCTATTATCATGAATGAAATTTACATCTTGAAACTCAAATTTTGTTTATTATTTTATGTTTTTTTCTATGTTTTTATTGTTTATAAATTAATATTAGTTTATATTAAAATCATTATAAAAATTTTAATATCTTTACTGTGATGTTATTAATTTTTAATATTCTACGTATTTTAACTGCTCGTTTTAAATGGAACATTTTATAATTTCATATTTCAAATTCAAACTTCCTATTTTCATGGGATATTTAATTTACCCATTATTTTAAGACTATTTAAAGTATTTAATGTATTATTTCAAAAAAATTTGAATCAATATCAATTGTTTTAAATTTTGGTCATGAGTTGAGTGATTATTATACAACAATAATATTATTTTTTCTTGTCTTTACCCCTCTCTGATAATCCATTATTATTCTATTTTAATTTTAAACTATCAAAATAATTATCAAATATGTTGAGATTGTTTATTTTATAAAGGAATTAGATATTTTCTACTATTAAAAAGCGTACAATTGAAAGAATTCTGATATGATACATCTTTGATGAGCGCTTTCATATTTTTCAAGTGATATAGTGTGAAGAGTGTGGTGGTGTTGATACCGCGAAGTGTTGTACATTCTATCTCTACTAAAAATTTATCATACTAATGTATAATATCTAAAGGGATTAATAGAAATTTCTATGAACTCTTCTACAACATTGAAGATACAATCAATTTGATCAAACACTCAAGAACTAGTACCCATTTTTTATTCTTTTTCTATCTATTTCATTATGATTTATTGAGTTTATAATAATTATTCACATATACCAGGTGATTTCACTTTATATTTATAATTTTATATAAAAAATAATTATCTACCATTGGGTAGTGACTCTTAGATTATAAATTTGGGATTGTTCATGTGGAAACTCATAGTATCAAAAGTTAGGTTTTTAATTGGGTTGTGTCTCCCCATACAAAATTCTGGTGTCTGGTTATTCTTCCACTAGAAAAAGTAGTTTGTAATTAGGTTATGATTCCCCTTTAAAAACCAGGTATTTCACAATGTATCTCTCATTGAGTATAGAGTTGTAAGATTATATTAGGTTCACTTTGGACTGAACTATTATAAAAAACATCATTGCATTATTTATTTTATTTTTTCTTCTAATTAATTCGACTAACTAAATTTTATTATTAATAAACCTCCTTAAAATTTTAATCTAGTCTATTAACCCACCTATAAACCTTCTATCATAATCATATCCAACCTAAAAATTAGCATCAAAGGCTATACCTTATTTAAGGATAGTTTAGCTCTATCGTTATTTTTTCAAATACCAAACAATTGGTATCAAATATTATTACTTTTGGAATTAAGTAAATCAGTATATAGATTCTATTATTTATATTTTATTATGATAACATATTCCTAGATCTCACAGTCTAAGGAAAATATCTATAAGATAGTAGGAATGAATGAAAATGAAGGATGGATTCCTTAGAAGACACCCCACTTTAATGAAATTGATTATAGTTACTAGAAATCCGGAATAGAGGTATATCTCAAGAAGTTAAGCATAAAACATTGTTCAATCATGAAAAAACCTTACAAGCTTCCAGAAGATGACCTAGATAATCTCATAGGAAACGATACTACCAGATATGTTTTAAATAAAAAAAAATAGTAAATATTTTATATTGTTCTATTAATATAAGTGTATTCAGTCATGTGTTTGCATGTAATAAAACTCATGGGATATGAAATATTTTACAAGTTACCCACCCTAGCTCAGAAAATCTGATTATAAAAAAACTTATAATGCTTCGAGTGGAGTACCAAGATTTTAGGATGGGTGAATATGAAATTGTAAACCAAATGTTCCACCAATTCACTAGCATTGTGAATGAAATGAATTCCCTTAGAGAAGTTTTAGAGAACACCATACTTGTTGAAAGAGTCTTAAGAGCTCTACCCAAGATGTGACATGAAAAGAAGGTTGTTATTGATGAAAGTAATAATTTAAAATAATAAAAATTGGATGAACTCATTAGATCACTTATGTAGAGACTCGTGTTTTGACCTGTAAGACTTTGGAATATTTCTAAGAATATTTCCAAAGCCATGAAATGAATATTCATGGGAATTTGGGGCCCTGAGAGCCTCGACGTAGTGATTTTAAAAATATTAAATATATTTCATCATATATATGAAGTTTCTATTGAAACATAAAATAACTACTAATAAGAGTCTCATATTGAAAATATGAGGCCGCAGTTGAGTTCATAACATCATGTTTACCCTAGGTGCGGCCTAAATTTGTCTACAACAGACGTTTTGGTTAGAGGTGAGTTGGTGGGGTGTTTTAAAGTGGATTAATTGATTAAATAGAAATCTAACTAATTAATTAAACCTAAACCTAATACCACCCCCAACCCCTATCACACTGGGTGCATGATACCAAATAGGATCCGCTTCTATCCTCTCCCTTTGGTGATGATGTAATCAATCAAAAATCAAAGCCTCAAAATGCTTACGATCTCATTTTTCAATGCAGATCGCCATTAGATTGAGAAGCAGAGAAATCTAGGCATCATTCTTCACTCGAAGCTTCAAGATTTCACCCTCGAGGTAGAAGATTTGAGTTTTGGTCCTAATCCCTATTCATTTTTCTTTTTTCAAGTTTGTAGAGACTAGATTCAATTGCTAGTGATTCCTTCTAGGTAGATCTGTGGGTTTTGGGTTAAATCATGGCGAATCGGGAGTTTCTGTTGGAGGTCCTCAATTGGAAATACCACCTACATGATGTGTAGTCTAGAGATGCATGTCATTTATACCTTCATTTTTGGGGAATATGATCTTTAGGGACTACACACCATGTATAAGAGTTACACACCATGTAGTGACCCAAACCGTGTGAGCATGGGACATGGCTTGGGAAGCTGTGTGAAGACACATGGTCATGTACAACTACAAGACCAAAGTACACAAACATGGGGTCCAGAACACGAGCACGGGAAACCTACATGGCCAGGGGCCAATTGAAGAGGTACACATCGTGTACTATCTGTACACACCGTGTACCCCTATATGGGATGGAAAACCGTGTAGACCAGATACACGACCAAGTGCTCGGGCGAGTTCACATGCTATGTGGGCCCAAGTACACATTGTTTACTCCTAGTATATCTTCTTATGATATTCCTCGTTCCATATATTTTTCTGTAGAACTTAGATTCAGGCTTATGAGTAGCCTATCCTGACCAGTTTTCTATGTAGAATACGATGGGGGCCTCTGTTTCAGCCTGCGAGTTATGAGGTGGTGTGTTTCTATCAAGACACTTGTGTAGAGATTCTTAACCTTGTGAAGTGATTAGGTTGGATCACTGGGTTGACTTCAAGGTTGGTATCCTTCCCTATCCTCTTATGATGAGGGTCCCCTAGACTCTTTATGCCTATAGAGTGGTATTCCCTTGTTGGAATAGGGAACGGGCCCCCTACCTGCGGTGGTGTTACTATGCGAGGTATGACAATCATGAAACTCATATTAGCAATGCTTGGTCGATACTATATATAGGTGTGGTTATTGAAGAGATATGCTAGGACTATTACTCCCCTATGACATTAAATAATGAGTTTCCATTACCTCTCTACTTTGGTAGAGATGGGACCCCCAACATTGTGGGTGCAGGTTCTTTTACCTTTGGGTAGTTATTTGGGGATGGTACTCCCCTAATGGATTAGGGTTCAGGTTCCCCATATCATTTTTATAAGTTGGAAAGAGCCCCCCTGCCATGTTAGGGCACATTCCCTCCATACTTATTGTCTAGATAGAGTAGGAACTCCCCTGTTCTATTAGGATACATGTCCTCTATCCATGGAGTTAGTACACCCCTTCAGTTTTAGGGCATGGTTCCTCCATATGTGATGTATAGGTAGAGTGGGTACTCCCCTATCTTGTTAGGGTGTGAGTCATCTATCCTTGGATTTGGAACTCCCTTGTCATTCCAGGGCTCGGGTCCTCCATACGTATTCTTCTAGTAGAGTTAGTACTCCCTTTCCATGCCAGGGAGTGGGTCCTCTAGCCTGGGGTCAGTACACCCCTATTGTTCTAGGGTGAAGGTCCCTCCATAGTAAATGGGCTATCATAGTTGGTACTCCCCTATCGTACCGAGGTGTGGGTCCTCACTTATGGATCAGTACTCCACCGTCTCTGAGTATCAGCGAGGAGAAGGTCCTCCAATGGAGTTGGAGATCCCTTGGTTATGAAGAGAGGGCCTCTCTACTAAATTCATGATACCTGGTTAGGATTTAGTGCTTCCTAGATGGTTTGAGTTTTGGTCCACTCCTTACAAGAGTGATAGAGGTTTTACAGGATAGTTAGGAGCTAATACTCCATCGAATATAGGAAAATGATGAGGTTCAGGTTCCTACATTCTCTCTCATTAGAGAGTATGCACATGGTGTATATCCTAGAGACATGATCCCTCAAATACAAGGAATTTTTGAGGAGAGAGCCTCTCCACTTGGTTTCTTTAGCCTTGCGTAGAGTGCATCATAGTGATGGAAGAACCTATAGTGTTGGGAACTAGAGATGGACCTTTTAGAATGTTCCTAATGTAGCACGTTTCTCTCGGGCATACCATTAGGAATGGTAGAGTTGTTAGGGATGGATTATATCTCTCTAAAGGTTTCTATATGGGATGGTTGAGCTTGTGGAGTGTGTTCTCCTAGATTCTTTGTTTACCTTTAGAGCCTTAAGTGGAATATTATCACTGGCTATGAGGTTGAAACCTCATGAGACTTGGAGTCTGAGATGAGTATTTTTGGGTGATGTTTGGGATCCCTTGCAGTGTTGTCATATTTTGGGTTGACACTCCTTGAGGATTGAGTAATTTCTTCTTCCATGACCACACTTTAGTATTAGTTACTCTCTTTTCATGGGAGGCGAAGACGCATGGGGTATGTCCTATGATTTCTGTGTTTAGCTTGTCATGGTTGGATGATGTCACTCTCCTGATAGGGGTGGAATAGGATTGATGTGTAGTTCATTTACTCACTATGTCGATCCCCATATTCTTAGATAAGGTTGCTTATTTCTTGGGTTTAGCTGTGGGAAGGGGTTTTACTTACTTTTTTCCTTCCAAGTTTCATCGACTTACCTTACTAAAAATGTACAACTAAGGATGGTTCGAGATGAAGTTTCTCTCTCGATGGGGTTTCATATGGCTAGGTTGAGTGGAATATTACCTTCCAGTTTCTCCCTTTTTATTTGTGTTTTTGGGGTTCCTACTGAGTATTTTTATACTCACCCCTGCATGGGATTTTCACACATGTGTTATGTCTTGTGCTAACCATAGTACTATCTATGGAGTCCCCGAAGGACCTGAGGAAAGTGGAGCTTAGCAAGATAGACCAACCGAGGTGTTTACCAGAGTTGGTATTAAGAGATTTATGATAGTTACTTTGAAATATATCCCCTCCTCCTAAGTAGGTTGGACACTTTTGTAGTTTTATTTTGGTGGGTATGTATTTTCCAGCTTTTCCTATCTCTTCACTCTTGCATTGAGTTGTTTGTGGGTGTGTATATACATGTACTTTATAAAAAGGAATCCCCAAGTTTTGTTATTCCTTAGGCAGTTTTCACCAACCCTAGCTTATGGAGGTGGGTTTGGGGTAGTTGCGGTTTGATCCTCAACTTGGGACAGGTCGTGACAGATTGGTATCAGAGCAGGTTCATTCCTTGGGATGTTGTTCGGACTATTTCCCTTACGAGGATTTGGTAGGGTTTCATAGTGAAAATATTATGATTCTTCGAGTTTAGATCTCAGGATATAGGTCCTCATGTTGGTACAACAACCAAAATATCCATTCACCAGGACTCTAATATCTTTCTTTTAGACTTGATATGTTAGAACACTAGTAATATGAGAAATAACTGGTACATGCATCATATAGGTATGTGTTTCAATTTTTCTTTCCCAATCCTTCTTGAGTCATCTCCCTAGATATACTACTTTACCATGGAATATCTTGAATTCTATTTTAGGATGCTACTGCGATGACATCTAGATAAGATTCTATGGCGTGATTATGCTGACAGTACTCCCCGTGACAAGGATTTAGTGCAGGGATCTGGTTATGAGGTGTTACCTCTAGGTGTTCAGATAGTTGTCCCGCCATCTATTGAGAAACTGGTTATACCGGTAGTTCAGGATGAGTATGTGATCAATCTAAGTGCGCTACATGAGTTCTATAGGTAGTGACCTCTGAGGTAATAGGGTGACCCATACCCTCAAGAAACTAATGACTAGCTCGTGTAAGTCATGCATGTTTTCTACCTTGTGAGGACACCTCCCGATCGAATGGTGGTCCTAGCGGAGAGCCTTATGCATGGTTTGGTTGGGTGATGGTGGATTTTAATGATGCAGTACCACGACGAGGCAACACTCACTTGGGTAGAGTTATTGTGACTCTTCAAAGAAGAATTCTACCTAGCTACATTGAGATCAGTGCATATCCAGAAGCTTTTGTAGCTTTGGCAGGGTAGCATGACTATGGCAGAGTAATCGGTTTGGTTCATAGACCTATCACATTACAATATTGATATGGTGCGGGACCCATTATTTAGAGCTCTAACCATTGATAAGGGACTATGTAGAGATTTTATAGAAGTTGTGGTCTCCTTTCACCTTACCACTTATGCGGGGGTACTAAAGCAAGTTCTAGTTTTAGATAGTTTCTTGGCGGAGGTCCATATGGATGTGATACATGGTGGTGGTCACGAGGCTGAGGCATCTACAATAGATGAAAGAAAACAGATTACTGGATCATGGTGTAGGAGGCATACCCATTCCCAGACTCAGGCGCGTGGTCCTATAGAGTAGGGGAAATTCCAAGGATCAGGTCAACCATAGGAGATACAGTGTTACGCTTGTGATGACAAGGGATATATTGCTATATATTGTCTAACCTGCCGTTATACTGAGAGGGAGATGATCAAAGGTCCACCTTGACAAAGGAAGTATTTGGATTATGGAGATCTGCAAGATGGAGGATGAGGAATATGTGCTATCACAGTAGCAGGAGGTGGAAGATGGTTTGAGGTGTTTCCACCACCACCCCCTAGTGGTCCATTCCAAGATCAAAGAGCTAGAGGACATGGGTGAGGATAGTTGTAGGCTATCTAGTACTTTTAACCAGAAGATTCAATGATGAATAGAGGTATGCTCCGTGACATTTCTACTTTTACAATAGTAAAATTCTAGACACTATTATGAGGTACACTTTTCTTTATATTTCTTTCTTGAGGTTTAACCAGGGTAACGCATGATGTTGGTGAAGCCCTATGTTGGTGTCATTCGACGTAGCTTCGAATACATGAAGAAGAGAGGTCCTTCCCCCACCAAGATTCATTTTTTCAACATGAGAAAAACCTTGAGGTAAATTTAGTTCCTCCCAAATCAGATAGTATTGAGGTGTTTTGGATGAGTCTCTTTGACTTTTGTGTTTGGGGCCAAGTGACGTATTGGTGGTTTCAACGAAGGGCCCGGTAAGACCTAGTGTGAGAAATTGGTAAAACCTTTGTTTGTTTGGTTGGCATCTTTTTTGTACATTATTTGATCAAGGAGGACTAGGAACAATTTGATCTAGATTTGAACTCATGAGAGGGGTGCTTTCCCCACCGAGATGAATTTTTTTGATTCAAACAAAACCATATAGGAGAGTCAGTGACACCCAAAGAGGATAGTATTGAGGTGTGGTGGGTGATTTACTTATACTTGTGTGTTAAGGGTGGGGTTTCAATGAAATTATTCTAGCAGACCCTAGATTTTCCAGTAGGTCTTTTTATGCTTGACCCATATTCTTAGAATCCATGTTGAAGGGGGGGCCTTGCTTAGAACCATTCCGTAGTAGAAGAGTTAAAACCTACAATGTTTCTACAATGTGGATTGGGTTCCCACCATCCATACTTAGTTGGGATTCCACTAGTGGGTGTGGTAGTATTTCTGGTTTGGGTTACTCTTCTTCTAGGAGTGGTGAGGATGTGTGGGGTATTCCATGCGCTTTATGTGTCTAGATTCTCTTGGTTGGATGAATATTCCCTCTAGTATTGTTATTTGGTACCCCTACATTCTCAATATATACCTTGAATAAAATATGCTTAAAAGGTATAGGGGAAGTTCATCTAGGGGTGTATGTGAACTGTGGGGTTTTGTTGGTATCTACATCAGGTTAGCGAGGTGGTGTACTACTAGGCCCTATGACTACAAATGGACCACGGTGCTTGGTGCTTTTTCCACCTATAATAGATGAGAATACATGCACCCTCTTTTTTCATGATGTTGACCAATTTGAAGCTAGAAATAAGAGTGGTTTATCCTTGGTTGTTCCGCTAAGTTCATTCTTGTAAGTAGCACAGGAACCGTTAGTGAGATCTTTGGCATGGGAGTTCCAGTACAGATCTTAGTTTTTTCACATGCACAAAGTTTCACTTGAAACATAAAATAAATCTTTAGGGGACTCTCTGATCAGAAATATAAGGCTATAATTATGTTTAGAATGTCACGTTTTCCCTAGGCGCGACCTAAATTCATCTGTACTAAATATTTTGGTTAGAGGTGAGTTGGTGCGGTGTTGTGAGGTGGATTAGTTGATTAAATAAAAATTTAATTAATTAATTAAACCTAAACCTAATACCTCCCCCTCCCCTACCACATTGGGAGCAAAAAACCTAAGAGGAGATGCTCCTCTCTTATCCCTTTGGAGACAATGTAATCGAGCCAAAATTGAAGCATCAAGTTGCTTCCTATCTCAGTTTCTGATGTAGATCCCTATAAGATCGATAATAAGAGTGATTTGAGTGTCATTCTTCACCTAAAGCTTCAACGTTTTACCCTAGAGGTAGGAAATTTGAGTTTTGGTCTTGATCCCCATTCATTTTTATTCTTTTTAAGGTTTTATAACCCAAATAAAATTTCTAGTGATTCCTTCAAGGTATATCTATGGGTTTTGGGTTAAACCGAGGAAAATTGGGCATTTTTAAAGGTGATTCCCAACTAGAATGACCATCTACATAACATGTAGTCTAGCGAGACATGTTGTGTTTCCCTTCTTGGTCAGGGAAGATGATCTTTGGGGATTACATGTCATGTACTTGAGTTACACACCTTGTAGTGACCCAAACCATGTGACCATGGGACATGGATTGGGAATTCATGTGTAGAAATATGGTTGTGTACAACTACACGACCAAAGTACACAAACATGGGGTCCAGTACACAGGAATGGAAAAACTACATAGCCAGGGGCCAGTTGAAGAGGAACACATAATGTACTTTCTATACACACCATGTACCCCTACATGGGTTGGAAAATCATGTATACCATATACACGGCCAGGTGCTCAGGTGGGTTCACACACCATGTGGGCCCAATTGCACACCATGTACTCCTACGATATCTTATTGAGATCTTCCACTATCCATATGTACTTCTCTGGATCTTGGATTCAAGCTTGTGAGTAGACTATCTTGAGCATTTTTTCACACAAAACATGATGGTGGCATATATTTTGGAATAGGGTGAGGGTACCCTACCCACGACAGTGTTATTATGTGAGGTCTGATAATCTCGATGCTCCTCTTAGCAGCGCTTGGCTGATTCTAGAGATCAATGTGGTTATTGAAGAGAGATGTTGGGACCAGTACACCCTTGTGGAATTAGGGTGTGGTTTTCTCTTACCTATCTTCTTTGGTAGAGATGAGACTCCCCATGTTGTGATCACAGGTTATTTTACCGTTGGGTAGTTCTTTGGGGATAGTACTCCCCAAATGGATTAGGGCATAGATTCCCTATATCGTTCATATAATATTGATAGAGCTCCCCTATCGTGTCAGGTCATTGTCCCTCCATAATTTTTGGCTAGATATAGTAGGAACTCCCCTATTGGACTATGATATGGGACCTCTATCCATGGAGTCGATACTCCCCTTCCGTGTTAGGGCACATGTCCTCTATCCATAGAGTTGGTACTCCCCTTCCATGTTAGGGTTCAGGTCCTCTATATGTGACATATATGTAGATTGGGTACTCCCCTATTGTGTTAGGGTGAAACTCCTCTATCCTTAGATTCGAAAATCCCCTATTGTTATAGGGAATGGTTCAACCATACATGTTCTTCTGGCAAAGTTAGTACTCCCCTTCCGTGTCATGGAGTGGATCCTCTAGATTTGGGTCAGTAGAGCTATCAGAGTTTTTACTCCCATGTCTTACCTGGGAGCAGGTCCTCACCTATGTAGTACTCCACTGTCTCTGAGTAGAAGTGGTGGAGTGGGTCCTCCATTGGAGTTGGAGCTCCCTCAGTTACGAGGAGTGCGAAACTCCACTAGATACATGATACCTTATTATTATTTAGTTCTCCCTTAATGGTTTGAGGTATAGGACACTCCATATAGGAGTGATAAAGGTTTCACGGGTTAGTTAGAAGCTATTACTCCCTCGACTGCAGGGTAGTGATGATGTGAGGGTCCTTCCATTATCTCTCATTAGAGAGGATGCATATAGTGTATAGCCTAGAGCTATGCTCTATGAACTACAGGGCAATAGTGAGGATCATCCCTATCCAATTGGTTTCTTTAACATTACTTAGGGCGTAGGCTAGTGATAGCAGAACCTTTGGTGGTGGGTACAAGAGATGGAACATGTAAGTTATTCCCAATGGATAACATTTATCTCAAACATACCATTAAGAACAATAGAGTTGTTCCTGATGGAGTATATATATTATACGGGTGATATTTGGGATGGTTGATCTCATGGAGTGTGTTATTATATATTTTGTGTTTACCTTTATTGACTTGAGTATAATCATATCACTGGCTGTGAGGTTGGAACCTCATGAGACTTAGAGTCTGAGACGAGTATTTATGGGTGATGTTTGGGAGTCTTTGTGGTGTAGTCACATTCTAGGTTTACACCCCTTGAGTATTGAGTACTTGCTTAATCTATGTCCACACCTTAGTTTTGGTTACTCTCTTTCTATGGGAGGTGAAGGCACACGTGGTATGCCACATGCTTTTCGTGTTTAGTTTCTCATTGTTGGATGAGGTCACTCTCCTACTAGCTGTGGAAAAGGCTCGATTTGTAGTTTATCTACTCATCGTGTTGAGACCCCTATGCTTAGACGAGGTTTATTCTTTATTGTGTTGAGTTGTGGGATGGGGTTTTCCTCACTTTTATCCTTCCAGGTTTCTTTGACTTAGTTTAATATTCATGTACAACCGAGGATGGTTCAAGATGGAGTTTCTCTATTGATGGGGTTTCTTCTGGATAGGTTGAGTAGAATGTTTAATTTCAGTTTCTCCCTTTTATTTTGGGTTTTTGGGGTGCATACTGAGTATTTTTATACTCACCCCTATATGAGAATTTCTGCACATGTTGTGTCTTTTGCAGACCACATACCTTTCGACGGGGTCCCCGAAGGACCCAAGGTAGGCAAAGCTTAGTGAGCTTGATTGAACAAGGTGTTCCTAAAGCTAGGATAAGGGTATTTTTAGTAGTTAATTTGACAACAATCCCCTCCCCCTGAGTAGGTTGGACGCTTTTGCAATTTCCTTTTTTTGGGCATGTATTTTAAAGTTTTTTCTATCTCTACATTATTGCATGGAGGTGTTTTTGGGTGTGTTTGTGTAGGTACTTTAGGAAAAGACCTCCCTGAGTTTTGTTATGCCTTCAGTGCTTATCGTTACCCCCTAGACTATGGAGGTGGTCTTGGGGTAGTTACGACTGAAGCCCCGACTTGGGTCAGGTCATGACAACTTATTCAATATGAACTTGAGTTTAAGAATATCATGGAAGAAAAGACTTCAAAGAATAAAGGTATTAATTTCAAATCACATATAAATATTATTTCTAACACTTATAAATATGAGGCATTAGAAAGTGATAAAGGATAAATAAAAAATATAATCAAAGGTATTTATAATTTGATTAAGAGAAAGAAAAAGTTCAAAAATAAACCAATTAAATATTAGAAGAATGATAAAAAATAAAACAAGGTTAGAAAATTTGGGCCAGATGTAATGTGTTGTGAATGTATAAATAAGAGACATATCAAAATTAATTATCCAAATATTAAGTAAGAAGGTATAAATTAGAAATACAAAATGAATTGAAACATGCTTATCATGATGGATGAAGTTTCACCGAAGAATCTAATTCAAGTGATGAGTCTGGAAGTAAAAAATAATTAGCTAACCTTTGTTTGATGGTAATAAATACAAATGAAGTATGTAATTATTTTGATTCTAGTTATTATTCTGATACTAATGGTTATATATTTTATGATTTATATGAATAAAATATAAAAATTCAAAAATATACTTAAAGGGTTACTAAATTATATTAACAATTTAATGAAAAAAATAAGAGGCTTACCAAGGAAAATAAGAAAGTCAATAAGGAGAATGATTATCTTCAGTAATAAATAAGAAATTCTACTTCATGTTCTAAAGGTAAAATCTATGATGATTTTGAGTATGTTAAGAAGGGAAATGATAGTCTTATAAAGGAATTTGTAAGATTAAAATATACATAATCTATTTTTGTTCAAAGAAAAGAAAAATATGAAAAGTTGGTGGCTATAAAGAAACAAAATAATTATAAAACTGGTTTTGGTTATAATATAAATATTCCTAAATTATATGAAACTAATTTTGTTAAAATTTATACTGGAAAAGTTTCTTCTGTTACATTCTTGAAATGTTGTATGCAAGTACATTATACCAATGTATGTTCTATTAGATATCCTCAACATCTTGGTTATACCAAGACTTTTTTTTCAAAATATTTATCTACTAGAGTACCTTATAATAAATTCTTTAAATCTGTATGGGTATCTAAGTATTCTTTTGATAACCTAGTTGGACCCAAAATAGTATGGGAATTAAAAATGTCAAGTAATTTATTTTTGTATTAAAAATTCATTGTATATATAAATAATTACATATTTTACATGGATAGTGGATATTCCAGACACATGAACAGTAATCTATCAATTTTTCACTCTTACACCAAATTTAATAGAGGCTTTGTTGCTTTTGGAGATAAATATAAAGAAAAGGTTAAAGGTTTTAGTGAAGTAGGTGTTTCAAAAGTTTTTTATTTATAATGTTCTATAAATTGAAGGTTTGAAATATAACTTAATTAGTATTTCACAGTTATGTGATGATGATATGTATGTTAAATTTTAATAAAATAAATGTTCAGTTTTTAAAAATGAAAATGTTTTATTTTATGAAAATAGAAAAAATAATATTTATTCTATTAATTTATAAGATCTATCTAATATAAATTTAAAGTGTACTAATGATATATAATAAATGATGTTATTTTTCATAGAAGGCTTGGGCTTTCTCATTTTTGAATGATACACGATTTAGCCAAGCATGGTAAAGTTCTAGATTTACCCAAGTTAAAGGTAAGTGGTTTTTTGTTATTTGTGCCTAAAAGGTAAGAAGCATAAGGAATCATTCAAATATATCAATCATGTTTTTACTTAATAAATATTAAATAATTCAAGAGTTCAAATATATCAATCATGTTTTTACTTCATGAACTCTTGAATTATTTCATATTTATTCATTTGGTCCAATGAAAACTACTAGTTTAAGTAGTAATAAATATGTTTTTGTTATTAATTATGAATTTAGTACATTTACATGGGTTTATTTCATATCTCATAAAAATGAAACTTTAGTTAGATTTATTTATTTGTGTAATCTAGTTCAAAAATAAAAAGGTTATTTAATTATTTCTATTATAAGTGATAATGGAGGTGAATTTTTTAATTTTAATTTTGAAAATTTTTGTGAAGAAAATAGTTGTACCTATATTATTTCTCCTAAAACACCATAAAAATGGTGTTGTAGAACAAAAAAATAGAACCATTAAAGAAATGTTTCAAACTATGCATAATGAATATATTTTACCAAAATTATTTTGGCATAAATCTATTAATACTAATTTATATGTTTTGAATGGATTTTATGTTGGACATTTGTTGAAGAAAACACCTTATGAATTGTTTAATGATAGAAAACCAAAGTTCATTTATTTTAAAGTTATTGGTTGTAAAGTTTTTATCTTGAATATGAGAGATAATTTAGATAATTTTTATGCTAAAAGTGTAGAAGGTATATTTCTTGGTTATTATTATAATAATAAATATTATAGAGTTCATAATAAGCAAAACATGACTATTAAAGAATCTATCAATATATTTTTTGAAGAATATTGTGATGTTCATAAATATGCATCAGAAAATATTGAAGATGATTTCAGAGATTTCAATTTTGGTGAAGAAAAACTTCTAGATAATGTATCTATTGAGGGGTATAAAAATGCTTCTCAATATTATTCTAGATTTTGGAGGATTAATAAAGATAATTATATTGGCAATGTGATTGGTAATATTGGTTATATAATGAAAACAAAAATATCTACTTTAAAATTATTTGTTAACTCTAATTTTGTTTCTGATCATGTTCCTACTAATGTTGTGGAATCCTTAAATGATTTAAAATAGATTATTACTATACAATATGAGCTTTAAAAATTTGTTAGAAATAATTTTTGATCTTTAGTTAAATTACCTAAGGATATCTGGTAATCAGAACTAAATGGATCATTAGAAACAAGTTGGATTAATCTTAAAGGATTGTTAAAAATAAATCCAAAATTATTTCCCAAGGATACTCTCAAGGAGAAGGTATATACTTTTTAGATTAATTTGAAACTATTTCTAGGTTAGAGGATTTTAGAATCTTGTTATCCTTTCATTTTATTAAAGGTTTTAGGTTATATCAAATGGATATTAAAAGTGATTTCTTAAATGGTTTTATAACTAAATAATTTTATGTTTCTCAACCCCCTTGTTTTAAAAATGAAAAATTTCTTAATCATGTTTTTAAATCATCTAATGCTTTGTACGGTATCAAACAATCACCTCATACTTGGAATGAAAGTTTTTCTTTATTTCTTTTGAATAATGGTCTCAATAAATGTAATGTTTATCCTAATATTTTTATTAAAATAATTTTTAATGATATTTTTATTGTAAAAATTTATATTGATGATATAGTTATTAGTTCTTCTAGTTAATTTTTTTATAATGATTTTTCTACATTGATGTCATCTGAGTTTTACATGAGTTTAATGGTTGAATTAAAGTTTTTTATTGAACTTTAAATTTCTCAAAGGAAAGATGAGATATTTTTCAATCAATATAAGCATGAAAAATAGTTGGTTAAAAAGTTTTCTCTCAATTCCTACAAATATATGAAAACTCATATGAGTACAAGTAGTAAATTAGATGTTGATGCATCCAGTATATCTATTGATATTAAATTTTATAGAGTCGTGATAGGTAGTCTGATTTATTTGACTACATATAGAATCGATATCATTTTTAGTTTTTTTATGTGCAATATTTAAAGCTGATCCTAAAGAGATTCATATTAAATATATAAAAATAATAATTAGATATTTTAAATGAATTATTAAGGTTGGTTTGTTTAATTCTAAATATAATTGTTTTGATTTAATATCCTATTATAAATATGATTTTGGAAGATATATAATTTAAAGAAAAATCACATCATGTATGTGTCAGTTTCTTATAAAATTGTTAATTTCTTTCTCTTCTAAGAAGAAATTATCTCTTTCTATATCTACTGTAGAAGCTGAGTATATCTCTACTGCTGGTTGTTGTGCTCAAAGTTTATGGATTAAGAAAAATTTATGTGATTCTGGTATTTATATTGATAAATTTCCTATTTATTATGATTATACATATGAAATTTCTATTTCTTTTAATCCTTTACAACATTTTAGAAAAAATAATATTGATGTTATAATTCATTTTAGTAGAGATCATGTGAATAAGGGAGATGTTGTTTTAGATTTTATCCCTACTAAAAATCATCTTGAATATATCTTCTCTAATACTTTATACTTTTATCAGTTTGAAATAATTAAATTTGAGCTTGGTGTGTTGTAATATTAATTTATTTATGGATTCATGTATTTAGGGGGAGTTTGAATGTGTTTACATGATGAAGTTTTTAGATTTATATGAAATATGTAAAATATGGAATAAATTTTTTAAATTACTTTTGTTAATTTATATACATATTTGATTGTTATATAAATAATTTAAAACCTATTATACATACTATATGATGATACCTTAATATTTAAACTTTTAGTGTACATAAAATATTATTTTTTAAAATATTTCTTATTATTGTTTCTCAAACAAATTTTTAAAAATTCTTCTCACTGTATTTAAATCTAATTTTTAATAGTGGATAAATTTATATTATCTCCTTGATACATGTTTTAAAATTTTCATGTTTAAGAACAGTTTTATAAAAAATTAATAGTTGTATTTATTTAATTAGCATATAAATTTAAATCAATTTATTTTATTTTAAACCTTAACTTTTTGATAATTATAAAAGGGGGGAGTTGTTTTTTGAAATTATACTTGGTTTTGTAATTATCAAAAAGAGGGATAATGTTGAGTGGATCCTTGAACCACTTTATGTTTTGATAATTACAAAGTCCTATTTTTTTTATTTCCTTTTAAAGTATTAATAATTTTAATTCTAAATTAATTAAATTATTCTTAATCTTGATCATATCATTTTATTCATTGCTTAATTTATCTTTAGATTTCATGTTTTTATTAGTCATAACATGTTCTATAAGTTTTATTTTGAGTATATAGCATAAAAAAGTCATTTCGGATCTTTAAATATCATTTATACATGTTTTTATAGTTCCTATACAACAAATACATTGTACAACATGTATCCAAATCATAAACCACATAGCCAATTTGAAATTCACATAGCCGATTTGTGAACCATGTAGCTGATTTTTTAAAATTCATCACCCTATATATTTCGATCATATCTTGATCTACATAACTCAAAATTGAGTGATTATTTTTTTGGAAATATAAGAATATTATCTACATTTAATTGTAATAAATAAACTTCTAAATCAACATTTATCATGAATTAAAATAATTTTGAAGTCACTGTATATTTTTAGTCTGATTTCTACTGTTTTTTAGAACTGTTTTGCTACTATTTTTCGATGATAACTTGAGTTATAAAAATATTATTAAGGTGATTGTTGATTAATTATTAAAATAATTAAATTATATAAATATAAGTCAAAAGGACCAAAATATGATTCTTCCTTTAACAATTCATATTTTAGGTATGAAAATTGAAAAGTCAACCAGTTTTCAGTTTTCAAGAATTCCCTTACATGAATCGACTACAAGATAAATTTAGATACGTGATCAAGTAACCTACATGATGAATTTTCTTATGTAAATAACCTATGTTATTTTACAACATGAATTTATTTATGTTTTTTTTCTTATAAGAATTTTCCTATGTCAAAGGACGTA
The DNA here is from genome assembly GCA_963277665.1 of Viscum album. Lineage (NCBI taxonomy): Eukaryota > Viridiplantae > Streptophyta > Magnoliopsida > Santalales > Viscaceae > Viscum > Viscum album. The sequence continues at coordinate 972,232,245 of OY728127.1, read as the reverse complement.
TGTGAAATTTTTTTATGAAGTTATTAAAATCCTACAAGAAATTAAACTATGTTTTCTATTGTGTTTCATATATCAATTTTCAACAAATTTATTTAATATATTTAAATTATTTTAATGAATTTATAAATTCATATTAACTATTTAAAACTTTTCCAAACTTTTTTTCACTATTTTAAACATGTTTTTATGAAGATCAAAGGCTATTCTATTATCACACTTGAAACTTATATCTTGAAACTCAAAAATTAATTTTTATTATTTTATGTTGTTTTATTATTTTTTATTATTTATAAATTAATATTAATTTATATTAAACTAATTAAAACTTTTTTTAATATATTTAATATAGTGTTATTAATTTTTAATATTCCTCGAATGTTTAGAACTTGTTTTAAACGAAACATTTTTGAATTTTATATTTCAAATTCAAAATTGATATTTTTATGGGATCTTTCATTAACCTATTATTCTAGAGACAATTTAATGTATTTAACATATTATTTAAAAAATTTGAATAATTCTCTGTTTTTTTTAATTTTAGTTGTGAGTTGAGTGATTATTATTCAACAATAATATAATCTCTCTCTCTCTATGTGATATTAAATTATTATTCTATTTTAATTTTAAATTGTCTAGTGATTTCTCATATATGTTGAGTTTATTTGTTTTATAAAGGAATTTTATCTTTACTTCTATACAAATAAGAATGCAAGTGAAATAATTTTGATATGATACATCTTTAACAAGTGCTTTCATCTTTTTCAAGTGATATATTGTGAAGAGTATGGTGGTGTTGATACTATGAAGTGATGTATATTTTGTCTTTGCTGAACATTTCTCACACTACTGGATAATCTCTCAAGGGTTGAGAAAAAATTTCCATGAATTATTCTAGTTCCTTAAAGAGACAATCAAGATGATCAATCACTCAATAACCAGTACCTGTGTTTTATTCTTCTTTTATTTATTTTGTTCTAGCTTCTTGAGTCTGTAAAACTCATTCTCATCTACCATGTGATTTAACTTTATCTTTATGATTTTAAATATATAAGAATTTTATATCTTTGAGTTGTGACTCTTGACTTCTAAATTTAGGACCATTCGTCTTATAACTCATGGTATCCAAATTCAGGGTTGTAATTGGGTTGTGACTCCTCATACAAAGGTTAGGTGTCTAGTTATTATTACAATATAAAAAGTAATTTAAAATTGGATTTTGATTCCTTTTTAAAAATTAATTAGTGCAAAATGTTTCTCTTGCTAAGTATAGAGGTATAAGAGTGTATTAGGTTCACTTTAGGACGAACTAGTATAAAAAACATCCTTGTGTTCTTTATTTTATTTTTACTGCTAATTAATTCTGCTAATTTACATTGATAATTAACCCATCTACTTAAAAATTTAATATGGTATATTCACCCCTGGTAGACCTTCTATCATCATCCTATCTAACCTAACAATATTTATATTATGGTTAAAATTCAGTAGATTATCTAACCCTGATCAAATTTCAAGGACTAAAACAATTGAACTAAAACTCTCATGAATAACTAAATAATTAACACCAAAAAACGACGATTTTAATAAGGAGTTATTAATAAATGGGTGATAAAATGTTATAAGTGGACCATACATGATATTACAAGTATGAAACTAAATATTTTATATAATTTTAATAAATTTAAATTCATTATATTGGTGGTTAGAGAACCTTCAATGAAAATAGAACTAGAGGTAAGAGTTTATCATATCAAATTGTCTTCTTTGAGACATATTTTTTGTTATACATATATCTTATTTTATTAGGTGAAAGAACTTACCTTTTTCATGTTATATCATGAATTTATTTTTATTCATGATATTTAAAGTTTTATTTTAATTTATTCTTTCATGGGGATTATGATTCAAAAGTCACCAAAGCGGTAAGAGGTTTATGTTTCAATTACATTTTAATCAGAATTTTCAATGCTTAAATTTCTATTAAGAAAATTATATGATCCTTATATGATAAATCCCATTTTATTTTATTCTCCTTAGGTTATTAATGAAATTTTCAAGTAATAGTACCATTTTCTTCTCTTTGATACTTAAAATGATTGGGAAAAATGTTTTTTTCAAAAAACATACTTTATTTCCTCTTTAGTCGAGAATCTATTTCTTCCCTATCCATGTTTAATAAAAATGTTTTCAAGAATATTGTATTACTCTCCTATGAAAATTTAAATTCATTTTTACCCATATTTGAATTTTTATAAAGTTTTTCAAAGAAATCTTCATTTTGTTTTCCAAACAAGGTTCTTTTGGATTTTTACCAAAAATGTGAAAGGAATATTTATTTTAATGTACATGGAATGAACAGAATTTCCCACCATTATGAACTCTCAATGACTTGAATATTTCTTTAAAATTTTCCAGGGTTATTTTCAAACAAAATATTTTCCATAGCATTTTATAATTTTTTTATATTTTAAAGAATTGATTTCAAAGTGAAAAGCGTATTTTCCTAAAGAAACAACCCAAGTTATATTTTAAAGGAATTTTTATTAAATTTTATATCCTTTTATGTTAATTGTGATTTATTGAGGATATGATCCAATGATACCATCCATATTATATCACTAGATGGTTTATGATTATGATGATGAAATATATATGAATCACATTTCCTTTACTTAGGTTATGATATATGATGAATGATTTATGATATTGTGGTATGCATATTAATGGATTATGATTATGTGAATATTGGGACTAGAATTATATAGACCTCTAATACATTGGGTAAAGATGGATAACTCATGAGATAAATATTTTATGCATGAACCTCATTTAATTTTCACAATTTTATATGTGGAATTTGTTTTCTTGTCCATAAGATTACGTGTGGACCTGGTTTTCATGTCCATAAGTTTATGCACAGACCTGTATTTCATGTCCATAAGATTATGCATGAACCTGGTTTAATTCCCATAAGTTTATATGAGGGACTGATTTCATGTCCTTAACTTAATGATTGAACCTTTTTCTATTTATACATGTTCACAATATTATAATATTATGATCATTCCACATTATTATGTCTATGTTATACTCTCATGGATCATGTTATTTGATTCATTTACGATTAATTTCTTATGAATTTACAATATTTATTCCATGGATCAGGTTTATGATCTATGATATGTATGGTATAGTTTTAAAATGTTAAACTCATGTTCACATACCCTTATGCTCATGATATACTTAATTAATCATTTATATATCTGTTTTTTAACCTTAATGAGCATCTAAGATCACCCTTTATTATGTTTACTTTCCACAGGTTATGAATAAAGGTTTTAGGTATGGTATTTCTAAGAAGATTACTATGTGGGAAGATCTTTGTGCGATATGTGGAAGATATTTCAGGAAATAATAAGGCTGCATATATAGTCTCTAAAGACACTAAACCTTTATGGTCCTCAGGCATGTATTTGTAATATATATTGGATATTCATATATTAAGATGTAATATATATTTATGAAAATTAGGGGCCTCTATAGTTGGTATCATAGATAAGGTTTAGCCAGTATTTGGAGATTAGTATTAGAGAACATTGGTGAAAACCATGAGGACAAGTTTAGTATAGGATTACATACTAGGGTTTTGGTAAGGAAGATATTATGTGGTTTTTATAGCAATACATACCCTTATGGATACTATAAGTGTACATGGTTTTGGAACAAATGTATTTAGGGGTATTAACCCTAAAAAAGTTAGTTGAGTTTATCTCATACATCATTCTAGTTCACGATGAGGGATATAATTGTATTAATTCACATTTTATTTATGAACCATTATTAAGGATTTAAATAGAATATTATCATGGATGACCTAGGTTAAAATTAAGGTGTCATAGATTGAAAAGAAGGTGTCATGATTTAGACATCTTATTAATGATCTTCATGATTATATAATATCTCACTATGACTATTATTGCTCACATTATACTTTTTAGTTTTAGTCAATGTATAGAACCCGAGGAGTCATGTGAATAATGAATATGATGACCAATGCAATGAACATCCTCATGAGAAAGAAAATTTTTTAGGTTTTGGGATACAATATTTTGTGACAATGCTCACTCAACTCTCTCAAGCTATAAGTGTTAACACAAATCTTGTTGAAATTTAGAATGCACTAAGGAGGGAGTAACAAGATATTGAATATTTTATATGAAAATGTACAACCTTCTTATAAGGGTCTTCTAATCCACTGGTTTTTTATCAATGGATCAATACGATGGAAAATACATTTTCCATTCTTCAATTCTTAGACCATGAAAAAGTTTTCATAACCCTTTATTGTTTAAAAGGAAAACCAAATCAATGGTGAAATATTATTAAGAATACAAGGCAGAGGAAGAAATTGACCCCATATAATTGGATGAATTTAATAAGATATTTTTCATTAAGTACTTCCATCGTATTCTATGTACAAAAATGTATAAGTAATTCCTTGAGCTTAAGTAGAAGGATGATGAATCTATCAGTACCTATGAGGAAAATTTTACAAGACTTGAAAGGTATTCCTCTGGTTTAATCATCATTCTTTAAATAAAAATTGATAGATTATTTAGGGGTTTAAAAAAAAGTTTTAGAAAGGAATTATCTATAAGGGAGTTTGGATGCCAAGAATTAATCATTATATGTTCATTCAAAGTGGAAATAAAATTTGGAAACTCTTATGTTTCTAGTAATAATAAAAGGAAGATTGAGTTTTATAAAGGCTTTAATGGTATGACACATGGAGGTAATAAAAAGGTTCAACGTCCTACTTTCCAAAAATATAGGAAGTTTCACTAAAGTGAATGCCTAAAAGTAATAATAATACTTTTCAAGTGTGGGAATCATGACCATCGACCAAAATAATGTTGATGTGATGTGAAGAGTCTAGTTAATGATATGAATGGAGAGAGATCTCAAAATAATACACCACTCAAAATTCAGTGATATATATGTAACGAGTTTGGGAATTATGTTAATTAATGACCAAATACAAGGGTTAATGAGGATGATAATCCACAATAACCTATAAAGTCAAAGGAGATAGAGAAAGCTTATGAAAACACAATAGTTGAAGTGAATCATTATAGTTAGAGATCACTTATTATCCACTTTGGAGTTGTGGATTCCATTTTAAAGTTTGTATGAATAATCCCTATGAAAATATTATCCTTTAGTGAAATTTTATGTGATTATGAGTATTGATTAGCTCTCTCTTCATAGATTCCATATAAATTTCCAGAATAAGGAAATCATATTTGATATAATGAATTAACTTATGATAATCTACTGGTGCAATGATGAACTCGAACTTCCAATAGAATTTTTTTGAAAAAATATAAGAGATAATTTAAGGAATGAAGGGTGAATAATATTTTGTAACCATATATGATTTTATTGTGACTTTGTTTTGAGAAATGATTATTATATTTTATAGAATATATGATCAATTTATATACATTTTGGTATGAGACTTTATGATTGATTAAAATTGTTTTAAGATAATTGTTAATTTAATCATGAAATAATATGAGATCAAATCATTCTAATCTTTGGGTTTCAATCTTAGTCTAACAGATTTTAGAGGAGCCTCAAGTTTAACTATTTATTGAATGGATTAAGTTAAACTATGGGTGTTATTGCTAAGGTTTTATAGATTAATGCATTATATTTATCCATATTAGATAACTTATACTAACAATTTTGGTTTTGGTAAATATTTATAGATATAAGGAATTACTTATTATTATTTAATATATCTTATGATCCATTAAAAGTTAATTTTAGTGATTCATTCATGAAAAATTCATCTCGAATATTTATTTCATGGAGTAAGAGATGAAGTATAAATTTATCAAAGAACAACCAAATGATGAAATTGTGTTTATAAAATGGAAAACATATTAAGTGTATTTTATTGTGTTCTCTATATTAACAGTAAAAAAATCCATAAACATTAGAAAAATGATATTAAAATAAAATTTTATACTTTTACCTTTATTTTTTATTAATCGATGGTCTTTTGACCCATCATATATTTATGTTTTAGTGGTCTTTAAATTTCTCTTGACCATATTCTCTATCACTCTATATTAGTCCTTGTGCATTAGTTTTCTCCTCCATACCCATATTTTCATTTCCCACTTACATTATAATATTTGGAAACCTATTTTTGTGTTATTTTTAGATGATATTTGTATTTCCATTTCCTTATTTTAAGAGTAAGTTTTATTAACCCTTTTTATGATATGGGTTTTCCATAAAGGAATTTTCAAATGTCAAACCAAGAGTGCCTCTCTCCTAACTTAAAAAAGTCACACCTAATTTATCTTATTTACACCACTTTGAGCCATATATATATATATATACCAGACCCTAAATAATTATATTATAAACTTATATATACACTAATTATAGGTTTAAAAGACCATTCTAAGGGTCATTGATAAGGGATCTAAAGGAGGCCTACTGAAGGAGAGATAATCATCTTACTCGACATCTCTCAATTTGTTTCTTATTAAAACTCATATAAATCAATGATATTATTTATAAAATAATAAATTATTAATCATAAATATAATTAAATTCTTTATTATTATGAAACCATTTTTATTTACCCACTTTTCCATCAAATGAGAAGTGAAAGTATCATTCATTCATACCTGTGACTTACCATCTCTACATAGCGAAACAATTCATTTACCATCACCATATTTCATGGATGGTTATTATTATGGGTTTAATGTTTATATATTATATTTATGACATAATTATGTTTCTATAATTATAATATCATATCTACCTACTTACCTTCCAATCTGTTGGGAAATGATAATGTCCCTCTTTCGTATGTGTGGGCTACCACCTCCATAAAGCGATGTGATTTTCTTTCATTTATAATTTACATAGATGGTAATATGGAAATATTTAATATACATATATATATATATATATTATATAATAATTATTCTTAAAGTTTAATTATTATTTACCTTTCTTTCATTCCATCCGTTGAAAAATGAAAACAACATCCATGAGTACGCACGACCTAACGTCTCCACGAACAGTGTAATTCATTTTAATATATCTATATTTTATGGATGAATAAAAATAAATACACACATATATATATATATAATGAAAATATATGATATTTATATCAAGTTTAAAATTATGGAGATGATGTAACTATCATAAAATTTCAAGGAGAAAAACTACTGAACTGAAACTCTCATGAAAAATGGAACAATTAACACCCGAAAATAATGATTTTAATGAGTTATTAATAAATGTGTGTTAACATGATATAATTTGATAATATATGGTATTATAATTATGTAAATTAATTTTTTTATATAATTTTAATAAATTTAAATTTATAATTCATGAGGTTAAATCACCTTTAAAGAAAGTCGAACTTGAGGTAAGTGTTTATCATCTCAAATTGTCTTCTTTGGGATGTTATGAATCTATATTATTTTATGAGGTGTAATTAATAACATTTGAAATGTTCAATAATTAATTTATTTTTATTAATGTTATTTTAAGTTTTTATTTAAGTTATTATTTCATGGGGATTATGATTTAAAAGTTAGAAAAACAGTAATGAATTTATGTTTCAATTCCATTTTAATCGGGATTGTCTATACTTGAATTTATATTGATGAAATTATATGATACTTATCTAATAAATACCATTTAATTTTATAATATTATGGTTATTAATATTTTTTGAGTAATAGTATCATTTACGTCTCTTTGGTAATTAAAATGATCAATAAAAATTTTTTGATAAAAAAAGACTTTATTTCATCTTTGCATGGGAATCTATTTCTTCCATATCCATGTTTTATTTAAAATGTTTTTAAGAATATTTTAATATTATCCTATGAAATTTTAAAGTTATTTTTACCAATAATTTACTTTTTATAAAATTTTTCAAAGGAATATTTTTATCATTTTCTAAATGAGGAACTTTTGTCTTTTTAATAAAAATGTGAAAAGAATATTTATTTTAACATACATGAAATGAATGAAATTTCCTTCCATCAAGAAAAATAATTGATTTTAATATTCCTTTAAAAATTTCTAAGGTTCTTTTCAAATAAAATTTTTTCCATAATATTTTGGAATTTTTTTATTTTTTAAAGAAGTGATTTCAATGTGAAAAAGGGTATTTTACTTTAAAAACATTACAGGTGATCTTTTAAAGGAATTTAAATCTAAGATGACATCCTTTGATGTTACATATGATTTATTGGGGATAATATCCAATGATAACATCCTTATTATTTATTTAGATGGTTAATTATTATGATGATGATATTTTTATGAAACCCATTTCCTTTCCACGGGTTATGAAATATGATAAATGATTTATAGTATTCGGAACACATAAGAATAGATTATGATTATATGATGGATGGTATTGGAATTATATTTTCCTATAATGAAATGGGTAAATATGGATAACTCATGACATAAATATGTTATACATGAACCTGATTTTATGTTCACAATTTTATGTGTGGACCTGGTTTTCATGTCCATAATATTATGTGTGGACCTGGTTTTCATGGACATAAATTTATGCATTGACCAAGATTTCATGTCCATATGATTATTCATGGACCTGGTTTAATGTCCAAAATTTTATGAAAGGGCCTAATTTCATTTCATTAAATTAATGAGTGAACGTTTTTTTATTTATATATGTTCATAATGATATAATATTATGTTTTTACCACATTCCTATGTTTATTTTATGCTCTCATGACTTGTGTTACTTTAACCCTTTATGATTAATGTATTATGAACTTCCAAGATTTATGACGTGACTTGGGTTTATGATATATGGTATATGTTATGGTTTTCAAATGTTAATATCATTTTATTATATCCTTATGCTCATGTTATGCTTAAGTGATCATTGATATATCCCATGTTTACCCTTACCAATCATATGATCTCACCCTTTCTTATGTTTCATTTCCTTAGGTTATAAATAAATATTTTAAGTAGGATATGTATAAGAATAATAATATGTGGGAATATATTTGTGTAAGATATGTAATATCTTTTAGGAAATAATAAGGTTGCATATCTAGTCTCAAAATACACTAAAACTTTATGTTCCTTAGGTATATAATTATAAAATATATTGGATATTTATATATTAAGATGTAATATCTATCCATGAAAAGTAGGGGCTGCTATATTTGGTATTAGAGGGAAGTTTTTTTCTTTTTTTTAAATTATGATTAGATAAATTTTGTGAAAACCTTATGAAAAATTCTAAGTATAGGATAAAATCCTAAAGTTTTGGTAAGGAAGAGATTATGTGGTTTTTGTAGTAATACATCTCCATATTGATACTACAAGTGGAAATGGTTTTTATACAAATAAATTTAGGGTTATTAACCTATAAAAAAGTTAGTTGAGTATATATCAACCATCATTTTGGTGGATGGAATGTGCTCCTTTACTGTGCACCTCGTCTGACACTCCTGAGGGATATGCTTGAGTTAATTCATATTCTCTTTATAAACCATTATTATGGATTTTAATAAATGGTGATCTTGGATGACCTAGGTTAAACCTAATGTGTCATATATTAAAAAAATGTGTCATGATTAGATATATTATGAATTATTTTCATGATTATATGATTTCTCATGATGACTATTATTGCTCACACTATACTTTTAAGTTTTAGTCAATAGTTGAAACCTGATGGAATCATGTGAACAATGAATGTGACAACCAATTCAATGACTATCCTCATGAGAAATAAATAAGTTTAGGAGTGGGTATGTAATATTTTGTGAATATTATCACTCAACTCTCTCAAGATATGGGTGGTAACATAGATCATGTTGAACTTCTAAATATAGTAAGTAGGGAGAAACATCCCATTGAATCTTTTATGTGACAATTTCCACCTTCCTTCCATGGGTATTCTGATCTACTAGTTGTTGAGTGACACACTCATATTTCATGAAATTTTTTAAAAGTAATTTAATTACTTTTTTAATATTTTAATAAAAATTGACCATGTATTTCGATGATTTTTTAAAAAGTGGGAATTTACAAACAAATTATTAAAATTGATTTATATGAATAAGAATGTTGAATTTTTAAAAATTATTTAATTGAGGATTTTTGTGAGGAATTTATTGTGAAGTGTTAATATTTTTTTCATGTAAAAAATTAGACCAAATGTCTATCCCTCATCCTCAAGGGCCTATCAAGAATCTTATCCAGCCCGTATGGAATGTCTGGTGAAGCCGAGCATAAGGAAGGGACTTACCTGGTATAAGGGAAGACGTCGTATGGGGACACCGGGACTGTGTAGAATGTGGAAAATAGGAGTAACTTGGGTTGTTTAAGTGGTCCAAAGACAGTGTAGACTATACAATGTGGTGTGACCCAAGTTTAGTGTGTGTTCATGTATCCAATATCCCACCCCGATATAGTCTTTTGAGCCAAGACCCACACATGATTCATTTTAAACAATCACTAAGCACACTTTATATTATGATGTGGGATAACATTTGATTGGTTAATGTTCATTTTTAATAAAATGGTGTATTAATACCTTTTATTTGAATGATTTTCTTAGATATAACCCACCACTCACTGCCACTTGAAGTTTTTTTCACCGCTTGTGCTTACCAGAAAATTCCATTACCAACACCCCAGAGTGCTCAGGTTCAACCTGATCATCACTACTAAGGCCCCTAATCATCACATATCACCTTCTTCACCTCGTATGACTACCTTTCACATCGATGGAGAGGAGTTAAATCCAAACAGACACATTTAAGGTTGGATGGTTCATTGAGGAGTTACCGTTATTGAGCACCACCATGGTGAATACCACATTACACCAACCCATACAAATCCCATACCCATTCACATGAGAAGTGAATCTAAATCTTGGGTCCACTCCATGTTGAAGTTAACCTTACAAATATTTGGACACCCAAATTCTTCAGGTGTTTCCAAATAAAACACCATGAGTCTCATAGTTATGTTTTTGAAGAGATATCTCATGGGTTTGGATTTTTTTTGAATTTTAATAAGAACAAATGAGGTTTCACCCTCTATAAATAGAGGAGGATCACCCACTAAAAATTTTTAACCACTAAAGGGTGATACTACCAGACATTATTTTATTTATTTTGTTTTTTTTTAATTTCTTCTTTTATTCATAGTAATTTTTGTTTTAATTTTCTTTTATTTCTTTCATAAAACTAATTTACGCATGTTTCTTCAAACAAGTGTTTCACATCCAAATTATTCTTCTTTTTCTTCTTCTTTTTAATTTTCATTTTCTTATTATTTTTCTCTGTCTTCTTATTTTATTTTATTATTTTATTTTATTTTATTTTATTTTATTTTATTTCTCTTTTTCTATCTCTACCTTCTTCTTTTTTTATTTATTTTTTGATTCATGTGTTTTCTTATTCATTATATATTCTCATTCTCTTTTTATTTTATTTTCTTATCTTCTTTCTCTTCTCCTTACCATAATGATCTCTTACCCTCAATAATGAGGGTATGACCAGAGGCTTGTCCTGTGGGAGGTTATGTGTTCTTGAATTCTATTCTTAAAGTTTATTTGTGTATTTGGTAGATGTGAGTGACATCTACGAGTGTGGTGATTTTCCACAATGATATGTAACTCAAGTCTATTTATTTTCTTTTATTTCTATCTTTTACTTAACTTCCATTGACCATAATATCTTCACATAATGGTGTTGAGACTATCAATGAATTAAACAAAATACAATGGATATGAGTCCTAGAAGATGTAACACTTTCGATTGAGGTGTTCTGTTAACCTTGATTATAGGAGGAGGTGGAATTTATATTACTTAGGCACTCAAGATTTAAAAACTTATAAATAAAGGATTATTATTTTGAGTGTGATATTTCATAACTAAACTATCAAACTAAATTTAAAAAGATAAATAATAATAATGATATAACCCAAAACTGAACCTTGGACCAAGTTATTTCTTTATAATGTCATGTTGCTTAGTATTTCATGGTATAGTAGAATTGCTTTCCATTTCATTATTTTATAAAATAATAAAAACCCAAAAAAACATATTTTCATAAATAATATAAAAAAATAAATAGTTTAGGTGAATTTTAATTATTAAGTAGAAAACTATGAATCTTATCAAGTGATACAACCTTGGCTAGCCACTATGTTATAATAGGAAACAATTAGAAATTTTCTTTTTCCCCATGATAGACATGTGTCATTTAGAAATGGATAAATGCGATGGAAAATATACTTTCCATTCTTTAATACTTGGACTATGAAAAATTTATCCTATCCATTTATCATTTGGAAGTTGAAATAAATCAACAGAGGAATCATATTAATAATTCAAGGAAATAGGAAAAAAATTACTCCATGGAATGGGATGAGTTTAAAATGATATTTTTCAATAAGTAATTACCTCATATTACATTAACAAAAATGGAGAAGGAATTCCCTAAGCTTAAGAATAAGGATGATGAATCCATCGGTACATATGATGAAAAATTTATATGACTTGCAAGGTATACCTCTAATTTAATCATAAAACCTAAAAGAAAAATTTATTAATTCATTAGGGGTTTGAAACCAAGTCTTCGAAAGACATTATCCAAAAGGGACTTGGAAGTTACAAAGAAATCATTTGATGTGAACTCAAAGTGGGAATGGAAGATGGAAACTCTCATGGTTACGGTGATAAGAAAAGGAATATAAAGTTTCATAGAGGCTCTAGTGGTATGTCATATGTAGGGAACAAAAAGTTTCAACCTCCTACTTTCAAAAAATGTGGGAAGGATCACTTAAGTGAATTTCTAAAAGGAATATAAAGATGTTTCAAGTATGGGAATCCTGACCATTGAGAAAAATAATATCAAAGTGATGTAAAGAGACCATTAAATTAAATGAATAGAGAGAGAGCTCCATAGAATACATCACTCGCACTTTAGTTCTATAGATGCAAGGAGTTTTGTAATTATGTGAATTAAATCCCTAATCCAAGGGCTAATAAAGATGATAATCCACAACAACCTCTAAAGTCAAAGGTAAAAGGGAAAGGTTATGTAATCACAATAGATAAAGTGAAAATATTATCCTTTAGTGAAATTTGATATGATCCTAAGAATTTATTGGCTCTCTCTACATTGATTTCATGTAAATTTCTATAACAATGAAATCATATTTTATATTCTAAATCAACCTATGATTGTGTAACAGTGCAAGGATGAACCCAAAATTCCAATGGAAATATTTTTGGATAAGATATGATCCTATTTAAGGAATAAAGAGAGAATTATCTTTTATAATAATATATTATTTTATTGTGAATTTATTTTGGGAAATGATTAGTATATTTTGGGGAATATATTATCAAGGAATATACATTTTTCTATGTGGATTTATAAGTGATTAAAATTATTTCAAGATAATTTTTAAATTGATCATGGAAGGATATGGGATAAAATAATTCTAATATTTAGGTTTCAATATTGATAGGAAATATTTTGTAGGATCCTTAAGTTAACTATTTATGGAGTGTATTAAGTTAAGATTTGGGTATTATTTTTTATGCTTTAGAGAGTAATGTATTATATTTATCCATATTAGATAACTTGTGATAACTATTTTGTTGTTTTAAATATTTAGAGATATAAGGAATGAATTTTCATTATTTTATGGATCTTATGATCCGTTAAAAGTTAATTTTAGTTCTTTAGGAAATAAAAAATCATCTTGAATATTCATTTCATGGAGTAATAAATGAAGTGGAAATTTATTGAAGCACAATCAAAGGATGAAATTGTGTTTATGAAATGGAAAAATATAAAGTAAGTGTATGTTTATGTGTTATATCTCTTTATAGTAAAATAAAAACTCAAATTTAGAAAAAGGATCTTGAAATAAAATGTTATAATTTTACCTTCATTTCTTATGAATCTATGTTCTTTTCACCCATCACATATTTAGAATTTTCTGGTCGTTAACTTTCTACAGACCATGTTCTCTGTCACTGCCTATTAGTCCTTGGGCATTAGTTTTCTCCTCTATGTCTAAATTTTCACTTCCCAATAATTTTATCCTATTTTGAAACCTGGTTTTGTGTTATTATAGATGAATTCCTTATTTCCATTTCCCTCTTTTAAGAGGAAGTTTTTTAACCCTTTTTTGAAGTGATTTTACACAAAGGAATATTCAAGTGTCAAGACCTTAATTACCAAGCACAAGTTCTAATTTCAAGGAAAAACATTAGTGAGGGAAGATAATTTTAGACCCTGATATTTTCAAATAAGAACATTATATTTGATAGCGTATATGACACAAAACATTTAGCTTAAATGAATCATGTAATATTATTATTTAAATATGACCATTATAACATAACCATAAAATTGGAAGATATAAATAGGAATAATCACATTATAAAATATATATAATTTCCACACTAAATAAGTTTTTTTGATTAATACTAAAGAAATAACCATTCAATTTTTTTAGAAAAGTAATATTATGGTTTAAAAATGTGTTTCCTTGAAACAAGATTTTTATTGCTTTTTGTGAGAAATATTATAATTAAATATTGAAACCTTTAAAAATTTCATTTTATAAAATAAAATTAATTTTTTAAATTAACACTTCAGAACTATCCTAGATTTAATTTTTAAGAATTTTTTTGAAAAGATTGATTTTTCAATAAATAATAAAAAACATTGATTTTTATTGAAATCTGTATTTTTGTTTCAAACATTTAAAAAGTTGCATTTTATTTTAAATGGTTTAAAAGTAAAATTAGTTCTATTATATTATGAATTATCCAATTAAGTTCATTGGAATCAATTTTATGATTGAATTTGGTAAAAAAACATTTTTATACTTAAAAAGAAATTTTTTTCAAAAAATCTATTTTTCTTTGTGTTTTATAGTTTTATCTTAAATTAATTTCCACCACTTCTAGAAATTGAAAATTGAAAAATTAATTAAATATCTTTAATCATGAGTTCTGAATTTGGTAAATATGTCCATTTTATGTTTTTCATTATGAATAATAATCTTGGTAAATACTTGTCAACGTGGAAAGGGTGAAATGAGTAAAATAGAGAAGAAAGTTTGGGGTGGGAATTTATAATTTATCTAAAACTTACCTTTATCATATTTTATTGGTTTATTTTGGCCATGAAAATACAATATTGGATATATATCCACTTGGTTCTATATTTCTTTGATTATGAACTTTATGTTAGTTTAAGTAAAATCTAAAGTAAAAAATTTCATACTCTTAACTTTAATATTTCTAATATTTTATCATAAGGGTAAAATAGAGGTTATGTTTCATTATAAATGTTTATTTAAAATATAAATTAATTTTATTTATCATATTAATTTATTAATAATTTTTAATGATGGAATCATTACCCTAAATTCTCATGCAACACCGATACAATATTTATTTAATTAATAGAAAAAACAAAATAAATGATTTTAAAAATATTAAAAGAAATAAAATTTGGATCAATTATTTTTTAAAAAAAAAATTAGATAAATATAAAACATTATATATGTGTTAAATGTTTTTATTTTAATTCTATTTCTTTTATGTTGTGTTCAAATTCAAATTAAATGAATAGTGTCAAAAATGACATTAATGATATTTTATGAAAAATAATATTTTATTAAATTATTTATAAATTATAAAAATATTTAAAGAAAATTGGTAGGATTTAAGATTATATAAAATATCATCCATTGTCTATTTATTAACCAATTTTTACCTTATAAGTAAAATTATAACCCTTTAATAATGAAAAATTCATTACTGTAGTCAAGGTTAAAATTGGTTAATTAAGAGGTTAAACCAAAAGATAAGGTTTAAAATACCACATAAACCTATCCAAATTTTATTTTTATGGGATTTAACCACATAAAACCTTATCTTAAAATATCCATACATTTTTAATCATTTTTTTAGATATTTATTTCATTATATTTTAATATTTTAAGAAATTCTAAGAGTTTTCCCCTCCTTACTTATTAAAGGGCACCCATACTTTCCCTTATTTACACCACTTTGATCCATATATCTTTACCAAAACATAACTAATTATATTTTAAACTTCCATATCCAATAATTAATGGTTATATTCTTCTTAAAATACCATTTTAAGGGTCCTTAATAAGGGATCTAAAGGAGGCCTACCAAATAATCGGTAATCGTCTTACTGGACCTCTCTCAATTTGTTTCTTCTTCTAATTCATCTAAATCTATGATATTATTCATAAAATAACAAATTAATTATCCTAAATATACTTATTATTATTATTAAAAAACATTTATTATCTCTCTTTTCCATCAAATGAGAAGTGAAAGTATCACCCGTGCATACGTACAACTTGTGATCTCCACATAGCGATACAATTCATTTTCTATAACCATATTTCATGGATGGTTATTATTATGAATTTAATGTTCATATATGATATTTATGAAATAATTATTCTTTTATAATTATAATATCATATCTAACCACTTACTTTCTAATCTGTTGGAAAATTATTACTTCGCTCGTGCATACGTATGGACCACCACCTCCACAAAGCCATATGATTTCTTTTTCATTTTTTATTTTAATGGATTGTAAAAAGGATAAATTTAATGAATATATATTTTATATATTATATAATAATTATTTTTTAAATTTGAATTATTATTTATGTTTCTTTCATTCTATCCTTTGAAAAATGAAAACAACATCCATGTGTACATATGACTTACCGTCTCCATGAATAGTGTAATTCATTTTTTTATCTTTGTATTTTATGGATGAATCTAAATATTTGTATAGTTAAAATGTATTATATTTATATCATGTTTAAAATTATTTATATTATGTAACCATGATCAAAGTTCAAGGACCGTAACCGCTGAACTGAAACTCTCATTAAAAATGAAACCATTAACACCCAAAAATGATCATTTTAATAATGAGTTATTAATAAATGGGTATTAAAATGTTATAAGTGGATAGTATATGATATTATAATTACTCACCTCACTCTTTTATATAATTTTAATAAATTTAAATTTATTATATAAGTGGTTATATCACCTTTAAATAAATTCAAACATGAGGTAAGGGTTTATCATCTCAAATTATCTTCTTTGAGACATATGTTTTGTTATGTATATATATTATTTTATAAGGTGTAAGTAATTCCATTTAAAATTTTATATCATAAATTTACCTTAATTAATTATATTTAAAGTTTCATTTGAATTT
The DNA here is from genome assembly GCA_963277665.1 of Viscum album. NCBI lineage: Eukaryota > Viridiplantae > Streptophyta > Magnoliopsida > Santalales > Viscaceae > Viscum > Viscum album. The sequence goes on along the minus strand of OY728127.1, from coordinate 972,214,875 downwards.
ATTCCTTCATGAGTCTTATGTTTTAGAAGTTACTAAAGTGTTAAGCGATTTATGTTTCAATTCCATTTTAATCAGGATTATCTATGCTTGAATTTAAATTGAAGAAATTATATGATCCTTATCTAATAAATACCATTTAATTTTTTTATCCTCTGGTTATTCATGAAATATTTAAGTAATATTACCATTTTTCTCTCTTAGGTACTTAAAATTATCGAGAAAATATTTTTGAGAAAAATAAGATTTATTTCCTCTTTGGCCAGAAATATTTTTCTCCCATATCTAATTTTTATTTATTTTTTTCAATAATATATTAATAATAACCTTTTAATATTTAAATTCTTTTTTACCCATGTTTGAATTTTTATAAAAAACTTTCAAAGGAATCATCTTTTCATTTTCCAAATGAGGTACTTTTGACTTTTTACTAAAAATATGAAATGAATATTTTTTTAACATACACGACATGAAAGTAATTTCCCACCATTATGGCCACTAAATGATTTGAATATTCCTTTAAAAGTTTCCAAGGTTATTTTCAAATTAAATTTTTTCCATAATATTTTATATTTTTATAGATTTTAAATATATGATTTCAATGTGAAAAGTATATTTTTCTCAAGAAACATTCCAAGTGATCTTTTAAAGTCATATTAATATAAGTTGACATCCTTTGATATTACTTATTAATTACTAGATATATGATCTAATGATACAATCCTTATTATTTCTCTTTGCAGTTTATGATTATGATAATGATATGTTTATGAAACCCATTTCCTGACTATAGGTTATGATATATAATGAATGATTTATGATCTTATGGAGAAAATATTAATTGATTATGATTATTTGATGGGTGGTTCCATAATTATTTAGTTCTACAATATATTGAATAAATATGGATAAATCATGATATAAATATGTTATGTGTGAACCAAATTTCATGTTCACAGTTTTATGTGTGTACTTGGTTTTCAAGTATATAATATTATCTGTGGACCTAGTTTTTATTTTCATAAGTTTATGCGTGGAATTGGCTTTCATCTCCATATGATTATATGTAGACTAGGTTTAAGGTCCAAAAGTTAATTCAAGTTCTTTATTTCATGTCCTTAACATAATTATTGAATCTATTTCTATTTATACATGTTCAAAATGTTATAAGATTATGTTTTTGACACATTTCTATGTCTATGTTATGATCTAATGGCTCATATTTTTGATTACTTTATGATTCATGTATTATAAACTTCCAATAATTATTCCATGACTCAGATTTATGATATATGATATACAATGTAATATTTTAAAATGTTAATATCATGTTCTCATACCCTCATTCTCATGTTATTATTAAGTTATCATTGATATATCACTTGTTCACCCTCACTGAGCATCCTTGATCACCCTTTATCATGTTTCCTTTCCCTAGGTTATGAAGAAAGGTTTTAATTATGGAATCTCTAAGAAGAGTACTATGTGGGAAGATCTTTTTGGGAGATGTGGAATATCTTTTAGGAAATAAGATGGTTACATATCTAGTCTCCAAAAACACTAAAATTTTATGGTCCTAAAGCATGTATTTCTAAAATATATTGAATATTCATCTATTAAGATGTAATATATATGTATAAAAATTATGGGATGCTATACATTATTACCACGTTATTTAATTATTCTTACCTCAAATATTATGTTTCTTAAACTGATTTATTGGTCTCAATTACTATTTCTTGATACACACTTCTTGTTATACACAAATTTTCTTTTATATGATGTATATAACAAGTATTTTTAATATATATCATGAATTATCTTCCATTCATGGTATTTAAATTTTATTTCAATATATTTATCCTTCAAGAGTTTTAATTTAAATGTTACATAATACGTAAAGTTTCTTTTCCTAGCCTCATTTTAAAATTTATACCACTCAAATTTGATAAACCATTAGGGGAATTTGTAAACTCTTTCCATATAATGTCACATTCATTTTCTTCCTCTCAGGATATCCTTGGTGATATTTTTTTCTCTCTTTAACTTGATTTAAAACTAATGTTTTATAATTTTTTAAAGTGATGTGGTTTTTGAAAAAAGTATTTTAAAATATTAAAAATAGAATTTATTTTTTATGATTGTATTTTATCTTAAACTCCAAATTTTATATATAACCCTATATTTATTTCAAAAAAATTAAAAAATAATTTTCAACTACCTTGAATTTATTTACAAATGTTTTAAATGAAAATCAATTTAACTTTTTCTATATGGTTCATTTTTTGGTAAAAATAATTTCTTTTAACATTTATATATGAATATATATTTTTACCACATTTTACATTTTATATGAAACCACCACTCTATATTTTCATCGTATCTAAAAGAAATTATTTTTCTCTTAGTTTTATAAAATATTTCTTTTAAAGTTATTTCAAAGATTAAGGATATTTATTATTTCCAAATTGATTTTTTTCTTCCAAAACTCCTAAAAAGTATTTTCATCTAAGCCATTTTACTTTGACATATCTTATAATTTATCAAAAATGTTCTTCAAAGGATACCATCCATATTCTTTCACTGTATAGCTCATATAATGTCTTTTTATTTTGTTGGAATGACCCATCACTACCTTTTTATTTCCTAATCACCCTCTATATATAAATATGATGAACATTTAGGTATGATAACATAATTAAGGTAAACAAACATATCATAGAGAAATTAATCCCAATAAAACATGGATCATAAGTTATGAATCATAACATAAGGATTTTGGAATAATAATAAGAAATGTGACATGTGAGGATGTAAAAAATAGTCAATAATCATGAGGCATGAAAAAATAACATAGAAATAAGAACTTGGAATATACGTAGGTATAGAAAATAATTTCCTATGTTAAGGCCCACTTCCTATAGTATTATCACAAAGTGTACAGAGTCCTATAGTGTATTGAGTTTACTCTTTAATCCCCTACAAGTCATATCATGAGATATAAAGCTTTAACCAATGAATTTTAGGGACATATAATTCCAGTACCACCCATAACATAATGAATAATCATATAAATGTGTGTGTGTGTGTGTGTTTGTGTGCATTCCACTTGAGCATGGAAATATTCATAATTTCATCATAGTATAATTAACCCATGGAAAAGAAACATGTTTCATGAAAAAATTATATAATATCTGATTATAATCCATTAAGATTAAGAAGATGGATGATATAAATATATCATATACCAAGATAAGTATATAAAATATTAAAATATATTTAAATATATGAAAAAAAACCTTTATAAGAACATTGTGTTTTTTAAAAAAATAACAATAAATATCATTAAATTTTGATAAATTTTATTTTAAAATAAAAAAAATTATGAAGAAATGGGAATAGAAATTACTTTGGAAAACCATGATAAATTAGTGATTAATATTATTAAAGAAAAATGAGGAATAAGTCAGGAAAATGAGTTCATGATAAGAACATTAAAAAGGAATATTATTTTAAACTTTTATAAATAGAGTCAAAGTTAATAAAAAATGAAACATATAGAAAATGTTAAAACATTCCTTTAAAACTTGTTGTAGAATTTAAAATAAAATATAAAATTACCTTATATAATAATTAAATTATAGATAATTATGTATATAAGTAAAATAAAGAATATGGACATAGAGGAAAAATATACTCAATCGAAAAGAAGAGATAAGGTCAGTACCTCTTACAAGCAACATTTTGGTTAAATTGTACACCAAAGAGAGGTAAAATGGAAGGAAGACATAAAACCCCCAAAAATAGCTATAGTATAAGAAAATATACATGGTTTTATGGATAATGAACATAACATTCTCCCCAATGTAAATTTAAACATAAATAATCTTGTTTTTAAAGTGATATTGTGAAATAGACCCTTATGGCTTTGGAAACTTTTGAATCAAAAGCCCTTAGAAAGAGTTATCATGAAATAGAATTGTAGATAACACAAATCAAAGTGATTTTATGATAAAATAAGTCAATTTGGGTAGTGATCACATTAGATAAAGAAAAATAAGGGCATAATAAGGAACATTTCTCAATGAAGGGGAGATTGAGATGAAAAACCCCTTACAATATAAAATTTTATGATGTAAGGATCAATTGAAAATTGGATTATGAGAAAGAAATGAATTTCCATATAAAAATAATAGGAATTAAAATATTTTAAAATATCAAGGTATATCATACTTAACTTATAATAATGATGTTAAAAAATAATGATTATACCTCAATGATAGGAAATCATGTTGGAAAAAACCCTGATAAATTAGGTAATATATGAATAAAAGGCCAAGGAAATGGAGAACTTAAATTAAAGTGAAATGAAAAATAATAAAAATTATTTAAGATATAAGAAGTCAATGGGGTGATTTAAAACCATATAAAATTAAATTTTTTCATAATAAAAAACATGTTTGATGGAATGGAAATTGAGACAAATAACACTTACCTTGGAATCTTGCTTTCTTGAATGTAATCTATCTTCCTTTATAAAAATAATAGACTCATTAACAATATAGTTTAGAACCAAATTATTTTTTATTAAATTTTATAAAAATCATTTAAATTTATTTATTACATATTTATTACTTATTTTTAGTTTATATTGATCATCGATTGTTAGTATTTTCAATCGTTACTCGTCTGTTTTGGTACAACAATTTTGGTTATAATTTCATGTTCATGAGATTATTATATCTATAATATTCAAGGTAATAGAACAGAAATTCAATATTTATTTATGAATATCCATGTTCATTCTGTGGGGTGTTTCAAGTATGATTCATAAATATATAACCCATATCGAGCTTGTTTTGGTAATTTTTAATGAAGAAAATGTGGTATATTAATAATCAGTTAAATATTAATATTAACATTACAAAACAAAAAATATATTTATATATTAATATCATATATTATCAATAATTTTTTCATCATAACCATCCAGGATAAAATTTTATAACATTTTCCATATGGGTGGTTAAACCGACAAAAATAAGAGCATGCTATAATCAATGGATGAGTAATATTATTTTGTGGATTTAACAAAATATAATTATTAAAGATATGTAATGATCTTCATTAAATTTTATTAATATAATAAATAATAATTTATAGGAGTTAAAATAAGAAGATAAATGAAAAATAATGTTAAGAATTTGTCACTTCTAAAGAAAAAATCATATCTTCTCTTAGAAGCCTTCTCGGTTTTGAATGAATTAAGGAATTATCACAAGACAAGAAGCTAACCAATGTAGGGGGAATTATTAGGGAATGAAATTTGGTAGTTTATTAGGTTTAATTATAATTTTATAAGTGATAAGGGGTGATAATTTATAATTTTTGGCTTAGACCATCACCTCCTTATTTTAATGACCCCAAATCATGTTTATATTGTCATTAATTAATTTCATGTTTTCTGTTAGTAAATGAATTTATGGCCAAAATTGAAAATAATGGATAAGTCTATAACTTACCATGTCAACATTAAGGTATTATTAGTATACTTATCATATTAAGATTTTGAACTAAACCCGAATATCAACTAACCATTATACACCAGTTGATCACATGAAAAACTACCGACCATGAGTCATATGATAAAACTTTGTCTAATTCATGAGTTGGATACACATTGAAGGTGATATTATCATGTTTTGACAATAAACTTACCATATGTACAAACAATCTACTGGGAGACAGAGATGTACCTACCGTGTAACTGATTGTTCGAATTAATAAAGTGACCCTATAAAGGAAATTACCTACCGAATGAAGAAAACAAGTTGTTGTTCCAAGGTATGTATAATTTTAAATAATGTAATATACTAATAATTTCTATTATTTTAGTGAACACATGAATAAAAAAATTACCGCATGAATTCATGACCCTACTGTATGAGAAAATGAACTGACCACGTGAAGTGATGAGTTGATCGTGACACCTTCCAACATCAACTGACCATGCCAACCAACCATGTAAAGTTACTATTAGATCAACTAATAATAATTTAATTAAATACATATTGGCATGTCTAACTTAGTATTGTATCATTTTAAAAAAAATTAATATCTAGTTTTTAAAGAATTAAATGAAGCGCTAGTGCATTTAATATTTCATTTATTATTCTTCAATAACTACTTCTGATGAAGATATATTTTAACAAGAAAATATGATCATGTGAAGGATAAAAAGTGGAATAAAAATTATGTGATCTCATATAGAATAATAGAGGATCCTACATGTGAACCTATTCTACAGAGAAGACTCTACAAAACTCTGTTTTTATAGAACTTACTAAAAAGATTGTCCAAGATTCTTCCAAAGTCAAATTCAAAGGACTCCAAACAATTGAAGCTACTCAGATCAAGTTGCATCACATTTTCTCATCCTTAATCTCTTTTTATTTTAATTTATGTTTTACTTATGAGTTTTTTTTTGTATTCTTTTATTTATTTATAAAATAAGTCTCCTATATAGTACTTTATACTCTCTCAATTATTTTAATTATATTCCCATAAACAACTGTGGAAGAGGTCCTGTGTGATATAGTAATTTGTTTTATCCCACACATAAATATGGAAGAGTCTCTATGCCTAGAAATCCATGTGTGTAATTATCTATAAAACACAATCCAGTTTTTTGGATCATTTTATTTAATAATAAACTACTTGTAAGTAGGTGATGTCCAAGTGGAGGAGATTAAGTCTTGACTTGAGATCTAACCCCTTGTTAAATCCCTCTATGCTATATTTTTGATAACTTATTTACTATTATTTATCTATATTTTTTCTTAATATTCAAATTGAATTAGTTTTTATCCTTAGATTATTCAATAAATTTGTACTCTGATAGTTAACTCAAATTTGTGTTTTATATAATATGTTTGATACAAGTAGATATAGTTTCAAAAGTAAAAATATTTTACAAAGTATTTTAATTGACCTATTATCTATCTTTTAAAAACATTTTCCAAATATCAAATTATATATTTCTACTATTTTTTAACAAGGTGATTTTATCAAATTGGTTGATTTAGTTTTTAATTTTTTTTAAATGGAAATTTAATTGGAAACTCAATTCACCCATCTTGATTTGTCCACTCTGACCAATATTTGGTATCAGAGGCTTTAAAAATATCTTTTTACTATGATCTAATTTTATTTAAATATCTTAAATTTCTATTTTATCTAAATTTAATTATTTATGGATAATAATAAACAAGAAGTAACTTACACTAATAGGCCTACTTATTTTAATGGAAAAAATTATTATAAATGGAAACTCATAATGAAAAATCACTTATAAAGTATGGGATTTGATATCTATAATATCATTGAAGATAAATATGAAAAACTTAAAACTACTAGATATGTTTGTAGTTATTCTAATAAGGGATCATATTACTGTAACTATAAAGCTATGATTGCTTTATATTGTGGGTTAGGAGAATATTAATTTAAGAGAATATCATAACATTCTACTACTTATGAGATTTATAAATCCCTTACTATTTCTCATGAAGAAAATTTTAATGTTAAATAAATGAGTTTTAATACCTAAAATATTAAATACGATAATTTTAAGGTGGATCCTAATGAATATATCTTTGACATGTATCTTAGGTTCAATGAGATTTTTAACATGATGGATGAAAAAGGAAAGACGATCATTGATAAGGATCATGTCATGCTACTTATCATATGCCTTATCGGTAGATGGAAAAGTATATCTATGTATATAAGAGAGTCTTGTGACATTAGTACACTACCAGTAAATGAGATAATTGTAAATCTCATGATGTATGAGGAATAATTGGAAGTTAATAAAGAGGAAGTAGATGAACCAAATAGAAAGTCAGTATCTTTTATGAATTCTAACTCTAAACCTAAAGATATGGTCAATGTTGAAATCTCAAGTTATAAAGAATCACCATATAACAGTGATGAAGAAATGGAACATTTGGAGATATTTTTTATGATGTTTTATAGAAAGAAAATGTTATTCAAGAAATCCAATTACATAAGAAAGTATAACAACAAGGGGAATTGGATAAAAGATTATAAAAAGGATGATTTTTCCAATGAAATAATCTTCTATTAATGTAAGATAAAATGACACATTAAAGAATAATGTACTAGGTTTAATTATAAGAAAAAATATGAGGAAATGAGATGAAATATTAAAAATATATGAAATACACTTGGAGTTCCTTTGAGGATAGTTTTAACTATTCATAATTGAGCAAAGAAGATAGAAATAAAAAAACTAATTTGTGTTTTATAAAAAACACATATAAGGTATTAAATTTTTTTCTAGAATCTCCTACTCATATTTAAAGTTCTTATAAAACTAAAAATAATGATGATAATATCTCTTGTGATGAATCATTTAATTGTGGTTAAGAATAATGTGATAAGGAATTAAAAATCAACCCAACACTTACAATTATTTTATTAGATGGGGTAATTCGGCCATAGATATCCCAAATTCGAATATATTTAATTTTGGATTCATTTGACATTGGTAATCACATTTATATTATTTTAAATAAAGAAAATTTCAAAATGTCACTATCTTGCTTTTAACTTATTTTATATGTTCACATAAGGATAAGGATATGTTATGAATGAATCTAAAAGGTTATTTTGAACCTAATTTATTTATTTTTATCATGGTAGTTTATTTTTAATTTCTAGTCATGGAATAATTAGCTTAAATGCGTACATAACGCCGATATAGTATTTATTCAATTAATATAAAAATAAAATAAATGATTTAAAAAATATTAAAAGTAATACAAATTGGATGAATTATTGTGTTTCAAAAATTTTATAAATACACATGACATGTTAGTCATGTGTGAAAAGATTTGATTTTAATTCATACTTTTTTTTATGTGTTTAGAGTCAAATTAAATAAAGTGTCAAAAATGGTATTAATGATATTTTATAATAAATAATATTTTTTAAAATTATTTAATATTCATAAAAAACTAATAGGGGTTAAAACTAAAAGATAGAGGTTAAAACATAACAAAAAATTGTCCAAATTTTATTGTATGAGAGGATTTCCACTCATCCTCATTTTATCTTCGAATTATATTAATTTGGATCCATTTGGACATAAAAATAATTAATATTAATTTAATATTTTAAGAAATTTTGAGAGTGTTCCTCCCCTCTCTTATAAAAGGACACTCCTCTCTCTTATTTACACCACTTTTAGAAAACTATCTCGACCAAGTCCTACCAATTTCTCTTTTCAACATCTTTATCCAAGTTATGGATGCATTGGTCTTCCTAAAAAAAACTCTAGGTCCCTTAAGAGGAGATCTAAAGAAATCTCACTGAAGAAGAGGTAATCGTCTTTACAGACTCTTTCAAATTTCTTTATTTTTAAACTTCCTATAGATTTTTTTAATCATTATAAATTAATAAATTCAATATCATCAGCATACTAAGATATTATTATGATTATGGTACAACCATTTTCCATCTCTTTTTCATCCTATGAAAATAAAAAACATCATTTATGCGTACGTATGGCTTACCATCTCCACGTAGCGATGTAATTCATTTTTCATCACCACATTACATGTATGGTTATAAAGATGGAACTAATGAATATATATATATATATATATATATTATTTATGAAATAATCATACTTCTAGAATTATAATATCATATTTACCTTCTTACCTTCCAATTCGATGGAAAATGATAATGACACTCGTCCGTACGTGTGTACTACCACATCCACGAAGCGATGTGATTTATTTTTCATTTCCTTTTACATGGATAGTAATAAAGAGAGATTTAATGAATATATATAACATATATGATGCAACAATGATTCTGAAAAGGTGAATTATTATTTTTCTTTCTTTAATTCCATCCATCAAAAAGTAAAAACATTCATCCATACATACGGTCCACCATCTCCATGAATGGTGTAATTCATTTTTATATCTCTATATTTTATAGATAACTCTAAATATATATATATAATGAATATATGTGATATTTATACCATGATTAACATAAATCATATATGGTATGGTATATATGATTATGGTTTGAGAATGTATCTATATTTATTATACAAGAGGTTTGAACACATATGAAAGAAGTTAGACCTGAGGTAAGGGTTTCTCATCTCACTTTTACTCATGTGATATATATATCATATTCACCATTTGTTTATTTTTTTTGGTGTGTTCAAAAGTTACCATAGCAGTAAGGCTTTATTCCACAATCTAATCATTATTCAGGATTACTAATGTTTAAGTATCCATTGAAAAAATATTTGATCTTTATATCTTAAACTCAGTATATTTTATTCCTCTGTTTATTTATGGAAATTACAAGTTTTACTTTCATTCTCCACTCATTAAGTACTTAAGATACCAAAATCATGTTTAAGGAAAATTTGATTTTTTTACTCATTTGGGGATATTTTTTATTCCATATTAATATTTTCATTAAAATGTTCTAAATAATATTTTTACTATTCTCCAATGATTTATTAAAGACATTTTTATCCATGTTTGACCTTTACGAATGAAAGGTTTTGGGCCCACATCGGAAATCAGTGGGCCAGGGGTTTTAAAATTTTCATCGGCAGATCAACAGGACTTGTCGATGCTGACGATCCAAACCCCAGAGAGGTCCAAGGATCTCGCGTAAATTATAATGAGCACAAAATAAAAATAAAAACTTACCCATTTCAAATCTGAATCCACAGTCGACTGAAACTTGTTGATGATGATCATCGCTTCAAGGATCCATAGCATGATCCCTCTATATCATCCACACGTGCTTCAAAAACCAATGGGAGCATCAATCGTCAGATTCCGGGTGCCAAAGCAGAGATCCAACGACCCCTTTGACATCCCGATGATCACCGCATTAAGATGCCTTCAATGCTTGAGAGATTTCTTGATCTGAGCTTCTTGGATTGGGAGATTATCTCTCTAGGAAGAGTGAGGAGAGAGAGGCTCTCAAAATCATTCCATAAAAGTGAATGAATAGTGATAGTGTCCACACATGAGAGAGAGCCCTCTCCTGTATTTATAGTGACGTTGAGAAATACCTGGTTGGATTCCCAGGCCCCAGTTTATTTCAACGTTTACTAAATAATTTCAATGAACTAAACTGTGCCAAAACTATTTATTATTTTATCACATAATTTTAATATATATAAAATATATTACATGATAAAACTCGAGTCATTTAACTCGACTTGATGTCCAGCTTAATATTAAAAGAACCTTGAATATTAAAATAATATTCCTTCAATTAATATTTTCCCATATTTACTAAACATGTAAATACATTAAATAAATTCAATCCCAAATATTCATAACTTGAATATTAATGAATTTATTTTATTATTTTGGTGATCGATAACATGGAAAACAATCAGAACCCATGGTGGGGCCCACCATGTCCATATACATATTCAACTAAATATGGAAGATTCTTGAATACGCTATTGTGTGTGATCCTCTAGGACCTTATCTCGATAGCAATGAATAAAATCCAAAAACCATGAGTAGAGTCTAGAAACCCATCATATCCCCTAAAGAGATAAGGATTGTCATAGCAATGACAACCAACCAACAAACACTGAATGTGTACTATAATATCTTGGTCATTAAATATCTCATAAAGCATGAAGCATGCTTGTGTCATCATCCTTTTCTTGATTTATTATTTTTTGATCTATCCGGGTGGATTTTCCTTTGTACTACTTTGGCCAAATACTTATTAAGGAAGCACCATCCTGATCAACCAGGCCTGAGATATACAACTTCCTAAACTTGTAAGTGACTAATTCTTTCAAGACCATTCAACCAATAGTCATACCACCAACGACTCACCCCACACATGCTACCTCACCACAATTTAAACACCATGCTTTTCACCTTGCATCAAAGTACGTAATAAAATGATACACATTGGTAATGGTCTCAAGTGAGGAGACCAATACACATGTTCATATATAGTAACAACCAATGACACCCAAAACATGTGGTGTTCCTATTTGTGGGTTTGTCTTCATGATCTCACTACTAGAGATCACCAAGTTAAAAATTCATGAGAAGAAGTCCCAATGCTTATGATCCCCCAGCACCTGATAGTCAGACATCTATTATGTCCATTTAGTAAGATGTATCTAGACTATAGAACACAAATTTAAGATTAATTTCATAGTATATTGAGGTTATCATTAAATATTGGGATCTTCTATAACCTCTCAATATGAAAATTAATATTTAGAAATTACCATTATAATAGTGGACGCAGAAAAATCTACACTGTAATAGTAAGATGACATCATGTATAATTAATTGTATGCATGATATGGTAATCAAAAGTGCTACATAATTGGGTCTAGTGCACCCACTATTTCAACACTCCCACTTGCACTAGATCAAACTTTCTAACCATACTTTTTAGCTACTCACATGATAAAGATCATGCTTCTGCTAAGTTATGGATTTAACTTCTGGGGATTCCACATTTTCACTGCATGGCATATCTGTTGTATGCGACCTCATTTCCTTGAGTAAAACTTCTCAAGATAAGTTATCCCCAATTATATCGCTTTTTTCCATTGTAATAACTTGAAAACTTGGCTAGTAGGTATATCATAATTCACAATATGACAATACTTTTCTCACTAGGTGTGATTCCAAGAACTCGAAAAAATCATTGCGATTAATAACTGCTTCTTAACTACATTAGAAGTTTCAATGAACTTTGTATTTGTAGATATGGATACCCCTGGATTTTTTTATATTGACTCGCTCATCACCTTATCCTAACTAAGATATAAGATCAAATTTATCTAAGGTTTAAAATTATGTGTCCCACCATAACTAGTATACCTTCGTCTCCACTTACCAGGTACATATCATTTGTACTTGCTGAAGTAAAAGATGATAGTTCTGACTGCATCACTTGTAGTGCTTCTGGATATAATTGATATCTTCCTACTATAAAGTATATCCTAGAAGTATCAATTATTGTACATATTATGGAATATGTGATTGATCCATCATTGAAGCGTATGGAACTCAATTCACAACATTAATCTCTTCCCATGTTCTGAACATGTTAACCTGAAGAGATTAATCTATGTGATAGTTACAACAATTCGAAACTTGAATTTTTACAACTTGTATTTTTAAATACAATGTCACTTTATGTACAATTTACTAGGTCCAAGAAACCGTTAGATCAACTTTAATAGATCATGTTACCTAGAACTTTGGTTTTCACTTTAATTCAATCACTAGAGAATTGCTTTTAACCTGGTCTTATCTACACTGTAAGACCAAGATCTGTTTTCCATATGTTGTCGAACATATTTCACTTGGAAAACTTTGGCTCTCCCACTAACCTTTGGTAGAAACAAGGAAAAGATTCATTTATAATGAATGTTATAAGATCTTGTTTCTTAATTTAATCCAGAACTAGATTTCAATAACTTGCAACCTTCATTGGAATCTGATGGTGTCATCATCCCTTTCAAGTTGCGTCGTATAGACACCCTCCACGAAATATGATCATGAAATCCAATCACCAATAGAATGATCTCAGAAGTTAGCTATGACAAGTAAAATTCTAATGGATTTAGGCATACTGACTTGGTATAACCAATCGATCCTTATTGGTAAAATCTTGTACCATCCATGTATATTCTCATTTTAATACCCACCGAATTGTTCAATTTATAATCCCCTTTGCAATTTGATACATGGAATCCATTATTGAATTTTAATTGATCTTTTCAATCTTAGCTTATTACCATATACTGCTAACTTATAGGATTTATTATTCTTAATGAATAATTTTTCACCAACTGCAGTGAATATAAAACCATGACCATGATTTCATCCTTCCTACGCAGTATGTGTCTCTAGAATGTTCCTCTTCCACATGAACTTGTTAAACTTGTTCCTATGCCAACCATTTGTTCATCTGGATCATTGACTAAGTCCAAGTTAATTCATCTCCCACTATCTCTAATAGAAATGTGTACCCTTATATAGAAATATAGTCTAATAATTGACTATATATTTTCTAACTTAGGGATTTATGTAATATCCTATGAAACTTTTGGATATTTAGTTAAATTCACCATGTGTTTAGCTTGATGCATGTTTTTTTTCTTAACAAACTCTTTTCATCCCAAACACATGTCCTATGACATAATGTATTTTCATCATACTATGACTCATATGATATCCATTTATTATTTTAGTTGGCATATTGGTTATGGGTTTACGCCGTTATTTCCAAGGAACATCATGAAATATAATGGAATTTACTGCAGGTCGTAACATTGATACTCTATAAATCATAAATTTGATGTATAAAATGTGCATTTAGGAATTTCTCTATGCTATATTTGATCAATGTTAATATGTAAGACTCTTCATCAATCCTCCTTATGAACATCAATACGATGATGTAGATAAGGTAACATGCATTTAGAAATTACTCCATGATACATTATCATGATCGATGAAAGTTTGGTCAAGATATTCTTTGGCAAGTCGATCCGAATCAACTCATAACCTCCAACCAAACATATACTTCACTATTAAATTCCTTAATAACTTAAATGAATCTTATGAAGTATCTTTACCTCTTGATTTCCTTTTGAATAGTTCACACACTCTTGTTAAACTAATCACGAAAGGTTTGTCTCTTACCTTTATCTCTAAAGGTTTTTTGTCTAAACTAAGGATGTCAATAATACCAAAGGTGTTTAGCTGTGCCGAGACTAAATACCATACTGGGTATATTCTTGATGTACACTTTTAGTTTTACTTAACAAAAAACTATATTTCCATAATTGGGTAGGTCTTACATTTTATATTCATCATGTATTGCCTTTGATTCAAGTAGCAGTGAACTGTTTGTTGAGTATGTTACCACAAACAACATTCATTCAAAAACTTAGAATAATGTCTCATTATGACAAAATGGTCACATGAGATAAATGTTTTGGTTATACTTAACAACTTTTTCAATTCGAATCAATCACTTGGAAATTAAAAGTTATGTGTTTATCACCACGGACTTAGGAATCACCCTTTATCAGCTGCTTGGAGAAGACACTTGACTTATTATTATATTGATATACTTACTTGGTTACTGTATTTTTTTTTTAGAGAAGGTGGCGCTTTGGTCAAAATACCAAAGCAAATTTATTAGCAAAAAAGAAAGATTACAAGAGTCTAAAATACGGGATCAAATTACTCTATACCATTCATTTGTATAATTAAACAAAACTAGATTAATTGGGTGTAAAAGATATAAGAATGGGATATCATGAAAGATCATGAACTTTCTTTCACTTTACACAAACTGAGTGCAATCATATCATTCAAATCTTGCTTAGCTTTCTCCTTGGAAACTTCTTGGAGATGAGATTACATGTAATATCATCCATGTCATGATGTAGCAACCGCAACTAACATTATACGTTGATGATATAACTATGACAGAACCATCATATGCTTTATTCATGAGTGTCCTGTAAGCAATTTTACACCCTCACTTCTTGAGGTGGCTTAATAGGTTGGAACACAAGCACCTTGAATTTCCATTATAGTAGTTGTAACATCCCACGTAAATAAAGAATATAAAATTTTTATATTTATTAATATTTGTGAATTAAATATTAATTTTACTTTAAAGGGGATTCTATGTTCTATGGTGTACCTGATACACAACAATGGGTTTCTTTGAAATCTTACATTGCACACAATGTTGAGTTATACTGAATAATAATAATATAATATTATTATTTTAAATGGGTGTTAACTCCTAGCCATTGTATTGGCAGAAATGAACAGAACTAACCATATTGTGATTAAATATGTTTGATAAATGTTTTTACATTTATTCAATAAAATTTAGAGGCTTAAAATGTGAATGAATATAAATTTTAGTATAAACACTCTAATATTCTTTAAAAGGTCGATTTATTGACTTTTGATGGAGAACCCTTTTTAAATCTAGTTTTTGTCACTTTTATATAAAAAAAAGGATACTGAGTAGAAGTGTCTACTTTTTAATATTTGAGATGTAATGTAATAGTTATGCCCTAATTATCTAAAACTCTAAACTTGAAAAGATCCTCAATGTGAATTATTAACTTAATTCAAGATTATGTAATGTTTAAGGTCGGGTCCTTATAGTAGTAATGTATGCAATCTCCTTTACTACACATGGAATTTCGTGATTGTTTGGACATTAACTGTGTACAATATTTATCACAGTTTTATTGAGGTATTGATTTCCATTTTTACAAATTAAACTTTAGCATATTAGTACCTTTTATGTTGATTACCAGATGTGACATTACTGATTAATTTAATCATTAAATGCCTCCCACTAATTTTTCGAATTCTAGGAACCCTTGTATAGAATCATAATACTATTGAGTATTCTAGTGGAAAATATCATTGAACCACCCTCATAGTCTACAAGATATGGCTATGCCACTACTCAGAGGGTCCAAGATAGTATTTTGGTTGGCCAACCGCATTAACTCACGGTTCCTTGATCTGTTGAGTGAAGTCTCATCTTCAAAATCATTTCTTGATTTACTCAACGCTTGCCTCTAAAATTAAAAAAAGATAGCTATGGCTATTTCGTTGCTGAAATATTAGTTAAGTCAACCCATCACCCTAATAAGAACTCCCCGGTAGTAAGAGGCACCCTAATCTATGGCATGACCGGCACCCCAAACACCTGGTTTTGTACAAAATTGAATGACAGAAGGCCATAATGACTTGATATTACTTTAAGGGTTTTATGTTTTTCTCTCGACGAATGTAATCCATTTCTATTAAACTTGTTCATCTATGTTGTTGTGCTCACAACTGAACTTTAATAGAAAAACATACGCCGCTTCTTTATGCATTTTATTATCTATTATTTTATTTATTTTCCCACAGTTCTAAGATGCATAAAATAATAAATAAATGCATAAAGTCAAAATACTACCCAACTGGTCTTGAGCATCTAAACGACCTAAGGGCATCGTACCTGAGTCAAAGCTTCACTCAAAATTCATCTATGCCTCATCTTGTATGTTCAATTCACATCTGAAGTATCACCTTGTCATAGCACGGTCCATGTCACGTCTTGTATCATCTATTTCATTCGTCGTCTTCATCCGAAGTACAAAATTACTCACTCACAGGTGAGCGGAACTCAGGTATAAATCTACTTCAGGTAAAAATTGGGCACGCAAGCCCTTATACATTTTAACTAAAAAATAAAGACGATACTCAAACCATCTATTTAATTAATTACAATCATCGCACACAATTAAAATAATTAATTAAATAAAATCAACATACATGGGTCGATACTCAGACCAGTAGATGGGTAAATGATGCGCGTTAAAATTAAAATGAATTAAATAAGTATGAGAGTTTATTTAATTAAATTAAATTAATTAATAAATTCAAATAATTTAATTAATCATCGGTCTACTAATTAATTTAATTTTTATGCCAAAATTAAATTAATTAAATAATTTAATTTAATTGAAAAATTAAATTAATTTACATCCTCAGGTATTAAAATAATTAACCAAAATTAATTTTAATTAATTTAATTTAAATACTAAAATTAAATTAATTAAATTAATTACTTTGATTAATTTAAATTGGTTGGTCCCTGAAACTCGACTGCAGGGCCTGTGCGGGTCGAGCCAAACCCACATAGGGCCCTATGAGGTCGTGCAAGCCCAAAATGGGTGTCAAGGTCTAGGTCGCGGTAGGTTTGGGGATAATTTTGTGCTCTGAAAAAATAAATTGGATGTAAATAATACCTTGTGGAATTATATGGAATCTAGAGAGGTCGCGGTTTCAGTTGAGGTCTGTGGCAGCGGCAGAACTTGCTGCTAATCGGAGGTCTGGCGCCAGTGACAGGGTGACAGGGTCGCTGCTTGGGAGGGTCCCTTGGCGTGGAGCTGGGTAGTGAGATCAGGATCCGAAGGTGCTGAGATCCAGCACTACTGGAGGTAGGACCACGCGGCTGTGGGTGTCAGCCCGAGAGAAGGTCGAGGTCGCGGCGGCGGAGCCTCCTGCTAAAACGACTGAAGGTCAGGGCATCGGGGCGGGCAAAGGCTGGTTAGTCGGGAAATGGAGGTAGGCGGATAGGGTTTGGCGGCCGTAGCTAGTACTGCCAGAGTAGGCCAGCAGAAATAGGATGAAGGAGGGTTTGTTCTCAGTGCTGGAGGACGTGGGTCGCCGGAACTCTATGGCACGGTGTGAAGGAGGCCGGTGCAGACTTCTTCTGGCATGAAAAGGAGACAGGCGGGAGTCCTCATGGGTGGAGCCTGGCTATGAGGGGAAGCCTGAGGGGTCTGTTGGGCTACCTGAGGAGGCCAAGCGAGGCCGTCGGTGCCTTCTGCAGGAGCTGGGCGGCCGAAGGTCAGGGTCGTGTCCTAGAGCAGAAACAGGTGGCGGGCTCATGCACTGTGGCATCCCGAGGAAGGTCGGTCAGGGGGTCCATGGACCCCCTTTTTCTTTTCTTTATTGATATTTCATTTAGGAGCCACCCCCCCCCCCTATTTGTTTTTGTGTTTTTTTGTCTTTAAGACTTAAAAGAAGTCAAATTCTCCTTCCCACTTTTTTTAAAATTGAGTCAAGTCTTTACATAAAAAAAATTCCACACCTCATTTTAAAAAAATCCAAGTCTCTTCCATGAAAAACCACACCACTTTTGGTTTTTCCAAAAGTATGCTTAGCCCTATTTAATTTAATAATAATAAAATTATTATAATAAAATAATAATTTATTATTATATTATTATTATAATAAAAAAATAAATATTATTATCATAATAAAATTATTATGAAAATTATTGAATTATAAAATTTATAATTTTGTATACAATTTTCAACCATATCTGATGAATGATTTAAACTCGATAGGTTCTTCAGAATGAATAAAATTTAATACCCGCGATCAAACCACAAAAGCGATCCAATCTAAAAAGTTAAAATGGTCATAACTTGGTCGTTCGAGATCAGATTGACACGCGGTTTGAACCGCTAGGACCATTTTTGAACCCTCTAATTAATTTTAATGAAAATTTAATTTTTTGGCTTAGAAAATATAAACTATCCCTCTTATACCACTAAAAGGTTTCGGGGCCCACATCAGAAACCGGTGGTCCGGAGATATTAAATTTTTTTTTGGTGGATCGATGGGACTTGTCGACACCAATGATCTGAACCCCAGAGAGGTCCAAGGATCTCGGGTAAATTATGAGCACAAAATAAAAAAAACATACCCATTTCAAATCTGAATTTGTGGTCAAGTGCAACTCATCAATGGTAATCATCTCTTTAAGAATCCATAGTAGGATCCCTCTAGATCATCCACACACACTTCAAAAACCTATGGGAGCATCGATTGTCAGATTCCGAGTGCCAACATGGAGATATGATAACCCCTTTGATGTACCGATGATCACTGCATCAAGATGCCTTCTATGCTTGATATATTTCTTGATCTGAGCTTCTTGGATTGAGATCTTCTCTCTCTAGGAAGTGCGAGGAGAGAGAGGCTCTCAACATCATTCCATAAAAGTGAATGAATAGTGAGAGTGGACACACATGAGAGAGATTCCTCCATTGTATTTATAGTGACGTTGAGAAATACCTGGTTGGGTTCCCTGGCCCCCGTTTATTTCAACGTCTACTAAATAATTTCGACGAAGTAAACTGTGCCAAAACTATTTATTATTTTATCACATACTTGTAATATATATATAATATATTACATAATAAAACCCAAGTCATTTAACTTTACTCGATGTCTCACTTAATATTAAACAAACCTTGAATATTAAAATAATATTCGTTCGATTAATATTTTCCCGTATTTACTAAACTTGTAAATACATTAAATAAATTCAATCCCAAATATTCATAACTTGAATATTAATGAATTTATTTAATTATTTTGGTGATCGATAACTTGGAAAGCACTTAGACCATGTGGTAGATCCCACCATATCCATATATCTATTCAACTAAATATGAAGGATTATTGAATATGCTATTGTGTGTGATTCCCTAGGCCCTTATCCTGATAGCAATGAATAAAATCCACAAACCATGAGCAGAGTCTAGAAACCCATCATAGCCCCTAAAGAGATAAGTATTTTCATAGAAATGACAACCAACCTATAAACACTGATTGTGTACTATAATCTCTTGGTCATTAAATATCTCATAAATCATGACACACGCTTGGGTCATCGTCCTTTTCTTGCTTTATTATTTGTTGATATATATGGGTGGATTTTCCTTTGTACTACTTTGGCCAAAGACTTATGAAGGCAACACCATCCTAATCAAGTAGGCTTGAGATATACAACTTCTTAAACTTGGAAGCAACAAATTATTTCTTGGCCATTAAACCAATGTCATACCACCAACGATGCACTCAACACATGCTACCTCACCACAATTTCAATACCATGGTTTTCAACTTTCATCAAAGTACATAATAAAATGATACACATTAGTAATGGTCGCAATTCAAAAGACCAATACACATGTTAGTGGATAGGAACAACCAATGACACCCAAAACATGTGGTGTTCCTATTTGTGGGTTTGTCCTCATGATCACACTACTAGAGATCACTAAGTGAGAACTACATGAGAAGAAGTCTCAATGCTTATGATCCCCCAACACCTGATACTCATACATCTACTGTGTTCAGTTAGTAAGATGTATCTAGACTATAGAACATATATTTAAGATTAATGTCATAGTATTTCAAGGTTCTTATTATAGCTTGGGATTTTCTATAACCTCTCGATATGAAAATTAATCTTTGGACATTACCATTATAATAGTGGACGCATAAAATTCTACACTATAATGGTAATATGACATCATGCATAATTAATTGTACGTGTGATTTGGTAATCAAAATTGTTGCATAGTTGGGTCTAGGGAACCCACTATTTCAACAAAAAAAATGGTTTTAAAGTAATATTCTTGTTATTTTTCAAATGAAGTACTTTTTGTATTTTCTTAAAAAAGTGTGAAAGGAATGTTATTTTAAGTTATATAGAATGAATGAAATTCTCACCATCATGACCGATAAATGTTTTGAAACTTCCTTTTCATGTTTACAATGTTATTTTCAAAGAAATATTTTCCTTAATATTTAGAAAATTTATAGATTTTAAATTAGTGGTTTCACAGTGAAAAGAAGTATTTTTCTCAAGAAATATTCCTATGATATTTTTAAAATATTTTCATTTTTCAACATCCATTTTTGAATCTTATGTTTTACTAAAGATATATTCTAAAGATATCATCCACCATATTTTTATGGATGGTTTCTATTTAGTTTTTCTGGGAAAAGTATTGACATTCTGTATATGATATCTTCCAATACGAATAGTTAATGATTTTTAAGGCATATTTATTAAATAGTATTGTCTATTCATATGATGAATGCATTATACTTAATGATAGGTGGAACCTAGAATTACAGTATCTCAATGCATTAGTAGGTCCCATGAGATAAACCAATTGGTTGGCCTTTTTAAATAGGTTTTTGGTGTATACCTACCCATTATTTAAACTATCTTAGCACAACACCTCAATGATAAATTTCAAATGTCCAACATTTATATCATAATGAAATCAATTATTAATTTTCATGAAATTTTTTTGAATAATCTCTATGGATAAGTTTCAAACTCGTTTAATTATTTATATGACATCATTTGATCATCATTTACTCCTTTCATATTATTCTTCATGCTTAAGTTGTTGATGAAATGACATGTGTTCGGTTACTTACATTGTCATGTTGATTATGCCTTATTTCTTCATGATATATTCCATTGTACATAACCCTTACTGAGAATTTGAGTTCACCATTCTCTTTTTTTATTTCCCTAAGATATAAAGAAGGAATCTTTGACTAAACTCAAGGATGTGAAATATTTACTTTCACTATTTTATGTATTTTATGTTTTTAAATGTAATATGAAAATAAAATATGCATCTAGTTTACCAAGATATTAAACTATTTGATCCTTTAAGATATCATTCCTTATACCTGATGTCAATGAAATAAATTAACCATTGACTTTGAGCTACTAGGATCGTGGTATTTACATTAAGGAATGTGATATTACATTTTAATTTGAGTACCCACATCACCTCATTAAGAATTTTCACTCACTCCTCATGAAAATCTTGTGAATAAAAACTTATTCCCATGATAATTCAACTCTTATTATTCTCTAAATACACATTACCATATTCAACATCAGTAAAATAATCTTAGAACACATGAAAAGAGAGCCCCAAATTGAGAATACACTCTTTAGAAATAGAACAAACAGACACAAGGACATTAGTAAAAACATGTAATATGTTACAACCATCAATAGACTCGATAGAGACTTTCTTTATTGGATCCTTAAAACTCTCATTATGATCAAGAATTGTGTCCATCTTAATCATTCCACATATTATAATCATTTCCTCCATCGAATTGATATATCTCAAATTTTGTAAAGTACGTTGCTATATGTCAAAGAGATCTAATACCAATTATGGTGGGAAGTTGTCGCTTATCTAGATATTACTTCTAGATCTACTAGTAATGATTATGATTCATGAAGATGAGATCGTTATTTTTTATGAAATAATGAGATCAAAATTAGTGTGCTCCAAATAGAAAAACATAAAACAAAAAGCATATGGATTTATGTTTTCCGGCTGGAATTGGACCTACATGTATTGAAAAAACACAACCTCCTAGAATTTATTATGTATAAACTAATTGAATACAAGAGACACAGAAATAAAGAACCAAACAAGTTATCTAAGGAAACAATTCCTGTTAACTCCATGCACCCAAAAAAACATATTTTAATAGACAGAACCCAATAAATGATAAAACTCACATAGTGTCAGGCTTCAATACCAAGAACATTATTGTAGGGTATAGAAGAAATATCCTCTAATCAATCTTCATTCCTCCAAGACCCATGCCAAGCATTTGTCATCTCAACCATAACGGCACTCCGAGGTTGAACATCATGGATTGGAACTAACTCTCAGGGAACATGATCATGACATTGGTATCAAGTTGGCCATAGCTCTATCAAATTCTCCCAAGAGAACAAATCTCCCATGAAAAAATGTTAATGAATCACCACAATGTGCCTCGAGGAAGAAAAGGCCATCAATGAGGCGAAACTGAAAAGACAAGGCGTCATTACAATGGAAAGCACCCCGGCTTAAGACATGTGGATGACACAGATTGCACGGACCATTTCATGCATACCAGTTCCATAACTGTGTGAACACATGATTTCATCTAATGGAGCTCCAAGAAGTGGGATGTGAGAGTGAAGAGAAGAGAAAAATAACAACTCTCGCCATCAGAAGTCATTCAATCAAACTTAAAAATGGATGAAAACAGCCACTAAAAAGCACAAATCCACAAATAAAACAGGTCACATCCCAAGAACAAAAACAGAAGCCTTCATAACAGAAATCCTAGTCTAAATACCATAATAATAAGTGAAAAATAAGATAGAATTTTTCATGGGTTACAAGAAATGCATGCAAGTAAGAAATAAGCAATTTAATTGCAAACGTATGAAATGAAAATATCACGATATGAAACCAGGAAAGGGAAAGAAATAAACCTCTTCCCATTTATTTTTAAAACAATAATAATAATAAAATAAATCAATAATAGCAATATAAAAAAACAATCCTAAAAATACAACACTTGCACCATGGAGGCAGCAGTATTATACTAGTGAGATTTATCGATGTGGTGGTGGAGTAGGTTGCTTTTCCTTGCACACTCCACTATCATTTTGTCAGCAATTATAAAGTATGCTGCAATAGTGGTTGTGTTTCCATGAAAAAAAACCATTAATCACGAGGTATAATGGTAAGAAACCTCATGATAACTTTATTTATTGATTTTTTTACTGCGGATTTAATTCTTATCATTGTGTTCTGCAGTGACAGATGTAACCTTATAAACGCTTTTTTTAAGAAAACATGCATTATTTAATTAAATATTTTATTATTTTATTAATTTTTAAAGTTAAAATTCATTTTTGTGATTATTTTTAGTTAATTTTATTCTACAAATCATGAATTAATATTTTTTATTTCAGGTTTCTTTTAAAATTAAGGTTAAAACATGTCTTGAATTTTTTATTGATTTTTTAATTAATCATGGGTTGTAAAAACGCACCATAGCAGTCGAGATTGCACCATCATGGTGCAGAGTGGCACCCAGCCGCTTCAGGAAGTTTCATCGTGGTCAGAACGCAATCACACTACGCCACCTATTATCATGGCCATCGTGCTTCCGTCGCGATCCCGATCGGTGCGACCGCACCTAGTTCTGGAGTTAAATATTCTCAGGGTTTTTTTGCCCTATAACCGGTCCAACCCACCTCTCCCCTATGTCACCCTTCTTGTTTCCTCCTTCTGGTGCAGTGACCCCCCCCCCCCTCATGTCACTGTTGCGCGCAAGATCACCATTTTTTCAGGCGTGGCTCCTCCTTCCTCCTGCTGCACTCACACCCTTTTTTTCTGGTTCTCCATCCTCTTATCTACAACAGATTTCTCGTTTATTCCCTAGGCTAACATCCATTTTTTATTAGAATTGCATCTACTTCTCTACTCCGCACAGTTTCAAAAACTCCAACAACCACTAAAAATAGCAACAAAGTGACAATAGCCTTTCATCTGTATTTTTATTTTTTTCGATGATCCAAACATCTGTCTTTTGTTTTTTATTTGTGTCAAATAAGTCCCTTAAACCTTTTTTTCTACTATTTCTATAATCCCTTATCTAAATTTATTGTGACCAATGGTGGAATTACTCGAGTCAAATAACATCAAATGGGATTACAGGGAAATGTTCAAAAGTGTAGGAAGACTCCTCAAGAAGTGAAAGAAAAGCTTCTTACAGCACAAACAAAGAAAAAAGTTGACAAATAAGAATATATGAATGATATTCATGATATTGATGAGGATATTGAGGAATATCTTGAAGAAATTAATGTCATTGAGAGAGGGAAAAAAATAATTTATGCATCAATTTCTTCATCATATCCTTTAATTGGAAACAAAGTTAAAAATGTGAAAGGGCCACTTAATGCAATGTTCATGGAAGATCCAGAAAGACTAGTCAAGGATTAAAAGCAAAAAAACATTAAATATTCTTTTATCAGGCAATTAATAGATCGAATAGTGAAATACATAAAGCGATTTCCTTGCACAAATGGAATTGAATTTAATGTTGTTTAATCGAGAAGCTTCAAGATGATGGTGGAAACAATTGGACAATATGGACCACACTTGATAGTTCCAAGCTATCATGAGTGCAGGGTTCCTCTTCTAAAAAAAATAGTTAGAGTATACAAATGAATTGTTTAAGGGCTGTGAAATTGAACAAGAAAAATATGGTTTCCTAATCAATTCTAATGGTTGGATGGATAAGAAATGAAGAACCTTGATAAATTTATTAATAAATTGTCCAACCAGTTCAATGTTTGTAAAAAGTGTCAATGCATCAAGCTAAATGAAAATGAGAGAATTGATTTATAAGTTATTGGATGATTTTTTGGAAGATATTGTAGAATCAAATGTTGTGCAAGTAGTTACTAACAATGGAAGCAATTTCAAGTCAGTTGGTAATAAAAACTTTTGTTTTTTTAATTTTTAAAAGTAGTTCCATTTCATTTTAATATTATAAATTTAGTTAACAACTTAAGATTTTAACTATTTTTTACTGATTTTGTATTATTTTAGGCAAGTTGTTGATAGACAAGAGGAAAAACTTATTTTGGACTCCATGTGCCACACATTGTCTTGATTTAATCTTGAAAAACATTGGCAAGCTTAGTAGGGTGAAGAGGTTTATAGAAAGATGAATTAAGCTTGTGGCCTTTATCAAAAACCACTCATTGAAATTGAACATTATGAAGAGGTTCACCAACAAAACTGAGTTGGTGAGATATGGAGTTACTTGGTTTTCTACAACCTTTTTAAATTTACAAAGGTTGTATCTGCAAAAAAACTCAAAAAGATGTTTACTTCTAAAGAGTGGTTGAGATCCAAAAATACAAAATAAACAAAGGGAAAGTGTGATGTCGACACTGTGTTGATGTCATCATTTTGAAATGATTTTTTTATAGCCTCAAGGTTATGGGACCTCTTGTAGTTCTTAGATTGGTTGATAATCAAAAAAACCTAAAATGGGTTTTATTTATGAGGCTATGGATAGGGAAAAAGAGACCATTCAGAATATTTTCATGAAAGATGAAACCAAGTATAAGGAAATGTTTGAGATAATTGATGAAATATGGAATTCTCAGTTGAAACATCCATTTCATGTGGAGGGTTATTATTTGAATCCTCAATTTTTCTATGGAAATCCACGTATTGAAAGAGATACAGAGGTGATGAAAAGCTTATATGATTGTATAGAGAGATTGTCTCCTAGACTTGAGGAGGAATACATGGCTTGTTTTGAATTGACAGCATATAGAAGCGCATGCCTCTTTGGTGGGAAAGGTTTCATGTGACAATGGAGTACAATAGCTCCTGGTAATAGTTTATTTTTGTCTTTATTATTTAATTACATGATCCTTAATTTTAGATCATTAAAAAACAATGCTAATAAATAATAATTGCAATTGAATGGTGGAAGAATTGTGGAGGAGGAACGCCATCTTTGATGACAACTACCATCAAAGTTTTGAGCATGACATGTAGCTCGTTAGGATGTGAGATAAATTGGAGTGACTTTGATCATGTAAGTAACTTAGTATCAATACTCAACTCGCTTTCATTTAATCTTAAACTTCATTAGTGATAACAATATTTTTGTAATTTTTATAAAACAGGTTCATTCTAAAAATAGAAATCAGTTAGATCATCAAAGGTTTCAAGACTTGGGGTTTATCAAACACAGCCAAACTTTGAAGGACTGGTTTGATTCTAGAGATGTCACTAATCTCATTGTCCTAAATAATGTTGATGATGATAGTAGTGAGTGATTTTTAGTGAAAAGGAATAGTGCTGAATATGGTGCTGAAAATGAATTAGTGTTTGAGGATGACAACACCATTACTTGGAGATTAGTTGAGGAAGCTACCTGGGCTGATGAACCTTATCATTATATAAGGAGGAAAACAAGACTAGGAGCTACACATGGTTCAAGTTCAACCTCTAAAGGAAAAACAAGGATGGTTATTTAAGAAGAAGAAGATGCTGATGAACATGAATTATATGATGATGATGATGGGAAAACAAATGAAGAGGACATTTATAGAAGTGATGATAGTGAAAGTGAAGGTGAAGAAGAAATGTAAGATCATGAAAAATGAATATGATGATTGAATTTAACTTTTCATGTTCTCATAGTTTTTGTTTATGAATAATTGGATGGGCATGTGTTGGATATATTGTGATGAATTTATGAATGTTTTTAATTATTAATTTTAATGTGTTTAGTTTTTATGTTTTGTGTTTAATTTTGCAACATACATTTGTAAAATTCTATAATTTAACTACCCTGTGATTGGATAAAAAAAGCAGTTGTGACACGATCCACGTCACCGCTATCCAACTATGGGACTCTGCCATGTTGTGCGGTGATCTGAGATTGAAATCTATGAATTAATCATGGGTTATCTTGTTCAATAAAACACAACACAAGTTCTATTTTATTTATTTATTTATTTTTCTAAAGAAAATATGTGTTGTTTAATTAAATTTTTCAATATTTTATTTATTTTTAGCAACAAAAGATATAATACCTTTGTATTTTTTAATTAATAACGTAAAATATCATTAAAAAAATGACAGAACACAGGTTCTGTGTCCATTTAGTTTTTTTTCAAAGATAGAATGTGATCTTTTATTAAGCTTTTCAAATTTTTGTTTTTTGTTACTGATAGAACACATGCTCTGATTTTTTTTAGTTAATTTTCTACCACAAAAAATTGTTTATAAATTTTTTCCATGCACCATTGAATCCAATGTCTCACATTACAGATGAATATAAAGGCTTTGAAGTGAAAGGGTTATTTAACTACAAATTATAAAAAATTGGGAATGAAAACAAAACAAATGTATCTCATGAAAAAATGATAGAAAAAGTAAATTAAACTAAAAAAAGTACAAAAAACTGGAATGTAAACCTATCGGAGAAAGACATGAAAAAATGTAAAAAAAATAAAATAAAAAATATGAGACATTAAAAAAAAATAGGTGAAAATGTGTACCAATAGATACGATGAGCGTGTGTCTAGTATGGTTGATGTTTTCCTTTACACAAGGGAAAACATGAATGACCATCAACTGACATACAGGTTAAAGAATATTATTGAGTTTTATCTTGAAATAACTATGCACCACTCAAATAAGAATAAACATATTTAATATATAATGCTTTGGGCTATAATGAATTGTAATGGGCCTCCCTTTGAGCCTTAAAACGGAATTCAACTAGTTAGGTGAAGTTCGGGCCTCAGCTGTGTGTGTGTATTATAGATTAAAGCTCAGTCCAAACCCAACAGGCCTGACCCGAGTAGAGGTCCAATTCTGAAGCAAAAATCCAACACAAACATGAAATCGCATTACATACAGTGGGTATAGCAGTGGAAATGCATGCAATCAAATCCGCCTTTTCTCTTGCACAAACACCCTCTTGAAATTATGCAGCATTAGTTGAGCATCAAACAATAATACCATGATGTCTAGTGAATTATATATACACATAGCATTCAAAAAATAACAGGGAAATTATGTGGATAGAAAATGAAGTAACAAAATCAAGACCATAAAGGAAAATACAACATGGAATTTAATGATGCTGGGAGATTAGAGGGAAATGAAAGAAAATTTCAAAATTAATGCATCACTTTCACTCAATTTTGACCTTAAATCCCTTGAGGGAAGAGTGTGTGGATAAAAATAAAGCAGAAAATTAAGGCTGTAAAGGAAAAAAATAAAAAATAAAATTTCATCTTCCTCTTTCACCCAATTTTAGTCCCCAATACATTGGGTTTATGGATAAACAAAGTGTGAAGATCATGTTCACAAAAGAAAAAATAATATGAAATTGATATCCCAAGGAAATATTTGTTCAAACAGAAAAATAATTCCACATTCAATGCTAAACTTTATCCAATTTCTTCCATCTATGCCTCTGGGGAAAATTTGCAGAAAATCACTCATTTTCCCTATTCAAAATTCAATTTTTTAGTTATTTTCCCACAGTTTCCTAGGAACCAACAAAGTAGAAATGAAATATAAAGATAAAAAATATTGAGAACAAAATTGATCAAACAACTAGCCCATCTATCCTTGACTACAATTTGGATTAGGAAGAACTATGTCATCTTTAGATGGAGAAGCAATCAACAATGATTTTATTCTTCTTCCAAGCATAAAATCTTTCACTTTTGAAGGTAGTCCCATTTTGCGTTGCGGACTAACAAGATAAAAATATAAGAATACCTATGGAAATAAATAACACAAAGGAAGAAAATTCAAATTGGGGATAAAAATATGGACTACAAGAGGCTAGAAAATTTGGGTTCGGATTTATCCCAAGGAATCACAATTGCAGACAAAAAACATAAGAATGGATCAAGGTAGATGAAAATGTTAAATGTGATGAAAATTTCAACGTCTTCCAACACACAAAGGTTTATAGGCCCTCATTTCAAGGGTTGAAGCATTGTAAGATTAATCTTACATTTGATTTTTATTTTATTTTTTAGTGGTGAAAACCGATAATGTCCAGTTGCCACACCTTTTGTAAAAGGTGGCTGCATGAACCTCAAGAGCCCTATGGTTGTTGCACCTATTGAATGTTCAGAACTATTTCCTTGGCTGTCATTGTTGAACTCTATTGGTCAAAATGGAGTACTCAAAAGGGGGTTGAATTAAGTATCTAATAAAATTTTTTTTTAAAAAATAATTTCAAAACAAAATCCACTGATTAAGAAATAATCAATTAACTAATAATGTAGGTATATTTAATTTAATTTTTTGAAATAACCTATCATAATATTGATCAAAACTCAGTTATATTAACTTGTAGTTATCCTAATCTTTGAAATTATTATAATCACATTAAACAATAAGTATATCACATGTAAAAGATAGCTATCAACGTACAATTTTTCAAGAGATTTTAAAAAAATTGAAAACAAAGTAATAAAAACTTTAAAACACATAATGGAATTAAAATACAAGAGGTTCAATATCAAACCGAGACCTAATCCTCTTTACTTTACATTCACCTACTTCCAAGAACATTTATTAAACAATAAACATATCCATAACCTAGATTGGGTATACAGAGTACAACAACACACAAGGCTCATCCAGGCTATTACCAAGCCTCTTCCACAGTTGTGGCAAGATTACAAATATAAAGGAAATGAAGTAAGAGCATCTGATTACTCTTCTATAATCTATAGAAGTACGTGCTTTAACAGATTTGAAAAAAAGATCAAGCATAGGGGGAAATGAAAGTCTGATGCAAAAGTTCAAATGTTCTGCAGTGGTCTCTTCTCTTGTGGATGTCTTCCTTATGACTTCAATATTCTTTAAAAATAAATATTTTTCCAAAACGATCCGTTGGAAAAGCATCATTTGTGAATCCTCGTACTCAACACAAAATCCGATCACATTAAATTCTCTTGACTCGGCATTTAATTATGCACATAAAGTGGTTGAGATATTATATTAAAATATAATTTCACTTTAGTCACAATCGCTTGAACACATAGTGAAAATTGTGAAGTTAGAATGGTAGTTTGGTCAATCCATTGATCATACAGTCGCTTCAACTAATCATGCAGTCTCTTGAAGTCCATATGGTCATTTCAGTACTTTTCCAAAATCAAACTATGTCATATGATCGTTTGAATTAATCATGTGGTCGATTGGAATAAACTTGTGGTCACTCCAATACTTTTTAGTTTTTATGATAGAAGGATATATCATACGGTCTCTTCACTTCAATGTGCAATTGGTTGACATAATGTGCAGTCGCTTAGTTTGGTCATGTTATAGCTCCAACAATTAGTGAGAAAACCAATAGCAAATCACTGTGATATAATGTGAGGTCACTCTGATTATTCTTAAGGTTTCTTTGTTACCCGTGCATTCAGTTGAGGAGTTGGTGAGAAATCCAGCACAATTAATCAGATAGGCATGCAGTAGGTCAATTTTGTGTGCAGTCGCTTAAACCCTTTGCAAAAGTTCAACAGAGTTCCAAACGGCTTCATGCGGTCAATCTAAACCTTCTTGTGGTTGATCGATTACTCTTGCAGTCTCTTGAGAAGTAAAAGAAAATTTTATTCTTTCTTACTCACGATCAATTTTCAGGCTTGTCTGGATTTACGATCGATGCATTACTCAGCTAAATTTAGCAAGTTCTCAAATTCTTTCATACGTCTGTTTCTAAACTTTGGAAAATTTTCAAAATTCCCAGAAAAATATTTAACTTCCATAAAACACGTAATTGATTTGAAATAAAATAAACATAATTTGTGATTATTAAAAAAATTAATTGTTGGATTGAACCAACAATATCTCCCTTTTTGATGATCATAAATCATGATATAAATAAATATCAACAATGAACTAAAGAACTAATTAAATAAACCATTACAATATGTTGTATCATGTCATAGATCACTTTCTTCATTTACTTCCTCTTTTGGAATAATAAAAAAATGCATAAAGGGTGAGAAAGTAAATGTAGATAGTAAACAAATAAAGTACATAATATAAAGAGACAATATGAGAATAAAAAGGATTTCATTGATGGTCAAAAATAATGATTTACAAAAGGCCCTATCAGAGTCCCTAATCAGAATCTGAGTCATTGGAGTCCTGAATGGTAGAAGGAACATGGTCTTTTCCTCTACCAACAACTAGAGCAGGAGAGGGTATAGGATGAGAAGAATAAGTTTTCCCTAAAATCAAAAGGGTTTTCACAATAGGAATGATCAGATGAAGGGTATGAGGAAGT
Source organism: Viscum album (assembly GCA_963277665.1). NCBI lineage: Eukaryota > Viridiplantae > Streptophyta > Magnoliopsida > Santalales > Viscaceae > Viscum > Viscum album. The sequence goes on along the minus strand of OY728127.1, from coordinate 972,182,701 downwards.
TTGAGACCAAAAGGTCCAGTAGGTGGTGTGGTAGGAGAAGTATTTGCTAGAGCAGCAACAGCTGAAGAAGCTAGGGTAGAAGAAAGAGTGATGTTGGGTAAAGAAGAAGCATGAGAGGGTGTAAGGTGATGAGGAGAAGTATCTCCTAGAATCACAAGGGTTTTGGAAACAGGCTTGATCTAATGAAGGTCCTGAGGAAGGCTGAGACCAAAACGTCATGTAGGAGGTGTGGTGGGAGAAGTAGAGGTTGGAGTGGCAGCACCTAAAGAAGTTGAGGTAGGAGGAGAAATGTTGTGTACTAGAAGATTTAGAGGTTCCAAAACTTGAGCATTGACAAAATACATATAAGGCTCCAAGAGCATGGTAATAATATCCAACACAGCTCTAGTGTAATACCCCGAGATTTTAGAATATATTTCTCTTTAAATAAATTTAATTTCTTTGATAGTTTGTGTTACACTCAACACCAAGTTTAAATTAACCGTGATATACTATTAAAATGTTATCATTTATGTTATGAAAACAAAGAATAAAACTGATATAAATTGAGTATCGAAAATAAGATAAGTTAGAAGAGAGAGGGATATAAATTTTATTAGAACGTTTCCATAGTAGTATCTCTCACACATCTATTTAAATCAATGGGGTTCTTTCACTACCTATTTATAGGTAGTGCAACAGTGGGTGGAAGGGATTGGTGGGACTGTGCAGCCAACGCACATTGAAATCAGAAGATGCATTCGACGGCTTCCTAACACTCCCCCTTGGGATGCCCACCCCTACTAATGTTATAAGTGTTTTGATCTGCCTCATTAAAAACCTTTTCCAGAAAAACCCAGTGGGATAAAAATCTAATAATGAAAATAGTACAGTCACTTAGACTCCCCTTGAAAGTTATATTACATTACAAATTTTGCAATCTACGCATCCCTATATCATGTAAAATATTTCTAAAGATAAGATTTGGTTGTGTCTTTATAAATAAATCTACAACGTTGTCGATGGATTGAACATATTGAATGTTGATATCTTCATTCTTCATTAACTCTTGTGTAAAGGAGAAAAATTTTGATGGTATGTGTTTGTCTGATCATTATTTATAAATCTTTTAATTGTGTGATATACGCAGTATTATCTTTGAATAATATTTTTGGGATATAATCCATAGGAAATCCACTTTCCCCTCGAATGTGTTGAGTCATAGACCGCAACCAAACACATCCACGACATGATTTATGTAATTTTATTACTTTTGTATGATTTGGAAATTTTCAAATGAGTGTTGTATTTTGTGATCTCTAAGATAGGGCAGTACCTCCAACTGTGAACACATAACTAGTTTGTGATCATGCATGATGAGGATCAAAAAAATAACCTTCATCTGCAAAACTGGTCATCTTATTTTCTAATTTGTTATAATAGAATAAACCCAAATCAATAGAGCCTTAAAGATAACAAAAAAAATTAATTCCATTCTAGTGTCTTCATGTGGGGGTTGAACTAAATCTTTCCAATAAATTAGTAAAAATATATATATTAGGATGAGTATAATAAGTAAGATACATTGGTGTTCTGATAGCACTAAGGTATGGTACTTCTTGACCAACCTATTTTATTTGTGTTCCAGATGTTGTTTGCTTAATAAAAACACATGGGAATATGGGGTTATTTATATACCATTTATTTTACAAATATTCACTCAAATGATTATACCACATACACCCATATTTTTTTAATCCATACAGGGATTTCTGTAATTTAATTAAATATAAGTCTTCGTGTTTTGCTTTCAATACTTCGGGTATTTTGAATCCTTCAAGGATTCTCATATATATAATACTATCAAGTTACCCATATAAACAAATTATAACAACACCATAAGATGCATATTAACCTTCTCAGCTACTATAAGGCTGATTAGACATTGAGAAGTAATAGAATCCATAATAGGATAATATGTCTCCTCATAATCAATTCCAGGTCACTGAAAAAAAAACTGTGTGCGACAATACGAGCTTTGTATCTTACAATCTCATTTTTTTCATTATGCTTATGCACAAAAACTCATTTATATCCAACATTCTGGTGTGGGCATGATATTTCCCAAAACCTTTCATGTATTAAGTGGATTTAATTTAACTTTCATTACGTCTTTCTATTTATTCCAATCAGATTGTTTTTAACATTCCATAACATACCTTGGTTCAAGGTATTCATTTTATATATCATGTGACATAGAATATGAAAATATTTAATCAATATTTTCTATATTACTTTGATTCCATGTATCACCTACAGTGGTATAATTAAGATAAATTTCATTATTTTCAAAACCTTCAGGGTTTTCTATATCCTATGAATTCTCTTTGTGATTCTCATCATGTGTTTCTTTAAGAACAATTAAATTACATGTTTCCTCTGGAACACACGCCTCTATAATAAGTCTTTAAATTATACCCATCCCTTTTCTTTTTTGAGGATTTCTATCCTTAGATACAATTGGTCTTCCACGCTTTAGATGTGTTTTTTAGATTTCTGTAACATAATTATGTAATTGTGTCTTCAGGACATCAATTCTAACCAGTGCATTTACAGCTGGTATGTGTGATTTAATCACTCCCTTTTAACCAGTAAATTCATTGGAAAATTTATTTTCTAGTTCTTGAAAATGTAAAAAAAATCACTTTCATCTCACACTGCCGGGTGGGAAGATCGAGAAAAGATAACGTTTTTACATTCCAGGAAATCTCCCACATTTCTTTCTTTTCTCCTCCTAATTTTGGGAATACTTATTCATTAAAGTAACAATCATAAAAACGTGTTTTAAATACATCAACAGTTTTTGGTTCAAGATATCTGGTGATGAATGAGGATTCATATCCTACATACATTCTCAACCTCCTTTGAGGTCCCATCTTTATATGTTGTGGGGGAGAAATTGGTACATATACTGTACAACCAAAGATTCTTAAGTGGTAGATGTCATGATTTTGGAAAAAAGATAATTGGAGTGGAGAGAGCTTATAATATACACTTGGTCTAATTCGAATTAATGTTGAATCATGAAATATTGTATGACCCCATACAGAGTTCGGAAACTTTGTTCTATTATTAATGGTCTAAAACTAAGTTGGAGTTATTTTATCAGTGATTCAACTAAACCATTTTGTGTATGCACATAGGTGATTGGATGCTCCACAGTAATCCTCATTTCCATACAATAATCATTAAAATATTGAGAGGTAAACTCTCCAGCATTATTGATCCTTGCTTTCTTAATGACATGATCAAAAAATTATGCTCTCAATTTAATTATTTGAGAAAGAAAACATGAAATCACAACATTACATGTTGAGAGAAAACATACATGTGATCATATGCTAGTGAATCAATTAATACCACAAAATATTCAAATGGCATGCACGATGGATGAATTGGTCCACATATATCCCCTTGAATTCATTCAAGAAAGGCTGGCATTTCGGTCTAAATTTTAGTCGAAGATAGTCTCACAATCAGATTTCTGAGAGAAGCCTCGTATGGAATTTTTCTTGGTGGATAGATCTGTTGGACCTTTATTGAATGTCCATAATAAATTTCAATTATTTTTCGCATCATTTCTGAACCAGGATTACCTAATCATTCATGCCACAAATTAATGATTTTTGGTCCATTCCTTACAACCACATGTGTTTCGATTACACTTATATATGTATAATTCAATCCAGATGATAATTTTGATGGTTTTTCTAATAAATGACTCCTACTGGGTTTATTAATGGTAATGCACATGTACTTTTCATTTCTCTTAGATATAGTCTTAGTATCATACCCAACCTGGTATATATCTTTGAAACTTAATAACTTCCTTCTGGATTTTTGGGAAAACAACATATCTCTTATAAAGAATTGTGTCTCATTAGTTAAACTCGCTTTACCAGTGCCTCTTATCAGATCTCTAGGACCTGATATAGTATTCACAATTGGTCTTGTTTATTTAATATTAAAAAATATTTTTTATTATTAAAAATTATGTGCATTGTTCCACTATTTGGTATGTAAATATCTATCCCATTTATGCAATTCATTTCAATGCTTCAAAGTAAAGAAAATAATATTATAAGAAACACCTTATGAAATTCAAATAATACAACATATAAAAATATAAAGCATACATAACAAAACATATCACATATCATAACTACTGTACTTTTTTTGAATGATTTTCAGCTATCATCTCATCAAATTCACAAATAAAATCACCTACTTCGAGGTAAGTGAAATCATCATTTTATGGCTCATGATTATCAATAAAATTCACCTTCTTTTATTTTCCTTTATAGGATGTCTTGAAAAAATGTGGTTCATTATTTTTTTATTCAAAAGATGATGGTATGATACCATATGGGCATGTGGTATTCATTGGCGAAAATGCGGAAACATAAGCGATGAAAGTAGGGTAAATGAAAATTAAAAGAAATGAACAGAAATAAAAAAGGGAAGGGGTGATCAATTAGGACTCTGAGTAGACTTCCCATTAAAACCCTAATTATAAAGTGCCACAAAGTTTGATCACTCTTTTTATTATCCTTACTAGTATTCATCTAAGAACACAATAAATACAAGCATAGTAATTCTAGAAACTCTCAAATTCAAAATTAACCTTCAAGGGGTACAAGAAGGTGGATATTTATAGCCAAATGGGAGACATACATGCCACACCTAGCCCACAAAAGTCTAAAACTTAAAAAAACGATTTTTAACTTTTTTTACACATTCTCATGGGTTTAGGGAACAAGATATCCACTAGGAAGAATTTCGGGCACCGCCCCAAAGACTTTGAATATTCACACCATGACTTTAGAGACAAGGGGTCCACCACTTGTTGACTTTAGAGATTTCTTTATGTAAGTGGATTTAAATTCATTGGATCAATTGGGTGGGCCATTTAGGTTCACTTTAATAAGTGTAATTAAAGGACAATTTGATCCTCCCATGTATGCATGTTGGGCCTCCTCTTGTAATTTCAAAATGAAGCCATGGAAAGCCACTTTCAGCTTCCTTGTTCTTCCTATTGTTATTGGGCCTCTAATACCATGCAATGGGTCTTGTGAATTTATGATCCTTCCACCATCCATGTCATGATCTCTCTTGACTCCTCGATGCATATGCGCACCTTGATTCTCATCATCCCCTCCCTCTTCAAAAGGATTCGTCCTCGAATCTGCATATTCAAAGAGAGAGAGAGAGAGATAACAATAAAGGTATCACTAAGATTTCCATACCGGCAGGGAAATTCAATCTTGTAGGTTGATTCTTTCTAAAATTTGAAAAGGTCTATCCCCCCTCAGCTAAAGTTTTGATTTTATTTTCTCCAAAAACCTTTCCTTCCTCAAATTCACCCACACCCAATCTCTGAGTTCTAGTACAACCTTATGTCAACCCTTATTTTATTTCTTCTCATATTTTTCATTTCTTCTTTCAATGATGGATTTCACTTTGGCATATAAATCCTGAAAAAAAAATTCCTTCTCACCACCTGCAAGATCAACAACCTCATTAGTAGACAATGAAATAATATCTAATGGAGTCAACAAATTAAATCCATATAAAATATCAAAAGATGAGAAGTTATTAGTGGAATGAACTACTCTATTATATGAAAACACTATGTGTGGAAAAAAAATCCCAATTATTAATATTTTTTTGAATTATTTCACACAATAGGGTAGAAATAATCTTATTCACCACTTCATTTTGTCCATCAGTTTGAGGATGTGCAACAGTTCAGAATAATAATTTAGTTCCCAATTTATTCCACAAATTTCTCCAAAAGTGGCTAAGGAATTTCACATCCCTATCACTTACAATGATTTTGGGCAATCCATGTAATCTCATAACTTCTTGTAAAAACAAATTTTCTATATGAATAAAATCATTGGTTTTTGAGCAAGCAATGAAATGAGCCATTTTACTAAATCAATCCACAACAAAGAAATTCTATTTTTTCCCAATTGTGATTGAGGAAATCCCAACACAAAATCCATAGAAATTTCAGTCCAATGATGGGATGGAATAAGAAAGGGGGAATACAATCCATTGGGTTGAACCTTGAACTTTGAATTCTTACAAGTGACACATTTAGCACGAATTCCAATAACATCTTTTCCCTTGCTTGACCGAAAAAAAATGTTCATGCAAAGTGGCTAGTGTTTTGTCTCACCAAAATTCCCAATCAAACCACCCCCATGAGTTTATTTTACAAGAAATTATCGAGTTGAACAATTTGAAATGCACAATTTATCCCTTTTGAAAAGAAATTCATCATTTTTATAAGTCTTTAAATCCATGTTTTTCACAAGATATCCAAATTTGAGAAAAATCTCCATCAGTTTCATAGATTCCCATTAATAGCTCAAGTCTAAGTAATCGAGAATGAAGAGAAGTTAGAAGTGAATACCTTCGTGAAAGAGCATCGGAAATCACATTTTCCTTACCTTTTTTTTGCTTGATCACATAGGGGAAAGTCTCAATGAATTCCATCCAAGATGCACATCGTCGATTAAACTTACCTTGGAACTTCAAATACTTAATGTTTTCATGGTCAAAATGAATAATGAACTCTTTAGACCATAAGTAACGTTGTTATGTTTCTAGGGTTCATTTCAAAGCATAAAGTTATTTATCATAAGTTGAATAATTTAATGTTTCCCCGTTAAATTTCTCACTAAAGTAAGCAATTGGACGTGACTCTTGAGTCAAAACAGCACCAATACCAACTCCCGATGCATCACACTCAATTTCAAAAACTTTTGTGAAATCCGGTAACCTTAAAGGGGAGCATGAAACAATTTTTATTTGTGAGGATTTTTCTTATTTTTCACCCCATTTAAAAACCAAATGTTTCTTTACAAGTTCATTAAGAGATGTAGCTATGGATGAAAAATCCTTAACAAACCTCCTATAGAAGCTTGTCAATCCATGAAAACTTCTAACCTCGATTACGTTCTATAGTGTGGGACACTCCTGAATTATTTTCACATTTTCTTCATCCATAGGAATCCCTTACTCCCCTACAACAATGCCAAGAAACACAACAGAATCCATGTAAAAGCAACATTTTTTAATATTGGAATAAAGTTGGTTTTCTTTAAGGATCTCACACACCAAACGCAAGTATTCAGCATGGTTGTCTAGAGATTTTTTATACACCAAGATATCATCAAAATAGATGACCATAAATTTTCCAATGAATGGATGAAGTACATGGTTCATTAAGCTCATAAATGTACTTGGTGCCTTTGTTAAACCAAATGGAATAACTAACCACTCATATAAACCAAACCTAGTTTTAAAATCAGTTTTCCATTCATCTCCTTCTTTCATTTGAATTTGGTGGTATCCACTTTTAAGATCAATTTTTGAAAACAAAGAAGCCTCTTGTAATTCATCAAGCATGTCATCAAGTCAAGGGATGGGATAAAGGTACTTAATTATTATTTTGTTGATGGTGCAACAATCCACACACATCCACCATGTTCCATATTTCTTGGGTACTAGGGTCACCAGAACGGCCCATGGACTCATGTTTTCCCTCACTAATTCTTAATGAGTTCTTCAACTTGACACTAATCTCTCTAGTCTCTTCCGGATTATCTCTACATGTTGGCCTATTGGGAATTACAACACCAGGTATGAAGTCAATCCTATGCTAAATGTCTCTCAAAGGGGATAATTCATCGAGTGTTTCTTCAGGAAACAAATCACCAAATTCCCATAGTAAAGACACGACACAATAAGACAAATAATGGTGAAGTTCGTTAGTTGCAAGGTAAGAAACCTTACTAATGAGTCAGAACACTTTCTCACTTAATAAAGAACCTTTCACCTCACTTTTTACAGAAAATAAACTCACATTTCTCCACTCTTGTTTCATCTCTTTGATTTCCCTCATTTCTTTATTATGTCACTCATCACTCCTTTTTCACTTTTAATTTTTCCATTTTTTTCATTTTTTCTCCTTTTTTTCTCAACTCATCACACTTTTTTATCACTCAAATTATTATTTTTCCCACATTCTTTTTCACTCATTTATTTTTTCTTTTGGTATTCTTTCTCTATCCTAACTTGATCTACATATGCTTGTATGGGACTTATTGGAGTCAAAACAATATTTCTACTGCTGAAATGAAAAGAGAAGCAGTTAGAATACCCATCATACATCACCCTTCTATAAAATTTCCATGATCTCCCTCATAAATGTCTAGCCTGCATTGGATAAACATCCCAAAGCACCTTGTCATGATATTTTCCAATGGAAAAAATAAATTATGGCCCTTAACTCTCCACTATCATTCAACCACTATAATATATAAGGTCTAGTATGTCTTAGACTAGGAAAACTCAACTTCTCCACTAACAAGGTACTAGCCACATTAGTACAACTTTCACTATCAATCATCATGCTACATACCTTATCCTTGATGTGGTATCTCGTATAAAAAATATGTTCACCCTAATCCTCATTAGGATCAGCTTTTTGTTGAATGTTTAAAGCTCTTCTTGCCACCAATGCTTCTCGATGTACAGGTTCTTCAACTTCTATATCTGAACTATCCTCTAAAGGTGGAATCTCATTATCGCTAGAGTTATCATTAAGGATGTCTTTATTATCCAAAACAATCATAGTCCTTTTTTTGGACATTGATATACAATATGACCATGTCCTTCACACTTAAAAAACTTTAAATAACAAGATTTAGAAGGAAAATTTGTGTCAATTTTTCCTTTAGAATCGATGGGGAAGAAATTATTTTTGGCCTCTTCACTTTTTTTTGGAACAAATTCTGAATCCCTTGGTTTTGTTTCATTCCACTTAGAAGTTGATTTGGTCACTTCCCAGTTATCCTTCCAAAAATTTGGGGAACTTACTTGACTTCTTAGAGAATGTACATGCTTTTTGGCCTTCACCGCCTTATGTAGCAACTCCTCCATGTCAATGTAGGTTTGAAGTTCCAGCACATCTCTAATTTCTAGATTCAATCCATTGACTAACCTTGTCATGGCAGCTTCACAATCCTCCTCCAAATTGTCTCAAATCATCAATATCTCCATTTCCTTGTAGTATTCCTCCACACTCATGGAACCTTGCATAAGTTTATGTAACTTCAAATGAAAATCTCAATAGTAATGACTAGAAATGTACCTTTTGCGCATCACTATTTTCATTTCTTCCCAAGTTTGAATTGGCCTTTCTCCATTTCTTCATTCAATTGTAATTGGTCCCACCAAATACTTTCATAGTCATTGAACTCAAGCACCGCCAATTTTACCTTCTTCTCCTTTTAGTAGTTGTGAAGTCCAAACACATGTTCAACATTCCTCTCCCACTCCAAATAAAGTTTCGGGTCACTATTTCCTTGAAAGTATGGAAGTGTCAGTTTGATGCTTCCCAATTCATTTTCCCTCCAAGAAGCACGTTGCCTTTTCCTAGGAAGTGTTTCTTCAAAATCGAAGCACTCATCATCGCCTTCATCAATTCCTTGCCTTTGCGGCACCCTTAAAGTTTAAGAACTTTACAAATCATCCAACATAGCATTCAATCTTGTAAATTGGTCAGAAACAACTTTCATGAATAATTTGAGGTTGATCTTACTTCTTTCCCCCTCACTCGCTATTTTTTTTATTTCTCACACACTATTTTTTTTAATCTCTCAAAAGGTTACCACACTTTCTAGCACAAAAACATGGTTCCTAGAAGTGTTCTTAAATATAATCAAGAGGAAAACTAGTAAGAAGTAATCAATTCATGGAAAATTTAAAAAATATAAATTTTAAAATGGGTTTGAATCAATGGAGTCCAAGAAATATGGAAGGTAAAGTGGAATGGGAGAAATGGTTATGGTTGAAGGTCAGATATGGATGAAGGAAAGAATATGGTGGACAAGAAAAATGCAATCAAATTTGTGACTAAATGAGCGAACACAACATTTCAAATGAGAATTTTTTTTTCTTTTTTTTTTTTGATTTTTTACTGCTCAATAATCAAGAAATGAGATACAAAGTGTGAGTTTGTGATGCTTAGTGTACAATAGATGAAAAATTTCACAATGCTCTAATCTGGTCGTAATGATGTGAAAGGGTAACTTGAACTTCAAACTCGATTGGAATACGTTTTGGAAATAGTTAGATTTCACAAGAGTGAATCTGTAGCACGAATTGATTCGGCTATATCTCCAAATATATGTGTCAGATTTCAGTGTTTCCAAATCGAGAAGAAAGATGAGATTCTGAACTATTAAAATGACATATTATACATCCAGAAAGTCAAAGAAAAATAAAACGAAAAGGTCGAAAAAATTTGTGACTAGATTTGGTGATGGGTGAAAATGGAAGAAGGGGAAGAAAAAGATAATAGAAATAGAAAAATGAAAGAACCTTGTTTTTTTTATGAGCTATGATACCAAATGTTATGATATTGTATGGGCGTATAGTATTTGTTGACAAAAATGAGTGAATGTGGGAAATGGAAATTAAAATGAATTCATGGAAATAAAAAAGGGAAGGGAGTGATCAATTAGGGCCTTGAGAAGACTTTCCCCTTAAAACCCTAATTATAAAGCACCACAAAGGTTGATCACTCCTTTGATGAGTCTTGCATTCACCTAAGAACACAAGAAACACAAGCATAATAATGCTAGAAACTCTCAAATTCGAAATTAACCTTCAAGGGGTACAAGGAGATGGCTATTTATAGCCAAATGGGAGAGATACATGTCAATATATCCACCAAGAAGACTTTTTGGCATCAACCCAAAGACTTTGAAGATTCCAACCATGACTTTGGATTTGGAGACAAGGGGGCCACCACTTTTTGACTTTGGATATTTCCTTCATACAAGTGGCTTTAAATTAGTGGGATCAATTGGGTGGACCATTTAGGTTCCATTTTGGGCTTTAATAAGTGTAATTAAATTCCCATTTAATCCTCCCATGCATGCATGTTTGGCCACCTCTTGTAATTTCAAAACGAGGCCATGTAAAGCCTCTTTCATCCTCCTTGTTCTTCCTCTTATCATTGATCCTCCAATCCCATGAAATAGGTCTTGTGCATTTATGCTCCTTCCCACCATCTATGCCATGATCGCTCTCGACTCCTCATTGTATATGCTCACCTTGATTATCAACAGATACTTTATAGAACTTGCAAAGATGCTATGGGGTTCAGCAAACTTGAGACCAATGTGTAGTAGGAATCTTCAGGATTCGTTGGAGTGCTTGAGCTGAAATTTCTTTGATTATGATATTCATTTTGAGCATTTCGAGCAGGCCCAGGTTATGACCACGTCCTCAACCACATCCTCAACCACATTTGCAACCAAAACCACATCCACCATGAGAATCATGTCTCAGACTTCTTCCGTAATTATTTTCATGAAATATAGAATTTGCTTCAAGAAATGCTACCGTTGAACCATAGAATGAAATTGATGATTTCTAATCAAAATCTCAATGTTCTCTACTAAAAGTAATGATGGTATGAGATAGAAATATTTTATATACCCTCAAAAGCGATATTGCTGCTATAGGGTGATGTGAGATGCATGAAATGTCGTAAATTTATTTTCAAGCATATCGGCATCTGTAATCCCAATACCACAGTACTTTAATCATGATACAATTCTATACCTGGAAGAATTGTAATCACAGGCCCTTTTAAAGTCTTGGAAGCGTAAAGCATTCCATTTATCACGGGTAACTGGAAAAACAACCTACTTGTGATGATCATACCTCTCTTTCAAACTCTTCCAGAGCTAGCATGGATCTATTTCTGTGAGATATTCACATTTCAAATCCTCATTGAGATATCACTAACTTTGCTTTATTTTGGAGGATTTGTGAATTATTTTCTCTGTGAGATCCATCGATTCAAGATGCATTTCAACATCAATCATCCACGGCATGTAATTACTTCTGGTAATATCAGGATCGATGAATACAAGTTTCATGAGATTTGACATGATGATAAATAAGAGAAAGAAAAAACTTTATTATTATTCAAAATAAGAATACAACAATAATTTATATTCGAGTTAAAGAAAATAAAATGGTATCAAAAAAACTTTAAAACCAGGTTAATACTACCATTTAATATTTTATATATATATATATATCACTTTAATCGGCTAATAAATCTTTCACATGGAGGCTTGAAATAAATAAATCAATATATCGCATTACTCTTTTAAAACTTTATTGTGTGTACTGATTTATTAATTAAACTGTCCAATCAGGCAGTGCAAAATAAATAAATTAAAACCATCTGAATAGGCGACAACCTGAAATTTATGGCAGTAATTAAATAAACCACCTAATCAGGCGGTGAGAATAAAGTATAAAAAACATACCTTTCTATTGAAATTAAAGGGGGGATTCACTGCCCATTTATAGCTAGTGAAACAGTAGGTGGAAGGGATTGGTGGGGGTGGACAGCTCATCCCCGTTAAAATCAGCAACCGCATTCAGCGGCTGCCAAACAATTTAACTGTTATTGCAATAACCTAACCGTTAAATTGGTGAGTATGAATATGATTAACCACATTATTAAATATATATAAAGTTTATACTCAATACAAACAAATTGATTAATGCTTAGGAAATAATCACTCAATTGTTTTAGCAGTCATTTTATGTTTCAAAAATATATTTTATTCATAAATAGTTTTTATTGTTTTTTTTGTGAGCGGATATTATAATTAATTTCCAGAACTTTTAAAAAATTTATTTGATAAAAATATCATTTTTGAAATCAGCATACCAAAATTATCTTGGTGAATTTTTTTGATTTTTCTGAAGAAAAAAATTGATTTTTCAGTTAATAGTGAAAAATATTGATTTTTTTAAAACTGTCATTTCTTTTCATTAAATAAAGTAATTTAAAATAACATACGACACGGTCAATTATAAATAATCTAATTAATTTCATATAAGTCATTATTATAACTGAATATAGTATAAGTTCATTTTTAGGATTAAAGACACATTTTTCTAAAAATTGTTTTTTATTACGTTTGTCTTTTTTAAAAGTGGGTTTTATTCACACACACACTACAAATAAGGCTTGGGGACTCGATCTCACAACTTGCGCCCCATATCCCCAACCCCCCAGCTACCCCAGCTGCCTGCGGGGGGCACTTTTTCAATTTTATCTTAAATTAATTTTTGTCACTTTTAGAAATTGAATCTTGAAAAATGGATTTCATATTTAGAATAATGTGGTTCAAATTTAGTAAATAGGTCTCTTTATTTTTTGTCATTTTGAATAGTAATCATGGTAAAATTTATCACCTCGGTAAAGGTAAAATGGGTACAACTGAGTTGAAACTATAGGGTAAGACCTTAAAATCACTCAAACACTTGCCCTAATCCGATTGCATGAGTGGAGTTCATCCATCCTCATCTAAGTCAAGAAAATATGGCAACTTGATGCCATTTTTCTTTGATAATGAAATAATTACTATTTAAGTATAAAAACAAAATATCACTTTGTTTTAATGAACTTTAATATTATATAAAAAGGATTAAAATAAGTAATGAATGATACAAAATGATTAAATTGAGTATGAACATATTATCTTTATGATAGTAATTTATTTTTTAATTTTTAGAAATGATATAATTACCTGGAACACTTACACATCGCTGATGCAGTGCTTGTACAGGATGGTAAAAATCAAAGTAGGTAGATTTAAATGTATTAAATTTGATTATTGGATTAGGGTCTTAGAATTATTTTTATGGATACAAATTAAAGTTGATTAATGTTTTATAATTTTATATTAAAATTCCATTTTTTTGAGTGTTTTAAGTAAACTTTTGGTGAATAGTGGAAAAATGCAGTTTTTATGATATATTATATATGTTATGATATTATCATATATAATATATATAAATTTATGCAACTTATGGAACAAATCATGCATGATAATATACTACAAATATTAAACAAAAATAATTCAAAACATATAAATTAAAAGGATTAAAATATGTAATGAATGATACAAAATGATTAAATTGAGTATGAACATATTATCTTTATGATAGTAATTTATTTTTTAATTTTTAAAAATGATATAATTACCTATAATTCTTACACATCACTGATGCAGTGCTTGTACAAGATGGTAAAAATCAAAGTAAATAGGTTTAAATGTATTAAATTTGATGAGTTTTGGATAAGGTCTTGAATGATTTTTATCGATCTAAATGAAAGTTGATTAATGTTTTAAAAAATCAAATTTAATAGATTTATTTTATCAAAAGGATTAAAATAATTAATGAATGATACAAAATGATTAAAATTGAGTATGAACATATTATCTTTATGATAGTAATTTATTTTTTAATTTTTAAGAATGACATAATTACCTAGAACTCTTACACATCACTAACTAATGCAGCGATTGTGCATGACGGTAAAAATCAAAGTAAATAGATTTAAATGTATTAAACTTGATGAGTTTTGGATAAGTTGTTACAAGTGGGTGCCCTAGACTCAACTTGTGATTTACTTTGATTACCACTACATGAATACACCTTGTTATATATACATGTTTTTATCTTGCCACAATAGTGTTGATACTTCTACATCCACTATATTTATGGTAATGTCCTTAGATTATGTATCGTATCAAAGGGTTATAGCAAATTCCATGCTATAATGAGATTCTAGAGATCTTATGACAATAATCTTTAAAGTAATATCCTATGGTCTAGATACATCATACTGACAGGACACAGATGATGTGCGACTATCAAGTGTTGGGGGCTCATAAGCATTGAGTCTTATTCTCATGAAATTCGCACTTGGTGATCTTGCAGTTGAGATCATGAGGACATACCTTCTAATAGGAAAACCACGTGGTTCGGGTTTCATTGGTTATTCTTATCTACAGACATTTTATTGGTCTCCTGACTTGAGATCATTATCAATGTATGTCATTTGATCACGTACTTTGATGCAAGGTGAAAACCATGACAATTAAGTCATGGAGAGATAGTTTATGCCGGGTACGTCATTAGTGGTGTGACATTGATTGAATGGTCAAGATAGGATTTTTTTCTTCCGAGTTGAGGAAGAGATATCTAGGACCTGGTTGATCAGGATAGTAGCACCTTCATAAATATATGGTCATGGTAGTCGAAGGTAAGTTCGTCTGGTTAGATCAACAAATAATAAGGAGAGAAAAGGATGATGGCACAAGTATTCATCCAACTTTATGAGATATTGATGAAAAAAAGATTATATTACACAATGCGTATTTGTAGGTTGGTAGTTGTTGCTGTTAATTTTCTTTATCTCTTTAGGGGTCTCGATGGGTTGTTAGACTCCGCTCTTGTTCTGTGAATATTATTCACTACTATTGAGATTAGGGCCTAGAGGGGGCGCATTCGAAAATCTTCTATATTCAGTTGAATAGTAATACAAGACTTAATGGACCCCATCATGGGGTCCAAGTGTTATCCATATTCTATCAATCACTAATAAATAAATAAATTCATTATTATTCAAGTAAAGAATAATTTGGTTGAATTTATTTGTTACAAGTATTTACAAGTGATTAAGTAAATACTTGAATTAATATTATACGAACAAATATTAATATAATATTACCGGTTCATTCAATACTATCAGGAGTTACGAGTCGAGTTAATGGCTCAGAATTATCACATAATATATTTAATATATATTAGAGGTATGTGATAAAATATAAATAATATTTATGACGTAGTTTAGTTCGTCATGAATAATTATTTATAGTACTTATTTAGTGGGTGTTTATTGCACGGAGATCGGGAACCCTAATTGAGTAATAGGGAAATCCACTATATACGTGGAGAGCTCTTCCTAATTGACTATTCACTCTGTTGGAATTGAGAGCTCTCTTCTGATTCCTAGAGAGAGTCTCTTTAACGAGTGAATGATCCAAGTTTGTATTCACAGATCGTAGATAGAGGATCATGGTGATCATCGTTGCGTCAAAGTGATCATCATAGCTCCACGCTAGCACCCGAAATCCAACAAACAGCGTGCGCGCATATTTGAGAAGCGTGTGTGGACGATCTAGAGGGATCCGGGGAAACCTGCAACATGTGTGCATGCTTCGAATCAAAACGAGGTATTCGTTTGTTTTATATTTTTTCTCCAATAAAATCATGCATGATCCTTGGATAGTACTAGGACTGGATCGCCGGAGACGATGATGTTTCGTCGCTCCGGTGATGAAATTTTTTAAACTCTCAGCCCACCGGATTCCGCTAAGCACTCTGGTACCTACAAAATCTAGGGTCTTAAATGATTTTTATGGATCTAAATGAAAATTAATTAATGTTTTAAAATTTTATATTTGAATTCCATTTTTTTCTTGGAGTGTTTTAAGTCAAATTTTGGTGAATGGTGGAAAAATACAGTTTTTATGAGATATGATATATTTTATGATATTATAATATATGATATATATAAATTTATGAAACTTATGGAACAACTCATGTATAATATACTACAAATATTAAACAAAAAAATTGAAAACATATAAATTAGAAGGATTAAAACAAGTAATGAGTGATACAAAATGATTAAATTGAGGATGAACATATTATCTTTATGACGGTAATTTATTTTTTAATTTTTAGAAATGATATAATTACATAGAACGCTTGCACATAATTGATGCAGCGCTTGTACAATATGGTAAAAATCAAATTAAATAGATTTAAATGTATTAAATTTGATGATTTTTGGATAAGTTAGGGTCATGAATGATTTTTATAGATCTAAATGAAAGTTGATTGATGTTTTAAAAAATCAAAGTAAATAGATTTATTTTATCACAAGTATTAAAATAAGTAATGAATGATAAAAAAATATTAAATTGAGTATGAACATGTTATCTTTATGATAGTAATTTATTTTTTAATTTTTAGAAATGATATAATTACCTAAAACGCTTACACATCAGTGATGCAGCGCCAAGATGGAAAAAATCAAAGTAAATAGATTTAAATGTATTAAATTTGATGAGTTTTGGATAAGTTAGGGATATTTTTATGGATCTAAATGAAAGTTGATTAATGTTTTAAAATTTTATATTTTAATTCCATTGTTTTTCTTAGAGTGTTTTAAGTCAAATTTTGGTGAATAGTGGAAAATATTGTTTTTATGAGATGGGATATATTTTATGATATTATCATATATGATATATATAAATTTATGAAACTTATGTAAAGACTCATGTATGATAATATACTACAAATATTAAACAAAAATAATTCAAAACATATAAATTAGAATTTATTTCACGATAGATATTAAAATCATTTTCAGTGTCAACGCAGTGCGTGCGCAACACTAGAAAAATAAAATTTGGTGTCATGATGATAATAATTGAAAAGGAAAAAATCTTTGAATGTATTTTTTATTCAATATTATGTATTAATGTTTATTTTTATTGATAGTTTAAAATTTTGGAGTTATATAACAAGAATCTTATCCAAATGTTTGTGCAATTCTTATGCAAGGTGAAAGGGTCAAAATAACATATCAAATATGTTGGCATGATATGAATGAGAATAGATATTCTTTATGAATGAATATAAATGATAAAAATGATGTGTATTAAAAAAATTATGTTAATAATTTATTTTAAATTTTAAAAATTAGTATAATTATCTAAAACACTTGCGTTGTGATGCCGAGACGTATATGAAAATGGTAAAACAATTAAATAAATAATTTAAAAAATATTAAAAATTAAAATATTTAGATGAGTAAGTATCCCATAAATTTTATATATATTTAGGATGGGTAATTTATGATCTAATAGATTAGATTTGAAACTGGTAGTTGTCAAGATGTTTATAAAGTCAATTGTGAAGAAAGCCTTAAATAGTATTTAATGTTTAAAATTTATTTTTAATCATTATAAATTTATAAAAAGATCTATCATGACTCATCTAGATATGAAATTATTGAGAATATCATTCTTGATCCTTATGTGTGCCACTTGTCATTTTTATAATTACCTTTATGACCCTAAAAGATTCAAAAATAGAAAATGCCATTGATTTTTGCCTATAAAAAAGGACACAGTTCAACATTTTTCACAGAACTCAAATTTGGGTTTTTCACAAACCTCTACCCAAATACCTCTCTAAACATTCATTCCCACATCCCCCAACCACTGGGGTGATCATAAACCTCTCCAAAAAAATCTTAATATCAATCGAAGGGAGGTGACACAAAAGGTAAGGGGTTTCTTAACTGAATTTCATTTCATTTGGTTATATTACTTTTTCATTGTTTATGTTATATCATGGTTATGTGAGAAATGAACTCTGATTGTATAATGTTGTGTTTCCACTTGTTTTGTGTGGATTTACATTTATCACAAATAATCAATTCACTGATTAATTTTCACTTCAATGATACGATCTTTGTAAGGGGTTTCTCAACTCAATTTTCTTTCATTGGGTTATATCACTTATCAATTGATTATATTATGTCAAAATTAAGTGTAAAATGACCTTTGATTGATTTGTGTTTTATTTTCACTTGTTTTGTGTGGATTTACATTTGTTACACATAATCACTCCATTGATTAATTCTCAATTCAATTATGTAGAATGATAGGAGTGGTGTCATGTACCCAAGATGCCTCTCTAATGGAGGTCTTGGTGTCTATTTATAATGAATAATAAAGATGACATGATACCTAAGTCTAATGTGGGAATCAGGTCAACTTAACCTCTAAGACTCCCCCTCAAGCTAGGTGTACCTAGCTTGGACGCATAAAAGCAAAGAAAAAAAAAGCAATCAACAAACACTCTCCCTCAAGCTGGACATACCCAACTTGATTACATAACAAGAAAAAACATAATAAAATATAAACTGTCATGGATGCTCCCCCTCAATAATGCACTCCCACTGGATGTGCTCTACCCGTTGTGTTCCCACCCCTGACTATGAAAGAAATGACGACCAACATAGAACTTCCATGATCCCTTGGTGAGGACGACCCTTGCTTCAAGATGTTGGATGAAACAGCGACTGACAAATGGCCAGGTGAAATGGCGCCCGACTAGCGGACCCAAAAGGTCAGGTGATACGGCGTCGGACTTTGCGGACCTGAAAGGCTGGGTGACACGGCGCCCAACATTACGGACCCTAAATTGTGGTTGACAACAAAGTTCTGTTGTAGGGAGTAGTGAAGAACCTGATAGAGATAAAGATTTTATTTTACAGCAAAATCTATGCGTGAAAAGGAGCATATTTGAAGAAGTCGATCACAAATGGGGGTTTTCGATGATCTGGGTGGATAGGCGGCACGCCGACAGATGTTGCGGACGGTGAATTCTTCAGAGAAGTTGTGGAAGAAAATGCAGGAGCCTAGACAGAAACAGATCTGGAAAAAAACAACAAAAAACAAAGAAACTGTGCAAGAATAGGCCATTACGCAGGGAGGGGCGACGTGCAGAGGGCATTGCAGGGATGCGTCGCAAAGGGAGGCACAGCGGAACGGTTGCCGTCGGATCTGGGAGGGCAGCGCCGATAGTGTCGCGGTGGCTGGAGACAGTCGACGAGCGGAATCCCAACAGAGCAACATAGGTCCAGCAGATCTCTGAGGGGAGGCAATGGCCGAGAAGGACCCAGATAGTGGTAGGAATGGTCGGATCATGCCTCAGTAGGAATAGTCGGGTCAAGAGAATCTAGGCATGCAGGAACAGCACGCGACAGGTCACTTGTCAGATTTCTGACATGAATAGTTGGACTGCATCAATGGTGCACATAATGGGAAGAGGAGAGGGTGGATACAGCCAAAACTTTCAACCAAACCTGTGCAACATGGATGAGACAACAAAATTCGCGTGCAGGGGTCGTGCTCGATTAGTCCAGCAGGCGCGCGCAGGAGGGGAGTCACTCCGGAGGTGTCGGCTAAAGCATACGTCGTTGGAGGATGACTGAGCCTACATCCCACACCAGGAACAACATCGGAGCCCTAGGAGTGAGTCGATGGAGACCTGAAACTCGAACAGGGGCCGAATATGGTGATCGCAGAAAGGAACACCATAACCAAATCCAAAGAAACCTCATAATGCAGAGGAAAACTCCATGAGATCTACCAAGATGAAGCTTCTGGAGGCTGGGAATCAGAGATTTGGCCAATTAAAACCGCTGAAAGTTGGTCATAGCACATTCCAGCGACTGAGAACGGTCGTAGAACAGCAACGAAGAACTAAAATGGGTCGGATCTGAGGAACTCAGTGATGGGAAAGACAACCGGAGATGACACGACAACGAAGAAGAATCTGATGCAAAGGAAACACGTCGCCTGATGAGGAACAATATAGGGGGTTGTCGCATCGAGAGGGTGGTCACACTGGAGTTGCGTCGTCGTACAAAGCATTGGCGACAGGCCGTCGCGTAGGAGGGTCATCGGGGGTGTAGGGAGGCAGTGGGTTGTCGTGTGGGAAGGATGGCGATGGGGAAAGGGGGCTACCATGCAAGAGAGCCGGCGACAGGGACAACAGAGGCCTAGAAAGGGGTGCGAGGGAGCCTCACTGGCATGCTGGTGACAGGGGAACGATGGTGCCACACTAGCAGGGTTGGTCTACGGGGCGTCGGGAAAGCCACACGGGTGGGGTCGAACGATGGTGTGTTAGGAGAGATGCGGAGGAGCAGGCAATGGCGGGTTGGGTGACGGGACACCACGGAGGAGCCGTGCGGGCTGACAACAGGGCGCAGCAGAGGAGCCGTGCGGGCTGACAACAGGGCGCAGCAGAGGAGCCTCGAGGTCAGAGCCGGCGAGATCAGATAGAACCGAGGACCTGGGAGGAGCATCGTGAGGGGTCGCTACCCAGGAGGAGCGCTGCAAGGGGTGGTGCTGCCGTGATGGTAGCCAAAGTCCTGGACCGCTGCCCCCAATGGAAGAAATATGTAGGTCCCCTCTGATAAATAAATGTGGGAGAGTGGGTTAGGGTTGGAGAACCTCCTCTAATACCATGTAGAATGATAGGATTAGTAACTCAATACCCAAGATGCCTCTCTAAGGGAGGCCTTGGTGTCTATTTATAATGAATAATAAAGATGGGATGATGCGCAATTCTGATGTGGGACTCAAGTCAACTTAACCTCTAACAAATGATAATGATTTTTTAAGGGTTATTCGTCTCAAATTTTCCTTCTTTCGAGATATGTTTATGTTATGCACCCATCTTCCTTTATGAGGTGATATAAAGCCAATGGATGACATTGACTTAATGGCATGTGCAGAGTTGGAGTTGGAGTCCCAATGATGCAAGGAAGATTAAAGATACTACAAGTGGAAAAGGGGGATCATCTCACTGCATTAAAAGTCCCGCATGTATGGCAGTGGAAAATGGGATTATTATCACTCTTATTTAAACCCAAATGAGATTCATGAAGCCCGTGAAAAATGGTTGCACAAATTTAGAATCTCAATCACTTTAGAGAATCCCCAAAGTCATCCATAGGGACAAGAAATTCAATTCTGATGGGTTATGGAATCAAAGTCAAGATCTACACTTTTGGTGTGTTGTTTTCTAGAAAGTCATCATTAGACTGTCTTTTTTTTACTTTAAAGGGGAAATGTAGGTTTAGCTTTTATGACTTAAGATTATTAAACCCTTGACTATTGTATCACCCATTAGCTATAAATAGTCACCCTGGGCACTTGTATTTCATTCAAGATTGTAATAGAGCTTATACTTTGTTTCTCACCATTGTGTGAGGATTGTTCTGATTATTCCCCTTGCTCTTCAATATTCCTGACTTGTCAGTCAATATATTATATTGATGATCCAAGATCACAAGGACCCCAATTTTTTACCTCAATCCAAGTGTGTTGTTGTGTGGATTGACCATCAGATCCCTCCCTTGAGTGTGTTGTCTAAATAGTAAGTGAGGCTCCTTATAGCGTTGGTTGACTACTTGCATCCACTATCCATGTCCATCATCCAACACTTAGCCCCAAACCGCATGTTTCATCTGACACCCTGCATCATGAAGATCGGGCAACCCCAAGCATCTCACGTCAATTGGTATCAGACCTCCAGATGACACAGTAGGCATTTATCCCTTCATTTACATTACTGTTATCCATTACCCTTCTTATATTTCCATATTATCCACTCATTCAAAAACAAAAAACCTAAAAAAACCTTTTCTTTGAAAACCTCAAGAATTGGCCTATGTTGTGCAAGCTTGAAATATTTTACATTAAGCCAATCATTCATCCATCTTTTAACATTTGATATGCTATATGTGATTTGTATCTGAAAAAAATGAAAAAAAAAACAAATTCTCTCAACTCATCATTTTGTGATTTTCAAAACTAAGCACATCCTTTACCACTCAAACGGGTTGTGTTATTCCTTTCCCCTACTCCATATTGGTTAAGTTAGGATTGGAGGCTCGAGATCTCCACAAAAAAAGTATTAGATTTCATAAGAGCTTGGGATTTGGATTGAATGTTGAGTGGAGAGAAATAAGCAAAAAAATTCTTGAGTGTGTACATCTTGTGTGTGTGAGTGTGTACATCTTGTGTGTGAGTGTGTACATCTTGTGTGTGAGAGTTTGTATCCTTATGCGTGTGAGTGTGTGTGAGTGTGTGTGTGTGTGTTGTGTGTGTACATCTTGTGTGTGTGTGTGTATTCTCGCGTGTGTGTGTGTGTGTCTTCACACGCGTGTGTGCCATTGTGTTCATTTTTTCCCATGTGTGTTTGTGTTTGTGTTACTTCATGGATAAATATTGTGGGAAGAGAATTGCTCATGTTGGTGATGAAGGAATTCAAAGTAGATCTCCCACACCAAAAACTACACAACTTCAAATGCAATATTTTATGAGCCATTTTGAGAAACTTATTGATAGGAAGTTGGAGGTGCTACATGGTAGGAATGATGACCTAAAGAATAAACCAAGCCCAAGGACAATCCATGGTAACATGCAATGCAATCCAACACCACGTCGCCCAACATCACAAAGGACGAGATAGAGAATTTTGATGATGAGTTTGAGGATATTCCACAGAGGAGGTTCTTCCAACAACCTAGAGGAGGCCAAAGGATACCAAATGATGAAATAATACTTTAAGTGGGTTATGTGAATCGAGCAAGTGTTTTCATGTCATGCATATTATGAGAAAAAAATGTCAAACTTGCTTCCCTTAAATTTTCTGATTATACTTTAATTTGGTGGGATCAAATGCAAAAGGAGGGGGGATAGATATTGCGGGTGTCCTATCAACACTTGGGATGACATGAAGTTTTCCATGCAAAAGTTGTTTGTTCCCCACACTGCCATAGATATCTTCATAATAAACTTCAAAGTCTCACCCAAGAGAGTAAGAGTGTTGAAGATTACTACAAAGAGATTCAAATTGTCATGATCCGAGCAAACAATGAGGAGGATTTGGAGGAAACCATGGCATAGTGTTTCCATGGGATCAATTTGGAGATTGTCGATGTGGAGATGTACCACCATGTGTAGATACACGATATGATTCACCGATCCAACAAAGTCGAGCAAAAAATCAAAAGGAGCAACATGACGAAACACGCTTGAAGAATCATCAAATTCAAAAGAGGTGGTTGATCGTAAAAGTGACAAGGAAATTCTTCCACCTAAGAAACCTACTTTTGAGTCTAACCAAACGAGGATTCAAGATATTCGATGTTTAAAATGTCAAAGAAGTGGTCACGTTGCTAGTGAATGCTCAAACCGGTGCACTGTGACCACCAACAAGTATGGAGAATAAGAGACCGATAGAGATTGATCAGAGGAGCAAGAGGAATCCCCTGAAATTTATAGTGTAAAATTTGCAGAAGATGGTGATATTTTTGTCACTATGAGAGTTTTAAGTGCACAAATGATCATTGGATAGGAGCAATGAGATAACCTTTTCCATAAATAGTGCAAGATCCATGGGAAGGTATGTAGTGTTATTATTGACGGAGAAATTTGTAGCAATGTGGAAACCATCAAGTTAGTGGAGAAGTTGGGTTGAAACACCAACATCCATACCAGCTTTGGTGGTTGAACGATTTCGGAGAGTTGAAGCTCACCAAACAGGTGAAGTTCGTATTCACCATTGGGAAGTATAATGATGAGGTACTATGTGATGTGGTTCCAATGAAGGTGTGTTACTTCGAGGTCAGGCATGGAAATATGATTGGTGTGTGAGACATGATGGTTTTCTAAACCATCATTCTTTTTTACTCTGAGGGGAACCTATAACCTTCATCCCAATGTCCCCCAAACAAATTTTAAAACACATTTTGAGAGAACAAAAAAATGAGTGATGTGGAAAAAATAGAATGAAAGAGAGAATGGAGAAAAAATAAAGAATGAGAGAAGAAAAGAAATATTTTAATGAAAAATCAAGAGAAAAAGAATACATAGAAATATGTTATGATGATAGAGAAGAGACATTCTTTGTCAAAAATTGGGGAATATTTGTCACAAGTGTACAATGGTGTCATTCATGAGGAGGCACCACCATGTTTGCAAACCTTTAGAGAGGGAAAATAAATTCAAATATCCATTAACAACATCATGAGCCTAAAGAATTTTAAGGAGTGTCTACCACATATTACAAAAGGGGAGATCACTCTACAACTCAATTTTATCCATCTAGAACTCCTTTTGGATTTAGCCTCCTAACCCATATTGATCAAGTTTCATTGCCTTTGCAGGAAAGTAGATATATGGAAGGAAAATGACATGTTAAGAAACACCAGGAAAAATCAAAGCTGGAGAGGTTTCAAAAGAAACAGAAGTCAAAGCTTAGCATACATGGAGATGGACCATACTTAGTGCTTGGTTTTATTGATTACATGATCGCATTGCAAGGTGAGTACGATGCTATTTTTAAAGTCAAAGTTTTTAATCTTTCCTTGTATTTGAATGCAGATGATGAACATTCGAGGCCGACTCCTTTTCAAGAGGGGGGTGATATGAAGTTGGTGGATGACATTGACTTGATGGAATGTGCGGAGTTGAAGTTGCAAGGCCCAATGATACAATGAATATTGAAGAGACTTCAAGTGGAAAAAGGAGCCCATCTCGCTGCATTAAAAGGCCCAAACCCAAGGTGCATGCATGGCGGTGGAAAATGAGCTCATTATCACTCTTATTTAAGCCCAAATGAGATGCATGAAGCTCAAGACAAATGGTTGCACGAATTTATAAGTCCAACAACTTCAGAGAATCCCCAAAGTCATCCATGGGGACAAGAAAGTCAATTCCAGTGGGCTATGGAATCAAAGTCAAGATCTACACTTTTGGGGTCATGTGATTCCCCAAAGTTAATATTAGTGTGCTACTTTTCCAAAAAGTCTTCATTAAACTTTATCTTTTTTACTTGGGACAATGTAGGTTTAGCCTTTATGACTTTAGGGTATTAGCCTCTTGACTATTGTATCATCACTTGGCTATAAATAGTAACCCCATGGTCATAATGGCCTGAACCTCTCCGGTCCATTACTTTGTGAAAATCTGGTGTTTGAATTGTTCCCGAAGCTCCAACTGACTCATTTCAAGAGTTTACCAAATTTCCAGTTTTTCCAACGACAACTCACAACAGTGAGTCGCAGTAGTGAGTCGTGACGATGAGAAGCAACGGTGAGTCGCAACGATGAGTAGCAGTAGTGAGTCACAATGGTGAGTCGTAGCGGTATCTCATCAACAGTAGCTCGTAATGGTGACTCATCCACCGGTGAATCATTTCCAACAATTTTCCAAAATTCCAGAATTCTCTAGTTTTTTCAGTTACGCCCCTTTAACGTTTTATTTGATGTAAAATGAATTCAATACCATATTTGATGGTTTTTGGAGCCATTTCGAATCATATATTATAAAAACCTGAGGTCTCCTTTGACTTCCAAACCGCGTGGTCTTGGTCAAGATCCACCTTTAATGGCTTTTAAAAACCGTTTCTCCCGATGATTTAGGATCTTCCTTTCTAAAGCTGAGATCTGTTATTCCTTGTGTGCTTCCCTTTATCTTGATACCGGACATCCCCAGAACATTTCATCCCCCCAAGGAGTCGTGCCTTTGTGTTACACCAGTTGGTTCGTGTTTCCTTGGAATTTCTCGTTGCATGTGCACCCCCTGCTTTGGCGCATTAAAGAGGTGTTGATCGCTTCTTCTTCAAAGTAGGTTTCCTTCATCTCTCTTTTATATGTGCATCATGTGGGGTGGGTGTATCAATGTTTCTTGAGAACACAATCGAATTCAGATTAACGAATATAATTAAACCGTCAAAGATCAATCTGTGGGGTATGGGGAAAGTGACGTATGATCGTACTGTTTATTTGATATTTTGATCAATATTGTGAATTGTATGGGCTATATTCCTACTAAAAATTGTGGTCGTTGGGGGCCTTGGTTGCGCATAGAATGTTTATGAATGCATGTTTGTCTGATTCTCATTAAATGAATACATGGAATCTGTTAACCACGTATACTCGGCTAAAATAAATGGATGCCCCAGGATCAAAGTGTTTCTGTGATAACCCATGAATTAACAAGTAGAAATTGAGTGAGGGGTGCCTTTTTAAATCTAAATATGTCTTGCCTTGATTTGTGTGGTGTTGTGCTGTGTTCGGGATTGTTCTAACTTGTGCCGAAGTAGGGTTGTGGACATGGTTGTGTGATGCGGGGTGGTTCGGGTGGTGTAATGGAATCTCAGGTTGAGAGATTGTTTGTTTGTGAACCTGGATGTGGCTGAGAAGGGGGTGTGGATTTGGAATGTATGGGAAGTTTAGTACAGCAGGACTGTGATCGAGTTGTGCGGTTTTGTGTTGCTGGGTGCGGCTGTGAGTTGGGAGTTTGCTGACTGTGAGTTGGGGGTTTGCTCTGTTGAGAGGATGGATTGGGCGGAATGACTTTGAAGAATGATGATGACAGTGGTTGGTATGAGAAATTCACTCAGGGTTTGTCCATGAGTATCATGCAAAAAGCTTCACCCCATGTCTTGGGATCGATGTATGTTGTGTTATGAATGGGTGTTAAACGGAGAGTAAATGTGAAGTTAGTTAATTTACCATGGTTCTCCTTTTGTGTGACTTTCATTGTGTTGCTTGTTGTGGTTTGTGTTACTTAGTTGTTCGGGTAGTGATGGAGAAAACAAATACTTAATAATGTTGAGATGACATGAGTTGGTTTGGTAAATGGGAAGGATTTTTTCAATGAAAAGTTAAACGATCGGTTGCACGGTTAACTATGGTTAAAGCTAAATAATGAAATGAATGGGTGTTGAGAGAGCTAACTTTGTGAAGCCGCTTTAATTTATCAACTTCCAAAGTGACTGTTGCTGGTACTAATATGAATATAGAGGTAGTTGTTGTTGTGAATCACATAGGTTGGGCTTGAGTGCTTGATACTATATATATATATACATACACTATATGTTCTTGTTATTTCTATACGCACCCCATCCAAGTTGAGCACCAAGTGTCGAACACCCCCATCATCACAGGGGAGGGTGTTTTTCCCAAAAATCTTGGTGGGAGGATGGATGGTTGGACGCCCTCTCTTCCCTATTGCCTCTTCCAGGTGATGATAGCCCAAGATTCTTCGGGCAGGTAGTGGTTTGTGAGGCGTAGGTGTGTGCGGGTGAGTTGTGTTTTCCCAAGTGTCTTCAAGATGAGGTGTGGTTGTGGCCCAGGTGTCTGCGGGTGAGATATGTTGTGATTGTGGCTCAGGTGTCTGTGGGCAGGATGTGTTGTGGTGGTGGCCCAAGTGTCTACGGGTGGGATGTGTTGTGGTTTTGAGGCCCAAGTGTGTGTGGGTGGGAAGTGGTTTGTTTTGTTCGGAAGAGGTGGGAGCGTAGGGACATTTGTCGTTAGGGTGTGAGAGCAGCTAATCAGTGGGAAAGCGGTGCACGGTACCCTATCATCGATGTGATTACTATATTACTTTACTTAACTTGCGTTATTTGGTGAGCATGCCTTAGTGATGTGGGGATGGTTAGTATGTCTCGTTAGGTTTTGTTCATTCTATTTTCTCATGGGAGAATTAGTATACTTCTCTCACTTTTGCATGAGATACTTTGATTTTCCTACTGAGTATACTTGTATGCTCACCCAACATATATAAACTGCTTTCAGGTTTCCAGGAGGATTAATTAAACCATGTTGGGTGTTACTAGTTTGAACGTTGGGACAGTTGTTGTGTCGCTGCTTTTGGTATCTACTTTGGAGTTTTTATTGTATTTGTAACAGTTTTATTTTAAACATGCATGTGGGATGGATTTTTGCTTTCTTTTATATATGTATTGAAGTTGTTTTGAGGTTGATACATCTTATCTCCTGATCTTGTTTACTATAAAAGGGTAATGTCTCCCATTTTGTGAGATTGTATACCCTTGGTGCTGATCGCCACCCCAGGGTCTACTCGAGGCGAGACTCAGGGGTCATTATCTCTCTTTCTTCATTGTCAGCTCAGGAGGGGCATCTATGGAGGGAGGGGGTCGGGACAGAATGGTATCATAGGTGATGATTAGGAGATAGAATGGAGTTTGGAGTTAGGCACAATGAGGATTGCATGGGTTGGTAGGACAACAGTGTCATGTGATCTTGGAGCGTGACATAGGTCAGGGAAGACCGTCTAGGACAAGGGATTTTGGGGCCCCCTTGATTCGATGCAAGGACTCTGAGCCTACCGAACAACCAAGTGAGATTACACTGTTTGTAATGTAGAGACCTAGGAAAGGTACATGCATCATAATGACTTGTGTTCCTGTTTGAATTGGGTTTTTTGAGAAATTGAAATGAATAATGAGTTAAAATGAATCTTAAATAAAATTTCATCCTATTCAAGCTTAGGAATTTCTTGTTTTCCTTTCAGCTATGGAACCCGGTCGTCGTCCGCGTGTGTCTCGGGTGGTTGAGGCTCAATAGACTGATCTGGTTGATCGGCGGAGGGTTGATCCAGTGGAGGAGGATGACCAGTGGTAGAGAATGTTACGTGCTTTCCAACAACAGGTCTTGTGAAAGTACAAGGGTTGATTTAGATATAGATATGGAGAGCTATCTTGAGGAGCTTGAGATCACTTTTAGTTCCATCTGGGCTCCATCAGAGTACTGGGTTCCTTTGGTAGTGAGTCAGATGCGGGGAGTTGTGCGTCACTGATGGGCATTGTATCAAGGGGGGGTAAGGAGGCTAACATTCTGTGGGTCAATTTCGAGGAGTTCCGAACAGAATTCCTTTCATCAACCATGAAGGCTGAGAAGAGTTAGAAGTTACTCTCCCTCCAGAAGGGGAGTATGTCAGTACGAGAGTTGGGATTAAGTTCAAGGATCTCATTCATTTTTCCCCGGATCTCTTTCTGGATGAGGAGTCTCATGCGAGGCGCCTAGAGGAGGCACTTCGTCCTTCTATCCTATACGTGGTTACTCCCTTTACGTTGTTGACATAGGAGGTTCAGAAGAAGATGTAGGTGATTGAGAAAATACACTCACGAGGAGGTCTACCGCGAGAGGGGAGCCAGCAGGGTTCTTCGAGAGGCAGGGTTACCAGCAGCAGGTCCTTCGAGGTTTCGACCGGTAGGGAATCGACCTCAGTAGTTTCCATTTTGACCTTATGGTCCTCATGCCTTTCCCACGAACATGGGGTTGATGTGTTTCTTTTGTGGGGTTCACGGCCATCTACAGAACCAGTGCTCAGTGATCGTTCGAGCTCAGTATAGTGGAGGTGGACAGTTTCAACGCCAGCCTTAGCAGCAATTTCCAGCTAGGCCGTTTCATCAGATGGGATAGCAGGCTCATGTTCCACTAAGGGGAGACGGAGCAAGTGGAGGCCAACCTAAGAGTGTTCCACAAGGACCTCGACCTGAGCGCGGTCATGGGGGCACTCGTCAGCAGAGGGGCAGAGGAGCTAGGCATGGTCAGTTTCACGCAGAAGAGGCAGTAGTTCTAGTAAGTCCAAAGATCATTAGAGGTACGATCGGTTTGTTCAGTACTACTGCATGCGCTTTGTTTGATTCAGGAGCTTCGTACCCCTTTATTGCACCCGCTCTAACTTATGCTCTGAGACTAGATGTAGAGAGGCTTCTCGTGCCCCTGGTGTTGAGTACGTCAGTCTGAGGTCAGACCAGCTTGTTTGATGTGTGTCAGGGATGTAAACTGATGATGGGACCACATCAGTCCCATGGGGATCTCTTCTTGATACAGATGCAACCATATGATGTCATTCTTGGCATCAACTGGTTGTATTGTGTGTGCGCTATTATCTACTGCTTTCGGAGAAGAATTGTGTTTTCAGATGTGGATGATCAGTGTGTTGTTTGCATTGGTGAGCAGAGCTATCAGGTGGGCAGTCGGCGTATAGAACCTCTTTTTTCCTTTTAGGCTGAGTCGTTAGTGGAATCAGTGCACGTTAAGGTGGTGGAAGTCCTCAGAGTTGTTGGAGATTTCTTGGACGTTTTTCCTGAGGTTGTGACTCTACCCCCTCAATGTGACGTCGAGTTCGGGATAGACTTACAACCCGGGGCTTATCCGATTTCAATAGATCCTTATCGGATGGCACCTTATGAGTTACGGGAGTTGAGGATTCAGATTGATGACCTAATGAAGAAGGGCTTTATCCGGCCCAATGTGTAATTGTGGGGTGCTCCAATGTTGTTCGCAAAGGTGGATGGTAGTCTAAGGTTGTGCATAGACTATTGGGGGTTGAATCAGGTGACTGTCAAGAACCATTACCCTCTTCCGAGGATAGATTATCTTTTTTACTAGCTGAGAGGGGAAAGTTGGTTTTCTAAGATCGATATAGGGTCTGGATATCACCAGTTGAGGGTAAAGAAGGGAGATATCTCGAAGACTGCCTTCAAATGCAGGTATGGGTACTTTGAGTTCGTAGTCATGTTGTTTGGTGTTACGAACGCTCCAACCATGTTCATGAGGCTTATAAACTCTGTCTTTTGTGAGTTCTTGGACCGGTTCATCATTGTATTCATCGCGGCATCTTGATCTACTCAAATTCAAAGGAGAAGCATGCTAAGAATCTCAAAACTGTCTTACTAGTTCTTCGATGCCACCAGCTCTACAAAAAGTTGTCCAAGTGCAAGTTCTAGACACAAGAGGTGCATTTCCTTGGGCATGTGGTGTCTCAGGCTGTAGCAGTAGACCCGGTGAAGGTTGAAGCAGTTGTTTCTTGGGCAACACCCAAGAATGTGGCGGAAGTTCACAGTTTTTTGGTCTCGCAGGCAATTACCGAAGGTTTGTACCTGATTTCTCTCAAGTTACACCTTTGTGGACAGATAAGACCAGAAAAGACCAATATTTTGTGTGGAGCGAGAAGTTAGAGGCAGCGTTCAGATATCTAAAGGAAAATTTTATCAGTGCTTCGGTTTCTAGAGGAATGGGTGATTTTCAAGGTATTTTTTGATATTTCTCGTCTGGGATTGGGATGCGTCTTGATACAAAATCAGTGATCTCTTATAGGTCTAGGCAGTTACGTCCCCACAAACGCAACTATGTCACCCATGATCTAGAGCTAGCAGCGGTCGTGTTTTCACTGAAGTTGTGGCAACATTACCTCATTGGGGAGCACTTTTTGTTCTTTACGAATCACAAGAGTTTGAGGTATATCTTTTCCCAGTGAGATCTAAACTTGAGACAGTGGAGGTAGATGGAGTTTCTTCAGAAATAAGATTTTGAGATCTACAACTCAGGAAAGGGAAATATCGTGGATGATGCTCTAAGTAGAAAGTCATAGAAGAAGGTTGTTCGGAAATCTACAGATGCTTGGAAGGCAGTGGAGGAGTTAGTAGTCTTGCACTTAGATGTAGGAATGGACGACAGTAGAGGTTGTTTGTTTTAGATGACGGTGTAGTCTTCTCTGATGCAAAAGGTGGAGGAGTCTCAAAAGGGAGACTCATAGGTAGAGGTGATGCATGATCGTGTTGACCATGGTAATGTTCTGAAGGGATGGTCGGAGGATGGTCAGAATCAGATGTTGTTCTTTGGAAGACTATTTGTTCCAGTGGAAATGCACGAGGGAGTCCTCTGTGAGTTTCATAGCTCACCTTTAGTGGTACACCCAGGAGTTTTTAAGATGTATCGTGGCTTGAGGTTCAGTTTTGGTGGCCGAGAATGAAGCAGGCAGTAGTAGAGTTTGGGGCAAGATGTTGGGTCTGCCGGCAAGTAAAGGTCGAGCACCGTGTTCCCGATGGTTTGTTGCAACCGTTGGATGTCCCTGAGTGGAAATGGGATGACATATCAATGGATTTCTTCACAGTGTTACCTAGAGCTTGGGGAGGCTATGATGCTATATGGGTGATAGTGGATCAGTTGATGGAATTGGCTCACTTCTCAGTGATCAAGGAGTCGGTCGCAGTGGATGTCTTGGCAAAGAGGTAACTGGATGAAGTGGTGCAATTACAAGGAGTTTTGAGATCCATTGTCTAGAATTGGGATACACATTTTACCTCATGAGTCTGGATGTTTTGGAACCCAGTTACGCCTCAGCACTGTCTTCCACCCTCAGACAGATGGACAGACATAACGAACTATTCAGATGCTGGAAGATATGTTTTGA
This sequence comes from Viscum album, assembly GCA_963277665.1. Taxonomy (NCBI): domain Eukaryota; kingdom Viridiplantae; phylum Streptophyta; class Magnoliopsida; order Santalales; family Viscaceae; genus Viscum; species Viscum album. The sequence goes on along the minus strand of OY728127.1, from coordinate 972,150,086 downwards.
GCATGCATCTTGGACTTTGGAAGATCTTGGGTATGACACCTGCCATTGGTAGAGTTTGCTTATAATAATAGCTATCACTCTTCCATTGGCATGGCTATGTTCAAAGCTTTTTATGGAAGGTCATGTCATTCACCTTTGTGCCGGATATAGGTTGGGGAGACAGTTGTTCTTGGTCCCGAAGTAGTGCAGAGCACAACGGAAAAAGTTCAGTTTGTCCGTGAGAGGATGAAAGCGGCACAGGACCGGCATAATTCGTATGTCGGTCGCTGGAGGAGGCCCTTGGAGTTTGAGGTTGGGGACCATGTGTTCTTGAAGGTTTCCCCTCGATGTGGGCAGCGAGGGTTTGGGAGAGGGAATAAGCTTTCTCCTAGGTTCATTGGACCCTTTGATGTGTTGGGGTGAGTTGGCGAGGTGGCATACCGGTTAGCATTGTCACCACAGTTGGAGAGGATACACGACATCTTTCATGTCTCTGAACTCCGTTAGTATCTTCATGATGACTCTCATGTCATTGACTGGGGAGAGTTGGATATCGAAGATGACGTGACGTTTGTGGAACGACCGGTGGAGATCCCAGATCATTGGGAGAAGGTGTTACGTGGGTGGACCATTCCTTTGGTTCGCGTGTTGTGGAGGCATGGTGTCCTGGAGGAGAGTACTTGGGAGCAAAAAGCGCAGATGTGTGCCGAGTACCCAGAGTTTTTTTGAGTTTTTCCTTGTTCTGTTGTGCCTTGTAATGTAATGTTTTAACTTTGTTTGTTATGAGATGAATTGTTTCCATGTTCCATAATGTGTGATAAAGTCCTGACATGTGAAAAGGGGAAGACTAGATTCCTAATCGAGACGCATTAATTTCGATGCGATTAAACCCGGGCAGGCAAGTCAATGCCGCCTAGAGCGGATAGTATCTTGACATGGAGGACAGGATTCTCTGATTCCTGTGTTTGAGACAGTGTGGTTGTTGTGCTTGTATGGTGTGCCTTGTGTTTGTTTGGGTTGACAGATGTCGGGGGAGATGTTCTTTGATGTCAAGGTTTCACTCCAGCTTTCGAACAACACGGGGTGGTATATCGTTAAACTTTTATGTGTTTGGTTGTTAGTGATGTTTCAAGTGTAGCGAGATCCTTGAGAGGTATCTTGCAGGGTGGTTGTTCAGACCCATCTTTTCCTTCTGGGTTTGGTTTCGAATTCTCGAGCATGAGAATAGTTTGAGAGGTATCTGATGTAATGGTCTGGACCTCTCGGGTACATTACTTTGTGAAAATCCGGTGTTTGAAGTTTTCTAGGAGGTCAAAGTGACTCATTTCAAGAGTTTACCAAATTTCCAGTTTTATCGACGGTAGCTCGCAACAGTGAGTCACAACGGTGAGTCGCACCAGTGAGTCGCAACGGTGAGTCGCACCAGTGATTCACACTGGTGAATCGCAACGGTGAGTCGCACCAGTGAGTTGCAGCGATGAGTCACACCATTGAGTCGCAATGGTATCTCGTCAACGGTAACTCGCACCGATAACTCATCCACCGGTGACTCGCACCGGTAACTCGTCAACAGTAACTCACACCGGAGACTCATCGGTCAGTGACTCATTTCCAACAGTTTGTCAAAATTCCAAAATTCTCTATTTTTTTAAGTTTCCCCCCTTAACGTTTTATTTGACGTAAAATGAATTTAATACCATATTTAATGGTTTTTGAAGCCATTTTGAATCATATCTATCTTCTAAAAACCTAAAACTTCCTTTGAATTCTAAATCGCGTGGCCTTAGTCAAGATCCGCCTTTAATGACTTTTAAAAAATTGTTTCTCCCAATGATTTTAAGATCTGTCCTTTCTAAAGCTGAGATATTATATTCTCTGTGCGCTTCCCTTTCTCCTAATACCGGACGTCCCTAGAACCTTTCTTCCCCCCGAGGAGTCGTGCATTTGTGTTGCACCAGTTGGTTCGTGTTTTCCTTGGAATTTCCTGCCGCAATGCACCCCCTGCTCTAGCGCATTAAGGAGGTTTTGATCGCTTCTTCTTCCAAGTAGGTTTACTTCGTCTTTCGTCTCTCTTTTATTTGGGCATCATGTGGGGTGGGTGTATCAATGTTTCTTGAGAACACAGTCGAATTTGGATTAACGAATATAATTAAACCGTCAAAGATCAATCTGCATGGTCCGGGGAAAGTGACATATGATTGTACTGTTTATTTGATATTTTGATCAATATTGTGAATTTTATTGGCTATATGCCTACTGAAAATCATGGTCATTAGGGGACTTTGGTTGCGCACAGAATGTTCATAAATGCATGTTTGTCTACTTCTCGTTAAATGAATACATGGAATCTGTTAAGCATATATACTCTGCAAAAATAAATGGATGCCCTGAGATCAAATTGTTTCTATGATAACCCTTGAATTAACAAGCAGAAATTGAGTGAGGGATGCCTTGTTAAATCTAAATATGTATTGCCTTGATTTGTGTGGTGGTGTGATGTGGTCAGGATTTTTCTAACTTGTGGTGAAGTAGGGTTGTGGGCATGGTTGTGTGATGTGGGGTGGTTCGGATGGTGTAATAGAATCTCAAGTTGAGAGATTGTTTGTGAACCTAGATGTGGTTGAAAAAGGGATGTGGATTTGGAATGGATGGGAAGTGTTTTACAATAGGGTTGTGATCGGGTTGTGTGATTGTGTGTTACTGGGTGGGGTTGTGAGTTGGGGGTTTGCTCTGTTGAGATGATGGATTGGACGAAATGACTTTAAAGAATGATGATGATAGTGGTTGGTATGGGTAATTCGCCTGGGGTTTCTCCATGAGTAGCATGTAGAAAACTTCACCTCGTGTCTCGGGATCGATGTATGTTGTGTTGTGAATAGGTGTTAAACAGAGAGGAAATGTGAAGTTGGTTAATTTACCATGGTTCTCCTTTGTGTGACTTCCATTGTGCTGCTTGTTGTGGTATGTGTTACTTAGTTGTCTGAGTAGTGATGGAGCAAACAAATACTTAATAATGATGAGATGGCATGAGTTAGTTTTGGTAAATGGGAAAGAGTTTGTCAATGAAAAGTTAAACGATGGGTTGCATGGTTAACTATGGTTAAAGCTAAATAATGAAATGAATGGGTGTTGAGCAAAAGAGCTTTGTGAATCCACTTTAATTTATCAACTACTGATGTGACTGTTGCTGGTACTAATATGCATATAGAGATGTGAATCTCATAGGTTGGGCTTGAGTGCTTGATACTATATATATATATATATATATACATTGTATGTTTTTTTGATTTCTATATGCACCCCACCCAAGTTGAGCACCATGTGTCGAACACCCCCATTGTCACAGGGGGTGTCTTTCCCAAACATCATGGTGGGAGGATGGATGGTTGGCCCCCCGCTCTTCCCTGCTCCCACTTTCTGGCGGTGATAGCCCAAGATTCTTCAGGCATGTGGTGGTTTGTGAGGCTCGGGTGTGTGCGAACGAGTTGTGTTTTCTCAGGTGTCTTCGGGATGTGTTGTGGTTGTGGCTCAGGTGTCTGTGGGTAGGATGTGTTGTGGTTGTGGCTCAGGTGTCTACGGGCGGGATGTGTTGTGGTGGTGACTCAGGTATATACGGGTGAGATGTGTTGTGGTTGTGAGGCCCAGATGTGTGCGGGCGAGATGTGGTTTGATTTGTTCGGAAGAGGTAGAAGCGTCAGGACATTTTCCATTAGGGTGTGAGAGTGACTAATCAGTGGGAAAGTGGTGCGAGGTATCCTATCATCGATGTGCTTACTAATTACTTTATTTAACTTGTGTTATTTGGTGAGTGTGCCTTGGTGAGGTGGGGATGGTTAGTATGCCTTGTTAGGTGTTGCTGGTTCTTCTATTTTCTCATGGGAGAATTAGTATGCTTCTCTCACTAGTGCACGAGAAACTTTGGTTTTCCTACTGAGTATACTTGTATGTTCACCCTGCGTATATAAACTTTTGTCAGGTTTCTGGGAGGATTACTTGGATCGTGATGGGGGTTACTAGTTCGGACATTGGGACAATTTTCATGTCGCTGCTTAACTTTACTTTTGGTATCTACTTTGGAGTTTTTATTGTATTTGTAACAATTTTATTTTAAACATGCATGTGGGATGGATTTTGATTTTCTTTTATATATGTCTTGGAGTTGTTTTGAGGTTGATACATCTTATCTCTCGAACTTGTTTACTATAAAAGATTAATGCCTGTTATTTTGTGATATTGTATACCCTTGGTGTTGGTCGCCACCCCAGGGCCTACTTGAGGCAGGACTCGGGAGGTCATTATCTCTCTTTCTCCATTGCCAGCTCAGGAGGGGCATCTTTGGAGGGAGGGGGTCATGACAATGGCACTTGTGTTTCATTCAAGATTGTAATAGAGAACTTGTGTTTCGTTTCTCTCCATTGTGTGAGGATTGTTCTGAGTATTCTCATGGCTCTTTTGCATTCTTGCCTTGTGAATTGGCCATCAAATCTATGCTTTGAGTGTGTTGTCTAAGTAGTAGGTCATGCTCCTTATAGCGTTGATTGTGCATTCGCTATCCATTCCCATCATCTGACACTTAGCTCCATCTGCCGCCTTACGCTGTGAAGATCGGGCCACCCTGTGTGTCTCGCGTCATGGGGTATATATACTTCCCCTTTGATATGTTCACAATCTCATCATTATTTGGAATTTTTTAAATCTTAGTCTTTGTTAGGGTGATTATTTGATCTTTCTATATTAAACTCAATCTATTTTCTTCTCTGGTTATTTCTGAAAATTATAAGTTATCTTTTCATTTTCCTTTTTTAAGTACTCAAGATGCAGAAAGAATGTTTTTAAGGAAAACCAACTTTACTTTTTATTCAGTCGGGAATTTTTTTTTCATGTTAATATTTTCCTTAAAATGCTTTAAAGAATGTTTTTAATATTCTTCAATGATTTATTAAATATATTTTTACCCATGTTTTACTTTTAAAAAAATGGTTTAAAATGAATCTTCTTATCATTTTCTGAATGACATACTTTTGACTTTTTACCAAAAATGTTAAGGAATCTTTGTTTTAACGTACACGACATGAACAAAAGTTCTCGACGTCATGACCGCTCAATGTTTTGAAGATTCTTTTATAAGTTTCAGAGGTTCATTTCATAGAAAATGTTTTCCTCAATATTTAGAAATTTTTTAGATTTTAAAAAGTGATTTCAAAGTGAAAAGGATATTTTCCTAAAGAAATTTTCCAATGATCTTTTTAAATTATTTTCATCTATGTTAATATCCTTTGATAAATCTTATATTTACTGAGGATGTACTCTAATGATATCATCCACCATATTTCTCTGGATTTTTTATGATTAGTTTGACTGAGGATATATAATATGCATAAATAAAAAGTCGGGTGATTTGGTTACCTTGGGAGGGGGGCTATGACATGTCATCCTAGCCTATAAATGTGGGGTGTGTGTGTTTCGTTGCAATTTTACCCCCAAATACCTAATAAGGAAATTATTAGCATTCAGTATGCTAGTTCTTCCAATATAAACAGTTATTTATTTTTAAGGCGTGTTGATTGAGTTCTATTGTTTATTCATATGATGAATGCATTTGGCTTATTAAGTGACAGGTGGGACCCAAAATTACAGCCTCTCGATGCGTCGATAGATCTCATAAGACAAACTAATTTGGGTATTTAACTGAGGGATTACCCATTTATGTAAGATGTCTTGGCATGAGGTCTTGACGATAAGTTTAAGATGTCCGACATTATACATTCCATCATTATGAAATCAATTGATGTTCATGTGATTATTTAAATAGTTATGATATTCATGGATAAGTTTCAAGTTCATGTTATTATTTATGTCATTATTTGATCATCATTTATTCCTGTCATATTATTCTTCGTGCTCAAGTTATTGATTAAATGACATGTTTCTTTTCAGTTAATTACCTTATCAAATTGATTATGTCATATTTAATCGTGATAGGTTTTGTTGTACATAACATTTACTGATCATTTGAAATCATCCTTATTTTGTTTCATTTCCCAAGAATATGAAGGAATCTTTGAATGAGTTCGTTGATGCGGAATATTTACTTTCACTATGTTTTACATTTTATTTCCAATGTAATATGATAGGTTCCGTTGTACATAATATTCACTAAGCATCTGAAATCACCATTGTTTTGTTTCATTTCTCTAGATAATGAAGGAATCTTTGAATGAGTTCAATGATGCGGGATATTTACTTTCACTATGTTTTATATTTTATTTCCAATATAATATGGGAAGCATGTATGTATCTAGTATACCAAGACTACCAAACTATTTGGTCCTTTAGGATGTGATCGCTTGTATCTAGTTTCAATGTAATAAAATAATCATCGATTCTAGGTTACTGGGGTTCGGGTCTTTACATCTAGACCCATGCTCTCTATGCACTGCAAAAAACTCATCCTTCTCAAAAACAAACTGATCCATAAGAGGTGTCATAATCAACAGTTTCTCCACAATAGCTTTGAAGGTTGCGATTTAAGGAGGCATCTTCGAGTCTCTTGTCAAAGATCGAAATTGAGTCTTCGGATCTACCTTGGTGAAAATCCTATGATGATAATACTTTATAGCACCCTTAATGACATCTTTGTCCATGACAGTCTTCATTATTTCTTCCTTAACCATGTCATAGAGCTTTTCACCATGAGGGGAAACATCCATCTGTACTTGATTCCTTACATCTTTAACATTGTCTAGTAGAATCTAGATCTCCCCATGCACAACTCTCCTGATAAGATCTCAATCAATGGAAACAGATGCAGGAGAAGCAGGGGTAGAAGCAGAAGGCCTGGAAGAACTAGTGACAATAGAGAGATATTTGTGATCAAGCTTAGCCAGTGTATCTATCAAGTTTTCTTGTAAAGCTCCTACTTGTCCTCTAAATCCTTCAAGCTCATGGGCCAAATAATCTACTTTCAGAAATAGCTTGGGATATATATATGAGCAACCACACTTTTAATAGTAAAGGTGACATCTTCCTAACGATCATACACATTAGCATTGCTAATACTTAGAAAAAACATCATTGAAAACTTCCAAAAGATCATTTTTAAACTGTATGAAGTCGGCTGAATTAATGATTGAGGTAGAAGAAGATGCAGCTGGTTGAGGTGGGGTAGATGCAGCAAGAGGAGATGGAGTGGGACTATGGTTAGGAGTTGAGTCATAGAACTCCAACTCAGAAGGTATTAGCATAGACCTTTCATTATCTAAAGTCATACTTCGGCTTCTCAATTTCTTGAATAGAACTACCTAAATATTCAAGAACCGCAACTTTAGTCCGAGAAGATGAATCATAGATGGGATCACCTTGAAAAAGGTTATCTGAGACATGTCCTGTAGAAGAAGATTTGGCAGGTTCTGTAGGGGTTGATCCAAACAGATTTTATAGGATACCATCAATAGAAAGTTCAAGCCTACCTTGTTCTTCAAGAACAGAGGAAGATGATCTTTGCACAACAAGTTTTGAAATTTTGGCAACAATAGGTATGGCATTGTCCATCCAGCTTGGGTAGACTGTCATCATACTAATCATCTTTATCATCACCATTACTAGAAGTAGGTGGATCCAAGCTAATAAAAGGAGACTCGAGAGATGCATCCTCTCTTAGAGGTGTAAAATCAAAAATCGGTGTTCCCCTGATCTTAAACATGGGACGACTGTTTGCAACAGGAAGCTCATCTTCATCACTCTGAGAGTCTGTAAGATTCGGTCAAATGAGCAGAGATCGTGGAGTCCCCTCCCCCTTAGGAGTTGTCACTCCTTCCATTGGTCTTTTAGTCCATGCAACCATAGGAGACTGAGCCAAAACACATTCATAAGCCTTCAAAGCTTCCTCATTTAGGTCCACTTCTACATCTTCATCACTCTCTTCAGAAGTGAAATCAGCCTCTACTACTTGATCGGGTTCCAAACCCGAATCAACTACATCTTCAGGTTTGGTTAGGTTCTTTTGAGGATTAAAACTCTCATACAATTTTTCATCATTAGTAACCCACATTTTCCTCTAGGGTTTCACCCAACTTTCATCCTTTTACAAGTGGTTTGGTTCAGGAAAACACCACTTGAGGCAGTAGAAATTTCTTCCTCTTGAGAAACTAAACCTTTAAGCTCTGGCAAGGTAGAAATAAACTTTATATGGGGAAAAGAATTAAAACGAGAAGAGCTCTTACTTAGCTCATCCATGTGCCTTGTGAGAAATCTGGGCAGACTAATATGCACACCCTTCACCATTAAATAGAGAAAGTACAAATCATGATGACCAACAATACTGAAGTCCCCTTTTTCTGAGACAAATAGCATGTTAGATGAACTTGAGCAACAGATAGCATTCTCCATTGAATTCTACTGCATTCGGCCTCTAGGGGATCTATTTCCTATCAACTCTTCCACGGCTTGGTCAAACTCAAAATTAGGATTGTTGATGGGATAGAAGCTTCGAAAATCTTTAAACTCACCACTATGAGGTACCTAGAGATTCACAAGCCATAAAATTGAAGAAAAGATTCCCTCCTTAACATCAATAACTATCTGGATGTGGTCCCACCTTTCTCCAGTTTAAGGTGCATATTAAGATAAAACTCTTACCAAGCGTGGGTATAAGGGTCTATCATTGTCCATAAACCACTTAGTCCATCCTTGCTTTAGAACAGCTCTCCGCACAAGAGAACGACTCAATTTAAACCACTTCGAGACTATTTCCTTCTCTGGAACTACTTCTCTAGACAAAAGATGTGGCTCTAATGGCGAGTTGTTAAGTAAACTCTGAATCATAACTCTGTAAATGGTTTGGTCAACTGTTTTTTCAATTTCATCAAGATCCAATTTACAGGTGGTGCTCATTGAAGTGTCTCTTCCTTTTGAGTTATCCATGCTAAAACATTTTAAAAGATCTTTAGTATACTTTGATTAAAAATAATTCCTCCTTTATTTTGAAAGATTTGAAAACCAAGAAATAATTTTAGTCCACTCATCAAACTCATTTCAAATTCATTTTACGTTAGTTTTAAAAATTCAATACATAAAGATTTTTTTTAAAATCCAAAGATAAATAAGGTAGGATATGCAACACCTTTTGTAAAACCATTTGAAATAAGAAGTGTTGAGTTTATCATATCAAGCTCTCTGAGAGCTTGTTTTAGACCATAAAATGATTTTGAAAATTTAAATACATGATTTGAAAAATGAGTATTTAAAAAGCCACGGGGTTGTTCAACAAAACCATCATCAACAATAAAACCATTTAGAAAAGAACTCTTGACATCCATTTGATATAATTTTAAATTTAGATGTGTTGCATAAACAAGCAGTATCCTAATGACTTCAAGTCTAGCTATAGAATCAAAGATTTCTTCATAGTCAATATCTTCTTCTTAACTACTTGTACCACCAATCTAGCTTTGTTTCTTATAATATTGACAGATTCAACCTTGTTTATATATACCCATTTAGTACCAATGGTCAAATAGTCTTTTTGTATTTCAACTAGTTTTCATACTCTATTTCTTTCAAACTGATTCAATTCCTCTTGCATAACCATCACCCAATGTTTATTGATTGCCCCTTTAATGTTCTTAGGTTCAAGCTGTGACAAAAATGCTTGATGTTCAATCAGGTTTCTAAGAGATGCTCAAGTTTGAGTTCCTCTATTTAGATATCCAACAACAATATATAAAGGATGGCCTTTATGGGTTCTAATGGTTCTAGGTTATGAAATACTAGTTTCTCCAAGGTTTTCCTCAGGGTCTAGTTCCTCTAAATGGGCTTTGCTCGAAGATATTTCAAGAAATTTAACAGTAAGGTCATTGGTCTTGGAAGTGTTACTGATATTCAAATTGGATATATCATCCTCCAAGTTTTCTAAGGAAACTTTAGGTTCATGTGGATTTGTCTCATCAAAAGTGGTATGAACAAATTCTACAACAAGCTTTATTTTTTAATTAAAGACGCTATAGGCTTTACTGGATGTAGAATAACCAAGAAAAATTCTCTTATCACTCTTGGATGCAAATTTATCCAGATTATCCTTTGTATTGAGAAGATAAACTTTGCAGCCAAAGACTTTGAAAAGATTTACCTTGGGCTTTTTCCCATTACATATTTCATATGGAGTCTTCTTTAAAAGAGGACTTTAAAAATTTGGTATTATGGCCAACGGAGACTCACACACACTACAAAGAAACCGGTCTGAGGACTCAACCCGGCGACTGCCACCCCAAACCCCATCCCCCTGTGCCACACCAACCACCTGTGGCGGGCTTTAAAAGAGGTCTTATTAAGACAGCTAATTACATAACAAGTTGTATTTGTAGATTCAGCTCAAAAATAGATTGGTAGATCATATTCACTAAGTATGGTCCGCGCTATTTCTTTAAGGGTCTTATTTCTTATTTCAACCACCACATTTTGTGGAGGTGTTCGAACAAAAAAATTATGATTATACCCATGTTGTGAGAATAAGGATTCAAAATCTTGATTTTCAAACTTATGGCCATGATCATTTCTCACACACCCACTAAGGTTCTCTACAGATTTTGTGTACTTTTCAAAACATCTCTAAGCCTCACTTTTGTGAGTCTGGAAATGCACCCATGTAAACCTTGAATAATCATCAACAATTACATAAACATAATGTTTTTCTGCAAAACTTGAAACTTTAGATGGTCCAAACAAGTCCATGTGAACCGGTTATAGTGGTTGAGAGGTAGAAACCTCTTTCTTCAGTTTGAAAGAAACTTTATGTTTCTTTTCCTTTTGATAAGGATTGCACACCATCTTCTGGGAAATCTAGTTTAGATAGATCATTGACTAAACCCTTTTTGACTAAGTTTGTAAGAGAGTATATGTTGCACTGGCCTAATTACCTATGCCACAATCAAGATTTATGATGGAAGGCATTTAAACAAGGAATATTTTGAGAAAATAAAGAATTTAAGTCAATTGCATAAACATTGCCATTGTCATTCTTCAAAGCAGTAAATATTAAATTAAACTAAGAATCATAAATCTTACAGGCATTATGATTAACAAATTATACTTTAAGTCATCAACAAATAAAACTTTAGAAATTAAACAATTTTTAGAATTAAAACTTGACCACATCCAATAATTTGTCTTTTACTTTGTCACCAAAGGAGACATATGTCCACCATCCACTCTGGTCAAACTTTGGAAGCTTGATATGTTGCTTGTCATGTGTCTAGAAAACCCCCACTATCCAGATACCACAACTTCTTACATGAACTTTTCAAGCAGGTTTTCTGCAATCAATCAAATACACACTGATTTTGGAACCCATATATGTTTGGATCCAGAAAGGTTAGCAATTAAAGCTTTAGGAATCCACATATATTTGACAAATTTATTTCGAGATGTATGGATGGATTTGAAAGAATAAGAAAAATAAGTTCTTTTTGGTTCAAACTGGATTGTGTTACAGATTTAGAGGTTTCAACTGTATTGTTTACTACAGATTTATTTACATAATTTGAACTAGAAATAAAATAATTTTTACAGAGTTTTTTTTTTTTTGTCCAGGATGATAACCAAAACCATCTCTTCATGAATTCCCAGAATTTTATCAAGAGTTTCAAGTCTTGCTGCAAAACCTTCAATATCTTACTGGAGATAAAATAGGTTGTTTCTTTAAAATCTTATATTTATCTTTAAGCTCATTAAATGTATCTTCCAGCATATTATAGTATTCAAATAAATCTTCACTGGAAAAATAATTTTCATCATGGTTTTCATGTTTTGAGAGATTAGAAATATGAGAACAAATAGATTGCACCCTTTGGAGCAGCAGTCATCAAGCATAAATTTGCCTTTTCATTTACATAGTCTCGGCTAGTATTTGAGTAATTAGAGCTATCCTTAGCACTCCAAGTGACCTTCATTACTTTCTTGTATTTTATTCCTTTATCCTCATACTTTTTCTTATATTTCAACTTTGGAAAATCAATTTTGATGTGTCTTTTTCTTTTATATTCATAACATGTAACTTCTCCAAAGTTACCGTCCTTCTCTCATTCTCCTTTCCTATCATATTTTCCCTTGAATTTTGATTTCCTGAAGAACTTTTTATAAAATTTCTTGAATCTTCTGGCTAGATGAGTCATCTCCTCATCACTGTCAGAGTCACCATCACATCCACTAGTGCTCTCTTCTTTGATCACTTCTTTGGCTTTTGATTGAGATGATTTGAATTCAATTGATTTTTTGGGTTCACCATCTTCATCATTCACTTTTAGCTCTTCCACATACATCATCAGTTTTTCTATCAACTCCTTTATTAGCACCTTATTCACATCACATGATTGACGAATCGATACAGCAATGTGTAATCATCTTAGGATCCTCAGCAGTTGAGACTCAATGATAGGTGTGTTTGATGTTAGGGAAGTACAGTAGAATTGACTAACCTTTCCTTTGATGGACAACTTTTACAAGAGAAAATGGAACTACAATCGCACCTCCTGAGACATAAATCTCCACAGCCTAGGCTTCCAGCCAAACACGATTCTCAGTACGTACCCCCCCCCCCTCTCAGGAAACAAACACCTATTTATAACCCAACAACCTAATCAAATTAGTTACAAGGCTTACTACAAAATTACCCCTAGTCGTTACACATAAGGAACAACCCAAACTACCTCCCATGCTGATAGGTAAATAGAATAAGAGGCCTATCCTGTACCGCCTCATTATCAATACCCCCTCCTTAAAAACTCACCTTGTCCTCAAGGTGACATCCAGGGAACTAATTTTTGAGAATAGTAACATCTTCCCAGGTGGCTTCCTCCTCCAGTCCCTGATTTTTTAGAATAGTAGCATCTTCCTAGGTGGCTTCCTCCTCCAGTTTACCACGTCATTTAACCAAACACAATTGGGAAGGATCATGGTTATCCACTGCTAAAATTGTTTGGGAGTGGGAGTCTCAATCAAGAAGTTATCTAGTAAGTCTGCCTCCACAAGATGATTTCCTACAACTGCTTTCAACTGAGATACATGAAAGATCGGATGCACTTTACTAGTTACAGGAAGAGCCAATTGATAAGCCATTGTTCCAACTTTTTTGGCAATAGGAAAAGGGCCGAAATACCGAGCACCCAATTTTCCACTAATTCTAGAGGGACCCCTTGGTAAACTTGGTCTGAGTTTGACCCAAACTAAGTATCCCACCTGAAACTCTACTTCCTGATGATGTCGATTTGCAAACTTCACCATTAATTGTTGAGCACGCTGTAAATTTATTTGTAATTGTCGTAACGCTTCTTCCCTGTCCACCAACGCATTTGTCACTGCTTCAACAGCTGCCTCCCCCCCCCCCCTCCCCGAGAAAATTGAATGATTTGAGGCGTTTTTCGACCATAAACTGCTTCAAACGGGGTCTGCCCAATAGAAATATGAAATGATGTGTTAAAACTATACTCTTCCTAAGATAACCGCCTTACCCACTGTCGAGGTTGATCAGAAGTAAAACACCTTAGATAAATCTCCAAGCATCGATTAACAACTTTAGTTTACCCATCACTTTGGGGATGATAGAACGAACTCATCTTCAAGGTGGTTCCTTATAACTTGAACAACTCTTTCCAAAATAAACGGATAAATAAAGGATCACAATCACTATGGAACTTGGTATACCATGTAACCGGACCACCTCTTTCATAAACACCTCAGCCACTGTTTTAGCCGAATAAGGATGTTTTAAAGGAATAAAATAGACATACTTGCTAAGTCTATCGACCACTACAAGCACCACTTCATACCCTTGGGATTTAGGCAAATCTGAAACGAAATCCAATGATACTTCCTCCTATACCAAGTTAGGAACAGGTAAAGTTTGTAAAAAACCAACTGGACTCAAAAGCTTCATATTTACTTTTCTGGCATACTTCACATTCCCGAACAAATCTTTGCACCATGCGTGTCCTACCAGGCCAAAAAAACTCCAACAGCCGGCCTTTTGTAGGTCTTTAAATACCCCAAATGTCCCCCCAACATGTGATGAATGGTAATATTGCATTAACTTAGGAATCAGAACAGACTTACAGAATAAAACCAATTGATTCTTGTAAAACAAGAGCCCTTCCCGATAGGTATATCCAGATTTAACTTTTTCTCCCTGCGGTAAAGCTTTGATTAAAGATGATAACATTGGCCCCATGCAGGCGGCTGCGGTGGCAGGGGGTTGGGGTTTGGGGCGCCGGTCGTGAGGTCGAGTCCCCAAGCCGTCTTCTTGGTAGTGTGTGTTTGTAGTAATTTAGTTCGGATTACAGGTATATCCACCCAGTTCGGAGCTGATACTGCAAGCTGGAAAAAGTCTCCTTCTGGAACAACCCTGGATAAGGCGTATGCTGCTGTATGTAACCACCCAGGTCGATAAATAACTTCAAAATCATATCCTATCAATTTTGCTTGCCAACAGTGATGATTTGGTGTCATTGCCCGCTGAGTCGGTATATGTTTTAAACTTGGATGATCGGTAATCACCTTAAATCGTCTTCCCAACAAATATTGCCTCTAATGTTGGATAGATAAAACTAAAGCCATTAATTCTTTCTCATAAACTGATTTGGCTAAATTATTATCAGACAAATATTTGCTGAAAAGGGCCAGAAGGCGCCCTTCTTGAACCAAAACTACACCAATTCCCAAACAAGAAGCATCACACTCCATAGAAAGGTCTTTAGAAAAATCAGGTAACCCAAGGACTGGTGCAGAAACCATACACTTCTTTAGCTCCTCAAAAGTCGTTTGTGTTTCATTACTCCATTTAAATTTCACCTTTTTAGTTAACATTGTCAAAGGTCTAGAAATCTTTCCATAATCGCTAATGAACTTTCTATAATAGCCAGTAAGACCAAGGAACCCCCTTACCTCCTTAACATTCTGTGGTACTCGTCATTCTTTCACTACAGCCAACTTCTTTGGATCCATAGAAATACCCTGAGCTGAAATTATGTGTCCCAAATATTCCACCATACGCTTCCCAAAAGAGCATTTTTTCCTGTTTGCATGCAGCGAATTATTTTCCAGCAACAATAACATCTGCATTAACATCCCCAAATGTTCCTTCCATCCTCTGTTATAAAGCAGAATATCATCAAAAAATATCAGAACCCTTTTTCTCAACATAGGACGAAAAATATTATTCATAGTTTCTTGGAATGTTTCCGGTGCATTCATCAACCCAAATGGCATTACAAAATATTCATAGTGTCCTTAATGAGTCGTAAACGCTGTTTTACAAAAATCCTCACTCTTTGTACGAACTTGACAAAATCCCGATTTAAGATCCAACTTAGTAAAATAAGTCGCCCCTTGTAACTCGTCTATTAATTCCTTGGATACCTATCAGCCACTGTCAAACTATTCAAAGCACGATAGTCGACACACATTTTCCATCCTCCGTCCTTCTTAACCATTATTATCGGTCTCAAGTATGGACTTCGACTATGTCTGATAAATCCTGGTTTTAAGAGCTCCTGGACCTGATTTTCAATCTCGTTTTTCAAATGGTAAGCATGTTTTAAGACCTAATATTCATAGGATCATCCCCTTCTTTCAACTTGGTTATGTGGTCAGTCTCCCTTGTCGGAGATAAACTATCAGGTTCGTTGAAAACAGAACTGAATCGAATCAATACATCCTGCAACTGTTGTTGCTGGACACGGTCCAAATGTTTTTCTTCTTCATCTTTCTTTTCCACCACAATCCGTTGTATACCCTGTGGCTGTTTCATTCCATTTCCCAGGTATTCCTATAAAGCCCCAGGTAGTCCATGTAGAGTTCTTACTCCCTTCAATGCTACATGTTCCCCCTTCCAATCAAATTCCATTGTCATTTCCTTCCAATTTGTTATTACATACCCCAATGTCTCAAGCCAAGAAACTCCCAAAACCAAATCTCGCCCTGATGTAACAAAAACATAAGCATCGACAAAAAATTTCTGCTTACAGAGTTCTATTTGCAGTGATTTACATAATCCATTGGATGCCACCTGGTTGCCATCACCCAAACGGATATTAAATGGACTAGTTTCACTCACTTGAGCAGCAAACTGTCGTGTAAGTTGTCTTGAGATGAAGTTATGGCTTTCCCCACTGTCAATCAAAACCAACAATGGAATTCCTTCCACTATTCCTTCTATCAACATTGACCTGTTCCCAAAGACTTTCCTAGTTCACTCGTTATAGTACCCAACATTTACAATTCACAAAAAATCCCAGTTTCTTCTTCCTTGGTCGCAGCATTTTCTATTTCCTCTCCTTCATCCACCCTGAGTTCAATGCATTCCCACACCATGATCTTATATATCCTTTTTATGGACAACAATGAGCTGGGTTATATTTTTTTCCACAAGAATAAAACAAACCCTTGGACTTACAATTCTCAAACTCCTCCCTGGATAAATTTTGAACCCCCGATCGCAATTCCCCTTTTCCTTTCATGTTCATTTGTTTCAACTGTCGACATTACCTTAGGACTGGGAATCCAGCCTTTGTTCTGCCCTCCAAAACTTGAATACCTGCTACATGGTTCTACATACTTGATCATTCCCTTGACCAAAAGTTCTTGCTCCACACGTCTTGCCAATTTTAGCAAACACACCTTTTCCCTAGGCTCATGTGTCATTATGGTACTTCCAATTTCTAGTTTAAGGCCCCCAATAAACATGCTCATATACCAGCTCTCAGTTAAATCAAGTGTTCGTAAAGCTACCTGTTCGAACTCATCCACATAAGTGTCAACACTTCCTGTCTGACGTAGCCCTTTCATAAAAACGACAGGATCTTCTTCTTCGGTGTTTCCATACCGTCCCATTAACTCTTCCTTAAACTGTTTCCAAGACAAATTTGATCGGACTGATCTTAATGAACTAATCCAATATTGTACCATTCCCTCCATGCTGAGATGAGCCAAAGGTACCTTGAACTCCACCTGTGTTTGCTGGAGAGAAAAATTTAGTTCTGCTCGTGTAATCCACACACCTGGATCCTCCAGAAAATGGTGGCATCTTTGTCTGCCTCGATACTAAACACATCTCCCTTAGCTCTATCCCACATAATTCTAGTTCATCCATTGCCCTCCTGCTTCGACTTCCTTCTTCTAAATTGGAATTTTGTCAACTACCTTCTGCCTCCAACTCGGCTACTTTTCCTTTATCATCTGCCCGAACAGAACTTTCAACTTGACTCGGTCTGAGAAACGCTATCGCAACTAGTATCTCTTGCAGTTGGCGATCCTGTCACTGACTAGCATCCTCCTGACGTTGTATACCGTCCTCATGTCGATGTAGACTAGTCTCATGTCGATGTAGACTAGTAGTCTGATCAGCAGTGATTGTTTCCAATTACGTTACTCCATGGACATTCAGGTTCAGAAAGATCTTCTAACTTCTCTAAAAAAATCACTCTATCTGCAGAAAACAAATTTTCTAGTTTCTCTCAATGAAATCACCAAGATGATAGGTGTCTTTGATTGTTAGAGAAGTACACCAGAATTGACTAACCTTTCCTTTGATGGACAAATTTTACAAGAGAAAATGGAACTACAATCACACCTCTGGAGAGATAAGTCTCCACAGGCCCAGGCTCCCAGCCAGACATGATTCCCAGTACACCCGTATACCCCCCCCCCCTCTCAGGAAACAAACACATATTTATAACCCAACAACCTAACAGAATTAGTTACAAGACTTATTACAAAATTACCCCTGGTCGTTACACCCAAGGAACAACCCAAACTACCTCCTACGCTGATAGGTAAACAGAATAGGAGGCCTATCCGGTACTGCCTCCCTATCAATTGACATCAATAGTCTTTCCCAGTGCATGCATTGTATCAGTAATCTCATTAAACCTGAGATGCATTTGAGAAATAAACCCAGCAGGCTTCATTTTAAATGTATCAAACTTAATAGTATAGGTATTTAAACACATTTCTTTGACATTAGATGTGCCTTCATGAGACACGGACAAGGTATCCCAAATTTCAAAAGTTGTAGTACGTGCAAATATTCTATTGAATTCATTTTCTCCTAGTGCATAGTACAAAACAATCATTACTTTACAATTATAGTCATAGGCAGCCTCAATGAGGATATGCGAAGAAAAGAATTAGACAAATTCTCCGGTTCTGCTCTGAACGTTGAAGGAAGACGAAGATATGTGCAGCGGGACAATCACAGAGGACGATTGAAGTCAAGAGGAAAGAGGAGAGACAAGGCAAAGGGTCCTGGTCCAACCTGCTAGACTTGCGGGAAGAAAGGACATGTCAAGAAGGAGTGCAGAGAAAATCGAAAGGGCCCTGAAACCAGTGGAGCAAACACGGCAGCTGAAGGAACTGATGACGTGCTGCTGTTGAGTGTGGACAGCCCAATGGAGTCTTGGATTTTAGACTCTGGGGCGTCTTTCCATTCTACATCGGCGAAGGGATTTCTGGAAAACTACGTTTCTGGAAATTTCGGCAAGGTACATCTTGTTGATGATGAGCCCTTGTAGATTGTGGGGAAAGAAGATGCATGAATCAAGACCAACAGCATGAGTCTGCTGGTTTTGGAAAACGTGAGGTATATCCCTGGCTTGAGAAGAAACCTTATTTCTGTTGGACAACTTGATGATGCAGGGTTGAGTACCACATTCACTGGTGGTGCATGGAAGATCACCCAAGGAGCTATGGTCATAGATCGGGGAGCAACGAATGGTACCTTATACAACATGACAGAAACTTGCATAGACATGGGTGCATCACTCAAAGCTGTAGGAGATTCACAATTGTGGCACAACAGGCTAGGCCACATGAGTAAGAAGGGGATGAAGGTGCTGGAAACAAAATGGTTGCTACCGGAGCTGAAGTCAGTGGAAGTTGGCCTATGTGAAGATTGTATCTTCGGAAAGCAGAAGAAGGTGTCTTTTGCAAAAGGAGGCAGAACATCAACGGCTGGGAAGCTGGACCTGGTACACACTGATGTTTGGGGGTCTGCACCGGTACATTCCCTTGGAGGGTCACAATATTATGTGACATTCATCGATGACTCAACAAGGAAGGTATGAGTTTACTTTCTGAAAAGTAAATCTGATGTGTTTAAAATGTTTCAGAAGTGGAAGGTCATGGTGGAGAATGAGTCAAGAGCTAAGCTGAAATGCTTGAGTCTGACAACGGTGGAGAGTATGGCAGTCAGGAATTCATAGAATTCTGTTCTGATAATGGAATTCGGTGGGAGAAGACTATCCCAAGAACACCACAGCAGAATGATGTGGCAGAGGATGAATAGGACGTTGAATGAATGTGCCAGAAGTATGAGGTTACACTCAGGGTTGCCTAAAACCTTATGGGCTGATGCAGTGAACATGGCAGCGTATCTGATCAATAGGAGTCCATCTGTGCCAATGGGAGAACCTCTACCCGAGGAGCTCTGGTCTGGTAAGGAGGTAAAACTCTCGAATTTAAGAGTCTTTGGCAGTTTGGCTTATGTACACATTGATTCTAACTCAAGAGACAAGCTTGATGTTAAGTCCAATCCATGTTTCTTTATTGGCTATGGGGTTGATGTGTTTGGTTACCACTTTTGGGATGATCACAAGAAGATGGTCATCAGGAGCCAAAACGTGGTATTCAATGAAGGTGTCATGTACAAAGGTCATCATGTAGTTGAAGATGAAAATGGGAACATTGAATCAGAGTGCAAAGAGCAAGTGGAGCTTGAAGGTGTATCTGAGCTTGAGAGATCTGAACCGGTGGAACCTACTACTCCAGTAGAGTTGAGGAGATCATCAAGGGTGAGAAGGCCTGTGCAGAGGTATTCATCATCCCTGCATTATCTATTATTGACTGACGGTGGAGAACCAGAATGCTTTGAAGAGGCAATGCAGCTGAAGGAGTCGAGCAAGTGGGAGCTGGCTATGAAAGAGGAGATTTCCTCATTGCATGACAACAACACTTGGGAGCTGACACCTTTACCAACAGGAAAGAAAGCATTGCAGAACAAGTGGGTCTACTGGGTTAAGGAAGAACATGATGGCAAGAGGAGGTTCAAGGAAAGGCTGGTGGTGAAAGGCTTCCAACAGAAGGAGGGAGTGGATTTCATGGAAATATTCTCACCAATAGTGAAGCTTACCACCATCCGGGTGGTTCTCAGCATTGTGGCGTCAGAGGACTTGCACCTTGAGCAGCTTGATGTCAAGACTGTTTTCCTTCATGGAGATTTGGAGGAAGATATCTACATGCAACAGCCAGAGGGATATGTAGAGTCTGGGAAGGAATACCTAGTGTGCAAACTCCAGAAGAGCTTATATGGATTGAAGCAGGCACCAAGACAGTGGAACAAGAAGTTTGATTCATTTATGTCTAAAAATGAATATAAATGATGTGGCATGGATCAATGTTGCTACATCGAGTCCTTTGGTGATGAATACATTATATTGCTTCAGTATGTGGATGACATGCTTATTGCAGGATCATGTATACAGAGGATTAATGAGCTGAAAGGGCAGTTGGCTGAGGAGTTTGAAATGAAAGATTTTGGAGAAACTGGCAAGATTCTGGGGATGAAGATCAAGAGAGACCGCACAACCGGAACATTAATGTTGTCATGGGCTGATTACATTGGGAAGGTCTTGAGAAGATTCAGTATGATGGAAGAAAAGGCAGTCTTTATTCCCCTGGCGAGCCATTTCAAACTATCAAAGGAGCAATCACCGAAGACGGCGGAAGAGGTGAAGTGCATGGCAAAAGTTCCATATGCATCAGCTGTTGGAAGCCTGATGTATGTCATGGTCTGTACTCGACCTGACATCGCTCATGCAGTGGGAGTTGTGAGCAGGTATATGGCTAACCCTGGAAAGCAACATTGGGAAGCTGTGAAGTGGATACTGAGGTATTTGAAGGGCAGCAAGGAGGTATCTCTGTGCTTTGGGAAAGGAAATTCATTGCAGGGGTATGTGGATGCTGACCTTGGAGGCGATGTCAACAGCAGGAGTACCACGGGTTATGTTTTTACCTGTGGAGGAACTGCGGTAAGTTGAATATCACAATTGCAGAAGGTGGTGGTTTTATCCACCACAGAGGCAGAATACATTGCTGTAACAAAAGCTGGGAAAGAGATGGTTTGGCTAAAGAACTTCTTGGATGAATTGGGAAGAAAACGAGAGGAGAATGTATTGCACTGTGACATTCAGAGTGCTATACATCTTGCAAAGAACCCAGTGTTTCATGCCCGGACGAAACACATTCAGTTGAAGTACCATTTCATCAGAGGTTTGATACAAGATGAGTTGCTAACTTTGCAGAAGATCTGTGGAACCAACAATCCGGCAGACATGTTGACAAAGCCTATGGTGATACAGAAGTTGAGGCACTGCTGTGCCTCTGTTGGTCTCCATTGATGAACGGATGATGAGAGGCAGAATAATGGAGGACCTGATGGGAGCACAAGAGGAAAACAGTTTTTATTTCATGAATCTGTGAATGGAAAGCACGCCACTGGTGAGTGAAGAAGAGGAAGAACTCAGATTAAGTAAGTTGTCTTCATCAGTTGCATCGAAGCATAGCAGTGCAGTGGATCAGGCTCCAAGTGGGAGATTGTTGGATTAGTGTAGCCTGATCTGGTTGGGGCGAATGCTTGTGGCCCGCAACTGTAGCATCTCTGACCACTGTAGCAGAGCTGACCGATCGATACTGATATGCACTGTAGCAGTGCGGACTTCGGAGTCAACAGTACTGTAGCACTTTTGACAAAGGTGGTCGTCGTTCACTGTAGCAACGCGGACTTACTTTTCGGAACAGTGATCGTATTCTCCATTTTATAGCCCATTTTCGGGCTAGGGTTACTACTGAAAACCCTCTGTAATTTTGTGCTCCCAAAATAGTGAAGTTCTGCCTCTCCCGTGGACGTAGAGATTTTTCCCGAACCACGTAAATCGTTGTGTTCTCGTTGTTTTCTTTCTTCTGCATTTCCTTTCATTTTCTCGTTTCTGTCATTGTGACTCCTGACGATTTTGCAACAGCTATTACCAAGCATCTTCCATGGTTGTCGTGGGAGTACAAATATGGAGAAAATGAAGTGAGAGTATTTGAGTACTTTTCTATAATCTATAAAAGTGTGTGATTTAACATATTTGCAGAAAAAATCAAACACAACTCAAATGTAATAAAAACAGAGAGGGAAATGAAAGTATGATGCAGCAGTTGATCGAAGTTCAAATGTTCTGCAGTGGTCTCTTCTCTTTTTGATGTCTTTAGTTCTGAAAATGAGATGTGAAGACTGGAGAAGCTCTCCGATCTTTTGATGAAGTTCAGATGAAAACAGAGTGATGAGTTGTTGAGAACAAAGTGCGAGATCACGTTTTTCCATACAAATACATATATTTTC
This sequence comes from Viscum album, assembly GCA_963277665.1. NCBI lineage: Eukaryota > Viridiplantae > Streptophyta > Magnoliopsida > Santalales > Viscaceae > Viscum > Viscum album. The sequence goes on along the minus strand of OY728127.1, from coordinate 972,127,681 downwards.
CATCTGACTTCAGTCTTATTTAAAAAGAAATCCTTTTTTCCAAAAAAGATCAATTGGAAAAGCATCATTGCAAATCCTCTTACTCTCCAGATGAAATTTGGGCGCATCAAATGTCTCTAACCCCAACATTTAATTTTGCACAGAAAGTGGTGGGAATATATTATATTAGGTAGCTTAAAGAGTGACACGTCAAATTCTCCACGATCGCTTCTAACACTTGCGAAAATTTTGAGGTTAGAACCCTTAGAAGGTCGTGCGGTCGATCCAGTGAGCATACGGTCATTTCAACTGATCATGCGGGGTCGCTTAAAGTCCATACGGTTGTTTCATCACTTAATCCAAATCTATCATACAGTCGCTTGACTTCATCATGCGGTCAATTGGAAGCAACCTGGGGTCGCTCCAATACTTTGCAGTTTTTTTGACATAAGGAAATATCGTACGGTCGCTTCACTTCAATGTGTGGTTAGTTGACATAGTGTGTGGTCGCTTAGTCTAGTCATGCGGTAGCTCCAACACTTGGTGAGAAAATCGATAGAGCATCGCTGAGATATAACGTGTGATCGCTCCAATTGGTCTAGCGGTCACTTGGTTACTCGTGCGGTTGGTTGAGGAGTCGACGAGAAATCCAACACAATCTATCAAATAAGCATGTGGTCGATCCATTGGTCGTGTGATCGCTTCAACCCTTTGCGAAAGTTCGATAGAGTTCCAAATGGCTTCATGTGGTCGATCGATTACTCTTACAGTGGCTAGACCAGTTAAGAGAAATTTTCACTCTTTCTAACTCACGCTTGATTATCAAACTTGTCTAGCAATACGGTCGATGCAGTATTAAAGCTAAATTTAGCCAGTTCCCAAATTCTTTCATACAATCGTTTCCGAGCATGGAATATTTTCAAAATTCCCAAAAAAATAATTAGCTTCTATAAAACACAAAATTGATTAGAAATAAAATAAATACGACTTGTGATTATTAAAACAAGGAATTGTTGGACAAAGCCAACAAAATCCATGGATTTAGGTGGGTGCAGGTGAGGATTGGTGGGTGTTGTGTATGATAAGTGTGGGCGAGTTGAGAGGTCGGCTGCTGGGGGCAGGTATAGTGGGGATATTACCTAACTGACAGGGGCGGTAATGTAAAGGCCTTAAATAAAGTTGTTAGGAAGCAGTTTGGGCTACTATATAGGTGGGGGTCAGTGGGTAGGAGGGGGTACGTATTGTTTAGTAGTTTCAACTGCAGCTGAGTGGGTGGGTTAGACCATCGGCCCCAGGGTGCAATATATATATATATATATATATATATATATATCCAGGGAGTCATCTTCTTCTTTTGTTATTCTTCTAATTCCAGTTCGAAGTTTTTATAGGGGTTAATTGATGCAACTGTACTTTCTCTCTCACGTTCCTAACCTCCTATCCACTGGTGCTTTCATTGAGAGAGTTTCTAGAGAGAGAAAACTTGATGAAAGAGGTTCTTGATCGGCTAGATCTTCATCGGCAATTCTAAAGTTGACGTAGAAAAATTCTGGACAAGTGAAGCAGAATCTAGTTCGTGTGGTGTCCGCATAGCAAAGGAGCTCAATTTGAAGCGGCTCTTGATCAACAGTGAAGTTCTTGAAGTAGTAGAATAAACAAAATCACAGGAAAAAGGAAAAAACATTATGCAGTCGCGGACGCAACAGTTGAGGACGCTGCAAGTACTTGACCAAACGAATTGTAGCAAATGCATTGGTTCAGCAGAGGTGAACGGCTCACAGGAATGGAAGATAACTTTCAATAGTAGGAGACGATTCGCAGTAGAGCAGTGGTCGAATTTTTCCGAGCACAAGGCTTGAGGATCGCCGCAGTGGATGACCACGAGAATGGAGAACAATATCTCTACACCCGAAACGAATGTGGCGTAAGTGACATCGAGTATCTCGGAGTTGACGATGAATGCCACGGAGCTAAAAGCGATGGTGATGCAGTTGTACAAGTCACAAGCGGAACGTTCAACTCACAAGGACAGTAGAGGCAAGTCAATGGTTGCTGAGGAAGGTGAGAGCACTATGCCAACTGATGAAGGAGCATGAGAATGTTTGGTTCCAACCAATAAGGATGAAAGAGGAGTGCATGTGGCGGAGCGAGAAGAGCTACGAGTAGTACTTTTCAATATATTGCACGTGTGAAGAGTACGAGGTGTTGTTGGTGCAACTAAGCATGGAACGAATGGTCCAGTATTAGATCATGTTGCTAAAGACGGTCAAAGCAAAGTTCATCTGGTCGCAGCACAAGGATGAGCTACTCGCGTGTTATGGCAGTGTCGTGGAGGAAGATTTGATGATGTTCATCAAAGAGCCGCATCAAACATCATCTGTAGATGTGTATATCGAAGAGTTTGGATGAGTTGTTCTGTGAATTCTAAATATTGCAAAGAAGTCGTACACACAAGTATGTTTATTGGGGGGCTGAAACCGGAGATCGGCAGTACTGTTTTGACGCATGACCCGCCAAACAAGGTGTGTTTGATGACACCGACCATGAGGGTGGAGAGGGAGCTGTTGATTAAAGGAATAATATAGCAACCTGAATCATGAGGCAAAATGATAAAGATCTAAACACACTGAGAGAAGGGCATAAAGGTCGATACAAGGGGCTTACACCCTGGAACCCGGTTGGTTACAGCTGGCATTAAAACGGTAGCAGGTGGTATCAGAGCCACTTGCATCAAAACGGTAGCAAGCGGCATAAAAAACAGAGCTAAAAGGGAGATTTTTTAAGATCTCAACGATATTAGTCCAATGGTGCAAGCAACATCGAAAACGGAGCTAAAACGAACTCTCTAGAGGCAGTGAATGTTTAGGTCAACTAGGGATGCTATAGCACCCCCTGCCGGAGAATAAGATACTATTTTGGTGTTTGTGACCTTTTCAACAGTTACTTTGATGTGCCACGTCACCATGATGTCAACATTGCATCAATGTTACATCATCAGTCAATATCGATCATTGATATTGTTTTGATCATATATTGATTAATCGGGGTCCATTTTTAACAATCCAAGAGTCGTTTTTTGCATTTTTTATTGTTTTGGACGCAATGGTGCACTCCATTTTTCCAAATTCTTCTCTTGCTCCTATTTCTATTGGATTAAAATTCAATAGAGGGATCGTTCACAGGAGGGATGGTCACGTTGACTTCCTTGAACTACTCCATTTGAAAATCTCGAATGGAAGATCTCCTTAAGGAAGAGTATATGTTTGATCTCATTGAGAACAAGAGAGTTAACCCTAATGCCACCAAGGAAACCAGGTGTAACAAACAAAACAAGAAGACCAGGGGTCAAATTCGCTAATGGATCGATCACGACGTCTATCACCATGTTGCTCAAAAAATTGGTGCATAGGAACTCTAGACAAAATTCGAGAATGTAATGTCCCAGAAATTCTGTATATTTTTTTTAATTATATGGAATTATTTTGAGACCGTGAAATCTGACGGCGCACGATTCCAAGGCCCGGAGTGCCCGGAATGATCCGTCGAAGTTTGGTTGAGTTTTAATTAGCGCGCGTAAGCAGTTTTCTTGAAAAAGTAGAATAACTCTTAAACGGTAACTTGGATCAGAAATCTGAGGGCACCGTTGCGTTCAGGATGGCGGGTTTACCCTAGACGCGACTTAAGTTTAGTCGGCACGAGCCTCCTGTGAGAAAACCCAAAAATGGCATAATCGTAAATAAAATAATTAAATAAATTATTATATTTTTCAAATGCTTATAACTCACAAACAGTGACTCGGATTGAAAATATGAGACCACCGCTGAACTCGTGAGGGTATTCTCTCTTTAGGCAGATACTAACATTGGTCGGCAAGGGCCACCAGTGAAAGTTAGTTTTTTGCCGTAAATAAAATAATTAAGTGACAATTGTTTTATTATTAAATTCATAACTTCTAAACGGTAACTCAGATTGAAAATCCGAGAGTGTCGTTGGGTTCATTGGGGCGTGTTTCACTTAGGCAGAGCCTAACCTCGACCGACGCAGGTCAAAGGTGACTGCTATTATTTTTCTGAACTTTTTTTTTTGGTACGTTCAGTAAATGCGCAAGCGGCGTTATATAACTTTTGAATCGATGCTCGGAATTAAAATCTGAGAGCACTGTTATACTCACAACGCCGATATTCGCTTAAGGAGACCTTCACCTTGACCGCAGTAGGTCGAGGGTGAAAGTTAGTTTTCGTGAATTTCGTGGGAGAGTTAAAAGAATAAAAATAAAATAAAGAACAACTTTTATTTTATTTTTAAAACCTCCCAATTTGTATGTGCAGGTGGGGACTACCCGAGCTAGGAAACCCCCCAAATTGAATTCTTAATGATGGGGACCACCCGACCCCCTTAAAAACTCCCTCTCTAATAAGGGAGGTGACTCTTGGTCCTCCCATTTAATTGTGCCAACGTAATGCTTTTAATTACGCCAACATCAACATAGTTAATGACCAACTTTAATTTAAGGACTTTGCTATTCTTTTATTTGGGTTGGGGAAAATCGTTGGCAAAGGGTGGGCAAAGCCTTGGAGAATTTTGTGGAGAAACTCTTCCTCTCCAACGAAGAACGCCTCTCCAACGAAGAACGCCTCTTCAACGAAGAACGAGGAACCGACCCCGAGCCCGGATCGGAAGCACCTTGCGGAGACAACGAATGCCGACATTCTCCAACGATTTCGTCTTCTTCCTCGTGACATCCTCCAACGAACGACAAGGTAGGGTTTGTTGTTTTGAATACCCCCTTACCCCCGTTCTTAACGTTCTTCGTGATTTAAGAATTATTGAGTCCCTTGCTACCGCCCTAACGCGGAGGGTGCGGGCCAAACGTACATGACCCAACCTCTCCGCAACCTTTGTGGTTTTTGACGTGTTCTTCGCGGTGGAGGATGATGGCGATCGGTGTCGGCGATTGGCACCAATGGGACTCGGGAGCGGCGGTCGGCACCACGTCCGGTCGCGACGAAGGCAGCGGCGCGACCGCAACGCCGGGGAAGGGTCGCGGCCCGTTGGCCGCGGCGGAGCAAGGGCGGCGGCCGGTGGAAGCCGGCAGCACGAAGGGGACAGCGGTGCGCGTCCTCGCGCGCCCGGCATGCAGGAGCTGCGGCCTTGTGCCGCGGCAGCGAAGGAAGGGCGGTCGGCCGAGTCGGCCGCCGGTGGAGGCGCGGCGCGTGACCGCGCCGCGCGAAGGAGGCTGGCCATCTAGCCAGCCGGCGAGCCCCGCGGGCTGCCGCCCAGCGGGCCAGGTCGGACTCGGGTCGGACCGGGTCGACCCAGCCCGGGTCGGATCGAACCCGGACCAATTTCGACCCATTCCACACTTTCGGCCATAACTTGAGTTACGGGCATCCGTTTGACGAACCGTCTGCGGCGCCGGAAACCTTGGATCGAGACGATCCTTTTGGTATACCCCACTTGAGTTTTGGATAAAGTTGGGGTGCGGCCGGGTTGGATCGAACATGAATCCAACCGAGCCCTCGAGACTAAAAGGCCAATAACTTACAGATCGGGCGTCCGATTGACGCACCGTCTGTTGCGTTGAGACCCCTATTATGTGGCGGTCCTTTGGGATACTTCTTCATGGGACTTTGTGGCAGTTGGAGTATCGACCTGTGGCTTGAGGAGCGAACCCTCCCAGAAACAAGCGAGCTTAGTGCGGGAACCCTGTAGCTGACTGTAACATTAAAAGGGGTCATATGTGGGTCTGTGCTTTGGGATCCTTTGTGGGTCTGTGTTCGAGAGTCTCACTTGGATCCGCTCTAGGAATCCACGTGGGACTACTCTAGGATCCTACGTGGGTCTGATGTACGAGGATCCTATGTGGGTCTGATGATGTACTAGGATCCAATGTGGGTTTGATGATTTAGAATCCTATGTGGGTCTGATGATTTAGAATCCTATGTGGGTCTGATGATTTAGGATCCTACGTGGGTCTGCCTCTTAACAGAGTAAGATGATTCAGTAGTTACATCTAATCATCTTTACTACCATACCTTAAATTATACTTGGTGTGAGCCGAGTCCTTACCTTTGTGGTGATACCTTTGAGGTATTCTTCTGTGTGGCGTACCTGTGTGGTACTTGCCTTCGTGGTGATACCTTGGTGGTATTCTTCTGTGTGGCGTACCTGTGTGGTACTTACCTTCGTGGTGATACCTTTGTGGTATTCTTCTATGTGGCGTACTTGTGTGGTACTTTCCTTCGTGGTGAAACCTTTGTGGTATTCTTCTGTGTGGCGTACCTGTGTGGTACTTACCTTCGTGGTGATACCTTTGTGGTATTCTTCTGTGTGGCGTACTTGTGTGGTACTTTCCTTTGTGGTGATACCTTGGTGGTATTCGTGTGGTACTTTCCTTCGTGGTGAAACCTTTGTGGTATTCTTCTGTGTGGCGTACCTGTGTGGTACTTTCCTTTGTGGTGATACCTTGGTGGTATTCTTCTGTGTGGCATACCTCCAGGGTAATTACCTTCGTGGTGATACCTTTGTGGTATTCTTCTGTGTGATGTATCCTTGTGGTACTTACCTTCGTGGTGATACCTTCGTGGTGATACTTTTGTGGTATTCTTCTGTGTGGCGTTACCTTTGTGGTGTTACCTTCGTGGTATTCCTTCCTTTGTGGAACAGTTGAGCTTTGGACTTTTGAGTTGGACCTTGTGTTTCCTCATGAATGATATGGGTATATTTGATAACTTGGGTATATATATGGGCATATACCTAAGTAGGGTTGTCAAATGATTACATGCTTTGTGGTTTATCATTTGTGGATTTTGTGATACCTTTGAGGGTCTCGGGGTCCCTACTGAGTATCGTTATACTCACCCTTGCACGAGCTACGCCCGCACCTTGTTGTGTTTGGTGCAGACGACGGACGGCGCTAACTGAGGACGAGAGTACCAGGACTGGAGGTAGCTCGGAGGTGGACATTAAACGAGGCGTACCGCAGAGACGGTCGTTCGAGAGCTGTACCTACCCTTCAGGTAGGATCCTTGGCGGGTGTTCACAGGAGTTGTTTCAGTTTACTTGTACTTTTCAATTTTCTTGTACTTTCCAGTTGGGCTTGTATTCCGGCTCCTTTTACTTACTGTACACACTATTTTTACTATACTTGTGTTTGTATCCTGTTATGTGCTTGGTTGCGTATGTTTACAGGTTATAAAGGCAATGTCTTCCCGATTTTAGGGAATACGCCTTTCGGTGCTAGTCGTCAGCCCCTGGCCTATGGAAGGCGGACTTGGGGTAGTCACGGCACGGGCCCCGGGGGACGGGTCGTGACAAATTGGTATAAGAGGAGTCGGTTCTACCATAGAACATAGAACTCTGATCTTTTTAACGGCAATAGTGTTAAGTGTAGTGAGTGTGGTTATCAGTTTAGGGAATCCAGTATTGGTGTGATGGTCGATGTATCCATACACCAGGACTCTGACTTCTGATTTCTGACTCAGTGCACGAAAACACTGATTATGTGTGTTTTGAAAAGTTTTCTTGTGTTTTCTTGAGTCAGCTCACCAGGTATAACTTAATGATCGTGGTGCACCTGTTCTTTATCAGGATGGCGTTGTGTAGACAGCCAGCTAGGATTCTCAAGAGAGTACACGATAACGGTCCACCGAGCAACGAGGCTCCGATGCAGGGCCCTCTTACTATGTTGGCACCTTCGGGTGGTGTACCAGCAGCACCACCACCCGTTGGGCAGCAGATACCACCAGTCGCACTGGCGGACGGTGCACACCGACTGAGCACATTGCACGAGTTCCAGCAGTAGAGGCCTCCGAGGTTTCGAGACGAGACAGTTTCCCACGCAGCTGAGGGATGGCTGGAGGCAGTTGCTAGAGTTTTCTGCCTAGTTGAGACACCGGTAGAGCAGATGGTGATCTTGAATACTAGTCTTTTTTCAGTGAGTGACCATAAGGATGGTCCACTTAGTGATGAGGCTTCAGTACGTGGACCATTACCCGAGATAGTACCTTCAGGTAGTGTGTCAGCTATATCATTGCACGTTCGTCAACAGTTACAACTGGTGGTACCGGTAAAGGACACATATAGGCTTAGTGTCTTACGCACGATTCAGCATCAGATACCCCTCAAGTTCCGAGGCGAGCCCAACTCACAAGCGGCTGAGGACTGGCTTGAGGAGGTGGTTGAGAGTTCTCTAGAGCTTCTACAGCTTCGACAGGACGACATGTCGATAGCTGAGTATTCATCGAGGCATACCGATCATTCCTGGTACTCGATGAATGTGATACGATCAGTGCTTCGGGGCTCGGAATTTCGAGCGTAGTGTGTTTAAAGACGTCTGAGCCGGCAATATTCCTCTTTGCATTCCTACTTATGTTGGGGGGCTAGAGAGTACCTTTGTGGTTGAATGTTCTTTGGCTGATCGGATACAGCCGGTGAATGTTAGTAGTGGGAAAACAGGAAACTGGCGCCAGTCTCAAAGACTTGGGCGTGTAAAAATGATTCGGGGTACGGTCTGTGTCTGCTACTAGCTGTCGTATCAATAGACATAAGTACCAATCATTCATTCCTTCCACGAATCTTGTCCAAGACCTAGAGTTTTTGGTTAAACCACTGACTTGACCTTCACGTCTGGAGATACCTTTGGGAGGAGACTCGATAATCACACTTACGTCGGTGGTGTGATCTGACCCTTGAGGCGAGAGTTTCGGTTGGAACCTCTTGGTGGCAGCGTCGAGGTCTTACGACGTTAGTTTGGGTATGACAAGACATCCACAATTCATACTCAGATTGACTGTATTAGGCAAAAAGGTTTTGGTTTATCTGCAATGTTGGGATGAGGTTTTCCTTAGTCGGTGAAAAAGGAAACTCAGGCAGCACAGGTTAAACTCATGCATAGGAGGGTGCAGCCGATCACTCTTGAGTCGGCCAGCCTTACCCTCATGGCAGTAGGAGTTTTCAGTTTTCAGTTTTCAGTTCCCAACGGAAGTGGCTAGAGTTCCTCCAGGACTATGACTTTGAGAAATTCTATACTCCTGGGAAGGGGAACGCGGTAGCAGATGCACTCAACAGGAGGTCTGGCCTGCAACTGCTGAGTGAGGCGACAGAACAGCTAGCCGCTTTACGGATATCCTACGTGGATCGAGATGAAGCAGTTTATCTTCAGTCTCTTACAGTTACTTCCCCACTTCTTCAGCGAGTCAGGGAGGCGCAGCGTGGGAACACTGACTGCGAGGCTCGACGTGCTCAGATATCCACAGGACAGGCACCTGATGGATTTTCTGAAGGTGGGGAGCACGCCATCCTCTTCAAAGGACGTACTATGGTACCAGTGGCGATGCGCAAGGAAGTGTTGAGGGAGTTCCATACGTCCCTTCCAGCGGTACATCTAGAAGTGGCGAAGATGTACCAGGACCTCGTGACGGGTCTTCCACGCACGTCCAGGGAACATGATTCCTTCTGGGGGATCGTTGACCGACTCATCAAGTCGGCCCACTTCCTACCTATCAGAGAGCAGGGTTCAGTAGAGGGCTGGAACGACTCTACATACAGAAGATTGTGCGACTACATAGAGTACCCTCGACGATTGTCTTCAATCGTGATGTACGTTTCACTTCCCGGCTATGGAAGGGGTTGCAGGAGGCTTTCGGGACGCAACTTCGTTTGAGCACCACCTTCCACCCTCAGACGAATGACCAGACTGAGTGGACCATTCAGACCCTCGAGGACATGATGTGTGCTTGCGTCCTCGACTTCGGTCGCAGCTGGGAGGATCACTTGCCCTTGGTAGAGTTTGCATACAACAACAGTTATCACTCCACTATTGGGATGACACCTTTCGAGGCGTTGTACGGCCGACCTTGCAGATCGCCTTTGTGCTGGACTGACCCAGGGGAGTCAGCACTCATGGGACCAGATATGGTACGGGCTACCACGGAGAAGGTGCGGATCACCCAGGAGCGGATGAAGACTGCATAGAGTAGGCAGAAGTCTTATGTCGACAGGAGACGGAGACCTCTGGAGTTCGAGGATGGTGACCACGTCTTTCTACGGGTCTCACCCCGACGAGGTTTGCGGAGATTTGGTCGGGGCGGCAAGTTATCTCCGAGGTTCATTGGACCCTTCCAGGTCCTCAACAGAGTTGGCGAGGTGGCTTATCGCCTAACACTTCCCCCTCAGTTGCACTGGGTGCACGACGTCATCCACGTATCCCAGCTGAGCAGATACATGCACGACCCTTCTCACATCATCAACCACGGCGAGGTGGACATTGATGATGGGGCGACGTTTACGGAGGTTCCAGTGGAGATTAAGGATCGACAAGAGAGAGTCCTCTGTGGGCGATTGATACCTTTGGTGTGTGTACGTTGGCAACACGAGAACCTCCAGGAGAGCACATTTGAGCGGAAAGCTCAGATTCGTGCTCAGTACCATCTTTTGGTTGTTTAGCCTTTGTTGTGGCTTTCGGAGACATAAAGTCCTAAGGTGGGGAGAATGTAATGTCCCGGAAATTCCGTATAATTTTTTTAAAATTATAAGGAATTATTTTGAGACAGTGAAATCTGATAACACGCGATTCCGAGGCCCGGAGTGCTCGGAATGATACGTCGAAGTTTGGTTGAGTTTTAATTAACGCATGTAAGCAGTTTTCCTGAAAAAGTGGAATAACTCTTAAACGGTAACTCGAATCAGAAATCTGAGGGCACCGTTGCGTTCAGGATGGCGCGTTTACCCTATGCGCGACTTAAGTTTAGTCGGTGCGGGTCTCCTGTGAGAAAACCCAAAAATGGCATAATCGTAAATAAAATAATTAAATAAATTATTATATTTTTCAAATGCTTATAACTCACAAACAGTAACTCGGATTGAAAATCTGAGACCACCGCTGAACTTGTGAGGGTATTCTCTCTTTAGAAAGAAACTAATATTGGTCGGTGCGGGCCACCATTGAAAGTTAATTTTTTGCCGTAAATAAAATAATTAATTGACAATTATTTTATTGTAAAATTCATAACTTCTAAACGGTAACTCGAATTGAAAATCCGAGAGTACCGTTGGGTTCGTTGGGGCGTGTTTCACTTAGGCAGAGCCTAACCTCAACCGACGCGGGTCAAGGGTGACTGTTATAATTTTTCCGAACTTTTTTTTCGGGTACGTTCAGTAAACGTGCGAGCGGCGTTATATAACTTTTGAACCAGTGCTCGGAATTGAAATCTGAGGGCACCGTTGAACTCGCAGCGCCGATATTCGCTTAAGAAGACATTCACCTTGACCGCAGTAGATCGATGGTGAAAGTTAGTTTTCGTGAATTTCGTAGAAGAGTTAAAAGAATAAAAATAAAATAAAGAACAACTTTTGTTTTATTTTTAAAACCTCCCAATTTGTATGTGCAGTGGTGGGGACTAGCCGAGCTAGGAAACCCCCCAAACTGAATTCTTAATGGTGGGGACCACCCAACCCCCTTAAAAACTCCCTCTTTAATGAGGGAGGTGACTCTTGGTCCTCCCATTTAATTGTGCCAACGTAATGCTTTTAATTACCCCAACATCAACATGGTTAATGGCCAACTTTAATTTGAGTTGGCTATTCTTTTATTTGGGTTGGGGAAAATCGTTGGAAAAGGGTGGGCAAAGCCTTGGAGAATTTTGTGGAGAAACTCTTCCTCTCCAACGAAGAACGCCTCTCAAACGAAGAACGACTCTTCAACAAAGAACGAGGAACCGACCCCGAGCCCGGATTGGAAGCACCTTGCGGAGACAACGAACGCCGATGTTCTCCAACGACTTCGTTTTCTTCCTCGTGGCATCCTCCAACGAATGACAAGGTAGGGTTTGTTGTTTTGAATACTCTCTTACCCGTTCCTAAAGTTCTTCGTGATTCGAGAATTATTGAGTCGCTTGATACTGCCCTAACGCAGAGGGTGCGGGCCAAACGAACATGGTCCGACCTCTCCCCAACCTTTGTGGTTTTTGACGTGTTTTTCGCAGTGGAGGAGGATGGCGACCGGAGTCGGTGATTGGCACCGGCGGGACTCGGGAGCGGCGGCTAACACGACGGTCGGCCGCAACGAAGGCGGTGGTGCGACCTCACCATCGGGGAAGGGTCGCGGCCCGTCAGCCGCGGCGGAGCAAGGGCGGCGGCCGGCGGAGGTCGGTCGCACGAAGGGGACGGCGGCGCGCGTCTGCGCCGCCCGGCGTGCAGGAGCTGCGACCTTGTGCCGCGGCGGCGAAGGAAGGGCGGCGAAGGAAGGGCGATCGGCCGAGCCGGCCGCCGGTGGAGGTGCGGCGCGCGACCGCGCCGCACGGAGGAGGCTGGCCATCCAGCCAGCCAGCGAGCCCGCGGGCCGCCTCACCGCGGGCCGCCGCACCGCGGGCCGCCTCATCGCGGGCCGCCGCACCGCAAGCCGCATCACCGCGGGCCGCCCAGCGAGCCGGGTCGGACCCAGGGCCAGACCCAGGTCGGGCCGGGTCAACCCATACCGGGTCGGTCTGACCGGGTCGGACCGGACCCGGACCAGTTTCAACTCATTCCACACTTTCGGTCATAACTTGAGCTACGTGCGTACGTTTGACGAACCGTCTGCGGCGCCAGAAACATTGGATCGAAACGGTCTTTTTGGTATACCCCACTTGAGTTTTGGATAAAGTTGGGGTACGACCGGGTTGGATCGAGCACAAATCCAACCGGGCCCTCGGGACTAAAAGACCAATAACTTACAGACCGAGCGTCTAATTGACACTCCCTCTGTTGCGTTGAGACCACTTTTACGTGGCGGTCCTTTGGGATACTTTTTTGCGGGACTTCGTTGCGGTTGGAGTATCGACCTGTGGCTTGAGGAGCAGACCCTCCCGAAAACAAGCGAGCTTAGTGCGAGAACCTTGTAGTTGGCTGTAACATGAGAAAGGGATCCTATGTGGGTCTGTGCTTTGGGATCCTTTGTGAGTCTGTGTTTGAGAGTCTCACTTGGATCTGCTCTAGGAATCCACGTGGGACTACTCTAGGATCCTACGTGGGTCTGTTGTACTAGGATCCTATGTGGGTCTGATGATGTACTAGGATCCTATGTGGGTCTGATGATTTAGGATCCTATGTGAGTCTGATGATTTAGTATCATGCATGGGTCTACCTCTTAACAGAGTAAGATGATTTAGTAGTTATATCTAATCATCTTTACTACCGTACCTAAGTTATACCTGGTTTGAGCTGGGTCCTTACCTTTGTGGTGATACCTATATGGTATTCTTCTGTGTGGCGTACCTGTGTGGTACTTCCCTTCGTGGTGATACCTTGGTGGTATTTTTCTGTGTGGCGTACCTGTGTGGTACTTACCTTCGTGGTGATACCTTCGTGGTATTCTTCTGTGTGGCGTACCTATGTGGTACTTTCCTTCGTGGTGAAACCTTTGTGGTATTCTTCTATGTGGCGTACCTATGTGGTACTTACCTTCGTGGTGATACCTTTGTGGTATTCTTCTGTGTGGCGTACCTGTGTGGTACTTTCCTTCGTGGTGATACCTTGGTAGTATTCTTCTGTGTGGCGTACCTCCATGGTAATTACCTTTGTGGTGATACCTTTGTGGTATTCTTCTGTGTGATGTATCCTTGTGGTACTTACCTTCGTGGTGATACCTTTGTGGTATTCTTTTGTGTGGCGTTACCTTTGTGGTACTTACCTTTGTGGTGTTACCTTCGTGGTATTCCTTCCTTTGTGGAACAGTTGAGCTTTGGGCTTTTGAGTTGGACATTGTGTTTCCTCATGAATGAGATGGGTATACTTGATAACTTAGGTATATGTATGGGCATATACCTAAGTAGGGTTGTCAGATGTTTACATTCTTTGTGGTTTATCCTTTGTGGATTTCGTGAGACCTTTGAGGGTCTCGGGGTCCCTACTGAGTATCGTTATACTCACCCCTGCACGGGCTACGCCCGCACCTTGTTGTGTTTGGTGCAGACGACGGACAACGCTAACTGAGGACGAGAGTACCAGGACTAGAGGTAGCTCGGAGGTGGACATTAGACGAGACGTACCGCAGAGACGGTCGTTCGAGAGTTGTACCTACCCTTCAGGTAAGATCCTTGGTGGGTGTTCACAGGAGTTGTTTCAGTTTACTTGTACTTTTCAGTTTTCTTGTAATTTCCAGTTGGGCTTGTATTCTAGCCCCTTTTACTTACTGTACACACTCTTTTTACTATACAGTTTGCTTGTGTTCGTATCCTGCTGTGTGTTTGGTTGTGTGTGTTTACAGGTTATAAAGGCAATGTCTTCCCAGTTTTAGGGAATACGTCTTTCGGTGTTAGTCGTCAGTCTCTGGCCTATAGAAGGCGAGCTTGGGGTAGTCACGACACGGGCCCCAGGGGACGGGTCGTGACAGAGAATACGTACTAGTCAAAAACTGCTCGAAATAAATGAATCTTCGACTACAGAGTGGAAACTCTATAACCGAACACACCAGCAAGTTTCGAAGCATGGTGAATCAATGGGTAACTGTTGGAAAGGCCGTGATTGATGAAGATCAAGCGAACCACCTACAATGCACATTTCCTGATAGTTGGATACACTAGTGGTCTTCATCTGCAGCTTGTCGCCCAAAGGCAAACTTACCACAACAATGGTAAAAGATGCACTATTCAATGAGAAGGTATAAAGCAAGGACACGGGTTACAAGTCATAGAGAAGCGAGGGAGACAAGGAGATAGTCGAGGAGCAGGAAGCAAAGGTCGAAGAAAGAGCAAAGGGAGGTCCACATATGGCACGGGAGCAACATACAAATGTCCATTGCAACATGGAGTAACATATGAAGAAAAAATGCTGAAAGTTACTACAAGAGAAGGATCAAGTTTACCAACAAAGAAGAAATGGAGATGTGTTTGTGATGGTCAATAGAGAAGTTGTGCTTTGCTCCAAAGACGAAGAAGAGACATGCCTTCACGCATCAGACCAAGACACAGAAAAGGTGGTCAATACTACAACACCGTACCACATCACTCCACAATGTGGGTATTTTTTAACTTATCAAGCTCATGAGTATTATCAAAGATAGCCTTTGACAAACAAGGTTGTGACAACATCTTCAACAACGACACATGGAAGATGACGATAGGACCCATTATCATCTCCCAAGGACACATATGCAATACGTTGTACCAAACTCAATTAAAGATGTGTACAGACGGCCTCAACACAGTAGAGGAAGAGGTGTCGTCAAATCTATGGCATGGGAGACTACTGCTTGCAACTACTGCTTGTGCGGGAAGCAACACAAAGTCACATTCAACACTTCTTCATTGAGGAGATCAAAGTTGCTAAGTCTAGTGCACTCTGATGTATGTGGTCCCATGGAGGCGGAATCACTGGGAGACAACAAATATTTCCCAACCTTTATTGATGATGCATCTCAAAAGATGTGGGTGTTCTTCATGCAGTCGGAGGACCAAGTTCCGGATTACTTAAAGATGTCTCATGCCACGGTGGAGCAAGAGACAGGGAAAAAGCTTAAGTGTTTTCATTCAGACAATAGAGGAGAGTACACATTCAAAGAGTTTGATTCCTATTACAGGAGTTGCATAAAGAATGAACAGAACCATTATGGAGGAGGTCGGGAGAATGACGAGTTTGGCTAAGTTGCCTAAGCCATTATGGGCAAAAGAGATAACCATCAATTTCTCTGAATTTTGAGATTCCACATAAAAGATGGTCTGATAAACATCCATCTTACTGTCGTTTACGAGTATTTAGATGTTTGGCATTTGCACATGTATCTTATTCAGCTATGGAGATGAGGAGTTTTGATACAAGCTTTGAGACCCAAAGGAGTAGAAGACAATCAGAAGCAAAGATGTCATGTTCCATGAGAACCAAACAATTGAGAACATTGAAAATCTTAGAATGTCTCGAAGAGAAAGTGTCAATGAATCAATTATTGATCCAGCACATATGCCAACACAACCTACCACCAGAGAGGAAGAGGTGCAGGAATACCCATCAACAGCGGACCAGGAGGCAATAGAGGATATTAAGCAGGGGGTCAATCCTCTCCACCAGAAGTTGCAAAACAATCACAATAGCCAGGTGATGGTGTGTCTTCCAAAACTAGCATTTCACAAGTTTGAAGATCCACGTGAAGGATTTCATCAACAAAATATTTGGAATTGGAGTACATGTGTTGACTAATGAGGGGAACCCAAAAGGATATCAGGAAGCAGTATCTCATCCCGAAAAACTAGAGTGGTTGCACACAATGGAGGATGAGATGGAGTCATTGACGAAGAACCAGGTGCGTGATTTTGTGGAATTACGGAGAGATAAGAAGGCACTAACAAACAAATGGGTGTTTAGGCTAAAAAAGGGTGGCGGCAGAAAGGAGGTCAAGCACAAAGCTCAATTAGTTGTCAAATGATTCCTTCGGAAGAAAGGAGTTGCTTTAATGAGATTGTTTCACTCGTAGTGAAGATGGCTTCAATCCAAGTCATTTTCAGATTAGTAGTCAGCTTGGACATAGAGCTTGAGCAAATGGATGTGAAGATAGTTTTTCTTCACGGTGACCGCACTGAGGAGATCTACAGGAAGCAATTTGAAGGTTTCAAGGTTTATGAATAAGAAAGACTCGTGCAAATTGAAGAAGAGCTTGTACGGATTAAAACAAGCTCCAAGATAATGGTACAAGAAGTTTGACACGTTCATGGTGAGTCATGGCTACAAGCGGACACAGGCAGACTAGTGAATCTACTTCCAAAGATTTAAGGATGATAACTTTGTTGCTCTTTTACTTTATGTTAGTGACGTGTTGATCATTAGGAAGGACGAAACGAAGATCAGTCGGTTAAAGGAGTTATCTAATTCTTTTGATATGAAAGACATGGGACTGGCTCAATAGATGTTGGGGATGCAGATCATTCGCGACAAGAAGAGGAGAATGTTATGGCTATCTCAAGAGAAGTATGTTGAACGTGTTATGAAGCGTTTCAACATAGACGAAGCCAAACCGATGAGCATACCTCTTCCCAATCATTTGAAGTTAAGCAAGAGTTCAAGTTCGTCATCCAAGGAAGAAATCGTGGCAATGGAGATGATATGATACTCCACAACAGTTGAAAGTTTGATGTACGTTATGTTGTGCGCGATGCCAGACATTACCCTTGCAGTGGCAGCCGTGAGTCGATTTCTCTCCAATCCATTGGGATACAATCAAGTGGAATCTGAAGTATCTTAAGGCCCTGTTTGGTACGAAGGAATCAGAGGTAGGGAAAGGGAATCCTAAAAAAGGGTGTTTGGCACGTAGGATTGGAACCAATCCTTCCATTATATGAGAGAAGAGGGCTTCCACCCAATAACTAGCGAAAACGGATGGATGGAAAGGAAACTGGAATTTTTTGACCAAAATATCCCTATGAAATTTTTTAAATTCCAACTGCATCCCTCCTCCAACATGACTCTGCTACTGCCATTGTTGCGCCTTGCCAGCATGGTCGTCGTTGTGTCACACCCCGCCACGGCATCACCCATCGCTGCGCCCCTTCGCCACCGTCGTTCACCACCGCATCGCCCCCATCATCATACCCTGCAACCATTGTCGCGCCCTGTCACCATCACACCACGTCACCATCACCCCTTTCGACGCGCCCCACCAAAACCACCATGCTCTGCTGTCATTGCCCTCATCGCCATCACTCTCCCCATTGCACACCGCTAACACCATCACACCCTGCTGGCATCGCCCTCGTCGTCGTCACTCCCACCACCGCGCCCCGCCACCATCACCTTGCTCTCATCGTCAAATTTGTCCATACACCCATCATCGCATGCCCATTATTCATTCTGCATTTTTTCTATGGTTAAGTTTTTTTCTCAATTGTTCATCATTCCTTTTTTTATCATACCAAACATGTATTTTGGTTTAATTTCCTATTCCCCTTTCAATCCCCTTTTCCATTCCATTTCCTTTGAAATCGGTTCCTGCATACCAAACAAGGAATAAAGGCACATCGAAGTTGTGTTTGTGCTACGAGGGAGCTAATCCACTCTTTGAGGGAAGTACAAATAGAGATATGGCCAAAGATCCTCAAGGCAAGAAATCTATATCAGGATAAATCTAAACTTTTGCAAGAGATGTATCTTGGCAACCAAGGTTGCGGAAGTGCACCGCTTTATCCATAATCGAAGCAGAATGCATTGTTGTTGCGAAGTCTGACAAGGAGATGTTGTGGTTAAAGCGTTTTCTCCAGGAACTCAGATTCAGCGAGGAGTGCAGAGTTAATTGTGACAGTGAAAGTGCTTTGGACTTGGGAAAAAACTCTATGTATCATTTAAGAGCAAAGCGTATTGACATCCATATCATTGGATACGCAGGGTGATTGATCAACAACTGTTGAGACTTATGAAGATCCACATGAATCAGAACCCGACATATATGCTAACAAAGGTGGTACCTCGAGAGAAGTTGGACCTTTGCAAATGTACCAGTGGATTTCAGTTGGAGGGGGAGAAGTGATGAAAATGTCCAACTGCCACACATTGGTCAAAGGTGAAGGCACCAACCTCACCAGCCCCATGCTTGCTTCACCCATGGGTGCTACACATGTTGAATGTGCAGAACTGTTTCCTAGGCTTCCATGGTTGATGTCTTTGGGTGTAGGTGGGTGTAAGTGGGGATTGGTGGGTGTTGGGTCATACATGGATACTTCCCACCATGCCAGTTTAAGGAGGCCTGGGAGAGCCTTCCAGCATCATCATCTCGAGCCAAACAGCTCCTTTGCATCCGGTGAGAGAGGCTTGAGCTCCGAGAAAGAAAGAGGATGAATTGTAAAGGATAATTAAATAACCAAACGAAAAGATAATTAAATAACTGAAAAAATAACCGAAAAGATAATTAAATAACAGATTGTTTTGGTAATGAAAAAAATGTAATACTGTTATTGGATTTGATCATAAAATCGATAACAGAAAAAATAAGATTATTTGAATATTAGTATTGGTTGTAACAGAAATTGATATTCGCCTTGCCCACCCGTACAAAAATATAATAAATGATCAGAACACAACGAAGCATGAACCAGGCACCCAGAGGTAAGAAGATAATAATTTAAAATTAAGGACAAATATAATTTATACAGACAATAAGGTCGTAAGAAAACATAATCACGCAAAAAATAGCTTGAACCATGAACAGGTAGAACAGAGACTATTTTCCTGGACAAATTTTGTCGAGAACCAATGGAAACACCAACGAAAATGATTGAGAGGATCTGGGGACATAAAAGTAGATCTTAAGTTCTAAAAGAGATGTGTAAAAGAAAACCAAATAGAAATGTTATCGATTTTTGGAAACATTGATTGAGGACGAATAGAAATCGATGCCGTAATCAAGACCCAGAGCACAAGAATGAATAGGGTTGTTAGTGTCGAGGATTTTGCTCGAACGATGTACGGAATTTTTCTAAAAACCTAAACCGAATAAGCATGAAATCAAAGAAACAAACCTCCTATTAGGGCGCAAAGTCGTCACGCTAAGTTTTCCGAGTGAGGGGAAGAGAAATCGGAGGAAAAAGACCTCCGATTGCGGCTCGAATCCGTCGCGTGAAGCTTGCCAAGTGAAGGAAGATCGAAATCAAAGAAACAGGCTCTAATCCATCGCGCGCAACGAATCATATAAAGAGGAGTAAAAAATTTCCTCAAAAAAAAAGAAGAGTAAGAACTAATCGTATTTACTGTTAAACGTCGTTAATGTGTGAGTTGAGATCTCATTTTATCCGTGTTTCCTTTTTTTACGTCCTCATCATTTTATCCGTGTTTCCTTTTTTTACGTCCTCATCGGTAGATTTTAACACCTGTTCATTTTTACAAGTGACGTCATCCTATTGCTTTGATTTGCATGAAGACATTTTGGTCTTGTGAAAAATGAGGCCCGCACGCAAAATGAGACATCACGTGGCAAGGATTTCGCATTTTTGTTCGGTTTCACCGTGCACTGAAGGATTGTGGGCAAGGTGTGACAGATTGCGACATTTTCAGTGGGTTTCGCCGGGATTGTGCGGTGGTTTGGCATTTTCAGTGAGTTTTGTTGCAGTCGGTTTCGTCGCGGCATAGTTTGACATTTTCGTTCGTTGGGTTTCGCCAAGCGAGGTCTGAATGACTATCGGTGGTTTGAAGAATTAGGGTATTTTCAATGGATTTTGTCGTGATTGTGGGACAATAAGGCATTATCAGTGGGTTTCGTCACAATGCGAATTGTTGGAGTCACGACATGGTTTGGAGTTTATATTTTGGGTTTGCTTATAATGGATACTGATGAAGGTATTGCAGATTATATTTGAAGTATTTCTACAGTTTTTTGATAAATCTAGAATTAATTTCTATCCATGAATGTATGCTGAATCATGCAAAGATATTGAAGATTATATTTAAAGTTTGTTTACTGTTGGTTTTGTGGTAAATATGTGTCGTTTGCTGAAGTTTGTAGTGGATGTTTCACTAAAATAAATATACCGTTTTGTTGCATTGCGGAAGTTCCACTGATTCTCTGCAGTGGAAGTTTCAAATTTCCGTTGGAAGTTCCACTAGGTGTTCCGCTGGAGGTTTCACTGGATGTTCCATAGGAGCTTCCACTGGAACTTCCACTGCAACCTGTAATGGAAAATAAATTCAATTTCAAATTGTTTATACAATTTCAAAGGCTAAATTAAATCACTTTTATAATTATTATCTAATAATTACAATTCATATTTATTTTAATTATATTTAATAATATTATATTTATAAAAAGTTTCGGAAGTTCTACTTATATTATTTTCCCAATCATGTAATTTTTATTTTCAGGTTTTTTCAAATAGTTTATACTTTTGAAAATGTTAAATTAAATCATCTTTATAAAAATTAAGTATTTCAAAATAATATATTTATTAAAGTCTAATTTATAATCCTTAGTTTTAGAAATATATATTTTTGTTGTAGTGTGAAACTTCCACTGAAACTTCCACTGGATGTTCTATTGGACCTTCCACTAGAACTTCTACTGGAGCCTATAGTGGAAAATAAATTCAATTTCAAATTGTTTATACAATTTCAAATGCTAAATTAAATCATTTTTATAATAATTATGCAACAATTTCAATTCATATTTACTTTAATTATATTTATCAATAATATATTTATAAAAAAATCCACTGGAAGTTCCTCTTGTTTTATTTTCTCAATCATGTAATTTTTATTTTTTGGTTTTTACAAATAGTTTTTACATTTTCAAATATCAAATTAAATCATCTTTATAAAAATTAAGTATTTCAAAATAATATATTTATTAAAGTTTAATTTATATTCCTTAGATTAAGAAATATACATTTTTGTTGTAGTGTGGAACTTCCAGTGGAACTTCCATTGAAACTTTCAATAGACTTTCCACTGAAAAATATATTTAATATATCTTATAAATTGTTTTATTTATAATTTCATAAACATAATTCTATTATATATATATATATGTAAAAAATTATTTTTGCAATTATATAATATTTAGTTACATTTTTATTCATATAGTTTACACATTTTCAAACAGATTAAATCATGTTATAAAATTAATATACATTTCTTGAACTTAAGTTTTTTTGTTGATGGTTGTTGCCATGCTAATGATGTTGATGTTGATGTTTTAGCAGCTTCTATAAAACTGGTTGTAGAGATGACGTTCAAGTAACTCGATGAAGCACAATGTTTTTATGTCACGTATGAGGGAGTAAATGAGTTCAGTGTATGCCGAAAATGCTCCAATGAAGGGAGAAAAGATAAATCAATTGTCACATCAAGCCTTTATGCATGTAGCAAAGAAGGTCAGAGGAAAGTTGACAAACGTAATAACATGGTGAAATTTCCTCAGGCCGAGACACGTACAAGTTGCCTTGCTAGAATGGGGGTTAGTTTATTGTCTTCTAGACAATATGCATATATTGTATTTGTTGAAGAGCATAATCATCCCTTGCACAACCCCAAATCAATTCATATGACGAGGTCTCAAAGAAAAATAGCAGAAGCACAAGATGTGAATGCTTCAGCAGGTATTAAACCAAATGACTCCTTCTTCTTGGCGACTGTTATTGCAGGGGGTTGAGATGTTATTGGGCACACGTGTGTTGATCAATTGAATTTTTTAAAGTCTAAACGGGAAAGATAATTTCTTTAAAGTGATGCATGTTGCATGTTGGAGTATCTCGAAAGACAAAATTAGGACCATCCATCATTTGTCTATACTATGCAGTTTGACATGAATGGGAAAATTAACAATATTTTTTGGGTTGATCCAAAAATGAAGATAGATTATGAGTTGTTTGGAGATGTTTCTTTTTACATCACTTTCAACACTAATAAAGAGTATAGGTCGTTAGGTGTCTTTGTGAGGTTCAATCATCATTGGGTGATTGTCGTTTTTGGGGCTGCTTTGTTATATGATGAAATTGCGACTTCGTTTTCTTGGTTATTTCAAAAAAAAATTACAGGTGCATCACATGAAGCAACCTCAAACTATATTTATTGATCTAGATGCGGTAATAGGAAAATCCATTTCTGGAGTTTTAATGGGAACTCGACATTGCCTTTGTTCATGGAATTTGATGCAAAATGACATTAAGCATTTAGGTAATTGGATGAAAGATGGATCTAGTTTTATAACTAGATTTAAGAAGTGTATGTTCCAATACCATGATACAAATCTGTTTGATCAGGAGTGGGCCTTAGAGCAGAATATGAGGATGGGAAATCACAGTGGTTAGATGATGTATTCGTATTGTGAGAAAAGTGGGTGCATTGCTTGTTGAAAGATTCTTTAACATTGGGTATTCACAACACTCAATTAAGTAAAAGTTTTAATGTATTGCTTAAATATTATGTTTATCGCAAGTTAAGTGTTGTTGATTTCTTTAAGCAGTTTGAGCGATTGTTGGAAAAAAATCGGTATCACGAAACAATGGAAGAATTTGAGATGCGGGATCAGTTGCCTCGTAATCTTTACCCTTACCATGCATTTATGTGCCGAGTTTCTACTACATATACATCCAAGTTATTTGATTTATTTCAACATGAATATCTAATGATTGGTGCTTGTTTTTTGATATCATGTATTGAAATCGGAGTTCAATTCATTTATGTTATTGGAATAGTTGGTTGTGAAGATCAATTATGTGTATCATATGAAGCTTCCAATGAAGTTAATGAATTTTCTTGTCGAAAGTTTGAGTTGGTTGGGTATCTTTGTTTTCATGTTTTAAAAATTTATGACCGAATTGATGTGAGAGAAATACCTGGAAAATATATTTTGGAGAGGTGGACCCGATTGGATAGAAATATTGTGATGTTTGAAAGAGCTTCTATTGAAGTAAAAGCTAATAGAAAATCAGTTATAGTAAAACATTACAAAGATTTAGCATGAATTAGAATGAATTTAATTACCGTTTCTTGTGAGACAAATGTTAGTTATGACATTTCCTTCTCTAATTTCAGTAATCACTAGTGTAGAAAACATTATTTACGTCGGTAATTTTTCATTTTTTACGTCGGTTATTTAAAAACCGACGTAACAAACATAACATCGCGGTGTTTATCACATCGGTTAATTAATAACCGACGTGAAAAAACCGGGGGTGCGGGGTTTATAACGTCGGTTATTATATAACCGCCATGATAAACCAGGGGGGGTTATCACGTCAGTTATATAATAACCGACGTTATAAACACATGCGAGGGAGTTTATCACGTCAGTTATTAAATAACCGACGTGATAAACTCTGGGGCGATGGTTTATCACGTCAGTTATATAATAACCGACGTGCTAAACCAGTCCGAGGGGGGGGGGGGGTTATCACGTCGGTTATTTATTAACCGACGTGATAAATCATTTCCCAGGTCCTTTATCACGTCAGTTATTAAATAAACGACGTGATAAACCATGCCACAGGTGTTTATCATGTCGGTTATTAAAAAAACCGACATGATAAACCCTTCACGATTTATTTATCACGTCGGTTATAAAATAACCGATGTGGAAGACAATTTTTTTTTTAAAAATCGACTGCAGTCCTCTGCTCTCCCCTAGAATCAACCAGAAACCAAATCCATAATTCTTACCACAAAAACCAAAGGAGATCAAAACATGAACTAAAGCAAAATTAAGCATTTACATTGATAACATATAAAAATTACCCCACTTGACATCCCACACCCTCATGTATACCCCCTGGATAGCCCTCCCCTACCCCATTGGAGCCCCCACCACACCCCTGGACTGCCCCCCGACCCCCTGGACAGCCCCAAACACCCCTCGACAACCCCCCCTCCTGAACAGCACCCCCTCACCCCACTTGACAGCCCCCACCACACCCCTGGACTGCCCCCACCCCTGGACAGCCCCAAACACCCCTCGACAACCCCCCCCCCCACCCTCCTGAACAACACCCCCTCACCCCCTCACACCACTTGACAGCCCCCACCACACCCTTAGACTGCCCCCCGACCCCCTGAACAGCTCCAAACACCCTGGGAAACCCCCCCCCCCCCACCCTCATGTATACCCCCCACACCCTGGACAACCCTCCCCCACCCCATTGGAGCCCCCACCACACCCTTGGACTGCCCCCCGACCCCCTGGACAGCCCCAAACACCCCTGGACAACCCCCCCACCCTCATGTATACCCCCACCCCCTGGACAGCACTTCCACACCCCTGGACATCCCTCCCACACCCCCGTATAGCCCTCTCACCCCCTGGACTGCCCCCCACCCCACCGGACAACCCTCCCAGACCCTTGGACACCCCCAACCCCACTGAACACCCCCCACACCCTTGGAACCCCTCCCCCCAAACCGGAATCCATACCAGAAAAACCATCATAAGTAGACCAAAACAAGAAGTAGATCAAAATTAAACATTCACATATATAACATTAAAAACTTAAACTGTCAACTTCAAAAGAAACTAAATCCAACCTAAATGACTACCAAATACACAATTACAATGAAAATATTCAAAACTACATTTTACATTACAAACAACTAAAATTCAATCAAACCTGTAAAATAATTTGACCACTCCACTTGTAAGTGTTTGATGTCTTCAGTAGTATAGGGTTGAGGGTCATCAAAAATCTACAAATTAAAAGGATAGTAGTTAACGTGTATAATGAATAAATCAAATTGAAATATTATGGAAAAGTTTAAGAGGAAATCTTACCAGGTCAAAATTCACAACTGTCCCAGTTGTTATTATTTCATACATAAATCTTAACATATAATATCCGCATTCGATGACGCCTTGTTGTTCATGACAATTCTGTTTGAATGAGTGTAAATTCAATATATTATTTTTATGTAATAAATCAAAAAGTACAAATTATAAATGGATATTTACCTTCGCATTTACATATTTGATCTTTGCACTCATTTTTTTTGTGTTTTTTCGAAAGTAGGCCCATTCCATGTTAGAAAATAATATGAACGGGGTAAATTTAAAATTCACTATAATATATAAAACTATTGAGAAATTTAAACTTACTTTTCCAATATATTCTTAAAATTTTCCCGCACATCATCATGAACAGAGCATATCCAATAAAGTGCTTTCTCCCTTGGGCAAAAAACCCCTAACATCCAGCGATCACTGATAAAAGGAAATTTAACGTTAGTGGTATTTTATGTTAAAAGATAATTAACTCTTTGAGAGAGATGTGTTTCATACCTATCACAAAAAGGCATCATCCAACATTGTATGACTATATTCTTTTCAAGTCTTTCAGCAATATAAAGCATTCTTTGTTCCTCATCCAATGCACATGCTTCAGGGGAAATCAATTGCAGGTCCATGAATCCATATACATCTATCAGCTCTTTCCTCTCACAAATTTTATAAAGATACCTAATACAAAACAGACATAAGTATACATTTTTAATAAATATAATGCAGGGAAAATGTGTTAAGACTTACATGGAAAAAATTTGCACCACGTTGATGCCCAACTTATCTCCAGTAACAAGCTCCATGATATTAGTTTTCATAATCCACACACTTATTTCACATCCACAAACATGAGATTCCATTGGAAACTCATAATGACCCGCTAACAAATTTGAATATCTTGACAATCTGTCAAGACTACTAGAATCTGTATCTGATGTCATAGTCATTTGTCTTTGTTGTTGTCTATAAAGTATTTCTTTACCTTTGAAGTATTCCTATAAAAATAAATTGAAAAATATATTAGTTTTCAAATGATAAAACAACTTTAATAGAAAAATAAAAAAAGATATAACATTCATACCTCTATGGTAATGAGTCGAAGAAGTCTGGATGGAAAAATTAAAAAATGGTCAATACTATGTCCAACTGTCACCACCTCATCTGTAGGTAATGGTACCCGAGCTGATCTATCTATAATATCCTGTACAGTGACCCTCTGATTCTCTACCTCTAATTATTGATGATGAATTGTATCTCCTATACAATATACCAACCCATATGCTACTATATGATGTTGAGAATCATCAACATACAACTCGCAGTAAGTAGGAAGCTGCGGTGGAGGAGTAGGATAAAAAATGGGGTTCGCAGGATGAGGTGGGGGAGTGGGAGCTACTGGCGGAGGTGGAGGATAAATAATAGGGTCTGCAGGGGGAGGTGGAGGAGTGAGAGATGCAGTCTGAAATTGTCTTTGCATGTCTGCAAACATAGACTGTACTGACGCTCTAATCTTGTCCTCCATCGTCGCATTAATATTATGAACTTCAGCCTCTAAGGATTATATTTTTTTTATAAACCCCCTCAACGTTAGAAGTTGAAGAACGTGGCAACACTTTTCTTACCGATACACCTGCCAGATATCCTCTTACACGACCAGGATGTTCGGGCCTTCTCAATGCTACAGATAAAATATCTTCCCTCCCAGTAGTTGTAAATGTCCCCTATGAACTCTGCTCCTCAAGAGAGTCTTGTATTAATTAATTGAACATTTCTATAATGATTGAAATTATATGAAGAAAATAGTTAACTTAAATAAATAAAATAGATATCTTACAATCCTCTCAACTATGATTCTCAATTCTTCCGAAAGATATTGCCCTTTTTTCCCCTTCCGAGCTCTCTTCCATTTTTCATGTCTAGATGGAGGGGATGGAGGGGCCACCTCTCTAGAGCTTGAAGACTCAACTCTTAGTTGTTGAAATTTTTCTGCCATCATTTGTTCTTCCAAAAATGCATACCCTCCCCGAGATAAACTATGAGGGTATACATTTTTAGATTGTATCTCCTGATGATCTTTCCTTGTTTGCTGTAAATTAAGAATAAGAAATCATTAACAAAACATTAATAAGATCATTTATATAAGAAATCTTATAAAAGTTTACATTACCCTTACCAAAAATGACTCTTTTCTTCTACTTTCAAAAAGATGTCTCCATGTGTCTTCATCTATAAAAGGATATATACGACATGGATCGTCATGACTCCTATGACCATAAATGAAATCAAATGAGAGGGTTGATTTGAAATCCCTCCATCTCCTGGCAGCCAACGATAAGCATTTCTTCCTGACTCCTCCAGTGTCAGGAATATCAAATGTCATCTGATAAAGAAGAGGTTAAACATATTATATATACTAGAAACATTTAAAGAATAGTCAAAAAATAGCAAAAGATCTTACCAAAATCGTCTCCCACAACTGAGAGATTATCGCTTTATCCACACTTCTCCAGTCATCATACAGAATGCTTACTTTTCTCTTAGCCTGAGTTTCTACAAAACTCTTAAAATCTTTTGTATTTGGAACTCTAGGAATATCATCATCATCAAACTCAACGACTATCCTCTGATCCTGCGTATGAGCAAGTGATAATTTTGGTAAACGTGTGCACCCGCGTTTACCAACCTTTGAACTCTTTGTTGTAATAGGAGCATGTAAATATTCCTCCCCATAGGTATGACCAATATGCTCATCTCCAAAATCATGTGGTTGATCAACTGAATGATCTGTCATTATCCTTCAAGTCAAAAAAACAAATGTTAGTTCAAAAATATACAAATTCAAATATTTTAATACTACTGTAATCAGAAAATAGAAAAGTGTACTAAGTTACGTAATAGTAAACATTGGTAATATGGTAAGCATGTTAAAAAATGGTAAAGATGGTCAAGATGGTAAACATGGTAAACATGGTAAACCTGGTAAACATGGTAAAGTAATTTTCATTGAACAAAAATAATAGATATAAAATTCATTTAATGGTAAACATGATAAAGTAAACTAAACAAACTTAAAACAAACAAAAACTTATACTTATTTTGTTTTAAAACATGTTTTAATAAATAAAAAACTTACAATATCTAAAATTTATGAAAAAAATAAATGTAAATAAAAAATAAACATATGTTACCTGTAATTTTAGGAATGTACAAATGGATTGTTTTCCCAAATTCCTTCATCGTGATCGTTCCTTATGGCACAAACCATGTCTTCAATATGCTCATCATTATGTTCTGTTAATCTTTCCATGGAAGTAGGGATCTCACATAAATCAGCATCTTCATCAAGTTCATCCTCACCAAAATATTGTTTTTCCCTTGTAAAACAACAACCCACTGCATATCTGATTGATCTACTACATATAAATTTTGTTTTTCATGCGTTTCCATTATAAAAGAATCAATTGTGTCTTCTAATCTATTCATATTAACAAGTGTCATTCCAAATTCATCGTGTCTGACACTGTTTTTACCGATAAACCATTTACAGTTAAAAAAAAGAACTTTAATTTTAAATTAATCAACCTACCATATGTCTTCAATCACTCTATAATATACACTTGATACAGAAATTGGGTTTTTGTTCTTAGCACTCGAAAAATGCATTGCTTCTGCAAACACCAATACACCACTATTCTGAACTGTACTTCTGTTGTCCTGAGCTTTCGTATGAAATGTATAGCTATTAATGTCATAACCGAACCATGTTATCACATTTAAACATGGACCACCCACT
Source organism: Viscum album (assembly GCA_963277665.1). Lineage (NCBI taxonomy): Eukaryota > Viridiplantae > Streptophyta > Magnoliopsida > Santalales > Viscaceae > Viscum > Viscum album. Next base: position 972,098,699 of record OY728127.1, on the reverse strand, counting down.
ATCCATTTTAATGTCTTTGATACACCTGATCTACCAAGCAAAGTCTTTTTAATCCATGAAAAAAAAGTTTTGTTGTGCTCATTCAAAATCCACATTTCTTTCTTCTTTGGATGACATTGTTTCAACTCATTAATATGCAATGTGATATACGGTTGAGCATCAGCTATGTTATTCAAGATGTATGATTCTAACTTCTTCATCTATTCAGCTGACAATGATTTGACTTTCAAGCCATGAATCCCCTTTCCCTCATTATTAACTCGTTCATGGCGAGATGGAGGCAAACCTATGTGTTGCGCCATAGCCAAGTAGCTCATACAAAACTCTGCTACCTCCTCAGAAATATACTTTTCAATAATGGAGGCTTCAGGTCGATATGGATTTTTAATATACCCCTTTAATATTTTCATATAACTTTCAAAAGGATACATCCAACGAAGATATACAGGTCCACAAAGCTTTATTTCTCGAACCAGATGAATCATTAAATGCACCATTATATCAAAAAAAGTTGGAGGAAAATACATTTCCAATTGAAAAAGTATAAAAATTGTATACTTTTCCAAAATGTTCAAAGCATTCACATCAATCTCCTTATTACAAATTGAATTGAAAAAATAACACAACTTCATTATAGTGTTTCTGACACGAATGGGCAATATTCCACGCAATGAAACAGGTAAAATTTGTTGCATCATGACGTGACAATCATGTGATTTCATACCTATCAACTTCAAGTCCTTTAATGAGACAAATTTTTTTACATTTGAAGAATAACCTTGAGGAACTTTTATATCATGAAGACACTGACAAAAGCTAATTTTCTCCCTCTTCGATAATGTATGACAAGCCGGGGGAAGAAATGTTCATCTTCCTTTAGGAGTGAGAGCTAACTCCAAACGTATTCCCATTGATAGTAAGTCTAATCTTGCATTAAACCCATCTTTTGTCTTTCCTTTAATATCTAACAATGTTCCAATCAAACAATCACATATATTCTTCTCCACGTTCATGACATCAATATTATGTTTAACTTCATGATACCTCCAATATGGTAGCTCAAAAAATATTGACCTTTTCTTCCAAATATGTCTATCATTACCAGATTTCTGTGTCTTTCCCAATGTCACATCAAGGTTTTTCACTCTCTCAAAATAAAGATCAGGGGATAAAGGTTTTGGAGCAGTATCAAATTCTTGTGAGCCATTGAATGCCTTTTTAGTCTTCTATAAGGGTGATCCATAGGCAAAAACTTTCGATGACCCATGTACACTGTTTTCCTCCCATGATTCAATTGACAATATGACGTCTATTGTTTGCAAATTGGATGTGCTTTATGCCCTTTAACACTGTATCCAAACAAATTTCCATATGCTAGGAAGTCATTTATAGTGAACAGAAGTACTGCATGCAGCTAAAAATATTCCATTTTATAAGAATCATACACCCTAACACCATCATCCCATAAAAGTTTCAAATCATCAAAAAAAAGTGACAAGTAAACATCAATATCATTGCCGGGTTGCTTTGGACCAGAGATCATTATACTCAACATGACATATTTGTGCTTCATACAAACTTCAGGAGAGAGGTTGTAAATTACCAATAAAACAGGCCATGAACTATGTGTGCTACTAAGGGTTCGGTACATATTCATTCCATCTGTGCACAACCCTATTCTGAGATTTCTAATTTCATTTCCAAATGTAGAATACTGCGCATCAATTTTCTTCCATTGTGGACAATCAGCTGGATGATGTATTTTTCCATCACATACCCACTCATCAGTATGCCATCTTAACCTTTTTGCATCATGTGAATTAGAAAATAAACGTTTGAAACGATGAATTATAGGAAGATACCAAAATACCTTTGAAGGGAGCTTTGTAATCTCTACATCAGCCTGTGATTTTTCTTTCACCTTATACCGTGATGTCCCACATTTAGGACACTCTGACAGAAATTCATATTCCTTCCTATATATAATGCAGTCATTCGGACATGCATGCATTTTCTTGTATCCCAATCCCATCGGGCATAATATTTTCTTGGCCTTGTAATGTGAATCTGGAAGATAGTTATCTTTTGGAAGAATGTATTTCATCAATTGTAGTAGCTCTGTAAAGCTTATGTCACTCCATCCATGTTTCGCCTTCAGGTTAATCAATCTTAACACCGCTGAAAAAACCGTAAAATCTGTACAACCAGGATATAATGGTTTTTCAGCATCACCATATAGACGCGCAACTGTCGGTTCTATCTCAATTTGTTCTGCTACAATATCGCGAATCATTTCTTCAATTCCATCGGAGTTACCATCTTGTGAATCATCGTCATCAGTGACATTCCATACAGTTTCACCATGCTAAATCCAAGGGTTGTAACTTGGATTAAAACCATGAAAAATCAGATGATCTTTTATATATATAATTTTCAACTTCTTTATATTCAAACATTTCAGGCATGGACAGAAAAAAATGTCACTACTTAGAACATTTCGTTTAGAAAATTCCAAAAAGGCATCAACACCTTCCTCATATTCATTGCTCATTCGATGTGCCGTAATCCAACTTCAACTCATTATTACCTATAACAAATATAAAAAATATATATATTTTTAAGATAAGACAAATATATGTTTATATGAAAAAAATCATAATTTGAATGTAAAACAATTTTGAAATATAAAAAAAATCTACGCGTATTTAAAAAAATATGCTTGAATATTATTTTTAAAACAAAATATAGTTAGATATAACAGTTTTAAATTCCATTGAATAAAAGAAAACCATGGCGCCTACATGGTTGATAGAAAATTGGAAAAAATGGAGTAAACCTGAGAATCAAATCATATTTAAAATAAAAATTCATATGGAGAAAATCACAATGTAAAGCCAATCATCACGACACAATCATCATGTAATAATCTCAGAAACCATGATTTAGTATTCAATCCCCCTAGACACCCCCAACCCTCTGGACATCCCCCACCCCCGGACAACCCCCAAAACCCTCTGGATAGGCCCCCACCCCTGTAGACAGCCACCCACACCCACCCACCCCCTTGGACACCCCCCCGAACACCCACTAACCCTCTGGACAGCCCCCACCCCCTGGACAGCCCCCACCCCTCTAAACATCACCCCCACCCCTCCTGGACACCACCCCCACCCCTACCCCCTTGGACACCCCCCTGTACACCCCCAACCCTCTGGACAACCCCCCACCCCCCAGACAACCCCCAAAACCCTCTGGACAGGCCCCCACCTCCTTGGACAGCCCCCCCCACACACCCACCCCCTTGGACACCCCCCTGGACACCCCCAACCCTCTAGACAACCCCCACCCCCCGGCCAACCCCAAAACCCTCTGGACAGGCCCCCACCCCCTTGGACAGCCCCCCACACCCACCCACCCCCTTGGAAACCACCCTGGACACCCCCCTGGACACCCCAACCCTCTGGATAGCCCCCACCCCCTTGGACAGCCCCCACCCCTCCTGGACACCACCCCCACCCCCTACCCCCTTGGACACCCCGCTGGACACCCCCAACCCTTTGGATAGCCCCCACCCCCTGGACATCACCCCACCCCTCCAGACAACACCCCCACCCCTCCTGGACACCACCCCCCACCTCCGACCCCCTTGGACACCCCCTGGATACCCCCAACCCTCTGGACAACCCCACCCCCCGGACAACCCCCAAAACCCTCTGGACAGGCCTCCACCCCCTTGGACAACCCCCCACACCCACCCACCCCCTTGGACACCCCCCCTGGACACCCTCAACCCTCTGGACAGCCCCCCACCCCCCAGACAACCCCCCAAACAATGGTTTACATATAAAAACTAGGAATGGTGAACAACTAAAAACACATGCATTTAATATATACTTCAGCATGAAATAGATATAATTAAATATTATTAAATATGGATACTTAAATGATCATATGATAATTAAAAATAACCATTGATAGTCAACTAGTCAAATGATCACAAGTTTTCTCGATAACTAATATCATAATGAGGTAATGGATAATTCTAGAAATCTTAAACATATTGTCAAGGCCTTGGCTAAGGCCTAAAAAAATACTAGGGTAAGCCCTAAGAAAAACTCATTTTTATTTGGAATCATGAGACATAGCGATGCATCGAAGGGCCATAGAGGTCAACAACCATTACATTATATGTCTAATAGATTCTCATATAAAAGAGGATAAACATAAGCAGCAACAACACATGAAATATAATTTCCAAATTTGTACATTTAATCAATAACCATTCTATGCAGTAATATAGGTGAATGAGATCATTAGTTGTCAACCATCAATGTCAAGCATTCGCGAAACAAAAACAAACTAAATAGAAGTAGTTGAGGATTACGTGAATATTACGAGTCGATCTAATAGATCTGGGGATGATAAATAAGATGATGATGGCAAAAAGAGGTAAGAGGGTTCGAAATCGAAGAATCTTACCTAGTTTAAACAAAAAAATCACAAAACATAAATATAGACTATCCGAAAAAAAAGAACGAAATAAATTCGTGGAAGGATTAATTGAGTGATGCGAGTTGAGATAATAGATCTGAGGAGAGTAAAGATGATAAATGATGAAGGCAAAACGAGTTTAACACAGCGAGATCAATGAGCCGATTAGGGTTTACCGCGTGAGAGAGACGAGCCGCTGGACTGTCGATCGAAAAATCGTAAATGACAATACATGGGGCTTGTTAATTTTTTAAATGTTTTATAACATCGGTTATTTAATAACTGACATTATAAACTATTTTTTTACATTAATAACGTTGGTTATTATAATAACCGACATTATAAATGTATCAGATACGACTTTTTTTACATCAGTTATTTTATAACCAACGTAAAAAAATCCGCGTGTTGGTTTTTTTACGTCGGTTATAGAATAACCGACGTAAAAAAGACATCAGAAATCACAGTTTTTTATGTCGGTTATTGTATAACCGATGTAAAAAACTTCTACGGGTTGTTTTGTTACATCGGTTATCAAATAACTGACGTAAAAAAGGCCTCAAAAGTCATGTTTTTTACGTCGGTTATCAAATAACTGACATAAAAAACCCCGCGCTTTGGTTTTTTACATCTGTTAATTTATAACCGACGTAAAAAATGAACACGCGCGATTTGTAACGTCGGTTATTAAAATAACCGACGTAAAAAATGGTGATATAAATAATGTTTTCTGCACTAGTGAATGAAAAAGAGTTGACAATCATAAATACATCATCAGATAGAGTTAATGGTCATGATAGTTCAAACACAATTTTAAGAAAGTCTTCTTTTAAAAAGAAACCAAACAAGAAAGGGGGAGATATAATCAAAAGATTTTTAGGTAATGGTTGCCAAAAGGGGACATAATTTAATAAAAATAGAAGAAGTATACTGCTATAATGGAGGTATGATTTCATTTTATGATGCATTTCATTTATAAGAGTTGTATTATATTAATAATGTGGCATATAATACCATTTTTATTTGTGTAATTGTGTTGTTTTTATATTGTAGGAAGACTTGTCAACCAATTTGGAACTTCATATTTGGAGGTATACTTACATAGCATTGGAAGAGGTCGAGCAGTGTAGACAACATTAGATGAAAGTTGTTTTTTTGGGTTGAATTATGACCATGTACAAGTTATTTTAAATTGTAATGACTGTATTGAAACATTTATAGGCTGCATAGTCCACTTTTAGTTGTAATGAATTGAGATTGGGATACCATTTCAAGAAATTTTAAATGTGCTATATGCATTTGTGTTGTATGCAACTATAAAAGCGACAACAATGAAGATCATATTTTTTGTGCTAAAAATGAAAACATAACAATTCCTCTAGTTACCAATTACAATTACCAAAACCAAATATAACATCAAAACTAAATAATTCCCCTTAAAACCAAATAATTCCCCTCAGAAGCACATAATATTCCCATTGAAAATACCAAAACCAAATAAGACCAGATTGAAATCACCAAACCAAATATAACCCATTGCAATTACCAAAACCAAATACAACCCATTACAATTACCAAAACCAAATTTAGCATCAAAACCAAATAATTCTCCTTAGAAGCACATAATATTCCCATTGCAATTACCAAAACCAAATAAGACCATATTGCAATTACCAAAACCAAATATAAACCATTGAAATTACCAAAATAAAATATAACCCATTTCAATTACCAAAACCAAATATAATATCAAAACCAAATATAATATCAAAACCAAATAATTCACATTAGAAGAAAATAATTCCCCTCAGAAGCACATAATATTCCCATTGTAATTACCAAAACCAAATAAGACCAGATTGCAATTACCAATTTCAATTACCAAAACCAAATATAATCCATTGTAATTACCAAAACCAAATATAACTCATTACAATTACCAAAATCAAATATAACCCATTACAATTACCAAAACCAAATAAACCCACTGCAATTACCAAAACCAAATAATTCCCCTTATAAGAACATAATATTCCCTTCAACATTATATAAAATCAATATAATACCTATATAAAAAAATATAACATTAATATTAGTATTTAAATATAATTTTTTCAATTGGTAAATCATCAATAAAATGACATTGAAGTAGTAAAATATAAATATTGTATCTAATAGTCTTATAGTGATGAAATATCCATCAACCAAAACCTCAACAATTATGAACATACAACCACTAAAAATGAAATATTAATACCAATAAAAAACCACCATTAGTATATATTTAAAACCTATAATAAAAACTCCATGATCAAACATATATGGAAGATTGAAAACTCATCATTGAAACAAAACCCCCAATGAAACAATTTCATTCCATGTAAAACAATCAGAATCTACTATAGAAACTAAAACAAACATTTCCAATATCCATTTAACCAAAATATTTCTAACCTCAATAGAAGCATGTCAATCATTAAATAATAGAAGATTCATAAAAATAGTCAATAAAAACTTATATCATCACAAGAAATAATTTTAAAGTCATTTTCATCACCACCCAAACAAAGAAACAACCATAAAGATGGGTTGTATGAATGTTTAAAAACTTGACAACATTCAAATTCAATTTATAGTAATATCCATAAAACCGGGTTGTATAATTGTTTAAAAACTTGACATCATTCAAATGCAGTTTCCAATAACAGCTATAAAATTGGGCTGTATAAATGTTTAAGAATATCATAACCATTTCAATTCCACTTTGATGTCACAACCATTTAACTAGGATATTTAACTATTTATGTTGATGTTGATGAAAATACCACTTCTAAATGATGTTTTTGTCCATCTGTATGTAGAGTCGGTAAGGAAGCAACGTGCTGTATAAATCCGCAGGTCATCAACTTTATCTTGTGCTAGCTTCTTATTATATGCTTGATTAGTTTCCAACTTCTCTATTAGATAAAAAGGATTATTTCGTAATCCAAGGTTGCATCCCCATGTTTAGGGGTATCTTTTACTAGGAAAAAAAAGCATGAGATTAGTCTTTTCCAAGTATTCGGGGCTGTATTTTGCGATGAATTTTTTGATAAATGTTTTCTGCAATTTGTATAAATTTTATTCAATCAGTTGGTTTATATTAAAATATAATTGATGTTGAAGAGAATAAGATTTACCATTTGTAAATAATCCTTCTGATAATAATCATCTCCAGCACTACCCATATAAGGGTGCAAGGAGTTATAGTGGTTGAAATATTTTATCTCAATACAAAAAATGAGTAGTGTCCAATGTATATTTGCTGTGTTAATAGGGATAAAATTTTTTCCATTTAACTACATTGCTTTTTTTACTAGTTTCTATACCAACATCTCTATCAAATTTTGGTTTTTCCCATATCTTATTCCCTATAAAAATGAATAAAGTTAGACAAAATATTAATTAATATATTTACAACTTCAAGAATATAGATAATATTACACTCACTATGACAACACTTGTAATCATCGTTAACTTATTTAGAAATATTCCAACCGTCTTCCCTATTTCACACTTATTTTTTATAATATGATCATAAACATATATAACCTGATATCATTAAAAATGAATGGAGCATGTCACACTAATTGAATATTAGTTTACATTAATCTTGGTTAACTTAAATGCTCACCTTGATACTTATCACGGTTTTGGTGAAAAGAGAGAAAATATCATCCATTGCAACTGAATATAAATTTTTATCAGCTTCCTAGACATATTCACTGCATAATAATAACAGTAATTTATAAGAAAACATCTACAATGAAGGGGAATTTAATATAAATCTTTTAAATTTAGGGCGGTCATTCCCTTTGGTATTAACAACATATCAGAATGGGTCCAACTGCAAAATCTTCTCAAGTTTCTCATAGTCTTTTTTTGGAGTCTTTGACTCTACCTGAACCATTTAGGTATAACTACTACCCTAGTAACAACCCTTTTATATTGTCTTTTCTTTGAAACACTGGCTACAATGCTAGTTTTTCCAGCTGATTTGGATCTTCTACTGGTTTTTTTGAGCATCTGCAATTCTTGTTCTTGTATTTCAGGTTTCATACAGATATGATGAATTCATTTTCTTTTGTTTTATTTCTCTTGATTTCATATTTATAATCATGGATCAGGTTCGGAAAGTTTCTGTTTCTGGCTGTTCTTCTTGGTTATGTTCAGGAAGAGGTGTGTTTTTTTCAGCAGCTTCTTGCATGTGATTTTAATCCTCTTGGATTCCATCTTCATTGGTACCTTGTGTCTAGTTTTACTACATTAAATATGAGTTCATTTCTAGTTGTTCTTATTAGGTACTATTAGGGAGAGGTGTGGTTTTTTTAGTAGGTTGTTTCACGTGTTTTTCCTCCTGCATCCCAGTTTCATTTGCACCCACTGTATAGTTTTCCTCCTTTACAGAATGGATCATTTTGTCTCCATAAATGATAGATTCACTTGTTCTTGCCTCTTTTTTAGTGTTGTAACTTACCAATAGATTCAGTTTTTTAATTTTTTCTACTTTTTCCCTAACCATTGCTTCCATTTTCTATAGTTTTATTTTCAAGGTAGAATTTTCTTTTTCAAGAACTTTTATTTTGATGTCCTTATCATCCACCTTTTCCTACCACTCAATAGCAGCTTCCTTACTTGTTGTTGTCACCTAAGTAATTTCGTATTGTTTTTTATATGTAATATTTTTATTTTTACATACCTATGGGTTGAAAAAACGATTAAATTTAGACTATAATTGGTAGAATTACCTCACTAGTTGTAAGTTGTTGAATATTTAGTTTTTTTACAGCAGTATTGAAACCTGATAGGCTTCATTTTGTGAATGGTGGGGTAGCTTGTTCATTTCCTCTATCTATTATTATTTCCTCACAATACCAATACTGCAATAATAATAACCATATCAAGACTAAATTATACATATAAGTGAAAATGAATATTAATCCATACCAATAATGCGATAATAGACCTCGTAATCTTTGTGCACTGCTTGTGAAATTATTTAATAGATTTCATCAACTATTGGTGGATTCAATGAGACCACCTTATTATTCTAATGCCTCTCAAAGTATCCAAAAAATTGATAAAACCCCAGATCAAGTAAGCACTTATAGTAGGGAAAAACACAGTAGAACATGTGTATAAACATAGAAGTGCTACTGTGTCAACATGATCGACTTATTAATTTACTATTAGAGCTTAAAAAAGAGCTGATTTGATTTCCTTTTGTGTCAATAACTTAACACCTATTTGAAATATCTTTTATATACAATGATGATTTGGTTGGATTGAAAGATTAGGAGTCCTCCATTTATGTTTCACCTTTTCTTATTCCAAATATCTTTTAGACATCAACTTTAGAGAAATGTATTTCCACTCCACCGAATCAGAAAGCATTTGTTGAGGGAACATAGTTATCAAATACATAAAAAACAAAACTTTAAAATTTCTTACAATCTGACATTGATATAGTATTGGATAAAAACGCTTGAAACATATTCCAAAAAGGAGTATTCCTCAAATAATTTGTATAACCTTATTTCAATTTTTGTTTGATTTCTTGTATAACTCTTTGTAAAGATGTCATATTGGACCTAAAATGCACACTTGAAAATTAAAATTAAGACCTTTTCTTGGGAATCACAAAACTTAATATAGGACTATAAAGAATAGAACAATTCCATGATGAATCCTGTAAAAATTTCACTACAATATAAAAAATAAGGTAATTTATTGAGGGAATCCACAAATTATAGTATATAAGGTATAAGAAGACTGTAACTTCCAGTGGAAGCTCCACTGGAAGTCCTATGGGAAATAATAGACCACCATTCTGAAAAGGACTGGATGTTCCAGTGGGATTTCTATTGAAAGTTTCATTGGAAGTTGCAGTGGAAGTTCTAGTGGAAGTTCTAGTGGAAGTTCTAGTGGAACCTTCAGTGGGAGTTCCACTAGACATTCCACTGGAAGTTCCAATGGAAGTTTCACTATAGAATAACACCCCAATTTTTTTACTTAAGGTATATTTTCACTGTAATTAGGTGGAATAGTTTCCATTGAAAGTTTCCTCTAGTGTAAGTTCTAGTGGAACATCTAGTGAAAGTTTTGGTGCTATACAATGACACAAAATTCACTTATAAATCCTATTAAATTTCACTACAAATATTTTTTTGGGGGATTCCACAAATTAAACTATAGATTTGGAAGGTATAATATAACTGTAAATTCTACTGGGAAATAACACCATGATTTTTTACTTAAGGTATATTTTCACTATAATTAGGTAGAATAGGATCTAGTGGAAGTTCTAGTTAAACCTCTAGTGGAAGTTCCGGTGCTATAGAACAACACAAAATTCACTTCTAAATCCTATAAAATTTCACTAAAAATATTTTTTTGAGGATTCCACAAATTACACTATAGGTTTGGAAGGTAGAATATGACTACAAGTTCCACTGGAAGTTTCACTAGAAAATAACAACAATTTTTTATACTTAAGTTAGCTTTGCACTGTAATTAGGTAGAATAGGTTCCAGTGGAAGTTCCAGTGGGACCACGAGTGGAAGTTCCAATATGAATCAACAACACAAAATTCACTATTTAATCCAATAAAAATTTCAATACAAATAGTTTTTTTTCATTCCATAAATTACACTACAGGTTTGGAATATGACTGGAAGTTCCACTAGAAGTTCCAGTGGGAAAGAACAACAAGAATTTTTCTTAGGTATATTTGCATTGTAATTAGGTAGAATAGTTTCTAATGGATCCAGTGGAACCTCCGATGGAGGTTCCAGTGGAAGTTCCATCAGAAATTCCAGTTCAGTGTAACTCTAGTGGAGGTTCTGGTGGAGGTTCTAGTGGAAGTTCTAGTGGAACCTGTAGTGGAACCTCCAATAGAAGTTCTAGTGAAACTTCAAGTGGAAGTTCCAGTGGAACCTCCAGTAGGAAACAATAGAACAACCCTGTCAAACCTACAAAAATTACAGTACAATATATAACATTTTTGTTTGTAGATTCCATAAATTTCAGTGGAACTCCCAATGTAACTTTCACGAATATAGTTAAAAAATAGTTTTTTCCTCTATTTTATTGGGTTTTAGTGAATTCAAAATAGGGAAATTACGGTTTTTTGAATTAAAAAATGATACACATAAAACATTTACAGAAAACCGCTCATAATACAGATGTATTAAAAACGGAATCGTAACAACAAAATATTTAATTTTTATAAAATGGAATAGAGATTTTACAATACATATTTAAGAAGAAATAGATAATATATGCCACTTTCTTCAACCATTGGTTCTTGTTTTTTTACAAAAAAGAGTGTCAAGGACCGAGACGAAACACCATCGGATTCAGGCACTTCTCGGAGAATAAAAATCACACCTTTGTGTTGGAGGAGACTTGGGGACAACATAATACTGTGTTCGATGGAGTTTTTGATTTAGTAATTGTAATCCCAAAAGTTGTGACCAAAGTTATCTAGATTTATCATTTTCACCGCAGTGCTGTATTTGCGGTTGTCACCACAACCGAAGTCGATCCATCTCAGGGATTTGATTTGCCACACAAAAGGGAAAAACTGTCTATGAATTGAAATGTGAGGAATGACCTAAATAAATGATCCAAAAAATGAAAATATAATATCACACATGTCCTCATATTAGGCATGTACAGGAATATCCAGTTAAAGGGTTAATTGGAGATGATGTCAGTCTAAGTTGAGATAGGTTTTTGTATGTGGAGCAATTGTAATAAAAAACTTATATTGTTTAATGATTCCATATGATCCTTGTAATTTATTATTATTACAATGGTGTGGGGATGGGGATGAAATACAATAAAATCCTACACTATCAATAGGAAATTATTTTGTGAGACTTGAACCCAAGACCTCACCGAGACCCCACAGGGGCTGTTGCCACTTGATCTGCACCCTGGGGGCCCATGTATTGTTTCAAATGTACTCTTCCAACAATTTGAATTTTTTTATTTAGCTGTATTTGTCTTGAGAATACTGTATAGTTCTACAAACAAGTTTCATGATAATAAAATAGTTACGTGTAGTCAAAATTTGTCAAATGTTTTATAATTATAAATTTGTTCCCAATTTTTTTTTACTAAGATTTAATGGACAAACTTTTTCTATTCTGTATAACATTTATATACATCTCTATTTATGTTGTACCAATGTTTTTCCAAATTTAAAAAAATTTATTCTCTAAATTACATTCATTTTAATTTTTTATTTTATTAAACATAAAAATGAAATGTACATTTACATGGGTGAAGTGCCGGTATTATGATGTTTGACGTTGTTTCAAGGAAAAATAACAAGTACAAATATCAATACAAAGTTTATTCAAGATAAAGGAAAAAAATGAAAAATTATAAGAGTACCTTATTTATTTTTAAAAATTTATTACAAATAAATATAAATATCATGGCCCCATCACTAAACTTATGACAATAATAGTTCAATGATTCAAATTCGAAGCACATGGTTCACTGGATGAACTGTTTATCTTGGTTTTAATTAAAAAATATATAATACTCTATAAAAATATCGATATTTTTTGTTCAAAAATAATTATACATTATAATATTAATTTTTTTACTAAATTAATATATATATATGTATATATATATATAATAGGCTCATGCCTCCAACCCATGGGCCGGGGGTTCTATTCCACCCAATCATGAATTTATGCGTCTTTTGGTTTTTAGATGGGTCAAGTTGGATAGTGATGTGGGTTTCAACCATGGTGTGAAATAGGTTAAACAGTGATAGAGGATTGGGTTGTGGTGTGGGTCAAATCGGTAGTTGGACTTGGTTTCCTCAAGTCCAACTACATAAACATGAAAAGGTGCTTGACCCACTCCGGGAAGGGGTCAGGACGAGTTGAACAAGGTCAGACCAGGTGGTCCGGTTTGAGTTTAATAAATGTGATCATAATACTCATTTAAATAAAAACTTCCCCATCCCACATCATCTTCCACCCCCAATGAGAAACATTTGCCTTCGAACATTGATTCTTCCTTTACATATAATTCTCATAGACACAGACTCTCACACATAACACCCCCAATGAGAGTTTTTATTTTCACCCAAATTACTTATCAACATCTCACCCAATCCCATTAACTTGCACCACACTCATTAGTCTTTAGATTTCATGCTGGCCTCACATGTATTCACATCTTTAATTGTGAACCCTCTTCAACCCCTCATGCATTGTCAAATTTCACACCTATAGATTACACCCTCTCATCCTATGTTGTAGTAACAATGATAAATAACATTTTTGTGATGTCTAAAAAAATGTAATGCAAAAAATGGTTTTTAACTTTGGGTTTTTAATGATAGTTATAAAGTTAATTCAATGTAAGTGAAGTTGTAAATAACTTTTTTACATCGGTTATTTTAACTGATGTAAAAAAACCATCTTTCACATCGATTATATAAATAATCGATGATGGAAGTATCCTAGAATGAAAAATCAAGGTGCATTTCATGTCAGTTATTTTATAACTGATGTGGAATATATTTTCACATCATTTATGAAAATAATCGATGAAAAAAATAATTTTTTTTAAATAATTAAAATTAAAATTACTATATTAAAACTTGTAACACAAAAAAAAACTACAACAAGACTGCAAAAAATTAAAGTAGTAAAGCATGAAGTATAATTATTTAATAAATATTTATATCACTGCAATGAACCGACCCAAGTCGATTCAACCCATAACCCGAGTAAGCTCATAAAAAGGATTAAAGTGTGTTCTCAATTACCATGGGTTTTCAACACACACTGAGGCATAAAAAATAATAAAGTGGGAATAATTCCATCATTAAAATCTAATATATCACCTTAAGGACTCCACTCTAAAATCCGGCATGATGTATCTGTAACCCGAACATCCATGCATATCAATAAACAATTTCAAAAATAAATATAAAACAATAAAAACAATAACCAAACATCCAACATCACTTTATAAAATAGATATAAAGCGAGTTTCAACACCACAAATATGTAATAATAAAAAGAGAGTCAAGGCCAGCATGGCCGATACATAAACAAACCAAAATAATAAACATCATAGGATCCCCCAAATCTCCAAAAAATAAAACTCTATATGACCTATGGTCACCACCAATCCCATACCAAGAAGAATGATGAAGGTTTTAAGAAGCACAACTATTGGACACGACTCCTTTCCCTCTGCCTAAATCAAACATAACCAAGTCTACACACAACTAACGGTTTATGCAGAGTGTAAAGAAAAATCCCAACAAGACACCACCATGAATATATATAATATCTTTTACTTTGTAAACCAGTGGTTCTAATTTGAAATACAATTTTATAAATACCTTTTTTGTTTCATAAAACAATAAGTGTAAATCATTTTACAAAATCCTTGGGTTTTATAACACCAATTCAAGTTCCAAAAAAACATGGATGAAGCAAGTAAAGCATGAAACCAATTACAATAAGTCATAATCACCATCATAATATCCAAATAAAGAAGTGGAATATAATGAAATAATATGTCTCCATGATGAAAAACGCATGCAACATGGGATTTAACCTCTGGGATAAATAAATGGTAGCAATTATGACTCACTTTATGGAACACTAGCTGACCTATGAGAACTAGAAAAAAACCAAATCTCAATTCCTTTATCAGTCTCACCAAAAATGAACCTTGACTAGTAAAATAAATAATCCAATGCAACAACAATCTAGGTTACCCAATACATACCCAAGGTTTCCCATGTGAAACCCAATAAATTATCACAATCAACAAGAATTTATATAAAACTAAGGCTTACAATTTAAGAAAACATCATTCATAAACTAGTCCTCTTTAAAAACCTATTTTAAAAACCCATTTGAAATCAAAAGCTTCTTTGAAAATTTTTATTAAAAACCTAATGTGCACTAAAACTAGCTTTAAAGGAAACATCACTTGAAAATTAATTAAAACTTCTCTTTGAGTAATAAAATGTCATGAACACAAAGGGTGCACATAAATCGGTCCTCAATAGTTAATTTTGGACATAATTTAACACACAAAAGTAAAGTAAATTCAAGCACTAAAGGTAATGTTATGACCTGAACTCCATGGACCACAATCCTAGTCATTTGACCCCATGGATTACCTATAATACCATAGTTGCCTTCCCAACACACCACAACCTATTAACCACCCGGGCCACTTATCAAACTAATGATTGTCCCTACATGACAACACATGTTCTTTCGGTGTGATCTTATCCTCAATCACACACACCCTAGTAAACCTCCCAATAAGTAATTGATCCTAAACACTACTTCAATCCAAGAACACTCAACTATGGAGTTCTAATCAGGCAGTCTTCTGAAAAGAAAGGTGTACTCACTACTACCAATATGGCCTTTATCAGTGCTATAAAAGTCGATTAACAGCACTAAAAAAAGCGTTGTTAATCGAGGCGAGGATAAAGGGGGGTCTCTTTTATCAGCGCTCTAAAAAGTGCTGATAAAGGCCCCTTTTATCAGCGCTAAAAAAACATTGATAAAAGACCCCTTTATCAGTGCTTTTTTTAGTGCCTATAAAAGGGGTCTTTTATCAGCGCCTTTAAAAAGCACTGATAAAACTCAAAAAAATTAAAAAGAAATAAAAAAGAATTATATAATGCGGGGGGGGGGGGGAGGTTTTAACAGTGCTTGACCCCCCCTTTATCAGCGCTAGGCAGACCCCCCTCCCCTCACACTCTCCTGTGCGCTGCCCTTCCCACGCATCCCCACACACACGCACCCCTTTACTTCCACCCGAACTTGAACCCGTGACCTCCCCCCTTTCGCAGCTGCACCTTTACCACAAAGCCATTTCGTTTTTTCTCTATTTAATGATACATCTATTTATTTATATATATATAGTTATATTTATCTATATATTAATATAGATTCATATTAATATAAATATATTTATTCATATATTAGTATATATATATTCATTCGTATATAAATATATATTTTTATTTATTTTTATATATATATTTAGTTATAATTTTTTATCCGTATATTTATTTGTATATTAATATATATTTATAAGATTAGTTTTAAATACATTTATGAAATATGTTTTTTATGTGTGTTTATAAATAAATAAATAAATAAATACATACATATATACAACACACACACACACATGCACATATATATTTACGAATAAATACATATATATGTGTATTTTAAAAGCCATAGAATGTAAAAACAACCATAACTTATAATCCAAAAGCTCGTTTCAACTCCAAAACTTTTCAAATCGAAGAAAATGAAACAATATTCGATATAATATGTGTTATAGGCCTAAAAAACATCTGAATCAGAAGTTATACCTATTTGAATGTTAACAAATCGGTGTATCCCGACTAAAAACTCAGTTTTTGAGGCCTTTTGGACATTTTTTGGACTCAAAAAATGTGAAAGAATCTTTTCTTAGGTTACTAGAATGTAGAGCACGTCATAGGATTCAATTTGATATGCTGTAGAGATCAAACGGACACTTGGATCAAAAGTTATAGCCGTTTGAAGTTTGAGTTACATTTTCAACATATTTTAGATCTTTTATTAATTTTTTTGATTTTTTGTGTCTTCAAATTGTTATTAAATGATTTTTAATCAATAATAATTAGCAAATTATTAATTAATAATATATTTTAAAATATTTTAAAGCCATTTTCACTAAATTTCTTATATATTAAATGTAATAGTATATTTATACTTATCTAAAATATATTTAAAAAATATATACTATATTTATATCAATATAAATATACTTATATAATAATATTTTATTTTTCATGATTTTTTTGAAACATAAAATTTATCAACGATAGGAAAAAGTGCTGATAAATCTCCCCTTTATCAGTGTTTCTAAAAGAAGCGCTTATAAAAGGGGTCCCCTTTATCAGCGCTAAAACAAAGCACTAATAAAGGCCCCTATTTATCAGCACTTTTTTAGCGCTGATAAAAGGGTAGCACTTCCCTTTCCCGTTTTTGTATTAGTGACTTTGTTAACATGGGCAGTAATATTTAGTCTTTTTAAGACTTTCTTTTCTAAGGATGTTACACTCCCCCATTTAAAGCACAACACCCTCATTGTAGTCCTAACACCTCAAACCCAGGTAGTGGCACTGCATTTCTAGCTATGTATTAGCTCTGATACCATTTGTCATGACCCGACCTCACCTATCCATAAACTTGGTCCTTTTTTCCATCAATGATCTGTCAACCACCTTAGCATATAAAGTAATCTTAAACATGAAAACTTGGGAATAAATACCTTCTATCAATCCCATATATAACCTTTGAGCCTTCAACTTATCGTTCGATACCACCTCGGGAGAAAAATGGACCAACTCAGTAAAACAGATGGCATACTCAGTCATAGTCCGATCACCTTGCAGAATGGTGAGAAACTCCATGGATTTTTCCATTATCATTGATTTATGATAAAATTGTATGAAAAATATGGTTATGATTTCTTTCCACTATAAGATGTCATGTTTCTTTTCTTGAACCACTACATACCAATATCTTCTGTTTGGTCCTTCATGCTTAAAGGTAAAAAACTTTACCTTAATAGAATCTAAAGTTTCCACAAAGTCAAAAATCTACTTGATCTTACCCAACCAATATTCTGCTTTCTATGGATCATTAAACCCTTTTAAGGATTGTGGTTTATAGTGGAGAAACTCTTAGGATCAATCTTTATCACCTTTTGCTCTTGGTTTTACCTCTCTTTATTGATCTAGAGTATGGATAAAATTTTGTTCCATGGAACGAACTGGTCCTACTACCCCTTTAACATGGTTCTGATTGACTGGAGGTTTTCCTCATAAAACACCACCCACAACACCCTCCTGAGTAACTCTAGAGAGTCTTTTGGGAGTCATGGTACTATATCAAGGAAAGACAAGAGACTATCAGACAACAAAACAATCTCAAATTGAGTTAATAGAATACAATCAATAACCTGAGATAAAATCAAAAATCAACACAAGAGAGACACTTCCCAATATCTCTTGGTAACTTAAGGCTCATTACTATGAGAGCTGGCCAAAAACTTGCTCATAAACTACATCTTAAGTTCCGACAATCCTATATCCCATCCACCAAAATACCATGAGACCAGAAGATCAAGAACATGAAAATAAATTAATGCTTTGATACCAATTTTTCATGACCCGACCTGAGTCATCTCTAAACCAAACACCCTACCTGACCCATGGTAAGGTTTGAAGGGAATTCCTGATCCCCACGGACTGACGACCAATTCCCAAGCTTCAATAACTATCTTTGGGAATAGTTTCACCCACAAATATAAACCAAGGTAAAAAATAATGACATATATATATAATAAGGTCAACATGTCAATGTAGAGTTAAACAATGGAAAACTAAAATGAGTATAAGGAAAAAAATGTGCCAAACCAAAATAGGTAATCCCAAGTACTCAAAACAAGAGACAACCCATCTCTATGTGACCATGTCACCACAGAACTCCCACACCCCACTAACATGGATACATGTCGACCCCATAGGGAGCCTTACCTTTACCTGTGTAAGATAAAACAACATCTATACACACCCAGAGGTGTGTTCAAGGTGTGAGAAAACAAGCCCAATAGGATACCACAAAGTGTTTCATTAGAAGTCTTTATAAGGTATACCAATAATTTTCATTTAATAAAAAAATGCATGAAATGAATTTTTCACAATTTATATCAAATCATGGAAATTCAACCTTTTAAACAGTTTCACAAAAACCTTTCCAAAGAAACCAATTTTTAAATAACATTTAAAGAAACAATTTTCCTTTAAAATATCTTGAAGCACTATAAATAATTTTAAAAATTTCAAATATCCAAAGCATGAATAAAAAACCATTACATAAAGAGCATAAACATGGAAACATAGTCTTGGGATACAATAGGTCTAAGATAGCTAGGATCCTCACACCTTAGTGAAAGGTAATGACTAGTGTGAACCACAAGTCCCTAGGTCAATAATCACACAAAAGGACATAATAACTCCCTGATAAGTGAACCCCCTAATGGTGTCATGAAACCTATAGTTTAGTTAGAGTTATAATCATATATCCTTACTAAGAAAAAACATATCATGATTAGCATTATTGTCCCAATTCCATTCCCCTTCCAAGTACCCCAGGTTCCCATGTGCTCTACCTATATTGAGGAAAATCAATTTAAGGAAATCAACATTCATCAACTACACCTTGAGGCCATTCAATTTCACATACCATGCTTTGAGAACCACTTTTCATCAATACACAACCTTCTTGGATAACACTTTTCATAAAAAAAACAACATTCCTTGAAACTAATTTCCATCAAAATACCACATACGTTAAAATCACTTTCCATCAAAATGAAACATGATTTGAAATCAATTTTCACCAAAAAACATGGGGGAAATTACATTTCATACAAATAGCCAAAACCACCACATTTTCAAGAACTAAAAATCTTTTCATACAACAATTTAGAAAAACCATTTCAAAATGATAAAGCATGTATGATAAATAAAACAAAGTCTATTTACAAAACCACCCACCTAAAAACACTTGGAATTCACCAACAGTTACACAGAATCTACAACAAATGAAAATGATGGTTATATGAAGAAAATATGAACCCCAAACTAATAAACACAATTAATAATATCTAGTTCATCTATTTATAGAGTAATGGAAATGAGAGGAATCACTTACCACAATGATTCTTGAAGAATGTATAATGATCAACAAAGTTAGAACAATAATTCCAAATTTCACAATGTATATATATAAAACTCAATTAGATCATGTCACAACCATTAGATCTAGACTCAATAGCCCGAATCTAAGGTTCCGTTCTAGGAGAAAAGGGTGGATCTAGAATAACAACAGAGAAATACAAATAACAGGAATATACCTTCAATTTCTTAGATTCAACACTCTTTAATCCAATCGATTCACACTCACGGATGAAAGGAATCTTCAAAATCTATAAATAAAATATTCTAGGTTGAGATCCTAATTCACCAAAATAGTAATGAGGCCAAACAAAGGTTTTTAAAGATTTAAAAATAAAATTCGGATTAATTAATTGACATCGCACAATTTTCCTGCAAGGTTTGGAAAATCATGGGCCAACAGTGCACCCCCTTCTAGGATATTGGAGGAGCCACACAGTTTGGATCCACATTTTGACAAACTATTAACCAACTGTGTGAAATGCTTCTATCCCATATTGCACGATTTGAGGAGAAGGTCACATGGTTTGAACTAACCATGCACCAAATGTGTACCCTTCTTTGGAACTCCAAAACACATTGAACGATTTCCTAGAATAACCCACACAGTTTTCCCTAACTTTGTTCTAGTCATGCACAAGCTGAAAAAACCCTAAAATTTCTTAAACATTCTTAGAACATCCTAAATAAAAAATTAAAATGAAATATGGTCAAATAAAATTAATGTAAGTACCTAAGAGAAATATGGAAGAGATAATTGTCACATCCAGGTATTTCTTTCTGGTACATACATTTATTTGATTTGACCATCTTTCATTTTTTATTTTTCTTTGGGTTGTTGTAAGAGTTTTTAAGAAATTATAGGATTTTCAGACATGTGCACGGTTGGAAAATGGTTAAGGAAAACTGTGAAGCTTATTTTGGAGTCCTATAGGAGGGCGCATAGTTATGATAAACCGTGTGACCTTCTCCTCAAATTGTGCAACATGGAATAGAGGTGTTTCACATGGTTAGAACATGGTATATAAAACTGTGTGGCTACTCAATTATCCCAGAAGGGGGTGCATGGTTGGCACATGGTTTTTCAAACTGTACGATGTCAATTAATTAATCTACATTTTATTTTTAAAACTTTAAATAACTCCATTTGGTTTCATTCATCTTTTGGTGAATTAGGCTCTCAACCTAAGAGACTCCTATAAAAGATTTTATAGATTATTTATCATAACCCCCTCCCACTAAATATACCTCAATGAAGGGATAGAGATAATGACCCCCCCCCAAGTCCCACCTTAAACAGGCTTTGGGTTGGAGACTAGCACTGAGAGTATAAAAAATCTCATAAATGGTAGGCATTACCCACTATAATAAAATAAGATTGAAATATAGGATGAATAAAACGCAAGAAACTCCATGAAATAGTATAAAAATAAATCCAAAAACCATCCCATAATGAAGGTATAATAAAAATAATATGGATAAAAGTATTCAAAAGTAAATACCCAAAAGAAATGCTAAAGCAGTGACACAACAACTATCTAAAAGTCCAAGCTAGTAATGTCCAGTATAGTCTATGTAGTCCTCCTAGAAACCTAAAAATCAGTTTATATATATATGGTGAGAATACAAGTATCCTCAGTAGGGTAACCAAAGTCTCTCGTATATATGTGAAACAAGCATACTAATGCACCTGTGATCAAACAACAAAACCAAACAACACCTACTCGAGTCAACTATCCAAACCCATCCTCACTAAGGAACGCTCAACAAATAATACATATAATTATAATAACATAATAAGAAGCATATTGATAAAGGGTACCCCACACTCCTTTCCCACTGATTTTCCACTCACACTCCAACATCGTATGTCTTGGCACTTCCACCTCTTCTGCATAACATATAAACACTTTCCCATAACACTATCACATCACATCTCACCCAAAGACACCTGGGCCACTGCCCCATAGCACAGTCTCATCAAATCTCACCCCAAGAAACTTGGGCCATCACCCCACAATATGATCTCATCACATATCACCCAAAGAAACCTGGTCCATAACCCCATAACATGGTCTCATCACATTTTTTCTGAAGACACCTAGGCCACCGACCCATAACATAGACTCTTCATATCTCACCCGAAGACACTTGGGCAACCGCCTCACAACACAATCACATCACATCTCGCTTGAAGGAACCCAATCCATCACATAGTGCACTATTAGACCTCAAACCATCACAACCTGTGCATATCTACTCTCCTAGAACAGAGAGAGGGAAAGAGTGGGTAGCTGACAAACCATCCTCATCATCAGGATGTTGGAGAAAACACCCCCATATAAATTTACGAGTGTTAAAACATAGTGATCGATGTGGGTGGGGTGCGTATAGAAATAACAAGGAACATAAAAGGAATATATATATCCACACACACAAGCCCAAATTATGGGTCCAAAATAAGCACTCACCAACTCACAACATACCTACTTTCATTTCCATCTCTAAATGCAGAAATCCATACAGAAAACACAAGCCACAATCCACTTTTTCATTTCATGTAAAACAAACTTTATTAAAACATTCCATGACTTTCATTATTTATCAACAACCACAAAACCCATTATTAGTCCATTCATTAACCATTTATATCCCATTAACCAAACAAACCCATTCCATTTCAGTCATTATTAACTAATTAAATTACTACCTGAGTAACTAGCACAACACATCACATCACAACACAAACAAAAATCACATAAACCTTACCAAGACAACCTGCTCCACATCACTACCATCTCTCAACCACATCACAAACCACCTTTCATCACTATCTCCCCACAACACGACCAAACAAACCATCACATCACCACCCCACAAACTGACTAAATAAACCATCACATCATCTCCCCAAATCATGAGAAAAAAACCATCACATCACTACCCCACAACATGACTAAACATAAAAACACATAAATTTTTTTTTATAGATTTATCAAGGGTTTTTTTATCAAATTCACTTCTTTATTTTAGGGTCTTTATCCCATAATCCATAAATCTAGGGGAAACCATTTTATTATCTGAATATAAGTGGTTATACAATTTCCATTTAGGGTGATACTCGATAACACGAAACAAGGTTTCCATATAAAAACAACCACAATGCAAACAAATCCCCCAACTACCATAATTTTCAATGGGGCGTTTTTTCCATATAAACACAACATCACAATAATATCAAAGCAATAAAAATCATTGGAATAAAACCCATTCACCTTGAATTTCAATTAACCAATTATTTATCTTTATTAATATAGTGAAAACTATCTTTCCAAATATAAACAAAATAAAACCCCTTCTACATGATACACAATAAATAGAAATGAGGGAAAACCTACCTCAAAGAATCTTTTCCAACTCACTACACACCGCAAGGTGAAGAGGAAACGATATAAAACCACAACTTCACATGGGGAAACCACATATCAACCTACACCTCACCCAAGGATCATCAAAATGCATCCCTAGCATACCCAAACCAAAATTTCACCACCATAGTGGATCTTTGAAGAAGAATAATAGAAGGAAAACCATAGGGAAGATAAGAGAACTCATCATAGGTCATTAACAAGAATCCATAGAAACCCAAGGATCAAATTTGGAGAAGGAGGGATATAATATCCTCCAAGATCACATAGGGTTACTCCAAAAATAAGGGGAAGAAGTAATGACCATATGGGTGGAGAATCGATCGAACAAAACCTATTTAAAACAAAGAACTCGCCTAAATTATGGCGTATTATACACTCTTATGGTGTAAAATCCATGATTTCACATAACTCACACCATAAAACAAACTCTTAGGTTGTGAAACATTTTTCCACTAAAAAACATGGAGCTTAAGGCAGGAATTATCTTATGTTGTAAAATAATATCTTATAACGTAAACACCTTTCACACTTATCCACTTGCTAAACACAAGTCATAAATTAGCTAGCTAAACAAGCTGTAAACCACCATCTTACATATAAAATCCCTCTTTTATAGTGTAAAAATCCTACTACAGTTCTGCTGCAACTCTAACTCCACCAAACCTCATCTATCCTCCTTAGAACACCTCTGACCACCTCAAACTGGAAAATTAACGGATTGGGAAGACATGATATGTTACATCAGATACCTCTCAAATGATTCTCGTCCTTCAGAATCAAAACCAAACCTAAAGAAAAGAAAGGGGTACAAACAACCAACCTATGAGATACCTCTCAAAGTTCTCATCAAACCTAAAATGATATCACTATCCAAAATCGCCAACCAAAACACCCACAAACACCCCACACAACCACTACACTACCACCTCTCACCGAGCATAATGCCAAATATCCAGTACCAGCCACAAAATACCACATTTTTCATAACCAAACTGCCACAAAACCATCCAACCTATACATATCCCAAGACAACAACTACTACAACCAACAAACAACAATGCACTAACCGAGCATATAAATTAGGGAATCACATCTTCCATGTCAAGATACTATCCACTTTGGGAGGCACTGACTCACCTATATAGTTTCAATCATGTCAAAGTACAATGAATCTTGATTAGGAATATGGTCATCCCCTTTTCATATGTCAGAAGCTTTATCATGCGTCACACATTAAGGAAAACAACTAATTTGATAAAATAATAAGGTTCAAATATTATATCAAAAAACCAAACAAGTAGATAAAAACTCAAAAAAACTCTGGGTACTAGGAACACATCTATGTATCACGCTCCCAAATACTCTCCTCCATGACACCATGCCTCTATAACACACAAAAAAAGGGAATGGTCCGCCCATACAATACCTTATATCGAAAATCCTAGATATCTACCAGCCACTCCAAAAATTTTGTGTCATCTTTGATATCCAAATATCCCCAATAAATGACATGGAAGTCATCATGAAGATACTAATGAAGCTAAGAGACATGGAAGGCATCTTGAATCTGGTCCAATCATGGTGACAATGACAACCGATACACCACCTTGACAATTCTCCCCAACACCTCAAAGAGTCCAATGAACCTAGGAGAAACTTACTCCTCTTACAAAACCTCCACTACCCACGTTGAGGGGAGACCTTAAAGAACACATGGTATCCAACCTAAAACTCCAAATTCCTCCTCCTATGATTGACATAAGACTTCTATATACCCTACTATGATTTCATCTTCTCATGAATAAACTGAACCTTCTCTGTTGTGCTCTACACCACATCGGAACTAAGAACCGCTGCCTCGTAAACCTCCATATAGCACAACATAGAACAAAACGGATGCCTGCACAAAGCCTCAAAGGGGGCCATGCCGATGGAAGAGTGATAACTATTATTATAAGAAAACTCAACTAAGGGAAAGTGTCATACCCAAGATCCACCAAAGTCTAATATGCACACCCATAACACATCTTACAATATTTGGGTAGTCTACTCCATCTTACCATCCATATGAGGGTGGAAAGAAGTGATGAGGTGTAATTGAGTTCCAAAATCATGTTGCAATTCACTTTATACCTACGAGGTAAAATGTGTTTCCCGATCTAAGACAATGGAATTCAGAACTCCATGCACCTGCACCACCTTATCCACATACCTCTTAGCCAAAATTCCCAAAATTCCTGACTTCTTGATCATAGAGAAGTGGGATGATTTCATCAATCAATCCATGATTACCCATATAACATCAAAAATTCCTTGAGATCGGGGTAAATATTTGAATAAATCCATTGAGATGTCATCCCATTTTCAGTTAGGAATATCCAAAGGCTACAAAAAACCACTGAGAACATGATGCTCAACATTTAACTGCTGGAAAAACAAACACCCTACCACAAAATCCTCCACTTACCGCTTCATTTCAGGCCACCAAAACTAAACCCTTAACCCAAGACATATAATGGAAACTCCTGAATATACTACTAAAGGTGATTTATGAAACTCATGAAAGACTCCCTCATGTATATCTAATAGAACAAACAATCTACCTTAAAACATCATCTAGTTCTGACCATCCTCCTACCATCCTTATAAAGAATTACCATGGAAAACATAATCACAAATCACCTTTGCCTCTGAGTCTCACCATTGAGATTCCTCCACCTGCCACATTAGAGAAGGATTCACTATCATCTGAAACAAACAACCTCTATCGCAAACCACCCTTACATCCAAGTGTAGGGCCGCCAACTACTCCATTGCTATCCAAGCATCTCCAAAAGAAAAACATCCTTTCGTGACTTCCTTCTCAAAGTGTAGGCCAACAAATTTTCCTTTACTGAGGTGTAGAAGATCTCAAAATCACAATCCTAAAGAAAATACATCCACCTCCACTTCCATTGATTTAGTCCGTGTTGATAAAAGATGTACCTAAAAATCTTATGATCTGTAAAGAGCACATAGAACTTTCTAATGAGGTAATGTCACCACAAATTCAGTGCAAAAATAACTACTTATAGCTATAGATAATGGGTGACATAGTTACAATCATGGGAATATATCTTCCTAGACCCATAATAGATCACTTCCTTCTACTATAGTAAGAAAAATTCCAATCCTAAACAAGAAGCATAAAAAACACCACAAACATCATCCCTTCCTATGGAAATTAAAGTATTGATCAATTTCCTCTTAAGGTAGTCAAATTATATCTAAAATTGATCAATTAATATAAAATATTGGTTCTTCCTAGTCAAAGTTTTTAATGGAGTCGCAATCCATGAAAAATCGGACATGAAACTCTAGTAATAGCTTGTGAGACCAAGGAAACTACAAACATCTGCCATGTTATTGGGTGCTACCCAAGAAAAAACTACCTCAACCTTCGATAGGTCCATGAATACTCCCTGATGGGATACTAAATGTCAGAGGAAATGCACCTATTGTGTCCAAAATTTTTACTTGGACAACTTTCCATAGAGCTAGTGGCATTGAATAACCTGCAGAAAGACTCTGAGATGATCGGCATGCTCCTCCTCTGACCTTAGTAGATTAATATGTCATCGATGAACACAGCTATGAACTGGTCCAAGAATTTATGGAACATGGTGTTTATGAGTCCCATGAACACAATTGGCATGTTCATAACACTGAATGACATGACCACAAACTTGAAGTTCCCATACCTGCATCTGAATGCAGTCTTGAGGACATCATCCTCCTCCACCCTCAACTAGTGATATCCCAACCGTAGGTCAATCTTGGAGAACCAAATAACTCCCCTCAATTGGTCTAAAAGACCATTGATCCTCAGAAGGGTATATTGATTCTTTATTGTCACCTATTTCAAGCTCCATTAGTCTATACACAACCTCAAATTACCATTATTTTTCTTGGAGAATAACACTGGAGCACCCCACAATGACACATTGGTCCAGATGAAAACTTTATGCATCAGATCATCTATATTAATTCTCAAATCTCACAACTTATAGGGCAACATTCTATAGGGATCTATCAAAATCAGAGAAGCACTGGGCTATAGATCTATCCCAAACTCAACATTAGTTGAGGGGTTAGTGTCACAGCCCCCTATGGGAAAACATCTGGAAACTCCCTAAAAACCTTGGGAACCTCCACCATCCCAGCCTCTACTAATTCCATTTACAACTCATCCATCAAATAAAAAAGGGGCTCCATATGTCTATCACACACTTGATGACTCCACTCACCAGTGAAAGTTGCACGTTGTCCATCCACATCCGAGAATGTAAATATCCTTCGGAAGTATTATATAATGATACAAATAGAATAAAACTAGACAATGTAGAGGATGAAATCATATGAATAAATATGAATCATGAAAATATCCCCATACGACTGATGCATCTCCATCACCAGCCTATATACCTGACACACATCAAACAAGCTAGTCTGGCCTCCAACTGACACAGTCAACACCAAGGGAATGAAAAGACTTTATATTTCCATTTACAAAGAATGGAATAAATAAAGTGAAAAATGGAGTGTAAATCTCATAAATAAAACAAGGAACAAATAAAGATACTAAACAAACTGATCGTACCTCTAATGATCTCTGGTCCCTCTGAGGGTGCTACATTTACTACACGGAATCGGCCATGCCCGACTCCTCTACCTCTCTACTGACCGCCACCTCCATGACCATGCTCGGGTAGAGGACCTTAAACAGGAGAAACATCACAAGGACAACCTCTACCTTATCCTTCTACTCTCGAAGGGGTATAATCCTACGGTCCCTACTACTGAAATGACCTCACTGACAATTTCTGCTGAGGCTAGTGCTAAACCTAATCAATCCCACCAAAATGAGCTCAAAGAACCATCAGAAACTGGTTCTAGAGATGGAAAAAAACCCCATAGAAAAATCACTATGGACCCAAGACCCTAGTAAAGGAATAGAAACCACTAGCCTCAACACATTGGAAAATAAGTTGCTAAGGTTGACTCCCCACTGGTTAAAACCTCAAAGGTCCTGGAGCCTGAGACCTGTCACTAATAACTTTGCTCCTTGAACAACCCCACTAGATCCCCTATCATTAAAAACATCCTCACAAGTGAATAAAATTGACCGCACCCTCTTCCTTATAAACCTCTAGATACATCAGTAACGTAAAGGGAGTAACTGCATACTAGATATAAGGATATAACACATCATCAAGACGTCTCACACTTGTATCCTCATTCCAAAAATGGACGAGGTAAAAATGAAATAGGTTTTAAACTTGATCCATAGCTCCCATATTGACATAATACCCTAATGAAGAGAAATAAGCTCATGAATCTTCACTAAATTCATGGTTGATAAAAGAAACTCCACCTAAAACTCTTTCTAAAAGTTGACCCATAAAACATCTATCACCTTCCACTCCCCCAGAAACACCATCCACCACTGAAGCATATCTCCTTGAATTTGACTAACTACCAAAGGGACCTAGTACTTCACTAGGGACCGAATCAGAATAAAGCGAATCTCAAGCTCCTCCAACCATCTTTCTTTCTCTACATCGGAAATGCTTCCCTCATAATTCCCCAAAGTCTGTTGCTAAAAGGTGCACAACATCCTCTACCATGGATCATACTCCTAAACTGGATCGGCCCTTCGATGATCAATTGGACTAGCCTATTGAACCTCTATTACCTGAACCACACTCATATGATGACCTAGATCCATTCATGAAAATCAAATAGAATAGCCTAATCATGCTATCATGAAATATTATTAAGATTGGTTTAAATTAATTTATTTCATTTTACTTTATTTTAAATCCCTAGGACCACCCATTTCAAATAAGAACACAATTCATCATGATGCATGTACCACTCTTAGGTTTCTAACTTGAAAAATGGTCCACCTCACTTGGTCATTCAATAAACTCAGAGTTCATGCACCAGATAATGGGGTACCCTAAAATCCTATGTCCTAGCTAGTCTCCCTGATCTATGTCACAAACCAAGGTCAACTGGCACTATTTCCATACCAACCCATGCAATCCTCACTGTGCCTAACTCCAAACTCCATCCTATCCCTCAATAATCACTTTTGATACCACTTTGTCATGACCCCTCCCACTAATGATACTACAATTAATAAAGAGATAGAGAGAGAGAGAGAGAGAGAGAGACAATGAACCCTAATTTCCACCTCCAATAAGCCCTAAGTTGGAGACTACCACCGATGGTATAAAAAATCTCATAAATGGGAGGCATTACCCTCTATAATAAAACAAGATCAGGAGATAGGATGAAGCAAATGTAAGCAACACTATGACATAGTATAAAAATAAATCCAAAAACCATTCCTCAATGCATGTATAATAAAATTGATATAGATAAAAGTCTCCAAAAGTAAATACCCAAAAGAAAAGATAAAGTAGTAAAACAACAAATATCCAAAATTATGAAAAAGTAATATCCAACATGGTCCATGTAATACTACTAGAAACTTGAAAATCAATTTATAAACTTAGGGTGATCATACAAGTATAATCACTAGGGAAACCAAATTCTCTTATGCACATGTTAAAGAAGAAGAATAATTCACCCATGAGAAAACAACATAACCAAATAACACCTAATCAAGTCATATATCAAAACCCATCATCACTAAGGAATGCTCACCAAATAATTTATCCAAGTATAATAACATAATAATAAGTATATCAATAAAGGGAACACCACACCACTTTCACACTAATTTGCTGCTCTTATACCCCAACATCATATGTCCTAGAACTTCCATCTCTTCTGTACAACATATTCCACCACCCTACAACATGGTCACATCACATCTTGTCTGGAGACACCTGGGACACTACCCCACAACACAGTCTCATCACATCTCACCCGAATACACCTAGGCCACCATCTCACAACACAGTCTCATCACATATCACCCAAATACACATGGTCTAATTTCCCACAACATAGTCTCACCACATCTCACTCGAAGACACCTGGGCCATCACCCCACAACACGGTCTCACCACATCTCTCCCTAAGACACCTAGGCTACTGCCCCACAACATGGTCTCATCACATCTCACCCAAAGACACCCGATCTATCACCCCACAACACAATCACATCACATATTTCTCGAAGAAACCTAGTCCATTACCTAGTGCACTATCAGACATCCATCCATCCCAACTTATGCATATCTACTCACTTGAAAGAGAGATTAGGAAAGGGAAGGTAGATAGTCATCTATCCTTATTACTGAGATGTTGGAAAAAAACACCCCCATATAAATGTATGGGTGTCAGCACATAGTGATCAACATGGGTGGGGTGTGTATAGAAATCACAAGAAATATATGAGGTATATAAATAACCACACACACAAGCCCAAACTATGGGGCCACAATAAGCACTCACCAACTCACAACATCCCCACTTTTGATCCCCCTCTAATTGAAGAAATCCACACAACAAACACATGCCATAAACTAATTTTTTATTTTAGGCCAAGAAAAATTTATTAAAACATCCCATTCTTTTCATTATTTATCAAAAATCTCATTCAACCACATAACCCATTATTATTTTGTTCATTAACCATTTCCATCCCATTAACCAAACCAACCCATGTAATTTCAATCATTATTAACCAATTACATTACTAATCAAGAAACTAGCACAACACATCACAACACAGCACAAAAAACACATCAAACTTAACAACCCAACTAACCCCACATCACCACTATCTCTTAGCCACATCACAAACCACCTTACATCACATCTTCCCCACAATACGACCTAAAAAACCATCACATTGCCTCCATAGCACGACCAAAAAAATCATCACATCATCACCCCACATCATGGCCAAACAAACCATCACATCATCTCCCCATAACACGAATAAACATATTAACACATCACAAAATGGTTTACAAATTTAGAAAGGGTATTTTTATCAAATTCACTTATTTATTTGAGTGGAATTATCACACAAGCCATAAATCTAGGGGAAACCATTTTATTAGCCAAATATAATTGGTTAGGCAATTCCCATTAGGGTGTCATCACAATAACACACAAAAAGGTTTCAATATCATGAAAACCACATTGAAAACAAAGCCCCCAACAACCAACATTTTCAATGGGGTTTTTAGATCATATAAACACAACATCAAAATAATATCAAAGTTATAAAAAACATGAAAATGAAACCCATTTCCCCTTTAATTTTAATTAACAAATTATTTATCTTCATTAATCCGGTGAAAACTATATTACCAAAGATAATAAAAAGAAAACCCCTTACACATGATGAACAATAAAGAGAAATGAGGTAAACCCTACCTCAAAGAAGCTTTACCAGCTCGCTGCACACTACATGGTGAAGAAGAAATTCCTGCAAACAACAATCGCACATAGGGAAACCGTGGATCAACCTACACTGAACCCAATGATCATCAAAATTCATCCCTCATACAACCCAAACCAAAACCGAACCACTATAGTGGATCTATAAAAAATAATAATAGAAGGAAAACCATAAGGAAGAGAGAATGACACACCATGGATCACCAATGAGAATCCACTGGAACCAAAGGATTTAATAAGAAGAAGGAGGACTAGAAGATCATCTAAAATCACTTAGGGTTCCTCCAAAAATGAGAGGATGAGGTGATAGATGAATGGGTGGAGAATTTAATGAACAAAACCTATTTAAAACATATAACTTGCCTAATTTATGGCTTAAACCACACATATATGGTGTAAAATACACAAATCTTCATAACTCACACCATAAAACCAACTCCCGGTACATAAAACCTTTTTACACCTAAAAACATGACATTTTAGGTAGGAATTAACTTACAACATAAAATAATTTCTTATTACATAAACACCTTTCATGCCAAGCCCCTATCTAAACACAAGTTGTAAAACAGTAGGCCAAACAGTCATAAACCACCATCTTACTCCACAAATCCCTCTTTTATAGTATAAAATCTTACTAAAGTTCTATTATAGCTCTAGCACCACCGAACCTCATCTATCCTCCTATAAACACCTCTAACCTCCTTAGAAAAGTAATGGGTTGGGAAGGCATGATTTGTTACATCCCTTTCCTCTCAGAGTGTGAATTGATTGAATCTAAGAGCATCATATATATAAAATTTAGGGTATGTTCTCATTCTTTTTAATTATTCATTGTTTTTCTAGATCATACATTTTCTCCTCGAATGGAACCTTAGATCGGGGTTGTTTTTTCTAGATCTAAGGGTTGTAATGTGATCTGATTAAGTTTCTTATAGATCTATCACATAATTGGGAATTATTTTCCATATCTTCATTAATAATTATGCATTCTCTGAGAATCATTATGGTAAGTGATTCCTATCATTTACATTGTTCTAGAAATTGATGAATTGGATATTATTAATTGGGTTTATTAGTTTAGAGTTCCTATTTTCTTCTTAGATCCCTCATCCTCATTAATTTGGATTCTTTGTAATTTTTCGATAATTACAAGTGTTTCAAGGTGGATGTTTTCATAAATAGCCTTTGTTTTATTTACCATCCATGCTTTCTCATTTTGAAATAGTTTTTATAAATTGTTGGATGAAATGATTAGTAGTTCCTGTAAATGTGTTGGTTTTTTCTATTTGTATGGAATAAAATTTCCCTTTAGTTTTATTAGTGAAAAGTGATTTCAAATCATATTTTATTTTGATGGAAATTTATTTCAAAGCATGTGATATTTGGATGAATAGTGATTTAAAGGCATGTTGTGTTTTGATGAAAAGTATTTTCCAAGCACGTTGTATCTTGATGAAAAGTGTTTTTCAAAGAATGATATGTGAAATTGAATGACCTAAAGGTGTAGGTGGTGAATGTTGATTACTTTTAATTGATTGGAATCGGTATAGGAAGATCATATGGGAACTTGAGGTACTTATGAGGGGGATAGAATTGGGACAAACACACTAGTCATGGTATGTTTTTCTTAACAAGTATATACAATTATAACTCTATCTAAACTGTGGATTTCATGAAACCATTAAGGGATTAACTTATTGGGGTTTTATTCCATCCTGTGGCATGATTTTTGTCCTAGGGACTTGTGGTACACACTAGTCATAGACATTCATTGAGGTGCAAGGATCCTAGATATCCCAGTCCTATTGTATCGAAGGAATCAGTTTTCATGTTTCCGCTCTTTGTGAAATAGTTTTTTATTAATGTAATGGATATTTTGAATGTTTGAAATTATTTGTAGTGTTTTTAATGCTTTAAAAGGTAAATAGTTCTTTAAATGTTCTTTAGAAATTAGTTTCTTTAGAATGGTTTTTGCTAAACTATTTAAAAGGGTGAATTTCTATGCTTTGATATAAATTGTGAAAAATGTATTTTATGCCTTTGGTTTGTTAAATGAACATAATTGGTTTACCTTATAAATATTGTTTATGAAACACTTAGTGGTATCTTCTTGGGATTGTTTTCTCACACTATACACTCACCTTTAGGTTGTGTAGATCTTGTTTTATTTGAAGTAGGTAAAGGCAAGGCACCTCATAGCGGTGGAAAGTATCTGTGTTAGCAGGGTGTGGGAGTTTGGTGGTGATATGGTTCACATGGAGATGGGTGTTATCTTATTCTGAGTACTTGTGCTTATTTGTTTTGGTTTGGAACATGTTTTTATTATACTCATTTTAGATTTCAACTATTTGACTATACATGTTATATTGACCTTATTTTATATGTATGCCATTGTCATTTACCTTGGTTTATTTTTGTGGTTGAAACCATTCCTAAAGGTAGTTTTTGAAGATTAGGCACTAGTCTCTAGCCTATGGGGATCAGTAATTCCCTTATGGCCTTACCACAGGCCGACTCAAGTGTCTAATTTAGGGATAACTCAAGTCAGGTCTTGAAAAGTAAGCTAGATTAAAGATCCAATATTAGAGACAACTACCTTGAACTTTATGTGAACTCATCACCTTTGTGAAACACTGCTAGAAAAGGGAAGAAGAGATCCTCACAATCCTATAAATCTAAGATATTCATTATTAAAACCAACACTAGGCATGAATTTGGCCACTATAGGCATATTGGTCAAAATAACTTGAAGGAAGTAGGAGAACAAGAGAATATAATGGGAGAGGAGAGGAAATCCAAGAGAAATCAAGGTTTACCTTAAAGATTTTACACCCAAACTCAAGAATAATCACTAAGGGATCAAGGATTAAGAGATCCACAATTGGGATACCTAGGTAATGTGAATGAGAGGAAAAAGGATGGGAGAGGGCTTAAAATCACACAAGGGGAAGAAAATTAAATTCTTAGTTTTTATGTCTAGATAGATCAGGTCATGGCGTGACCTTTATTAATCACGAAGAATCACTCTTACCCTAAAAATTTACCCCATTTATTGGGTCACATCATGAAACAACCTCCCCCTATCATGGTGTGACACCCCTTATAGAAAAACACCCCAATCCTAGGCATGGCAATGATGCGACCTTCCACCATCACGGTGTGACACCCCTTTTACAAAAACTCCTCAATTTATTGGGTAGGGTCACAATGTGACTTCACTTGGTTGTGGTGCAACCTGCTATGACCCAAAACTATAGCTTACACAACATGTCTAAAATTACCAAAAAACAAAGAAATGGAGGAATAGAGACAAAATTTAATTAATGGAAAGTTTTGTACCTAAAAATAACACCGCATGTGTCATAATTCTCCCCATCATATCATTTTCTAACCCTAGAAAGTTCTTATAACTCCTATTTAGAGAAAAGGTGAGGAAATTACTCCTGCATCAAGGCCTCATGATCTCAAGTATCATAGATATAACTACCACAATACCAAATCTTATAGACTAGTAGAATATATTGAACCCATAAAACACTATAATGATGATTCATTATAAAAATAAGTTTCTCAATGATGGTGATGTTGGGTTCAAAATCCAAATACTCCCACTCTACCACATGAGACGAGTCTAGATGATACTTCTTTAACTAGGATACATGAAACACATCATGAATAGAAGCCATATATGATGGTAAAACTAGCTGATATGCCACTTTCATGAGATGAACAATGATCTCAAATGTCCTAACATACCATGAAACCAATTTACCATACTTTCCCTATTAACGATGACCTATTCAAGGAGAAACCCTAAGGAAAACTTGATCACTAATAACAAAATCAAATGAAAATGAATATAAATATAAGATTTATGAAGGCTATGAGTCATCACCAATCTCTTCCAAATCAACTGAATATTAATCATCATCCCTTAGAAGATTCTCAATCCCTATAAGGAATTCTCACCCAACTCTAACTAATAAAAAGGGTACCATCATGATCATCCATAAAGGGCTTCGAAGGGAGCCATCCTTATTGAGACATGATAACCATTATTATAATAAAACTCAACCAATGGTATATTATTCTCCTAAGAGACACCAAAATCAATCACACAAGCCTAAGGAATATTCTCAAGAATTGGAATAGTCCAATCCATCTGGACATCATTCTGTGGATGATAGGACATGCTCAATTTCAGATGAGAACCTATCACTTCCTAAATACCCTTTTATAAAGAGGAAGTAAATCATGGGTCTTGATTGAAAACAATGTATTAAGGAACACTATAAAGATTAACAATTTATTAGATATACAAGTGTCTAAGATATTTCACTTTTATTGACTCCTTGATAGGAAAAAATGGGATAATTTCATTTACTGGTTGAAAATCACCCTAATAGTGTTCCTATCACAAGGAGACTAAGGCAAGCCGGAATGAGAAGTGGATATAGTAAACCTATTATATTATAATTCTTGAACTTGATTATATAATAGGTAAGGAACCAAGATACAAATTCAGTGATGACCTTATTTATATTGGGCCTTTAATACCGAAATTTCAAATCATAAAACATCTTGGAATCCTTAGGGAAAATTACCCAACTAGAATGATGCTCATATTACATTACTTCTAACCTTAAGGGAAAAGGAACCACCCTTTATGAAACAACCAAAACCATTGGGAGACCAAGAAAAATCATCAAAGATATCCATTCCAATTATAATTACATTAATCCATTAACAGTCTGGATGTGATGCCTACTGAAGCGGAACCCGATCATCCAAAGAGGGTACAACTTGCACACTATCCAAGAATACATGATCATCCTTATATTTTACATCTAGATTGGATTCATTGAATAATACCATAAAATTTCATTCATCTTTTGACCCTTTCATCACTTGAATTGGAAACTTCTATCTCAATTCATCTGCCACCATATTTCCTTTACCTGGGGTGTAGGCTATGTAAGGACCTAATATTTTACTATATAATTTTTTCCTTTAAATAAATACTATGTTAATAGATTGTTTCACATGAAACACCGAACTAAAAGAACCCAAGACATATTAGATAAGAAAATTATAATAATAATAAACCCTATGGTAGATAAAAAGATTATAATCAATTATAAAATCATACAAAATGAGATTAAGAATACTTAATGTTTTAAAAGGGATTTTTTCAACAAAAGTAGTTTTTATTTATATATTGTTTTTTTCAATTAAAATATAAATTTATAAATTTTATATTTTTAATTTTGTAAAATGAAATTCATTTTTTAATTCATTACGTCAAATTATCTTAGGGTGGATTTTTGAGATTTTTTTAAAATAATTGATTTTTAGGTGAATAATGAAAATATCAATTTCGCTAAAAACTGTCACTTTATGGCATTATATTAACACAAGAATGAATTAAAATTTTATGATTTTTTTAATAATATATATATATATATATATATATAATAAGTAACATAAATCATTTAAAAATACTATGTTGGATTTATAAAACACATGTTTAACATTATGGAAACTCAAGTAATATTTCACATTAAAAACTTTTTTTTTATTCTCACATTAAAATGTAGATTTTATCACTTTTAGAAATTAAATATAATAAAATGGGTTTAATATTATATATTAATATGTTCATATTAATTGATAAATTCAATTTCATTTTTTGAGCATAAAAATACGATTCCTAAGATTAAAGTCAATGATCATAATAATGGTGAAATGATTATTTTCAATGAATTGTTTTATTAATGTTGTGTAATTTATATCTAATAAATTAAATTGATATATTTTAAATAATGACTCTAATATGATTTTTAATCACATATATAGTTATATTAAAACACATTTAATTGGTAATCAATGCTAAATAATATTAAGAACACATAATGGTTAAAACATCATTTTTCTACAAAAAAAATATTTATATATATATAATGTTTTAATTTAAAAGTTAATTTTATATTATTTAGAATTTGAATTAGATTAAATAGAGATTAAATTTAGGTTCATCAGAACCAAATTTTGTAATATGGGTTATTTTATATGTTTCTTAAAAGATAGATTACTTGGGTAAAAACTAGTTACCCCATTAAAAAAAGGTAAATGTAAAAATATAAGAGTAAATGACTTAAAACATGTTTGAAACAAGTGTGGAAATGATTTTTTGAAGTTTTATTGACCCAATGTCATCCCAAAATCCATTATTTCAAAATTTTGGAGTCATTAAACCTTGAATAGTGTAATGATATCATTGAAAAGTACAATTTTTTCACAAAAGTGCATGTTTCTTCACTTATAAAAGGGGATCACTTACACCCTTTTAATGATATAATTTTACTTTGAAATATAATTGAACCCATTCCAATTTTTATATCCTAAAATTCCCTTTCATTTACTAAATACCTTGGTCATTACAAGTTATCCCAAGTCCTTCAATTATAATGAGTTCAACAAGAGGAAGTTCAAGGTCTCGACGTGGGTATTACTTACTTCTTACCTTTTATTTTTAACATTTCTCTTCCAAAACTACACTAAACATAGTAATATAATGAAATAAGTATCATTAGTATTTTAAATTTTTATTTTATTAATTAAAAAAAACTTATTTATTCCATCCCACCCTCTTATAAAAATAAAATAACATTGATCATGCGTTGTGCGAACTATCACCACCAAGAAGCGATGTCTTCCATTTTTCACTACCACCTCTCTTCACTAGTTATAAGGATGGAATTGAAGAATAAACATAAAATGTATAATATAATAATAATTATTAAGATATGAATTATAATACAACTTCATTCCCTCTCTTTTTTAGGAAATGAAAATGTTAGTTGTGCGTTGTGCGGACTACCATCTCTACAATGAAACATTTTTTTTCATATTAATTTTCATTATTTATAAAAAACAATTAAAATATAATTAAACAAATTAAAAAAATCTAAAAAATATCCTTATTATTATGTTATAATGAAATTATACACTTCCTTAACCATACCAACCCATCAAGTTATGTCATGTTCTTATTTGGGTCAGTTTAACCACCTATAAGAATGACACTATAAAACTCTATAATGGATGACTATGAGAACTTAAATACTAATATAATTATAATTTAGTAAGAAAATAATTATTGTTTTATGGTTCTAAAATTTTTATATTATTTATTAAACTTATTATTAAAATACTATCTTTGATTTAAAAAATTATCGAAATAATCCAACACCTATTCAATTTTCAAACAAAATCACAAACGTAAGAAAAGATATAAAATAAATAAATAAAATATGATAATAAAATATCCTTAGTAAGTTAAAAATAAATTAAAAATAAATAAATAAGGTTTATAATAGGTATTTAATAAACTTAATTTGATTATTCATGAAGTTAGGCGCATGCGTAGAGCGAACCAAGACCACAATAAGGGTTTCTTGTCTCAAATTTTAACCTCTGAGACATATTTATTATTATAATACATGTTTTATTTGGAATGATGTATCTAATACCCCTTTAATATTTTTACCATGATCCTATCATTATTCATGGAATTTAATTTTTCATTTTAAACCACATCTTTTAATGGGTTTTGACTTGAAAGTTTCTAACATTGTAAGGGTTTGTGTTAACTTAATTTTCTTCCATTGAGTTCCAAACTTTCTTATTGAACACTTTGGTTACAATTTAATTTATTATAACTAAAGAATAATTTTTATTTTATTTCATCATTCTTTTCCAAATTTCTACAATTTTTCCTCATAACCTCATTATTAAATGATCATTACCTCGAATATTATGTTGATTTGAAAGGGTTTCTTGGTATAAATTCCTATTTCTTGAGACATACTTATTTTTATGCACCAATTTAATTTTATATGGTGCATATAATACCTATTTCTTATATTATATCACGAATTATCTTTCATTCATGGTATATAAAGTTCAATTTCAAGCTCTTTATCCTTCAAGGGTTTTGATCTAAATGATACTTAAGTCAAAAGGTTTCTTTTCCCAACCTCATTTTAAAATCGAGATATCTCAAATGTGATAAACCATCTAGGGAATTTGTAAATTATTTCCTTCCAAGGTAATAACTATTTTATTCCTCTATGTTTATCCTTGGTGATATTTTATTTCTATTTACCTTTATTTAAAATTAAAGTAATATAATCTTTTAAAGTGATGCGGTTTTCAAAAAAAGAATTTTAAATTATAAAAAACAAAATTTCTTTTTATGCTCGTATTTTATCTTCAAATCCAAATTTTTTAGATAACCCTATATTTATTTTGAAAATTAGAAAATATCATTTTCAATTACCTTGAATTTATTTATAAATGTTTTAAATGAAAATCAATTTAACATAATCCACATGGTTTGTTTTCAACAAAAAAATATCTTTTCACGTTTCTATGTGAACATATATTTCTACCACATTTGTCATTTATACAAAAATTTCTCTCTACATTTTAATGGTTTCTAAAATAAATTATTTTTATCCTAGTTTTATAAAATATTTATTTTAAAATTATTATAAAATATTAAAGATATTTTTTATTTACAAAGTGATTTTTTTCTAAAACTCCTAAAATTTGTTTTTTATCTATGTCATTGTCCTTTTAAATATATTATAATTTATTAGGGATATTCTTCAAATGATACCATACACCATATTTTTATTAACAACTTATGAATTTTCTTCTCTCTTGGAGGATTGATCCATCACTACCTTTATCACACCTAATCATCTTTTATGTATAAATATGAGTTTTCTTCTAATGCTTTTCCTCTATGAATACTTTATATCTCCTTCCTATGATTAAAGGGTGTTCACTTAGATGTCATGAATAGATTTATTGGAGAAATTATTGACTTAATTATATATCCTTTATCTATATAGTGTAAATAAAATATGATCTATTAGCTTGATTGAGGGTTATTTACCTAAAACGTTACTGGATATCTTTGGATAATCATTTATTTTCCATAGGTATATCATGTTGCGATTATTAATTGAAATTTTAATGATTTCATCATGTGAAATCCACTTGAAAAGGATATAAAACCCATTTTATTTCCATGTTTCCTTTATGATGTGATGAATGAAACCCAATTTTATTCCCATGGGTTATTTATGATATGATGAATGATTGATTTCAATTGGAACACTTAAGTATGAATGAATGATAGGTGGGGTCTTATATATCCCTCCAATGAATTTTTTAAAAGTTAATATCTTGTGAGACATGTATAATCAAGAAAAATTTAGTTTCTTGCAAGCATGGGTGCAAGTGTGTGACCCATGAATGTGATAATTCTATTTTCTAATGTTTGTTCCACAAATGTAAGTTATGTTGATACTACGATTGATAGGCCAAAACAATGTACAATTTTTTTATTCAAATTTCAACCATTTTAGGTGATTTTCAATGTTAAAACCCTTGAATTACAATGTTTTAATTAAATGTGGGCATTTATGATGATAAGAATAAAAATGGATTTAAAAGAGTAAAAGAATGTGCTTTTTGTATTTAGAATTAATTTAAGAAACTTTGATGAAAATTGGTTGATTTTTTTCTGAACTCTTTTAATGGTGTTTATGTAAAAATAGGCTAGTAGGCTCACTACCACCCCATGCATGCACCGATGCTTGCTGCTCTCCTCCACCCCATTCATGCACCGCTGCTCGCCGCTCTCTGCCACCCCATGCGTGCACCGCCGCTTGCCCCCCACCATCACCCCAGGCCTACACCGCTACTCTCTGCTCACCATTACACCATGCATGCACTACCATTAACCACTCACCACCACCCCATGCATTTACTACCACTTGTCTCCACTACCCCATGTATTCATCGCCACTCGCCTCTCACTGCCACCCATGCATACACCGCTACTCGCCGCTACCCCATGCATGCACCATCGCTCGCTGCCACCCCATGAATGCACTGTCGCTCGCCACCACTCCATGTATGCATCACCGATCACTGCTCAACACCACCCCATGCATGCACTACCACTCGCCGCTCTCCCCTACCCCATGCGTGCACCGCCTCTCACCGCTCGTCTCCACCCCATGCATGCACCAATGCTTGCCACTCACTGCAACCCTATGCATGCACCACCACTCACCTCTCCCTGCCACCCCATGCATGCACCGCCACTTACCGCTTGCTTCCACCCCATGCATGCATCGCCACTCACGTATCACCACCCCCATGCATGCACCACCACTCACCTCTCACCACCACCCCATGCATGCACCGCTAATCACTGCTCACCACTAACCTATCCATGCACCAATGTTCACCGCTCGCCGCCACCCCATGCATGCACTGCCGATCACCGCCACCCCATCCATGCACTAATTCTCACCATTCCCTGCCACCCCATCCATGCACCAATACTCTCTCTCTTCTCATCCCCCATTATTACATTTTTATTTTAATTCATTCATCTACCATTCTTCCTATTTTATTCTCACTCTTTCTCTTCTCCTTCCATCAAATTCCACCATTGTGATCTCTTACTCTCAGAAATGAGAGGATGACCTTGAGTCTTGGACTTAGGGGAGGTTAATGAATTCTTGAATTTTATTTAAAGTTTAATTTTAAGTTTGTAGATAGAATTGAGCAGCATGAATGGGTGAGGCGAATGTCCCCGATGTGGTGACTACCCCCAATGACACACAACTCAGTCTATCTTTATTATTTTATTTAATCACTTTTACCTCTCTCCATTAGTCAGTTCTTCACAAGTTGGAGTTGAACTAATCAATGGATTAAACAACATAGATTGAGATGGGTCCTGAAAGATGGAATCTCCTGGACTAAGGAGTGTTATCAACCTTGATTAAAGGATGAGGTGGAATTGAGAGTGCTTAGGAATTCCATGATATTCCATAATTTCTAAATAAATAATAATAATCCAAACATGAAATTTCATGTTTGGATTATCAAACAAAAATAAAAAAACTAAAGGAGGATAATGATTTAATCCAAAACTAAACTCAAGACAAAATCCTTTCTTTCTTATATAATTATGTTATGCATTTCATGATAGTTTAGAATTCCATATTGCATGTCAATTGATAAATAATAAAAAAACCAAAAAAATATTTCCATTAAATACATAAAACTACAAAAATAAGTATAATATGTGATTTAGATAAATTAGGTGAACAAATTAAAAGGTTCTTCAAGTGAGATGACACTGTTCAACCACTATGCTTCACTAAGAAAAATATATAATTTTTTTGACCGCACC
The DNA here is from genome assembly GCA_963277665.1 of Viscum album. Taxonomy (NCBI): domain Eukaryota; kingdom Viridiplantae; phylum Streptophyta; class Magnoliopsida; order Santalales; family Viscaceae; genus Viscum; species Viscum album. Next base: position 972,055,201 of record OY728127.1, on the reverse strand, counting down.
CCATGATATGCGTGCATCAACACTCTCATGGATCATGTTTATTGACTAATGTTTCCACACTTTTGATTCATGAACTTTTCCTTATTACATGAGAAATGTTCACATGTTTTGTAAAATAAGTTTCCTATATAACTGGTCCTCAAATAAACTAAACTAAAATTTTATTTAGTTGTATGATATTATTGTGTGATGTAATAATAATGTGAAATTTTTGATTGTTTAGATTGTATAATCACACTTGGTATAAAATTTGAATTATAAGTGTATGTGTTTTTAGCACTAGACCCAGGAGTGCAGGTTTTGGGTACCATAGTAGGTATTAAATGAGTGTTTAGTTATTTTTGGGGATTAGTTTAGTTATTTTTGGGATTAAGGTGAGAGAAAATTAGAGAAAACCCTAGTAAAAAATCTAAGGTATAAGTCTATGTATAGGATAACATCCTAAAATTTTGGTAAATTAGATATTGTGTGGTTATCCTAGAAATTACACCCTTGTATGAATACTATAAATTGATGCAGGCTCAGGAACAGATGTAACTAGGGGTAATAAACCTGAAATGCATGGATATGGTATTAACTTAATCATTACCTCATGCACAACAATTAATATTAACTGCATAACTAGTTTGAAACTCCCAATTAATATGCTATGGTTAATGAACATTATATTTAATTAACCATTTTGAAGGATTTAAGTATGATGTTAACTAATTAAGTTATATAAAATAATATTAAAATTACCATGGATAACCAGGGATTGAACAAAGAGATTCATAGGTTGAACCAAAATTATATTATGTTAAAAATGAAGGTGTTATAGGTTAAGACATATTCAGATTAATTTTTTCACATTCATATTCTGGATATTATCATAACCATTTTGGTTTTAGTATTTGGTTGAAACAAGACCAAAAAAATGAAGCTGAGAAAAGTATATATCTAGAAACCACTATGTAATATAACCTAATAAGGTGGAATAATTAAATGGTTTATGATCTTAGTATATGCCTAATATGATGGAAAAAGTGAGATTCCTAGTCATACCTAAGTTAGGGAGGTAGATATCTTAATAGAAATTAAATCTTGAAATTCATATATATTTTCATTAGTGAGTGATGTTTATTACAAAATTTATGAGGATTATGTGGAACATATAAGGATTTTATTTCAGTAATTTTTATTTAAAGGTTTGAAAACATATATTAAATGATATCAATAACATTAAAAATATATTTCATGTCAAAGTTATATTTTTTAGTATAACTATTGGAGAATACATGATTTTAAGTATGGATAACTCTTGGTTTTAATATATGATTGATTTTCAGATAATAAAGGATTTATTTATTTTGAGAAAAGTGAGTCATATAGTATTTTTAACCATTTAATTGATTACTGATTTAATGAAAAAGAGATCCATGATATTTTTGGTTACGTTTATAACATTTTTGAGATTATGATATATATATATTGACTAGTGTGTGAATTTATAAACTAGTGTAAGTAGATTTTGAGGGTTAAATATATAGTTATTTTTTATATTAATATATGATTTCATTGTGGTTTAATGTATTTTATATTCAAATGGTTTTTATAGAGGTATATTTTGTAGAATTTATGATTAGGGTATATACATACTTGTGTATATGATTGTATGAAAAATTAATATTGTTTTAAAAAAGATAAGTAATTTGATATAGCCTAAGAGAGTAAGATAAATTTCATATTAAAAGTTATATCCCATATGATAAATATGTCAACAATGCCCTCACATACTTTAAATAGTGATTAATAATTAAAATTTCAAGGACATAATTTATTTAAGGGGGTAGATTATAATGCCCCATGATTTTACTATATAATTTCTTTTCCTTTAAATAAACACCATGTTAATAGATTGTTCCACACACAACACCAAACTAAAAAAAATACAAGTCATATTAGTTAAAAAATTATAACAAGAATAAAACCTATGGTAGATAAAAATATTATAATCAATTATAAATGCATGAAAAATGATATTAAGAACACTTAATGTTTTAAAAGGGTGTTTTTCAAAAAAATAATTTTTTCTTTATATATTTTATATTTATTTAAATACTAAATTTATAAATTTTATAAATTTAATTTTTTTAAAATGAACTTAATTTTTTAATTAATCATGTAAAAATTATCTTATGGTGATTTTTTGATATTTTTCTAAAATAATTGATTTTTAGGTGAATAGTGAAAATATCGATTTTTCTAAAAACTATCAATTTTATGACATTATTTTAATATAAGAACAAATTAAAAGTATATGAACCTTTTTGATAATATATATATAATAAGTAATTTAAATCATTTAAAAATACTATGTTGAATTTATAAAGCACATTTTTATCATTTTGTAAACTCAAGTAATATTTTACAATAAAAATTGTTTTTTACGCTTACATTAAAAATTAGATTTTATCACTTTTAGAAATTAAATATAACAAAATATATTTAATATTTGATATCAACATGTATATATTAATTGATAACTTAAATTTAATTTTTGAGTATTAAAATGATATTACAAAGATTAAAGTTATTGACTATGATAATGGTGAAAGGGTTATTTTCAAAGAAATGTTTTATTAATATTATGTAATTTTTATATGATAAATTAAATTTATATATTTTAAATAATGGTTATGATATTATTTATAAACACATATATGATTATATTAACACAAATTTAATTGGTAATCAACTCTAAATAATATTAAGAACATATAATAGTTAAAACATCATTCTTTTTACAAAAAACATTTTCTCTATATATAAAATGTTTTAATTTAAAATTTAATTTATATTATTTATAATTTGAATAAGATTAAATGGATATTAAATTTAGGTTTATCACACCCAAATTTGGTAATATGGGTTATTTTATATGTTTATTAAAACATATGTTACTTGGGTAAAAACTAGTTACCCCAATAAAAGAAAAAAATGTAAAAGTAAAAATATAAGAGTAAATGACTTAAAAATTGTTTAAAACATGTGTGGAAATAATTTTATGAGGATTTATAGAACTAATATCACCTCAAAATCCATTATTTTGAAATTTTGGAGTCATTGACCCTTGAATAGTGTAATGATATCATTGAAAAGTAAAGGGTATTTACATAAACACCATTTTCTTAAATGATAAAAGGGGATCACTTCCACCATTTCAATGCTAAAATTTACCTTTGAAATATCCTTTAACCCTACAAAATTTTCCCATCCTATAAGTAACTTAAATTTTATAAATCACCCTGTCACTATAAGTCATCCCAAGTCCTTTAATTATAAAGAGTTCATCAAGAGGAAGTTTAAGGTCTCGATGTAAGTACTATTTAGTGTAAAATTGGATGAGCCCGTAAGGGGCACAACGCGGCTTAGGGTTTTCTCGTCTTAACCTATCTACTCGGTTGGGTTATGATTCCTTCCTCGATCTCCCCAGCGTGTTCACGGTGCGGCGGTTTTTTCTGCAGAGAGGGTGGCCAGGTCTTCGGTGGGTTCTGGGTCGGTTTCCAGATCCTCTGCAGCGTGGGGTTGAGATCCGGTGCAACCTTGGGGGTCATGGTCCTTCTCTGTGGCGATGGGGTCTAGATCTGGTGCGTCGGGGCAGAGATCCGGCACGTGTTAGGGTCTTTCCTGTTCTTTGCATTTGGGTTTCGATTCGATGCTTTTGGGTCTAGATCTTGTCTCTCTGCTGTGTTGGGGATGTGCTCCGGTGCTCCTCTGGAGTTACGATCTGTGCAACATGGGGTTGATCTGGTGTGACGTCGATCTGGTGCTCCTGAAGCTTCAGGGTCATGCTTCGATCTTCTGGGACTTTCCTTCTTCTTCCACAGCGGTGGGGGTAGCATATTCTTCTGTGGAGTGGAGTCGCGATCCGACCTTCACAGCGAAGGGGGTCGTCTTCCAGTTCCGCGGCAAAGGGGTTGTTCCATCGGATTCATTGAGTACTGGTCGAGGTTCCTTGGTTGTGTTTTGGTATTTTCTTGTAGGTTTGAGGGCGGCGACAGGTGTTGTAGTGATGATTGTGGTGGTTTTTGATTTGGTAATGTCTGTGAGATGTTTGATTGGTTGTGAAATCGGTGTTCTACAAGTTATTCGGTGGTGGTTTGTTGTTGGAGGTTAAATGGATGGTCTTTGGGGAACCCAGAAAACCTACAAGGTTTGCTTTAGAGGAGGATAGAGCTGATTGTGTTCATCGTGCATGAATTATCGGACTTGGAATATTGAGAGGGTATGGCGTTTCCATCGGTACCGGGCCCATGTATTCTTGCACGTGACAGCTTACTGAGTAGCCATGCTTTGGTGGAGGCGTGTCTTAATGATATTGATGATGGGTAGAAGCATTTCTTTGTAGTCTTGTTCTGGGTTTCAAACCTCTTGTTTTTCAAATCTTGTTAATGTCTTGATGTCTTGAAGTCTTGGTTTTCCCCCATTTACCCTTAAAAGGGGTCTTATCTAAAATCAATAAGAAATTTTGGCCTTCGGGCCTTTCAGTCAGTCGATGTAAGTATTATTTACTCCATACCTTTTCTTTTGAATATTTATCTTACAAAACTACCATAAAAATAATAATATAATAAACTAAGTATCATTATTATACCAAAAAATTATAATATTAATGTAACAACCCTTATTTATTCCTTAACATCCACTTAGAAAAACAAAATAATGATTATTCTTTGTGCAAACTACAACCTCCACGAAGTGACGTCTTCTGTTTTTCACCACCACTTCTATTCACTAGTTATTAGAATGATATTTAAGAATAAATGTGAAATATATAATATAATTAGTATTATTAAGAAACAAATAATAAACCACCATCATTACCTCTCTTTCACCAGGAAATGAAAACATTAAATGTGCATTGTGCGGACAACCACCTCTACGAAGTAACATTTTTCAATTTTCATCTTGATTTTCAATAATTATCCAAACCACTTAAAATATGATTCAAAAATTTAAAAAATCAAAATAATATCATAATTATTCTATTATAATAAAATTATACACTTCCTTAAACACACTCACTCAATGAGTTATAACCTATTCTTGTTTGGGTCGGTTTAACCACCTACATGAATGACATTATAAAACAATATCATGAATGACTATGAGAACTTAAATAATAATATTTTTATAAATTTTTAAGAAAAAAATTATTATTTCATGGTTCTGAAAATTTTATATTATGAATTTAGCTTATTATTAAAATACCATATTTAATCACCAAAATTACCAAAATAAGTCGAAACCGATTCAAATTTCACATAAAATAACAAAGATAAGAAAAAACAATATAATAAATAAATAAAATATGATAGTAAATGGTCCTTAGTAAATTAAATATAAATTAATCTGGTTTATAATAAGGTATCATATAAACTTTATTTGATTATTTAGTAAGCTAGGTACATGCGCAGAGCAAATCAAGACCATGGTAAGGGTTTCTTGTCTCATATTTTTACCCCTTGAGACATATTTCTTATTGTGTACCATGATTTTTGGTAATGGTGCATCCAATAATCGTTAAATATTTTTTATCCTGATCATATAATTATTCATGCTATTTAATGTTTCATTTGAAACCACATCCTTTTGGGGTTTTGACTCGATTTTTTGTAAAATTGTAAGGGTTTGGGTCAACTCAATTTTTTTCTGATGAGTTAAAACTTTCTTATTGAACTATATGGTTCCAAGTTGATTTATTATACCTAATGAATAATTTTTATTTTTTTAATCATTATTTTATAGTGTTCAATAGTTTTTCCATATCTAAAACCCTAATATTTTAAAAGAAGGACATTATGTTTATAGCGTATAAAACATACAACACCGAGCTTAAATGAACCATGAAATATTATTATTTAAATATGGATGTTATAACCCAGCCATTTAATGGGAGGGTATGAATAAGAAATATCAAATTATGAGATATATATAAAGGTATTAATAAATAAAAATGTGTTGATTAATTATTAGGAAATAAGTATTCAATTTTTTTTTATTAAATTCATATTATGATTAAAAAATACGTTTCCTTCAAACATGGTTTTTATTTATTTTTGTTAGAAAATATTATAATTAATTATTGAAAATTTGAGAAAATATATTTGATAAAATGAAATTAATTTTTGAAATAAACATGTGAAAATTATATTAGAGTTACTTTTTAAAAATTTTCTGAAAAGATTGATTTTTCGGTGAACAATAAAAAATACCGTTTTTATTTCAAACATTTACAAAGTTTATTTTATTTTAAATGATTTAAAGTAAAATTATTTATATTATATTATTAACAATCCAATTAAGTTCATTTTAATCTGTTTTATGGTTGAATTTAGTATAAAAACATTTTTATACATTAAAATTCATTTTTTATGAAAAACTATTTTTCGTTGCATTTTGTGGATTTATATTAAATTAATTTATGAAAATTATAAAATTTTGATCTTGAAAAATGGAATCCATATTTTTAATCATGAGGTAAAATTTGGTAAATAGTACCCTTTTATTTTTTGTCATTATGAATAGTAACCTTGGTAAATACTTGTCACTGTAGTAAGGGTAAAACGAGTAAAATAGGGTTAAAACATTGGGATATGGATTTAAAATTTATCTAACACTTGAATTTATCATATTTTATGGGTTTATTTCATAAAATTTCATCCAAGTATCAAATATATGTCCACTTGGTTCTATATTTATTTTATTATGATATGAACATTAATTTAAGTAAAAGATAAAGTAAAAAATGCCACACTTTTGACTTTAATATCTCTAATATTTTATCATAAGGGTAAAAAGATGTTATGTTCAATTATAAATTTTTATATGAAATATAAATTAATTATATTTATCACAATAATTTATCTTTAATTTTTAATTATTGAATAATTACCCTAAATGCTTACACAACACCGACATAATATTTATTCAATCAATAGAAAAATAAAATAAATGATTTAAAAAAAATAAAAAGTAATACAACTTTCATGAATTACTATGTTAAATTAATTTATTAGATAATTATAAAATATTATAGATGTGTTAAAGGTTCAGATTAAAATTCCATTGTTGTCATATTGTGTTTAAATTCAAATTAAATGAATAGTGTCAAAAATGACATTAATGGTTTTTATGAAAAATAATATTTTATTAAATTATTTAAAAATTATAAAAAATATTGAATGAGGAAAATTAGGATGATAAATGGTGTAAAATATAATCCATTTTCCATTTATGTTCCAATTCTTACCTTATAAGTAAAATTATAACCTTTTAAGAGTGAAAAATTCATTACTGTAATTAAGGTTAACATTGGTTAACTAAGGGGTTATATCAAAATATAAGGTTTAAAAGACTACATAAACCTATAAAAATTTTATTGGTTTATGGGATTTAGACCAAATAATACCTTATGTTTGAATCTATTGACATTTGGAATCATTTATCTAGATAATGACTTTATTATATTTTTATCTTTTAAGAAATTCCAAGAGTTTCCCTATCCTCACTTACAAAAGGGCACCCATATATTCTCTTATTTACACCACTTTGATCCATCTATTTCAACCAAAAATTGCCTAATTCTATTATAAACTTACCTATAAATTAATTTTAGGTTTTGGTATTCTCAAATACCATTCTAAGGGTCCTAAATATGGGATCTAATGGAGGTATACTAAAGAAGTGGTAATCATCTTACCCGACCTCTCTCAATTTGATTCTTCTTATAACTCCTCTAAATCTATGATATTATTCATAAAATAATAACTTAAGTATCCTAAATATAGTAAAATTTTATTATTATTATGTAATCACCTTTATCCACCCTATTTTTTATCAAATGGTAAGTGAAAGTATCGCTCGTGCGTATGTATGACTTACCATATCCACATAGTGATACAATTCATTTTCCATCACAATATTTAATGGATAGTTATTATGATGGGTTTAATGTTTATATATTATATTTATGATATAATTATGCTTCTAAAAAATAATATCTTATCTACCTACTTACCTTCCAATCAGTTGTAAAATGATAACGTCGCTAGCGCATACGTGTGGATTACCACCTCCACGAAGCGATATAATTTTCTTTTAATTTTTTATTTACATGGATGGTAATAAGGATAGATTTAATGAATATATATGATGTATATGATATAATAATAATTCTATAAAGGTTAATTATTATTTAAATTTCTTTTGTTTCATCTGTTGAAAAATGAAAACATCATTCATGTATACGTACGACCTACCGTCTCAATAAACGGTGTCATTCATTTTTCTATCACTATATTTTATGGATGAATATATATATATATTATGAAAATATATATGATATTTATTGAGTGGATCCTTTAACCACTTTATGTTTTAATAATTACAGATACTTATGTGTTTTATTTCCTTTTAAAGTATTAATACTTTGAATTGTAAATTAATTAAAGTATGCTTAATCTTGATCATATAATTTTATTCATTACTTAATTTATCATTATATTTCATGTTTTTATTTTAATAACTTGTTCTATAAGTTTTATTTTGAGTTCCTAGGATAAATAAGTCATTTTTACCCTTTAAATATCATTTATACATATTTTCTACTATTCCTGTATAGAAAATACACTATACACTATGTATCCAAATTATAAACCATGTAGATAATTTGAAATTCACATAGTCGATTTATGAACCACATAACTGATTTTCCAAAATTGATCACTCTATATATTTTTACTATATCTTGATATAAAGAACTCCAAATTATTTGATTCTTTTTTTTGTAAATTTAAGAGTATTATAAACATTTAATTAGAAGACATTAACTTATGATTCTATATTTCTCATGTCTTAAAGTAGGTTTTTAGTCACTATATATTTTCAGTGTGATTTCTGCTATTTTTCAGAATTGTTTTACTATTATTTTTTATGATAAAATTTATTATAGAAATACTATTAATGTGAATTTTTATTCATTATAAAGATAATTAAATTATATAAATATAAGTAAAAAGGAATAAAATCTCATTCTACCTTTAACAAGGTTTATTTTAGGTATGAAAATTGAAAAGTCAATCTATTATTAGTTTTTAAGAATTACCTTTCATGAATGACCTATGTGAGAAGTTTATATACATGATAAAATCACCTATATGATGAATTCACTTACCCGAATCACCCAAATTAATTTAGTTACATAAATTACCTTATGATAATTTTCCTAAGTCAAGACACCCATGTGAAATTTGCTTATGTAGTTCAGTGAAATCCTATTGGAAATTATACTCTGTTTTCTATTATGTTTCATATATTATTTTTTCATGTTTATTTCATATATTTAAATTTTTTAATGACTTTATAAATACATATTAATTATTTAGAAGCTATTTGAACTATTTTTCACCATTTTAAACATGTTTTTATGAAGATAAAAACAGTTCTATTATCATGAATGAAATTTACAGCTTGAAAATCAATTTTTTATTATTTTATGTTGTTTTCTATGTTTTTATTATTTATACATTAATATTAGTTTATATTAAACTCATTAAAATTGTTTTAATATCTTTAATGTGATGTTATTAATTTTTAATATTCTTTGTATGTTTACTGCTCATTTTAAATGGAAGATTTTTGAATTTCATATTTCAAATTCAAACTTACTATTTTCATGGGATATTTCATTTACCTATTCTTTTTGAGACTATTTAAATTATTTAATGGATTATTTAAAATTGGTTTGAATCAGTCTCAATTGTTTTAAATTTTGGTCATGAGTTGAGTGATTATTATACAATAATAATATTATTTTTTCTTTCTGTATCTCCCCTCTTTGATAATCCATTATTATTCTATTTGAATTTTAAATTGTCTAAATAATGCTCGACTATGTTGAGATTATTTATTTTATAAAGGTATTTGAGATTTTATACTATAAAAAAGCATAAAATTGAAATAATTCTGATACAATACATCTTTGATGAGCGCTTTCATATTTTTTAGGTGATATAGTGTGAAGAGTGTGGTGGTGTTGATACCGCAAAGTGTTGTACATTCTATCACTGCTAAAAATTTATCATACTACTAGATAATATCTCAAGGGATGAATAGAAATGTCTATGAATTCTTCTACAACATTGAAGAGACAATCAATTTGATCAAACAATCAAGAACTAGTACCTATTTTTTATTCTTCTTCTATCTATTTCATTATGATTTCTTGAATTTATAAAAATTATTCACATCTATCAATTGATTTCAATTTATATTTATAATTTTATATAAAAAATAATTCTCTATAATTGGGTGGTGACTCTTAGATTATAAATATGTTACCATTCATGTTGCGACTCATAGTATCCAAATTCAGGGTTTTAATTAGGTTGTGTCTCCCCATACAAAATTCATGTGTATGGTTATTCTTACACTAGAAAAAGTAGTTTGTAATTAGGTTTTAATTCCCCTTTAAAAACCAGATAGTTCATAACATATCTATGACTGAGTAGAGAGGTGTAAGAGTATATTAAGTTCACTTTGGAATGAACTATTATAAAAAACATAATTACATTCTTTATTTTATTTTTTATTCTAATTAATTCTACTAATTAACTTTTATTTTTAATATACCTCCTTAAAATTTTAATCTGTTCTATTCACCCACCTATAGATCTTCTGTCATCATCCTCACCAACCTAACAATTTGCATCAAAGGCTATACCTTGTTTAAGGACAGTTTAGCTCTATCATTATTTTTCCCAATACCAAACAATTCGTATCAAATCTTATTCCTTTTAGAATTTAGTCAATACTTATATAGAGTCTATTATTTATATTTTATTATGCTAAACTATTCCTAGATCTCACAGTTTCAGGAAAATATCTATAAGATAGCAGGAATGAATGAAAATGATGGATGGATTCCTCAAAAGACACCCCACTTTTATGAAATTGATTATGGTTACTAGAAATCAAGATTAGAGGTATATCTCAAGCAGTTAAGCATAAAACATTGGTCAGTCATAGAAAAACCTTACAAGCTTCTAGAAGCAAACCTATATACTCTCATAGAAAATGATACTACCAGATATGTTTTAAATTAAAAAATAGTAAATATTTTATATTTTTATATTAATAGAAGTGTCTTTAATCATTTGTCTGCATGTAATATAGCTCATAAGATTTGAAATATTTTACAAGTTACCCACCCTAGCTCAGACAAGCTGATTATAAAAAAACTCAGAATACTTCGAGTGGAGTAAAAATATTTTAGGATGGGTGAAGATGAATGTGTAAACCAAATATTACACCAATTCACAAGTATTGTGAATGAAATGAATTCCCTTGGAGAAGTTTTAGAGAACCTCGTACTTGTTGAAAGAGTCTTAAGAGCTCTACCCAAGATATGACATGTAAAGAAGGTTGTGATTAATGAAAGTAATAATTTAAAATAATAAACATTGGATGAACTCATCAGATCAATTATGTAGAGACTCATGTTTTGACCTGTAAGACTTTGGAATATTTCTAAGAATATTTTCAAATCCAGGAAATGAGTCGGCATGGGAATCTGAGGACCTGAGAGCCTCGACGTGGTGATTTTAAAAATATTAAATATATTTCATCACACCTACATATTTTCTCTTAAAATATAAAATAACTCATAATCAGAGTCTCAGATCAAAAATCTAAGGCCGCAGTTGAGATTAGAACGCCATGTTTTCCTTGGGAGCAACCTAAATTTGTCTATACCAGATGTTTTGGTCAGAGATGAGTTGGTGGGGTGTTTCATGGTGGATTAATTGATTAAATAGAAATTTAATTAATTAATTAATTAATCCTAAAACTAATACCTCCCCCTACCCCTCTCACGCTGGGTGCATGATACCAAAGAGGAGCCAATTCTCTCCTATCTTTTTGTTAATGATGGAATCAAGCCAAAATTAAAGCGTCAAGGTGTTTATGATCTCATTTTTTGATGCATATCGCCATCATATTGAGAAGCAGAGCAATCCATGCATCACTATTCACTCGAAGCTTTGACGTTTCTCCCTTGAGGTAGGCGGTTTGAGTTTTCATCTTGATCCCCATTGTTTTTTCTTTTTTCAATGTTGTAGAGCCTAAATACAGTTGCTAGTGATTCCTGCTAGGTAGATCTGTGGGTTTTGGGTTAAATATGGGAGAATCGGGAGTTTCTGCAGGTGATCCTTGATTGGAAATACCACCCACATGATGTGTATTCTAGAGAGACATGCCATTTATCCCTTTCTTTTTGGGGAATATGATCTTTGGGGACTACACACCATGTATCAGAGTTACACTCCATGTAGGGACCCAAACCGTGTGACCATGGGACATGGCTTGGGAAGCTGTGTGAAGACACATGGTCATGTACAACTACATGACCAAAGTACACAGACACAGGGTCCAGTACATGGGCATGGGAAAACTACATGGCCAGGGGCTAATTTAATAGGGACACATTGTGTACTATCTGTACACACCGTGTACCCCTACATGGGATGGAAAACCGTGTAGACCAGATACACGAATAAGTGCTCAGGTGAGTTCACATGCTACGTGGGACCAAGTACACACTATTTACTCCTAAGGTATATTCTTATGATATTCCTCCTTCCATATATTTTTACCTAGAACTTAGATTCAGGATTATGAGTAGCCTATCTTGACTAGTTTTCCATATAGAATGCGATGGTGGCCTCTGTTTCAGCCTGCGAGTTATGAGGTGGTGTGTTTCGATCAAGACACTTGCGCAGCGATGCTTAACCTTGGGAAGTGATTAGGGTAGATCACTGGGTTTACTTCAGGGTTGGTATCCTTCCCTATCCTCTTAGGATGTGGGTCCCCTAGACTCTTTAGGCCTATAGAGTGGTATTCCATTGTTGGAATAGGTCATGGGCCCCCTACCCACAATGGTGTTGCTATGCAAGGTATGATAATCATGAAGCTCATATTAGCAGCGCTTGGTCAATACTAGATATAGGTGTGGTTATTTAAGAGATATTCTAGTACTGGTACTCCCCTATGGAATTAAGGAATGAGTTTCGATTACCTCTCTACTTTGGTAGAGATGGGACCCACCACGTCAGGGGTGCAGGTTCTTTTACCTTTGGGTATTTATTTGGGGCTGGTACTCCCCTAATGTATTAGGGTGAAGGTTTCCCATATCATTTGTATAAGTTGGATAGAGCTCCCCTGCCATGTTTGGGCACATTCCCTCCATACTTATTGTCTAGATAGAGTAGGAACTCCCCTGTTGTACTAGGATACAGGTCCTCTATCCGTGGAGTTGGTACACCCCTTCATTTTTAGGGCGCGGGTCCTCCATATGTGATGTATAGGTAGAGTGGGTACTCTCCTATCATATTAGGGCGCGAGTCCTCTATCCTTGGAGTTGGAACTCCCTTTTCATTCTAGGGCACTGGTCCTCCATACGTATTCTTCTGGTAGAGTTAGTACTCCCTTTCCATGCCAGGGAGTGGGTCCTCTAGCCTGGGGTTAGTAATCCTGTATTGTACTAGGGTGAAGGTCCTCCCATAGTAAATGGGCTAGCAGATTTGGTACTCCCCCATCGTACTGAGGTGCGGGTCCTCACTTACAGAGTAGTACTCCCCCATCTCTGAGTATCAGCGAGGAGTAGGTCCTCCATTGGAGTTGGAGCTCCCTCAGTTATGAAGATCGAGCCTCTCAACTAAATTCATGATACCTGATTAGTAGTTAGTTCTCCATCGATGGGTTTAGGCGTGGTCCACTCCATACAAGAGTGATAGGGGTTTTGCGGGTTAGTTAGGAGATAATACTCCATAGACTATAGAAAAATGATGAGGTGCAGGTTCCTAAATTCTCTCTCATTAGAGAGGATGCACATGGTGCATATCCTAGAGCCATGATCCCTAAAATATAGGGAAGTGTTAAGGAGAGAGCCTCTCTACTTGGTTTCTTTATCCTTTCACAAAGTGTATGATATCAATGGAAGAACCTCTAGTGTTGGGCACTAGAGATGGACCTTGTAGGATGTTCCTGATGAAGCATGTTTCTCTTGGGCATACCATTAGGAACAATAGAGTTTTTCTCGATGGAGTATATCTCTTGAAAGGATTCTATATGGGATGGTTGAGCTTTTGGAGTGTGTTCTCCTGGATTTTTTATTTAACTTTAAAGCCTTTAGTAGAATATTATCATTGGATGTGAGGTCAGAACCTCACGAGACTTGGAGTCTGAGATGAGTATTTCTGGGAGATGTTTGGGAGACCTTATAGTGTTGTCATATTTTGGGTTGGAACTCCTTGAGTATTAAGTACTTTCTTCTTCCATGCCCACACCTTATTTTTGGTTACTCTATTTTCATGGGAGGTGAAGACGCATGTGGTATTTCATGTGATTTCTATGTTTATCTTGTCATGGTTGGATGAGGTCACTCTCCTACTAGGGGTGGCATAGGCTTGATGTGTAGTTCATCTACTCACCATGTTGATCCCCATATGCTTATAAAAGGTTGCTTATTTCTAGGGTTTAGCTATGGGATGGGGTTTTAATTACTTTTTTCCTTCTAGGTTTCATCGAATTACCTAACTAATAATTTACAACTGAGAATGGTTTGATATGGAGTTTCTCTCTCAATGGGGTTTTATATGGATAGGTTGAGTGGAATATTACCTTCAAGTTTCTCCCTTTTCTTTTGGGTTTTTGGGGTTCCTAATGATTATTTTTATACTCACCTCTACACGGGCTTTTTATAGACATGTTATGTCTTGTTTAGACCATAGTCCTTTCTATGGAGTCCCCGAAGGACCCGAGGAAAGCGAAGATTAGCAAGATAGACCAATCGAGGTGTTTACTAGAGTTGGTATTAGGTGATTTCCTATAGTTACTTTGAAATATATCCCCTCCTCTTGGGTAGGTTGGATAATTTTGTAGTTTTCTTTTGGTGGGTATGTATTTTCCAGCTTTTTCTATCTCTGCACTATTGCATCGAGGTGTTTGTGGGTGTGTATATTCATATACTTTATGAAAAGGACTACCCAAGTTTTTTATGCCTTAGATGCTTTTCACCAACCCTAGACTATAGAGGTGGGTTTGGGGGTAGTTGCGGTTTGAACCTCGACTTGGGTCAGATCGTGACATATTGGTATCAGAGCAGGTTCATTCCTTGAGATGTTGTTCAGACTATTCCCCTTATGAGGATTTGGTTGGGTTGCATAGTGAAAATGTTAGGATTCTTCGAGTTTAGATCTCAGGCTATAGGTCCTAGTGTTGGTACGAAAACCAACATATCTATTCACTAGGGCTCTAATAACTTTATTTTAGACTTGATATGTTAGAACACTAGTCGTAGGAGAAATAAATGGTACATGCATCATATAGTTCTGGGTTTCAATTTTTCTTTCCCTCTCTTTCTTGATTCATCTCCCCAGATATACTCTTTGACCATGGCACATCTTGAATTCTATTTTAGGATGACACTGTAATGACAGCCATACAAGATTCTATGGTGTGGTTATAGTGAAAATATGACCTGTGATAGGGCTTCAGTGCAGGGATCTGGTTCTGAGGTGTTACCTCCAGGTGTTCAGACAGTTGTGCCGCCATCTATTGAGAAACTGGTTATACTAGTAGTTTAGGCTGATGATGTGCTCAAGCTAAGTGCACTACATGAGTTCTAGAAGATGTTACATCTGAGGTAATGGGGTGATCCATACCCTCAAGCAATTAATGACTAGCTGGAGGAAGTCACGCATGTTTTCTACCTTGTGAGGACACCTCCCGATCGAATGGTGGTCCTAGCGGAGAGCCTTCTACATGGTTTGGCTGGGTGATGGTGGAGTTTAGTGATGAAGTACCACTAAGAGGAAACACTCACTTGGGTAGAGTTAGTGTGACTCTTCAAGGAATAATTATACCCAGCTACATTGATATCAATGCATATCCAAAAGATTCTACAACTTTGGTAGGGTAGCATGACTATGGCAGAGTAATTGGTGTGGTTCACAGACCTATAACGTTACACTTTGGATATGGTGAGGGACCCATAATTTAGAGCTCGAACCTTTGATAAGGGCCTATGTAGAGATGTCAAAGAAGGTGTGGTCTCCTTGCTTCTTCCCACTTACATGGGGGGACTAAAGAGAGTTCTGGTTGTAGAGAGTTTCCTAGAGGAGGGCCAAATGGATGTGAACCATGGTGGTGGTCACAAGGCTGAGGCATCTGCAATAGCTGAAAGACAACATATTACTGGATCATGTTGTAGAAGGCATACCGATGCCCAGACTCAGGCACGTGGTTCTATAGAGCAGGGGTAGTGCCAAGGATCAAGTCAACCATAGGAGAGGCAGTGTTATGCTTGCGATGACCGAGGATATCTTTCTAGACATTTTCTAACCTAACGTTATACTGAGAGGGAGCCACTCAAAGGGACACCTTGATAGAGTAAGTATTTTGAGTATGGAGATCTATAAGATAGAGGATGAGGCATATGAGCTAGCAGAGTAGAAGGAGGTGGCAGATGGTTTGAGGTGTTTCCACCACCTCCCCTGGTAGTCCATGCTAGGCTCAAAGAGCTAGAGGACGCAGGCGAGGAAAGCTTTAGGCTGTCAAGGCCTTTGAACCAAAAGATTCAATGATGAATAGAGGTATTCTCTGTGTCATTTATACTTCTTCAATAGTAAAATTCTACACACTATTGTGAGGTACTATTTTCTTTCTACTTCTTTCTTGAGGTTTTACCAGGATGACGTAGGATGTTGGTGCAACCCTGTGTTGGTGTCATTTGACGTTTCTTCGGATACACGAGGAAGAGAGGTCCTTCCCCCACCAAGATTCATTTTTTCAACATGAGAAAAACCTTGAGGTAAAGTTAGTTCCTCCCAAAGTAGATAGTATTGAGGTGTGTTAGATGAGTCTCTTTAACTTGTGTGTTCGGGGCCAAGTGATGTGTTGGTGGTTGCAACGAAGGCCCGGGTAAAACCTAGTGTGGGAAATTGGTAAGACCTTTTTTTGTGTGATTGACATTATTTTTTTACGTGATTCGATCAAGGAGGAAGAGGAACATTTTGACCTAGATTTGAACTCACGAGGAATAGGGGAACTTTCCCCACCGAGATGAATTTTTGTGATTCGAATAAAACCATGCAGGCGAGTTAGTGCCACCCAAATAGGATATTATTGATGTGTGGTGGGTGAGTTTTTTATACTTATGTGTTAAGGGTGAGGTTTCATGGTAAGTGTTGTAGCAGACCCTGGATTTTACAGTAGAGATTTTTCTACTTGACCCTTATTCTTGGAAGCCGTGTTGAAGGGAGAGCCTTTCTTAGAACCATTCTATAGTATAAGAGTCAAAAACTAAAATGTTTTTGTAATGTGGATTGGGTTCCCACTATCCATGTTTAGTTGGTATTCACTAGTGGGTGTGGTAGTCTTTCTGGTTTGGGTTAATCTCCTTCTAGGAGGGGTTAAGACGTGCGATGTATGCCATGCACTTTCTGTGTCTGGATTTTCTTAGTTGGATGAATCTACCCTCCAGTCTTGTTATTTGGTACCCATGAATGCTCAACATATAACTTGAATGAAATATGCTTGAAAATTTATAGGGGAAGTTCATCCAGGGGTGGATGTAAAATGTGGGGTTTCATTAGTATCTACATCAAGTTAGTGAGGTGGTGTACTACTAGGCCCTATGACTACAAATGGACCATGGTGCTTGGTGCTTTTCCACCTATCACAGCTAAGAAGACATGAACCCTCTTGTTGCATTATTTTGACCAAGTTAAAGTTAGAAATAAGAGTGGGTTATCCTTGGTGCTTACCCTAAGTGCATGCTTGTAAGCAGCACATGAACCGTTAGTGAGATCTTTGGCATGGGAGTTCCAGTACAAAGCTTAGTTTCTTTTCCCCATGCCTAGCTTTTTTATTTTTTAGGGAGAAAAGCTTTAAATGTGGTAGTGATGTAGAGACTCAGGTTTTTACCTATAAGACTTTGGAATATTTTTAAGAATATTTTCGAATCCAGGTATTGAGTTGACATGGGAATCTGGGGCCTTGAGAGCCTTAGCGCGATGGTTTTAAAAATATTAAATATATTTCATCACATGCACAAAGTTTCACTTGAAACATAATATAACTCTCTAGAGGAGTCTTATATCGCAAATCTAAGGCTTTAGTTATGTTCAGTACGTCACATTTTCCCTAGGCGTGACCTAAAGTCATCTATGCCAAATATTTTGGTTAGAGGTGAGTTGGTGGGGTGTTGTGAGGTGGATTAATTGATTAAATAAAAATTTAGTTAATTAATTAAACCTAAACCTAATACCTCCCCTCCCCTATCGCATTGGGAACACGACACCAAAGAGGAGATGCTCCTATACTATCCCTTTGGATACAATGGAATCGAGCCAAAATCAAAGCATCAAGTTACTATCGATCTTAGTTTCTGATGCAGATCACCAATAAATGGAGAATAAGAGCGATCCGAGTGTCGTTCTTCACCCAAAGCTTCGACGTTTTACCCTCAAGGTAGGTGGTTTGAGTTTTGGTCTCGATCCCCATTCATTTTTTTATGGTTGTATATCCCTAATACAATTTCTATTGATTCCTTCTAGGTATATTTATGGGTTTTGGGTTAAACCAGGGAAAATCAGGCATTTTTACAGGTGATTCCCAACTAGAACGACCATCTACATAATGTGTAGTCTAGTGAGACACACTGTGTTTTCATTATTTTTCAGGGAAGATGATCTTTGGGGACTACATGTCATGTACTGGAGTTACACACCATGTAGTGACCCAAACCGTGTGGCCATGGGACAAGGCTTGGGAAGTCGTGTGAAGACTCATGGCTGTGTACAACTACACGACCAAAGTACACAAACATGGGGTCCAGTACACAGGAATGGAAAAACGACATGGCCAAGGGACAATTTAAGAGGAATGAATCATGTAATATCTATACAAACCATTTACCCCTACATGGTTTGGAAAACCATGTAGACCAGATACACAACCAGGTGATCAGGTGGGTTCACACACCATGTAGGCCCAAGTGCACACCATGTAATCCTAATATATCTTCTTGAGATCTTCCACCTTCCATATATCCTTTTATGTAACTTGGATTAAAGATTGTGAATAGCCTATCCTGAGCAGTTTTCCACCTAAAACATGATGGTGGCCTCTATTTTGGCTTGTGAGTTATGATATGGCGTGTTTTGATCCAGACTCTTGCGTAGTGGTGCTTAACCTTAGGAAGTGATCAGGGTGAATCAGTGGATTGATGTCAGGGTTGGTATCCTTCCCTATAATCTTATGATATGGATCCCTTAGACTCTTTAAGCCTATAGAGAGGTGCTCCCAATTTGGAATAGGGGGAGGGTACCATACTCACGACAGTGTTATTATGTGAGGTATGATAATCCTGATGCTCCTCTTAGAAGCACTTGGATGATTCTAGAGATCAATGGGGTTATTGAAGAGAGATGCTGGGACTGGTACTCCCTTGTGGCATCGGGGTGTGGGTTTCCCTGACCTCTCTGCTTTGGTAGAGATGAGACTCCCCACGTTGTGATCATAGGTTCTTTTACCATTGGGTAGTTCTTTAGGGCCGGTACTCCCCTAATGGATTAGGGATAAGATTCCCTGTATCGTTCATATAAGTTGGATAAAGCTCCCATATCGTGTCAGGGCATTGTCCCTCCATACCTGTTTAATAGATATAGTAGGAACTCCCTTATTGGACTAGGATACTGGACCTCTATCCATGGAGTCGGTACTCCCCTGCCGTGTTAGGGCATGGTTCCTATATCCGTGGAGTTAGTAATCACCTTCCATGTTAGGGTGAATGTCCTCTATATGTGATGTATAGGTAGAGTGGGTACTTCCCAATTGTGTTAGGGTGTAGCTCCTCTATCCTTAGAGTTAGAATCCCCTATTGTTATAGGGAATGGGTCCTCCATAGGTGTTCTTCTAGCAGAGTTAGTACTCCCCTACCATGCTAGGGAGCAGATCCTCTAGCTTGGGGTCAGTAGAGATAGCATTGTACTACCATGTCTTACTAGGGAGCAGGTCCTCACCTATGAAGTACTACTCCCCTGTCTCCGAGTAGAAGTGGTGGAGTTGGTCCTCCATTGGAGTTGGAGCTCCCTCAATTACGAGGAGTGGGAAACTACACTAGATACATGATACCTGATTAAGATTTAGTGCTCCCTCGATGGTTTGAGGTACAGGACACTCCATATAGGAGTGATAGAGGTTTCACAGGTTAGTTAAGAGCTAGTACTCCCTCGATTATAGGGAAGTGATGAGGTGTGGGTCCCTCCATTATTTCTCATTAGAGAGGATGCATAAAGTGTATAGACTAGAGCTGTGCTTCCTCAACTACAGGGAAGTGGTGAGGAGCAGGCCTCTCTAATTAGTTTCTTTAACCTTGCATAGGGCATAGGCTAGTGATAATAGAACCTTTAGTGCTGGGTATGAGTGCTGGACCTTGTAGGTTATTCCCAATGGAGCACATTTCTCTCAGAAATACCATTAGGAACAATAGAGTTGTTCCCTATGGAGTATATATCTTATACAGGTGATATCTGAGATGGGTTATCTCATGGAGTGTGTTATATTAACTTTTTTGTTTATCTTTATAGCCTTGAGTATAATCCTACCGCTGACTATGAGGTTGGAACCTCATGAGACTTAGAGTATGAGACGAGTATTTTTGGGCGATGTTTGGGAGTCTTTGTGGTGTTGTCACATTCTAGGTTTACACCCCTTGAGGATTGATTACTTGATTAATCTGTGCCCACACCTTAGTTTTGGTTGCACTCTTTCTATGGGAGGTGAAGGCACACGGGGTATGCCACATGCTTTTCGTGTTTAGTTTCTCGTGGTTGGATGAGATCACTCTCCTACTAGTTGTGGCATAGGCTCGATGTGCAGTTTATCTACTCATCTTTTTGAGACCCTTATGCTTGGATGAGGTTTCTCATTTCTTGTGTTGAGCTGTGGGATGGGGTTTTCCTTACTTTTATCCTTCCAGGTTTCTTTGAATTAGTTGAATAGTCATGTACAACCGAGGATGATTCAAGATGGAGTTTATCTATTGATGGGGTTTCCTCTGGCTAGATTGAGTAGAATGTTTACTTTTAGTTTCTCCATTTTCTTTTGGGTTTTTGGGGTGCTTAATGAGTATTTTTATACTCACCCCTACATGAGCTTTTCCCATACATGTTGTGTCTTGTGCATACCACATACCTTTCAACAGATTCCTCGAAGGACCCGAGGTAGGCAGAGCTTAGCGAGCTTGACTGAACAAGGTGTTTACCAAAGCTAGTATGAGGAGATTTTTAGTAGTTAATTTGAAAATGATCCCCTCCCCTAAGTATGTTGGAAGATTCTACAATTTTCTTTTTGTGGGCATGTATTTTTAAGTTTTTTCTATCTCTACACTATTGCATCGAGGTGTTTGTGTGTGTGTGTAGGTACTTCAGGAAAAGACCTCCCTGAGTTTTGTTATACCTTCAGTGCTTGTCGTCACCCCCTATCCTATGGAGGTGGTATTGGGGTAGTTAAGACTCAAGCCCCGACTTGGGTCAGGTCCTGAAAACTTATTCAATATGAACTTGAGTTGAAGAATATCATGGAAGAAGATACTTCAAAGAAGAAAGGTATTAATTTCAAATCACAGATAAATATTAATTTTAACACTTCTAAATATGAGGCATTGGAAAGTGATAAGGGATTAATAAAAAATATAATCAATGGTATTTATAATTTTATTAAGATTAAGAAAAAGTTCAAAAAGAAACCAATTAAATATCAGAAGAATGATAAAAAATAAAACAAGGTTGCCAAATTTGGGCAAGATGTAATGTGTTGTGAATATAGAAATAAGGGACATATCAAAATCAATTATCCAGATCTTAAGTAAGAAGGTATAAATGAGAAATAACAAATGAATTGAAACATTCTTATCATGATAGATGAAGTTGCACTGAAGAATCTGATTGAAGTAATGAATTTGAAAGCAAAAAATAATTAGCTAACCTTTGATTTATGATAATAAATACAAATGAGGTATGAAATTATTTTGATTCTAGTTATTATTCTGATACTAATGGTTATATATTTTATGAGTTATATGAATAAAATATAAAAATTCAAAAATATTCTTAAAGGGTTACTGAATTATATTAATAATTAAAAGAAAAAATAAGAGGCTTATCAAAGATAATAAGAAATTCAATAAGAATAATGATTATCTTAAGAAGGAAATAAGAAATTCTACTTCACGTTCTAAAGGTAAAATCTATGATGATTTTGAGTATGTTTAGAAGGAAAATGATATTCTTAGAAAGGAAGTTGTAAGATTAAAAGATACATTATCTACTTTTGTTCTAGGAAAATAAATATTTGAAAATTTGGTGGCTATAAAGAAACAAAATAAAGATAAAACTGATTTTGGTCATAATATGAAGGTTCCTAAATTATATGAAACTACTTTTGTTAAAAGTTATGTTGTAAAAGTTTCTTCTGTTACATTCTTGAAATGTTGTATACAAGTATATTATACCAATGTATTTTATCTTAGATATCCTCAATATCTTGGTTATACCAAGACTTTTATTTCAAAATATTTATCTACTAGAGTACCTTATAAAAAATTATTTAAATATGTATGGGTATCTAAGAATTCTATTTCTAACCTAGTTTGACCCAAAATAGTATGGGTATTAAAAATGTCAAGTGATTGATTTTTCTAGAAAAATGCATTATATATATAAATAATTACTTATGGTACATGGACAATGGATATTCCTGACACATAAACATTGATCTATCAAATTTTCACTCTTATACCAAATGAAATGGAGGCTTTGTCACTTTTGGAGATAAATCTAAAGGAAAGGTTAAAGGTTTTAGTGAAGTAGGTGTTTCAAATGTTTTTTTTTGATTTCTAGAGTTCTATAAATTAAAGTTTTGAAATATAACTTAATTAGTATTTCACAGTTATGTGATGATGATATGTATGTTAAATTTGAAGATAATAAATGTTCAGTTTTTAAAAATTAAAATGTTTTATTTTATGAAAAATAGAAAAATAATATTTATTCTATTAATTTATAAGATCTATAAAATAAAAATGTAAAGTGTACTAATGATATATAAATAGATGATGTTATTTGTCATATAAGGCTTGGGATTACTCATTTTTGAATGATAAATGATTTAGCTAAGCATAGACATGTTCTAGATTTGCCCAAGTTAAAGGTAAGTGGTTTTTCTTGATTTGTGCCTAAAAGGTAAGAAGCACAAGGAATCATTAAAATATATCAATCATGTTTTTACTTAATAAATATGAAATAATTCAAGGGTTCAAATATATCAATCATGTTTTTACTTCTTGAACTCTTTAATTATTTCATATTTATTTAATTAGTCCAATGAAAACTGCTAGTTTAGGTAGTAATAAATAAGTTATTGTTATTTCTGATGATTTTATTACATTTACATGGGTTTATTTCATATCTTATAAGAATGAAACCTTAGTTATATTTATTTATTTTTGTAATTTAGCTCAAAAATAAAAAGTTTATTTAATTATTTCTATTATAAGTGATAATGTAGGTGAATTTTTGAATTTTAATTTTGAAATTTTTTGTGAAGATAATGGGTATGCGTATATTTTTTTTTCTCATAGAACACCATAAAAAATGGCGTTGTAGAAAAAAATAGAACCATTAAATAAATGGCTCAAACTATGCTTAATGAATATATTTTACCAAATTTATTTTTGGATAAATCTATTAATATTACTTTTAATGTTTTGAATAGATTTTATTTTGGACCTTTGTTGAAGAAAACACCTTATTAATTGCTTAAAGATATAAAACCAAAGGTCATTTATTTTAAAGTTCTTTGTTGTAAAGTTTTTATCTTGAATATGAGAGATAATTTATATAATTTTGATGCTAAAAGTGTAGAAGGTATATTTCTTGGTTATTATTCTAATAATAAATATTATAGAGTTCATAATAAGAATACCATGACTATTGAAGAATATATGAATATAATTTTTGATGAATCTTGCGATGTTCATAAATATGAATCGGAAAATATTTAAGATAATTTTTGGGATTTAAATTTTGGTGAATAAAAACTTCTATATAATGTATCTATTGAGGGGTATAAAAATGCTTCTCAATCTGATTCTAGATTGTGGAAGATTAATAAATATCATCATATTGACAATGTGATTGGTAATGTTGGTTCTATTATGAAAACAAAAATATCTACTTTAAAATTATTTTGTAACTCTACTTTTGTTTCTGATCATGTTCTTACTAATGTTGTTAAATCCTCAAATGATCTAAAATAAATTATTACTATACAAGATGAGCTTAATCAATTTGTTAGAAATAATTTTTGGTCTTTAGTTATATTACCTGAGGATATCAGGTAATCAAAACTTAATGGATAATTAGAAACAAGTTAGATTAATCTTGAAGGATTGTTAAAAATAAATCCAAAATTATTTCCCAAGGATACTCTCAAGGAGAAGGTATATACTTTGTAGATTCATTTGTAACTATTTCTAGGTTATAGGATTTTAGAATCTTGTTATACTTTGCTTGTTTTAAAGGTTTTAGGTTATATCAAGTGGATATAAAATTGATTTCTTAAATGGTTTTATAAATAAATAATTTTATGTTTCTCAACCCCCTGGTTTTGAAAATGAAAAATTTCTTAATAATGTTTTTAAACCATCTAAAGATTTGTATAGTTTCAAATAAGCACGTCATACTTGGTATGAAAGTTTTTATTTATTTATTTTGAATAATGGTCTCAGTAAAGGTAATTTTTATCCTAATATTTTTATTAAAATAAATTTTAATGATATTTTAATTGTGTAAATTTATATTTATGATATAGTTTTTGGTTCTTATAGTTAATTTATTTATAATGATTTTTCTACATTGATTTCATGCAAGTTTTACATGAGTTTAATGGGAGAATTAAAGTTTTTTTATTGAACTTAAAATTTATCAAAGGAAAGATGAGATATTTCATAATCAATATAACCATTCTAAATATTTGGTTAAAAAGTTTGGTCTCAATTCCTATAAATATATAAAAACTCATATGAGTACTAGTAGTAAATTAGATGTTGATGCTTCCAGTATATCTATTGATATTAAAGTTTATAGAGTCATGATAGGTAGTCTAATTTATTTAACTACATATAGAATCGATATCATGTTTTGTTTTTTCTTATGTGCAATATTTCAAGCTGATCCTAAATAGATTCATATTAAAGATATAAAAATAATAATTAGATATTTTAAGAAATTATTAAGGTTGGTTTTTTTTATTCTAAGTATAATTGTTTTGATTTAATATCCTATTATGAATATTATTTTTGAGGATATAGAATTGAAAGAAAAATCACATCATGTATGTGTCATTTTCATAGAATTTTTTTAATTTATTTCTCTTATAAGAAGCATTTATCTAGTTCTCTATATACTGTAGAAGCTGAGTATATCTATACTTCTGGTTGTTGTACTCAAAGTTCATGGATTAAGCACAATTTATGTTATTTTGGTATTTATATTGATAAATTTCATATTTATTATGATAATAAATATGAAATTTATATTTATTTGAATCCTTTACAAAATTTTAGAAAAAATCATATTGATGTTATAATTCATTTTATTATAGATCATGTGAATAAGGGAGATGTTGTTTTAGATTTTATCCCTATTAAAAATCAGCTTGTAGATATCTTCAATAATAATTTTTATCAGTTTGAAATAATTAAATTTGAGCTTGGTATGTTGTAATATTAATTGATTTATGGTTTCATGTGTTTAGGGGGAGTTTTAATGTGTTTGCATAATGAAGTTTTTAGATTTATATGAAATATGTAAAATATGGAATCAATTTTTAAAATTACTTTTGTTAATTTATATACATATTTGATTGTTATATAAATAATTTAAAACCTATTATACATCCTATATGATGATACCTTAATATTTAAACCTTTAGTGTACTAAAATATTATTTTGTAAAATATTTCTAATTATTTTTTCTCAAATAAATTTTTAAAAATTATGCTCACTGTATTTAAAACTATGTTTTAATAGTGGATGACTTTACATTAGCTCATTGATACATGTTTTGAAAATTTCATGTTTAAGAAAAGTTTTATACAAAATTAATAGTTTTATTTATTTCATTACCATATAAATTTAAATCCATTTATTTTATTTTAAACCTTAACTTTCTTATAATTATAAAAAGGGGGAGATGTTTTTTGAAATTACACTTGGTTTTGTAATTATCAAAAAGGGGGAGAGTGTTGAGTGGATCCTTGAACCACCTTATGTTTTGATAATTAAAAAGTCTTATGTGTTTTATTTCCTTTTAAAGTATTAATAATTTTAATTGTAAATTAATTAAATTATGATTAATCTTGATCATATAATTTTATTCATTGCTTAATTTATCTTTAGATTTCATTTTTTGATTAGTCATAACATGTTCTATAAGTTTTATTTTGAGTTCCTAGGATAAAAAAGTCATTTAGGATCTTTAAGTATCATTTATACATGTTTTTATTGTTCCCATACAACAAATACATTGTAAAACATGTATCCAATTCATAAAACATGTAGCCAATTTGAAATTCACAGAGCTGATTTGTGAACCACAAAGCCGATTTTCCAGAATCTTTCACCCTATATATTTAGATCATATCTTGATCTACATAACTCTAAAATTGAGTGATTATTTTTTGTAAATATAATAATATTATATAAATTTAATTAGAATAAATAAACTTCTGAACCAACATTTATCATGAATTAAAGTAAGTTTTAAGTCACTGTATATTTTTAGTCTGATTTCTAATATTTTTTAGAACTGTTTTGCTACTATTTTTCGATGATAACTTGAGTTATAGAAATATGATTAAGGTTACTATTGATTAATTATAAAGATAATGAAATTATATAAATATAATTCAAAAATACCAAAATCTGATTCTTCCTTTAACAAGTCATATTTTAGGTGTGAAAATTGAAAAGTCAATCAGTTTTTAGTTTTCAGGAATTCCCTTACATGAATCGACTAAATCAGAAATTTAGATACACGATCAAGTAACCTACATGAAGAATTTTCTTATGTAAATAACCTATGTTATTTTACAATATGAATTTGGTTATGTTGTTTCACTTATAATAATTTTCCTATGTTAAAACACTAATGTGAATTTTTTTATGTAGTTTAGTGAAATCCTATAGGAAATTACAGTATGTTTTATGTTGTGTTTCATATATCAATTTTCTACATATTTATTTAATATATTTAAATTGTTTTAATGACTTTATAAATTCATATTAAGTATTTAGAACTTTTCCAAACTTTTTTTCACAATTTTAAACATGTTTTTATGAAGATCAAAGGTTATTTTATCATACTTGAAACTTACATCTTGAAAATCAAAAATTCATTTTTATTATTTTATTTTTCTTTATTAATTTTTATTATTTATAAATTAATATTAATTTATATTAAAATTATTCAAACTTGTTTTAATATCTTTAATGTAGTGTTATTAGTTTTTAATATTCCCCGCATGTTTACAGCTTGTTTTAAATGAAACATTTTTGAATTTCGTATTTCAAATTAGAACTTGATATTTTCATGGGATCTTTCATTAACAAATTATTCTAGAGACAATTAAATGTATTTAAAATATTATTTAAAATTATTTTTAATAATTCTCTATTTTTTTTTTAAATTTTAGTTTTGAGTTGTGTGATTATTATTCAACAACAATATTCTCTCTCTCTATTTGATAATCAATTATTATTCTATTTGAATTTTAAATTTTCTAGTTATTTATCATATATGTTGAGTTTATTTGTTTTATAATGGAATTTGATCTTTACTTATATAAAAATAAGCATTCAAGTGAAATAATTTTTGATATGATACATATTTAATGAGTGCTTTCATCTTTTTCAAGTGATACAATGTGAAGAGTGTGGTGGTATTGATACTATGAAGTGATGTATATTCAGTCTTTGCTGAACATTTCTCACACTATGGTATGATCTCTCAAGGGTTGAGAAAAAATTTCCATGACTTCTTCTAGTGCCTTAAAGAGACAATCAAGCTGATCAATCACTCAATAACCAGTACCTATGTTTTATTCTTCTTCTATTAATTTTGTTCTAGTTTCTTGAGTCTGTAACACTTATTCTCATATACATTGTGATTTAAATTTATCTTTATGATTTTAAACATAAAATAATTTTATATCTTCTATTTGTGACTCCTGAATTCTAACGTTAGGACCGTTCGACTTGTAACTCATGGTATCCAAATTAAGGGTTGTAATTGGGTTGTGACTCCCCATACAAAGGTCAAGTGTCTAGTTATTATTACAATATGAAAAGTAATTTAAAATTGGGTTTTTATTCCTTTTTAAAAATTAGGTAGTGCAAAATGTTTCTCTCACTGATTATAGAGGTATAAGAGTATAGTAGGTTCAATTTGGTATGAACTAATATAAAAAATATCCTTGTGTTATTTGTTTTATTTTTACTGCTAATTAATTATACTAATTTACATTGATAATTAATCCATCTACTTAAAAATTTAATCTAGTATATTCACCCCCACTAGACCTTCAATAATCATCCTATCTAACCTAAAAATATTTATATTATGGTTAACATTTTGTATATTATGGAACCATGATCAAAGTTCAAGGACCAAACTATTGAAGTAAAACTCTCATGAAGAACTAAACAATTAACACCAAAAAATGACAATTTTAATAAGTAGTTATTAATAAATGGGTGATAAAATGTTATAAGTGGATCATACATGATATTATAAGTATGAAAATAAATATTTTATAGAATTTTAATGAATTTAAATTTATTATATTGGTGGTTAGAGTGCCTTCAATGAAAGTCAAACTTGAGGTAAGAGTTTATCATCTCAAATTGTATTCTTTGAGACATATTTTTTGTTATACATATATTTTATTTCATTAGGTGAAATAACTTCCCTTTTTCATGTTATATCATGAATTTATTTGAATTTTTGATATTAAAAGTTTTATTTTAAGTTATTCTTTCATGTGGCTTATGATTCAAAAGTTACCAAAGCGGTAAGAGGTTTATGTTTCAATTCCATTTTAATCAGAATTTTCTATGATTAAATTTCCATTAAGGAAATTATACGATCCTTATATGATAAATCTCATTTTATTTTATTCTCCTCTGGTTATTAATGAAATTTTCAAGTAATAGTACCATTTTCCTCTCTTTGATACTTAAAATTATTGGGAAAATGTTTTTTTTTCAAAAAACATACTTTATTTCCTCTTTGGTCGAGAATATATTTCTTCCATATCCATGTTTAAAAAAAAAACGTTTTCAAGAATATTTTACTACTCTCCTATGAAAATTTAAATTCATATTTATCCATGTTTGATTTTTTATAATTTTTTTTAAAGAAATATTCATTTCGTTTTCCAAACAAGGTTATTTTGGATTTTTACCAAAAATGTGAAATGAATATTTATTTTAATGTACATGGAATGAATATAATTTCCCACCATTATGACCACGACTTGAATATTTCTTTAAAATTTTCCAAGGTTCTTTTCAATTTTTTTCCATACCATTTTATAATTTTTTTAGATTTTAAAGAATTGTTTTCGAAGTGAAAAGCATATTTGCATCAAGAAACAACCCAAGTGATATTTTAAAGGAATTTTTATTAAATTTTACATCCTTTTATGTTAATTATACTTTACTAAGTATATGATCTAATGATACCATCCTTATTATTTCACTAGATGGTTTATGATTTTGATGATGAAATATATATGAAACACATTTCCTTTACTTAGGTTATGATATATGATGAATGATTTATGATATTGTGGTATGCATATTAATGTCTTATGATTATGTGAATATTGGGACTAGAATTATATATACCTCCAATGCATTAGATAAAGATGGATAACTCATGAGATAAATATGTTATGCATGAATTTAATTTTCACAATTTTATATGTGGACTTTGTTTTATTGTTCATAAGATTACACATGGACCTGGTTTTCATGTCCATAAGTTTATGCATGGACCTAGATTTCATGTCCATAAGATTATGCATGAACTTAGTTTAATTCCCATAAGTTTATGTGAGGTCCTGATTTCATTTCCTTAACTTAATGAGTAAACATTTTTCTATTTATACATGTTCAAAATGTTATAATCTTATGATTCTTATACATTCCTATGTCAATGTTATCCTCTCATGGATCATGTTATTTGATGCCTTTGTGATTCATGTCTTATGAATTTACAATATTTATTCCATGGATCAGATTTATGATCTATGATATGTAGGGTATAGTTTTAAAATGTTAAGCTCATGTTCACATACCCTTATGCTCATGTTATACTTAATTAATCATTTATATATCCATTTTTTAACCTTAATGAGCATCTAAGACCACCCTTTCTTATGTTTCCTTTCCCTAGGTTATGAAAGGTTTTAGGTATGGTATATCTAAGAAGATTACTATGTGGGACGATCTTTGTGGGATATGTGGAAGATATTTCAAGAAATAATAAGGCTGCATATATAGTCTCTAAAAACACTAAACCTTTATGGTCCTCAGGCATGTATTTGTAAAATATATTGGATATTCATATATTAAGATGTAATATATATTTATGAAAATTAGGGGCCGCTATAGTTGGTATAATAGAGAAGGTTTAGTTAGTATTTGGAGATTTGGATTAGAGAAATTTTGTGAAAACCACGTGGACAAGTTTAGTATAAGATAACATACTAAGGTTTTGGTAAGGAAGAGATTATGTGGTTTTTATAGCAATACATCCCCTTTTGGATACTATAAGTGGACATGGTTTTGGAACAAATGTATTTATGGGTATTAACCCTAAAAAAGTTAGTTGAGTCTATCTAATCCATCATTCTAGTTCACGATGAGGGATATAACTGGAATAATTCACATTTTCTTTACAAACCATTATTAAGGATTTAAATAGAAGATTATCAAGTATGACTTATGTCACGAACCAGTCCGAGTTGACCCTGAACCGGTCACCCAGGCTAGCTCGCGACAAGTCCCGAGAGGCATTCCTGATCCTCTCGGGATGGTGACAAGCACTAAGGGCATCAATAGAGTACACAAGGGAACGATTTCGTCCATATATGAAAAATCAAACAAACAGCGGAAATAAATGGACTGCCCAAAATACATTTATATAAAAATTGAACTGAACATTATTTGTACAAGAAACTGAAAGTACAACTAAGACAACAACTCAACTGACGAAAACCGATAACCAACTAACTCCATGTGATCCCGCTGGTAACTCTCCAAAAAAATGATCACACGTCGCCCAAGGCGATCGAACTTGAGCTGAAACCTGCACAAGGGATAAAAATAGAAGAAGACTATAGGTGTGAGTATTAAAACTCAGTAGGTTAGCCCGATATTCTATTCCCAATGCACATACTTTAAAATAAAATAAACAACAATTTAAAGTTTTAAATAAGTGATATTAAGGTATGTTTTCCAAATGATTTCCCAAGCTATATAAAACAAATTACCAGAATAAAACTTGCTTGTTTTATAAACAAGAATGCTAGTAATAATTTTCAAAGAGGTGCGACTTCAAAATGAAAATAGTTTTCAAGAGGGATGTTTTAAAGAATTTAAACTTTTAAATAAATCACACACACTACTGAATTTACCAACCAAACACACCATATGCCGATGGTGAGTACAAAATATCCAATGAGTACAAGTCACGGGAACACCCCTAGGCACTAGTTAGTTGTGAGCCCCAGGTACCTCGTATCTCGGTGAAAGTAACCATAATAAATATCCGTTTTCGTGCACACGATCCACTAGTAGGGATAATACCCATAACCTAGTGGTCACCCAACATCATCATCATCATATTTTAGTTAGCGTTTTCATCGTCAAACTTGTTACGTGAAACAGGGGCCAAACCCCACGGAATCACTAGCATACTAGTACACGTCTGCCCACCTAGATACCCAGGATTCACTTTAGTTCTCAATCAAGTTACACATATTATAAAATACACATTTCACATCAAAAGTACATTACCAAACAATAAACACACAGAAATACCACAAACTTTCTTCACATTTCATTCACGAATCAACAAACCACTAAATATTTTCGTAAAACAATTTCAAGGAGTGTATTGAGGCTTTGCACATAAAACTCATTCAAAAACAATCTTTTAAGACCATAAACCCATAAATAACATAAAAAACCATATTTTTAAGCCCCAAGGACAATTAATAAATAAATTTAAGGGACCATTAAATGGCCCCAAAATATAGAACAGAAAATACACATGGATTCCATTTGTTTAAAGAAAATGCCAAACGTGCCTTTAAGCCTTTCCCAAAAGAAACATTTGAAAAAGGTATTAATTGAAATTTTATTAAGGAGGTGTATAAAAACCATTTAAATCAGAAAACCAGATTTATAAATCCCTTAAAATACTCAGGTTACATATTCAAAACACAACCATTTTCATAAGGATGTGAAACAGACCATTTTCCGACAACTTGGGCCAAAACATGTTGTAAACCAAAACCCATTTGTTTTTAAAAACAAATAAAAATTTTAAAGCCATATAAGGGCACATAAATACCATTTATAATTCTTAAAATTCATTTATAAATCCAAACAAATAATTTTTAAATAACACATCACACATAAAATCCAACCGGGCAATTTACCGAACACAAGACATGCCCTTTTTAAACAAAACAATTTATTTTAAGAACTTCAAAAGGAATAAAACACCAATTTCATGAAATATTTAATTAAATCTACTGTAACATGTTAAAAATATCATAAAACATCTTCTAAACCTCACAAAATAGTTTCAAAATATAGCAGAACATTTAAACCAACACTTGGTGTGCACTTTTATGACAAAACAACAGTACCTTTAACAAAACAAGGCATAAATAACCATTTTTCACACCAAGAAAACTATCCAAAGGATGAAAACAATAATAAAAATATATATCAGGTGTTAAAAATAATAAAATTATGAAACTTAAATAATAAAGGAATGTGCAAGGGGTATCCTACCTCAAATCCTTGGCGTAATTGAAACGCACACCCGAAATCACCCGTCGTGGGTTTATAAACCCTAAAACTATAAATACCAGACCTAAATGAACATAAAACCCATAAAAAAACATTTTATAACATAACCCTAGGTCTTTCATGACTAGGTTACAATATAAAACCAAGAAATAATGAAAGGAGGGGGAAGAGGAAGAAGAAAGGAGAAGGAATCTCACCTTTCAACCTAGAAAACTCTTCGTCTTCCGTTAGATATGAAACCCTAGAGAAAATTTAATGGCTTGAAACTTCTTGGAGAGACTCCTAAGGTCTGTAAGAACCAGGGAAAGAATATTTTTGTCCAAAATAGTACAAATTTATTGATTTATTAATGATAAAATTTACCTTGTCAATTATGGACGATTTGAGTGACATTGAAAATGTTTCCCCCATACGCGACTATTATGAGCTCCAAAGAGGAAAAAACGATATTGGGGATGAGGATAGGGATATTGGATTCAGGTGGGAGGTTGAATCACTGAAAAAAATTAAAAAATGAAAAAGTTATAAAATAAACGATTTATTTTTTTTAAACAGGAAATGACCCCATGGGCTGGCCCAATACCTAAATAAGTAACCCAAATTCACCATGATTATGAATTTATATCGGGTCAAAAAGGATATATAAGTTTTAATATATCAGTATAGGATAAGTGGGAATTTTAATGGGTGAAAAATGATTAAAAACAAAAGAGTTGTAAAAGATACAAATTCAGTTTTTAAAATTGGAAATGGGCTCACGGTTGGCCCAAATCATGAAGTAACCACCCTTTCTTCAAAAAATCCTAAACAAGCAATGGGGATCCCAAATTAGGGTGGTTAGATATATATGAAGCTTAAAAAATCAAGATTCATCTCACTAAATACCCATTAATAGGATCGGGATTTCCAATGGACCGGATCAAAACAAAGACATGAAAAACCGGGTGTGACAACCTAGGTTAAAATTAAGGTTTCATAGATTGAAAAGAATGTGTCATGATTTAGACATATTATTAATTATCTTCATGATTATATGATATCTCACTATGACTATTATTTATCACATTATACTTTTTAGTTTTAATCAATGGATAGAACCAGAAGGAGTCATTTGAATAAAGAATATGATGACCAATGAAATGAAAATCCTCATGAGAAAGAAAATGGTTTAGGTGTTGGGATACAATATTTTGTGACCATGCTCACTCAACTCTCTCAATATATGAGTGGTAACACAAATATTTTTTAAATTTAGAGTGCACTAAGGAGGGAGTAACAAGATATTGAATATTTAATGTGACAATGTCCAACCTTCTTCTAAGGATCTTTTAATTCATTGGTTTTTGATCAATTGATCAATACGATGGAAAATATATTTTATATTATTTAATTCTTAGACCATGAAAAAGTTTTCATAGACTTTTATTGTTTATAAGGAAAAAAAATAAATGGTGTAATATTATTAAGAATACAAGTTAGAGGAAGAAAATGACTCTATAGAATTCAATAAATTTAATAGGATATTTTTCATTAATTACATCCCTCATATTCTATGTACAAAAATAGAGAAGTAATTCCTTGAGCTTAAGTAGAAGGATGATGAATCCATCAGTACCTATGAGGAAAATTTTAGAATACTTTTAAGGTATGCCTACGGTTTAATCATCATCCTTTAAATAAAAATTGATAGATTATTTAGGTGTTTGAAACCAAGTTTTAGAAAGGAATTATCTATAATGTACTTTGGAAGCCAAGAATAAATCATTAGATGTGCACTCAAAGTGGAAATGAAAGTTGGAAACTCTCTTTGTTCTAGTCATAAAAAAAGGAAGATGGATTTTTATAAAGGATTTAATGGTATGACACATAGAGGTAATAAAAATGTTAAACATCCTAATTTACAAAAATATGGGAAGGTTCACTCAAGTGAATACCTAAAAGTAATAAGAATATTTTTCAAGTGTGGGAATCATGAACATCGAGAAAAATAATGTTTAAGTGATGTGAAGAGTCTAATTAAAGAAATTAATGGAGAGAGATCTCAAAATAATACACCACTCAAACTTAAGTGATATATGTGTAAGGAGTTTAGGAATTATGAAAATTAATGCCCAAATACAAGGGTTAATGAGGATGATAAGCCACAACAACCTATAAAGTCAAAGGATAAAGAGAAAGCTTATAAAATCACAATAGTCAAAGTGAATCATTATAGTTAGGGATCACTTATCCTCCACTCTGAAGTTGTGGATTCCATTTTGAAGTTTGTATGAATAATCCCTATGAAAATATTATCCTTTAGTGATATTTTATGTGATTAGGAGTATTGATTATCTCTCTCTTCATAGATTCCATATAAATTTCCAGAATAAAGAAATCATATTTGACATTATTAATTAACTTATGATCATCTATTGGTGCAAGGAAGAACCCAAACTTCCAATAGATTTTTTTGGCTAAGATAATAGATAATTTAAGGAATAAAGGGTGAATTATATTTTGTAACCATATATGATTATATTGTGACTTTATTTTGGGAAATGATTATTATATTTTGGAGAATATATGATCAATGTATATACATTTTGGTATGAGATTTTATGAGTGATTAAAATTATTTAAAGATAATTGTTAATTTAATCATGAAAGGATATGAGATAAAATCATTCTAATCTTTGGGTTTCAATCTTGGTCTAACATATTTTATAGGAGCCTCAAGTTTAACTATTTATTGAATGGATCAAGTTGAACTTTGGGTGTTATTGCTAAGGTTTTATAGATTAATAAATTATATTTATCCATATTAGATAACTTATACTAACAATTTTGGTTTTGGTAAATATTTAGATATATAAGGAATTAATTATAATTATTTTATGTATCTTATGATCCATTGAAATTTAATTTTAGTGATTCATTCATGAAAAAATCATCTCGAATATTCATTTCATGGTGTAAGAGATGAAGTATAAATTGATTAAAGCACAACCAAATGATGAAATTGTGTTTATAAAATGGAAAATATATCAAGTTTATTTTATTATGTTCTCTATATTAATAGTAAAAGAATAAATAAACTTTAGAAAAAGGATATTACAATAAAATTTTATACTTTTACCTTTATTTTTGATGAATCGATGGTCTTTTAAACCATCATATATTTATGGTTTTTTGGTCTTTAAATTTCTATTGACCATATTCTATATCACTCTATATTAGTCCTTGTGCATTAGTTTTCTCCTCCATACCCATATTTTCATTTCCCACTTACATTATACTATTTGGAAACCTATTTTGTGTTATTCTAGATGACATTTGTATTTCTATTTCCCTCTTTTAGGAGTAAGTTTTATTAGCCCTTTTTATGATGTGGGTTTTCTATAAAGGAATTTTCAAATGTCAAACCATTAATTACTAAGTACAAGTTAAAATTATGAGGAAGAAATTTATTAGGGGGGTGATGTAACAACTGAATATTTTAAAACTAGAACATTATGTTCGATTTTATATACGACACACAACACTGAGCTTAAACAAACCACAAAATATTGTTATTTAAATAGGGAAGTTATAACATAGCTGTTTAATTGGAAGGTATGAATAAGAATAAACATATTATGAAATATATATAAAGTTATTTATCAATAATTTTTTTTATTAACATATAGTAAACAAGAATTCAATTTTTTTTGTAAAGTCATATTATGGTTCAAAAATGTTTCCTTCAAACATGTTTTTATTATTTTTTGTGAGAAAATATTATAATTAATTATTGATTATTTTAGAAAATGTATTTGATAAAATAAAATTTATTTTTGAAATCAACATGTCAAAATTATTCTTGAGTGAAGTTTTATGAATTTTCTAAAAATACTGTTTTTTCGATGAATTATAAAAAAATACAATTTTCATTGAAAGCTGTATTTTTGTTTCAAGAATTTAAAAAGATCCATTTTATTTTAAATGTTTTAAAATTAAAATTAGTTATATTATATTATGAATAATCCAATTAAATTTATTTTAATCGGTTTTATGATTGAATTTGGTATAAACACATTTTTATACTTAAAAAAAACATTTTTTTGAAAAACTATTTCTCGTTACGTTTTGCGGTTTTATCTTATATTAATTTCTAACAATTATAAAGATTAATGTTGAAAAATAGAATCTATATTTTTAATTATTAGGTAAAAATTTATTAAATAGGTCCCTTTTATTTTTGATCATTATTAATAGCAGTCTTGGTAAATACTTATCACTACGGTAAGGGTAAAACATGTAAAATAGGGTTAAAACTCTAGGATAAGGCTTTACAATTTATCTATCACTTTAATTTATCCCATTTTATGGGTGTATTTCATCAATTTAAATATTATTTTTTAATATATGACCACTTGGTTCCATATTGTGTTTATTATGAACTTTATATTAATTTAAGTAAAAGAAAAAGTAATAAATGTCACATTGTTGACTTTAATATCTTTAATATTTTATCATAAGGGTAAAAAGATGTTATTTTGAGTTATAAATATTTATTTTAAATATAAATTAATTTTATTTATTATATTAATTTATTTTTAGTTTTTAGTGATTGAATAATTACCCTAAATGCTTACTCAACGCCAACATAATATTTATTCAATTAACAAGTAAAATAAAATAAATGATTTTAAAAATATTAAAAGTAATAAAATTTAGTTGAATTATTATCTTCCAAAATTTTTTTAGATAAATTTAACATATTATAGACGTTTTCAATGTTTTTATTAGAATTAAATTGCTAAATGTTGTGTTCAAAGTCAAATTAAATGAATAGTATAAAAAATGTCGTTAATAATATTTTATGAAAAATATTATTTTATTAAATTATTTAAAAATTATAAAAATCTTTAAACAGGAATATTAGGATGATAAATGGTTTAAAATATCATAATTTTTCCATTTATGGTTCAATTTTCACCTTATAAGTAAAAATATGACCCTTTAAGAGTGAAAAAGTCGTTACCGTAGTTAATGTTAAAATTGGTTAACTAAGGGGTTAAACCAATAGATAAGGTTTAAAAAACCACATATACATATCAAAACTTTATTGTTTGATTGTATTTAAACCAAATACTACATTATCTTTGAATATCTATCCATTTGGAATCATTTTTCAAGATAATTACTTTATTATATTTTTTTTACTTTTAAGAAATTCCAAGAGTGCCTCTCTCCTCACTTATAAAAGGGCACCCCTAATTTCTCTTATTTACACCAATTTGAGACATATATATACCAAAACATAAATAATTATATTATAAAATTCTATATAAACTAATTATAGGTTTAAAAGACCATTCCAAGGGTCCTTGATAAGGGATCTAAAGGAGGCCTACTAAAGGAGAGATAATCATCGTACTCGACATATCTCAATTTGTTTCTTATTAAAACTACTATAAATCAATGTTATTATTTATAAAATAATAACTTATGTATCATAAATATACTAATTTTTTTTATGATTATGAAACCATATTTATTTACCCACTTTTCTATCAAATGAGAAGTGAAAGTATCATTCATGTGTACATATGACTTACCATCTCCATATAGCGATACAATTCATTTTCCATCACCATATTTCATGGATGGTTATTATGATGGGTTTAATGTTTATATATTATATTTATGACATAATTATGTTTCTATAATTATAATATCATATCTACCTACTTACCTTCCTATCTGTTGAAAAATGATAATGTCCCTCTTTCATATGTGTGGGCTACCACCTCCATGAAGCAATGTGATTTTTTTCATTTATGATTTATATGGATGGTAATATGGATATATTTAATGTATATATATTTTATATATGATATAATAATTATTATTAAATTTTAATTATTATTTACCTTTCTTTCGTTCCATCTGTTGAAAAATGAAAACAACATCCATGAGTACGTACGACCTAACGTTTCCATGAACAGTGTAATTCATTTTAATATCTCTATATTTTATTGATGAATATAAATAAATAAATAAATATATATATATAATGAAAATATATGATATTTATATCATGGTTAAAATTATGGAGATGATGTAACCATCATCAAATTTTAACGAGAAAAACTACTGAACTGAAACTCTCATGAAAAATGGAACAATTAACACCCAGAAATAATGATTTTAATGAGTTATTAATAAATGAGTGTTAAAATGTTATAATTTGATAATATATGATATTATAAGTATGTAAATTAATTTTTTTTATAATTTTAATAAATTTAAATTTATAATTATGGTGGTTAAATCACCTTTAAAGAAAGTCAAACTTGAGGTAAGTGTTTATCATCTCAAATTGTCTTCTTTGGGATGTTATGAATCTATATTATTTTATGAAGTGTAATTAATAACCTTTGAAATGTTATATAATTAATTTATTTTTATCAATGATGTTTAATGTTTTTTTTAAGTTATTATTTCATGGGGGTTATGATTTAAAAGATACAAAAGCGGTAATGTATTTATGTTTCAATTCCATTTTAATCGGGATTGTCTATACTTGAATTTATATTGAGGAAATTATATGATACTTATATAATAAATACTATTTAATTTTATTATATTATGGTTATTAATTATTTTTTGAGTAATATTACCATTTACCTCTCTTTGTTAATTAAAACGATCAAGAAAATATTTTTGATAAAAAAAGTCTTTATTTCCTCTTTTCGTGGGAATCTATTTCTTCCATATCCATGTTTTATTTAAAATGTTTTTAAGAATATTTTAATATTATCCTATGAATTTTTAAAGTTATTTTTAACCATATTTTACTTTTTATAATTTTTTTCAAAGGAACATTTTTATCATTTTCTAAATGAGGAACTTTTGTCTAAAAAATAAAAATGTGAAAATAATATTTATTTTAACATACACAAAATGAATGAAATTTCCCGTCATCATGAAAAATAATTAATTTGAATATTCCTTTAAAATTTTCTAAGGTTATTTTGAAATAAAATGTTTTCCATAATATTTTGGATTTTTTTTTATTTTTTAAAGAAGTGATTTCAATCTGAAAAGGGTATTTTACTTTAGAAACCTTCCAAGTGATCTTTTAAAGGAATTTTCATCTAATATGAAATCATTTGATGTTACATATGCTTTATTGGGGATAATATCCAATGATACCATCCTTATTATTTATCTAGATGGTTAATTATTATGATGATGATATGTTTATGAAACCCATTTTCTTTTCATAGATTATGATATATAATAAATGATTTATGGTATTCAGAACACATAATAATAAATTATGATTATATGATGGATGATCTTGGAATTATATTTCCCTATAATGAATTGGGTAAATATGGATAACTCATGAAATAAATATGTTATACATGAACCTAATTTTATGTTCACACTTTTATGTGTGGACCTGGTTTTCATGTCTATAAGATTATGCGTGGACCTGGTTTTCATGGCCATAAATTTATGCATGGACCTAGATTTCATGTCTATAAGATTATGCATGGACCTAGTTTAATTTCCAAAAGTTTATGAAAGAGAA
The DNA here is from genome assembly GCA_963277665.1 of Viscum album. Taxonomy (NCBI): domain Eukaryota; kingdom Viridiplantae; phylum Streptophyta; class Magnoliopsida; order Santalales; family Viscaceae; genus Viscum; species Viscum album. Next base: position 972,014,356 of record OY728127.1, on the reverse strand, counting down.
TAATTTTATGTCATTAAATTAATTAGTGAAAATGTTTCTATTTATTTATGTTTATAATGTTATAATCTTATATTTTTACCACATTCCTATGTTTATGTTATGCTCTCATGACTCATGTTCCTTTAATACTTTATAATTAATGTATTATGAACTTCCAAGATTTATGACATGACTTGGGTTTATGATATATGATATGTAGGTTATGGTTTTCAAATGTTAATATCATTTTATTGTATCCTTATTCTCATGTTATGCTTAAGTGATCATTGATATCTCCCATGTTTACCCTTACCAATCATATGAGCTCACCATTTCTTATGTTTCCTTTCCTGAGGTTATGAAGAAATATTTTAAGTAGTATATTTATAAGAAGAGTAATATGTGGGAATATATTTTTGGGAGATATGGAATATCTTTTAGGAAATAATAAGGTTGCATATGTAGTCTCAAAAGACACTAAAACTTTATGTTCCATAGGAATATAATTGTAATATATATTGGACATTCATATATTAAGATGTAATATCAATCCATGAAAAGTAGGGGCTGCTACAGTTGGTATTAGAGGGGATTTTTAGTCATTTTTTTAAGATTATGATTAGATAAATTTTGTGAAAACCTTATGAAAAATCCTAAGTATAGGATAACATCCTAAAGTTTTGGTAAGGAAGAGATTATGTGGTTTTAGTAGTAATAAATCTCTGTATTGATACTACAAGTTGACATGGTTTTGATACAAATGAATTTAGGGGTATTAACCTAGAAAAAAGTTAGTTGAGTATATCTCAACCATAATTTTGGTGGATGGAATGTGTGCCTTTACTGTGCACCTGGTTTGACACTCCTGAGGGATATTCTTAAGTTAATTCATATTTTCTTTATAAAACATTGTTAAGTATTTTAATAAATGATGATCTTGTATGACCAAGGTTAAACCTAATGTGTCATACATTAAAAAAATGTTTCATGATTTAGATATATTATGAATAATTTTCATGATTATATAATTTCTCATGATGACTATTATTGCTCACACCATACTTTTTAGTTTTAGTCAATAGTTGAAACCTGAAGGATTCATGTGAAAAATGAATGTGACAACCATTGCAATGACTATCCTCATGAGAAATAAATTCGTTTAGGGGTGGGTATATAATATTTTTTGAATATTCTCACTCAAATATCTCAAGATATGGGTGGTAAAATAGATCATGTTGAACTTATAAATATAGTAAGTAGGGAGAAACATGCCATTGAATCTTTTATGTGACATTATACACCCTCCTTCCATGGGTATTCTGATCTACTAGTTGTTGAGTGACACACTCATATTTCATGATTTTTTTAAACCTAATTTAAGTACTTTTTTTAGTATTTTAATAAAAATTGACCATGTATTTCAATGATTTTTTAAAAAGTGGGAATTTAAAAACAAATTATTAAAATTTATTTATATGAATAAGAATGTTGAATTTTGAATAATTATTTAATTGAGTATTTTTGTGAGGAATTTATTATGAAGTGTTAATATTTTTTTCATGTAAAAAATTAGACCAAATGGATAGCCCTCATCCTCAAGGGCTCATCAAGAAACTTATCTAGCCCGTATGGTCTGTCTGGTGAAGCCGAGCATGAGGATGGTACTTACCTGCTATAGGGGAAGAGGCCGTATGGGGACACTGGGACTATGTAGCATGTGGAAAAAAGGAGGAACTTGGGGTGTATAAGTGGGCTAAAGACCATGTAGACTATACAGTGTCTCCTGACCCAATTTTAGTGTGTGTGTGTGTATCTGATAGCCCACCCCGGTGTAGAATTTTGAGCTAAGACCCACACATGATTCATTTTAAAAAATCACGAAGCACACTTGATATTATGATGTGGGATGAAATTTGATTGGTTAATGTTCATTTTTAATAAAATGGTGTCTTCCCACCTTGTATTTTCATGATGCACTTAGATATAACCCACTACTCATTGCCACTTGAAGTTTTTGTCACTGCTTGCGCTTGCTGAAAAATTCCATATCCAACACCCTAGAGTGCTCAGGTTTGACATGATCATCACTACTGATGCCCCTAATCATCACATATCACATTCTTCTCATCTGATGACTACATTTCACATCTATGAAGAGGAGTTCAATCTAAAAAGACACATTTAAGGTCGGATGGTTCGTTGAGGAGCTACCGCTATCAAGAACCACCATGGTGAATACCACATTATACCAGGCCATAAAAATCCCATACCCATTCACATAAGAAGTAAATATAAATATTGGGTCCACTCCATGTTGAAGTCCATGCTGAAAATATTTGAACACCCAAATTCTTTAAGTGTTTCCAAATAAAACACACTAAGTCTCATAGCTATGTTTTTGAAGATATATCTCATGGATTTGAATTTTTTTTGAATTTTAATAATAACCAAGGAGGTTTAAACCTCTATAAATAGATGGGGCTCACCCAATAAAAATGTTCAACCAACAAAGGGTGCTACTAACAGACCTTATTTTATTTATTTTATTTTGTTTTAATTTCTTCTTTTATTTATAGTAATTTTTGTTTTAATTTAATTTTATTTCTTTTATAAAACTAATTCATGCACGTTTCTTCAAACAAGTGATACCCATCTGAATTATTCTCATTTTTATTCTTCTTATTCATCTTAATTTTCTTCTTATTTTTCTCTGTCCTGTTATTTTATTTTATCACTTTATTTTATTTTATTTTCTTTTATTTCTCTTTTTATTTTTCTAGCTCTACCTTCTTATTTTTTTATTTATTTTTGATTCATGTGTTTTATTTTTATTTATATATTCTCACTCTATTTTTATTTTATTTTATTATCTTCTTTATCTTCTACTCACTATCATGATATCTCACCCTCAATAATGAGGGTATGGCCCGAGGCTTGTCCTGGGTGAGGTTATGTGTTCTTGAATTATATTATTAAATTTTATTTTGTGTTTTTGGTAGATGTTAGTGACATGTACGAGTGTGGTGATTATCCACCATGACATGAAACTCAAGTATATTTCTATTCTTTTATTTTCATATTTTACTTAACTTCCATTGATCATAATATCTTCACATAGTGGTGTTGATACAATCAATGGATGAAACAAAATACAATGGATATGAGTCCTAGAAGATATCACACTCTTGATTGAGGTGTTCAGTCAACATTGATTATAGGAGGAGATGGAATTTAGATTAATTAGGCATTAAATATTTCAAAATTTCTAAATAAATGAATATTATTTTGAGTGTGATATTTTATAACTAAATCATCAAACTAAATTTAAAAATATAAATAAGAATAATGATAGAACCCAAAACTGATCCTTGGACCAAGTTATTTCTTGATAATATCATCTTGATTATCATTTCATGGTAGAGTAGAATTAATTTCCATTTCATTATTTTATAAAATAATCAAAACCCAAAAAAACATATTTTCATAAATAATATATAAAAAAGAAATAGTTTAGGTGAATTTTAATTATTAAGTAGACAACTATGAATATTCTCAAGTGAGACAACCTTGGCTAGCCACTGTGTTATAATAGGAAACAATTAGAAATTTTCTTTTTCCCCACTATAGACATGTGTCATTTAGAAATGGATCAATGCGATGGAAAATATACTTTCCATTATTTAATTCTTGGACTATGAAAAATTTATCCTATCCATTTATCATTTGAAAGTTGAAATAAATCAATGGAGGAATCGTATTAAGAATTCAAGGTAAGAGGAAAAAATTTACTCCATGGAATGGGATGAGTTTAAAATGATATTTTTCAATAAGTAATTACTTCATATTATATTAACAAAAATAGAGAAGGAATTCCTTAAGATTAAGTAGAAGGATGATGAATCCGTCGGTACATATACTGAAAATTTTAGATGACTTGCAAGGTATACCTCTTATTTAATCATAAAACCTAAAAGAAAAATTTATTAATTCATTAGGGGTATGAAACCAAGTCTATTAAAGACATTATCCATATGGGACTTAGAAGTTACAAAGAAATCATTCGATGTGAACTCAAATTGGAAATGGAAGATGGAAAATATCATGGTTATAGTGATAAGAAAAGGAATATAAAGTTTCATGGAGGCTCTAGTGGTATGTCACATAGATGGAAGAAAAAGTTTCAACCTACTACTTTCAAAAAATGTGGGAAGAAGAACTTAAGTGAATGTCTAAAAGGAATATAAAGACGTTTCAAGTGTGGGAATAATAACCATTGATAAAAATAATGTAAAAGTGGTGTAAAGAGTCCATTCAATGAAATGAATAGAGAGAGAGATAAATAGAATACACCACTCACACTTTAGTTCTATAGATGCAATGAGTTTTGGAATTATGTGAATTAATTCCCTAATCCAAGGGATAATGAGGATAATAATCCACAACAACCTCTAAAGTCAAAGTAAAAAGGGAAAGGTTATGTAATCACAATAGATAAAGTGAAAATATTATCCTTTAGTGAAATTTGATATGATACTAAGCATTTATTAGCTCTCTCTACATTTATTCCATATAAATTTCTATAATAAGGAAATCATATTTTATATTCTAAATCAACTTATGATCATCTAACAGTTCAAGGATGAACTCAAAATCCTAATAGAAATATTTTTGGATAAGATATGATCCAATTTAATAAATAAATAGAGAATTATATTTTATAATACTATATGATTTTATTGTGACTTTATTTTGGGAAATGATTAGTATATGTTGGTTAATATATTATCAAGTAATATACATTTTTCTATGAGGATTTATAAGTGATTAAAATTATTTCAAGATAATTGTTAAATTGATCATGGAAAGATATGGGATCAAATCATTATAATATTTGGGTTTCAATATTGATAGGAAATATTTTGTAGGATCCTTAAGTTTAACTATTTATGGAATGGATTAAGTTAAATTTTGGGTATTATTTTTTAGGTTTTAGAGAGTAATGTATTATATTTATCTATATTAGATAACTTGTGATAAATATTTTGGTCTTTTAAATATTTAGAGATATAAGGAATGAATTTTCATTATTTTATGGATCTTATGATCCGTTAAAAGTTAATTTTAGTGCTTTAGGAAATAAAAATTCATCTTGAATATTCATTTCATGGAGTAATATATGAAGTGGAAATTTATTGAAGCACAATCAAAGGATGAAATTGTGTTTATGAAATGGAAAAGTTATAAAGTAAGTTTATTTTTGTGTTTTATATCTCTTAATAGTAAAATAATAACTCAAATTTAGAAAAAGTATCTTGAAATAAAATGTTATAATTTTACCTTCATTTATGATAAATCTATGTTCTTTTCACCCATCACATATTTAGAATTTTGTGGTCATTAACTTTCTACAGACCATGTTCTCTATCACTATATATTAGTCCTTGGGCATTAGTTTTCTCCTATATGTCTAAATTTTTACTTCCCAATAATTTTATCCTATTTTGAAACCTAGTTTTGTGTTATTCTATATGAACATCATATTTCAATTTCACTATTTTAAGAGGATTTTTTTAACCCTTTTTATGAAGTGATTTTACACAAAGTAATTTTCAAGTGTCAAACCCTTAATTACCAATCACAAGTTCAAATTTTAAGGAAAAAAATAATTATTGAGGGGAGATAATTTTAGACCCTAATATTTTAAAATAAGAACATTATCTTTGATAGCATATATGACACACAACACTTAGCTTAAATGAATCACAAAATATTATTATTTAAATATGACCATTATAACATAACTGTAAAATTGGAAGATATAAATAGGAATAATCACATTATGAAATATATATAATTTCCTTAATAAATATTTTTTTATTAATACTTAATAAATAACCATTTAATTTTTTTTATTAAAGTAATATTATGGTTTAAAAATAAATTTCTTTTAAACATGATTTTTATTGGTTTTTGTGAGAAATATTATAATTAAATATTGAAAATTTTATAAAATTTATTTGATAAAATAAAATTCATTTTTTAAATTAACACATAATAATTTTCTTAGATATAATTTTTAATAATTTTTTTGAAAAGATTGATTTTTCAATGAATAATAAAAAAACATTGATTTTTATTGAAATCTGTATTTTTGTTTCAAACATTTATAAAGTTTCATTTTTATTTTAAATGGTTTAAAAGAAAAATTATTTATATTATATTATGAATTATCCAATTAAGTTCATTATAATCAATTTTATGATTTAATTTTGTAAAAAACATTTTTATACTTAAAAAGATTTTTTTTCTCGAAAAATCGATTTTTCGTTGTGTTTTATAGTTTTATCTTAAATTAATTTCCACCACTTCTAGAAATCGAATATTGAAAAATTAATTCAATATTTTTAATCATGAGGTCTAAATTTGGTAAATATGTCCATTTTATTTTTTTCATTATGAATTGTAATCTTGGTAAATACTTGTTAACAGAGAAAGGGTAAAATGAGTAAAATATGGATGAAAATTTGGGATGAGGATTTATAATTTATCTAAAAATCACCTTTATAAGATTTTTTTGGGTTTATTTTGGACATTTAAATCCAATATTGGATATATATCCACTTGGTTCCATATTTCTTTGATTATTAACTTTATATTATTTTAAGTAAAAGCTAAAGTAAAAAATGTCACACTCTTGACTTTAATATTTATAATATTTTATCATAAGGTTAAAAGGGGTTATGTTTGGTTATAAATGTTTATTTTAAATATAAATTAATTTTATTTATCATATTAATTTATTTTTAATTTCTAGTCATTGAATAATTACCCTAAATTCTCATGCAACACCGAGACAATATTTATTCAATTAATAGAAAAATAAAATAAATGATTTTAAAAATATTAAAAGTAATACAATTTGGATCAATTATTTTGTTCTAATTTTTTTAGATAAATATAAAATATTATATATGTGTTAATTTTTTTTATTTTAATTCTATTTATTTTATATTGTGTTCAAATTTAAATTAAATGAATAGTGTCAAAAATGACATTAATGATATTTTAAGAAAAATAATATTTTATTAAATTATTTAAAAATTATTATAATATTTAAAGAAAATTGGTATGATTTTATATTGTATAAAATATCATAAATTGTCTATTTATTAACAAATTTTTACTTTATAAGTTAAATTATAACCCTTTAAGAATGAAAAATTCATTACCGTAGTCAAGGTTAAAATTGGTTAATTAAGAGGTTAAACCAAAAGATAAGGTTTAAAATACCACATAAACCTATCCAAATTTTATTTTTATGGGATTTAAACCACATAAAACCTCATCATAAAATATCCATACATTTTTAATCATTTTTCCAGAGAGTGATTTCATTATATTTTAATATTTTAAGAAATTTTAAGAGTTTCCCTCTCCTTACTTCTAAAAGTCCACCCGTACTTTCCCTTATTTACACCACTTTGAGCCATATATATTGATAAAAAAATACCTAATTATATTTTAAACTTACATATCCAATAATTAAAGGTTATTTTCTTCTTAAAATACCATTCCAAGGGTCCTTAATAAGGGATTTAAAGGAGGCCTACCAAAGAATCGGTAATCGTCTTACCCGACCTCTCGATTTGTTTCTTCTTATAATTCCTATAAATATATGATATTATTCACAAAATAAAAAATTAATTATCCTAAATATACTTATTATTATTATTAAAAAACAACTATTATTCCTCTTTTCCATCAAATGAGAAGTGAAAGTATCGCTCGTGCGTATGTACAACTTACTATCTCCACGTAGCGATACAATTCATTTTACATAACCATATTTCATGGATGGTTATTATTATGAATTTAATGTTTATATATGATACTTATGAAATAATTATTATTTTATAATTATAATATCATATCTACCCACTTACCATCTAATATGTTGGAAAATGATAACTTTGCTCGTGCATACATATGGACTACCACCTCCACGAAGCGATATAATTTCTTTTTCAATTTTTATTTTAATGGATTGTAATAAGGATACATTTAATGAATATATATTTTATATATTCTATAATAATGATTTTTTAAATTTGAATTATTATTTATGTTTCTTTTTTTCCATCCTTTGAAAAATGAAAACAACAACCATGCGTACGTACGACTTACCGTCTCCATGAATGGTGTAATTCATTTTTTTATCTTTGTATTTTATGGATGAATCTAAATATTTGTATAGTTAAAATATATTATATTTATATCATGTTTAAAATTTTGTATATTATTTAACCATGATCAAAGCTCAAGGACTTGAACCGCTGAACTAAAACTCTCATGAAAAATGAAACAATTAACACCAAAAAATGACCATTTTAATAAAGAGTTATTAATAAATGGATATTAAAATGTTATAAGTGGATAATATATGATATTATAACTACACACCTCACTCTTTTATAGAATTTTATTAAATTTAAATTTATTATATAAGAGGTTATATCACCTTCAAATAAATTCAAACTTGAGGTAATGGTTTATCGTCTCAAATTATCTTCTTTGGGACATATGTTTTGTTTTGTATCTATATTATTTTATAAGGTGTATGTAATTACATTTAAAATTTTATATCATAAATTTATCTTAATTAATTATATTTAAAGTTTTATTTGAATTTATTCCTTCACGAGTCTTATGTTTCAAAAGTTACTAAAGTGTTAAGGAATTTATGTTTCAATTCCATTTTAATCAGGATTATCTATAATTGAATTTAAATTGAAGAAATTATATGATCCTTATCTAATAAATACCATTTAATTTTATTCTCCTTTGGTTATTCATGAAATATTCAATTAATATTACCATTTTTCTCTCTTTGGTACTTAAAATGAGGGATAATTTTTTTTTTGAGAAAAATAAACTTTATTTCCTCTTTGGGAAGAAATATTTTTCTCCCATATCTAAGTTTTTTTCAATAATATTTTAATAATAACCTTTTAAAATTTAAATTCATTTTTAACCATGTTTTAATTTTTATAATTTTTTTTCAAAGGAATCTTCTTTTCATTTTCCAAATAATGTACTTTTGACTTTAAACTGAAAATATGAAAAGAGTATTTGATTTAACATACAAGACATGAAAGTAATTTACCACCATTATAAAAACTAAATGATTTGAATATTCCTTTAAAATCTTCCAAGTTTATTTTCAAATTAAACATTTTACATAATATTTTATATTTTTTTAGATTTTAAATATGTGATTTCAATGTGAAAAGTGTATTTTTTCCAAGAAACATTACAAGTGATATTTTAAAGCCATTTTAATTTAAGATGACATCCTTTGATATTAATTATTCATTACTAGAGATATTATCTAATGATAAAATCCTTATTATTTCTCCTTATAGTTTATGATTATGATAATGAGATGTTTATGAAACCCATTTCTTTACTAGAGGTTATGATATATAATGAATGATTTATGATCTTATGGAAAAAATATGAATGGATTATAATTGTTTGATGGGTGGTCCCATAATTATTTAGTTCTCCAATGTATTTTATAAATATGGATAACTCATGATATAAATATGTTAAGTGTGGACCCTATTTCATGTTCACAATTTTATGCGTGTACTTGGTTTTCAAGTATATAATATTATGTGTGGACCTGGTTTTCATGTTTATAAGTTTATGCATGGACTTGGATTTCATGTCCATATGATTATACGTAGACCTGGTTTGAGGTCCATAAGTTAATGCAAGTTCTTTATTTAATGTACTTAATATAACAAGTTAATCTATTTCTATTTATACATGTTCAAAATGTTATAATCTTATGTTTTTGACACATTCCTATGTCTATGTTATGATCTAATGGCTCATTTTTTTGATTACTTTATGATTCATGTATTATAAACTTCCAATAATTATGCCATGACTTAGATTTATGATCTATGATATAAATGGTATTATTTTAAAATGTAATTATAATGTTCTCATACCCTCATTCTCATGTTATTCTTAAGTGATCATTGATATATAACTTGTTTACCCTCACTGATAATCCTAGCTCACCCTTTCTCATGTTTTATTTCCCTAGTTTATGAAGAAAGGTTTTAAGTATGGCATGTCTAAGAAGAGTACTATGCGGGAATATATTTTTGGGAGATGTGGAATATCTTTTAGGAAATAAGATGGTTACATATTTAGTCTCTAAAAACACTAAAATTTTATGGTCCTAAAGTATATATTTTTAAAATATATTGGATATTCATCTATTAAGATGTAATATCTATGTATAAAAATTATGTGATACTATACATTATTACCACATTATCAAATTATTCTTACCTCAAAGATTACGTTACTTAAACTAGTTTCTTGGTCTCAATTACTATTTCTTGAGAAATACTTCTTTTTATACACAAATTTGCTTTTATATGATGTATATAATAAGTATTTTTTATAAATATCATGAATTATATTCCATTCATGGTATTTAATTTTTTTTCGAGATATTTATCCTTCAAGGGTTATAATTTAAATGTTACATAATATATAAAGTTTCTTTTCCCAACCTCATTTTAAAATTTAGACCTCTCAAATTTGATAAACCATCAGGGTAATTTTTAAACTTTTTCCATATAATGTCACAATAATTTTCTTCCTCTCAGGATATCCTTGGTGAGATTTTTATCTCTATTTTACTTGATTTAAAACTAATATTTTACAATATTTTAAACTGATGTGGTATTTGACAAAATTATTTTAAAGTATAAAAAATATAATTTCTTTTTTATGATTGTATTTTATCTTCAACTCCAAATTTTATAGACAACCCTATATTTATTTAAAAAATTTAAAAAATTCATTTTTAACTACCTTGAATTTCTTTACAAATGTTTTAAATGAAAATCAATTTAACTTTTTATATATGGTTCATTTTTTGGTAAAAATAATATATTTTAATATTTCTATATGAATATATATTTTTACCACATTTTCCATTTTATATGAAACCTTTACAGTAAGTTTTCATGGTATCTAAAAGAAATTATTTTTCTCTTAGTTTTATAAAATATTTCTTTTAAAGTGGTTTCAAAGATTAAGGATATTTATTATTTCCAAATTAATTTTTTTCTTACAAAACTCCTAAAAAGTATTTTTATCTAATCCATTTTACATTTACATATCTTATAATTGATCAAAAATATTCTTCAAATGATACTATCCATATTATTTCACCGTATAGTTCATATAATGTCTTTTTATTTTGGTTGAATGACCCATAACTACCTTTTTATTTCCTAATCACTCTCTATATATAAATATGATGAACATTTGGGTATGATAACACAATTAATGTATATATACATATCATATATAAATTAATCCCAATAAAACATGGATCATAAGTCATGAATCATAACATAAGGATTTTGGAATAATAATAAGAAATGTGACATATGAGGGTGTAAAAAGGAGTCAATAATCATGAGGCATGAAAAAATAACATAGGAATAATAACTTGTAATATAAATAGGTATAGAAAATCATTTCCTATGTTAAGGGCCACCGCCTATCCTATTATCAAAAAGTGGACAGAGTCCTATAGTGTATTGAGTTTACTCCTTAGTCCCTTACATGTTATATCATGATATATAAAGATTTAACCAATGAATTTTAGGGAAATATAATTCCTGTACCACCCATAATATAATGAATAATCATATATATATATCTATGTGTGTGTGTGTGTGCATTCCACTTGAGCATGGAAATATTAATAATTTCATCATAGTATAATTAACTCGTGGAAAAGAAACATGTTTCATGAAAAATTATATAATATATGATTATAATCCATTTAGAGTAAGAATATGGACGATATAAACATATCATATACCAAGAAAAGTATATAAAATATTAAAATATATTTACATAGATTAAAAAAACCTTTATAAGAACATTTTTTTTAAAAAAATAAGAAGAAATATCATTAAATTTTGATAACTTTTATTTTAAAATAAAACATTTTATGAAGAAATGGGAATAGAAATTACTTTAGAAAACCATGATAACATAGAGAGGAATATTATTAAATAAAAATGAGGAAGAATTTAGGGAAGTGAGTTCATGAAAAGAACATTAAAAAGGAATATTATTTTCAAACTTTTATAAATAGAGTCAAAGTTAATAGAAAATGAAACATGTAGAAAATGTTAAAATATTACTTTAAAACTTGTTGAATAATTTAAAAGAAAATATAAAATTACCTTATATAATTATTAAATTATATATAATTATTTCTATAAGGAAAATAAAGAATATATACATGGAGGAAAAATATACTCAATCGAAAAGAAGAGATAAGGTCAGTACCTCTTACAAGATGCATTTTGGTTAAATTGTACACCAAAGAGAGGTAAAATGGAAGGAAGACATAAAAACCCCAAAAATAACTATAGGAGAATAAAATATACAGGGTTGTATGAATAATAAACATAACATTCTCCCCAATGTAAATTTAAACATAAATAATATTATTTTTAAAGTGAGATTGGGAAACAGACCCTTACGGATTTGGAAACTTTTGAATCAAAAGCCCTTAGAAAGAGTTATCATGAAATAGAATTATAGATAAAACGAATCAAAGTGATTTTATGATAAAATAATTCAATGAGGATAGTGAATACATTATATAAAGAAAAATAAGGCCATAATAAGGAACATTTATCAATGAAGGGGAGATTGAGATGAAAAACCCCTTACAATATAAAATTTTATGATGTAAGGATCAATCGAAAAGGGGATTATGAAAAATAAATGAATATATATAGAAACATAATAGGAATTAAAATATTATAAAATCTCAAGGTATATCCTACCTAACTTATAAGAATGATGTTAAAAAATATTGATTATACCACAATGATAGGAAATCAAGTTGGAAAAAAGCCCGACAAATTAGGTAATATATGAATCAAAGGACAAGTAAATAGAGAAATTAAATGAAAGTGAAATGAAAAAGAATACAAAATTATTTAAGATATAAGAATTCAATGGGGTGATATTAACACCATATAAAATTATTTTTTTTCATAATATAAAACATGTTTGAAGGAATGTAAATTAAGACAAATAACATTTACCTTGGAATCTTTATTTCTCTAATGTAATCTATCTTCCCATATAAAAATAATTGCCTCATTAAAAATATATTTTAGAACCAAATTATTTTTTATTAAATTTTATAAACATCATTTAAATTTATTTATTACATATTTATTACTTATTTTTAGTTTATATTGATCATTGATTATTAGTAGTTTCAATCATTACTCGTCTGTTTTGGTACAACAGTTTTGGTCATCATTTCATGTTCATGAGTTTATTATATCTAGAATATTAAAGGTAACAGAATAGAAATTCAATAATTATTTATGAATATCCTTGTTCATTCCATGGGGGTTTCAGGTATGATTCATAAAGATGTCACCCATATCGAACTTGTTTTTGGTAAATTTCAATGAAGAAAAAGTGGTATATTTATAACATGTTAAATATTAATATTAACATTAAAAACATAAAATTATTTATATATTAATGTCATATATTATCAATAATGTTTTCTTCATAACCATCTGGGATAAAATTTTATAACATTTTCTATATGGGTGGTTAAACCGACCAAAATAGGAATATGCTATAATCAATGGATGAGTAAGAATATTTTGTGGATTTTAAAAAATATAATTATTAAAGATATGTAATGATCTAAATTAAATGTTATTAATATGATAAATCATAATTTATAGGAGGTAAAAGAAGAATATAAATGAAAAAGAATGACAAGAAGTCGTTAATTCTAAAGAAGAAATCATATATTCTCTTAGAATCCTTCTCGGTTTTTAATGAATTAGGGTATTATCACGAGACAATAAGCTAACCAATGTAGGGGAATTATTAGGGAATTAAATTTGGTAGTTTATTAGGTTTAATTATAGTTTTATAAGTGATAATGGGTAGTAATTTATAATTTTTGGCTTAAACCAACACCTCCTTATTTTAATGACCCCAAATCATGTTTATATTGTCATTAATGAATTTCATGTTTTCTATTAGTAAATGAATTTATGGACAAAATTGAAAAAATGGATAATTCTAGAACTTACCATGTCAACATTAATGTATAATTATTATACTTATCATATGAAGAGTTTGAAATAACCATGAATATCAACTAACCATGTGGAACTTACCGCACATTATACACCAGCTGATCACATGAAAAAACTACCGACCATGAGTCATATGAGAAACATTTGTCTCATTCACGAATTGGCTACACGTTGAAGCTGATATTATCATGTGTTGATAATCAACTTACCATATGTACAAACAATATACTGAGAGACAGAGATGTACCTACCATGTAACTGATTGTTTGAATCTATAAAGTGACCCTATAAAGGAAATTACGTCCCGTATGAAGAAAATAAGTTATTGTGCCAAGGTATGTATAATTTTACATAAAGTAATATATTGACCATTTCTATTATTTTAGTGACCACATGAAGAAAACAATTACTGCATGAATTCATGAACCTACTGTATGAGAAAATGAACTGACCACGTGAAGTGATGAATTGACCATGACACCTTCCAACATCAACTGACCATGCTAACCAACCATGTAAAGTTACTATTATATCAACTAAATTTACTTTAATTAAATAAATATTGTCAAGTCTAACTTAGTTTTGGAGCATTTTAAATTTTTAATAGCTAGTTTTTTAAGCATTAAATGAAGTGTTAGTGAATTTAATATTTAATTTATTATTCTTCAATAACTACTTCTGATGAAGATATCTTTTAAGAAGAAAATATGATCATGTGAAAGATAAAATGTTTTAGAGAAATTATGTGATCTAATAGAGAATAATAGACGATCCTATATGTGAACCTATGCTACATAGAAGACTCTAAAAAACTCTGTTTTTATAGAACTTACTAAAAAGATTGTCCAAGATTCTTCCAAAGTCAAATTCAAAAGACTCTAAACAACTGAAGCTACTCGAATCATGTTTCATCACATTTTATCATCCTCAATCTATTTATATTTTAATTTGTGTTTTATTTATGAGTTATGTTTTTGTATTTTTCTATTTATTTTTAAAATAAAGTCTTCTATGATAAACTATAGAGTACTTTATACTCTCTCAATTATTTTACTTATATTACCATGAACAACTGTGGAAGAGGTCCTGTGTGATCTGGTAATTTGTTTTATCCCACACATAAATATAGAATAGGATCTATTCCTATAAAACCTTGTGTTTCATTATCTATAAAACCCAATCCAGTTTTTGGATCATTTTATTTAATAATAAACTACTTTTAAGTAGGTGATTTCCAAGTGGAGGGGATTAAGTCTTGAATTGAGATAGAACCTCTTGTTAAATCCCTCTATGATATTTTTTGTAACTTATTTACTATTATTTATCTATATTGTTTCATAATATTCAAATTGAATTAGTTTCTATCTTTAGTTTAATCAATAAATTTTTACTCTGATAGTTAACTCAAATTAGTGTTTTAAATTCTATGTTTGATACAAGTATATTAGTTTGAAAAGTAAAAATATTTTACAATGTATTTTAATTGAAATATGATTGATATTTTGAGAACATTTTCTAAATATAAAATTATATATTTCTTCTATTTTTTTAATTAGGTGATTTTATCAAATTGGAGGATTTAGTTTTTAATTTTTTTTAAATGGAAATTTAATTGGAAACTCAATTCACCCATCTTGATTTGTCTACTCTGACCAATATTTAATATCAGAGGCTTTAAAAATATATTTTTACTATGATCTAATTTTATTTATAGATCTTAAATTTATAGTTTATCTAAATTTAATTCTTTATGGATAATAATAATCAAAAAGGAACTTCCACTAATAGACCTACTTATTTTAACAGAACAAATTATTATAAATGGAAAATTATAATGAAAATTCACTTAGAAAGTATGGGATTTGATACCTATAACTTCATTCAAGATAAATATGAAAAAATTATGAATACTAGAGATATTTGTAGTGATTCCACTAAGGCAGCATATGACTATAACTACAAAGCTATGATTGGTTTATATTGTGGGTTAAGAGAATATGAATTTAACAGAATATCATCACATTCTACTACTTCTATGATTTATGATGCCCTTACAATTTCTCATGAAGGAAATTTTAATGTTAAATAAATGAGTTTGAATACCTACACTATGAAATATGATACTTTTAAGATGAAGAATAATGAATTTATCTTTCACATGTATCTTAGGTTTAATGAGATTTTTAACATGATGAATGCACAAGTAAAGGTGATTGCTAATAAGGATCATGTCATGATACTTCTCAGATGACTCATAGAAAGATAGAGAGGTATATATATGTCTATAATAGAGTCTTGTGACATTAGTACACTACCAGTAAAAGAGACAATTGGAAATCTCATGATGTATGAAGAATAATTGGAAGTGAATAAAGAGGAAGTAGATGAACCAAATAAGAAGTCAATATCTTTTATGACTTTTAACTCTAAGCCTAAAGATATGGTCAATGTTGAAATCTCAAGTGATAAAGAATCACCATCTAATAGTGACGAAGGAATAGAACATCTAGAGAGATTTTGTTATGAAGTTTTATAGAAATAATATGTTATTCAGGAAATCCAATTACATAAGAAAGTATTACAACAAGGGGAATTGGATAAAATATTAGAAAAATAATGATTCTGCCAATGAAATAATATTCTATGAATGTAATATAAAAGGACACATCAAAGAATAATGTACTAGGTTGAATTATAAGAATAAATATGAGGAAATGAGAAAAAATATAAAAAATATATAAAATACACTTGGAGTGCCTTTGAGGATAGTTCTAACTATTCATAATTGAGAAAAGAAGATAAAAATAAAAAAAACTAATATGTGTTTTATGAAAAACACATATAAGGTATTAATTTTTTTTCCTGAATCTCCTACTCATATTTAAATTCCTTCTAAAACTAAAAATAATGATGATAATATATCCAGTGATGAATTATTTGAATACTATAACATACTGTAAGTTACATTTGATGAATTAAAAGATAAATATAAAAGTTTAAATAATCATCATTCCATGTCTTCTCACTTTAAAACTGATATTACAATATAAAAAGATAAGAATGCTAAATTTATTAGAGAATAATGAGATTAAATTATCTAAAGAACAACTAAATAAAGATCTAGATTGATTTAAAAATGGAAGAAAAAACCTTACCTAGATACTTGGTAAACATAAAACAACTAAGTATACCACTAAAATAAGATATCAACTTGGACAGAGGAAAATACATAAGAATAAATTTGTCCCAAGTTTTAGTTCTTCTAATTCTGCTAGTTTCTCTTATTGTACTAGACCAAATAAAGTCCTTATTTTTTAATCCTAAGACCTACTTATAAGAGACTAGTAAGACAATTATGGATTCTTAAATTATTTATTAATAACATCTCTAGACCCAAGAAAATATGGGTACAAAAATAATTTTTAGTTTAAATCTATTTTTTAGGAAACCTACTAGAAGAGTTTCAATAAAAAACTATGGTTCCAAGATAGTGGATGTTTCATAAATATTACTGGATACTATTCAACCTACAAAAATTTGATTAAAGTAGATGGTGGAAATGTCACTTTTGGTGACAATGCCAAAGGGAAGATAATTGGGCTTGTCCAAATCAGTAACTCTAATACATTTTTAATTTTAAAAGTTTTATTTATAGATAGATTAAACTATAATCTGCTTAGCATTTAAAAATTGTGTGATGATGGTTTTCATGTTAATTTTGAAAATAATTCTTGTAATTTTTTTAATGCAAAAAATTATTTATTTTTTATTTCTATAAAAAATGATTATTCTTGTGCTTTATATTTAAATTTATTATTTTCTCAAAATATTTCATGTTTAAGTGCTTTTCACAAAGAATCTTGGATTTTGAATAAGAGACTAGGCCATTACAATATTCACCCAGTCATAAATATAACTATGAATGGTTTATTCAAGGATCTACCAAAACTAGAATTCAAAATAGAAAAAGTATGTAATCCCTTCCAAAAGGTAAACTAACACAAAATTTCTTTCAAATTAATAAAAAATTAGTTTAAAC
Source organism: Viscum album (assembly GCA_963277665.1). Taxonomy (NCBI): domain Eukaryota; kingdom Viridiplantae; phylum Streptophyta; class Magnoliopsida; order Santalales; family Viscaceae; genus Viscum; species Viscum album. The sequence continues at coordinate 971,996,140 of OY728127.1, read as the reverse complement.
TTCTATACCTATTGAGTTGGTTTACATGGATTTTTTTGTACCTTCTAGAGTTTTTTGTTTAAAAGGAAAAAATCATGCCTATATTATAGTGGATTACTATTCTAGATATACATGGGTGTTTTTCCTTTCTCATAAAAGAAAATATCTTTCCTATTTTTCTAAATATGGTAAATCTGTATATAATCTTAATGGATATATAATTAAGACCTTAAAAAGTGATTTTTTTTATGAGTTTTAAAATCAAGATTTTGAATCATTATGTTCATAATATGGCTATAATCATAAATATTTTGTTCATAGGACCCCAAAACAAAATGGTGTAGTTGGGAGAAGAAATAGAACCCTTCAAAAATTTCTCAGACCATGCTAAATGAGTATGATCTACCTGTATATTTTTCGTAAGAATTTGTAAACACTTATTTTTATATAATTAATAGAGTTTTAATTAGACCACTTTTAAAGAAGACACCTTATGAATTGTGTAACGGTAGAAAACAAAAGGTTAATTAATTTAGAGTTCTTATTTATAAAGTCTTTATTCTCAACACACAATATAATTTAGACAAGTTTTCTTACAAGAGTGATAAAGGAATTTTCCTTGGATATTCTAAAACTAGTAAATCATATAGGGTGTTTAATAAAAGGACTAATCTTGTATAAGAATTTTTACATTTCAAGTTTTATGAAAGAGTTCTATATGAACCAAAGACATCTTTTTAAATTCTAGATGATGATCATTCCAATATGGACATCAATTCTATCAGACCTCCTATAAAGAGTTCTCCTAATTCTTATGAACAACCTAAAACTGAACCTGTAGATGAAAATGAGGTGTCAAACAATTATATTACTAGAGATGTTAGGACTCATATATATTACCCCTTAGATGTAGTTGTAGGTTACCTAGTCAAAGGAACTCATGTTAGATCTTCTCAAAGAAACTAAGTTGAACATCAATCTTCCTTATCACAACTTAAATCTAAGAACATAATTGATTAAATTTATAATAATATAGTCTTAATGTATATAGATATTATATCATTTTTTTGGAATACTTAATACATTTCAAAAATATATGCCCAAACACCATATTAGTTTAGTGCCTTTATAAACATGGAAACATAAAAACTAGTATATGAGTGAGCTAAATTATCTCTCAATAGGTTCAACAAAACTAGAACCCCTATTAGACATATCATTCATAAAATATATCTTTATAAAATGGGTAAGAAAACATAAAAGGGGTAAGATCAGGTTCTCAATAAGGATAAAAAAGGGATACATGTAAGCATAAACATGAGTATAAGGGTATGAAGACCTAATCATAACATCAGAATTTCATACCCTACATATCACAAACATGAATCATGGAATAAAGGTTAATAGTTCATAAGGCATGAATAATAAGGAAATCAATAATATAAACCATGAAATCATAACATAGGAGTATGACATGGAATCGTGGGATACACATAAACATGTAATATCATTATCTATAAGTCAAGACACATTTCTAGAACTTATCAGGGAAATTCATGGGGACTACACCTACTGAGTGGGACACACCACCATCCCCAGTCATAGTCCTTTCCTTGTAAGGGATTGGGTTTCCCCATCTTCACATAGTGGATCGAGTTTCCCCATCTTCCCATAGTGGATCAATTTTCCTCATCTTACCATAGTGGGCCAGGTTTCCCCATCTTCCCATAGTGGATTGGGTTTATCCATATTCCCATAGTGGATCAGGTTTTCCCATCTTTCTATAGTGGATAGGGTTTCCCCATATTCCCATAGTGGGTCAGGTTTCCCCATCTTCCCATAGTGGACCAGGTTTCCCCATCTTCCCATAGTGTATTAGATTTCCAAAAATTCCAAAAGTGGATTGGATTTCCCCATATTACATAGTAGATCAAGCCTATAAACTTTATTCCCATAACTATCTCATGAGATATAAATATTTATCCAATTCATTGGATGTAGATATAGGTCCCACCCATCACATAATAAAATCATACATTCACGTGCCATAAGATAATAAAAATTAAATCATATCATGACCCATAAAAAGTGATGGGTTTCATAAACATCATATCATAACCCATGAAATAAAATGGGCATAATAAACATTTAATCATACCATAACCTATGTAAAATATATAGGTTTCGTAATCATTTCATCCTAAAATAACTCACGAAAAGAAGTGGGTTTCATAAGAATTTATCATGGTATAACCCATTGAAGAGAAACAAATTTCATAAGAATTTATCATGGTATAACCCATTGAAGAGAAATGGGGTCATAAAAATTTATCAAGATATAACCTGTTTAAGAGAAATGGTTTTCATAATCATTTATCATGGTATAAACTGCTGAAGAGAAACGAGTTTCATAAGCATTTATCATGGTATAACCGGTTGAAGAGAAACAAGTTTCATAAGAATTTATCATGATATAAACCATTAAAGAGAAATGGGTTTCATAAGAATATAATCCATGGAAGAGTAATGAGTTTTATAACAATATAAACTATAAAATAGAAATGAGTTTTCATAAAAATCATGCCATGAAAATATAAACCATTCAGAGAAATAATATAAATGGAACCTTTGGATAATTTCCTAGAAAGTTATGAGTAACATAAATGGATGTCATCTTAGAAGGAAAATAATTTTGAAATATCTTTTTAAAAAATTTCCTGAGGAAAATATACTTTCTTCTTTGAAAATTGATTTTTAAAACATAAAACCTTTTGAAAAACATTTTCTTTAAAAATACTTTGAAAACTTAAAAGGAAGGTTTGAAATCATTTTGAAAACATTTTTAATTTATAAAAGAACCATAAAAACATTTTGAAAACAATTATAATTGAAAATACTTTGAAAACATATAAAATAATATTTTATGTCATTGAAATCCTTTTATTTTAAAACAACATTTTGAAAACATATAAAGGAATCTTTAAAATCATTTAAAAAATTTTTTAACATAAAAAAATTCTTAAAAAACATTTATTATTTGAAAAAAAATTTAAAATAATTTTTTTAAGAATATTAAAAAAAAATTCTTCAAAAAAAACCTTGTAAACTTATAAAGGAAACATCAAGGAAATGATGGTTATGATGGTGGGAAGGTCCGCACATGCTGATCATTCATTTTGCACCTTAAAAGTTTAGAAAAGTGTCTTAAGTAGTAAACAACAAGAATATTATTTTTTATTTTTTTTAAAAGGTAATAAATGGGTTAAAATTTACTTTAAACATCATAGGATAATATTAAAATAAAATTAAAACTTTTTTAGAAAACATAGTTTTGAAAGAACACAGATTTCTGACCAAAAGGAGAAATAAAGTCATTTTTTTATAATTTTTTTTCTTAATTATATTAAGAAAAAAAAGTGAAAAAATGGTACCACTACTTGGATTTATATGAATATATATAGGTTAAAAAAATTCATGAGAGTTATTGAGATATGGACCAAAAGATTTTATCAATGGAAGCATAATATTAAACAATCCTAATAAACAATGTGATTGAAGCTATAGACCATTACCGCATTAGTAAATTTAACTCAAAATACTGTGGAAATAATAAAATTACATAAAGATTAAAATATCATGAAAATAAGTCTATTAATTATGTAATTCCTTGACCCTAGTTACCCAGAGTCGGTGCATTATTACATAACATTGGCATGATCACAAAATATCAAGTCTCAAAAGACCAATTAGTTTAGTAGCCTTGGAAACACTAGATACATTCATAAGTCTTACATTACATCATAAAGTGAAAAAATACAATAACATAGTATTCATAGTCCAAACTCATATCCCCTCAGACTATCCCTGAAGGTCAGTCATAAAATAATTCTTCACATCCTGCAAAAAATAAAACATAGAAAGGGGTGAGCACAGATGCTCAATAAGGATAAAAATATAGCGAAAACTTTCATAAATAACGATAAACATTTAATGCAATGTATAACTAAAACAAGTGTATTTTAAACTTGAACTTCAGAATAATAAGACAAAAATAAAATAAAATAATTCCATTTACTTATTCACATGGATATTCTACTAGTCAAATAATCACATGAAATATCAATAACCACTTTCATAATGATGGAATGCATAATGCCAGACTATCACAACCACATAATAAAGGCCTTGTGCCAAGACTACAAATAATATTTTGTCAAGGCCTTGTTCCAAGACACTAGTTTGTCTCATGAGACCTACCGATGCATCGAGGAGGTATAGCGGGCTCCACCCATCACTTACTAAGTCAAATTCATTCCTCATATGAACAGGTTTAAACATAACATAAACATTCGTATTAAAACTAGCATACGAAATGTCAATAATTTCTCCATAAACCATGAATGGTATAAAAATAACACATCCACAGTCAAAAATATCACAAAACCTTCAATAAAATATGGAATTTTTGTATCATAATAAATCAACTTCAAATAAGCTTAAAATCCATCAAAGGATGTTGACATAGATGAAATCAAAACTATTTGAGAGAAATATCTATTTTTTTTGAAATCATTTAAAAGTTTCATAATTATAAAATAAAACATTTACTTGAAAATATTCTTATAATCTTTTAATGGAAGCTCCGATGATTTTATAGCGTCGGAAAATAGCCGCACCCACCCTATAAGTTAAAAAAGAAATTCTTACCTTAATTCTGTCGAAAAGGTTAAAAAAGACCTTGTTTGGAAAACGACGGAAAATTCCTTTATAAAAATATTATAAAAATTAAAAAAAGGGTATAAATGACTTTAAAACATAGTCTATAAAATAGTAAGAATGTTTTAAAATACATTTTTAAGAAACATGGATGTGGATGATAAAGAAGTCCCAGTAGATACTTACGTAAAAACAACATCGGATAATAAAGAGATTGTGAAATTAACCCTTACCTTGAACTTTTACTTGGTAGATGGTAGGTTAAAATCCTATATAATGGTAAAATTATTGTTATTAAATTATACAAGAATCATATACATTAATGTGATATCATATATGATCTTTTAACATTGCTTTGTTAACAATATTTTAGTATTATCATTGTTTCGGGTGTTAACAGATTCATTTTACTTTATATTATTTGTTATGTGAGTCATATTTTTTATGTATGGAATGTATCCTATTCATATCCAAAATTATATAAAGTCTTTAAACATTATTTTTAATCATCTAATGAAAATTAGTCTTGAATGGAGACAATGTGGAATGAATCTCATCGCGTTCGTGGAGACGGTAATCCGTGCGTACGCACGAGTGAAAATATCATTATTTTGATATTAAAATAATATATAATTGGATGTTATATCATATATAAATAATCATTATCATGTTATATTTATTATTTACACCAATTACACATCATTATTATACCCATCCAAATAATAATGTATTGAATAACAATTACACCATGACGTGGAGACGGTAAGCCGTACATACACACGTATGGTGACATGTCATTCAAAGGATGGATAGAATAATGAATTTGGTTGTAACATATTTATAATAACATCACAGTATATAGAATATACTGGAGTTATTATTTTATAATGGAAACAATGAAGAAAAGGGAAGTGGAAGAAGAAAGGAACTTAAAAGAGGTGATGAAATATTTACCTCTTCTTTGGGTTCTTCCTTTTGATTTGATCAAAAGGGCTCCTTAGGTTGGTTTTCTGACTAAATTAAGGCCTCTAGGATGGAGGTAGTAAAGTTGAGATGGAACATTGGGAGAGTTTTTCCGAGACAAATGGATTTGAAGTTGTGAATTAGTGAGAAGGGGGAGTGCCCTTTTATAAGAGGGGTGAGGGGCACCTTAAGAAAAGATAGAAATATTCTTTTATAATAAAATCATTTTCGGTTTCTAATGGATCCAAAATGGATTATTTAAAGAATAAGGTGGTTATGGGTCTAAAACCCATCAACCAATAGGTTTTAGATAGGTTTGAATCACTATATTAACTTTATCTTTTAGATTTAACTCTTAGTTAAATAGTTTGACATTTACCATGTCTCTTTGTATTTTTATATTATATGGTTAATAAACTTACAATATGCTTCCAATAGAACCCCAAATGGTTCATTAATGATACAACTATCATTATATAAGTCTTTTTTCCGAATCTTAGATTTTTAGGAATATAATATCAATTAATAATATAATATTTTTTTTAAAAACTATTTTATGTCAATTTTGACACTATTTTGTATTTTGTTTTTTCTAAATTCATAACAAAATTATAACTTCAAAAAAATTCATATAACCAACCCTAATATGTCATATTAACCTATAAAATTAGTGTAATTCATAAAAAGTCTCAAATTACATCTATTTAGATATTTATAATATCAATTGTTTTAATATTTCATTAATTAGGTAATTACTACATCATCATTGTGTCATAAATAAATTAAATTATTTAATGTCTAAAAAATATAAATAAAATAAAATTATGTATTAAATATTTTTATCTTTCTAATGAATATTTATAGTCTAATTTATATTATGTATAAACCTATATTAGAAATGTTTTAGTTATTAAACTTTGATTTTAACTCTTTTAACTCTTCTTTGAATTAAATAATAATAAATGTCCTAATCTAATCCAATTGGACCAAAGTGGTTAATATTTTATTCCTAAGGCTGTTTTTGGTCAAACTATACTTATCCAATAGAATTAGTACATGTGTTAGGGTAATACTAGTACCATTTTTACCCTTAATTACCCTATTTACTTTTGACCGTGGTAAATAAAAGTAAAAAGTTACTATTCACCAAAAATTATTTTTTAATCTTATTTAACCACATTTTACTTAATTATATCAACCGTGTCTCTTGTATTTTTGAAATTACACTCACAGAAGCGGTAAAATTAAGTTTTATGTGAATTTACAAATTCTTCTAGGAGGTGGGTAAAAGATAGTGAAAAGGTCAATAAAGTTTTTATATATCTAAAATTATTATAAACTGACTCCAATGAATTACATTGAACTTATATAGGTATTATATATCTATTTTGACCTAAAATAAATTTAAATAAAATAAATAATTATTTAAATAAAAATTCGGTTTTAAACTATAACTCAGTGTTTTCACTATTCATCAAAAATTGAAAGTTTTCAGAAAAATACCAAAAATTTACCCTAAGATAATTTCGATATTTCAAATCAAAAAATGAAGTCCATTTTGAAAGATAAAATTTATAAAATTTCAAAAAGTGGGTATTACTATTCATAACGACTAGTTTGATTGGTTGTGGTGTGTTAAAACTCGAAGTTGTATACAACACACGCTACTATATTATTCAAAGAGAAGCATACCATGGAAGCTTGGGGTGTTACAAATTATATAACATTTAAAAATATATTATATACACCTCATAGAAAAATATAGGTGCATAACATGACATGTGTCTCAAAGAAGGAGAATTAAGACAAAATTACTTTATCTATTTGGTAAATTTTGAAACATAACCCCCATGAAATAAATATCATAAAATGGATATGTAAATACCTATAAATTTAATTATAATAATATTATAATTAATCTATGGTAATTATACACACAACAAAAATGAAATGAGTGGTGAATAAGGCATGTATCTCACAAAAATAAAAAATGAGATGAAAATCCCTTACCTTAAGTCTTGAATTTCTTCGTACACATTTAAAACTACTATATAATAAATATAAGTTAATTATAAATCTACTAAAAAGCTATATTATTATATATAATACCATATATTATTTTTTTATGACTTTATATTACCCGTTTATTGACAACTCTATGTTAATGTTACGTTTCAGGTAATATCCTTGTATATGTTTTGACTTTTTTTTCTTGATCCTACTACTTAGATCATGATTTAATTATTTAAAAAATTTAAAACATGGTATAAATATAAAATATATTCAGTATATATTTATTTATAATAATCTATATAAGTATTAAATGTAATACACCGTTCGTGGAGACGGTGGGCCGTACGTACCCATGATCGTTATTTCTCTTTTATTATCGTATTGAAAGAAAGAAAGTAAATGAAAAACATATATATTATAATTATAGTATAATTATAATTTCATATATATCAAATAATTTCACTAAATTCATCCTTAATACATTCCATATAAGGTGTGTACGAATCACATCGCTTTGAGGAGGCGATAGTCCACACTCCCCCAAATGAAATTATCATACTTACAAAAAATGGAAAGAATAAAGGTATGTGTTATAAAATAATTAAAGAAACATAAATAAATCATAAATATAATATATAAAATATAAAAATACTGTTTCCATCACAATTAACAACCTTGAGAGGTGGTAAATTAAAAATGAACAACACTATTTCATGAGGTGGTAGTTTACTGTACACAAGAATGGTAAGTTTGTTACCCATTAGATTGAAGTGTGTGTAAGTGCAGTTAAAAACATAGAATAAAAAGTATCTTTATATTGATGATACTGGTTCAATTATATAATCCTTAAATAATAATAATTGAGGTGGTGTAGAAATAAAATAAAAGAAAGGATTTTGAGGAAGGATGTTACCTCTTCTTTGGGTAACTCCTTTTTCTTTGCACAAAAGGAATTCCATGGTTGGATTTATACCCAAATTTTGGATTATAGGTTTAGGGTATATATTTTTAGGATCTATTTTGGTATATCTTGTTTGATAAAATGTGTTTTGAGAGGTGTGAGGAAGTGGGGGGGGGGTGAGTGACTTTTTATAGTGGAGGAGATGTGGCATTCTTGTAAATTTTTGAAAGGGGAATTCCACCCATGTTTTTCCAACAAAAAGTGGATAAAATAATGGTAAAAATAATATCTAATGGAGTATATTCTATAAATATTTCTATACAATGTAATTTGGACAAGTTTCTAGGTCATTTTGGGCCTTAAGTTTAAGGTTTAGTGCATTATTAAGCTAATTTTCCTCTTAATCTTTGTAATTAATTTAATTACTTTCACAAATATTTTTGGTGAAAAAATATGTTGAACTTATTAGATATTATAAATTAATATAATTCAAAATATGGAATCAATTATTACAAATTCCAATAATGGATGCGGTAGAAATTAATTCAAATTTAATCCCATATACGGAATGACAAAGCGAGTTTTTAATGTAAAAATGTTCAAAAATTTGGTAAGTTTTTATTTCCAATTTCAAAGTAAAAGTGATTAAAATAAACTAAATTGGATTAATTTATGTATATTTTATCTAACTTAGCTTTAAAACTAATCAAAAACATAATTTAACCTTATAAATAAATTATATGAAGAAACAGTTTTGAATTAAAATCCAGTATTTTTCACTATTCATCCAAAACTGAAACTTCATAGAAAAATACCAAAAAATCACCCTAAGATATTTTATATGTTCCAGTTTCAAATATAAAGTTTATTTTGACATATAAAATCAATAAAAGTTCCAGAAATTATATTTAAAATGGGTTCTCTATTAAAATTGGGTAAAATTACTTTTTTGAAGAATATATCATTTTATTCATAAAATTAGATTTATTATTATATTATATCTATAAAATATATTAAATAAGTATAAATTTTTTTATTTAATATATTATGTATAAATTTTATTAAAAAAATTAATCAAAAGTGGTTCATTTCATTTGTTGAGATAAAATTGTATTTATACATAGAAAAATAGTTTTCTCAGAAAAAATAATTTCTCTATTTTAAAATAGTTATTCAAAGGATTAATTTTATATACATGTGTAAATAATATTTTCACAATTTAGTTAATCATATTCATAACTTCCATTCCAACATCTAGGTGGTATCTATTATAATATTTTAATAATAATATTAAGAGTATATTGTAGTTCGGTAAAAACTCAACGTTGCATGTTACACAAGTTATCGAAGGAACTCAATATTGTGTGAAAAACAAGTCAAACATAGTGTTACATATACCACAAGATAATATAAGTCTTTAATGTAGGGAACATAATCAAAATGTAGTGTTTCAATATATAAAAAAACTATATTCAGTGTTGCATGAAAAATAAAATATCAAAAAGATTAAAATAATTTGTAAAAAATATTTCACAAAATCTTAGAGTGTTATATTATACACCCCTTAAAATGAATTTTCCCTAAAAATTTATTTGGGTTATCAATGGTTTAATAATTTAAAGTTCCATTCATATAAACCCACATCATAAAAATTATTACTAAAACTTCCTTAAAAAAATAAATAAAGTTGGAAACATAATTATTACCCAAAGTAACATGTAACTAGGTTTCCACATAGGAGAAAATAGGTGAGAAGTGAAAACATGGACTTAGAGTAAAACCATAAATATTTGTAGGGATTGATTGAGGTTATAAATCTAAAATAATTTAATAATCAATGGAAAATTTAGGGCCTCAATTTTATAAATCTATGATGATTTAAAAGAACATCCGTTTAAAAAAATTTAAGGTATCAAGACAAAATTTTATTTCTAGGTCATTTTCCCTAAATTTAAAGAATTTTAATGAAAAGATATACTTAAATGATTTCAGGAAAACCTTACCCTTTACTGTGCCTTTATTAACTTCCACTTCATCTCTCATTCCAAAAAATAAAGGTGAAGTTTTCATTCCTGAAGCATTAATAGTTCATGAGATCCATGAATATAATGATAAGTCATTACATCTATTTTTATCACAACAATTGGTTATCACAAGTAATACAATATGCATAAATACTCATATGGTGACATAATAATTTAACCTCTAAAACCTTATCTGAAGTTTAATATAAACCATTCTATAAATGGTTAACCTTATAACTCTTTTTGAAGATGAAAGTACAAAACTCTATAAATAAGGTCGCTAAATTTATCAAAAACATCTTAGTATTGATCCCCTATATATAATAAAGTATATATTGGTTGTCACATACCAAACATGTGAATACCTTTATCAGGCATTAACTTGAAACACGGTAATAAATCTAATTACCAGACTTCCTTGTTGAAAACATGCTTGTTTACTTATTCTAAAGTATATTGGATAAATTAATTAAATCTAAAATGATGTAAACTTCATCAATGATAACATAACCACTTATCAACAAATCATTAATTAGCTCCAAGGTAATTAGTACCATACAATTCACTTATTCATATCCAACATATATTTATACAAACAACATTATCTTAACATAAGGAATATATTCAGGGTTATATTACCTTAGTCAAAATTTCACCTTGCCATTAAATCAGTTTTCCAATCCATCAAAAAAATTTAATATCAACTTGTAAATTCAAAGAAAAAATATAAACTGAAAAATCCTTGTATATTTCACTATTCATATAACATAAGTCTTTAATCCAAATAAATTAAAATTTTAATTATTCCAATTTATACTTAATCCATAAGAAGAATACCTCATCCTATTACTTAATACCTCTTTTATTTCACATTTAATCTATAGTCTCATCATCATCAGAAATATAACCATTACTCATACCACCTTTCTGATTCTTTTCAGGAGATTTCCACTGAGGAGATTTATTTTCATAATTACCATTCATTCCATACTTAAATAATTTAACCTTTGATGATGGATTTGGGATACAAATATTCCCATCCATTTTATTAACCAAACCCTTTATTTTCCTTTTGTAGTTACTTTCTTTGTGTCCTTATTTTACATAGGAAAATCATCTTCTTATTCCTCTAAGACATTCACTTAGGTGATTATTTCCACATTATTGACACAATGGAAACTGAATCTTCTTTCCACCGTGGTCTCCATTACCCGAAATCTTTGTGAACTCCCTTATTCTCTTCCTTGGTGAGTTTGAGAGTTGGTTAAGGTATGTGTTGTTAATAATTTTCTGTGAAAAATGAATAGGTATAATCACAATATCCTTCACTCTAGTGACTATCCCATTTAACTACTCATTAGAAAATTGTCTGTCACATTCAACGTTAACCTAGTTTTTTCTGGTTCCCTCCATTAATTAAAACTAAAAATCATTGAGTAAGAAACAATTATCATAGCTAGGAACCACATAATCATGAAAAACACTTATAGGATGTATAAATTATGACACCTTCCTTAATTTATGACACCTTAAGTTTATCCTTGGTTATTCCTATCCATCTTCCATTTAAATCCTTCATGATAGTTCATAAAGTGTTTGTGAATTTCCAAATAATTCCACCGAGAGTGTCAAACAAGGTGTATAGAATGGCCAATTTTAATATACCAGGTTAGGCTTAAGTATGGATCAATGAACCTTGTCAGAGTTATTACCCCTAGGTACATCTGTTCCAAAACACATCTAATTGTAGTATACAGATAGAGACGTAATAATAGGAATCCAATCACTCTATCTTTTACCAAAATTCCAAGACATTTTCATAATAATTAACTCATCCTTAGACTTATCCTTAGAGACACCCCTAAACATATCTTTATAATTATCCCTAGGTATCTTAATAAAATTTTCTAATACTAGTTTTCAAAGGTTGACTATACTTTCACTTTGATACAAAATATAACAAAATAGTATTAATATACATATACATTACATAATTTTTTGAAATACTTAATACATTACAAATATATATTTCAAAATACCGTATTAGTTTAGTGCATTTGGAAACATGGAAATGTAAACAATGGTACATGAGTGAGATATATTATCTCCCACTAGGTTCTCCAAGACTATCACCCATCTTAGAATTATCATACATAAAATATATCTTCATAATACGAGGAAGAAAATATAAAAATGGTTGATCTCAGATGCTTATTAAGGGTAAATAAGGGAGATACGTAATAATAAACATGAGAAAAAGGGTATAAGGACATTATCATAAAATTAGAAGATCATACACTGCATATCATACACATGAATCATGGAATAAAGGTTATCAGTTCTTTAAGGCATGAATCATAAGAAAATCAAGAGCATAATCCATGAAATCATAACATAGGAGTAAGATATGGAACTGTTTCATACACATAAACATGTAATATCATTCCCTATAAGTCAATAAGTGTTGATAGAACTTATTATGGAACTTAATGGGGACTATACCTACTGGGCATAACATACCACCATCCCCAGTAACAATCCTTTCCTTGTAAGGGATTGGGTTTCCCTATCTTCCCATAGTGGACCAGGTTTCCCCATCTTCCCACAGTATATCTAGTTTCCCCATTTTCTCGTAGTGGATCAGGTTTCCCCATCTTCCTATAGTGGATCGGGTTTCCCCATCTTCCTATAGTGAATCAGGTTTCACCATATTCCCATAGTGGATTGGGCTTCCCCATTTTCACATAGTGGATTGGGTTTCTCCATCTTCCTATAGTGAATCAGGTTTCCCCATCTTCCCTTAGTGGATAGGGTTTCCCCATATTCCCATAGTGGATCAGGTTTCCCCATATTCCCATAGTGGATAGGGTTTCCCCATCTTCCATAGTGGATCAATACCATTGAATTGATTCCCATCCTTATCTCATCATATATAAATATTTACCCAATGTATTGAAGGGAGATATAGGTCTCGCCTATCACATAATAAAATCATACATATATATTCCACAAGATAATACAATTTTTATCATATCATAACCCATAAAAAGAGATGGGTTTTATAAACATCATATCATAACCCATGAAATGAAATGGGTATCAAATTTTTTTAATAATATCATAACCTATGGAAAATATATCGGTTTTATAATAATCTCATCATTAAATAACCCATTAAAGGCAGCGGGTTTCATTAGAATTTATCATGATATAAATCATTTAATATAAATGGGTTTTATAATCATTTATCATGGTATAACCCGTTGAAAATAAATAGGTTTCATATGAATTTATCATTGCATAAACCATTGAATATATATGAGTTTAAAAAGAATTTATCATGGTATAACCCATTGAAGAGAAATGGGTTTCATATGAATATAACCCATGGAAGAGGAATGAGTTTCATAAACATAAAACCCATGAAATAGAAATGCGTTTTCGTAAACATCATGCCATCAAAACACAAACCATTCAGAGAAATAACATGAATGAAACATTTAGATAATTTCCCAAAAAGTCATAAGTAACATCAACAGATGTAATATTAAATGTAAAATAATTTTGAAATATATTTTAAAAACATTTATTTATGAAAGTATCCTTTCTTCTTTGGAAAATTATTTTTAAAACATAAAACCTTTTAAAAATCATTTTCATTGAAAATAATTTGAAAACTTAAAAGGAAGGATTGAAATCATTTCGAAAACCTATTTACTTCATAGAAGAAGCTTAAAAAAATTTTGAATACCATTTTCCTTGAAAATAATTTGAAAACATATAAAATAAGCTTTGAGATCATTAAAATCTTTTTATTTTAAAATAACCTTTTGAAAACATATAAAGGAAGCTTTTAAAATCCTTTAAAACTTTTTTTAATATAAAACAATTATTGAAAACCATTTTTTATTTGAAAACCAATTTAAAATCAAAAAATTTCCATAATATTATGAAATTTTTTTTTTTAAAAGCATAACCTTGTAAACTTATTAAGGAAGCATCAAGGAAATAACGGTTATGACTGTAGGTAGGTCTCTAAATACCGAAAAATCCTTTTTCACCTTAAAAGTTTAGAAAAGTGCCTTGATTGGAAAATGAAAATAATATTACTTTTAAAAACATTTTTTAAAAAGTTAATATATGGGTAAAAATTAACTTATGATAATATTAAAACATTTTTTTAAAACATTTTTATAAAACAAGGTTTTTAAAGAACACATATTTCTGATCGAAAGGAGAAATAAAGTCATATTTTCATAATTTTTTTTCTTAATTATCTTAAAAAAGACTATAAAAATGGTAACATTACTTGGATATGACATGAATATACAGAGGGTAACAATATTCATGAGATTTGTTGGAGATATGTATCATAATATTTCATCAGTAGAAGCATAATCATAAACAATCTCGATAAACGATGAGATTGAAGCTATAAACTGTTACCACTTTGGTAACTTTAACTCATAATACAGTGGAAAGAATAAAATTAAATTAAGATTAACCTATAATTAAAATAATTATATTTATTATATAAAATTTCAAAAGATAGTATATACAAATCATAGAAAAATATTGGTGCATAACATGGCAGGTGTCTCAAAGAAGGCAAATTGAGACAAAATTACTTTACCTATTTGGTAACTTTTGAAATGTAACCCCAATAAAAGAAAGATCATAAAATGGATATCTAAATACAAATAAATTTAATTATAAGTATCATTTAATTCATCCATGGTAAGTATACACACCACACAAATGAAATGAGTGGTGAATAAGTCATGTATCTCATGGAAATAAAAAGTGAGATGAAACTCCCTTACCTTAAGTCGTGAATTTATTCATACATGTTCAAAAATTCTATATAATAAATATAATTTTATTATAAATATATTAAAGAACCATATTATTATATATAATACCATATATTATTTGGTTATGACTTTATATTACCTGTTTATTAACAACTCCATGTTAATGTTACATTTCAGGTAATATCCACTTTATATTTCGTATATGTTTTGACTTGTTATTCTTAATCCTATCACTTAGATCATGATTTAATTATTTAAATAATTTAAAAAATGGTATAAATATCATATATATTCATTATATATGTATTTATAATAGTCTATAGAAGTATGAAATGGAATACACTATTCATAAAGACGATAGGCCGTACGTACGCATGATCACTGTTTCCGTTTTATTGTCGTACTGAAAGAAAGAATTTAAATGACACACACACATTTATATTTATTATAGTTATATTAGAATTATTATTTCATATATATCATATATGTTCACTAAATTCATCCTTAATACATTCCATGTAGGGTGTGAACGAATCACATCGCTTTGAGGAGGCGGTAGTCCACACTTTCCCAAATGAAATTATCGTACAAACAAAAAATGGAAAGCATGAAGGTATATGATATATAATAATTAAATACAAATAAATTCATAATAAATATTATTTATAACATATAAAAATATATTTTACATAATAATTCCCAACAATTAGTGGTGGTAATGGAAAAACGAACAACATCTTTTCGTGAGGTGGTAGTTCGTTGTACACAAGAATGGTAAGTTTGTTACCCATCAGATGAAAGTGCGTGTAATTGTAGGTAAAACCATTAGAATAAAAATATATCAGTATATTTAATATAATTGTGTCATTATATAATCATATAATAAGAATAATTTAGGATGTTTAGAAAGAAAATAAAAGAAAGGATCTTGAGGATGGATGTTACCTCTTCTTTGGGTAACTCCTTTTTATTTTCACAAAAGGGATTCATCAGTTGGATTTATGCCCATTTTGAGGCTTATAGGTTTATGGGAGGTATTTTTATGATATATTGGGGAAGATATTGGTCGATCCAAAGTTTCTTGATAGGTGTGAGGAAGTGGTAGGGATGAGTGACTTTTTATAGTGGAGGAGGGGAGACATTCTTGTAAATTTTTGAAAAGGGAATTCCCCCCACGTTTTACTAAGAAAATTGGATCCAATAATGGTAAAAGTATGATAAAAGGTATTATAAGGTCTAAATATGGACATAAAATGGATTTTGGACATGTTTCTAAATCATTTTGGGACTTAAGTTTAAGGTTTAGTCCTCTATTAAGCTAATTTTCATCTTAATCATTGTAATTGATTTTAATTACTTTCACAAATATTTTTAGTGAAAAACTAAGTTGACCTTATTATAAATTATAAATTATGATGATTAATAATATATAATAAATTTTTTAAAATTCCAATCACATAATTGGTATAAATTAATTTAAATTTAACCCCATAGATAGAATGACGAAGCAGGTTTTTAAATTAAAAATGTTTAAGTTTGGTAAGTTTTTATATCCAATTTCAAAGTGAAATTTGTTAAAATTTCCTAAATTGGATTAATTTATGTATAGTTTATCTAATTTAATTTTAAAACCAATCAAAAACATAATTTAACTTTATAAATAAGTTATATGAAAAATCATTTTTGAATTAAATTCCAGTATTGTTCACTATTCATCAAAAAAATGAAACTTCAAAGAAAAATACCAAAAATTCACCCTGAGAAAATTTCTATGTTCCAATTTAAAATATGAAGTTTATTTTTACATATAAAATAAATAAAATTTCCAAAAAATTTATTTAAAATTTTTTCTCCATTAAAAGGTTGTGAAATTACTTTTTATAAGAATATATCTTTTTATTCATAAAATTAGATTTATTCTTATCTTATACCTATCGAATATATTAGATAAGTATAAAAAATATTTATTGAATATATTATATATAAATTTTATTAAAACATTAATCATAAGTTTTTTTTTCATTTATTGAGATAAAATTGGGTTTGTACATAGAATAATAGTTTTCATAGAAAAGTAATTTCTCTATTTTAAAATAGTTCTTCAAAGGATTCATTTTATATACATGTGTAAATCATATTTTAAAAATTTAGTTAATCATATTAGTAATTAGATTTAAGATTCTACATGGTAGCTATAATAATATTTTAATAATAATATTAAGAGCATATTGTAATTCGGTAAAAAATCATCCTCGCGCGTTACACAAGCTATCAGAGGAACTCGACATTGTGTATAATACAAGTAAAATATAGTTTTTCATGTACAGTAAGATAATATAAGTTTTGTGTATAGTGTATGCAATCTAAACATAGTTCTTTAATATAAAAATACTATATTTAGTGTTGTGTGAAGTGAAAAATATCAAAAAGATTAAATTAATTTGAAAAAAATATTTCAAAAAATCTTAGGGTGTTATATAAGTAATGATGAAGTTTTGGTGAAGGAAATGCAAAAAGATTTAAATTAATTTGGAAGAAATAATTTCTAGGAACTAGTTGAAAGACACAAGTATTACCTAATAGTTTTCACTAAATGGGCATTTTGAAACATGGTTGATGAGTCAGGAAAAATAGTTAGAGACAAAGCTAGACTGGTTACATAAAGATATAGCCAAGAAGAAGGTATTGACTATAAGGAAACCTTTTATATAGTATCTGGACTTGAATCCATTATAATATTTCATTCTCATGCAGGACATTTGAATTTCAAATTATATCAAATGGATGTCAAGAGTTCATTATAAAATGGTTATATAATTTTTAATGTTTTTGTTGAAAAACCCCTTGTATTTAAAAACCCAAACATTCCAAATCATGTTTTTAAATTTAAAAAAGCTTTATATGGTTTAAAACAAGCTCCTAGAGCTTTGTATGATAGGATCAACTCTTTTTTAATTTCCAAAGGTTTTACTAAATGAATATATGATGCTACATTATTTATTAAAATAATTTAAAAATATGTTTTAGTAGTAAAAATATATGTAGATGATATTATTTTTGAATCTTTAAGAAATTATTTGTGTACTGAGTTTTCAAAAATGATGAAAAGTTATTTTTAAATGATTTTGATGGGTGAAATTAAATTATTTATTATTTTTCATACTTTTTAAAATAAATAAGGAATTATTTTAAATAAAATAAATTTCACTAAATATCTTTTAATTTTTTTATGGATAATACTAAAGGTAGTGATACTCCAATGAGTACTACCTACAATTTGGATCATGATTAAAATAGTAAACTAGTCAATCAAACCACTTAAAGAGGTATGATTGAAAGTTTACTATACTTAACTACTAGTTAGACTAA
The DNA here is from genome assembly GCA_963277665.1 of Viscum album. Taxonomy (NCBI): domain Eukaryota; kingdom Viridiplantae; phylum Streptophyta; class Magnoliopsida; order Santalales; family Viscaceae; genus Viscum; species Viscum album. The sequence goes on along the minus strand of OY728127.1, from coordinate 971,977,361 downwards.
TATAATGTTTAGTGTGTGTATGTGTGATCATTTTCAATAAAACAAAAAAGATACACACTTACTATATGTGGAAAGAATGTTCAAATACCTCAAAAACACAACCAACTTAGGATTTTTTTCTCCAGAGAAAAAACATTTGACTTATTGAGTTATTTAGATGTTGATTTTGGTGTCTGTAAGTTGGATATAAAAATAAATTCTAGAATATATCACTTTTTGGTAAAGTATCTAGTGTCACGGTGTAGTAAGAAACAAAATTTCATTGTATTATCCACTACTTAAGCTGAGCACATAGTTGGAGGCAGTTATTGTGAACAAATTCTATAGATGGAACATACATTACTAGACTATGGATATAAATTTTGGTATGTCCCTATAAATTGTGATAATACAAGTGTGATAAATATTTCTAAGAATCCTATATCACATTCAAGGAAACAGTACATTGATATAATACATCACCTTTTGATAGATAATTTTCAAAATAGTGATATAACTATTGAATTCATTAGTACTAAACATTAGCTTTATAATATATTTATAAAAAAAATTTAATGTTGAGAGAATCAATTATACTAGACATAAATTAGGTATAATAAATTATACCTAATTGTTTTAATTAATTTTTACCCTTTAAAGTTATTTAAGTTCTATTTAGCTTCAATTTTTTGATCTTTTCTGAAAGTAATCATGAAGTTTAGTTCACATGGTCAGTATACCTTCCATGAAAATTAACTCATGTGGTCACCATACATACTGTGAGTATTCAGTCACATGGTCACTATTCTTACCATAAAAAATTAATTCATTCGGTTAACATACTTACCATGAGGTCTCCGTTATCATTATTACCATACATTTGTTTCCACTGATCCATGGTTAGAAGACCTACCATGTCTATTTACTTAGATTTTTTTTTGTGAAGATATTTTTGTGCAATTTTATATGATTTTATTATTATTTTAATTCCAAATTTATTTAAATTAAAATTTGAATCGATTCTTAATCCTCACACATATTTTCCCTAAAATATCTTCATTCTTCATAAAGCCTTACCTTTTTTTGACCCCTATCTTGCCTCAAATATCTCTCTCTAAAACCTAGACCTCCAAATAACTCCAATCAAACCGAAAATACTAAAAGTGAAACACATCACTGATTTCGTACCTCCAATTGATCTGAATCCCACTAAGAAATCAAAGAAATTAATAGACAACATGAGTATATCTGTAAATCAAAATAATCCACACTTAATCAATCATCTAGTTTTAATAGAAAAATAATTCAATAAATAGTGGTTTCAATCAAGAAAATTATTAGTTTGTAATGAGATTCAAAATAAGGGATGAGATTCTTAGTTTAGAGAAAATGGTAGGCCTTTTTATTTGAATCTTGTCAAGGATTTTTATGCACACTTAGAGATTTTCCCTGGTGAGAAAAGCGATGTCATCAGAATAATGGTTTGTGGTGAAGTTATGGAATTTTACTTGAAACATTGGGAAAAGTTTTTGGGTGTGATAAAAAAGGGAGAATACGAGGATTATCAAAGAACTTATCCTATTAATCATCCATGTTTCAAATTTCAGAATGATTTGGACGAACTAAATGGAAATGGAACCCTTAGGAGAAAAACTCCTATCAAACTTAGTGAAGAATGTAGGTTGTTGGTACAGTTCATTAATTATTTGATATACCATAAAAAGGGGATTTTGGAATCCTGAGGCATCAAGATTTGTTTTTATTATTTTTGATGAAGAATGATATTAAAATCAATATTTTTAGATATGTCACGAGACATATGTTTCAGTTGTGTAAGACAACTTCAAGGTTTATTTATTTACATTATCCTAAACTCATTTTGGTTCTAAAAAAGTATAAAGGATTAGTTCCTCAGGGGTAGGAATGAATAACTCCATCTAATAGATTTTTCCTTAAAAAAAATTTGTGAGAAAATTAGAGTAAACTGGAAACCATGGAAAAACGAATGGGTGGATGACTCAAAAAAACTATATGAAATGTTTAATCCAATAAGTACCATATTAGACCTAGGGAACTAGTGGATCCAGGTCTCAAACCATATAAATTTATGGAATATTTTGACGATGATGTTTCTCCTTCTAAAGAAGCAAAATAAGAAGTAACTATTGTTAAAGAGGAGGAATAAGAAGAGATAGAAGTTATCAACCTTGATGAAGAAGCTAGAATAGATCACAAGCATGAGCCAGAATGGTATAAGTCTATTGAATCTGATGAAGTTGGGGATAGCTTATAAAGATATCATATTATTTTGAGTAATACTAGATATCCTATTACAGATGAAATTAATAAGGGGGATAAGTCCCATGGATATCTAATTTTGGGTTTGGACTATCCTAACTATGATGATGATGATTATGGGGGAAACACACCTAGAAATGGTGGACATACAATTCTATCTATTTAAATAACTTTATAAGGATAATTGATTTATGAGGTTCATAATGAAGAGATAATTGATGTTTCATCAATAATAAACTCTATTGATTAGACCATTTAATACATCTTTGTTCCTACTCCAACCAAAGAAGGTGAGGAATCTCAGTTTTTTGTTCATGAATATTTAGTTGAATATTCTAATTGAGATGGAGTTGAATATTTTAACAAAGTTGAGGATAAAATTATAATATATTGATTAATAGAGGATGCACCTAAGATAGATGTAAGGATTCATTCTAGTGATTGATCTCCCTCTCCTCATGCACCCTCCATTCCTTCTACTTCCTATGTCACTAAGGATGACTTGGATGTGTTCAAGTTAGAGTTAATGGATATGTTCGAGTAGAAATTTGTTAATTTTAAAAAATCCTTGTAACAAGTGAGAAAAGAAATTTTTGAATCTATTAAATTGGTGATCAATCAGATTTAGGATGAATTTTAGTTTTGAATAGATATGATGCAAAATGAGATTTCATATTTGAGAGATCATGTTGATTCTATCCAAGTCGATCTATCTAATATGATGATTTAGTTAGACCAATGGATTATGAATACTGTATTTCAAACTAATCCTATAACTCATATTAATACTTCTGTTTAGTTAGTTTTTTATGAAGATAATATTAGACAACTCATTTGAGATGAGCTGGAGGTTATATTTTATGACTTTATAATGACCAGAGAAGCTATGTTTGATGGGTTTCAAACCCATGCTACCAAGACACTAGGAGTAGTTCAAGAGGATACCAAGAAAGATATTCAAGAAATAGAAACCATCAATAGGGAAATTGATTATTACCTGAAAAGGATCTTCACAAAGTAATATCTAAAAGTAATGTTTAGAACTATTTCTATGGAATTGAATATTCCACCTCTAACTCAGGATTTTAAGTCCCAAGTTGAGAAGCTCAAGGCTATGAATCCTACTCAAGAATTTCAACAATATAGAACTATTTCCAGATGTGTGGTCATTAGTGAGCCCACATCCTCATCTTCTCCTTATACTACCTCTGCCCCTATTTCTACTTCCAAATCCAAGGATCCTATCTTTCTTTCAAATATGAGGGCTACACCAGATTTGGATTCAGATTAGAATCTTTGATATAGAATTTTTACCTTTTTTGTAATCCTTTTGTATTATCTATTGATATATTATTTTAATACTCTATTTTATTCTCATTTTTCTTTTAACTTGTCAATTTTGGATAATCCAAAAATGGTTAGTAATTAATCAGTAGTGATTAGTGATAAATTAAAACAACTTGAATTCATTGGAAAACTTTGCAGGATTTTAATAACTTTATAAACATATATTTAAATCCTATTGAAATATAATTTTGTTATATTAAATTAATTTAAATTTAAATATCATGATTTTTGATCATCAAAAGGGAGAGAGTTTTGGATTATACCAACACCTCCTTATTTTAATGATCGAAAATCTTGTTTATATCGTTATTAATGAATTTAATGATTCCTGTTAGTAAATGATTTTATGTACAAAATTGAAAAAATTGATAAGTCTAGAACTTACCATGTCAACTTTAATGCATGAGTAGTATACTTACCATATGAAGATTTTTTATTAACCATGAAGATCAACTAACCATGTGGAACCTACCACACATTGTACACTAGCTAACCATATAAAAAAACTGTTTATTGTGAGTCAGATGAGAAATTTTTTTCTTAGTCATGAACTGATGGCACATTGAATTTTATCTTACCATTTGTTGATAATGACATTACCATATGTACAATTGGTCTACTGTGAGATGGAGATATACCTACTGTGTAACTAACCATTCAAATCAATGAAGTGACCATGTAAAGGAAACTACCTACCACATGAAGAAAACAAGTTGCCATGCCAAGCTATGTATAATTTTTTATAAGGTAATATACCATGTCTATTATTATAGTGACCACATGAAGAAACATATTACTGCATGAAGTCATAAAACTACTAAATGTGAAAATTAACTGACCACATGAAGTGATGAATCAACCATGACACCTTCCCGCATCAACTTACTATACCAACTGATCATGTCAAGTTTCCATGAGACCAACTAACTATGATTTAAGTAAATAAAAATTTCGATGTCTAACTTAGTAGTGGAGTGTTTCAAATATCCAAAGACTAGTTTTTGATGTATTAAATGAAGTTATAATACATTTAATATTGCATTTATTATTCCTTAATGACTAATTCTAATGAAGATCTCTTTTAAGAAGAAAATATGACCGTGTGAAGGATAGAGAGAGGTAACGAAGTTATGTGCTCTTATAGAGAATAATAGAGGATCCTACACATGCACCTGTGCTATATAGAAGACTCCGAGACAAGATTTTTTGTTTCAGAACGTACTGAAAAACTTTTCCAATATTCATCCAAAGTCAAATTCAAAGGACTTAGGACAACTGAAGATATTCAAATTGAGTTTCCTCACATTTTTTCATCTTTAATATCTTTTGATTTTCATTTATGATTTTCTTAGGAGTTGTGTTGCTACATTTCTCTATTTATTTGTAAAACATAGTATACTACGCTAAACCAAAGAGTACTTGATACTCTATAAATTATTTCACTTGTATTCCAACAAATAACTATGAAAGAGGTCCTGTGTGACTTGGTATTTTGTTTTAACCCACACATAACTATAGAAGAGGCTATTCACCTAGAAAATATTATGTGTTGTTGTCTGTAAAACCCAATACAGGTTATGAACCGGTTTATTTAATAATAAATTGCATGGAATCATGTGATTTCTAAGTGGAGTGGATTGAGTCTCGGCTTGAGATCAAATCCCTTATTATATTTCACTGTTCTATATTTTATGTAAATTTTTCAATGCTATTTATCTATTTTGTTTTTAATATTAAAATTGGGTTATTTTCTATCTGTATTTTGTTCAACAAAACTGTACTTCGATTGTTAACTCAAATTATCATTTTATATATTGTGTTTGATACAAGTATATTAGTTTCAAAAGTTAAAATATTTTCCAAAGTATTTTAACTGATATGTGATTGAGATTTTGAGAAACCTTTCTAAAGATCAAATTATATATTTATAATATTTTTTTAATTGTGAAATTTTATCAAATTAGAGGATTTAGTTTTAAATTTTTGTAAATTTTTTTATTGGAAACTAAATTAACCCCCTATTTATTTTTCCACTCTAAATAACAATAATAAATTATTCATTATTTTATTATTTTGGAAAATGACTATGAATAGTATTTATTCCTATAAAATTTATTATATTATGATTAAAAAATATGGGGTTATTTTAATTTTAATCCAATATAAAACATAATGGAATATTTTTAATACTTAATTAAAGGAAAATGATCATATTTTTTTTTCAATTAGAACAAAATATAACTTAAGTTCCAAAATTTCAAACATAGGTTTCTAAATTAAAATTTGTAAGGACCAGCCTTAAACCTTACATATTCTAGTGATTTAAAACTAGATTTCACATTATTACATTACTAAGGATCTTTTTGGTTTAGAGTTTTAGATAATTATGTCAAAATATTATAAAGTAAACCATACATTACAAGTGGGAATTACTATACAATATCCATTTTTCCATAAAACAAAAGTCTTTAAAATAAAAAATATTTTATTTTGATGATAAATCTTCATAATTTTATTCTTTATCTCATATTTATCCATAATATCCCTTAAAACATATAAAAAACATTTTAAAACTTATAATGAGAACAAAAATCTCAATAAAGTACATAAAAGAAATAAAACTATTAGTCCAGTGAAAAACATGAAATACCATTAAAAACCTTAAAAACATACCTTTTCCTATAAAAAGAGAATCATTTAACCTTAAATAAATATCATTATAATGCCTTTTTAAATCAATATATTTCCATGAAAATTCATTAACAAGAATATAAAACTCATACGGGTTCCTTGGGAAATCATTTCCATATCACTCTTTTAATCACCTTTACAAATGGAATAACCGTACATATGACTTTTGGAGTACCCAATTCATTGTAGAGCTATTATGGGGTTCACCAGTCATATATTGAGTTATAATGGGGCTCAAAACATCATATCTTGAGCTATAATGAGGATCAACCCATAATAAACAATGTATAAAGACTATATCATGAATAAAACCATTGATTTGTTTTAAACCCATGTGTAAAACACTTTTGGATATCAAAATATCCTTTTTCTTAAAAATCAATTTTAAAATATAAAAATTGCACACATCATAAAGAAATAATTTTATTTAAAAATAAATACAAAAACATGTTAAGGAAACTTCAAAGAATTAAAATGTCATGAAGTCAGTAAAATCCTCTCATTCCATATAAATTAAAAAAATACATTATTTTTTATTTTTGTAAAAATAGCTAAAATAAGAACTTTAAAAGAGGATTTTTTTAAAGAAATTCCTTTACCTTGAGTTCTAATTGTCACATACGTTCCTCATATTCATGAATAATAAAATTAGGCTAATTTTTAATTACTTAACTTTTTTATTTTTGTTATTGTAAGGACCCAACCTTAAACATTACATAATCTTGAGTTAAATCAAGAATTAAAATTGAGGATCTTTTCAAGTTTAGATTATTATAGAATTAGTCCATAACTATTACATTTCATATCAAATATTACAAAGTAGACACTTCTACTTAGTATTATTTTTTTTTCATAAAATAAAAACGCTTAAAAGAAAACAAGAATTATTTTCTTGATATAAATCTTTTTGAATTCTTCCTTTCTCTTAACCTTCCTTATACCCTGTGAAAAACATTTCAAAAACTTGGGATGAGCATAAAAATCTCAGTAAGGGTTATAAAATAAATAAAGAAAACATTATCCCATCAATACATACAAATAAATGAGATCATTCTTTTCAATAATAAAACATACTCTCTTTAATATACCTCATGAAATTATAAGATTTATGAATAACACATAGAAATCATAAATTATTAAGGTAACTTGTTGATTCTATATAATACTTAAATAGTATATTTCATAGCTACATATGGAGTTAGATTTGGAATACCCATCATAGTATATTACCTAAATCTCATAGGAGAAACATCAATGTTTACCTCCGTCATGTTACCCAATGAATTGAAGAGCTATCTCGGGATCACCCACCCTGGGTTTATCATGGAACCACCCATATACATAAACAATGCCCAAGAAACATAACATAAGAATAACAAATAAAATAATCATAAAGTAATGATAACATTTCCACATTGTAATCACAAGATATCATTTCAAGATATTGATATAATCAATTCATATAAAACATTCAAAAAGAAGAGTTTTGAATCAAAGTGTCCCATACCAATTTGAAACGTTTTAAAGGAATTTAAAATTTAAAACACTCATTTACATATAAATAAATCCTTAAAAACATTTCTAAAACATGGTAATTAAAGAGAAGGATTTAGAAGATTAAATCTTTAAAACATTTAAAATAATGTTTTAGTTAAAGGATCCCTTAACACTTAAGAAAAACATAAATAAAAATTATTAAAGAATAACATCAAAAGAAACTATAAATATCATGAGAATATATAAAATAATGATATAAAATGTTAAAATGGTTGTATGTACACATTATAAGATAACAAAGGTGCACAATATCAAGATATTACTCAATGAAAGAAGATTGTGACATATTCCCTTATGAAAATTTAGAATCCTAACAGCGTCACATTAAAATTCAGAAAATGAGTTTATGGGAGAGAAAAGGGTATATCATCACTTAGAAATAATATTTAAAATAATAAGGATATATAAGAAAATATCACAACATAATAAAATGGAAGTTAAAATACATAACATAAAAGAAGTTTTTGACTAAAATAGGAGGATGAAAGGTTCCCTTACCTCGTGTCCGACTTCAATCATTTGTTCTTTAATTTATGGAATAATAAAATTAATTTAATTTTTAATTGATTAATAAACCTTTTAAATATTATTATTTCTTTTATATCACTTATTACCTTGATATAACAATTAGTTAATTATTTGAGTTCATATCAGACATTTTGTCGATGTTCGGTACTTGAGTTAAAAATGATCTTGTTATAATTACAATTTGTCCATGTGGTCAAAAGACCATTATATCCAGAATATTATTCCTATATATATCATATATATCCAGTATATATGTATTTATAATATTCCATAACATTTGGAGATAATAAATGAAAGGAACCGTTCATGGAGACGGTAAACCGTACGTACTCTTGAACGCAACTTTCATTTCTATTTCATACTTAAATAAATTAAAAGTAAATAATACATAGGTATATTATAATTACATTATAATATCTATGTTATATGTTTTATATAAGTTCATTAATTATATCCTTTATGCATTCCATGTATAGCATGAACGAGTCATATCACTTTGAGGGGGCGGTAGTCCGCACATCCTCAAATGAAATTATCGTATTTATACAACATGTAAAGCATAAAGTTATGTTGTAAATAAAATTTAAATAATCATAAATACAATATAAAAATAAGATATATCATATAAATACATTTCCATCATAATGGAAACCATGAGAGGCGGTAAGAGATAATTGAACAATCATCATTTCGTGAGGCAGTAGTTCATCATCCACAGAAACAGTATGATCTAAATCCATTATATGGAGGTGTGTGTGAGTGTAGTTAGAATACATATAATAACAACAACCTAGTATATTGAGGATACCAGTGTTTTTATTTAATCAATTAAAAACAATAGAATAGGGAGTTAATAAGTAAAATAAAAGAAGAGAACTTGAGAGAAGATGTTACCTCTAAATCAGGTAACTTCTTTTGATTTGAGCCAAAAGGATTTCTTGAATTCCCTAATTCCAAAAGTAAGGATTCTAGGATAAAGTTAGGGATTTTTGGAGCTTATTGGAGTAGAGTTTGGATAATCCAAGAGGCTTGAGATTTGTGAGTAATGGGTTAGAGGTGATGGCCTTTTATAAGGGGGAGGAGGGTCTCTTTAGGAAAGTTGGAAAGTATTATTTTATTATAAACTTAATTTTGATTTATAATAGTCCCCAACTCATTTAATTCGAATATAAGGTGTTTATGGTTAGAAATCCCCTCATACAATGGGTTTTAGACAAGTTTAGGGAATAAAATTAACCTTATCTTTTCGCATTAACATTTAGTTAACTAAATCCTCTTGTATATTCATACTATATGGTTAATATATTTACTATAAAATGCCAAGAGACCAAAAATGGATCATTAATGAAAATTTTAACATAATATATGTAATTTTTACAAATCTTAGATTTATAGGATTATTTTATCATTTAATAAAATAACATTCATTTTAAAAACTCATTTATGTCAATTTATAAACTATTCATATCAAGACTTTTAAAAAATATATAAACAATTTATTCTTTAGAAAAACCTATATTAATTCAAAGATAAAAATTTATAATCATTCATAAATTTATTAGATGGAATAAAAAGTTTCAAAATAAATTTATTTTAATATTTATAATCTCATTTATTTAAATCATTCATTAATATGGTAATCACTACATCATCATTGTGTCATAAATAATTTTATTTATTTGATATCTAAAAATTATAAATAAAATTCCATGATGTAATATTTTTTTTATATTTCCAAATAATATTTATAGTTGAAAGGATCTGTAGCACCCCCGGTTTGAGGTATGCAGCCATTTTTTATGATTTCTTATGTGTTTAAAGTGCATGGGATGAGTTGATAAGAGGTTGGGAGAGTTTGGAATGGCTTTGAATAAGTTTGGAGGATTTTCTTAGGGAGTACGGTTTGAGCACGGTTAGGGGAAACCGTGCGGGTTCTCCAAGAAATTGTGTAGGGGGAAGCAGTAGGCTTCACACGACCTGCGCACGGTTTGCCAAACCATGCGAGGAAACCATGCATACCCCTCCTCTCAAGACAGTGGCATGCACACAGTTATCGCACGGTATGTCAAATCGTGCAGACTAACCGTGCAACCACTTAAAGGAAGGGTTTGTTTAAATTAGGGATCCTTCGGGCTTGACCTATTTTACTCCCAATCTTCTCCCACTCGAGCCTCACTCAGGATTTTGGGTTCTTAGAGGTTGAAGGTGCTCTCACACTCGTTTTGGAAGCGTTTCAAAGGGGTTTCTTGGTGTTTTGAAGGTGGTTTCCCCCCGGGTAAGTCTATCCTCTTGGTGTTTTTGTGGTTTACTCTAGATATTCATCTCTATCTCTCTCTTCGTTTTCTAGATCTACACCCATTTCATGTAGATCTAGTGTTGGGGTTGCCTTGGGTTTTTATTTTAAGGCTTTTTGATGATATGGAAGGAGATCTAGAGTGGTTTTCATGAAGCGTTTTCCCGGATTGGGGTGCGGTTGCTTGTGGGTCGATTTCACCAGAACCCTAAAGGTAAGAGGATTCTTTCTCGACTCCACTTAGTAGAAATGATTTTCATGCCTTAAAATTGAATTTGTGGTGTTGAATTTATTTTTATTTAGTTTTGGAACACTTGTTGGAAACCTTCTTGAGTGATGGTTGTGAAATCTAAAAAATTGGGGATTTTGAATGAGTGCTTTGGTTCTTAATTTTTAAAATAGAGATTTTAAAATAAGGATTTTCTAGAGCTGTGACACATGGTTTAGATTAGATGTTTTCAATAAAAGGGAATGTTTTATTGAAGTGAAGTGGCTGTTTTGAAATTGGTTTATTCTTTGGTTTTCAATAAAAGTACAGTTTTATTGAAATGGTTCGAATTGGTTGAACACACTTGGTTTTTGACATGATGGTTGTGTGTGTTCACGGGCATGTGGGGCGGATAAGGGTTAGGGGTCTCCACCATCATTAATGGGATGGATAAGGGTTAGGGATCTCCCCTGTAAAAGGGTGCATGTGGGACAGATAAGGGTTAGGGGTCTCCCCCATCACTAATGGGATGTATAAGGGTTAGGGATCTCCCCCGTCACTTGGTTCACTAAGGATGACTTAGTGAAAGGATGATTCACCACTCGCGAGTATAGGGAGATCCAAGTTACATGAACGGTTGGTTGTGTGGATGTATGGAATGAATTGGGTATGTCAAAGGAATATTAATAAATAGTTTTAATCCTTGTTTAGTTATTTTTCTAAAAAACTAACTTGTTGGAAAAAATTGGTTTCAATTGCACTTGTATGATTTTGGTTATAAATGGTTTTGGAAACTTGTTTATATTTTATTATAAACTATTTTGGTAAATTGTTTTATATAAATTGTTTTATATAAATGTGACTAACTTTTCTATCCTAGTGGTATGAGTAGGGAAGTCATTGGGGAAAACCTACTGATTTTTATACTCACCCTTGCTTTGTCACTTTGGTGATTTTGTAGATGCTATCTTCTGGGACAGAGGTAAAGGTAATGTTTCACACGTATTTAGCACCAACTCGTGATGTTTGGGCTGTTCGGTGATTGTGGATGTCATGACCCATCGCCCGGGGCCCATACCGTGACTACCCCAAGCCCGCCTTCCATAGGCTAGGGGCCGACGACTAGCACCAAAGGTGTATCCCTAAAACTGGGAAGAAATTTCCTTTATAACCTTTAATCACATGCAACCAAGCACAAAAAAATATATGAACTCAAGTAAACTGAATAGTAAAAAGAGTGAGTATAGTAAGTAAAAGGGGCCAGAATACAAGCCCAACTGGAAAGTACAAGAAACTAAAAGTACAAGTAAACTGGAACAACTCCTATGATCACCCTCCAAGGATCCTACCTGAAGGGTAGGTACAGATCTTGAACGGTCATATTTGTGGTACACCTCATCCAAGGTCCACCTCCGAGATACCTCTAGTCCTGGTACCCTCATCCTCAGTCAGCGATGTCCGTCGTCTGCACCAAACACAACAAGGTGCGGGCATATCCTGTGCATGGGTGAGTATAACGATACTCAGTAGGGTCCCCGAGACCCTCAAGGTCTCACAAAATCTACAAAGGATAAACCACATAGCATGTAACAATTGAAAACCCTACTTAGTTATATGCCCATACATATACCTAAGTTATCAAGTAAACCCATATCAATCGTGAGGAAACACAAGGCCCAACTCATTAGCCCATATCTCAACTGTACCACAAAGGAAGGAATACCATGAAGGTAAGTATCACACAGGTATGCCACACTGAATAATAACACCAAGGTGTTACCATGAAGGAAAGTACCACACAGGTACAAACTCATCTCACACCAGGTATATTTTAGGTACAATAGTAGAGATGATTAGATGTAACTACTACTTATTCTTACTCTATTATGAGGCATACCCACGAAGGATCCTAAATCACCATCAGACCCATAGAGGATCGTGGTACATCGTTAGACCCACACAGTATCCTAGTACCTCATCAGACCCACACATGATCCTAGTACATCGTCAGATCTACACAGGATCCTAGTACATCTCTAGTACGTCATCAGACCCACACAGGATCCTATTACATCTCCAGTACAACATTAGACCCACATAGGATCCTAGTTCATCTCTAGTACATCTTTAGACCCACATAGGATCCTAGTACATCTCCCGTACATCATCAGAACCACACAGGATCCTAGTACATCTCCAGTACATCGTCAGACCCACATAAGATCCTAGTACATCTCTAGTACGTCGTCAGACCCTCACAGGATCCTAGTACATCGTCACATCCAGCTATAGGGTTCACGTACTAAGCTTGATCATTTTCAGGAGGATCTTCTCCTCAATCCACTGGTTGATACTCCAAATTCCATGAAGTATCACTAAGAAGTATCACAAAGGATCACCACGTCATAGGGGTCTCAACGCAATAGACGGTGTGTCAATCGAACGCCTGGTCTGTAAGTTAATAGCCTTTTAGTCCCGAGGCTCGGTTGGATTCGTGATCAATCCAACCCGACCATACCCTAAATTTATCCAAAACTCAAATGGGGTTTACCAAAGGGACTTTCTTGCTCCATGGTTTCCATCACCGCTAACGATTCGTCAAACGGATGCTCGATACCAAAGTTGTGGCCAAAAGAGCGAAATTGGGTCAAAGATGGCCCGAGTCTAGTCTGACCCGACCCGGTTTGGGTCGACCCAGACCACTAGGTCTAGCCCAGCCTGAACTGGGTGGCCCAGCTAGCCACAAGGTGGCGCTGAGGCCGCGACGGCCGAGGAGGTCGTGAGGAAGTGGAGGCCACAGGGTGGCAAAGGCCGCAGGGGCCACGGAGGTAGCTGAGCGGGGGAGGACGTGGGGGCCGCAGAGCAGCGGAGGCTGCAGGGGCCATGGAAACCGCGGGGGCTGTGGAGCTATGGAACCCACCGAGGTCACAGAGGCTGCGGAGCGGCGGAGGCTATGGGGGACACGGGGGCCGCAGAGCAGCGAAGTGGCCGTGGTGCGGTGGTCCACCGCAGCTAACCGGATGGCCTGCCATCCTTTCCACATGGCACGGTTGCACGCCGTGCCTTCTTCGGCGGCCGGTTCGGCTGGCCGCTCTTCATTCACCGCCGTGGAACAAAGCTGCCTTTTTCCATCGCAAAGAACACACCATTATGAATAATGACGGAGGGGTAAGGCCATGTTTGTTTGACCCACACCCTCCACGTTATAGCGATAGCAAGCGACTCCACAAAATCTTGAATCATAAGTAATATCAAGAACGAGTAAGGGGAAAATATTCGAACATCCACCCTACCTCGATTGCTCATCGACGTCAAAGAGGAGGGAAGAATAGACGTCGATTCATCATATTTGAAGTCGTCCCACATTGGTGGATGTCCCGAGGAAGGAGTCGAAGTCATTGGAGAATGTCAGCATTCTTTGTTGGAGAAGAATAATTCCTCCAAAAGCTCTCCCCTTGCAATCCTTTCTCCTAATTCCACTCAAAATGAAAATTCATCAACTTTTTAATTTAAGTTTATCAAAATAAATTAAGTTGACACAAAAAAGGTGGAACAATTAATGTACTATGTTGGCACTATTAATTAGCTCATTTAATTGGCCTAATTAAATGGATTTGTGTTGGCATAATTAAAGTTGGAGGAGTTGAGTGGTTTTCTCTCATTAAAGGGGCTCGGGTGATCCCCGCCTCTAAATTCAAAATGAGGGTTAGTTCAGGTGGTCCCCACCTATTAATATTCACATGGGAGGTTTAGGCTTCGGTGGTCCCCACCACCATAACCCATGTTGAGGGGTTTTTAAAATAAAAATGTTAGACATTTTTATTTTATTTAATTCTTTCACAAAAAGCACAAAAAATATATTCCAGTCTCGACCCACTGTGATCGAGGTGAAGGTATCCTTAAGAGAATACCGGCACTGTGAGTTCAACGGTGTCCTCGAATTTCAATTCTGAGAACCGGTTCAAAATTTACAAAAACCCGCTCGCACATTTACTATACGTACCTGAAAAAAAGTTCAGAAATTCATTTTGGGCACTCCGGGCCTCGGAATCACGCGCCGTCAATTTTTGCAGACTTGTAAAATTCCCATATATTAAAAAAAATTACATGGAATTTCCGGGCCTCTACATTCTCCGCACCTCAGGGCTTTGTATCTCTGTAATCCACAACTCAAACTAAGGGAACAAGTGGGGGTACTGAGCATGTATCTGAGCCTCCCGCTCCCATGTGCTCTCCTGGAGGTTCCCATGCTGCCAGAAAACGCGCACCAGAGGTATCGACCACCCATGAAGGACTTAATACTATCAATCCTCAATCTCTAATGGAACCTCCATAAAAGTCACCCCATCGTCGATGTCCAGCTCGCCATGGTCGATGATGTGAGAAGGGATGTGGAATTTTCTCCTCAACTATGAAACGTGGAAGACATCGTGAACACTATGCAAATGAGGGGGAAGTGATAGGTGTTAAGACACGTCACCAACTCTGCTGAGGACCTGGAAAGTCCCGATGAACCTCGGAGATAACTTTCCTCCCGGTCAAATCTCTGCAAACCTCATCGAGGTGAGACCCTTAGAATGATGTGGTCGCCATCCTCAAACTCCATAGGTCTCTATCTCTTATCAGCATAAGACTTATGCCTGCTCTGTGCAGTCTTCATCCACTCCTGGATGATCTTCACCTTCTTCGTGGTAGCCCGTACCATCTCTGGTTCAATGAGTGCTGACTCCCCTGGGTCCGTCTAGCATAAAGGTGATCTGCAAGGTTGCCCATACAATGCCTCAAAAGGTTCCATCCCAATGGTGGAGTGATAGATTTTGTTGTATGAAAACTCCACCAAAGGCAAGTGATCCTAACAACTGCAATCGAAGTCGAGGACGCAAGCATGTAGCATGTCCTCAAGGGTCTTAATGGTACGCTCAGTCTGACCATCCATCTGAGGATGGAAGGCGGTGCTTAAACGAAGCTGCATCTCGAAAGCCTCCTACAACACCTTCCATTGCTGGGAAGTAAAACATGCATCACGATCGGAGACAATCGTCGAGGGTACTCCATGGAGTTGCACAATCTACTGCAAATAGAGGCATCCCAAGCTCTCTACAGAACCCTGATCTCTGATTGGTTGGAAGTGGGCCGACTTGGTGAGTCGTTCGACGGTCACCCAGATAGAATCATGACCCCTGGTTGTATGTGGAATTCCAATCACGAAGTCCATGGATATCTCATCCCACTTCCACTCTGGGACATCTAAAGGCTTAACCAAGCCTACTGGTACCTGATGCTCCGCCTTCACTTGCTGACAAGTGAGGAATCGAGAGACAAATTCTACTACTACTTTCTTCATTCCCAGCCACTAGTGCTATCGTTGGAGATCCTGGTACATATTCAACACTCCTGGATGTACCTCCATAGGGGATGTGTGGAACTCCCTCAACACTTCCTCCCAAAGAGACACTGGTACCATGGTACATCCTCTAAAGAGGATGACATGCTCCCCACCTTCAGAAAATCCATCAGGTGCCTGTCTTGTGGATATATGAGTACGTCGAGCCTCATAGTCAGCATTCCCGTACTGCGCCTCCCTGAATCGCTAAAGAAGTGGGGGAGTGAATGTAATAGACTGAATAAAATATGCTCCATCTCAATCCACGAAGAATATCTACAAAGCATCCAAATACTCCGTCACCTCACCTAGCAGCTGTATACCAGATCTCCTGCTGAGTGAATCCGCTACAACATTTCCCTTCCTAGGAGTATAGACTATCTCAAATTCATAGTCCTATAGGAACTCAAGCCAACGTCGCTATCTCAGGTTCAGGTCCTTCTGAGAGAAGATATACCTGAGACTCTTGTGATCAGAGTGCACCGTAAAATGCTCCCCCATCAAGTAATGTCGCCACATCTTCAAGGTGAAGACCACTGCTGCTAACTCTAGGTCATGGGTAGCATAGTTCTGCTCATGCTATCTTAGCTATCAAGAACCGTAAGAGATCACTGCTCACTCCTGAATCAATACACATCCAAGACCGGTCCCTGATGCGTCATAGTAGACTACGTACCCTACGCCCTCCTTCGGTAGACTCAAGATGGGGGCACTAGTCAGCCTCTGCCTCAGCTCCTGAAAACTCTGCTGGCATCTCTCTAACAAAATGAAGGGTTTCCCCTTCTTCATCAACACTGATAAAGGTGTTGTAACTCTAGATAAATCTAGAACAAACCTCTGGTAGTATCCAGCCAAACCTAGGAAACTCCGTACCTCTGTCACACTCCTAGGTGGCTCCCAAGAAAGTACAGCCTCGATCTTCGCTGGATCCACTGAAACTCTAGCCTACGATATGACATGTCCCAGAAAGTGAACCTATTAGATCCAGAACTGGCACTTCAAGAGCTTACCATAAAGATGGTGCTCTCGGAGTGTGTCCTGTACTACCTGCAAATGATAGGAATGCTCCTCCTCAGTAGCCGAGTAGATCAGAATGTAATCGATGAAGACTACTAAAAAGAAATCAAGGTATGGATGAAATATCACGTTCATGAGTCCCATGAACACTGCTAGGGTGTTGGTCATGCCTAAAGGCATAACCAAGAACTCACAATGGCCATAACGACATCTGAAATCCATCTTTTGCACATCCTTGTCTCGCACTCTGAGCTTGTGATAGCCTGATCTGAGGTCTATCTTTGAGAACCACTGTTCTCCCTTTAGCTAATAAAAGAGGTCATCAATCCTCAAGAGTGGGTACTTGTTCTCCATGGTCACCTGGTTTAGGCACTGATAGTAAACAGAGTGATTACAGTAAGTAAAAGGGGCTAGAATACAAGCCCAACTAGAAAGTACAAGAAACTGAAAGTACAAGTAAACTGGAACAACTACTATAATCACCCTCCAAGGATCCTACCTGAAGGGTAGGTACAGATCTTGAATGGTCATCTCTGTGGTACGCCTCGTCTATGGTCCACCTCTGAGCTACCTCCAGTCCCGGTACCCTTGTCCTCAGTCAGTGATGTCCGTCATCTGCACCAAACATAACAAGGTGCGGGCATTGCCTGTGCATGAGTGAGTATAATGATACTCAGTAGGGACCCCGATACCCTCAAGGTCTCACAAAATCCACAAAGGATAAACCACAAAGCATGTAACAAATGAAAACCCTACTTAGGTATATGACCATACATATACCTAAGTTATCAAGTAAACCCATCTCAATCATGAGGAAACACAAGGTCCAACTCATTATCCCAAAGCTCAGCTGTTCCACAAAGGAAGGAATAACATGAATGTAAGTACCACACAGGTACACCACAATAAAGAATAACACCAAGGTATTACCACAAAGGAAAGTACCACACAGGTACAGACTCAGCTTACACTAGGTATATCTTAAGTACAATAGTAGAGATGATTATATGTAACTACTAATTTGTATTACTATTTTATGATGAAGACCCACGATGGATCCTAAATCATAATCAGACCCATAGAGGACCGTATTACATCGTCAGACCCACACAATATCCTAGTACCTCATCAGACCCACACAGGATCCTAGTATATCGTCAGACCCACACAAGATCCTAGTACATCTCCTGTACGTTGTCAGACCCACACAGGATCCTAGTAAATCTCCAGTACGTTGTTAGACCCATACAGGATCCTAGTACATCTCCATTATGTTGTTAGACCCACATAGGATCCTATTACATCTCCAGTACATCGTCGGAACCACACGGGATCCTAGTACATCTCCAATATGTCGTCAGACCCACACATGATCCTGGTACATCTCTAGTACATCGTCAGAACCACACAGGATCCTAGTACATCTCCAGTATGCCGTCAGACCCACACGGGATCCTAGTACATCTCCAGTACATCATCAGACCCACACAGGATCCTATTACATCTCCAGTACATCTTCAGACCCACACATGATCCTAGTACATCGTCACAACCAGCAATAGGGTTCCCGCACTAATATTTCTTGTCTCTAGGAGGACCCGCTACTCAAGCCACTGGTTGATACTATAACTACCACTAAGTCCCACTAATAAGTATCCCAAAGGACTACCACGTCATAGGGGTCTAAACGCAACAGACGGTGCGTCAATCAGATGCCCGGTCTGTAAGTTATCAGCCTTTTAGTCCCGAGGCCCAGTTGGATTCATTCTTGATCCAGCCCGACTGTACCCCAAATTTATCCAAAACTCAAATGGGGTATACCAAAGGGACCGTCTCACTCCAAGGTTTCAAACTCCACTGACGGTTCATCAAACGGATGCCCGATACCAAAGTTATTTCCAGAAGAGTGAAATTGGGTCGAAGCTGGCCCGGGTCTGGTCCGACCTAGTCCGAACCGAACTAGGATGACCCGACCCGGTTCGGGTCAACCCATTACACTGGGTCTAGCCTAGCCCGCTGGGTCCGGCCTGGCCCACGCTAGGCGGCCCGACAGGCCGCAAGGGCTGCGAGGTGACGCGGGGGCTATGGAGGCCGCAGGGGTCACAGAGTGGTGGAGCGGCCGCGATGCGGTGGTCTGCGGCCACTGGCTGGATGGCCAGCCATCCTTTCCGCGCATCATGGTTGTGCGCCGCGCCTTCACCGGTGGCTGGTTCAGTTGGCCACTCTTCATTCACTGTCGTGGCACAAAGTCGCCTTCTTCTATCGTGAAGAACACACCATTATTAATAATGGTGGAGGGGTCAGGCCATGTTTGTTTGGCCCGCACCCTCCACGTTAGAGCGATAGTAAGCGACTCAAAAAAATCTTGAATTACGGATAATATCAAGAACTTGTAAGGAGAAAAGATTCAAACATCCACCCTACCTTGATTTCTCATGGATGTCAAAGAGGAGGGAAGAATGGACGTCGGTTCGTCATAGTTGAAGACATCCCGCATTGGAGTACGTCTCGAGGAAGGAGTCAAAGTTGTTAAAGAATGTCAGTGTTCTTCGTTGGAGATGTGTTCTTCATTGGAGAAGAATAATTCCTCCAAAAGCTCTCCCCTTCCAATCCTTTCGTCCAATTCCACTCAAAATGAAAAGTCACCAACTTATTAATTTAAGTTTATCAAAATAAATTAAGTTGGAACAATTAATGTACTATATTTGATCCATTAATTAGCTCATTTAATTGGCCTAATTAAATGGATTTGTGTTCGCATAATTAAAGTTGGAGGAGTTGAGAGGTTTTATCTCATTAAAGGGGTTCGGGTGGTCCCCACCTCTAAATTCAAAATGGGGGTTAGTTCAGGTGGTTCCCACCTCTTAACATTCACATGGGAGGTTTAGGCTTAGGTGGTCCCCACCACCATAACCCATGATGAGGGGTTTCTAAAATAAAAATATTAGATATTTTTATTTTATTTAATTCTTTCATGAAAAGTACAAAAATTATCATTCACTCTCGACCAACTACAGTCAATGTGAAGCTCTCCTTAAGCAAATACCGGCGTTGCGAGTTCAACGGTGTCCTCAGATTTCAATTTTGAGCACCGATTCAAAAGTTACAAAAATCCTCTCGCACGTTTACTAAATATACCTGAAAAAAAGTTTAGAAATTTATTCCAGGAACTCCAGTCCTCGGAATCACATGCCGTCAATTTTTTGCAGACTCATAAAATTCCCATATTTAAAAAAAAATTACATGGAATTTCTGGGTCTCTATAGTGGAGCTTGAAGCTTGTGGATCATCTAGTCTTGTGGTATTTTGAGAGTCTTGTATCTTTTATCTGCTGTGGACTTTGATACTTGGTTATTATTCCGATATTTCATACTTTGATATGGTTTTGAGATACATGAAGATGTTGGGTTGTCTTTCATTTTTTCATGCATCATATAGTGAATGTTTGGTTATGGTTTACAGGTTTATTGGTTTATTTCTTAAAGGGTAAATCGTCCCCCACTTGTATTTGAAACCCTTCGGCATTTATTTCTAGCATTTGGTGTCTTGGGGATGTCACTTAAGGCCAAGTAACTCTCACCGCTTCCTCAAGACAATGAGGTATGGTCAGGGTGTTACAAGTGTTATCAGTTTTTTCAGTCCTTAGCTTTTAAGTGAGAGTAGCTGTTCGATCCTTGGTGTTGATCATTGGTCTTGGTGTTGACATTCATTCTTGGCCTATTGCTTGAGTCGGGATGGTAGAAAGGTGTAGGATTATCAGAACTTGGAATGTATAACATAAAAGGATGTACATAACCCTTTTATGCTGAACTTCAAGTTACCAGGGAGTTGGGTAAATAAGTGTTTGGAGACACTTCTAGGATTTTGAAATCTCATTGTCATGGGTTTAGCCAATGAGACGAGCATGGCTTGTATTATAGAGGAATGAATTCCCACTAGGAGTGCATACATCATTTTGAGAAATGATCCATGTTGTGAAAAAAGTGTTCATTTTTGAAAAGTATGGAATTGGTTTTCAAAAGAAAGCTTTTAAAAAAGAGAATGATTATCGTATTTTGAAAATGATTTAATTTTAAAAAGCATGTGAAGTGGTTTCAAAAATAGCTGAACATGGGAAAAAGGATGTTTTGGAAAAAAATTTTGTGATAGTTGATGTAATAGAATTTTAAATAATGAGAGGGTATAAAAATCGCCATTGGGACCAGGCACCGTGTATCTTTGTATGGGGAAATGCTAGCCAATCATCAATGCAAGGTGGGGAGCTAGGTGATCAATGATGCAGAAGCTAGAGAGGGGTAGTTCTAGTGGGTTGGGCCTACAAGTCATGTATTGGGCATGGTATGCCTCTGGTCCTTCGGGTCATGTATTTGCAAGTCATGTCGGGCCTTGTGCCTTGGGCCTACGGGTCATGTACGGGTTCCCCTTCAACCCTTAAAAGGGGTATTATCCATAATAAAATAAAAAAGAAGGCCTTCGGGCCATTCGGGAAGTAGGCATCATTAAAACTTACCTGAAGAAGCTGCGGAGAATGTGGTTGCACATGAACCACAGGTGAACCAAGATCCAGTTCAAAGTATTGTCCAAGATTTTCATGCTATGGATACGGGGAACCAGAGGAATGAACCAAGGCATGTGGATCATACCATCTAATTCATGAAGCAAAATCCACCGAACTTTCGGGGTGATGCTAAACCCAAGAAGGTATAGGTGTGGCTAAGTAGGATGAATTGTATCTTTGATTTCATTGGAACACCATCAGAGATCAAGGTCAAGTTGGCGAAGTATATGCTTTAGGATCTTGCACGTCAGTGGTCGGATTTATCGGTGCAAGATAAATTGGATGAAGGCCTTACATGGGAGGACTTTGAAGAATTATTCAATAAACAATTCTATCCTCACACATTCAAAATCCAGAAAATAATGTTCTTATTTATCCTAAAATAGGAGAGCCTCTCTGTCATAGAGTATTCGGCTATGTTCATGAATTTAGTCCGTTTTTCACCATAGGTTGAGGAAAGTGCGTCTTTGAAGGCACACATCTTTGAATTGGGGCTAAGGCCAAAGATTCGATCTAAGATTACAGTACTCTGTATTACAGATTATACAGAGATGGTGAACATAGTGACTGTTGCTAAACGTGATATCTTGGGATCGATAGGAGGAGGAATGATGATACCTACTGAAAACAGTGGGAACTCAACTGCTGAGAACAAGAGGAAAAGGGAAACCTATTTCCATGGTGCATGTGGAAATCAGAACCAGACGGATAGATCAGTAAACCTTCCTCCATGACCCCAGATCAAAGAAGGTTGTTTTCAATGTGGTTCTCTTGACCACATAAAGCGAGTTTGTATGGCACAACCCAGAGCATGTCATAATTGTAACAATATGGGACATCTTCAGCGCTATTGTCACAATGCTCTAAGGTTAGGTGATCGAGACACTTCTTAGCTTTGGAAAGGATCATATGCTTCGACTGGACGAGGATAATAGAATCAGTCTCATTAGTAGAGTAGATCTATACATGGTGATTCTAGAAATACCATGAATCCTCAACCAGAGAAACCTCAGCAAGGAAACAAGGAGAAAAGTATAGTGAAGAAGCAATTGTATAGAGCTGAGCAGATGATTGTCAATGATCAGGTTAGACAATATATAGTGAGAGGTATTATTATTTTGAATTCTACCTTTGTGCAAGTGTTGTTTGATACTGGTTCATCACATTCCTTCATTGCTTCTCATACTGTTGACTTGCTATGTTTAAAACTGAAAATGATGCCTTCTGTTTTCAAACTACAAACTCCTATTCGTGAAAGAGAATGTCAAGCCTTTGTGTGTAGAGAATGTGCTATAACTTTTTATGGAGATGAGATATAATGGGACTTCTGGATGTTGTATATAGATGTCTATGATGTAATCTTGGGTATGGATTGGCTGACAACATTCAAGGCTCAAATCGAATGTTATAGGAGAACAGTTAGTTTCATGACTGAGGACGACATCGAGAATCTATTTATAGGAGAGAGGATTGTAAAGAAGGGTTCAAAGAGCTTGTTGGCACCAATGGTGGGAAAGATCTCTTACTAATTGGAATCTTTGACTTTGTAATCAATGGAAAAGATCAAGGAAAATAGTTTTCCAGCTATTGTGGATGAATTTCCAAATGTCTTTATCAAGAAATTCTGAAGGTTACCACCTATAAGGGAAGTGGAGTTTATGATAGATTTCCTTCCAGGGACCAGTCCTATTTCCCTTCCATCTTATAGGATGGAACCAACAGAGTTATGGGAATTAAAAGTGCAGTTAGAGGATCTAGAAATCAAGGGCTTCATTTGAACAAGTATGTCTCCATGGGCAGCACTGGTTTTGTTCGTGAAGAAGGCATATGGAATTGGAAGTTCGGCTTACATCGGCACCTATCTTGAATTTTCCAGAATCAGGAAAGGGGTATGTGGTGTATTGGGATGCATCAGGGCCAAGTTTGGGGTGCGTTCTCATGCAAGGGAATCATGTGGTTGCGTATGGCTCATGGAATTTGAGGGTGCATAAGAAGAACTACCCAACTCATGATTTGGAATTGGCAGCAGTGGTCCATGATTTGAAAGTGTGGCGTCATTATATCTTTGGTGAGAAATTCACGGTATATACAGATCATAAGAGCTTGAAGCACATTTTATCACAATGGTATTTGAACTTAAAGCAAAGGAGATGGATAGAATATCTCCATATGTTTTATTTTGACTTTTTGTACACACCGGGTAAGGGAAATTCAGTGGTGGATGCATTAAGTAGAAAAACATATGCTCAGGTGGTGAAACATGCATTGGACCATTGGCAGTTGATGTCGACTATAGATGACATGCAGTTGAAATGTGAGGACCAGGAAGATAGAGCGGTCTTATTTCTGGTTTTGTTGATTCCTGACTTGGTTGGACTTTTTAAAGAGGCACAAATATCTGATTCTGAGTGTGTGATAATGAGGTCGAAACTCAATGGTGGGGAGACCATTGAGGTTTGGAAATGGAATGGAGATTCAGTTTTGTGTTTTCAGAATCAGATGGTTGTACCAATGGATTTTCAGGAGGATCTTATCAGGGCATATCATCATTACAGGTGGGCTGTTCATCCTGGAATTCAGAAAATGTATAAAGCATTGAAATTATAGTTCTGGTGGACTGGTATGAAACAAAGAGTGAATGAGTTTGTTTTGAGATGCTTGACCTGGAAAGTCAAGGCAGAGCATTAGAGGCTAGCAGAAATGTTGCAGTATTTACCAATCCCTGTTTGGAAGTGGGAGAAAATAGCGATGGATTTTGTCATAGGTCTCCCAAGAATGGTCAGAAAGAACGATGCCATTTGGGTGATAGTGGATCGGCTAACAAAGTCATCCCATTTCATTCCAATTCGTGAATCTCATAAGGTGGAGGATCTGTCCAAAATATATATTTGGGAGGTGGTAAAGAGGCATGGTGTCCCATTTTCGATCATATACGATAGAGATCTGATGTTTACATCTCATTTCTAGAAATCGTTATAGCAAACCCTTGGAACTAAGTTGACCATGAGTACGGCGTATCACCCTCAGATGGATGGTCAATATAAGAGGACGATACAAACTTTGGAGGATATGTTGCGGGATTTTGTCATGGATTTTGGTGGCTCGTGGGAGGAGCACTTATCATTGGTTGAGTTCTCATACAATAACAATTATCAGGAATCCATACATATGGCTCCATTTTAAGAGTTGTATGGGTGGCTGTGTCGTTCTCCACTATGTTTGGTGGAAATGGGTGAGTCCTCGATGGTTGGACCAAGCCTTGTCTAGGAGACTATAGAGAAGATCAAGTTAATCAGGAAGAGAATGGAGACGACTCAGAGTCTTCATAAATCGTATGCGGATCATCATTGATGAGTGTTGTCGTTCGAGGTGAGTGATCATGTTTTCTTGAGGATCTCTCCTAGGTTGGGACATCGTCGGTTTGGGAAGCAGGGAAAGTTATCTCTGAGGTATATTGGACCTTTTGAGATTCTTGAGCGGGTTGGTGAGATGGCTTATCATTTGGCTTTTCCACCTAGGTCCAGTGAAGTGCACAATGTGTTTCATGTGTCACATTTGAAAAAGTATCAGCCGGATCCGAGCCATGTTATTCGATGGGATCATATTGAGCTAGACCCAGATGCTTCATTGGTGCATGTTCCAGTGTGGGTTGTGGATAGGCAAGAGAAAGTCTTACAGGGTAAAAGCATCAATCTGGTTTTGGTTTTGTGGCAGCATGGCCAAATCCAAGAGGAGACTTGGGAGCGAGAGAAAGAGATGGTCAAGCAATGGCCCGAGCTCTTTCGGCAAAGGGTGGGTTCACTACTTTATGATGACGGAAAGTACAATGGTAGGGAGAATGTATCACCCCTGGTATGAGGTATGTATCCTTTCTTTATGCTTTCATATGTGTTTAAAGTGCATGGGATTAGTTGAGAAGAGGTTGGGAGACTTTGGAATGGTTTTGAATAAGTTTGGAGTCTTTCCTTAGGGAGCACAGTTTGAGCACGGTTAGGGGAAATTGTGCGGGTTCTCCAGAAAACCATGTAGGGAGAGGCAGTAGGCTTCGCACGGCCTGCACATGGTTTTCCAAACCGTGCGAGGAAACCGTGCGGACCCCTCCTCTCGAGATAGTGGCGTGCGCATGGTTAGCGCATGGTTTTTCAAACCGTGTAGACTAACCGTGTGACCACTTAAAGGAAGGGTTTTTAAATTTGGGATCCTTCGGTCTTGACCTATTTCACTCCTAATCTTCTCCCACTCAAGCCTCACTTAGGATTTTGGGTTCTCAGAGGTTGATGGTGCTCTCCCAGTCATTTTGGAAGCAATTAAAAAGGGTTTCTTGGTGTTTTGAAGGTTGTTTCTCCTGGTTAAGTCTCTCCTCTTGGTTTCTTTGTGGTTTCCTCTAGATCTCCATCTCCCTCTCTCTCTCAGTTTTCTATATCTACACCCATTGCATGTAGATATAGTGTTGGGGTTGACTTGGGTGTTGATTTTAAGGATTGTGGATTATAGGAAAGGATATCTAGAGCAGTTTTCGTGAAGCATTTGCCCGGATTGGGGTGCAGTTGCTTGTGGGTCGATTTTGCCGGAACCATAAAGGTAGGAGGCTTTTTTCTCGACTCCACTTAGTAGAATTGATTGGAATGATTTTAAATTGAATGTGTGGTGTTGGATTGATTGTGATTTGGTTTTTGAACACTTGTGGGAAACCTTCTTGAGTGATGGTTGTGAAATCTAGAAAATTGGGGATTTTGAATGAGTGCTTTGGTTCATAATTTTTAAAATAGAGATTTTAAAATGGGGATTTTCTAGAGTTGGGACACATGGTTTGGATTAGATGTTTTCAATAAAAGGGAATGTTTTATTGAACTTAAGTGGCTGTTTTGAAATTGGTTTATTCTTTGGTTTTCAATAAAAGTACAGTTTTATTGAAATGGTTTGAATTGGTTGAACACACTTGGTTTTGGACATGATGGTTGTGTGTGTTCATAGGCATGTGGGACAGATAAGGGTTAGGGGTCTCCCCCATCATTAACGGGATGGATAATGGTTAGGGATCTCCCCCGTCAAAGGGTGCATGTGGGACAGATAAGGGTTAGGGGTCTCCCCCATCACTAACGAGATTGATAAGGGTTAGGGCTCTCCCCCGTCAATTGGTTCACTAAGGATGACTTAGTGAAAGGATGACTCACTACTCGCGAGTATAGGGAGATCCAGGTTACATGCAGGGTTGGTTGTGTGGATGTATGGAATAAATTGGGTATGTCAAAGTAATATTGAGAAATGGTTTTAAAGCTTGTTTAGTTATTTTTATGAAAAAATAACTTGTTGGAAAAAATTGGTTTCAATTACACTTTTATGCTTTTGGTTATAAATGGTTTTGGAAACATGTTTATATTTAGTTATAAATTTTTTGGTAAATTGTTTTATATAATTTTTTTTATATAAATGTGACTAAATTTTCTATCCTAGTGGTGTGAGTAGGGAAGTCATTGGGGAAAACCTACTCAGTTTTATATTCACCCCTGCTTTGGAACTTTGGTGCCTTTTCAAATGCTATCTTCTGGGACAGGGGAAAAGGTAATGTTTCATATGTATTTAGCAACACCTTGTGACATTTGGTCTGTTCGGTGATTGTGGAGCTTGAATCTTCTGGAGCATGGAGTCTTGTGGTCTTTTGAGAGTCTTGTATTGTTTATCTGCTTGTACTTTGATACTTGGTTATTCTTCCACTGTTGCATAATTTGATATGGTTTTGAGATACATGAAGATTTTGGGTTGTCTTTCATTCGTTCATGCATCATATAATGAATGTTTTGTTATGGTTTGTAGGTTTATTGGTTTATTTATTAAAGGGTAATTCGTCCCCCACTTGTATTTGAAACCCTTTGGCATTTATTGCCAGCCTCTGGAGTCTTAGGGATGTCTCTTAAGGCTAAGTAACCCTCACCGCCTCCACAAGCCAATGAGGTAGGGGCATGGTGTTACAAGATCACTTATATAACCCCATATAATTTTTTTTACTAAAAGATATATGTTTATGTTACATTTTTCTTAACTTTAAATTAATTTTTATAAAATATCACTTTCACTTACAAGTGGCTCCATGGGGTCCTAAAATCGACCCAAGGATGCCTATGGTCGAACATGTATCATCCAATAGGGTTAGTACATGTGTTAGGGTAATTTATTATTATTATAATATTATTTTTTACCCTTATTTACTAGATTTACCCTTTAATCATGATAAATAAAATATTTTTTTAAGTTACTATTCATAATTTCTACAAATAAGTTACCTATTTACACAATTTGGACCTCAGAATTCCAAATATAGAATAAAATTTTCCAAATTCAAAACATTGAAGTTGCAGAAATTAATTTAAAATTAATTCCCTTTGTCAAAACCAAAAAAGTACGTTTTTAATAAGTAAAAACTACCAAAAGATTGACATGCGTTTCTGTCCAATTTCAAAGTGGAATTACTTACAATAAGAAACATTGGATTAAATGATAAAAATACAATACAATTACACTTTAAAACAAATTAAAAGTAAAATATAGCTATATAAAAAATTTAAATTAAAAGACATTTTTGAATTAAAATGCAATATTTTTCACTATTTATTAAAAAATGAACTTTATGAGAAAAATACCAAAATTTTACCCAATGTAAATTTTGTTGTCCCTATTCTAAAGAAGAAGTTTATTTGGTCAAATAAAACATATAAAAGTCACAAAAACTAGAGTTAAAAAGGTTTCTCCATCAAAATGCGGTAAATCGACATTCTAAAGAATATTATAGTATTTCCTGCTTAAAATCAGATTCATTCTTATTTTAAGCCTCTAAAATTTTATTGGATAAAAGTAAAAACATTTAAAAAACATGTGTAATCATATTGTAGTTAGTTATATTCATTCCTTCCAATACAATGTCAAGGCGTTTACTACCATTTAAAATAATAATAATATTATATTATTTTTCGAAATAACTCAAAGTTGTGTGCAATGTAAGATTTCAAAGAAACCCGTTGTTGCGTGTTGAGTAATCTATCAGACATAACATCTCCTTTAAAGTAAAATTAATATTTAATTCACATATATTAATAAATATGAAAATTTCATATTCTTTATTTACCTTGGATGTTACATCCTTCCCCCCTTTTGGGAATTACGTCCTCACAATTTTAAAATTTGGCTCGGAAACTTCATTAAAAGGCTCACATCAGAAAAAGATTCAATAAAACTATCACTTTAATATAAATAAAGATAAGTACGATGGTCACCTGAGATAACCTGTAAAAGGATTCCATGTAGAAAAAAATGGATATGGAAGATAAACTAACCATCAAGTTCTAATAGAGAGTGATAGGAAACATGATCAGGAGAAAGTTAACAATTTGAAAACCAAAAACTTATAATGGGTTAAACAATATTTGATTCCCTAGTAGGAAAAGTGAACAGAAAACGTTTTTGTTTTAATTTCCCTTTCTTAATGTTGAGGAATTTATTTATGAGATTGACTAAGAACATAAGGAAACATACTTAATTTTCAATTAGAGTTTAATCCTTTAATAAATTTCTACTAAAAACTCATCTTTTCTCCAAAATATTAGTATTCAAGATGACATAGTCACACATGAATCACTAGAGTCAACTTTTATAGAATAAAATAATCCAAAAAAATGAATTATATATTAACCAAAACCAAAATGGCTAGTACGAGATCAGATAATCCCCAAAAGGATAATCTTTTATAGAAAGAAATACTACTTTTAATCTCCAATTTTGAAAAAATAATACCCAAATCTCAACAAAGACCATTAAATACACAATTGTCCTTAAAATTCTTCAATATAATCCAAAATAAGATTGAAACACAAAACTCAGAAGAATTTAATCACACAGTCTTCCACATTAAATCTTAACATTTATCTCCAAATAACACCAACTACTCTTAAAGTCTCATACTGAAGTGTAATTAACCTAATCACATATTCTCTATGATAAGTTAATCATTTCCATAAATAAACCAAATCTCCATATGTCCACAATAAAAAAATATATTCTTCCAAAATAAAATTTCAACCATTAATCCACAAATGAAATCCCATAGTATTCTATTTTTATTAGGCATATAGTTTCCCAAAACAAGAAACATCTTCCAAAATAACCATTATCACTTAATCACCAAATAATTTTCCTATAATAAGGATATATAATTAATAAAACATAAGATCCAAAATAAACTTATTCTTTATCAATAAAACAATTTCACTAAAAATAATTAGTCATAATAACTAGGGACTTCACGTAGGCCAGTGGTAGGTGATGCTCCCTTATCACCCTTCTGTTGTGGGTTTGATTCCCATGGCCTTTCCGGACGCGAAGGGTTTTCACCCATCCCGTGGGTTTTCCTTTTTATAAAACCATATCATTCTCATAACATTCTAAAAAAAGACAATTTACTCAAAATTACCATAATATTCTTTATTCTCAAAGGTTATCTAATAACTTTCATTTTTCATCCCAAATGTAATAACCATTTATCACCTCAACAAAAAGAGATCATATGAACCCATAAGGTTATCCATTATTTCCACACAAAAAGATATAATTCTTTCTTGAATAACATTTTCACATATGAAACTTAAGGGTTACACATACTAGAAAAAGTCTTCCAAATTAATCCCATCATTAAAATATCCTTAATACTTTTAAGAATTTCATCATCCTAAAATCTACCAAAACTATTGAATCCCTTATATGTATACTTATTACTCATTCAACGTTCTTCATGATCTATTAACCATTATTTTTCAACTTATTCCATAATACTTTTTTACTAAAAAATAAAATCATGAATCATATCCCAAGATTCAATAATTTCAAAACATTGACTAAGAAATTATCCATACCTTTCATTGGTCATTTTCAGTTTCCTCACCCTCAATTGGAATGGAATTAGGTACTGGTAACCATATATTTTTATGATCCTGTTGATCCCACTGCCAAACCTTTATTACCACATCTATAGAATCTTCATGTCGCTTTGAATCATTTCCCTAAGTGTTTCTTTCCACATTCTTGACACATATGTTTTTTTAATATACTTACCTTTATGATTATTTCATGAACTTCCGTAGGGATTTGTTTCTTTCATATACGATGCCTTATAAAAATCACAAAGGTTCAAGCAGTCAATCATGACTCCAGATAGTTGGTTAAGAATAACCACAAGAGTTATCATTGCAGCTCCCATTTTATTCAGTTTCTCATTCAGAAAACTGCCAAAGTTTCCTTCACATCCATTGTTACTTTGGTGCCTGCTAGATCCAGCCATTTACTAAAACCAAAAAGTTTAGTGTGAGTATTTTAGTAAAATCATCATATAATATCTTATGAGGAGGGTAAATACTACGATATACTTATTAATGTTATCTTAAACTCATTCAATTTATTTAAAATAACTATAAATCTTTCTAATATGCTAACCATTATGGTTATATCACTTATTCTTATTTAACATCCTAACCTCTAAAGTTATCTAAACCGACCTTTGATACCAACATTAAGGACCCAACCCTAAACATTACATAATCTTGAGTTAAATCAAACATTGAGGATTTTTTTAGGTTTAGGGTTTTAGAGAATTAGGCCATAACTATTACATTACATCTAAAATATTAAAAGTAGACACTTCTACTCAGTATCCATTTTTTTATAAAATAAAAACTCTTAAAATAAAATAATAAATATTTTCTTGATATAAATCTTCTTGGATTTTTCCTTTATCTTACCCTTCCTTACACCATGTGAATTTTTTTTCAAAAACTTGGGATGATCATAAAAATCTCAGTAAGGGTTATAAAATAAAGAAAGAAAAAATTTTCCCATCAATACATACAAATCAATGAGATCATACTTTTCAATCATAAAACATATTCTCTTTAACATACCTCATGAAATCATGAGATTTTTGAATAAAACATAAAAATCATAAATCATAAAGGTAACTTGTGGAATATATATCATACTTATATAGTATATTTCATAGACACATAGTGAGTTTCTCTTGGAATACCCATCACATTATATTCCCTAAATCTCTTAGGATAAACATTAATACTTACCTCCATAATGTTACCCAATGCATTAGAGAGCTATCTCTAGCTCACTAGCCCTAGGTTTATCATAGAACCACCCGTATACGTAAAAAGTTCCCACAAAACATAACATAATCATAACACATAAAACAATAATAAAGTAATGATAACATTTCCACATTGCAATCACAAGATATAATTTCAAGATATTGATATAATCAATTCATATAAAACATTCAAAAAGAAGAGTTTTGAATCAAAGTGTACCATACCAATTTGAAATGTTTGAATGGAATTTACACTTTAAAAAACTCATGTCTATATAAATAAATCGTTAAAATAATTTCTAAACCCTGGACATGATAGATAAGGATTTAGAAGATTAAATCTTTAAAACATTTAAAATGATGTTTTAGTTAAATAATCCCTCACCACTTTAGAAACACATGAATAAAAATAATTAAATAATAACATCAAATGAAACTATTAATATACTTATAATATAGAAATTAATTATATAAAATGTTAAAAGGGTTGTATATACACTATATAAGATAATAAATGTGTACAATATCAAGATATGACTCAATGAAAGGAGATTGAGACGTAGTCCCTTATAAAAATTTGGCAGCCTAATGATGTCACTTTAAAATTTAGAAAATGAGTTGATGGGAGAGAAAAGGGTATATAATCACTTAGAAATAACATGTACAACAATAAGGATATATAATAACATATCCCAACATAATAAAATGTAAATTAAAATACATAATATAAAATAAGTATTTGACTAAAAGAGGAGGATGAAAGGTTCCCTTACCTCATATCTGATTGACTTGTTCATTATTTAATTTCCTAAATAATAAAATTAAGTTAGTTTCTAATTTATTAAGAACCTTTTCAGGTTTTTTATTTCTTTTATATTACTTATTAGCTTGCTATAACAATTACTTAATTATTTGAGTTCATATTGGACATTTTTTCGATGTTCGGTACTTGAGTTAAAAATGATCTTGTTATAATTACAATTTTTCCATATGGTCAAAAGATCATTAACTCTAAAATATTATTCATATATATATCATATATATCCATTATATATGTATTTATAATATTCCATAACATTTGGAGATAATAAATGAAATGCACCGTTTATGAAGATGGTAATCCATACATATGCACGAATGATAATTTAATTTATATTTCACACTCAAAGAAATGAAAATTAAATGATACATAGGTATATTATAATTATATTATAATATATATTTTATATATGTTACATAATTTCATTAATTTCATCCTTTATTCATTCCATGTATAGCATGAACGAGTTATATCACTTTGAGGGGGCGATATTATGCACTTCCTCAAATGAAATTATCGTATTTATACAACCTGGAAATCATAAAGGTATATTGTAAATAAAATTTAAGGAATAATAAAGAAAATATAAGAATAATATATATCATATAAATATATTTCCATCATAATGGCCACCATGAGAGGTGGTAGGAGATATTTGAACAATCATCGTTTCGTGAGGCAGTAGTTCGCCGTCCATAGAAACAGTATGTTCTAAATCCATTAGATGAAGGTGTGTGTGATTGTAGTTAGAATAATTATAATAAAAACAACCTACTATATTGAGAATAATGTTTTTGTTATTTAATAAATTTAAAACTACATAATATGGAGTGAATAAGTAAAATAAAAGAAGAGAACTTGAGAGAAGAGGTTACCTCAAAATCGTGTAACTTATTTTGATTTGAGCCAAAAGGATTTATTAAATTGACTACATACCAAAGTAAGGATTTTAAGAGGAAGGGAGATATTTTGGGAGCTTATTGGAGTAGAGTTTGTATGATCCAAGATGCTTGAGAGTTGTGAGTAATGGGTTAGAGGTGATGGCCTTTTTTAAGTGGGAGGATGGGCCCTTTAGGAAAGTTTAAAAATATCATTTTATTATAATCTTAATTTCGATTTAAAAAGGTCACCAAATAATTTACTTTAAAGATAATGTGAGTATGGTTTTAAATAATCTCAGCCAATAGGTTTTAGACAATTTTAGGGCATAAAATTAAACTTATCTTTTAACTTTAACCTTTAGTTAAATAATTTAATTTTTACCATGTCCTCTTGAATATTCATACTATATGGTTAATATATTTACTATAAAATTAAAAGAGACCAAAAAATGGATAATTAATGATATTTTTAACATCATATATGTCAGTTGTCCGAATATTAGTTTTTTAGGATTATTTTATCATTTTAAAAAATAGTATTCATTTTAAAAACTCATTTATGTCAATTTATAAACTATTCATATCAAGACTTTTAAAAAATCTATAAAAAATTAATTATTTTGAAAAACCTACATTAATTGAAAGATAAAAAGTTATAATCATCCATAAAATTCTTGTATGGCATAAAAAGTTTCAAAATAAATTTAATTTAATATTTATAATCTCATTTATTTAAATATTTCATTAATATGGTAATCACTACATCACCATTGTGTCATAAATAATTTTATTTATTTGATGTCTGAAAATTAAAAATAAAATACCATGACGTATGATTTTTTTTTTATATTTCTAATTAATATTTGTAGTTGAAAATATCACTTATATAACCCCATATAAAAAATATTTTACTAAAGATATATGTTTATGTTACATTATCCTTAACTTTAAATTTATTTTTTTAAAATGTCATTTTCACTTATAAGTGGCTCCATGGGGTCCCAAAATCGTCCTAAGGATGTCCATGGTCGGAAATTTATCTTCTAATAGGTTTAGGACATATTTTAGGGTAATTTATTATTATTATGATATTATTTTTTACCCTTATTTATCGGATTTACCCTTTAACATTGGTAAATAAAATATTTACTGAAGTTACTATTCATAATGTCTAAAAATAAAAGTTACCTATCTACAAAATTTGTACCTCCTGATTAAAAATATGGAATAAATTTTTCCAAATTCAAAACACAAAAGTTTCAGAAATTAATTTAAAATTAATTCCCATTGTCAAAACCAAAAAGCGTGTTTTTAAGAAGTAAAAACTACCAAAAGATTGACATGGGTTTCTGTCCAATTTCAAAGTGGAATTAATTCCAATAACAGAAAATTAGATGAAATGATAAAAATATAATCTAATTACACTTTAAAACAAATTAAAAGTACAATATAACTATATAAATAAATTATATTAAAAGGATGTTTTGAATTAAAATGCAGTATTTTTCACTATTCATTAAAAAAATGAACTTTATCAGAAAAATACCAAAAATTTACCCAAAGTAATTTTTAATGTCCCTATTCTAAATAAGAAGTTAATTTTGTCAAATGGAGCATATAAAAGTTACAAAAAATATATTTAAAAAGGGTTTTACATCAAAAGGTGGTAAATCTACCTTTTAAAGAATATTAAAGTATTTCTTGCTTAAAATCTGATTCATTCTTATTTTAAGCCTCTAAAATTTTATTAGATAAAAGTAAAAAAATTTAAAAAACACGTGTAATAAAATTATAGTTAGTTATATTCATTCATGCCAATACAATTTATATGCATAACTATCATTTAAAATAATAATAATATTAAATTATTTTTCGATATAACTCAAATTTGTGTGCAATGTAAGATTTCAAAGAAACCTGTTGTTGCGTGTTGAGTATGCTATCAGACATAACATCTCTTTTAAATTAATATTAATATTTAATTTACATATATTAATAAATATGAAAATGTCATATTCTTGTTTTACCTAGTATGTTACAAGTATTCCTTTTCTATAACTTATTATCATGTTATATATAATTACTTAATCATTTAAGTTTACGTCGGATGTTTTGATGACATTTGGTTCTGAAGTCCTAAATGACTTAGGTATGTGGACTATGGTAAAAGAGGCAATTATTCCACTATATCTAGAATAATAATCATGAAATAATAATAATAATTTATATATATAAATTATAATTTTAAATATATTGATTAAATATATTTTTTGAAAAATGAACTACGTTATAATCATGGAGACGGTAAGCTGTACGTACACATGAGTGACATTTCCATTTTTCAACGATCATTACGGAAAGAAAGAATTTATTATATTATATATATTGAATTTTAATAATATAATATATAATATTAATTATTTAAATATACTTATACATAATATCCATGTGATGTGGTGATGAAAAATGTATCACATCACTTCGTGGAGGCGGTAGTCTACACGTATGCAAGAATGACATTATCATTTTTTTGTGCATGGAAAGGTAATAAAATAATTGATATATTATCATTAAAAAATGATAAATATGTCATGAATATAATTTATAAACATTAATTACATCATTATATCAATCTATGAGCGGTGATAATGGAAAATGATTGACATCAGTTCACGAGACTGTAGTCCATCGTACACAGGAATAATGATTTAAGATCCCATTTGATGGAATATGAATTGGATTTAGGTGATGATATTAACATAATAAAATCTAAGTATATTTATTATGTTGGATTTATAATTTAATATTGATTTAATAAAGTTTTAGGGATGTGAAAGAATAAAAAAATTAAAACATGCAGATAAAAACTATACTTCTTATTTGGAAATCTTCCTTTCCTCAACACCTTAATGCTACTAAGGTTAGTATTATGACTAAAAAAATACATAAATAATGTTTTTAGGGATTATAGGAAACTATTTTTGTAGGTATTGGATAATACAAATGGATTTTTTAAGTGTGTAGGATTGAGAAGAAAAGCTTCCCTTTTATAAGAGAGGGGAGGGGTACTCTTGGAATTTCTCAAAATATTAAAATATAATAAAACTATTCTAGATCCAAATCATTCAAAATGGATTTTAAATGAATAGGGGATGAAATATTATACCATATATTATACCCTAGTTCTTATTTAAATTTTTCATTATTTTTAAATAATTTAATAAAATATTAACTCCATAAAATATCATTATTGTCAAATTTGATACTATTCATTACTTTGAATTTAAAAACATCAAGACAACAAGTAAAATTAGAGAAAACTATTTTATTATATCTTAAACATGTAGAGGTAATCTATAAAATTTTTCTATCACATTAATTATATCAGTTATATTTATTTTAATATTTTTATTATCATTTATTTGATTTTTCTAATAATTGAATAATTACTGTACCAATATTGTTAAAGTATTTAAGTTAATTATTTCTTTACTAAAAATTAAAAATAAATTATCATGTAGAATATAAATATTTTTTATTTAAAAATAATATTTTTATTTTATTATATCTTCTCCATAACACCATATTAAAAATATAACACTTATTAAAAACAAAAGTGTGACATCTTTGATTTTTCTTTAAATAAAATATTATAATGGTTATAATCATATCAAAATGGAATAAAATGGTCATATAACCGAAAATTAAATTATTATGGATGAAAATTAATCATTAAATTAAATTGGGGAAAGTTTTAGGGTTATTTTCTAGTCCTTATCATTTTATTTTTACCATCACTTAACTAATTTACCTTTTATCGTGGTAATAAAAATTACTAAATTTACTATTCATATTGTTGAAAAATAAAAGGGACCTATTTAATAAATTTGAAACTAGTGATTCGAAATATTTAACACATTTTTCAAAATTAAAATCATATAATTTGTAGAATTTAATTTAAATTAAACTAGAAAAATGAAAAGAAAAACATTTTTTCATAAAAAATTCATTTTTAAATATAAAATGTTTCTCTATTAAATTAAATTATAAAACCCATTAAAAAAACTTAATTATATTAAATTATATAAAAATAAACTAGTTAAAATTTAAAAATAATCCAATAAATAATTTTACCTTGTAAATATAGTTAAATAAAATACAGTTTTCAATAAAAATCCATATTTTTCAATATTCATTGAAAAATTTATAATATCATGAAATTATCAAAAATTCATCCTAAGATAATTTTGAAATTATGAATTCAAAACTTAAATTATTTTTTTCAAATTAATATTTTCTATTTTTAAAATTAATTTCTTAAATATAACCATATAAGAAATTATTTTAATAAAACTAATTCCTTTTTGATTTTAAGGATTACTTAACATACTTATAATTAATTTAACTATTTAATACAAGAATAATAATAAATATGGAAAAAATTATTCTATCAGTACCTAGGTTATTACATTTTCCCCCGTTTTGAAATTATACCCTCACAATTTTATTCACTTAATAAACAAGTGGGGATATCATTACCACATAACATTTTAAAATTCCCAAGTTACTTATTTAACCATATGGTTTCTCTACAAAACCTTATACTAGTGAAATAACTTCTTTAATAATACTTTCTTACTATAACCAAGAATTTGAGCATGCTATTCCTCATAAGTAAGGTTCTCTTCCAACTGAACTAATTCATAGTTCAAAACATGAGATGAATTACACACATACTTTCTTAACATATAAACATGAAAAAAATTGTGTACCTAGGATAAACTCGAAGGAAAGGAAACTCAATAGAAAATTTATCAAACTTTATCTAGAATTTCATATGTTCCAATAAACCATGGACATAACTTTACCTTATTATAAAAACACATAACACTAATCTATAGAGATATTTTATGAAAAACATGATCACCTACCTCAAATGTAAGGTCATTACTCCTATTATATGTATAAATTATCCACCTTCTTTGAGTTTTTCTAAAATACAGACGAATCATTTTCAATTTCCTAGCCACCTCCTCTACCAATTCTCATCTCATAAACTTCCTTTCACCTACTTCATCACAAAATGATTGAGTTGGACATTGCTTTCCATATAATTCCTCAAAAGGTTGCATCTATATATTGGAATTAAAACTATTATTATAAGAAAACTCAAATAAAGAAATATGATGATCCCAAATTACTTGGTAATCTATTGGAAAAGTATGAAGAATGTCTTCCAAGGTCTTAATTATTTATTCAGACTATCCATCCGACTAAGGATGAAAGACCATGCTAGAATTTAATTCAGCATCCAACAACTTATGAATACCTTTACAAAAATTAGAAGTGAACCTAAGATCATGATCAGATACAATGGTGAGTGGAAATCCATATAAACCGACTATCTCCTTAATATACATCCAAAAAAGTTGATCAAATGACAGATTATCTCGAATGGGAAGTAAATTTTCAGATTAAGTCAATTGATCAATAATAACCCAAATTGCATTATTACCTCAAGAAGTCTTTGGAAGACCCACCATGAAATCCATGAACATATTTTCTCATTTACAATATGGAACTAGAAAAGGATGATACATCCCCTTTGGTAATTTCCATTCTACTTTAACCTATTGGCAAGTCAAAAATTTCACGGTAAAGTCAGTGATATATATTTTCATTCCATCCCACTAGTAATACTCTTGAAGATATCTGTACATATTAGTACTTCTAAGATGAATTAAAAAAGGAGAACTATTAGCTTCGCATAAAAATTATCTCTTTATCTGGGAATCACAAGGCACACATAGTCTTTTTCCAAACCTAATCACACCTTCTTCATCAACATTAAAACCATAAAACTTACCCTTCTTAATAGATTATACCTTTTCTTATAAAAAATAATCCTCTTATGATATTTATTAATTATTTACGACAGTGATGATTTAACTGGTAATTGAAAAAAAATATAGGAGGTTCCTATATCCATAATTTCTAGGAAAAAATTCATCAAATCATTAACCAAAGGTTCATTTACCAAACGTAACATGGTTAATTATGCATTATGTTTTTGAGTCAAGGAATTAACCATTTTTTTTCTTTTATAGGATAGTAATTTACCATGAAATCATAATCCTTAATCAGTTAAAGTGATCTTCTCCAACTCATGTTTAACTCTTTCTGAGTGAATATATACTTTAAAATTTTATGATTAGTATATATTTCACTCATGCATCTATATAAATGATGTCTCAATTTTTTTAAAAAAAAAACTGTAGTAGTTAATTCCATATCATATATAGGATAATTTAACTCACGAGGTTTTACTTTACTTGAAGTATAAATAATTACCTAATCAATATGTATCAGAACACAATGAATTTCCTTCAAGAAAGCATCACTATAGATGAAAAAAATCACAATTTCTCGACGGTATGGAAATGTTTGAGCATTAAATAATATTATTTTAAATTCCTAAAAACAATCATCACATTATTTTTTATATATAAATTTAACCCCATTTCATGTTAAATTCGTTAGTGGGATAGAAAATTGAGAAAATTTTTCAAAGAACCAC
This sequence comes from Viscum album, assembly GCA_963277665.1. NCBI lineage: Eukaryota > Viridiplantae > Streptophyta > Magnoliopsida > Santalales > Viscaceae > Viscum > Viscum album. The sequence continues at coordinate 971,937,089 of OY728127.1, read as the reverse complement.
CTGTAGTTACCCACCAACCCAAGAAAACTACGAATCTCTGTGACATTTTTTGGTCTTTTCCATTCTTTAAATTTTTTTATCGGGGTCAATAGTAATTCCACCTTTAGAAACAATATTCCCATAGAAAGAAATCCGTTTTAATAAAAAATAACATTTTCTAAATTTCCCATATAACTTATTTTCTTTAAGGGATTTCTGAATAATCCTTAAAAAATTTTCATGACCCTCATTATTAGGTCGGGATGGATATGATGAAGATACAGGGGGGGGGGTTAATCGTGTCCTTTACTTATCTCTTAAAGTTGAGAGAGCAGTGAAAATAAATAAAGGAAAAGAACACAAGTATGTATAGTGGTTCAAGGAACCTAAATCCCATAGTCCACTCCACCAATGAATTACTCCATGATCATGGTTATTTTCACTAGCACGTCATCTTATTACAAGACAATTCGTAACTGAGTACAGTTAGTTGACACCTTATAAGGATTTTACAAGGCATTTTGGTTCTTTTATAGGGAACCGAAATATCCATATCTTAGTACAAGAATCTGAAACTCCACCACAACTGAGTCCAAGTAGCCGATACTCAAAATAAAATATATGAGATGAATTTTTTTGTGAAATAGGTTTAGATCACAGTTGCAGCATCAACTGATAGATGTAGATGATCTTAAATATTGCACAACAATAACAGAAAAATAATTTTCAATGTCAAGTAGGATTATTTGTATTTAAAAATAATCAAATAGATTAATAAATGTTTCAAAGGCTTCCTTTATCTTTACAATGATATAGAATAATAATTAACAAATAATTTAAATTCTCTCTTCAAAAGAGTCAAGATTTAGTATGAATATTTTCAGTGCCTTTTTTAATAGATTATTCATGTCTCCACTTTTATTCATTGTGTATATTATTTTTCTACCAAAGAGAGATATATATAGAGAATAAATATCCAACAGTTGTAACAAAATTAATTTTCCTTAGGATACCAAAAATAAATATAGTTAAGAGAATTCATAAATACCCCCAAGAATAGAGTAACACCGTTTCCTCTTTATTCCTATAGAATAAATCTCTAATAAATGCATTCAAAATAATTTGAATAACTCATCCAATAATATCTCCATAATAATAGCAGCATTGAATAATTTAAAACTCTTATTTAAATCAATTTAAACCACTTTTAAATATAGTTAAAATAGTTCCTAAAAAATAGTCGCACAATAAATCATGAATATTTTAAATCAAATAATTCAAATAGATTCATAGCATCCTTTATAAATAGGAATGATTGAATTCATTCCATACGATCCTTTGAATCGGTCATAAAATATACTTATAAGGATATATACTTCCATCAAGATGGTTTCAAGAAATCATATATAATATATTTAAATAAAACTTAATCATTGACCAGTCAAACATAGAGTTCCTTAATGTAACGAAAAAATACCAAACATATGGTTCAACTATGTAACGTATTGTTCCTTTGCGTAGCGTAGGGTTCATGCCAACTTATGATTCCTTATCTATACTTTCATATTCTCGTAATATAGGGATCAAAAAGTAATATAGGGATGATTATTCATACATTCATCCTTATCGGTATAAAATCCTAAACATAACATTGATTTACCATACATTCAACTTCCCGAACATAGGGTATGGACAGTAATTCCAGACTCCAATATAGGGTTGACGATCCGTACGTATGTTGATTCCCAAATGTAGGATTTCTGATCTATATGCTTAATATCTAGTATAGGTTTTTTGATCCATACATGCATTTATCAAGTGTAGGGTTCATTCCTTACATCATGCTTACCAATATAGGGTATGAATAGTGTTTCTAGAAAATGTGAACAACTTAACTTCAGAATTAGCTGATTTTTTTGAGCCATTTAACATCATATTCAGCCTTAATACCACAAGAATTATTTTTATTAAATCTCATGATCTTTACAATGGTTCAATAATCGAATCAGTCTGACTTCCAAAACTCCTAATTTCTTTGAAAAACATAAGCCATATCATAAGGAAAAACTACCGCTAAAACAAAAATACAGAATTTGGATAATTTATTGACCATCCAAACAACTTTTTTAGACTTTGATGTAAACTAATAAAATCAAGATAAAATTATTATATTTATATCAAACTAGATTTTGAGAGATTCTGACATCTTTAAAACTTGAAGAAAAATTAATACTATAGGATTTCAAATCTGTTCACTATATCATTGAAAAAATGATTTAGAAACTTCGGTGATTTTTTAGAGTATCAAAAAATCCTTTTCCCACTTCCACATAAACTAATGATGTTTAGATAAAATCCTTATCTATCAAACGGTACAATGACCCCACAAATAAATTCAATATATCTTGAGTTATCATCATAATTTCAAATTTACTTTAAGCTGAAAACTGAAATATCACTTGGACAACTTGTAACAACTTCAGTGAATTTTTGGACCATTGAAATAATTGAATTAGCATTTCACTTAAATAAATGAAAAAATATAATATTATTAAATTTAAAATGGAATAAAATCCATAATAATATGTTCACTATTTATTCAGATATAAAATAAATACTTTGATATACTAAATCTAAAACACTTAAAAGATTTATTAGAAAACAAAGATTTATGGGTTGAAGTAAATATCAAAACTAAATCAAAATGAGAATGAAAAGGATCCAATCAATACTAATAATTTTTTAAATAAACCAAAATATCATCAATAAAAAAAACCAAAAAATTATCCAAATATTCATAGTATACTTTATTCATATGATCCATAATACAGTGGGAGAATTTGTCAACCCAAAGGGAATAACTAAAAACTCATAATGCCAATATCTAGTTCAAAATGAAGTCTTCAAAATATCTTTCTTATTTAATTTAAACTATTTTTACCCTATCCTAAGATAAATATTTGAAAATTACTGCACTCCCTAGATCAAATCAAACAAATCATCGATATGAGGTAACATATACTTATTCTTAATAGTGATGTTATTAAATGCTCTATAATTAATGATAATCCTCATGAAACCTTCTTTATTTTTAACAAAAAAAAGGATCACCCCATGGTGAAGTTATAGGTTGAATAAAACCTTTATCTAGAAACTATTGTAATTACTTTTTCAGTTCCAAAAGTCCTACTTGAACCATTAGATAAGGGGGTTTTAAAATAGGTTTAGCATCAGGGACTAAGTCAATAGTAAAATCAACTTCCTGATCAGGAATGAAACCAGTAAAATCATCATGAAAACATCCATGTATTCATTCATTATATAAAATTCCTTCATATGAATAGTTTCATTATTTTCAATGACATGTGATAAGTAACATTCACTACCATTTCTAATCAATTTCTTTGATTCTTGGTAGGTTATGAAATAATTCAACAAAAAATTCTTAGATTTGAAATCAATCTTAGCATAATAAACTAAAATCTCCATACCCAAAATAATATCAAAGTCAACTATGGTTAGTTTAACTAGTTTTTAGAAAGAACCATTTCAATGATTATAATAGGAAGAGTCTTATATATCTTATTTGCTTTAATATTCTCCCCAGTGTTTTCCCTGAAAGTTCTATCATACTTTCATGAAGTGATATCCTCGGTTTTATTGAAAATTTATTAGATATAAAAGAATGTGAAGATCCATAATCAAATATGGTATTGTCATAATTATAATACATAAGTAACATACCTATCAACAATTCATTTGAAAATCCAAAATAAACCGTATTAGTAGAAAAATATGTCCCCACACCCTTCTATTTCCAATCTTATTTATTCCCCCCTAAGTGACTAAATTTGGACACATGTTAACAAAATGAACCAACTCATTACAATTAAAGCATCTTACCTTAAACTTCTCATTATTTTTCTGATCATTTTACTTTCACTCATGAGCTACGTATCTAAAATTTCTACATTGGTAACACTTTATAGAATTTAAAATAAATTATCTAGGGTGATTTTTACCACATTTATCCCGATATGAGAATTCAATTTTCTTACCTCTAAATTTCTTTGATGAATGCTTCACCATCTAATATGTATTATTTTTACTATTTTTATCATGAGGCATATACATATTAGTAAACTCCATCTAAACTTTTTTTTATCACAATGAACAATTTTATCATATATTTTAAATTCCGTTGAATCCAATACTATTAATAAAATTGGTTTCAAACCAGAGTAAAATCTATTAATTTTACTATCAATTAAACAAAAAAATATAGTATGTACTTGGACAGTATTGTAAAATTAGCCTCATATGTAGCCACATAATCATAATATTTCTATCTAACTTCCAATAATTGTTTCTCCATTCTAATTCGAACAATCTTTGGAAAATAGTTTTCAAGAAAAAGATTCTTAAAATTATCCTATTCCATAACATCAAGATCATCTTTCTCTATGGTATTCTTAACTAGAGACCACCATCAATCAAATTCACCTTCAAAAAATAAACTTATAAGGTTAACTTTTATCATTCCAAATATCCCATGACTTTAAATATATTATCTAGGGAATTAATCCATCCTTAAGATACCATAGGGTCAGATGATCCACTAAATTATTGAGGATGTTTTCTCATGAAATTATTTACTATCATCATGTTCCTATAGGGTGAATTTGGTTACTCTCTAACATGTATACCACTACCAATTATGACTTTTTTCAACTAATCCATTTCTGTAACAAACTACTCTATTCCGATTCTAACCATATTGAGAAGATTATTTGATAGGATGTTTTACTCTCAATTCCTTCTCACCACAGTTTTCCTATTTCCTTATAGAAAACCATTATAAATAGAAATATTTTAGATGAAGAAACATGTTAATCTTCAAATGATATATCATTTCAACTTATCCATAAAGTAAAAAACATTTATGTATATTCTATTAACATTATCCTAACCCCTAAATTTATCTAAACCATCCTTTAATACCAACATTAAGGATCCATACTTAAGTATTACATATTCTATTGATTTTAAACTATAATTAACATTATTACAATACTAAGGATATTTTTGGTTTATTTTTTTAAATAATTAGTAAAAACTATTATATAGTAAACCCATACATTATAAGGGGACACTACTACACAACAATGATTTTTTCCATAAAACAAAATCCTTTAAAATAAAAATTGATTTATTTTCATGATAAATATTTAAATTTTTTTACTTTATCTCATCTTTTTCCCTAATCTCTATTAAATGTCATGGAAAAAATTTTAAAACTTGGGAGGAGAACAAAAATATTAGTAAGTGACACAAAAGAAAGAAAACTGTCAGTCTAATGAAAAACAAGAAATACCATTAAAAACATTTTCATAAAAAATTAACTTTTCTTATGAAAAGAGAATAATTTTTCCTTAAATAAATATCATTAATTACCTTTTTAAATCAAGTGATTTCCATGAAAACTCATTGACAAGAATAGAAAGGTCATATAGGTTCCTTGGGACATCATTTAGATATTACTCTTATAATAAACCTTAAAAATGGAATAACCATATGGTTTACTTCAATATCCAGAGTATCCAATGCATTCAAGAGCTATAATGGGGATCACTCATCATATATTGAGTTATAATGGGGCTTAACCCATCATATCTTGATCTATAATGGGGCTCAAATTGTCATATCTTGAGCTATAATGGAGATTAACCCATCATATCTTGAGATTTAATGGGATAAAACCATCCTAAACAATGTACAAGTACTTTATTATGAATAAAACCTTGAAAAATATTTTAAACCAATGTGTGAAATAATTTTGGATATCAAAATACCATTTTTCTTAAAAATATATTTTAAAATCTAAAAATTGAGCACATTATAAATAAACCACTTTATTTAAAAATAAATATGAAAAAATATAAAGGAAAATTAAAATAATTAAATAATAATTAAGTCTTGAAAATAAACCATTCTGTAAAATTTCGAAAAAAATTCCTTTTTTACTTTTATAAAGAGATTTAAAGGAGGAACTTTAAAAGAGGTTTTTTAAAGAAAGTCCCTTACCTTGAGTCCGAATCGTCATGTACATTCTTTATCTTCCAAAATAATAAAAATTGGTTATTTTTTAATTTCTTAATAAACCTTTTCATGTTTATTATTCATTTTATATCACTTATTATCATTTTACATACAATTTCTTAATCATTTAAGTTCAAATCGGATGTTTTGACGATATTCGGTTCAAAAGTCCAAAATGAATTAGTATATGGACTATGGTTAAAGAGGTAATTATTTAACCATATCCAAAATAATAATAAAATAATTATAATTTTTATATTTCAATTATAATTTTAAATCTATCCATTAAATATGTTTATGAAAAATGAACTATGTTATAATCATGAAGACAACAGGTCGTACGTATGCATGAGTAAAGTTTCAATTTCTTAAGGTAAATTATGGAAATAAATAAAGTATTATATTATCTTTATTTAATTATCATAATATCATATATACCATATAAATACTTTAAATATACTTAAATTTCTTATTCATGTGATGTGGTGATGAAAAATGAACCACATCGCTTTATAGAGGTGGTAGTCCACACATACGCACGAATGACGTTATCATTTTTTTGCATGGAATAGTAAGAATTTAAATGATATATTACCATTAAATAATAATAAATATATCATGAATATAATATATAAATATTAATTACATCATTATATCAAACCATGAGAGGTGATAATGGAAAATGAAAGACATCAGTTCGCGAGGCGGTAGTCCGACACACACACGAATGGTGATTTCTTATCGCATTTGATGGAAGAGGAGATGGATTTAGATGATGGTATTAACATAGTAAAATATAAGTATATTTAATATATTGGATTTATTATTTTATCATGTTTTATGAAATTTTTATGGATGTGGAAGAAGAAACAAAACTAAGACATGCAGATAAAAACTATACCACTTATTTGGAATCTTACTTTCCTTAACACCTTAAGGATACTAAGGTTGTAATTTTTCTTAAACCATGACCTCCAGAATAATGGGATGGATTATAGGAAGGGATTTGGGATGGTATTTGTTTATAAAAATATATTTTAAGTGTTTAATATTCATAAAAAGATGTACCTTTTATAAGAGAGGGGGGAACTCTTGGAATTTCTCAAAATATTAAAATACAATAAGACTATTGTAGAGTCAAATGATTCCAAATGTCATATAAATGCACAAGATATGAAATATTAAACCATATATTATCCCCATTGTTCTTATTTATTATTTTTATTATTTTTAAATAATTTAATAAAATATTAATTCCATAAAATATTATTATTGTCAAATTTGATACTATTCATTACTTTGACTTTAAAAACATAAAGAAAACAAGTAAAATTAAAAAAAAAACTATTTTGTTATACCCTAAACATGTCAAGGTAATATATAAAATTCATATATCACATTAATTATATAAAATTATATTTATTTTAATATTTTTATTTCCATTTAATTTATTTTTTTAATAATTTAATAATTACTACATTACCGCAGTGGAAGAATTTAAGGTAGTTATTTCCTCCATGAAAATTAAAAATAAATTACCATCATGAAGATAAATATTCCATATTTAAAAATAATATTTATAGTTTAGAGTATCCTCTTAATAACATCATATTAAAAATATAACACTTATTAAAAACAAGAGTGTGATATCTTTGACTTTTCTTTTAATAAAATACTATAAAGGTTATATTCAAATGAAAATGAAATAAAATGTTTATATAAATGAACCTTGAATGATTATATATGAAAATTAATTTTCTAATTAATTTTTGAAAAGTTTTAGGGTCATTTCAATTTCTTATCATTTTTTTACCCTTAATTATCTAATTTACCTTTTACCATGGTAATAAAAATTACAAAGTTTTCTATTCATATTATCAAAAAATAAAAGGGTACTATTTATTAAATTTAGACCCACTCATTATAAATATAGAATATATTTTTCAATATTTAACTCATATAATTTTAATAATTTAATTTAAATTATACTGAAAAAAGAAAAGAAAAAAATGTTTTTCGTAAAAATGCCTTCTGTTTTTAAATTTAGAATGTTTCTATACTAAATTCAAGTATAAAACCCATTAAAAATAATAAGAGTTGTATTAAATTAGATAAAAATGAACCAATTAAAATTTAAAACTAATCCAAAACATAATTTTATCTTGTAAATATAGTGAAGGAAAATATAGTTTTCAATAAAAATCCATATTTTTCAATATTCATTAAAAAATCAATATTTTTAGAAAATTCTCAAAAATTCATAATAAGATAATTTTTAAATGATGAATTGAAAAATTAAATTAAAATTTTCAAATTAAAATTCTATAATTAGAAAATAAATCTTTTAAATATAACCATATAATAAATTAGTTTAGTAAAAATATTTCCTTCTTAATTTTAAGAATTACTTAATATATTTATAATGAATTTATCTATTTAATTAGATAACACTAATAAATATGAAATTTTTTTATATTAGTAACTCAGTTGTTACATTCTCCCCCTTTTGAAAATTTCACCCTCACAATTTTATTCAGTTATTAAACAAGTGGGGACACCTTTCCCTCATAGCATTTTCAGACTCCCATGCCGCTTCTTCAACCATATGGTTTGTACAAAAAACCTTAACCTGATGAATTAGATTATTCTGAAATAATTTCTCTCTATGGTTAATAATATGAATAGGATACTCCTTATAAGATATTTTCTCTTCCAAATAAACTACTTCAGTGATCAAAACACGAGACAAATCCGACACATACTTTCTTAAAATCAAAACCTGAAAAACATTGTGTACCTGAGATGAAATTAGAGGTAAGACCAATCAATAATAAATTAATCAAACATTATCTAGGATTTAATATGGTTCAATAAAGTTTCCCTTATTAATAAAATGATTAAAACTTTTCCATGGAGTTATTTTAAGAAAAACCTGATCACCTACCTCGAATTAAAGGTATTTTCTTATGTTATTTTCATAACTTTTCTACCTACTATGAGCTATTATAATTTTTTTTTCTGAATCATTTTCACTTTCTCTGAAACCTCCTCTACCAATTCTAATCCCATTAACTCCCTTTAACATACTTCATCCCAAAGTTTTGCAGTTCGACATTACTTTCTATATAATGGATCAAAAGGTTTCATCTATATACTAGAATGAAAACTGTTATTATAAGAAAACTCAACTAAAGAAGGATTATAATCCTAAATTCCATTATAATCCATTGAAAAATCATGAAACATGTATTCTAAGTTCTGAATTGTTCATTTTAACTATCCATCAGACCGAGGATGAAAGCCTGTGATGAAATTTAATTCAGTACCCAACGACTTCTGAAGGCCTTTACAAAAATTAGAAGTAAACCTAATATCATGATCAAATACAATAGATAGTATAACTCTATATAACATGAATATCTTCTTAAGATAAAGTCGATAAATTTTAAATAATGATTGAGTATCTCAAATGGGAAGTAAATGTTTATATTTAGTCAGTCGATCAATAAAAACCCAAATTACATTATTATCTTGAGAATTCCTGGATAACCCCACCATGAAATCCAAAGATATATTTTACCATTTCCACTCTAGAGTTGGTAAAGGATAAATAACCCCCTTTGGAAATTGAAATTTTACTTTAAATTGATGAAAAGTAAAACATTTCATGGTAAATTTAGAGATATATCTTTTCATTCCATCCCACCAATAATATTCTCGAAGATCACTACATGTCTTAGTAATTCCTGGATGAACGAAAAACATAGAATTATGAGCTTCACATAAAAATTCTCTCTTCATCTAGGAATCATAATGAAAACATAATATTTTTCAAAACAAGATCAAACCTACTCCATCAACATTAAAATTAGGAAACTTACCCTTATTAACATATTCTACCTTTTCTTACAAAAAAAGACCACCCTTATGAGATTTATGATTTCTTTTTGACAATGATTATTATACTGATACCTAAAACAAAACAGAGGAGGTCCCTACATCCATAAATTCTAGGCCAAAATTCATCAAATCATTAACAACAGGGTCATGTACCAAATTTAACATGGTTAATAAGGCATGATGTTTTTGAATCAAGGCACCAACCACTTTGTTTGCTTTTTCAGGATGGCAATTGATCGTGAAGTCATAATCATTAATCGGGTCTAGACATATTCTCTAAATCATTTTCAACTTTTTTTGAGTGAATATATACTTAAAACTTTTATGTTCAATATATATTTCATAATTGTATCCAAATAAATGATATCTCTATTTTTTTAAATAAAAAACCACAATAGTTAATTCCAAATCATGTGTAAGATAATTAAACTCATGAGGTTTTAGTTTACTTGAAACATAATAAATTAAATAATCATTATTCATCATAATGTAACCAAGTCACTTCAAGGAAGCATCACTACAAATGAAAAAACCATCATTTATTGAGGGTAGGGCCAAAACTATAGCTTTAACCAATATTATTTTTAATTATTGAAAAAAATCATCACTTTATTTTTTCCAGACAAATTTAAACCCTTTTCATGTTAACTTAGTATGATAAAAAACCGAGAAAAGTTTTTAGAAAAGATCTGGTCCTATAACTCAAGAAAACTATGAATCTCTATGATTTTTTTGGAAATATCCATTCTTTAATAACATTTTTTAATAAGGTCAACAATAATTACATCTTTAGAAACAATTTTCCCAAGGAAAGAAATCCATTATAACCAAAAATAACATTTTCTAAATTTCCCATAGAAATTATTTTCTTTAAGGGTTTTTTAGAAAAATCCTTAAATATTTTCCATGATCCTCATAAATTTTTGAATAAAAAAATATAATAATAAAAACAACCACAAACTTATCCAAATATTCATGGAATACTCTATTCATAAGATCTATAAATATAGTGGTGGTATTTATCAACCAAAAAATCATAATTACAAGCTCATAATGTCTATATTTAGTCTGAAATGAAGTATTCAGAATATATTCCTCCTTCAATTTAAACTAATGGAACCTTGACCTGAGATTAATCTTTGAAAAGTACTGTTCTCCCTGTAACTAATCAAACAAATCATTTATTTGAGGAAAATGATACTTATCCTTAATAATGATGTTATTAAATGCTCTATAATCAATGCAAAGGCTTATGGAACCATATTTATTTTTACCAAAAAATAGTAAAACCCATGGTGAAGTTTTAGGTCGAATAAAACCTTTATTTAATGACTCTTGGAATTATTTTTCTATTCCAAAAGTTTTACTTGATCTATTTGATAAGGGGGTTTTGAAATAGACTTAGAATCAGGGACTAAGTGAATAGTAAACTCAACCTCCCAATAATGAATGACACCAAGAAAATAATTAGGAAAAAAATCCATGTAATCATTCATTATCAACAATTCATTAATCCATATAGTTTTATTACATTCAATGACATGTGCTAAGTAACCTTTACTACCATTTCTAATCAATTTATCTTCTTCTTATTTGGTTATGAAATCATTAAAAAAACTTTCTTAGATCTGCAATCTATCTTAACATGATAAACTTAAAGAAAATTCATACCCAAAATATTACCGAACTCAACTATGGGAAGTTCAACAATATTTATGGAAAGTAACATTTCACTGATTACAATAGGAAGAGTCCTATATATCTCGATTTCTTTAATATTCTCACCTAGTGTTTTTACAAAATGTTCTATCATAATTTCATGATGTGATATTCCTAGTTTTCTTTCAAATTTATAAGAAAAAAAGTATATAAAGATCTATAATCAAATAGGGTATTGGTATAATTTGAATACCCAAGTAACAAACCTTTGACCAATTCATTTGATAGCTCAACATCAATCATATTAGTAGAAAAATATTTTTCCCGACCCTTATGTTTCCAATATTATTAATTTCCCCCTGAGTTACTATCTTTGGGTACACCTTAGAAAAATGAACCAACAAATTACAAGTAAACAATATTACCACTAGATTATCATTATTATTTTTTATTATTTTCCTTTCACTCATTAGCAACTTTTACAAAATTTCTGCATTAGTAACACTTCCTAGAATATATAATACATTATCCAGGGTGATTTTTACCACATTTTTCACAAGATGAGAATTTTATTTTCTTACCTCTAAATTTATTTGATTAATTCTTCCCCATAAAACCTAAAAACTTCTTACTCTTACCATCATGTGGCACATACGTATCCGAAAACTCTATCTCAACTTTTTCATCACAATGAACAAGTTTATCATAAATTTTAAATTCTATTGAATCCAATGCTCTACATAAAATTAGTTTCAAATGATATTAAAGTATATTAATTTTAATATTAAAGTTTAAAACAAAATCCTATATGTACCTGACCAGTATTGTAAAATTGGATTCTTACGCAACCAAAAAATAATTACCTTTCTCCCCTGGTTATAGGAATTGTTTCTCCATTTTGATTTGATTAGTCTTAGGAAAATAATTTTATAGAAAAGGAATCTTAAAATAATCCCATCCCATAAAACAAAAATCATCTTTCTCTCTTGTATTATTAACTATAGAAGAAAATCATTGTGCTTTAACTTCAAAATGATAAACAACTAAGGTTACCTTTTGGAATTATGAACATCCCATGACTTTAAATATCTCATCCAGGGAATTAATCTATCCTTTAGCTACCACAAGGTCAAATGATCCACTGAATAATGGGGGATGTTGTCTCACAAAATGATCAACTATTTTTATATTCCTTTGAGGTATATTTGGATTCTCTATAATATGGATAACACCACCATTTATTTATTGTGTAAAATGAGCCATTACTACAACAAACAACTCTATTCCAATTCCAATTATCTTAGGATGTTGATTTGGAAGGATGGTTTCCACTTGTTTCCTTACCACCATAGCTTCCCTGTTTTCTATACAGAAAACAATTCTGAATAGAAATTACTTAGATAAAGCAACATGGTAATCTACATGTTCTATATTATTTAAAATTATCAATAAATTAAAAATTATTTATGGGTATTCTATTAAAATTATCCTAACCACTAAAGTTTTCTAAACCATTATATGATACAAACTATAAGTTCCCATCCTTAAACCTTACATATTTGAGTGATTTTAAACTATAATTCACATTATTATATTCCCAAGAATGTTTTTTGTTTAGAGTTTTAGACAATTAAAACCAAATATTATATAGAAAACCAATAAATTACAAGTAGACACTACTACATAGTAACTATTTTTTTCCATAAAAAAGTTTTCAAAATAAAACATGATTTATTTTCATGATGAATCTTCCCAATTTTATCCTCGATATCATCTTTGTCCCTAACCTCCCTTAAACCTAGTAATTTTTTTAAAACCTCAGATGAGCATAAAAATATCAGTAAGGGTCATAAAAAAATAAAACTGTTATTCTTGTAAGAAACATGAAATCCTATTAAAAAACTTTTCTTAAAAAACCCTTTCTTACAAAAATAGAATCATTTTTCCTTAAATAAATATCATTATCTTACCTATTGTATAAAGGTATTTCCATGAAAACTCATTAACAACCATAGAGAAGTCATATAAATTCATTAAGACGTCATTTAAATATCAATCTTATATTCACCCTTACAAATAGAATAATCATATGTCCTAATTCCATCTCCAAAGTACCCAATGCATTAGAGAGCTATAATGGGGCTCAACCATCATATCTTGAGCTATAACGGGGCTCAACTCATCATATCTTGAGCTATAATGGGGATCAACCCATAATATGTTGAGCTATAATGGGATCAATCCATAATAAAAAATGTACAAGGACCATATCATGAACACATCCATTGAAAAATCTTTTAAACCCATGATAAAAACACTTGGATATCAAAATAGCATTTTTCTTAAAAATAAAATTTAAAATATAAAAACCATGAACATCATAGAGAAACCATTTTATTTAAAAAGAAATTTAAAAAAATTAAATTGAAATTCAAATAATTAAATCATCATGAAGTTAATAAAAACTTATAACACCTCATAATTTCAAAAATATATTCATTTTGACTTAAAAAAAAGATGAAATATGAACTTTAAAAGATTATTTTGTTTAAAAGAAAGTCCCTTACCTTGAGTCCATATCATCACGTAAATTATTTAACTTCATGAATAATAAACTTAGGTTAATTTGCACTTGATGAAGAAACTTTTTCATATTTATTATTCATTTTATATCACTTATTATCTTCCTATATATAATTAATTAATCATTTAAGTTCATGTTATATGTTTTGAGGACATTCGATTTAGAAGTCCAAAATAACTTAGGTTTGTGGAATATGATAAAAAAGATAATTATTTAAAAATATCTAGAATAATAATCATGATATAATTATCATTTTATACATAAATTATACTTTAAATCCATCCATTAGTTATGGTTATGAAAAATGGACCATGTAACAACCATGGAGACGGTAGACGATACATACACATGAGTAACGTTTCTATTTTTTAACAATCGTTAAGAAAATAAAGTAAGTATTATATTATATTTTAATAATGATAATAATATCATATATATCATATTAATTCTTTAAATATACTTATATATATTATCTATGTTATGTGGTGATGAAAAATGAATCGCATCGCTTCATGGAGGTGGTGGTCCACACGTATACACGAACGACGTTATCATTTTTATATGAATGGAAAGGTCAGAATTTAAATGATATATTATCTTTTAATAATGATAAATATGTTATTAATATAATATAAAACACTAATTCCATCATTATATCAATCCATTATAGGTGATAATGGAAAATTAATGACATCGGTTCGTTAGGCGGTAGTTCACCGTACACACGAATGATGAATTCATATCCCATTTGATGGAAGAAGAGATGGATTTTGGTGATGATATTAACATAATAATATATAATTATATATATTATATTGTATTTATTATTTCAACTTGTTTGAATAAATTTTTAGGGATTGGAAGAAGAAACAAAACTAAGACATGTGGATAAAAACTATACCACTTATTTGGAAATCTTCCTTTCCATAACACCTTAATTCTACGAAGGTTGGTATTATACTTAAACCAAGACCTAAATAATGTGGGGATGGATTATAATAAGGTTTTTGGTTTTTTATTGGGAATACCAAATGGGGTTTTAATAATATATGATTGATAAGAAGAGACACCCTTTTATAAGAGAGGGGAGGAGCACTCTTGGAATTTCTCAAAAATATTAAAATATAATAAGACTATTCTAGATCCAAATGCTTCCAAATTTACTATAAATGAATATTATATGAAATTTTAGACTATATATTACCCCTTGTTCTTATTTAAATATTTTATTATTTTTAAATAATTTCATAAGATATTAATTTCATAAAATTCCATTATTTTCAAATTCAATACTATTCATTACTTTGACTTAAAAAACATCATGAAAATAAGTAAAATTAAAAAAAATAAATTTTATTACATCCTAAAAATTTCAAGGTCATATAAAAAATTATTTTATCACATTAATTATATTAGATTATATTTATTTAAATATTTTTATTATCATTTATTTGATTTTTCCAATAATTAAATAATTATATCATTAGTGCTGTGGAAGTATTTAAGGTAATTATTTATTCTATAAAAATTAAAAATAAATTACCATAATTAAGATAAAAATTTTATATTTAAAAATAATATTTATGGTGAAGAATATCCTCTGGATAACACCATATTAAAAATTTAACACTTATTAAAAACAAGAGTGTGACATCTTTGACTTTTCTTTAAATGAAATACTATAAAGGTTATGATCATATCCAAATGAAATAAAATGGAAATATAACAAAACATTTAATTATTATGGACGATAAGTAATCATAAAATTAAATTTTATAAAGTTTTAGGGTCATTTTATAGTCCTTATCATTTTATTTTTACCCTTAATTACCGAATTTACCTTTTATTGTGGCAATAAAAATTACTAAGTTTACTATTCATATCGTCCAAAAATAAAATGGTATTATTTAATAAATTTATAACCTATGATTAAAAATATAGAATCAATTTTTTCAAAATTAAATTACATAATTTTCATAATTCAATTTAAATTAAGCTGAAAAAATGCAAAAACAAACAGTTTTTTTAGAAAAATGTATTTTTTTAAAATATAAAATGTTTCTATACTAAATTAAAGTATAAAAACCTTTATAAAAACCATAATAAGAATAAATTATATAAAAATTAAACAACTAAAACTGAAAAAAATCCAAAACATAATTTTTGTTTGTAAATACAGTGGAAAAATACAGTTTTCAATAAAAATCCACATTTTTCAATATTCATTGAAAAATAAATATTTTCAAAAAATTATAAAAAATTTATCCTAAGATAATTTTAGCATTATGAATTGAAAAATGAAATTATTTTTTAAAAAATAAAATTCAATAATTTTAAAATTAATCTATTATATATAACCATATAATAAATTATTTTAATAAAAGTATTAGCTTTTGGATTTTAATAATTACTTAACATATTTATAATGAATTTGAATATTTAATTAAATAATAATAATAAATATGGGAAAGTTTTTTCTATCAGTACCAGGGTTGTTCAAACTTATTATTTTTTTAAATTAATTATTTTACTCCTTAAATACATTTTTTGGGAAAAAGGTTTCATAAAAATTTAATCCAAATGTATATCATGATAATGTCATAAATTTATGGCATTTGGAAAAACTATAGTTTTTATATTCACTCTAATATAATTTTGACATTATAAATCCAAAAAATAAGTCCATTTTATCAAATTCAAATTCTAAAATTTAGAAACATATATTTTAAATAAACATATAAAATTTAATGTAAATTTTTTTATTAAAAACAATGACCTTTCAAACATATGTTTCATGAAAATTAATTCATATTAATTAATAATTTAATTCCAATTAATATATTTTATTATAAATTGAAATATTTTATGGTAATCATCATTTAAAAGTGAAAAATTTCATTTATTAAGATAAAAAACACATTACACTTAGAAAAAAACAATTCATTAAAAAATAGGTCTTTTTAACATTAAATGATTTTTTTAATTATTTATAACTAATTAATAATCATTACATGAATGTTTATTCATTTTTTATATATAATAAATACATTTCATTAAATTTAATTCTCTTAATATGAAATATTTTACCTTTAAATAAAATCAAATAACACGTGAGAAAACAATTTATTTTTAATAAAAACTATTTCATTTAAAAAAAACCATATTATTATTTCATACCTTGATAAAATTATTTCTAAGATTGTAATATTAAAAAATATAAAAATTAAATCATATAATTAATATTAGTATCCATTTATAAAACATATAATAGTTAAATAATTCTATAAATAGATCAACATAAGAAATCATGTCAATAAAATAAATATAAAATGTTTTATATCATTGGTATCTCATTAATTATATAATTCCTTTTAGTGACATAAAATCATTTTTAAAATAAATGTTTCTAAAATAAATATAAATTCATTACATGAATATTAATAAAATTATTTTTTATTAAAAATACTTGGATTGTTATATTTTCTCCTCTAAATAAATTATATCTTCATAATTTTAAGTCCTTTACCAAAATAACTAATTTCTATTGTTTCATAGGCCCTGATGAGAAAGGGGTTATGAAGTGTATAAATACATTAAGGAATTAAAAAAATATTTCAAGTGGTAAAATAAGACTTATAAAATCATAATATCAAAAGAGAGCCCAATAATGGAACCGTGAAATGAAATAAAGGAAAAGAGAAGAAATGTGGAGTGAAAGAAATAAATTTTAGGATTTTAAAATAGTTTTAAGGAAATTCATATTGATAAAAGTAATATAGAATTTCCATTTGAAAAGATATAATGTAAATATAAAGTGTTCGGAATAGAAAACAAATTTATCTTCCAAAACATGAAAAGATAACATTTGTGTAATAAGGAATGTGGACATAGATGATAAGATAGAAAATAAATTAACAATACTTTAAAATAATAGAGGATTGAAAATAAATCTCTAACTATCAATAAAACCTTGATCACAAGTTTTCCCAAAAATCAACATAATACTTTTCCACAAAATATTTGAATATAAATAATAATATAAATATTTATTACTAAATTTATAAGTCCAAAAATAATGATAACCTTGGTCACATATGTTCCCAATAATGAACTCAATATTTATCCCTTAAATAATATTAATTATTAAGAAATAAAATCACACACTATAAAATATATAACTCAATCCAAAAAATTTACGAGGATCATATTTCAAAATAACTTTAATAACCTAGTCACCAAAATTAATTTTCAATCTCCAAGGTTATCTACACTTTTTAATATATGTTCCCAAAAATATGATAACATTTTTTCCAAATAACCATAAATACCTTGAATTGAAATCACATACAAAATTAAATGTTATTTATACCTCAATCTTGTATTCATCTTAAAATACCAATATACATATCCAAAAATATCATTAATAACATTAAAATCCTATCACAAAAGACCTTAAAATAATTTCTATGCCTTTGAATATATAATCACCCATATACTTATTAACCCATGATGGTATCTACAACTATTAAATTATCTGAACACATCATAACCTCCAAAATTATCTAAATCCAACATTGATACCAAATATAATAATACAGACATAACCATCCCATAATTACTTGATTAATTGTAAATATTATATTACTAACATACCTAAGACCATTTAGGTTTAGTGTTTTAGAGAATTAGAAAAAACCTTAAAGAAAATAACTCATAATTTTCTTACCAAAGGAACATTATTTTTCCACTAAACTATAACTATTTAATGATACAAAATAACCCTTCAAAATCTCCTACAAAATTCTCCTCACATGATACCCTTCTAGACACATCATACTTAGTAATCTTCCCCATTTACCTATAGAAAAGAAACATAAGAAAAAGTGAGGTCAAATTCTTAATTGGGGTAAACATAAGTTAAAACAATCAAATATTATAAATGATAATAAGATTAACATGTGGTTATGAGAACATTATCAATGTAGATAAATACAATATAAAGAAATAATTCCCAATACAACATGAATCATAATTTATGAAGCATAACATAATTATTTTGGAATAATCATAATAAATGAGAAATATGTGTGCGGAAATATGAGTTAATAATCATGATCCATGAAAAAATATACATATGAATGTGGGACATACATAAGAACAAATTATCATTTCTAATATCAGGGCTCATTACAAATACTATCATCATATAGTGGAAAAAGTCCCTTGGTGTATTGAGTCTACTACCCAGTCCCTTTCATGTAATCTATTGGGATATCAATATTTACCCAATGCATTATAGGACTATATAATTCAAATAAAACCCATAAAAATAATTAAAACCAAACATATGTGTATCAGATGAACATAAAAACATTTATAATTCCATCATAGATTAATTAACCCATGAATAAAATGATCTTTATAAAAAATTATACAATTTATAATCATAATAAATTCAGAGTAATAATGTGGATTATTTCAACATATTATATCCCATGTGAAGAAAAATAAATATTATAGGTTATTTTCATAGATGAAAAACACCTTTATAAGAACATAAGAAAATTAATTTGAAAAATATGAAGAAATATTCTTTACTTTTGATAAATTTTGTCCGAAAAGAAAATAATTTATAAAATGATGGGAATATAAATTACTTTTGAAAACCAAGAAAACACAGAGAGGAATATTATTAAATAAAATGAGGAATAAGTCCAAAAAATACATTCATCAGGAGAATGTTAAAAAGGAATATTTTTTCAAACTTTTATAAAGAGTGTCAAAGTCAATAGAAAATAAACCATGTTGAAAACATTAAAATAATTCCTTTAAAAATTATGTAAAGAAAGTCAAATAAAATATAACTTAAACTTAATAAATCATTTAAGTATAAATAAGGAATTTTTTAAATTAAAATAAAGAATATTGTTATATAGGAAAAAATTACCTGATCGAAAAGAAGAGATAAGGTTGGCCCCTCTTATAAGAAACCTTTTAGTTGAATTGAAATAAAAAGAAAGTTAAAATAAAATGAAGACAAAAAACCTTATAAATAACTATATAAGAATAAAATATATTGGGTTTTAAATATAATTAACATAATGTTTTCTCTAATGGAAATTTAAACACAAAAAATCCCAATTTCAAAGTGATATTGGGAAATAGACCCTTAAAACATGGTAACATATTAATCAAAATAATTTGAAAGAGATATTGAGAAATATAATCTATATAACATGAATCAAAGTGATTTTATGATAAAATAATTTAATGGGGGGTTGTGAGTACACCATATAAGTGAAAATAAATGAATAATAAGGAATATTTCTCAATGACCGTGATATTGAGATGGAAAATTCCTTAAAATTTCAAATTTTATGATGTAAGAATCAATAAAAAAAAAGATTATGAGAAATAAATAAAATTACATAAAAAATAATAGGAATTAACATATAATAAAATCTAAAGTTAGAGTGTAACTGACTTATAATAATTATGTTCAACAAGAAATATTATAACTCAATGAAAGGAAATTGAGTTGAAAAAACCCTTATGAATTAGGCAATATATTAAATGAAGGAAATGTAAAGGGAGAATGTAAATGAAAGTGAAATTAACTAGAATAAAAAATTATTTAAGATATAATAATCTAATGGGGAAGTATTTACACTATATAAAATTAAATTGATTTATAATCAGAAACATGTCCCAAAGAATGAAAATTGCGGCAAAGAACCCTTACCTTGGAATCCTTCTTATTCATATGTACTTTATCTTCTTGTATAATAATTATATATTCATTTAAAATATATCTAATAAACTAATTGTATTTTACTAACTTTTATATTAATACTTTATATTAATTTATTAAAAATTTATTACTTATTTTTAGTTTATATTGATCATTTGTTGTCAGTAGTTTCAACTGTTTGTCATTTGTTTTAGCAAAAAAGTTTTAATAATTGTTCCATGTTCATGAGTTAGTCATCTCCAAAATAGTAAAGTAAATATAATATAAGTACCATAATTACTTCTAAATATCAAATTACATTATGTGAGGATTTCACATACAATTCATAATGATGAAACCCATAACTAGCTTGTATAGGTATATTTTAATGAACAAAAGGTGGTATATTAATAATTAGTGAAATATTAATATTAAAATTACAGAACTAAAAATAAAATATTATTTACATATTAATATCATATATTAATATTAATTTAGTTTTCATAACCATACAAGATAAAATTTTATATGACCATCCAGGTAGGTGGTTAAACCGACCCAAATAAAAACTCACTGTAATGAATGGATGAGTAAAATTATGTAGTGGTTTTATTAAAAAATAATTATTCAATAAGTGTAATAATATTATTTATATGATATTAATATGATAGATTATAATTATTAATAGGTATAAGAATACGATAAATGAAAAATAACTTTAAGAATTCATTACATACAAAGAAGAAATTATATATTCTCTTGGAAGCCTTCTTAGTTTTGAAAGAATTAGGGAATTATCATGAGGAAATAATCTAACAAATATAGGGGAGGATTATTTGGAAAGGGAATATATCATATTATGAGGTGCAATTAGAATTTTATTTTTATTTTGTAAGGGGTGGTGGATGGGTGCTTTTATAAGTGAGAAGGGATGATATTTTATAATAGAGTATGAATTATTATATTATTTAGGACAAAGATTATGAATAATATTTATTACCATGGAATTTATTGGTTTATAATTAAAAAATATAGGTTTATTTTAATTTAAATACAAGACAAAACTGAATGGAATCATGTTAATACTTAATTTAAGGAAAAAGACCAAAAATATTTTTTATTAGAATTAAATAGAACTTAGGTCCCAAAATTTTAAAAAAAGGTTTATAAATTCAAATTATTATTATAAAATGTGTTATTTTACTCCTTAAATAATTTATTTGTCATTTAAAATGTTTCATAAAATTTTAATTCCTATTTATATGATGATGATGACATAAAAGATACGGTATTTGTAAAAAATGTATTTTTTTCTATTAACCTAAAAATAAACTTTTCATAAAAATATAAAAAAATCACCTTAAGATAAATTTGAAATTATGAATCTAAAAATTAATAAAAATTAATAAAATTAAAATTATAAAATTTAGAAATTTATTTTTAAATAAAAACAAAAAATGTAATGAAAATATGTTTTTATTAAAAAAAATGAAATTTTATCCATAAGTGTTCTGAATATTATTTCATATAAAATACTAATTAAATAAGTATTAAAATATTTATTCATATATTATACATTTTATTAAATTATTCCATTAAAAATTGAAAATTTAATTTATTAAAATAAAAAAACACACTACCCTAAGTAAAAAAAATAATTCTTTGAAAAATAAGTCTTTTTAACAATAAGTTATTTTTTATTATTACTAACTAATTAATAATAATTGGATGAATTATTATTATTATTATTTTCATATATACTAGAAATACATTTAACTAAATTTTATACTCAATATTAGAAGTTTTACTTTTAAATAAAATCATAAAACACAGAGGGAAACAATTTATTTAGAATAAAAACTATTTCATTATCAAATGAAAATCCATATTCTTGTTTCATACATAATAAAATTATTTCTAACTCTATGTTATCAAAAAATTTAATAATGAATTCATATAATTAACATGGTTATCCATTTATAACAAATATAATAATTAAATAATTCTTTAAATAGATCAAATTAAGAAATCATGTTAAGAAAATAAATTTAAAATATTTCTTATCCTTAGTATCTAAATGATTATATAATATATTTTAGTGAAATGAAATCATTTTTAATATAAACATTTCTTAAATAAATATAAATTTATAACATAAATATTAATACAATTTATTAGTTTATTAAAAATACCTTAGTTTTCATATTATCCCCATTAAATAAATTATATCCTCACAATTTTAACTGATTTACTTAAATCTAGAATTTCCATTATTACGTAGGTCCTTATGAGAAATGGTTTATAAAGTGAAACAATACATTAATTATTTTTGAGAAAAAAATTTCATGTGGTGATAGAGGACTTAAAAACCATAATAACAAAAAGGCCTCAATAACGGAATATTGAAAGGAAACAATGTTAAAGTGAAGAAATATGGAGTGTAAGATAAAATAAATATACATAAGTAGAAAAAATGCCTTTTATTATTTGTAAACTATTTTAAGGAAATTATCATCGATAAAATAAATATAAAATTTTATTTTTAACAAATATAATGTGAAGTATGAAGGGTTCAAAATAGAATACACATTAATCTTCTGAAATAAGAAAAGAAAACATTTTTTGAAATAAGGAACATGAATGCAAAGGATAAAATATAAAATAAAATAACAATAATTTAAAATAATGGAGGCTTGTAAAGGAAACCCTAAAATAAAGAAAAATTTGATCAATTTCTCCCAAATATTAACTCAATCACTTTACCAAATATTATTGAACCTCATAAATCATAAAAAATATTTATTAATACATTTATAAGAGAAAAATTCGTGATAAACTTGGTCACATATGTTCCCAATAATGAACTCAATATTTATCCATCAAATAATATTAACTCTTTATACATAAAATCACACACTATAAAATATATACCAAAACTCCAAAATTATAGAAAATGTATTCCAAAATAACTTTAATCACCCAATAACCAAAATCAATTTTCAATCCTCAAGGATATGAATACTTTTTAACATATTTTACCAAAAATATGATATCCTTTTTCCCAAATAAGAATAATTACTTTGATTTCAAATCATATAAAAACCCTAAAGGTTATCTATTGATCAATAATGTATTATTTCAAAAACCCAATAACCATATCTAAGAAATATCATTAACCACATTAAAATATAATGATATTAGACTTTAAAAGAATTTATATACCTTTAAATTTATGATCTCCTATATAATTATTAACCCTTAAATGAATTTGAAACTCTTAAATTTTCTGAACATATCTTAACTAATAAAGTTATCAAAAACCTAATTTTATATCAACTATAATATCTTAGACATAACCATCAAATAATCACATGATTTATATAAAATATTTCATTACTATCATACTAAAGGCCTTTTAGGTGTATAGTTTTAGAGAATTAAGAAAAAAATTATATAAAAAACCCATATTTTCTTCAAAAGTACATTATTTTTCCACTAAATGAAAGAACTTTAATGATGCACAATAAAAATTCAACATATCCTATAAAATTTTCCAAATATGATACCCTTATAGACACATCATACTTAATACTATGATTTATTTACTTGGGGTAAGGAAACATAAGAAAGTGTGAGCAAAAATTATTAGTAAAAGTAAAGATAAGTGGTAAAAATCAAAGATCATAAGTGAAAATAAGATGAAAATGTGGGAATGAGAACATAATAAAATTACATTAACACATCATAGAGAAATCATGCCTAGTAAAAAAAATGGATTAAAATCCACGAATCATAACATAAGGCTTTTAGTATAATCATAATAAATGAGAAATATGAGTGTGGAATTACGATTAAATAATCATGATCCATGAAAACAGAACATAGTAATACAATTGTGGCACATACATAAGCATAAAAAATCATTTCGTAAATCAAGGATCATAGCTATGGCTATCATCACATAGTGGATAGAGTCCCATACTAGATTGATTTTACTCCCTAGTCCCTTACATGTAATCTAATAAGATATAAAACTTTACCCAATGTGTTGGAGGGATTTATAATTTTGGTCCCACCCATACAATATTGAAAAACCATACATATGTGTTCCATATGAACATGAAAACATTCATAATTCCATAAAAACTTAATTAAATTTTGGAAAAGATATAGGTTTCATGAAAACTTTTAAAATATATGATCATAAATCATTGAGAGTAATAAGTTGGATTATATCAATAGATAATATCCCCAGTGAAGCATAAGAAATATTATAGGATGCGAACATAGATGAAAATCAACTTTATATGAATATTAAAAAAATTATTTGAAAAATAATAATAATAATTATTTACATTTGATAAATTTTATTTTAAAAGAAAATATTTTATAAAACAATAGGAATAGAAATTACTTTAGAAAATAATGAAAACTTGGAGATGAATCTTCTTAAATAAAAATAAGGAATAAAGTGGGAAAATATGTTCATATGGATAATATTATAGAGAAAATTATTTTCACACATTTATAAAGAGAGTCAATGTCAATGGAAAATGAACCACATGGAAAATAATAAAAATATTACTTTAAAAAAAGTTTAATTAACTTAAAAGGAAATATAACATGAACTTAAGAAATCATTTAAGTATAGATAAAGACATTTATAAATAAAAATAAATAATATGGACATGGAGGAAAAAGATAGTTGACTGAAAATAATAGATAAGGTTGATCCCTCTTACAAGAAACATTTCTATTGAATTATGAACCCAAGAGGGGTAAAATAATAGGAAGATATTAAAGCCATATAAATAACCAGATTAGAAGAAAATATATGGGTTTTTAGAGAGAATTATCATAACATTTTTCCCAATGTAAATTTAAACACAAAAAGTTATATTAGGAAATAGACCCTTATAGTTTTGGTAAATTTTGAATAAAAAGAACTTAAAAGATAGATCATGAAATATACTTGTAGATACCAAGAATCAAAGTGATTTTATGATAAAATAAATCAATGGTTTATTTAATATACTATAAATTAAAATGTATTTATAATAAGAAAAATTTCTCAATGAATGAGAGATTGAGATGAAAACCCCCTCACAATATCAAATTTTATGATGTAAGAATCAATCAGAAATTGGATTATGAGAAAGAAATGAAAGTCCCTATAAAGATAATAGGAATTAAAATATAAGAAAATATTAAGCTAGAGTGTACCTAAATTATAATAATAATTTTTAAGAAGAAATATTATAACTCAATGAAAGGTAATTGAGTTGACAAAAACCCTTATGACTTTGGTACTGTATGAATCGAAGGCCAAGGAAAGGGAGAACTTAAATGAAAGTGAAATTATAGATAATAAAAAACCATTTCATATATAATAATTAAATGTGGAAATATTTAAACCATGTAAAATTAAATTGGTGTATTATATGAGACACGACTCAAGGAATCTAAATTGAGGCAAAGAACCCTTACCTTGGAAACCCACTTTCTCAAATGTACTATATTTTTATATAAAACAATCATAGAATATTTAACCATATATTTAATTACTATATTCATATATATTAATATTTATATTAAAATTATTTATTTATTTATTTATTATAATATTCATTACTTATTTTTAGTTTACATTGATCATTAGTTGTTAGTTGTTTTAATCGTTCTTTGTCCTTTTCAGTACAACCGTTTTGTTCATCATTCCATGTTCAGGAGTTCATCATCTCTAAAGTATTAAAGGAAATATAATATATTTTACATTATTATTTATAAATCTCAAAGTTCATTCCATGTGGGTTTTAGGTATGATTTATAAATATGAAACCCATAACGAACTTGTTTTAGTAAATTTTAATGAACAAAAGGTGGTACATTAATAATGAGTTAAATATTAATATTAAAATTGAAAAACCAAAAAAAATATTTTTTACATATTAATGTCATATATTACTAGTAATTAAGTTTTCATTACCATACGTGATTAAATTCTTTATCATCATCCATATAGGTAGTTAAACCAACCCAAATAGAAACATGTTATAATCAATGGATGAGTAAGATTATGTTGTGGCTTTACTAAAATATCATTATTCTAGAAGTGTAATGATTTTATTTATATGTTATTAATATGATAAATCATAATTGGTAATAGTTATAATAATAAGATAACTATAAATTAATGATAAGAAGTCATTACATACAAAGAATAAATCACATCTTCTTTTGAAATACTTCTTAGTTTTGAAAGAATTAGGGAATTATCATGTGACCAAAAGATAAAAAATGAAATGGATGATTATTAGGGAAGGTAATATGGTATATTATTGGGTTTAATTATATTCTTTTGTGTCTTTTAAGGGGTGGTTGAGGGTTTATTTTAAAAGTAATAATCGATGGTATTTTAGAACAAAGTATTTATTATTTTATTATTTAAGACAAATAATATGAATAATATTTATTACCATTACATTTATTGGTTTATGATAAAAACATTTAAGGTTATTTGACTTTAAATACAAGAAAAAAATGATTGACATCTTGTGAATACTTAATGGAAAAGGACCAAAAATAGATTTTATTAGAATAAAAAACAACTTAGGTTCCAAAATTTCAAACACAGGTTTATAAATTCAATTTATTATTTATAAATGTGTTATTTTAGTCCTTAAATAAATTTTTGGTCAGGAAAAAGGTTTCATAAATTTTAATAAATATTTATTTCATGATTATGTCATAAAAAATACGATATTTGTAAAGATTTTATTTTTACCATTCACTTAAAAATCAACCATTTTAGAAAAATCCAAAAAATTCACGCTAGTATAATTTTTAAATAATGAGTAAAAAAATTAAGTCTATTTTATCAAATTCAAATTCTAAATTTTATAAAATTTTCTATTAATTATAACATAAAATTTAATGAAAAACTATTTTTATTAAAAAATGACCTTTTAAACTTAAGTGTTCCGAATATTATTTCATATAAATTACTAATTAAATGAGTGTTAATATATTTTTTTATAAATTGAAACATTTTATTAAAGTCATCATTTAAAATTGAACAATTTAATTTATTAATATAAAAGACACCACACTTAGAAAAAAAATTCTTTAAAAAACGGTCTTTTTAAAATTAAAAGATTTTATCATTATTATTAACTAATTAATAATCATTTCATGGATTTTTGTCCATTTTTTACATATAAAATCTATAAATTTCATTAGATTTTATTATATTAATTTTTAAATTTAAAATAAAATCATATAACACATGGGAAAACAATTTATTTAGAATAAAAACTATTTTGTTTTCAAATGAAAAACCATATTCTTATTTCAGAATATGATAAAATTATTTATAAGAATTTTTTATTAAAAAATATCAAAAAAAATCATAGAATTAATATGAGTATCCATTTATAACATATATAGTAAATAAATAATTTGTTAAATAGATCAAAATAATAAATCATGTTAAAAAACATATTTAAAATATTTCATATAATTGGTATCTAATTAATTATATAATATATTTTAGTGACATAAAATCATTTTGAAATAAATATATCTTAAATAAATATAAATTCATGACATGAATATTATTAAAATCATTTTTATTAAAAACACATGGGTTTCCACATTTCACCTTAATGAAATTGAATCCTCACTATTTTAACTCCTTTAACCAAACCCCCAATTTTCATTATTGAATAGGTCTTAATTAACATGGGTTTATGAAGTTAAAAAAATACATTAAATGATTTTAAAAAACATTCAAATTGTAAAAGAGGACTTAGAAAATAAAAATATCAAAAGAGGGTCCAATAATGGATCCTTAAAGGGAAACTATGGAAAAGAGAAGAAATGTGGAGTGAAAGATAAAGGAAAAATAAAAAATTGGAAAGAAATACCTTATAGGATTTGTAAATAGTTTTAAGAAAATCCAAATAAATAAAAGAAATATAAAATTTTCTTAAGAAAAAAGATAATTTTAAATATTAAGGGCTCAAAAGATAATACTAATTCATTTTCCATAATAATAAAATAAAACATTTACTGTAAAAATAAATATGGACATAGAGGATAATATATGAAAAAGAACAATACTTTAAAATAATGAAGTCTTGAAAATAAAACCCTACAAATCAATAAAAATTTGATCACAAGTTATCCTAAAAATAAACATAATACTTTTTTCAAAATTTATTGAACCTCAACAATCATAAAAATATTTCTTATTAATTTTCTAAGCCAAAAAATCATGATAAACTTGGTTAGGGATATTCCCAATAATGAAATTAATCTTTATACCTCAAATAATATTAAATTTTAAGACCTAAAATAAAACAATATAAAATATATACCATAATTTAAAAATTATAGAAAAATTGTTTCAAAATAACTTTAATCACTTAGTCACCAAAATCAATTTTCAATCCCCACAGTTATATATACTTTTCAACACATGCTCTCAAAAATATGATCAACATTTTCCCAAATAACCATAATTACCTTGAATTCAAATCATATACAATCCCTAAAGGTTATCTATAAATCAATCATGTATCATTCCTAACAACCTAATAGATGTCTCCAAAAAATATCATTAATCACTATAAAGTCAAACCAAACAAGACTTCAAAAGGATTTAAATGCCATTGAATTTATGATCACCCATAGAATTATTAACTAATTAAGAAATATAAAACTATTAAATTATATGAACATATCATAACCTCAAAATTTATCTAAAACCAAATTTTATACCAACTATAATAGCCCAAAAATAATCATCCCATTATTAAATTATTTATATAAAATATTTCATTACTAACATACCCAAGAAATTTTAGTTTTAGACTTTTAGATAATTAGGAAAAATTTACACAAAAAAACCAATAATTTTCCTAGTAAAATGAAATTATTTTTATATTAAAAAAATATTTAATGATACACAATAACAGTTCAAAATCTCCCACAAAACTCTCTACACATTATAGTCTTCTAGAAACATCATAGTTAACACTCTTCTTCACATACCTATTTAAATAAAACATAATAAATAGTGAGATCAAATGTTTAATAAGTGTAAACATAATTTATAAAAATTGAATATCATAAGTGATAATATAATTAACATGTGGGTATGAGAACATAATCAAGGTATATGAACACATTACAGAGAAATAATGCCAAATAAAACACGAATCATAAGTTAAAAACCATAACAGAAGGATTTTGGAATAATCCTAATAAATGAGAAATATGAGTGTGGAAATAGGTGTCAATAATCATGATCCATGAAAATGTAACATTGTCATAAGAATGTTTCACATACATAATTATAGAAAATTATTTTCTATATCAAGTGTCACAACCAAAACCGTCATAATATAGTGGAAAAAATTCCCATAGTGGACTGGGTTTACTCTATGGTCCATTACATGTCATATGATGAGATATAAAGCTTTACTTGATTAATTGAAGGGATATATAATTATAGTCTCACACATTAAATAATGAAAAACCATACATATGTATTCCATATGAACTTTAAGAAATTTATAATTCCATTATAGCTTAATTAAACTTTGGAGAAGAAATAGGTTTCATGAAAAACAATATATAATCATAAGCCATCCATAGTAATAAGGTGTATGGTATTAATAAATCTTATCCCCATTGAAGCATATAAAATATTATAGGATGTTGACATATATGAAAAATACCTTTATAAGAACATTTATTTTTTAAAAAAATTTAATATAAATATCATTTATTTTAAATATTTTTTTAGAGAAAATATTTTATAAAGAAATGGGAATATAAATTAATTTATAAAACTATGAAAAATTATATAGGATGATTCTTAAAGAACAAATAGGAATAAGGTGAAAAAATGTGTTTATTCAAATATTGTTAAAATGGATTTTGTCACACTTTTATAAAGAGATTCAAAGTCAATACAAGATGACCCATATAGAAAATATTAAAACCATTACTTTAAAATTTGTAAAAATAAAGTAAAAGACATTATAAAATGTCCTTTATAAACCATTGAAGTATATATATAGAAATTTATAAACAAAAATAAAGAATATGGACTTGGAGGAAAAAGACACCATACTAAAAAGAAGATATAAAGTTTCCCCCTCTTGAATGAAACCCTTCAGTTAAATTGTGAACAAAAGAGAGGTGAAATGGTAGGAAGACAAAAAACCCTATAAATAATCATAGGAGAAGAAATTATATGGGTATTTAGATATAATTAACATAACATTTTCCACAATGTAAATTTAAATACAAACACTCCATATTTCAAAATTAGATTGGTAAATAAACCCTTAGGCCTTTGGTAACTTTGGAATCAAAATACCTTGAAATAGAGATCATTAAATATAGTTGTAGATAACATGAATAATTATTATTTTATAATAAAATAAATTAATGGTTTAGTGAGTACACCATATAAATGAAAATAGGTGTATAATTATAAAAAATTTCAATGAAGGGTAGTTTGAGATGAAAACCCCTTATAATTTCAAATTTTACAATGAAAGAATTAATCAAAAAGGGCATTATGATAAAGAAATAAAATTTCCCAAAAAAATGAATTAAAATATAATAAAATATTATAGTAGAGTTACCCAACTTATAATAATTATGTTCAAGAATAAAAATTATAACTTAATTAAAGGAAATTAAGTTAGAAAAAACCCTTACATCTTAGCTAATGTATGAATCAAAGTAAAATAAAAGGGAGAGTTTAAATGAAAATGAAATTTAAAATAATAAAAAATTATTTAAGATATAATAATTTAATTGGGATATTATTTACAACATATAAAATCAAATTGATGCATAATATGAAACATGTCTCAAGGAATGGAAACTTAGACAAAGAACCCTTTCCTTGGAATCCAACTTGATCAGATGTAGTTTAAATTCATGTATAGTAATCATATAATTATTTAAAATATATTTAATAACCATATTCATGTTTTTTTACTTTTATATTAATCATTTATATTCATTTATTATATATTTATTACTTTCTTTAGTTTATAATGATCATCCGTCATTTACAGTTTCAACTGTTAATTTTTTGTTTTGTCACAATAATTTTTGTTATCATTCTATGTTCATGATTTAATAATATAAACAATATTAATTTTAATATAATAGAAGTTCCATAATGATTAATGAATCTATAAGATAATTCCATGGGGGTTTCATGTATGATTCGTAAAGATGAAACCCATAAGAGGCTTGTTTTAGTAATTTTAAATAAATAAAAGGTGATATATTTAATAATGAGTTACACATTAATATTAAAATTAAAAAAAATTATTTATATATTAATATCTTAAATTACTAGTAATTAAATTTTTATAACTATCTATGATAAAATTTTATATCACCGTCCATGTAGGAGGTCAAATTAACCCAAATAAGAACCTGTTATAATCAATGGATGAGTAAGATTATGTAGTGGTTTTACTAAAATATAATTATTAAAAAAGTGTAATGATATTTTTATGATTTTATTAATAAGATGAATTATGATTTTTAAGAGGTATAAGTAGAATATAATTGAAAAATAATGCTAATAAGTCATCAGTTACAAAGAAGAAATTGTATCTTCTGTTGGAATCTTTATTGGTTTTAAATGAATCAGGGAATTCTCATGAGTAGAGAAGCTAAAAAATATAAGGGAGGATTATTAGGGAAGGAAATATGGTAGATTACATGGTTAAATTATAACTTTAGGTTTATCTTTTAAGGGGAAATGGAAGGGTTCTTTTACAATTAATAAGGGGATATATTTTAGAATAAAGCATTATTTATTTTTTTATTTTGGGCAAAGACAATGAAAAATATCTATTACCATGAAATTTATTAGTTTATATGATTAAAAAATATAGGTTTATTATAATTAAAATCCATTAAAAAACTGAATTGAATATTGTGAATACTTAATTACAGGAAAAAACCAAAACTAGTGTTTTATTAGAATATAGTATAACTTAGGTTCCAAAATTTCAAACCTAGGTTTCTATATTCAAATTATTATTTTTAAATGAATTATTTTACTCCTTAAATATATTTTTGGTTGATAAAATGTTTTGATCAATTTTTAAATAATATTTATATCATGCGAATGTCATAAAAGTTATGATATTTGTAAAAACTGTATTTTTACTATTCACCTAAAAATCAAATTTTTCAAAAAAATATGAAAAATTCACAGTAATATAATTTTGAAATAATTAATCAAAAAATTAATTCAATTTTATAAAATAAAAATTCCAAAATTCCAAAATTTATCTTTTTAATGAAAATATAAAATATAATAAAATCCAGTTTTTATTAAAATATGTCCCTTTAAAATTTAGTGTCCTTGATCATATTTCATACCAATTAATAATTAAATGATTATTAATATATTTTTTATACATTGAAAAATATTATTAGAATAATCATTTTAAAGTAAAAATATTAATTTATTATGATAAAAACACACACTACACTTAGAAAAAACCAATTATTTAAAAAATATTTATTTTTAACATTAAATTATTTTATCATCATTAATAATTAATTAATAATAATATCTTGAATTTTTATTCATTTTATATATATAAAAAATATATTTCATTAAATTTTATGCTCTAAATATGATAAATTTAACCTTTAAATAAAATTATATAATACATAGAGAAATAATTTATTCAAAATAAAAACTATTTCATTTTCAAATGAAAAACCGTATTCTTGTTTCATATATTGATAAAATTATTTCTAATACTATGATATTAAAAAATATAATAATGAATACATGTAATTAACATGAGTATCCATTTTTAATATATCTAATAAATAAATAATTCTTTAAATAGATCAAATTAATAAATCATGTTAATATATTTTTTAAATATCTAATATCTTTGGTATCTAATTAGTTGTATAATATATTTTAGTGACATTAAATCATTTGAAAAATAAATATTTCTTAAATAAATATAAATACATAACATGAAAATTAATAACATTTATTTTTATTAAAAATAATAGGGGTTTTATAAAGTGATAAAGAAAGAGGAAGAGATCTATTTTTGGGTTAACTAGGTCATGTGAATGAGAGGAAAGGGGAGGGAAGAGGGGTTAAAATCACATAAGGGGAAAACATAAAATTCTTAGTTTTTAAGTTTGGATAGACAAAGTCATGGAATGAACTTTCTATATCACAACATGAAAAAATTCCCCTAAAAAACCCCCAATAGTAGGGTTATATCATGGAATGACCTCCCCCTCCCCCATCATGATGTAAATCCCCTTCTGAAAAAAACCCCAATTGACTGGGTGGTGCCGCGACATGACCTCCCTTGGTCATAGCGTAACTTACTACAACCCAGAACTGTAGCTTACCAAAATAGAAAATATTACTTGAAAATAATGAAATAGAGGAATAAATAAAAATAATAATAAATGGAAAGTTTCATACTATAAAATGACACTATGTGTGTCACAATCACAACTTGGCTCCAAATTCAACATTTTAAAATTACATAGTTATAATAAAAAATATAGATTAAAAATATAAAGTGACGAACTAAATACAAATAAATTTTTTGAAATAATAATCCCAAACTCCCTTTAGATGATTTAGCTCAATCCCATTATATGAAAAAGGATCAAGCTACAAATTAAAATCAAACTATTCATTATTCATTCTCAATATAATGAAATAATAAATAAAATAAAAAGTAATAATAAATCCCAACCTTGATGAAATTTGAAATTTTTTATATTTTAATTATTTTATACATAAAAATCAATACATAATCCCCACATCTAAATACTCATTTTTGAAGATTAAAATTTAGTTTCAAAATAAATTATCAATTAAAAATATCATTTTAAGTATCTACTAAACTATAGTACATATAAATTAATTCACCACTTAACACAAATGATAGATATTTTATTCCCTTCTTTTTGCTGATCGGTGATAGTGATTCTATGCCCAATTTTAAAATGATAAAAATTATGAAATAAAATAAATAGTTATTATAATATAAACACATTCAAATAATCAAAATTATATAATATTGGTTTAAAGTTGTCTCACACTTTACCATGCATGGATCATAACCAGTAACTGATGTTTTATTATGGTGAAAAAATGCATAACATCTAATGAAAATTGATACATAAAAATATAATGAGAGTCATTAATTTAATTAAGATAAAGTATACACTATAATTAGATATATTTTTCATACATTTCAAGATAAGGAAGTATCCAAAACTTAACTGCTTTATTCTGAAATCATTGAGAAACATATTCTATTCCTTCTCTATCATACATTATCTTTATTACTGGATAAATTAATTATCGGTACATGAATCGATAAACCAAAATCATATCTTATTGAATAAAAAATGTGTGAAGATACATACTAAAAAGCAAATATATATAACACGTTACATCAAATTGATATAATTGAAAGAAATATGAAAATTGACTTACATGTATAAGGTTTTCATCACTTTGAGGCCTAACATATATATAGTTACAAGATCCAAGATATCTTTCCTACAAATCATCATCTTATAGTCATTATCATAGAAATTGGTAGTCATTCACAGCTCATAAAAATCCAATAATATAAATTCTTATGATGATAATTTAGAAAGTTCCTTAGAAGAAGAAGCACTCGAAGCCTAAGGGGATTCAAATTGTTATTTATTTCTATAAAATATGTATTTAACATTAAGTTATTCATAATATATATATATTATAATATTAATTTAAATTTAAAAATAATATTTTATGAATGATATAATCTATGCATAAATCAATGTCCAGTTGTCATACAAGTCTAGATAGATAAAGAAAGAAGTGTGTGATACTCTGTCAAAAAATTTCCACCTCATCATTAGAGAATAAAACTCTAGATGATGTATCCATAATATCCTATACAAGTACCCTAAGCTAATCCATCTCCATTTTTTTATGGTTTAAGGTATCCCTAATATAATTTATGACCCCATATGCTACAATATGATAATGGAGATCCTTAATATATAACTCATAACATATTATCAACTGTTGAGGAGAAGTGGGATATGTATATTGAAACCATATCTGTATGTTAGTAGACATTGAAAAAATTAATGATTTAATCTTATCCTCTATCATATCATCTATATCCTAATGTTTTTTCTTCTAAATATCCCATTTTACCCTTATATACTTCCTCCCTCGAAGAAGTATTAGGATGAATGAATAATTTTTCAATAGAAACTATCATGAACCAACTCAGGATACCCCTAACCTGGTACCTAATCTAGCAAGTGATTTTTTTTGAAGGGTGTTACAAAGCCCCAAAATATGGAAACTAGTTCACATGAATCAAGTAATAACCTTTAGGTATGGGTTTTCCCAATAAATCACTCCACCAAAAAGTGTGTCCTAACTGAGATCCCGTCATGATATAACCATGAATTGGCTAGTCATGCACTCAAATCAGTGAAAAACACTAATTAGAACAATAATAAAACTATATATACAACTTTTAATATAAATATAAACCAAGGGGGAACATACATGACAATCCAAAATAGATAAAAACGGGATTGGGATATGAAACTGATAGGGAAATACAAAATGAATAAGTTTATAACAGGACTAGTTACAAGGTGTTTAAATCTACAGGGAGGTTCATTATCTCAAAGACAAGGAGCCTATTAGAGGACATGGTGAATTTGGTCAGTAACTGGATGGACGCGCCATCCCTACGAGATCTCCATGGACCCTCTCCCATGGTGCATCATCTCTCCCCCAAGTTGCAAGGTATATAGGTGAGGTGGATGACTCCTAAAGATGGTGTCAAGATGAACACAGATGGTGCGTGTATTTCAAGTGAAATGTGTGGAGGAAGTGTCATCAAGGATTACAGGGGGAGTATTGTTCTTTCTTTTACATCTCACTTCGGCAGTGGTAACTCCCTTCTAGTCGAGGCCAAGGCGGTCCTTATGGGGTTCAAGATTTGCATCCAAGTGAATATTTTCCTTTATCAAGTGGAGACTGACTCCATAATTATTCATAAATCCTTACATGGAAGAGGTGCCACTCATTGGTCAATTTGCTACATCATAAGAAAATTAAAAGCTCTCCTCAACTATAGTGCAAAAGTTACCCACACCTGTAGGGAGGGGAATCAAGTGACGAATCATCTAGCTTCTCTAGAGGTCCAGGGCACCAATGGAACTATACTATCCAATATATCCCAATTTAAACTGGAGGGGGTCAATTTTATCAGAGGGGATGCCCTTGGCCTTCAGTACTTTAAACCCACTTATACCCTTTTTCTTGTACTTTTGGACTTCCTTTCCATGAATAAAAATTAATGATGATGATGATAATACCCAAGGATAACTAAGGTTATGGCCTTCCAAGATCACCGTACTAATCTATATCAAACATCTAAATCTATATGTGGGATGATAGACAACGTGGAATACTAAAACAGGGATGTATCCACTTACCAAAGTGGAATACTAAATGAGGGAGCATAGGATAGGTAGAGTGGAATCATTCCATATAAATTACTTATCCTATAATCCCTATATATGAACCCAGTGTTCTCATGAGGCATAATTATATTAGATTTTTCATAAAACCACTTTCATTAAAAGAGCCATTTCATCAAGCACATAATATGCAACATCAATTTTCACACATAAACCACTCTTCAAAAATCACTTTGATCACTTATATAAATAATAAAGGATGTTAAACAATTATAATATATATAGAAGTCCTAAAATATGGAATAAATTATTTGAAAAAACTTAAGACACAATTTTCTAGAAATCAAGCATAATGGTTTTTCAAATAAAGGAAGTGTGCAAAAACACATACCTTAAATAAATGAAACCACTAGAGAGTGGTGATGATTCACTAAAATAGTAGAGGTAATTCATAAAATTAAGAAACCTTATCAATATGTTTGACCAAAAGGAACTGTATTCCACTATGAATGTTGGGAAGTAAGAAATCTATATAGGAAAGAAGAATAAAACTAAAAAAAGAAAAGAAAAACTAGTTGCTTGATGATTACTTGGTGATTAATCCACTAAAATCAAGTGGAAGGAGAGGATAATAAAGTGGATCAATGTCCATGGATTGTAAGGTTATAGTATGGTATTTTTAATAGTACAACTACTTAAAATAATAAAACCCCCTTTTAAATTTCATTTAATCAATTAATTAATGTTTTTAATAAACTGGGCATAGTGGGTCATAATGTGACCCCCCTCATCATGACTAAACACATCTCCCCTGAAGCTAGGTAGAATTGTGACTCCACTTCTTAGATCATTTCATAGAATGAACCTGATCTTCATAAAATGACTCCCACATATGAATCCCCCATCACGATACAATACATACCCAATATGGTGTGACCTACCTCCTTACCCAATTTCACAAAGGTAATAAACCTTATATAAGTATACCCCATTAAGTAACAGTAACCTTGAAAATGTATTAACCTTATTTATGGTATTGGTGTGACCTCCCCTCATCATGACAAGAATTATCTTCTCAAGAACCCATATTTTAGTAATTATAGAACTATTACATATGGGAATTCCCATATGTAATAAAAAAACTTCATGAAATGGGTACTATTTCATATGATACTTAACCATTTCTAGCTTTCCTAGACCTGATCATTCCATGATCCCCTAGGAAACAACATTATCCTCTATCTACCTCAACCCATAAATTCACAACCAACCCTTCATTATGTGATTCCCCTCAACCACAGCATGACCTACGATCGACTTAAAACTTAAAAACACACAAAAACAATAAAAAAACTTCAAAAATTGATAAATTGAGATAAAAATAAATAAATAATAGATTTCATCACAAAAATGATAATTTGGGTATTACAATACCCCTTTAACATATCATTGTATTCCCTAATAAATTTAACCTAAAGTTAGATAATAAAAGATAAGATGAGATCATTACTTAATTATAAAATATTCCCACTCCCATGTATCATGAGAGTCACTTCCATGCTACCATAATACCCCAACCAATGGAATAGATTTATCAAAAAACACTTTATCTTGGGAGTTAACAATATATATTGGTTTCTTAGTTACCAAAACATCTGTTTCTAGTTACGGATTTTCCCAGATCAATATATGAGAGAGATAAAGTTGATATTTCTTTTACTAAGAAACATGAAATACATTATGAATATATTTCATCTAAGAAGATAATGAAAATAACCTTCCTAATACTTTCAGTGATATCAAAGGCTCCCACATATCTTAGTGAATGTTTGCCTTGTTTTGTAAGTGGTTAATGACCTAAATGAGGCGATATATTTTAAAATACCTTTCCACCAATTAAAAGCTCTAAGGGATGATGATGATGATCAAAATAATATTTATGGAGGTTGTGATCCATTACTAGTCACTATAGGATAATTTAAATCTTTCCAATCATCTCTTAAATAATTCTTAGTCCCACTAGAAATGATTCACCCACCTCAGTCTAATAAATGGTAGAAAAACATAGTAAACCATAAAAATCTTCAAAATGAGCCATTATAATAGAATATTGATATCTATTATTATAATAAAACTAATTCAATACCATATGGGTATCCATTGAGCCTTAAAAATATAGGACACAAGCATAGATAATGTTCTCTAAAATCTAGATCGTCTACTCTGTCTTTATAAATATTTTTAGATGATTAGTTTTTCTTAACTTCACTTGGGATCTCATTACCTCTTGAAGTAATTTCTATAATCAGGAGGTAAACTAAGAAGATCTATCAGAAAAGATAGTATAAGGAACACTATATAATTTCATAATATTTTAATTTAAGACTTCCCAAGATCCTTGAAATTGGTACTATCCTTGATCCAAATAGAAGGAGCTGATTTAATCAATTGACCAATCAAATCCCAGATAGAATTATTTCCCTAATGGAAATGAGATAATATAATGATGAATTACATGAATATCATGTACCATTTATAATTAGGTATAGTAAGGGTTTGAATAATACCAAAGGGTGTATTATTCTTTATTTTAACCCCCTAATAAGTATATCAACAAAATAAAAAAATTTCTATATCACATCTCATACCAGTCCACCATTATAGGCATCTCATGTCACAATAAATCTTAGTGGATCCTAGATAAACTTCCCATTGATTGTAATGATAATCATTACTCATTTATTTCATCATATATAAAGGAAACACATAATAACTCCTGAAGTATATAATTCCCTTAGGAGATAGATACCACCCACTAGTGGTCTTCCCATCAAATAAATTCCTCCTAATATACTAACACCCCTCATATCTTGATTTCTCATGATAAATAAGTCCTAGAATAGAATGTGTCAACTAAATTATAAATAAAAACATTCTCTATAACTCATTCACCCCTAAGTTCATCTATATAAAGAGGCTTATAGAGTTCCACTCATTTCTATATTATTTCAAGTCTTGTGATGAAATTTTTTAACTAAGAGCATTGGTGACCACATTCCCCCTTATTGGTGTATAGAATAGGTCAAAATAAAATCTATGGAGGTATTATAGACATTTAATTTTAACGAGATTAAAATATTTTTAAGAAAAGATATAAATTAAGATTTTATAATCAGAATACACCATGAATTTATCATAAAAAATATAATGTCCCTAACATTTGAGAGCATGAATAACTGTTACTAGCTCAAGGTTATGGGTTAACCAATTATTTTCATGTGGATAAAGTTGATGAGATCCATATTCCACCACATTATTTACTTAAATAAACATGAAACAAAATCTTATTCTTAATACATCACAATAAATGACATAGCCTTGTCCAACCCTAGGTAGAATAAAGATCAGGTTTGAGGTCAATTTCCACTTCAACTCATTGAAAGATACTTAGCACTCAGATATCTAGATTAACTTTTCCCCTTTCTAAGTAAGAGTGATCAAAGGAAATTAAATACTAGTGAATTACTTAAAAAATCATTGATAATAACCCACTAGACTAGAGAAGCTATGTATTTCAAAGAATTTTTTTGGTTCCCTCATAGTCATAACAACTGTTATCATTTTAGGGCCAATTGAAATGCATTTTCTAACATCACATGTCCCCAGATCTTGAATTTTCAGATCCAAAATCTATACTTAAATAATTTTACATAAATTCAATGATCATTGAGAGTTTCCAAAGAAATTCTCAAGTGATTATCTTTCCCCTCTTTAGTTTTGGAATAAAATAAGATGTCATCCATGAATACTATAATAAAAGAGTCAAGTAATCTATGAAACACTACAGTAAAATAATATTATACCAATGGTTACAAAGTGTTAGTAAAAGATATGAAATAGTTAGGCTGTGAGGCATGGGGATAGCCATATCCCAATGGTTCAAACTTGAACCGTTGGGATATTTTTATGGATTTTTAAAATACCAACGGTTCAATGCAACCATTTGTAATTTTTTCCCAATGGTTAATAACTGTGGGTTTATAGGGTTTATAAAACTAGAACAACAGTTCAATAAATCGGTGGTATACACCTATTGCAATAGTTTAGTGAACCGTTTCCATAGGTCGGGCAGTATGGGTATGCACCAACGGTTTAAGAACCATTGTTATACCACCTACAACACACTCTATTCCAACGGTTTTATTGAAACTTTTGGGATATAGGCATACCAACGGTTCTCAAACCTTTGACATAAACTACTCAATATGTATACCAATAGTTCATAGAACCGTTGGTATTTCCTCTACTCACAAAAAAAAAACAGTAGCCACCTCTCTTCCATCTAACCAGAACCTGTAAAAACAGGGATTCAAGGATTAAAACTTCAATCAGAAAACACAGAAACATGATTGAAACCTTCAACCTACAACCTGAAATCACATAAAAACACAGGGATTCAGAAAACATGCATGCAAACCGAAACTTGTAATCACACAGAAAACACACAGAAAACTCACGAAAAACACAAAAAACTCACAAAAAATCACTGTAAACACACAAAAAACACACATAAACCACAACCTTAAATCACAAAAAAAAACTCGCTACAATGTAAAATTACACAAAAACTGCAACCTAGAATCACAAAGAAAACACACAGCAAACAGAAAACATTCAGGCAACCTTTAATCACACTAAAACACACTAAAAACACAGAAAACACACACCAAACCTGCAATAAAAAAGATAACACACAAATATTCACTACAAAAACACATAAAACTCACTGAAAACACAAAAAAAAGCTCACAAAAACCCACTTTAAACACCTTTAATCACACAGAAAACACACAAAAAATCACTGCAATCAAACAGAAAAACTCACTGTAATCAAACAAAAAAACTCTTAGGATGCAAGGATTCTTACTTGATCCTGATGACTGTAGAATTATTAGGATACAAAGATTCAAACTTGATCCAAATGAGTGTGGAATTCTTAGAATACTAGGATTCAACCTTCATGTCTATGGAATTCCGTATGTAATCCCCCTGGATTTGATGATGTGACTACAAATTTGGGAATTCCCAAGATGTCTTAAAATCTACTCTATGGACATTTAAACTCTATTTCCATAAGATCATGAGAATTGGATGATACTATATGATGTTTCACTTCCTATAACATTTTGTAATTTACCATTGTCCCTAATAGTATTTTATTTCTCAGGGGGAATTGGTTGTGGGCTTGCTACAATTAGATTTCCTAGGGCCATTCACCTAGGAAATAGTGCTTGAAAATACTTATTTGATATTGGATTTACCCAATAGGATGTGAATTGGTTTTAAATGATATACTAGTTGGAACAATTTCATGACTTGGTTAGAGACACTTTAGCACAAGACGAGGTAGGTGTGGTCAATCAAAAGTGTCACATTAGATCATGAGGATCAATAGTGATTTATTTATTTATATTAAATAGTTTATAAATTTATTTATCTAAGAATATCACATGCACATACACACATTTACTAGTTATGTATCAAACTATATTAGTGGTTCCCTACTATGTTGTAATCTCACCATTCTCGGGAGGCCATGAAACTTTGGTCCTTGAGAAGAATTATTACTTTCATATTGGATCAAATTAGGTAAAGGATCATTGTTACATGATAATGATGGAGCAGTTTAGATGGTTTAGTGATTGAGATGATGTGAGACTCTAATATGGATTGGAGTCTCTTTTTTCCTTTTATATTCATTTTTTTATATAGGGGGTCAATTTGGTGGGAGACCAACGCGTGTTAGTTTTTATGTATTTAATTTTAATTCAGTTATTTTTTATCA
Organism: Viscum album; assembly: GCA_963277665.1. Classification (NCBI taxonomy): domain Eukaryota; kingdom Viridiplantae; phylum Streptophyta; class Magnoliopsida; order Santalales; family Viscaceae; genus Viscum; species Viscum album. The sequence goes on along the minus strand of OY728127.1, from coordinate 971,893,739 downwards.
TTTGTGTTGTAATTTTTATATCATAGATGTTGATTGGTTTATTTTCATCTATTGTTGTGCAATCTGGTATGGGGTATAGGCTTCCAATGGTACAAACCTAGAACCTCATTGTTAATCAATATGCTCTAGTGTATGGGAAGGTGTGACTAAGGTCTAGTGGTGACTTGTTGATTCAGGCACCACCCAGTGGAAATAGACTAGGGGAAGGATGTTACAAGGGAGTAGATGCTCAATAATTATTCAATTACTCTTAAGGTTACACCTTCAATCATGTGGATAGGGTATACAAAAATTGGATCTAGGTATGATTTAGTGGTATGGTGAAGGGTTGAACCTGATGTCTGATGTGGGTGAAATATTCCTTATACCTTTTGATCTGAAATGAATGTGAACACTCTTAGAATCTTCTGATATGGGTAAATATTCCCTGATAGACCTAGCTAGGATGGAGGCATCACTAGGAGATGGTATGAATTTATCTTGAAATTGAATATACCATCGGGTCTGTATCAAATTTTCTGAAATTTGTTTATGCTTCCACCCCTTTAAGGTGGTGGTTTCCCTAGAATTCTACTTGAACATATTGTGTCATTGGAAGGGAAATCATTTGTTCATCAATGATGTGTGTCATAATAACACATTTCTATCATCCATTGGGTTAAGGTTTAGGTGAAAGAACTATCTACAACATCAACTAAAGAAGGTAAATCCTCAGCAGTTAACATAATTGTTTTTCATTTGACAACATTATTTATGAAAATTGACTAACATGCCTTATGTGATTAATTATGGAAATTATGCCTCAAGGATCAGAGATCCCAGATCCTTTGGACTTAGTATATCTACCCATAGAATACATCTATACACCATGCTCACCAAGGGATGCGAGTATGAGTCCCTCACTCACCACCTTGTTCATGAATACATATATGTTCCTTAAATAGGCCTAGGATAAGGTTCAAAGTACTCTAAATTTCAATAAAAAATTAGGCCAAAAGTGTGGGGAGAGATATAAATAATGATCTTAGAGGGGCCCTTCAAAGAAATCAAGGAATATTTAGATGACATCTGGTACATGTTCAAAACCCTCAGCTCCGGTGGGTTTGAATATCAAGTACTTCATGCTAGGGTAAAGAAGGTGGTCACCATTAGGGAGGAGAATAGAGACTTTTAATTGAATCTATTAGTAGTTGATGTTTCATGTTTGCCTGTACAACATCAAAATAATTCCCTAGAAAAATTCTCTTACCATGAAATGGAATTAGTGACTCAACAAAATTCATTCAATGCTTGGAGTGTTGAAATTAATAGGAGTAAATAGTAGTTTTACAACCTATACTACATGTTGAATATTGAAAATAAGACAATAGGAGAACAATATAGGCTCCATGATGTGATAGATTAGGCCAGACATGATTTTTCTTCCAAGGTAGAGGCACTATTATAGGTTGCAGAGGCGGGGACTACATCAATTGATTAATTATTCCAATATGTATCTTATCTAGGGTAAAAGTTAGTATATCTCATGGAGTCTTATGAGAACATACTATCATTATTTTTTATTAATAAGAAAACCACTTTTATCTTGGGAATTATGGGAAATATTCCAAGATGTGTAGTTTCCTCCCTTATTTTGAATTATCAACATAGAAAAACATTTTAATTCCATGTGTATAAAGAAAGTATTAAGAGCCTCTATATACCCTTAAACACTAACATGATTATTCGATCATAGATTTACAATGGATTGATTATAACTATGTTCCATGGGAGTGATGGACTCTAAGGATGGTAAATGAAAGGAAATATATTAACATAGTAGACTTATAGATATGGTGTTCACAAACCACCTAGGGTTAGAGAAGGTTCTTCAGTGATTTTATGGAATTGAAATCACACTATCACTAGGTCTCCAAGTGGATAAGATATCTATTGATATATGAGTGGTCTAAAATATGTCTTATAATTGGGATGATATGTGTATGGACTGGATGAGGGTTTAGATTAAATAAAATATTCCTAAGAGGATTAGGTCTTGTAGTGATAAGTGTGTCAATTGTACGCCTAACGTTTGATGAGGAAACACTTATGAGGATGGATTGGAATCTTGGTGGGTTCTTAGAGTGTTATGGTCCCTATGAGTCTATAAAATGTATTATTAAAGGTTTTAATCCACTTAATAATTCAAGAGTTAAACTAATGAGATGAAGGATGAGATGCTAGTGTGGGTATTGGGTATTTTTGGATAGATTGGCATTATAATGCCAAGAGGCTTGGTGTGATTTATCTTAGGATGGAACTTGGTTAGTGGGGTTGCGTTATAATACATGATTTTGATGAGGTTCTTGATTGGATTATAGAGAATATAATTAAGGAATGGTCAACATGCTGAGAGAAGACTATAGTGTGTGGGATGGGGATTATGGTCAGTGATTAGCGAATAGGATGAGTCTGAGGGACCCTAGAGGATTCCCATGTGGATGAGATAAGAATGTAGATGGGTTCAATGTGGTGTGATTTTTGGACTAGGACAATCATGAGGTGAATAATCCTCTTTGTCTAGTTTTATGATGATATGTGCATCAAGGCATGGGATAATCCTCGAGATATGAGTCTAGACTATGTGAATGAGAGGATAGACTAGTGTTGTGGTGAGTACTTGTAAGCATAGGGAGACTAAGATTCAAGGAAAGTTCCAAGAATATCATATAGTTTTTGAGGTCATCATGAGGTAATTATTTATTTTTTGCGAATGATATTGATTTGAGTCCCAAGGACTCTAGTGGATTCCCTGGTGTAAGATATATGAGTACCAATAAGACTACCATTTTTCACTTGGATGGTGAGATAGTTTTGAGATGGTGGTATAGGTCTGGAGTGACTAGAACCTTATACCTATCTGGTGGTCTATGATATGGAACAAATGACCATGTTTTTATTTCATACACATGTTGGGTGACAAATTCTAACATGTATAGTGATATATCTTAAGGAATGACAACACATTGAGTGATAAGGTGTTGGAAGTACCCTTACTTGAGTGATAATGAAGTTATCATATTATAACATGATATATAACCCTACCATGATTAATAAGGTAGTAGTCAAGATAATGGCCTCACCTTGAATGATAAGGTTCTAGATGAACCCAACCATGAGTGATAAGGTGCTTTTGGAATCTGATATTAGACCTACCATGGTTAATATGGTATTATTTTAGAAAATGGATTTACACTGATCATAATGTATTAACATGGATTTTTATTGAATGAGAAGGTTAGTATGTGATATATAGTGGTATGAGACACTACCTTTAGTAGTATGGTAGATGTTGGGAGTTGAGTGATGACCTATATTGAGTGATAAGTATTATTATAGGGCTTAGATACATGAATCTATCCTATACATTAAGAAATGTTTATGTATTGGATTAGGATGGAGCATCTCAATTGGGATTTAAGGTGATGATATTAGGGGGTGATCGAGGATGGAAATAGATCCTATTTTGTATTTTGTATTTTTTTATTTGGGTCATATTGGTGGGAAATTATTTGATGTATGTCTTTATGCACCAACATGGTTTATTATTATAAAATTATGTTTTTAGGTGAGAATACCACTAAAAATGAGATATATATATGTGTGTGTGCTGGCCATTTTCATGTAAAACTATGAATAGAGTGGATCACACTAGTCTTCTATATCAATATAGAAGAAATAGATGTTGAAATGTTGTGTAGGTATCTACCCTAAACATGATACAAATAACCATAACTATTTTTTGGTTTAGAAGACAGTGCACCTCTGTTGGAGGGGGTTTATTATTAAATAATGGAATTGCTTTATCACACAATTCATTTAATTATATTTGACATTTATTCTAAAACTCATTCAGCACAAATAAAATGTAATAAGTTAAGAAACTAGATCAACATAACTATCACTGTGAGTTTTCTCATACAGTGCACCTCCATTGGAGGGGTTTTATCATAAAAACATGAATTTATTTATCAAATGAAACAATTATATTAAAGAATTTTTATTCAAGATATGAAATTCAATATAATTAAGTAGAATTAATAAAGAAGATAAATTTAATATAAATCCTTCTTGAATTAAAGAGGCTATGAGAGGGACCCACCTCAAGGTGGAACCAAGCTGTCCACTTAGGCTCTTGGAGATTTCTAACTAAAATATGCTGCTCCCCCATTGGGTATATGCACCTTCACACACATGCAAAGACACCTAGCCCCTATGAACACACCTGCATGGCCATGACCATGTGCAAGGGGATCCTTGCACATATTCTTATATGTATATACTAGTCTCCAATCACCTGCGTATGCATATATATATATATATATATATATACATGGGAACTCTTAGCCCCATACATGCATAATCACTACCATGGGTGACTATACACATAACGAGGGAACCCACACACATATACATACTTAAATATGCACACACCGGTGAGTCACCCTTGACTTGAAGACTCAAAACCAATGAGCAGGGATCAACACACTACACAAAGGATATTAAGAACCTTAAAACACATAAAGGACGATACAAAACCAGTGAAAAACCAACCAACAACATTAAAGCCTTACATAGATTGGTATAAAAGAACCAAATCCACCCAAACCAACATGATACAACCCAACTCCCTACTCAAAACATAATATGGAGTAAAAAACACTAAAATATCCAAATACATGAGGTGAGAGACAAGTAGTAACCATAGAATCTTACCGCAGATCAAAGCTGGCGGACTAAATCAATCTGAACCCCTTCTGGACCCCTTTGTAGAATATAACTACCCTATTTCCATATAAATAAGTAAAATACTTAAGTGGACAATGCGATAAAGAAAATAAAATAAAAACTAAACTAAAGCATACCTATATCCTGTGACTATACACGTCATTTCCCAATATATAAGAACCACAACGCCCCATGGGTCAAATCATGTTCCTGCAAGCAAGGGGGAAACAGATCCATTTTTCAAAATGATACTATCAAATAGTAGATTCCTATTAATTAACAATTAATCTTCCTATTAATGGTATATAATAAATTTGGCTTGAGTTTTAGCTCAGTTTTTTTGTTCGATACAACGGATGATGTCTTATTAATCTTGGTTTTTATGTTTATAGTTGAGAGATTTATTTAAATATGATGCATGTATTTTCCATTATTATTTATGGTTTTATTTCTTATCCTATTGGCAATGGTCCTGTCCACATGAATAAATTTTGGAATGTAGGGTTCAGTTGAAATTTCTGTTCTTTAATGTGATTGATGTCTCTAATGATGAGGGATCAACTATTTAAATTAAAAAAACTCTATATGGTGTTTTTCTATATAACTTATTGGAAATATTATACACAATTGAACAATAATATTACTTCTAATTAATAGTATTATAGATCATATGGTGATATTTTCCTTGATGATGACTACATAGTCTCTCCGTGTAAGGGATGTATATTAACCCTGGGTGGGTCAGTGCATAAACTGGTTATGTTGGTAATTAATACCTTTTTGTTGGTTTTTAAAGAGTCTAATAACTCATTGTGTCACCAATAACCTATATGATGTTTTCCTATATCGCTTCTTGGTGTAATTATACTTAACCAAATAATTTATCTATTATTTTACATGATATGAATCATCATATAATTATGTAATTATATGTTACTGGATGTGACCTAATATTTGAGTGGGATGTTCTAATATACTGATTCTCAATAAGGATGGGTGCTTGAAAGTGGGTGATCTACCAATGGAATTAGACTAATTTTAAGTGTGGAAATTTAGATGAGATATAGACGCCTTCTAGTAATTAAACATCATGATAGAGAGATGTGACATCATGTTGGTGGGTGGGACTGAGAATTTTTGGGTTAATTCAACTAGAGGATGATAAACTGGTGTTTTCAAATAAGACTAGTTGTGGTAAGGTGGGAACTATATTGAGACAGTCAATGGACCATTGGGAATACATTATCGATAGGTGATTCCTGTGATGCTGATCACAATTTTTTGGAATTGATCTATGTGATCTATATATTATGGTGGGGAGCACCATATGTTTGGGGATGAGTGGGTTATGATAAAATGATTTCTTAGGATAGATGGTCACGATTTCATGCTATCTTGATATTAAATATGGCGATGAGTAGAGATTTTGATATTTGGTGAATACTGGGCATTCGTGTTTTTAGTTATAGAGCCAAAAATCATTTGATATTACAAGATAAGATTCAATGAGTTATCTATAAATTAATGATATAATTAGGTCAAGATTGATGTATATATTATCACTATATAATATAGAAAATCCTTGAACATGTCTCTATGGTTTATGCATGTTGTTCATATGAATCCGATACGTGGTCTCACTATGAAAGGGATGTATACCTCTGCTGGTACCACCTCCAACACATAAAATTCCACCCCCTTCTAAAGGACTTCCCTCAAAGAATACATACAAGAGAAAATGTGTGAGGTAGTCAGCTAAAAAACCTCTCCCAAAGTCATCAAGTAAGTAGTTTATTTTCTGACTTTAATCATCAAATTTATTAAGTATCTCTTCCTATATAAAGAAATTATTAATAGACTCTATATACCCTTAAACACTAACATGATTATTCGGTCATTGATTTCAAAGGGATTGATTATAACTATGTTCCATGGGATACATGGACTTTAAGGATAGTAAATGAAAGGAAATAGATTAACATATTAGACCTATAGATATGGTGTTCACAAGCCACCTAGGTTTAAAGAAGGTTCTTTAGTGATTTTATTGAAATGAAATCACCCTATCACTAGGTCTCCAAGTGGATAAGATATCAATTGGGATATGAGTGGTCTAACATATGTCTTAAAATTAGGATGATATGTGTATGTACTAGATGAGTATTTATATCAAGTAAAATATTCCTAAGAGGATTGGTCCTTATAGTGATAAGTTTGACAATTGTACATCTAGCATTTGATGAGGAAATACATATGAGGATGGATTGGAATCTTGGTGGATTCTTAGAGTGGGATGGTCCCTCTGAGTCTATAAAATGTATTATGAAAGTTTTTACTCCATTTAATGATTCAAGAGTTCAACTAAATAGATGAAGGATGAGATGCTAGTGTGGGTATTGGTTATTGTCAGAGAGATTGGCATTATAATTCCAAGAGGCTTAGTGTGATTTAGCTTAGGATGGAACCTGGTTAGTGAGGCTAGGTTATAATACATGATTTTGATGAGGTTATTGACATGATTATTGAGAATATAATTAAGTAATGGTCGACATGCCGAGAGAAGACTATAGTGTGTTAGATGAGGAATATGGTCAGCGAGTAGAGACTAGGATGGGTCTAAGGTACCCTAGAGGATTCCCATGTGGATGAGATAAGAATGTAGATGGGTTAGACATGCTGTTCTTTTGTGACTAGGAAAATCATGATGTGAATAATCATATTTGTCTATTTGGATGATGATATGTTCATCGAGGCATGGGATAATCCTTGAGAGATGAGTCTAGACTATGTGACTGAGAGGATAGACTAGGATATGTTTGATAGGATTGGGTGAGTCTCCAACCCATGCGAGGATGATACGATGTATGGAGACACTTGGGGTAATTTATGATATATCATGGAGACACTTGGGGTTATTTCATGACTCCAACATACTCTAAAATTTTCCCACACAATGATTTAGAAAAACAATTCTGTCTCATGGAAGACCCCAAGGCTACTCTACCTGCCAATGTTTCATCACACTCACACCTCATGGTATTACAGTATACAAGTGATCTATGTCAACTAGTCAGGATATCATCACTGCCCTCCATCTGTAGATAGTAGTAAAACACCTAAGTTTTCAATATGATAAAGAAAATAAAATAAAAACTAAACAAAAACATACCTATATCCTGTTATTATACATGTCACCACCTAATATATAAGAACCACAATTCCCCATGGGTCAAATCATGTTCCTACAAGCAAGGGGGGAATAGTTTCATTTAATAATATTTTCATTTTTCATTATTTTCTTTATATATCACATTATTGGAAACACCATACTAGTACACTTATCCAATGAATATGCACCTATGATACATTAGTTGAGCTGAATATTGTGCACATAACCCTCTTCAGTATGGAAAGAACCTCACAGAGAACACAATAAATGTTTATCCTTCTCTTGAACCTGGTTAAGAACTAGTCCATGAACCAGACGGTCTACTTGGTCATGAGGGTGTAAAACAATTCATTATACTATACTAAGAATAAAGGTGTTGGTATATTTTCTACCAAAAATGGGAATTTCTCAAGGATTGAGTGCCAATAGACTTTAGTTCCTAAGTTAATGTCCCCTTAACTATCAGTATATGTCAATGGGTGTCTCCCATGGGTGTCTTGTGGTGTGTAGTGTCTATCTATGATTTTTGTGGTTCTTTCGTAATGTGTGAAATGTGTATTTTCTTGGTCAGTTAATACATTGGTCAATTGAAAAAATACACCCATAGTCAACAAATACATACCCACTTTTGATAGAGAATACCATTAAAATAACCAACTAGGAAATCCGTGACCAACATTTTACTTTACCAATTCTAATTACTTAATATTTTCAGCACCAACTTATTTTTTATGAACCAATCAATTAATGGGAAAGAAACTCCTCACAATAACCCATAAAATCTCATATAGCATCACTCACCTCCAATTAACCCATGTAATTTCACATTTTAATAGATATACAACCTCATCATATATATATCATGATTAACACAAAAAATACAACATAATATCAGGTATACTCGGGGTCTATAGAGGAAAATATGAGGATTTTAAAAAATCAAGAACTTTTTATTGAATGAATTGTTATAATGAATGGTTTACAACCTATGAATATAACCCTAAATTTTTGGAAGACTCTATTTTGAAAAAAAAATTCACAATTTAACCAATAATTCACTACACCATGAGTTGGTTACTACCCAAAACTCTATAAAATGCATGATTAATATTAATGGTCATCCTAACTATGAACCTAATAGTGCATTCACTATTGCCTCATTTTTTTAAAAAGAATACTAATTATGACCTATAAGTATTGATCAAGAACCGTCAATAAATTTGGTAGAAATGGTGGGATGAGAGGGATCCAAGAGAGGGGAACATCTCACGGGGTGTTCGGCCATGTGAGGTCTCGCACACGACTGGAGAGGGGGTCAGGGGACGTCGTTGGAGGAGAGGGATCCAAGAGGGGAGGGGGGATGTCACAAGGAGAGGGATCTGAGAGGGGAGGGGGGAACGTCACTGGGAGCCGAGAGGGGAGGAGGATGTCATTGTCAGAGAGGGAGCCGAGAGGGGAAGGGGGAACATTGCCGAAGGAGAGGGATCTAAGAGGGGCTGGGGGCCGGGAGGCGGAGGTAGAGGTCGGGAGTTTGAGGAGGTCGAGGTTAGGGAGGGGAGTGTAGGATAGGGTCGGGAGGTGGAGGTCAGGGAGGGTTCACGCAGTGATGAAGAATTAGGAGGGATCCCTAAATCGGGTGGCTTTTTTCCCAATGGTTATTAAAAGCCATAGGTAATATTTTTCTTTCCCAACAGTTTTGTTAAACCATTGGGAAAACCCAACATATAATTTCTTATGCCAGCAGTTTACTAGAACTGTTGGGAAATAAGTGTTGGTATAGGTCAGTAGTGAAACATACAATTCATAAGAGCTATAAATACCATAAGATCATTAGTTAAAACAAATGGAATCACTAAATATTCATAATGATCATATATGATTCTAAAAGAGGTCGTTGGAATATCATACACCTTCACCCTGAGCTGGTTATATCCTAACTAGAGTATAATCTTTAAGAATTAACTTTCCCCTTTTAATTGATCATAGAGGTCATTAATATGAGGCAAGGAATATTTTTTTATGGTCACATGGTTCAAATTCCTATAATCGATGTAATAATGAATATTTACATTTTTTTTCTTATTAACGAAAACCATAGTGGACTATATAGATACATTAGAATGAAAAAAATATTTATCTTTCATATCGTCCAGCTAAATGTTCAAATCCTTAAGTTCAACTATTCCATTCAATATTAAGGGAGTGAGATATGTTGTGTCATAGGAACTAGATAAATATAAAACTAGGCTTCCTACTCAAGAGGTAACCTCAAGAAGTTATTTTGGGACACTTTAAGGAATTATCAAACCATGGGAGGAAGCTCACTCTTAGAATTTCATTTATTAACCTTGACCATAAGAGATGACATATAGAATATCAACCCACTAACATTGGGAATAATGGGCCCTTCTCGACTAGACTGAAAGTCCTATTGTATTTAAAATAAATGAGATCTTACATCGGGGTCAATAAATTTTACCCTCTAATAATAAAAATCAATACAATATTTAAAATAATCCATCTAATATATCCGGAGAATTATATCAAAAGGGTCCACGTCAAGAATAATAAATTCCCATGATAACTCTACCTCAAAGATGGATACAATATCTTATGGACACTTAGAAACACACTCAATTTTCTTCCCAAGAGTTGTAAATATCTTCATAATATATGATATAATACTAGATGAAATATTTAATAAATCAAAGATACAAGAATATATAAATGAGTGAGAGGAATAAATATTAAATAAATTAGTATCCATAAATGATTCAATAATAAGGGTACCATTCACCACTATCAAACCTCATCAAATTCCATAGGGGATTTCTCTATAGCATAGAACTACCAAGATTATGGATGCACTTTAGGCCTACCACTAACCTGAGGATTGATCCTCATCTAACTCTTCCTATAAGATAAAACACCTCCACCTCCACTCCCTAATGTCAAGGAGCCCATTTCTTTAAAATTATCAGACTGAGTAATGGACCCCTTGGATCCACATATTCAACAATATTTCAAGGAGATATCTTTTCTCAATAAAACATATGAATATGGATCATACACCCACAAATATATCAAGTATTGGGGGGGAATTTAGGAAATTTGGTCTTATATGACCAAACTTTCCTTATTGATGGAAGACTATAGGTTTTCCTACTATAGGGATAAAGAAAGATGAAAATAATTAATACCTAAATCCACAAATGACACCCCTCCTTGATTCATTGAACTTATTATTCTTTTCTAACAATATATATTCACTTCCACTAGGAATGGAGAGAACATCAATTATCCCTAACATCCTGTCCTAATATATATATAATATTAGGGATCAATCCACCAATTCTATATAGGTGGGAAACTTCAATAGGAAGACCTTGGACTGTATGTTAGGTCACAAACCCATCTCAAATCACCAGGGTTTCAATATATCATTCAAAAATATCTTGAGAGTGAAATGGATGAGCTCAAAAAATTGGTTTTCATACAAAATATCCTTCTAGTTTCCTTACTAGAGGAAAATGAAATCCTAAGACTTCACCAAAGCTATTGTGTCTAGATAGAACTATTGAGTTAACATTAATTTAATGTATTTAAAATCTATATTCCCATGGTGATCACGGCTGGTCCTAACTGTTGAGTGAACATTAATTTTCTCTAACTAATACTCTACACAGTAAGGATCATTACTTCATATAAAGGATGAAGGCTTTTGGTGTATAAATTCCTGAGCCTTGTCCTTATCCTAACTCAGACCCAAACCCAGACTTACCTCCCAATATTGTACTAGGTTAAGGCATAATAGTTGATCCAGGTATTAAAAGGATATTACTACCATCTCGATCAAATTATAATCCATTAAAGTATTATATTGAGAAAAATTATCTACATCTCACTTTAGAATATTAGTATGGGGTCTTCCTTTAGTCATAATACTCCATAAGACAAGATAAAAAATACCATTAAAATAGGTGTATTACATCAATTAAAACAAAACACATTTCATAAATAACAATAGGGATTATGTACAGGTATAAAAAAGTGAAAAAAAACAAAAACATTCAAATTGAAATAAGATCAAAATAATATTTTCTCAATATATCATAGATACTTAAGGATCATTACAAAGAGTGATATCCAAACACTCATTGATATCCTACCCATCATGTCTTGATGATCCTATCCTAAGAGCCTTTGTGTTGATTGATTTTTTTTGTCTAGGATGTTGTGATCTTTTGATGCATTCAATACTACTACTAAACATGTGATTTTAGGAGAAATGTTCTTCAATTCTAAACACTTATGCAAGTGTTGTTTGTTATAAAATTATTTACAAAAATGAAAAAGTGAATATAATTTAAGAGGTACAAAAAAATATTTTTACATGAATAATATTTAAAGAATTATTTTTGAGGAAGGATAATTAGTGGCTAGGTAGAAGGAATTAATATTATACATTTTTTATGAGTATTTCTATCACATACTGCTATTTTTTTTCAGGTACTACTATATACTAGTTTCATTTTATTTTTCCTTTTTTCAATATTAGATAATTTTTGTTTGTGTTTAGTTTTTAAGAGGGGTCAGAGGTGTGGCTTATAGGGTTTTTAATTTTGGACATAAACTTATATCAAGAAAATACATAGAAGGTATATAGAATAAATTATGTGACTTACTGGGAAACTAGTGGTCTGGTCTAGGATAACCCACAATATAGGAGTTCCACTAGCTAACTAGTGACCAGCCATTATCTAGCGGGTGAAAGAGGTAAAATGTAGGAATTTTTTCTATAACTACCAACTAGCTGAATGTCCACCACAAACCGGTTGGTATCCCACTAGCCAGCTATAAGATATCCATTATCTAGCTAGTGACACCGTTATGGTTGGGAAAAGTAAGGTAAAAATCATATTTCTACCCCAAAGAATTTTCTATTTCCTCTTCCTCATACCATGACCAAACTAATCCTATTTGAATGTAGGGGATCTCTTTGGACCATTTTGGATCTACCAACATGAATCCTTGGTGGATCAAAATTTCGATCAAAGTCATGAACCTCTTTCTATGAGTCTAAGTCTAATTTGGTCTTAGATTATTTTCTTCCTTGTATTCCTCTTTTTTCTTAGTATGTACCAGCCGTGATCACCATGGGAATTTTTTAGATCTGAGTTTTCTAATTAGGAATTTTGAATCAATGGATCTTCCTCTTACTTATTTGATATTTCTATCTTTGGTCTATGGATTCCTTTTGGTAGTTGAATTTCTATTGTTTCAAGGTATGTGGTTTCATAAAATTAATTTATTGTACAAAACTTTTTTTTCTTGATCCTTGAAATTGGTTAAAGGTATGAAAAATGTTTTGATGAAATACATTGGTTTTGGTTTTTTGTATGAAATGAATTTTTGAATTTTGGTGTGGTTAATTAAAATGATTTTAAATAATTTTTTATATAGTTTCCACATTTATTCTATTAATTATATATGAAATTTCATTTAAATGATTTTAATTTTGAAAAATAGTAATCTCAACTGTGATCATTGTTGAGGTGGGGAGCCATCCTCAAGGATGAACTCTTACTATATAAGCTTATTGTTTTAGGGTAATGTTTGCACCAGGTGGCCTAATATGTGGAAGGGATCCACTCTCAGGAGTGAAATCTTACCCCTAGGACTATTGTTCTTGGGTAATGTGTACACTAGGTGTCCTATCAATCATGTTAATTGTTTGAGGATCCTCATTAATCCAGACCTAATGTTATCCCAAGGGTGAGTTTTCCTTATTACTATTCAATGAAATGTATATTTATAATATTCGTTAAAATTATTTGAAAACCAGATCAATGATAAGGTTTTAAAAGTTGTGAAAAGGGTGATTTTTCATGTTTTATATTAAACTATGAAAAATTGTTTCTCAATATTTATCTTTATTTACATTAGTATTATTAGTTTATATTGTAATTTTTACTTTTGAATCACTTAGTGGGATCCTACTAGGCATGTTTGATCACACCCTATATATAAATTTGGGTTCATATAGATCATTTTTTAATGCAGGTAAATGAAAGGAACCATAGGGTGGCAGAGGGTTTGTTCATTAGTAGGGTGTGGGATTATGGAGGTGACTACATGTCATGTGGAGATGGGTTTTTTCTGTACTTGTGTACCTTAGTTTGGTTTGTGGTTTTTGGTACCTGTATTTTACTTACCAATATCACTTTTCTACTACTAACTTGTATTGGAATATTGAAATTATATTTATTTATTCCATCCTAGTTTATGTTATTTTATGGAAAAATCATTCCCAAAGGAAGTTCTTGATGCCTAGATTCTTTTATCCAGCCTATAGGGATTGGGAACTCCCTTTATGACTTATCAGATCTATATTGGGTTTTATATTGGTGAGTTATCCAATTTGGTTCATGAAAAAATGGTATCAAAGATTGGTTTAACTATTTTCATGTTTGATATTAATTTTGGGATATCTTGGTAGAAAAGAGATACGACTTCTGGAATATAAGGGGTAGTCTATGAGTGAGTGTCTGGATAGCTCTCACCATGAAGTGCCTTAAGTTTTGATGGGCGGTCAGGAAATATGTCTTTTGGGATTCGGAGTGATCAAATCCCAGTCATTATTCTTCCATGTCTCTTTATAATTCCAATTGAATTTGATTATTTTAAGTTATAATTGATTCTTGGATCTCATGTTCTTGTGTCTCTTCATCTAATGATTTGTAGTACCATGCCCCCAGAAGACTTTTAGTGAATCCTTTAGAGGGTTATTCAAACAAACCTTAGTAGAAAAAACCTCTATTTTATTAGAATCTCATTGAACCAACTATTCACATAGTTTGTTCTATGGACCAAGGTGTGGTACCAACCCCCACTCAATCTTGAGAGGTGAAAACTTGAAGGTATAATGATAGGAATCGATCCTATATGTTTATTTTTTCAGAATCCACTATCTTTGAAAAGGAATAATGAACCTTAGGAGGTGGAAGATTGGTTAGGAATGATTAAAATATTTTTGACTTCCAAGATACCCTTGATTTCATTAAGGTGAGTTGTGATTCCTTTAATATTTAAGCCTCAAGTAAAAGGTGGTTGGAATTGATTATTTTGGTAAAAAAAGAAAAATGGATTTGAGTGTAAAGTCTTCAAGTTTATATTTAATAATAAATTATACCAGGAGTATATGAACTTGGAAAAATAGATGGAGTTTCTTTCTCTATTTTCATTTGAGGTTGTGTATAATGAGAAGATAATTGATTAGAGGTTTCAAAAGTGTATTTAACATGATATTTGGTCAAATGTGTTAATGATAAAGCATTCTAACTATTTGGAGGTGGTGGATTGGGATTTGATGTCGGAGATTGACCTGATAAATAATTCAGGACTAAATGAAGTTACTCCTATCTTCGGTGTCTACTTCAATGTCTCGTATAAAGGAAAGAGTAACCAAAGTGAGTTTAATAGAGTAAACAATGGAAACGATTTATATAATCCTTTTTTATACCATAATTTGTGGTTAATGGCCTGAATCATTACAAGTGTGGCCAGACAAGTCACAAAAACCATTTTTTTCCACACACCTACAAAAATATGTATCTCATGCAGACATCATGGTCACTTGAAGAAGTTATTTTGGTCTCTTTCTTATCCTTTATATAGAAATGGGTCATCAGAACCTCTAGGATCTACAATGAATTTATATGATTCATGTACAATAGGGTTTTTCCATAGGCCTTTGGATCAAACCAATTACACACAATGTAGTAATCTCCAATGAAATTTGATGTGGGTCCTGCAACTATGAGAGTTACCATTTCTATTGCTTCATCCATAATGACAACTTTATTTGATTTAGGTGCATATCACTCCTTCATGTAAACACATATTTGGGATTTTTTAAAACATCCAATGGAACTCATACCAATCATTATGGAGTTGGCGATGCCTTTGGGAAATAATAAGGTGCAGGTCTGATGATGCTCATCTTTCCCTTTCTTTATGTGTGACATTGAGCTAGTTTAGGGTTTTTTGGTTATTAAATTATACCTCTTTGATGTTTTTATTAGGATGGATTGGCTGATTGTTTATAAATATTGAATTGTTTGTTATCATTGGTGGGTATCCTTTACTTCCCCAAATTGGAACTCCCATGTGTTTCTAGTAGAATGAGACTCGTGGTATAGTCAGGCAAGACCTCCTCTTCAAGAGCTTATTAAGATGATATCTTTTCTTATGATCAAAATGGGATAGTAATATTTTAATGGTGAGGTTCCTATAGTATTCAATGAATTTCCTAAATTGTTTATAGATTAATTTTCTAGTTTATGTTCATATATATAGAGAGAATGGATTTATCAATTAACGTAGTGTTGGAAATTGAATTGATATTAATACCACATTACTATATTTATCTTGATAAGTTGAAAGATCTAAAGATTTAGTATTTGAGAACTAAGGGATTTATGTACATGAGTGTGTCACCCTAGGAACTTCTATGCTCTTTTCCAAGAAGGCCAATAGAACTCTCCACTTATGTATTAATTATTAAAAACTCAATCGAGCAATTGTCAAGAATAAATATCCATTACCTCACATTGAATTTTTTTTGATCATTTTAAAATGAAAAGGTGATTCTCAAAAAATTGATCTTTGGTTTGGTTACCACTAGCTCAAAATCATGGAGTCAGATATTCTAAAGACCACTTTTAAGAGAAAGTATGTCAATTTTGATTACCTAATGATACTCTTTGGAATAAATAACACTCCGACAGTCCTCATGGCACTGATGAACTATATTTTTAACCAGTATCTTTATTTTTTTTTTCATGGTTTTCTTGGATGGAATTTTGGTGTACTCAATGACTAAATAAGATCATGTGCAACACTTGAGACATGTTTTGGGGATCCAGAGGGATCATTTCCTATATGAAAGATTATCAAAATTACAATTTTTGATATGAGAAGTTATGTTCTTATGATTTGTGATTTCATAAAATTATATATTAGTTGATCTTGATAAGGTGACAACTATCATGTCAAGGGAATAACTGAAAAATTTATTTGAGATTCAAAGATTCTTGTGTTTGGTAGGATATTATCGGTATTTCATAAAGGATTTCTCAAAATTTACATCACCTTTGAATGATCTCACTCATAAGGTGATGAATTTATTGTGGGATTAAAAGTTTAAAGAATCCTTCGATGAAATAAAGAAATGTTTGACCTCAGTACCAATCTTGACTCTACTAGAGGCTGGGTAGGAAAACATGGTTTATTTTGGTTCTTCAGGTGAAGGTTTGAGCTGCGTCCTTCTACATGTGAATCATGTGGTGACTTAAAGATATTTTCATATTCAATATCATGAGAGGAATTATCCCTCTCTTTATTTATAACTCATAGTTGTTGTGAATGACCTTAAGATAATATATTCTCAGGGATAATTTTATCATTTACTATGAACATAAGAGTTTGGGGGATATATTTTTTCAAAAATATTTTAATATATTATAAAAATGATGGTAATAATACCTAAAATAATTTGAATTTAACATTACCTATAATCTAAGAAAGGGTAATGTGGTTGCTGACACTCTTAGTAGAAAGTTTTCATCTTAGGTGGTGAAGAGAGTGATGAATGAATAAATATTAAGGGTAATATTTTCTCATATTCACTTGGGGGTCTGGGAATAAATGTTTGGTAATGTTATGAAAAGAGTTCATTTGATATTATCTCTCCATAATATGATTATATAAGAGAAGAAATAAGATTATGAGTTTTGGAATATCTGAGATTTTTTATATGGAAATGATACTATCTATGAATGTTCTCTCTCCATGGAAGGTATTCTTTACTTCATGAACTGGTATGTCATCCCTTTAACTATAAGGAAGGTCATTTTGGATGGTTTTCATAATTATTTGTGGGTTATACACCACATCAATACAAATCTGTTTTATGACATGAAGCATTTATTAGGATGGTTTGGTAAGAAATGAGACATAACTAACTTTGTGTCTTGATGCTACACTTTCCAAATAGTTAAGGCTGTTCACTAAAAGACTTATAATATAATTCAAAATCTCCCTAGACCAACATGTAAATGGAAAATGATATAAATGAATTTCATTATTGTCTTACTTCAGACTCCCTGGGGTAAGAACTCCATTTGGGTGGTGATTGATTGGTTGACCAATCCAACTCATCTATTATAAATTAATGACACCACTAAAGTGAAAGAATTAGGGAACTATATGTTAAAGAGACTTTAAGGTTTCATGGTACTATAATAGCCATTATATTTGATAAATATCCTTGTTTTACCTCTCTATTTTAGAAGGGATTCCAAGAGGTTTTGGGAACTCAGGTTAAGATGAGCACAACATACCATCAGATGGAAGGGCGTATATAAATGTCTATTCATATTTTGTATGACATGCTCTATGAATATGTCTTGGACTTCAGAGGTGCTTGTGATATATATTTAGGGTGGTTTGAGTCTACATAAAATAATAGTTACCAATCATCCACCAATATGGAACATTTGATGCTTTATACGGATAACCCTACAACTCACCTCTCTATTGGTATGATATTAGAGAATCTTCCTTGATTGGAATGAGCTTGGTTTAGGAAACTACAATAAAGACTTAGATGAGTAATCAATATTTAGTGATGGATCAAAGCTTGTAAAAATATTATGCATATAATCATTATCATCCTTTTCAGTTTTCGGTCGATGATAAGGTGTTATTAAAAGTCTCATTCTGGTTGGGTCACTGAAGGATTAGAAAGTAAGAGAAGATAGATCCTAGATATGTAGGACCATTTGAGATTATTAAATAGCTTGTAAAGGTGGAATAATACTTGGATTTACTACCTAATTTTTATTATACCTATAATTTTTTCTATGTGTCCTGACTCAATAAGTATTAGAATAATTCATCTCATGTTATGAATTTAGAAGACCTAGAATTCGAACCTAATATTTCTATTATTATTCAACAAATTCAAATAATTGATTATCATGTGAAGGTACTGTGAGGAAATTTGAATCCATTGGTCTGAGTTTTTTGGTATCATGGATTAGATACTCATGATACATTGGATCTATATTCTTTAATGAGGGAGTAATGGAATCATCTATTTGTTGACCAACCTTCTTTAACTTAGAATTATGGGTGGGGAAAGAAATATGGTGGGGAGAATTATCACATCCCATTTTTTATGTCTACCATACACTTGTTTCATTTTATTTCTCTTTTTATCGATCCTAGGTTGTTTTTGGTTATTTTTCGTTTTTAAGAGGGTTTAGAGGTGTGGATCATGGGGTTGTATAAGTGTGTACCTAAATTTATAGCTAAAAAAGCTATAGGTGGTCCACCAATTAGCTGATGAGAGCTACTGGATATATGATGAACTTGATAGTGATAAACCAAGCTATAAGAGGTCTACTAGCTTGTAGTGATCTACCACCACCTAATCAGTAGAAGTGGAAGAATGAAATCATTATACTTGCAATCTACCATCCAACCAATAGTCCATTGTCTAGCCAAAAGATAACCACCAGCTATCTAGGGATGTTGTTCTATCTAGGAAAAGTAAGGGAAAAATAATTTCCACCCTAAAGCCTCCATTTTATTTCTTCCTCTTCCCTTGACCTAAACTTGACATATTTGAACCTAAGGGTTCTATTTGGATGATTTTGTCTCTCTAAAATTGAATACTTAGTGGATCTAAGTGCCTATCAAATCCATGACCCTCTTTCGATGAGTCTAAATCTAATTTGGTATTTGACCATATTCTTCCCTATATTCCTATTGTTTCTTACTATGTATAAGCCCTGAAAACCATTGTAATTTGTTGGATATAGTTTTTGTAATTGGGAATTATGAATCTATGGCTCTTCCTCTTAATTCTTTAAGCCTTATCTCTCTATATTGTGGATTCCTTCCAGTAGTTTAATTTTATTTGTTTCTAGGTAGGTGGCTTCATGAAATGGATTTATTCTAAAAAAAATCTATTTATTTTTCCTGGAAATTAGATTCTAAAATAGGTTAAATGAATGAAAAATGTTTTTGATGAAATATAGTGTTTTTAGTTATTCTTATGAAGTGGATTTTCCCTTTGGTGTTGTCAATGAAAATGTTTATATATTCTCAAATGTTTCTCTATTACAAACACATGGAATTATCATTGAATTATTTTAATTTTGAATAAAGGTAAGTTCAACTATGATCATTATTGAGGTAGGGATCCATCCTCAAGGATGAACTCTTACCCACTAGTCATATTATTATAGGGTAGTGTGTGAACCATGTGGCCTAATGTATGTAAGGGATCCACTATCAGGTGTGAAATATTACCCCCTAGGCTTGTTATAATAGGGTAATGTGCACACTAGGTGGAATATTGATCACAAAAATTGTGTTAGGATCCTTTATAACCTGAACCCAATGTTACTCCAAGGGATAGTTTTCCTTATTATTATTATTTAAAATGATTATTTGAAATGTTCATGGAAATGATTTGAAAATAAAATTATTGTTCATTTTTTATAAGTTGTGAAATGGGTGGTTTTCCATATTAAACTATGTAAAATTATATCTCATGCATTGTCTTTATTTACTCGAGAATAATTTTTTTATATTATAATGTTTGCTTACCAAAAAATTGGTTTGATACTACCAGGATTGTTTTCTCACAACCTGTATATACATTTGGTTATATAAAGATCTTGTTTTGTTTTATGTAGGTAGAGGTAAGGCACCGCAGGGTGGTGGTTAGTTTGTTTATTCACAGGGTGTGGGATTATGGTGGGTACTACATGTCATGAGGAGATGGGTTTTCTTTTACTTGTGTTCTTTGGTTTAGTTTACAATTGTTGGTACCAATATTTTCTTTACATTTTTCTTTTACACTATTAACATGTATTGGAATACAGACACTATCTTTCTTTATCCGGTTTTTGTTATTTTATGGGAAAATCATTCTCAAAGGCAGTTCTTGAAGCCCGGACACTTGTCTCTATCCCATGGGGATCTAGAAAACCATTCATACTATGTTAGGTATGGCATGAGTTCTAGATACATGGGTGACCTAGGTTGGTTTGTGATAATTTCATCCAAGTCCTTTTATGAAATTTATTCAAAAATTTGAGCTATTTTCCTAGATAGATTGTATGGAGAATATATGCATTAGGAAGAAAGATGATCTATAGGCTTATAGGAGTATTAGTGGTTCAGTGTGGTGGGGTGGGTGGGGGGACCTGTCTATTGAGTGTGTGAGGTGTGGCTAGTATCCAATCCCCAATTCCATGGCGATTCTGATTAGTCCCTACTCCATTGAAGTTTAATTAGAAGTGTGGGGACATTGACGAAAGCGATGTGGGATTATAGATTATATGCTCACTATTCTCCCATTTATGTAGATACACATAGAAGATTAGGAACCTGATCTAATTGATCTTGGCCTTCAGATAGTTATTCCTACATTATCTTTGACCTCTCACCAAGTATCTATCAAACCTAACATGAAGAAATGATATGAGTTATCATTCCCACAACCTACTATGAGCACACTTGAGATATCACATGAAGTGTTGAGATCTACCACAAGGATGAGTTTTATTGACTATAAGGAGATACCATGCATGATCAACCACATGAAAACTGTAAGCATCACATGATCAAACTAGTGACCATAAGTTTAGCATGACTGACCATATGAACAATAAGTTCATCGACTACAATGAGATGAACCAACCGTGTATGATGATTTGTTTCATGAAAAAAATCAACCTACTATGATGCATAGATGGATCAAACACAAGATATAGATTTAACACATAAATTCTATGTGTATCAACCATGAAAAATTAACCGACGCATGCCCTTGACAACGTCAACCATGATCTTCAACCTACTACAAGAACTGAAATGAATCTACTATGAGAAACAAACTTCTTATATAGACCTTCTGTGAGAAATATCCATAGATCTTTAGTGAGAGACCTCCATAGATCTTATATAATTTAAGGTACCAATTTAATGTGATGGTATTTATTATATCATGTTATTATTCAAAAAATAATGATCCAGACGAACCTCTCATTCCACATCTTATGATCAAACCCAACATAAAGTTTAGACATAAACTAATCTTGATATGTACTAACATGTTAAAATTTACAGGATCTCGAGTGTTATTATCGTTAGATGAATTCAGACCATTAGATTGATTTATAATCTCAATAATATAATGGTACATGAAATTTAATGCATGAATATTTGATTTGGTTTTTTTTCATTCATAAATATATGTTGCGTATAGGTTTGAGAAAATAAAAGGGAGCCACATGAGAATTATTTTGAGGAGTTCAAGCCATGTTTTTTTGAATGTTAATGAAGAGACACATAAGAAATAACCATGCAATGTTATAGTGAAGATATGTATCATATGGAAAATGAAAAATAAAACTCTTAAATTTAATTATTCCTATATACTGATCTTTATGAAGAATATATCACCATAATGTGATATAAGCTAATATCACAATGTGGAATAAATACTCACATAAAAAAGGTGAAATATTTATTTTTCAGGAGAACGTATGAGTAATATATGTATTATTAATTTAATGTAGATGTGGAAGTATTTCATATTCATGCATGACAATTTATAAAAACAATATATACATAGTTAATCAAATACCACATGAATAATCGATACCAAGTATTAAAGAGATTCAAATTGAGACCTTAAATCAAGAATTAAATGACTTTCAATAAAGAATTTTAAATCCTAAAATGCATGAGGATTTAAATGAACATTATTTATATGTAATTTATAAAAAGGATGATCTTATATTATTCAAAATACCATGAAAATATAATTATATGAGTCTTTATGAGAGTTCAAAGGAGATATTATCTCAATGTTAAATGAGATTGAATACTGGGTTTATAGGATATTTCAAAGCTAGTAAAATCATGGAGATATTATATGCATAATATTATTTTATATATATATATATATATTAATATAGGTATCAAAGTACAAGTTTTTAGATATTCCATAATATTTAAACCCTTTTAATTATCTATTGTGTATTAAAGGAGAATCCAATGCATCTAAGAAACACTTGTGTGTTGAAGAATAAAGATCCTAGGTGATTAAACTTTGGATATTTTATACATTAATGTGTGAGAAGAGGAAAATTGATACATCTATAGCACTATACTGAGATAATAAGTGATACTTATGGGAAGTAGGATGTTTAGACTTAAAGAAGAACAAGGTTGACTGTCCACATCAAGAGAAGAAATATTTGATTAATTGTTCATGGAGGATTTAGGAGGTATATTGAAGAAATATTGAAAGGTATTATAATAAACCCACCAAAATGAGAAATAGGATGATTTTTGGGATATAGATTCAATTTATAGGATGCTAGTATAAAGAACCCATAAGGAGGTAGCTTCTGTGGACACTTAATGATTATATATTTTAAGAGATTATTTACTAGATATTTTGGAAGATAAATCATTAATATTTTTTTGGAGATAACATGGGAATTATATTCATATAATTCCTAATAGAGAATCTAGGTCTCATAAAATCACTTGAACTAATAAAGGAGTATGTTTTCAAGGATGAACATTGCATATAATTATGTCTAGTGCCTTTTTTATTATAAAAACTTGAGTAAAGGTGAGAAACAACTCGAATATAGGATATAGATTTAACTAGCCAAAAAGGTTGATTAAAAAGAATTAAATTTTAAAAAATAAAAAGGATCACTAATTTAACACTCCCCCTTAGTGATCAAACATGATTTGGGTTCTACACTATCTCAAGTCTACCTTAATATCCCTAAATAACACTAATCGAAATTGGGTTTTAATACCATTTTTTTAATAACAAAACAAAGATTCCCCCAACCTAGTACCTAAGTCATCTTTTGACAAGGCTTGAAGGGTATTCCCAATTCTCAAAAGCTGAAAAATAGTTCTTGAGCATTAAAGAATCACCTTTGGGAATAGTTTCATACAATAAATTACTCCACCAACAAAAGGGTCCTTACCGAGAAACCTACATGACCTCTCCATGAATTGGCAATTCATGCACTCAAATAAGTGAAAAAATAATCAACCAAATAATAATAAAACAACATCCATAACTTCTAATATAAACATAAATCAAGTGTAAAAATATATGATAATTCAAAATAGATGAAAAGGGGAACATGATGGGAAGTCGACAGAGAGATACAAATTGAAAAAGTCTATTATTGGACTAAAACCCAAAAATAAACTAAAAAAAATTCTAATCATATTAATGTGATCGTAATAAGCCTAATAGGATCACACAAAGTGTTTTATGAATAAAATTTATTAGTTAATTCAATCATACTAGTTTTAAGATAAACATATGAATATACACTTTAATTTTTAAAGAAAAATTATCAAGATTTATTATATTTAAACATAAAAGTAAAGTTCTTTGTAAATAAGTATTTCCAACAAAAAATCATCTGATGTACCCTAGTGTTAGTGAGGTTATGTCATACTGGTATACTCATACCAATCCATATCTAACATCTCAGTCTGTGCTTATGCCACCATCTAGAGTGGAATACTAAACTAGCATTGTCTCCATTAGCCAGAGTGGCATTCTAAAATATGGTGCATAGGTTAGGTAAGGTGACATCATTACCTAGTAGGTAATTATAATATAATCCATACCCAATCACCCAAGGATACAATAAGGTATATTAATTTTAGCTTTATCATAAAATTATTTCCATTCAAAGAATAATTTCATCAATAATTTAATAGGAAACCTCAATTTTCACCCCTAAAAAATGATTTAGAAATCAATTTGATTACTTATATCAACACGAATGATGGGTTATAATTATAACATATAAAAAAACACTCAAATATTTAATAACTTATTTGAGACAAATTAAAACACATTTTTTTTGGAAATCAAGCACAATAATACTTAAAAAAAGGTAGTGTACAAAACTACCTTCCTTAAATCAGCGAAACCACTAACCCATGATGAGGATATAATAAAGGAGAATAGATAATCCCTAAAATAAATAACTCTTCTTATTTGGTTTTTCCAACAAGATCCCTAGGATATTAGAGACATTGGGGAGAAATAAGTATATATATAAAAGGAGAATAAAACTAAAAAGGAAAAGGGAAACTACCTACTTTATGTTTCCTTGGTGATTGATCCACTAAAATTAAGTGGAAGAGGAGGAGAAGTAAGAGGGTCAATATTTATAACTTGGAAATGTCAAATATAGGATTTTACATTGAACTGTTGGTTGAAATAACAAAACCCCCATTTTATATTTCATTTAATAAATTAATTAATAATATAAATAAACCGGGCAAGGGTGGTCATAATGTGACCTACCCTGTCACACCCCGCCCACGGACACCCATGTTTTTTCTTTTCTTGGTCCTGCGACGTTGGGAAGAGTTGTGTTGGGTCCAAGTTGGAACTTTCTTTGAAGCGTTGATGTTTTCGATGGGTTTCGGGCTAATGCGCAGTCACCGCACTGCTAGCGGTAGCTGCGCATTCGGTCCTGGGTGGTGCGCGGTCACCACACCGCTAGCGGCAGTTGTGCGTTCGGACCCGGTGAGTGCACGGTTTCCCACCTGTTTGGAAAAGTAATAAAATTAAATGAATAAATAAAATTAAAATTAATTTTATAAAATGTTTAATAATAATAACAACAATAATTTATAATATTGTTATTGTTATTATTATTATTATTATTGGATTATTATTATTATTATTATTAGTTTTAATAATAATATTAGTATTATTATTTTTATTTATTTACTTTATTTTATTTTATTTTATTTTCTTTTTCTTATCTTTTTTTCTTCTTCTTCTTTTCCTCTTCTTCTTCTATACTTTTTTTTTTCACGTGGTGCTGCTTCCCCCCTGTCCCCACTGTTTCGGCGCGCGCCCCTGGGTCTTCCCCAGGTTTCCTCTTGCTCCCTCTCTGTTCGGATTCTGCCTCTACCATGGTCTGCGATCTCCCCCTCCCATGATTCCCCCCCTCGCATGCCACTCCTGCTTCCCATCGTCCATGCACAGCACCTGCTACAACACCTCGTTCCAGCGCCCCGACCAGCCTCGCCCAGGCCCTCTGCCAGCTTGCCTCCCCAGCATCCCGGCCTCCACGCCTGCAGCATGCCGCTCTGCCAGCGGCCCTCCCTGCTTGCTCGGCTCCCCGACCAGCCCGTTCTCCTGCCTCTCCTCTTTTTTTTATTTTGAACGCTGCACTTGCAGCACCGCTCTTCCCCGCACATCAGCCCCGTCGCCCGCCGATCCCCTCTTTGGTCGCTGCTGCCTGACGCCTCAGCCCGGCTACTCTCCTCCCAGCCAGCCCGCAACCACCTTCTGCCCAGCATCCCTGCTTCAACGCGCCCCCCTGTTGAGTCGCACCCCAGCCGCCTGCTCCCAGCGCCCCGCTAACGCCGCACCCCCTCCTGCTCCTCGCACGATAGCCCGCGCAGGCCCCTGCTCCTGCTTGTTGTCCTTGTCCAGCCCGCCTGCTACCCGACAGCCTAGTGGTGCTGTCTTTCCGTGTCCAGGCCTCACCGAGTCCCTAAACCCTCATCCTGCTCCGCTGTCCGCCCCGCGAGCCCCGTTGCCCAGCCCTCCTTCATCCGGTGCAAGGCACCCTTCTTTCCTATCCTGTTTCCACCGCACAACAGCCGTGCATGCGGCCCGCCATCCCTCCTGCTCCCGATCCTTGTAGCGTACCCTGGATTCCCCTTGTAGTGGCTCCCGTGGAAGCCCCCTTCTCCTTCCTCTCTTCTTCACGCAGCAGTAACCTACAACCCAGTTGGATCCCTTCCTGCTCGCCGCACGCTCAGTCCGCCGCCGCACACAGAACCCGTCCTCCGCCTGCCTCGCTGCCCCGGTCGCCCGTCAACCGTACCGACTACAGCTGCCCGACACCCTGGCTCCTATCCGCCTCAGCCGTGTGCTGCCGACACGCTGCTTGCTACTGTCCGGCGGCCCTCACCGCATCCCCCTGGTCGGACCGTGTCCAGCCACGCGGACGCCTTCCGCTGTTCCGACGCGACGCCCTTCGGCAGTCTGTTTCCAGTCGCACCCCCCGTTGGTACCTATTTTTTTATGCCGTTTGGTATTTATATTTGATATATATATATATATATGCCTTGTTATGATTAGATTTTTTTTTATTAATTAAATGTTATTGGGGTCAGTTTGACTTTTTAGGACATGCGCGTGGCGTTTCTGAGTGAGCGCCATCGCCGCACTTTATTTCTGAGGTTGCGCTGTCGTCGCGCCTGTTTCTGAGTCAGCGCCGTCGTCACACCTGGTTTCCGATCTTGCGTCGTCGTCGCGCCTGTTTCCGAGTCAACGCCGTCGTCGCGCCTGGTTTCAGAGTCAGCGCTGTCGTCGCGCCTGGTTTCCGAGCTTGCGTCGTCGTCGCGCCTTGGTCTTGAGGTAGGTCCCCCACTGCACTCACCTTTAAATTTAGAATTTATTAATTGCTTGATGTTTTGTTAAATTTTAATGAATGAGAAATAATATTAGATAATAAAATTTTAAATGATTATTTAGTGTGAAAAGAGCCGTTTATTTTATACCGAACACTTGAAACATTTTTTTGACGGGAAAACACCCAGTATTGAAAGAATGCCCAATTTTCTTTTAAACATAATTCACGGAATTTAAAATGTACTTTTAGTTTTAAAGATAAATGATTTCGTATGAGAAAGTGTTGTGGGCTTTCTTGAAAAATGAGGTTTTGCGTTAAAAGTTGTGAAGGCCCATTTGACACTTTAATAAAATAAATTATTTTGGAAAACCCACTCAGGGGTGACTTTTGGTGTGTGTTTATTGTGTGAGCTTTATGTGATGTTTGTGCATTGTGACTGATTGTTTTACATTGTGGACGCACCCCTTTTTATTGCTTGTGATGACATGGGAACCTGGAATATTGAGTGAATTTTCTGAGAACAATTGCTGCACTAGTTTAGATTATGCATTGGCTAGTGGCCCCATAGCAGGGGAATACTGAGTTATTGCTGCTATGGGGATTGGGCCCCTCGGTTAGGCCATGCAGGGATATGCCGGGCGTTAGGGCGTTATGACGTCATCGAGTTAGGGCATGCCTTCAGGATGAGTCAGATGTATAGTATGTTCTGGATTTTTCACGATCTCCCAGGTTCGACCCATGTTTCCTTTAGTGTGTATTTGTGTGTAGTGGACGATCGAGAGGTCTAGTTCGGTTGCTGGCCTATGTGCGCCACTTTTCCCATTGCCCTTGGTGTGTGTTGTGTGCTATGTGTGGTTTTCCTTTGGTTAATAACTAAAGTCTAGTTTTCTAAATTGTTTATAGAAAAATGTTTTAAAAATGAATTGTATCCATTCCTTTCAAACATTAAACTTGTTTTTAAATTAAAAAGGGCAATGTACTGATACTTGTTTTAGAAATGAAAGTGTGTGTGTGAAAACCAATATTTTTTTGTATATTTAGTTCAAACCTGAAATTGGTAAATTTCTTTATTTAAAGGTAGTGAATTGGGAATAGATATCGGGCTAGCCTACTGAGTTTTAATACTCACGCCTATAGTTCTTTTTTGTTTTTAGTGTTTGTGCAGGTTACAGCTTGGGTGCGTTCGCTTTTAGGTGACGTTTGGTCGTGAGTTGGAGAGTGACCTGCAAGGTCACACGGGGATAGTGGTTGTCTCTTTCGGTTAGTTTTTATTTCTTTTGTTCTTGTTAGTTACTTTACCTTGTTTATTTATTTTGCGCTGCTCTGTTTATTTTCTGCTGCTTTAATTATTTGTTTTTATTGGGCAAAATCGTTCCCACTTGCTCACTGTTGATGCCCTGGCACTTGTCGCCAGCCCGGGAGGATCAGGAACGCCTCTCGGGTCATGTTGGGGACCGGATCGGGTGACCGGTTCAGGGTTGACCCGGGTTGGTTCGTGACAAAATGGTATCAGAGCAGGTTGGACCCTTAGCGGACCTCGCTTTTCAGAGCGCCCTTTGTTATTTGGGATGTCTGGTAGAAGGAGATTAGGACTGTCGGAGCTCAGGAGGTATGTTGCGGGTTGGTGCTTGATCACCACCGCCCGTGACGAGACCTGAGTTACCAGGGGTAGTTTGGGTTTTGAGTCTTTTGCCTTTGATTGTTATGGTTTGAGGGATGATAATGAAGGCGAACTGGTTCATGTTGTGGCCTCACATGGGGTGGTGACCCATGTGGAGTCTAAATGTCCAGTTCAAGGTCCTTTTAGTGATATACCTTACTTGGGATATGGCTCACCACCGTGTCGCTGAGTTAGGCATACGCACTAGTTCCTCGTTTCGGTGGTTTGTTGTTGGTTGTGTTTCGTTTTGAACTCAGTGGATGTGTTTGTGTGTTGAAAATGAAAGCGATTTCGAAATGAAAAAAAGGGGTTTCTTCCAAATTGTTTTTGAAATTAGTAAAGTGGGTTTTCAATGTGAAAGTGTATTGGTTTGGAAAAACTTGGTATGTGTTTGGATTTGGTAAGGAAAATAAGTGTTTGAACCTTGGCACTCCTTATGGAGGGTCACACGTGCATGGGTATGTATGGAAAGTGTGTGGGGGCACTTGTTCACAGATGATGTGAGTGAGATTGAATGAACGCACGTGTGATGGTTCATAAAGTGCCATAAGTGAGTTTTGAAAATTTTAAAGAAATAACGGTTTTGGAAAAGTGATTTCTCCTTGTGTTGTATATGTTTAGATTATGGGCCTATTTCCCTTAGCTTGTGTTTTTGCTTTGATTGAGTTTTGGCCTGATGCCTGTTTCGTTGGTGTTTCTCGTGTTGTCATGAGTATGTTGCCCAGAAAGCCTCCCAAAGTTATCAATGAGTTATTCTCAGTTCTCAGTTCCTTTTGTGTGTTTCTTTCTTATTGAGGCAGTCGAAGTCTATTAGAGGTAGTTGTATAGTTATGAAAGATAGTGTGTCTTAAGGTTGTTGGGAACTCCCAGGATAGTTAAGGTTCGTACCGCCCTAGAGTTATTTGAGGGTTTAGTTCTGGGTTAGTAAAGATGAAATGTCTCATCGTCATTAGAGTTTTGTTTGTGATTAATGGTGGTTGACTTCCGTGAAGGTTCCCTACCTGGAAAGGAGTGCGGGCCGGTGGAACCTGTCTCCAAGAAATCATCCTTGTCGGCACCAACTCCTTGTTCGTCGGATCGCTCTCTTGTGCACCACCAGAATGGCCAGTCCAGGCATTCTAAGCCGTCATGTTGTATCTCTTTGAAAACGTACGACCATCGTGGTAGTTTTAATCATCGAACGAAAGGAGTTAGAGACCACAAAATGAAAATACCTGGCTGTGAGGCAGGAGATGCTTCAGCTTTCAGGGCCCCAGCCACAGGTCTCGGGGTGAAGCTCGCACATAGTCAGGAGTTGTCGAGGGTGTGTGGAACCTCGGTCTAGATAATGACTTTGGTTTTGGAATGGAAATATCCAAAATTTCCCTTGTTCTATTCTCGTCGCTGTCGTGAGCTCATCCTTTGTCGCGGTGGCGTGATGAGCTCTTTTCCCCACAAACCAAGCGGTCTTGTCTACCCTCAGTGTGGTTTTTAAGTTGTTTGGTCTCTTTGAATGGTGTGGGTCCATGAATAAACAGACCTGTTCTAATTCTGAGTTGGTCTCAGGTGTGTCCGTTAGGGAGATGTTCGTTTTGTGAATTTGTTGGGAGGTGTTGAGTTAATTTCTCATCCTCAAGTTGCTGGATTGTTTCGAATCAAACTTTTCATCAAGTCTCAGGTGTGTTGTTCGGTACGTGTTGGGAAAATGAATGAGTTTGTTTTGGGAGTTCCCGTGTTTCCCCCCCAGGAGATGGTTTGTTTGAGTTTCAAGGGTTTTTGTATTAGTAAATTCTTGTGGTGGGGAGAACCCCCTCACGTTCTCCCCTCAATCTCAGGCGGTGGTTTTTTTTTTCTTGATTTGGTCGGGTGTGACATTTTTTGGGAATGGTTACCCCGAAACTCTCGGTCCACTATGATTTTGTCTGGGAATGAACACAAGTTGGGTCAACTATTGGCTTGATGACTTTCTGGGGGCAGAAAGTGTCTGTGGTGGGGAGAATTGTCACACCCCGCCCACGGACACCCATGTTTTTTTTCTTTTCTCGGTCCTGTGACGTTGGGAAGAGTTGTGTTGGGTCCAAGTTGGAACTTTCTTTGAAGCGTTGATGTTTTCGATGGGTTTCGGGCTAATGCGCAGTCACCGCACTGCTAGCGGTAGCTGCGCATTCGGTCCTGGGTGGTGCGCGGTCACCGCACTGCTAGCGGCAGTCATGCGTTCGGATCCGGTGAGTTGCCCACCTGTTTGGAAAAGTAATAAAATTAAAAGAATAAATAAAATTAAAATTAATTTTATAAAATGTTTAATAATAATAACAATAATAATTTATAATATTGTTATTGTTATTATTATTATTGGATTATTATTATTATTATTATTATTAGTTTTAATAATAATATTAGTATTATTATTTTTATATATTTACTTTATTTTATTTTCTTTTATTTTCTTTTTCTTCTCTTTTTTTTCTTCTTCTTTTGTTCTTCTTCTTCTCTACTTTTTTTTTCACGTGGTGCTGCTTCCCCCCTGTCCCCACTGTTTCGGCGCGCGCCCCTGGGTCTTCCCCAGGTCTCCTCTTGCTCCCTCTCTGTTCGGATTCTGCCTCTACCATGGTCTGCGATCTCCCCCTCCCATGATTCTCCCCCTCTCATGCTGCTCCTGCTGCCCGTCGTCCACGCACAGCACCTCCTGCAGCACCTCGTTCCAGTGCCCCGGCCAGCCTCGCCCAGGCCCTCTGCCAGCTTGCCTCCCCAGCGTCCCAGCCTCCGCGCCTGCAACATGCCGCTCTGCCAGCGGCCCTCCCTGCTTGCTCGGCTCCCCGACCAGCCCGCTCTCCTGCCTCTCCTCTTTTTTTTTATTTTGAACGCTGCACTTGCAGCACCGCTCTTCCCCGCACAGCAGCCCCGTCGCCCGCCGATCCCCTCTTTGGTTGCTGCTGCCTGACGCCTCAGCCCGACTACTCTCCTCCCAGCCAGCCCGCAACCACCTTCTGCCCAGCATCCCTGCACCGCACCCTGCTCCGACGCGCCCCCCTGTTGAGTCACACCCCAGCCGACTGCTCCCAGCGCCCCGCTAACGCCGTGCCCCTCCTACTCCTCGTACGACAACCCGCGCAGGCCCCTGCTCCTGCTTGTTGTCCTTGTCCAAACCGCCTGCTACCTGACAGCCTAGAGGTGCTGTCTTGCCGCGTCCAGGCCTCACCGAGTCCCTAAACCCTCCTCCTACTCCGCTGTCTGCCCCGCGAGCCCCGCTGCCCAGCCCTCCTTCATCCGGTGCAAGGAACCCTTCTTTCCTCTCCTGTTTCCACCGCACAACAGCCGTGCATGCAGCCCGCCATCCCTCCTACTCCCGCTCCTTGTAGTGTGCCCTGGATTCCCCTTGTAGTGGCTCCCGCGAAAGCCCCCTGCTCCTTCCTCTCTTCTTCACGCAGCAGTAACCTACAACCCAGTTGGATCCCTTCCTGCTCGCCACGTGCTCAGTCCGCCGCCGCACACAGCACCCGTCCTCCGCCAGCCTCGCTGCCCCGGTCGCCCATCAACCGTACCGACTGCAGCTGCCCGACACCCTGGCTCCTGTCCGCCTCAGCCGTGTGCTGCCGACACGCTGCTTGCTACTGTCCGGCGGACCTCACCGCATCCCCCTGGTCGGACCGTGTCCAGCCACGCGGACGCCTTCCGCTGTTCCGGCGCGACGCCCTCCGGCAGTCCATTTCCAGTCGCACCCCCCCATTGGTACCTATTTTTTATGCCGTTTAGTATTTATATTTGATATATATATATAGGCCTTGGTATGATTAGATTTTTTTTATTAATTAAATGTTATTGGGGTCAGTTTGACTTTTTAGGACATGCGCGTGGCGTTTCTGAGTGAGCGCCATCGCCGCGCTTTGTTTCTGAGGTTGCGCCGTCGTCGCGCCTGTTTCCGAGTCAGCGCCATCGTCGTGCCTGGTTTCCGATCTTGCGTCGTCGTCGCGCCTATTTCCGAGTCAACGCCGTCGTCGCGCCTGGTTTCCGAGTCAGCGCCGTCGTCGCGCCTGGTTTCTGAGCTTGCGTCGTCATCACGCCTTGGTCTTGAGGTAGGTCCCCCACTGCACTCACCTTTAAATTTAGAATTTATTAATTGCTTGATGTTTTGTTGAATTTTAATGAATGAAAAATAATATTAGATAATAAAATTTTAAATGATTATTTAGTGTGAAAAGAGCCGTTTATTTTATACCAAACACTTGGAACATTTTTTTTGACGGGCAAACACCCAGTATTGAAAGAATGCCCGTTTGGATTTTAAACATAATTCACGAAATTTAAAATGTATTTTTAGTTTTAAAGATAAATTATTTCATATGAGAAAGTGTTGTGGGATTTCTTGAAAAATGAGGTTTTGCGTTAAAAGTTGTGAAGGCCCGTTTGACACTTTAATAAAATAAATTATTTTGGAAAACCCACTCAGGGGTGACTTTTGGTGTGTGTTGATTGTGTGAGATTTATGTGATGTTTGTGCACTGTGACTGATTGTTTTACATTGTGGACGCACCCCTTTTTATTGCTTGTGATGACATGGGAACCTGGCATATTGAGTGAATTTTCTGAGAACGATTGCTGCACTAGTTTAGATTATGCACTGGATAGTGGCCCCATAGCAGGGGAATACTGAGTTATTGCTGCTATGGGGATTGGGCCCCTCGGTTAGGCCATGCAGGGCTATGCCGGGCGTTAGGGCGTTATGACATTATCGAGTTAGGGCATGCCTTCAGGATGAGTCAGATGTATAGTACGTTCTGGATTGTTCACGATCTCCCAGGTTCGACCCATGTTTCCTTTAGTGTGTATTTGTGTGTGGTGGATGATCGAGAGGTCTAGTTCGGTTGCTGGCCTATGTGCGCCGCTTTTCCCAATGCCCTTGGTGTGTGTTGTGTGCTATGTGTGGTTTTCCTTTTGTTAATAACTGAAGTCTAGTTTTCCAAATTGTTTATAGAAAAATGTTTTAAAAATGAATTGTATCTATTCCTTTCAAAAATTAAACTTGTTTTTAAATTAAAAAGGGCAATGGACTGATACTTGTTTTAGAAATGAAAGTGTGTGTGTGAAAACAAATATTTTTTTGTATATTTAGTTCAAACCTGTAATTGGTAAATTTCTTTATTTAAAGGTAGTGCATTGGGAATAGATATCGGGCTAGCCTACTGAGTTTTAATACTCACGCCTATAGTTCTTTTCTGTTTTTAGTGTTTGTGCAGGTTACAGCTTGGGTGCGTTTGCCTTAGGTGACGTTTGGTCGTGAGTTGGAGAGTGACCTGTAAGGTCACACGGGGATAGTGGTTGTTTCTTTCGGTTAGTTTTGATTTATTTTATTCTTGTTAGTTACTTTACTTTGTTTATTTATTTTGCGCTGCTCTGTTTATTTTATGCTGCTTTAA
This sequence comes from Viscum album, assembly GCA_963277665.1. Classification (NCBI taxonomy): domain Eukaryota; kingdom Viridiplantae; phylum Streptophyta; class Magnoliopsida; order Santalales; family Viscaceae; genus Viscum; species Viscum album. Next base: position 971,859,227 of record OY728127.1, on the reverse strand, counting down.
TTATTTATTTTTATTGGGAAAAATCGTTCCCACTTGCTCACTGTTGATGCCCTGACGCTTGTCGCCAGCCCGGGAGGATCGGGAACGCCTCTCGGGTCATGTCGCGGACCGGCTCGGGTGACCGGTTCAGGGTTGACCCGGGTTGGTTCATGACATACCCTCATCATAGCGTGGAACCTCATTAAGCTAGAAATAACCATGAATCCACTCCCCAGGTCGTGACATGATGTTTCCTTGACCTTCATGGAATGGATCTTGACTTTGACACCACCATCTCTATGTAATGTATACTCACCATAGTGTGACCTCTCCCCTCTCTCAATTTTAGAATGTTTTGGACCCTTGAATCAGGTTACCCCCTTTTATATAATTGTAACTCTGAAAAGGGATTAACCTTATGTATGGTCACAACATGACCTCCCCTAACCATGATATGACATCCATACTCCAGAACCCATTTTTCACTAAGTCTAAAACCCTTATGTATGAGAATACCCATGCATAAAATTAAACCTTACCACAAGGGGTGATATTACATTTTTGACGTATCCATTTCTATATTTCCCATGCCACTATCATTCCATGATTCCCCTTGGCCACGATGTGATCCTTGATCAGCATCAACATAGAAATTCACCTCCAGCTCTTCATTTTATGATTCCCCTTGGAAAAAACATGACCTACAACCATCCTAAAACTATATAGAACCTAAAAAAACCTAAACAATTAAAAATAGAGAAATTGATATAAAAATAAATAAATAATAGATTCCATAACTAAAATTGACACCATGGGAACTATAGAAACACTCACCTTGTATCATCATATGTAGAATAAATGTTATTCATTTCCTAATATAGTACCAACAATATCCTTGTTATCCCCAAGTATGAAGTTATTATGTGTACTTTTATCCTAAAGGGTTTATTGTAAATAATATTTGACAAAAATATTAATTTTATAAAATAGAAAGAGTTTAAAAATATTTTAAATTGCTTATTACAGTATTGTCAGCTATTTAATTTGAATCATATTTAATATATTTCTTCTTTTTTCATTGTTCATAGAATTTTCTATTTTTTATGTTGATCTTGGGTGGAAGGAGGCAAAATCTCTATGATTCTTGAAGAATATTCTCTCAATTTTTAAAACTTATCAACCATCAATTGTTATTTAAGTATTGGATATACTCTATGAGATAAAGCTTAAGGGTATAAGTTATTCTCCTAGATATCCTGATGATATCTCCTCAACACCTATTAATTAAGGACAAAAAAATTATTAATATGATTATTTATTATTATTATACAAAAAATAACTTTAAATAGTTGACACTGAATTTACAAAAAATGATTCCTACTGTCTAATTTCAACAAATTTAATCCATTTATATTCATATAAAAACCATATAGTTGACATGGATTTTTATTTTTTATTTCTTTAAAAATTAAATATGAAGTTAGTACTGACTAAAAATACCTATATCTCCTTGTATCAAAAGCTAATAATCTCTTTGAATTATTTAGTGTAAATTAAAAAATATGTCATTAAAAAATAAGAAGAAAAGATTGATCTATATTACTTTAGAATTTTAATGAAAAATAAAATAATAATGAATTTGATTACCAAAATAGTCTCCCAAAGATGAGCTAGTGTCATTTGGTCGACACTTATCTAATCAAAAATCAAAAATTTATTTTTTCTTAAGATTTCACTACAAAAAACTCCTAAATTGATTCGAATTTTTACATGTAGGATTACCATTATCATAAAATTAGATAGGTGTTCTATTCTCATTACTATAAGAAAGTGATAATTTAGATAAACTAGTGATACCATGTTTACCAACCCCATAATTATTCTCTTTCCCTGTAGAAGTAGAAGAATATTATTTAGAGGAATAAAAAGGCTGCTCAGAAGAAGTATGTGGATAGTCCTACCTATAAGATTGAAATGAATCTTATATTTGATTTAACGTTTTTTTACTAATAAAATTAATAAAAAATTAATAAAAAATGATACAAATATAACTGATAACATAAAAAATTGTATAATAATTGGAAAATATTGAAAAAAGAAAAAAAAAACAAAATTTTTATCATATTAATTAAAGTAGTAAAATAAAATGTTAAAAAAATTTCTAAAAATATTTATGAGACATGAAATGATATTGATATAATAAACCAAAACTTAAGTAATATTTAAAATGATAAAAATATCATAAAAATTTGATATTTATATGTAATTCATTTTTGAGTATTAATTTTTTTTATCATATTTGTTAAAATATTTGACTTAAATAAAAAATATAATTAAAAATAATATGTCACACATTTAAAAAAAATGAAAATTTAAACTTGAAATAAACATATAATACCTATAATAATAAGAGATTACTAAAATATTGTTTTCCCATGTTACTTCTTCATGATCATTCCGTGTGTGGTGAACCATGTCTATATTGTGGTCATCAATGTCCTTTGATAATGTTTCCATGAAAGTAGGTATCTCACATAAGTCATCATTATTGAAAACTTTTTCATCATAAAAATAATTTATTTTCTTGAAAAATGATAAAAAAATTAATATTTAATGAATCATGAACATAATTTTTTAATTAATTTCCATGATAAAATTGTCATATGTGTATCCTAATCTATTCAGATATACTAATATCATTCTAAATTCATCATTTTTAACACTAATATTACTAATAAATCATTTATATCTGAACATAAGAACTCAAAATTTAATATAATTAATATCCCATATATGTATATTAAATAACTAAAAAATGTGAAATTGATGTAGAGACTGGGTTTTTGGTCTTTTGTTCTCAAAAAATTAATTTCTTTAATAAGCACCAATACACCAATATTTTGAACTTCACTTTTATTGTCCTGATTTTTGGTATAAAGTGTACATCTATTAATGTCATACCGATACCATGTTATCACATTTAAAATTGGGTCATCCACTAACCATTTGAATGTTTATAATGCATCATATATACTATGAATGGTCTATTTAAACCATGGAAAAAGTTTTCTTATTATAATTCAGTACCCACATATATTTATTTTTTAGATAACATTTTCTTATTACATTGATATGAAATGTTATATATAACTGAGTTTTATCTGTGTTATTAAAGATGTCAAAATGTGCATGTATTATTTTCTCACCTATTAGTGACTTTATTTTCAATCCAAAAATCATATTTTCCCCAAAATTGAATCATTCATGGATAGATAAAGGAAAAATAATGTGATCCACTATAGAGAAGTAGTTTGTAAAATATAGTATTATCTATTTATAAATATACTTCTCAACAATGGATGATTCGGTTAAATGTGAATTATTATTATACCCCTTAAATATTTTCATATACCTTTTGAAAGGATACATCCAACATAAGTATGAAAGTCCACATAATTTTATTTTTCACACTAAATAAACCTTTAAATATACCATGATATCAAAAAAGGTAGTGGAAATTACATTTCTAGTTTAAAAAGTATATTGAATGATTCATTATCCAAAATTTTCAATGAATTCAAATCAATTACTTTGTTACAAATGGAATTGAAAAAATAACACACCTTTATGATAGTAAATATAACATATATGGGTAATATTCTATGTGATACAATTGATAAGAGTTTCATCATAACATGATAGTCATGAGATTTGATTCATATTAACTTCAAATATTTTAATAACATAAATTTTTTTACATTTTAAGAATAACCTTGAGGTACCTTGATACCATGGAAAAACCGAAGAAACTGATTTTATCACTCTTTTATAATGTATAAAAATACATAAGAAAGTATGTTCATTTTATTTTAATAGTGGTAGATAACTATAAATGTATTCCCATTGATATTAAGTCCAATATTTCATTCAAACCATCCTTAGTATTTCCTTTAATATCTAACAATATTCCAATAAAACTTTTAAATATATTCTTCACAACATGTATCACATTAATGTAATGTTTGAGCTCATGATATCTCCAATATAGAAGATCAAAAGATATTGATCATTTCTTCCATATATTTTTTGAATTACCAGATATTTGTTACCTTGCAAATGTGACATCAATTTTTCACCCTCTCAAAATACTAATCTTTTGAAAAATTATTTTGAGTAATATAAAATTCTTATGAGCCTTTGAATATAATTTTTAATCTTCCATAATATTTATACATAGATACAAACCTTCGATGACCCATGTATAATATTTTTCTCTGATGTTATAGTTGATAACATGAAGTACCTTCTTTATAAATTGGGTAATATTTATTCCCCTTAACACTATATTAATTTTTTTTTACATATGCAAGGAATTAGTTTATAGTGAACATGATCATTGATAACAATTAAAAATATTCCTTTTTATAGGAATACTACACAATGATATCATAATCCCTAAGAGTTTCAAATCATCAGTGAATTGTGACAAGTAAACATCAATATTATTTCCAGGTTATTTTGGTTTATAAATCATTAAACTCAACATGATATATTTCTGTTTCATACAAAATTTAAGAGATAAGTTATAAATTTCCAACAAAATAGGCTATAGACTATGTTTTATACTAATGATTTGATACAGATTAATTCTATCTATGCACTATATAAGTATAAGATTTATAACATTATTTATGAATTTATAAAATTGTTTATAAATTTTATTCTATTGTAGATAATCAGATAGATAACATGATTTTACATCATATATTTTCCCATTTTTATTCCATATTAACCTTTTTATCTTTTGAATTTTTAAATAAACATTTTAAAAGAGGAATTATAGGAAGATACCAAATTTTATTAACAAGTGTCTTGGTACTTGGCATAATAGATATACCAATATGTGATTTTTTTTCAACTTATACCAAGATGTCCCACATTTAGGACACTCTAAAAGACCTTTTTATTTCTTCCTCTAATACACACAATCATTAGGGAAGACATGTATATTTTTATACCATAGTTCCATTGGGAATAATATTATTTTTTCATATTATAATTTAAATATGGTATTTCATTGTCTTCAGGAAGTATATATTTCAATAATTTTATAAATTCTTTAAAACTCTTACACTCCATCCTTTCATGGATTTCACGTTAATAAATCTTAACACTATTGATAAAAGCATAACTTTTGTACAACCTGGATATAATTTTTTCCACATCACTATATTGGTTCTTTATTGTTAGTTTTTTTATTAAGTGTTTCTACTTTAATATCATGAAATATTTCATCAAATTGATCAGGATTATCATCTTGAAAATCTCGATTATTATTAGATGTTGAATTCTACAAAATTTCACCCCACCAAATCCAAGAACTATAACTTATATTAAAACCATTAAAAATTAAATGATATTTTATTTATCTATTTCAAAACTTTCTCATATTTAAACAATTCATGAATGGATAGAAAAACAGGTCATTGTTTGGAACATTTTGTTTGAAAAATTCTAAAAAAGCATCAAACCCTTCCACATGTTCCTTATATAGTAATCCAAATATGATTCGTTATCACTTATAAAAAAATTTAAGTATTTGAATATAAGTTATTATATCTTGAAAATGTAAATGTAAATTTAATTTTATAAATAAAAAAAGAAAATAATAATTTATTAAAAATTATAATATTAATGATTAAAATAATGATAATAAAAAGACTTATAATAATACTAAAATTACTCATGCATTGTTGGAATTTTAATATTTTATACTATATATATATCTCTAAGATTATTAATTATTTTATAAATTACCAATTCATTAAATTTTCATAAATATTTATATAAATTCTAATATTAATAATATTTTCTAGTAATATTAATAAAAAGGGTAGTTGTGATGGGTTAAAGGCCCATACCTGGAAATTTATATTAACAAAAAGGGAAAAGAGAGTAAAGTTAAAGGAGTCATAGGAATGTATAGGTATCACCTCATACATTAGATTTAGTAATATTAATATTAATATCTAATGAATCTATAACCAAGTGGAAAATGATATTTCTTGGCATCCTAAAGACCTAGGACAAAATCCAGGAAGGTGTGAATTCCCGGGTTTCTATAGTAGAATTGTTTCAGGGCACTGTAACAGTATTATAGCAGTAGTGAAACTGTAGCAGTAGTGACACTATAGCGGTTGTGGAAACTATAGTAGGAACTAATGTGATGATGGTACTATAATATATACTGTAGCTGTTAGGGTACTGTAGTAGCACTATTCATCAAAGGGCCCTTTGGGCCAAAAAATGGGATTTTGGGTCTAGTATTTGGGCTTTCATACCCTTGGCCTTTTATCCATGTTCATGGGCCTTTGGGATATGTAATGGGTATCCCAATACCCAAACAGAAAGAGGTCTTTGCTTTCATAATAAAATGAGGCTTTGAACATAACTATTTTTTTGAAAATATTAATTATATTAACATAAATAATAATATTATTAATATTAATAGTAATATTAATACAAATAATATTAAAAATAATAATACTATTACTAATAGTGGCACTAATATTAATAATATCGATATAATATTTAATAATATTAACATTAAAATTAAAAATATTAACAAAAATATTAATATTAATATTATTTAGAAACAATGTAAATAATGGATTTGGAACACTAAATCCACAATCCTAAAAATTTTATTAAAAAAAACACACACACACACAGTACAAAAGGAGGGTTGCAAAGGACAAATTTCCCAACAATAATGAAATCCAATACTACTACAAATTTTTTTCCAATGAATCTACTTCTATACTATAAGAAACATTAGTAATAAACCTATCAAACCTATATATTCCATTATGAAATCAAATAGAAACATTAGTTGCTACAAACTCCATGAAAAATATCACCTCCCTGAGTTAAAACATCCATTATTAATGTAATTCAAACATAAAAATAGCATCCCATGCATCAATTCACATATGCTGTTGAAAAAATATATATCAACCATAAAACTAATGCACCAAACCACATCAATATTAAAAACCTATAGTAAAGAAAAAAGTGGCTATAATAGTTGACAAAAAACAATTACCACAATCAAAATAGAAACTGTAGAGTAATTTCTATGCATCCAACATAAAAAAGCTTCAATATTCCATTTATAAGTGCTCAAATTGTAAACCAATTTAAAATAAGGAATTCAAATGGAATGTCTACCAATCATATCACTAGTTTTAATTCCAAAGACTAAAATCCAAAATAAACATTAATCATCCAAACTCAAGCTTCAACTCTATAGAGAGCTCTGTGTAGTGCATCATTAATATATCCATGCATACTTTAAAAAACCCACATGAATTATAGGAAAAAATGAAAACAAGAAACTATGAAAATAAATCATTAAAATATAACCCCTAATATGAGTGGCCACATCATCTACTCAAAATTAATCATGCTCAAAATAGGAAACAAATATAATTAGATACCATCTAAGATAAATCCTCAAGAACACACTAAATTAGTGAAGAAATACAAAGCCCCCAAAACTAAAAATACAAGTCACTGAAGGATATAGAAAAAAATCCTCATTCCATCATGATATAATACAAGAAAAAATAGATTCATGTAAAAAAATATTCACCACAATTATTATTAAATACCAATTAAAACTACAACCATTGACTGCAAAAGAATACACAAACCAAATAAAATGGTTTCCAATTTTATGTGGGTGTATAAAAAACTAAACTGAATCATATCATAAAATATCTTGTCTAGAATGGTTTATTTAAAATATTTCCCATAAGAGGTCCTTATAATATAAATTTAGATTAATTTTTTCATTATCATTGATATGAGAGATCATGTGGCTTCTGAATCTAAAGTAATCATCAATAATGATCATAAACTCATTATATTTATCGGAATAAGATATATATTGATCTAAAATCCATTGATAAAAATCCTTAGATAAATAAGCATGAACTAGATGAACATCCTTTATTTTCTTATCCTCCTCCTTATGGGATAATATTGTATAGAATCAAGATAATGATCTTGTAACAATTATAATTTAAAAATCTGAACAATCCTTCTGAGGTTTTGTATTATTTAGTTGTAAATCATATAAACCTACAAAATCCAGAACCTTATTTTTTTTACCTTTAGTGGAACTGAGTTGTAATGTTTCTCCTCCCTCTAATTACTATCAGATTGATTACCTTTAAAAGACAATTTTAGAGATGTCAAGCTCATATGTGTTGTCTTCTTATACATTGGGATTCTGATATTCAAAATCCACTCCAATATTCACTGATTCATGTATTCCTATCACTTGATCTCTTAAATAACCCCTCATTTGGATTCAAATTAGATTCACCATGCCACATGACTAATGTCTCATATAGTGAGGGAACTTTGGCATGTGATTGTTCTATAGTGGAGGGAATAAAAACATACTCATTAATTGATATTTCTTTAATAGTTTTACCCTAAAAAATGTAATCATCTTTGGATCCCTCAGTATCATATATACTTACTATATAATCCCTCAATTCATCTCCACATTAGGGAACATAAACCCCCCCCCACTAAGGAAAGCCTGAAGTCTCTTATTATGGGGAATCCTTAGCTGGTGCTTGTACCCAAATTTCAACACTTGTAGAAGGAAATTGGCCATTCCCCAAGTTTACAATATCCCTAACTATAGATACCACTTTATTATCACCTTTATCCTTATCAATATCAAGGTTCTTAATGAATTTTTCAATAGAGCTACCTCATAGTTTATAAATTCACACGATTTAAATATATAACAATCATCAAATTTTTACCAAATGATCTAACACATAAAACAGAAAACTAGTATTCTCTCATATTTAATTTTAATTGGATTGTTATCATTAGTTATAGAAAGAGAATACTGATCATCCAATATTACAAAAAGGTCAAACTTCACTAGAATATGATTAAAATTACCATATCTATCATTTAAATTTTCCTTATAAAATTTAATTAGATCCATATTTAAGGATGCAAAATCCCATAATATCTTCAGATGCTAGTATATTCAATTCAAAGTGAACACCTAAATACAAATTTTTCCTCAAGTGTTCTTAAAATCAAAGGGATTAAAATGTGAATCCCACCCACAAATATGAAAAGTACATATCTTAGGAGATAATGAGCCAAAAACCTAGGCCCCAACTTCAAATAATTATATAGAAACGCAACATGGTATAAAATATGACCTATAGAAGTCATCTTATAGTCATAAAATCCCCAGATAGAGATTATAAACATATTGATATCACCAAGATTAAAACCTTATTTAACTTAAATAAGACAAGACTCACCATAATGGAGTTCTTTTATAACTCAAGACTCTCTAGAATCATTACCTAACAATCTTAAACATGAATAATATTTCCCTTATATTTATTCCACAAGAAATCCTTGATATTTATAAAATATCACCATTCAAAAGATTTATTAAACTAATTAACGACATGATTTCCATGTAATTCCTTAACCACATGCATAAAATAACACATAAACATGCACAAATATTCCTATATATAATATATATTATAATATAAACATATATTTGAGAGGAATAATTTAATATTTTTCATAAATATAATAATATTATTAATTTTAATATTAATAATTTAATATACATATAAATTAATTAAAACATAAATAAATAAACTTTATCATTTAAATTACCAAAAAATATTCAAAATCTAAATAATAAACGTATTGAAAATTAATTATAGAAATAATAATGTATTTTATAAGATAATATACAACTCTATAACAACAAGAATATCAAGTAACTTATATTGAAAAAATATAGATCAAAAGTTTTAAAAATTGACAAACAATAAGAATGAAATTATCAATGGAAGATCACTCAACAAATAAAAAACATCAATATTAGATAGGAATTACAATAAAGATTATATTAAATAAATTAATAAATAATATATATAGTAATGAATATTCATATATATATATTTGATTTTAAATAACTTATAATAAGAATAGTAAAAAAAAATTGGTTTATTTAGATGATACAACCTAAAAATATTCTAATCCACCAAATAAGGGAAGGTGATGATGATAAATGAATGATTATGGTGGAGGATGGTGATAAAAAAATGGTGTATAATGATAAAAATTAGTGGGGATGGTCACCCAAAAAGATAATGTTTAGGTTGAGATTAGAAATTATAGCTAGACCGAGAGAAAAACAAAAGCAAAAAACAAGGATTGACTTTTTTATATATTTTTAAGTGTTTTCTACATCAGTTATGTTAATAAAAAATGTAAAAAACTAGTTTTTGACATCAATTATTTTTTAAAAAAATTAAAAAAACCATGATAATGGTTTTAAAATTGGTTATAAAATACACGATGTTGAAAATATTTTTTTACCTCAGTTTTAGAAAACCAACATTAAAAAAGAGCTTCTTTAAACATTTTTCGTACTAGAGAATATGTATGAATGTCTATTCTCATAATTTTATTTGTTGTATTAATTATTTTATAGATAAAAACTATTTTTAAATGTAAATATGAAGTAAAAAAAGTTATAATATATTATATTTGACAGTTTAGGTTGATTGTTATGTGGTTAGATGAAAATTTTCAAAGAAAGAAGTATTATGTTTTTATTTTTTTGAGGAGAAAATGTCAAAAAATTATAAGAAAATATGCATTATAAATATGGTAAATCTCTTATAACGTTTAAAAAAAAACCAAAATAACTAAACCACATGAAAAAGAACCTCATATAAGATGGTTCATTTTCTCCCTTTGAGACGGGTCAGGTAATGTGGCGGGGTTAGTATTTTTTTAGTTGGGTTGACTAGACCCACCCACCCTAATTATAAATGGATTTTATAATATAAATTTTCACATTTTCATAAAATTTAATTCGGTATAATTATTTTTTTATGTGAAATAATTTTTATTGAATAATTTTTTTTAATATGAGATTGTTAAAAAAATATTTTCTTTTTATAGTATGATATTTAATGTATCATTATAATTAAATTATTTTTTATTTGTAAAAATTAAAACATTCATACATTAGTATGAATTATTATAAATTTTTTCCAACCCGAAATGAACCAACCTTTAAAAAACATTGACCAGGAATGTTGATTATTTTTATAAACCACTTGTTTGGGTGTTGAATGTGGGTTATTTTTTTCACTCATATAATATGGAATGGGTGATAATTTTAATCAAATTGAACTGACCATCCCCATTGCATACCCGTAACCACTTAGTATATTTCTAAAAGAAATAAATTCATTTAGTGAACTATAAATAATTGTATTCCCATTTATATAGTATGATATATCTATATTAGTGTTGAAATATATATTAATGTTTTATAATGACATACTTCTAAACATCGTAGATGATAAGAGAGTTGAATAGTTAATCAAATTCAGAGACAATATTTTTATATCATTTGAATGAATATAAATGCTTGTATGTGTCAATGGATTCATATAAAGGGAAATAATATACTAAATTTATATATATAAAAAATAAAAAGTCAAATTTATAGGACGATACATGGAAAAACTCCCAATTTTATGATGGTCTACATTTATGACTGAGGGTAAAAGTACTATAGTTATATGATTGAGGAAAAGGTAAATAAAATTCTAAAACTCTTTCCAAGCATAAGAAACAAATAAATTAAAAAATAATAATAGTACAATACCAAATAGTTTATAATTTCTATAAAGTAAAACAAGTAATGAGAGGAAAAACATAAAACAAACATACTGAAAGTACATGATTCAAGGAAGACACCAAACATTACAGATGATTATCATTTGAAGTAAAGGAATATTTTTTCTATTGATTTATAAGAGTTCATTTATTCCTCAAGGGAGATCTTTCCTCATGTTGTTATGACCTCAATTTTATCAATTCCTCACAAATTATCCAACTTATATACTATAAAGTTTTCTTGGGGAAGAGAAAAAAATATTTCTTACACTTGTGAAGAATAAAAATGGGGAAAAATATTTTCAAATTAAGAAGAAGATAACTAAAAACATAATCCTTATTATAAATAAAATTCATTGGATTTTTATAATCAGTTTCAACCCTAAAATAAATAGATATATTACTTTTGGACCATTGGAAAGTATGTAAGAAAGTCAAGATCTCTATCTTCTAGGCATCTATGTAATTGGGATGAAAATTAGATTTTTCAAGGTGATAGTCCTAATGGAATAGTATAATCCCACCTAAGAGGGTGGGGGTGAATCAAGTGTAGAAAAATATTTTCCAACTTTGAAACATTCTTTTAAATTTTAACCACTTTGGTCTTTGAAATTATATTTCCAGTTAAGATAAATGGATATTTATTATTTATCTTAGAACACACACATATATGAAAAGAAATTTGTCACGAACCAACTTGGGTCGACCCTGAACCGGTCACCTGAGCCGGTCCGCGACATAGCCCGAGGGGCGTTCCCGGTCCCCACGGGCTGACAACTAGTGCCGAGCATCAAGATTTAATCGTTGGTAATGATTTTATCCCAAAAAAACCAGGATGAAAACAGAATAGAAACTAAACAAAAAAGACAAACACTAACAACAAAAATAAGATAAAAGCCACGCCACCAACGTACCTCCACATGACATCACAGGTCACCACACAAACAAAGGACTAACCTCGCTCCAACACTGAGCGACACAAACCAAGAAAACCTGAACAAAGGAACCTGCAACTGAAATGGTAAAAGATAGGCAGGAGTAGAAAAAGGTACTTAGTAGGTGAGCCCAACAACAAATCCCAAGGCACTGCCAATAAATAAAGTATTCACAAATCCAGGTTTGAACTACAATGTATAAAAGTATGCTCTCATAAATATTTCACTTGAAAAAAAAACACGAATCATTGCCCTTATTCATTTTCAAAAGTTATATTCCTTTCATTAGTGCAAATAGCGTTTTCAAATGAAGAGTAATGTTACATTTCAGATTTTACACAAAGAGAATAAAACATTTTCATTTGAAACCATTTTCAAGAAAATAAAAAAGTACCAAAAGGAAAAGTAGAAACCACACAGTAAGGGGTAATGCAGGTATAAAAAAAACAAATACTACATGGATCAATACTAACAACAGAAATCCAAAAGACATGGGTCAAACCTAGGAGCTCATGAAAAATCTAGAACATACCATACATGTGACTCATCCTGAAGGAATGCCTACTCTTGATGATGTCATAATTCCCTAACGCCCGGTATAGCCTTACCTGGCCTAACTGAGGGGCCCAATCCTCATAGAAGCAATAACTCAGTATTCCCCGGCTATGGGGCCACTAGCCAGTGCATAATATAAACTAGTGCAATAATCGTTCTCCGAAGATTCACTTACTATGCCAGGTTCCCATGCCAAGTACTAAAAAGGGGGTGAGTCAAAAAATACTATTCAAGCAATTCAACAAATTCATCATCATCTTACACCATCAACACACACACAACAAAACACCCCCGAGTACCCAAAGGAACAAGACCCTCGCCTTTAAACCATTATCACACAGGGGAAGCCCCAAGCCAAGGTAACCCCCATCTTTCATCAACCAACAAGGTGAGTAAACATTCCAAGGAGGGTTTTCCGATGAAACCATTTTTATTTAAAGTTCCAACCGGGCCTCAAAAACCATTTAATATCAGACATTTCCAAAAGACGCAACACACACCATACCGTTGAAAACCAGAATCACACTTAGAACCTCATTTAAGAAACTCAAATCAGAATTTTAAAACTGAAACACATTGGTGTCACAAGTAAAACCATTCTCCAATATCCAAGCGCACCCACTTTCATCAAGAGCCAAATGGGCCTTTTATAACTTTTTGGAGGAACACTATTTCTCAAATGAAATCCAAACATTTACTCACGTGACAAAGGAAAACATTTTTCAACAAACAAGAACAACACTTAATGTTTTCAAAAATCAAGTTTAAAGGCCAAATGGGCATTTACTATATTCAAGGTTTTAAGAGAACACAATTTTCCACAAACATTACACCAGCCATTTTACACACACCCAAACCATTTCAAAACACACTTCAACATGACTTGAACATTTCATAAATAAACCATTCAGCAATATCATAAGAAAAACACAGAATAAAAATCCAAGAACAATACTTCCAGTGCAATGAAAGAAATAAACAACTTCCATTTTTAGCAGGTTACCACACTAAAAATAACTATTTAATACTACTTTAAATTTACTGAAAATCAATAAAAATGCAAGGAATAAATAAATTCTAAAATTTAAAGGCAAGTGCAGTGGGAGACCTACCTCAAATCACCAACCAAACTCGATGACGTAACACACCTCGCCCAGGTGTGTACGCACGCGCAAGCTGAAGACTGCTGCATTGCGGAATCATTCTGCCAACAAGCTGGAACAAACACCAAAACAACCAAAATAGCCAAAAAACTGATATAAAATAAACTCAAATAGATCCACGTCACAAAAATTACCTCGGTACAGAGATGCGCTCGACCTACAGGGTCGCGTGCCAGTCATAAGGGGCAGCAGGCTCAGGTACAGAGACAGTTAGGGGTTGTGTTCCAACCGTCAGGTGTGCCACTGGTCAGAGCAAGGCGACAGTGGTTGGCCAGACCGTGGAAGTCCGGAACGCGACTGGACAAAGGTGCGACGGTCGGGAAACGCAGCGCATGCGCGTCGGAGGAAGCCAGAGCGCCTAGAAAAAAGACGGGAGTGCCCAGGATGCTGGAATGGTGGCCAGAGGGCTTCTGGCTGGAGGCAGGGCTCACTGGTTCTCGGCCAGAGGTCGCCGGAGGGGGCTGAGATGCCAGAATGACGGGCGGAGGCCGCTGGACGGAGCGGGGGCTCATCGGAGGTGCTGGCCGGCGACGGGGGTACTGGGAACTGTGGGGGTCGCGCGGAGCAGCGTGAGGCGGATCCAGGGTGGTCGGGCCACGTGAGTGCGGGAGCGGGGAGCAGTGAGTGTCGGAGGCAGAACGGGGAGAGGGGGGGGGGGTGGGCTGCTGGGCGAGGAGGAGGGAGGGTCGGGGGCGACGGCTGGGCTAGGCGGAGGGAGTGCGGGGGGCGGCTGCTGGGCGAGGCAGAGGGAGCGACGGGGGTAGCTACTGTGCTTGGAGAAGGGAGGATCGGGGGTAGAGGAGAAAGGGGAGGGTGGTGTAGGTAGAAAGAAAGAAAAAATGGGAAAGGGGAAGGGGGGTAGTCGCGCTGCTAGGGTAGATTAGGGTTTAATTTTTTTTCATTTTAATAATAATACAATAATAATAATAATATAAATGATAATAACAATAGTAGTAATATAAATAACAATATAAATAATATAAATAATAAGAAATAGATAATAATAATAATAATAATAATAATAATAATAATAATATGAATACTAATAAAAAAACCAAATTCATTCATTTTAAAAAACACAGTCAATTGCACGGCTCGCGTGCCGCTGAGCACACTATTGAGCGAACAACACTTAGACCGTGCCACCCAGCACTAACCGCATATAGGGAAAATTGCATCCCTGCCACGCAGTTCTATAACCCGTGCGTAAGTCGCATTTCCATAAGTCGGGGTGTGACAAAAGTAAACAAGTAAAGTATAGAACATGTTTTTTTCAAGGTTTGTCCCCACTAGATTCATACTCCTTATTATTCTGAGGATGTAATAGTCATAGACTTTCTACTATAAATATTATCATAAATTTATAAGTGGATTGGGGAAGTTATCATCATAAACCCTCTCACAATACCACAAAGGTGAAAATGTTCACTATATTACAAAATTTTACAATAAAAACATCCCATTTCACTTCTATATATTGGAATCCCACTAGTTCTCAAACTTTTATCACTTGTTGAAGTAGATCAACAATCTATCTAGTATGTCCCTACATCTAAATTTTTTTATCTTCTCTCTAAACTTGAGTCTTCATATTCCTTTTAATATTCAGGGTCAAATCATGTAACTTGGTCTCAATTTTCAAAGAACAACTTCTAGTTTATATCTAAAATCTATTAGTTGAACACTATTGGATCAATATTCAAGGAACTTGAAAAACACCATATTTTTTATAGGAACTCCTGCATGTCGTCCATGCTCAATTATTATTAATGATTCATAGTCCATAAATTATTATCCAACGATTATAATATTAAGTGCACAACTTAAAAATATTTCATGGTAATAAAAGAACCGATCACTTGGGTCTTCTCTTTCTAACAACATGCAACACCTCATAGGTTTATTTATTATTCTTGTTCATCTTTTTTTGATTAAACTAACTAAGTCTAGTTGGATTCCTCTTCTTCTCTTATTAATAACCTAGAAGGTTTGATATTTTAATATAGGTTTAGGATCTCCAACTCGTCTTATTCCTTGAGTGGTTCTCTCTTGGTACCTAGTACTATAACACACTTGCAACGTATATCTCGCTCGAGTTATTTCTCTACCTTTGTCTTGAGATACTCACTTATTTTTCTTTTACATGCCAATATCATTTAATTTTTAGGGTCATTTTTATATTACCATAATTAGAAATATTATATGTTATAAATCTCAACTCAACAAATACATATATACATAATCTCCCCTATGATATCTTTTTTCTCTACTGATATCTCATTGTCTTTTACAAAAATAACACTTATTTTTTATTTATTCTCATTTTTTTCAAGCAGAATATATCTTAAATTTAAATTTAAAAGGATTGAGTTATTTTATCTCAATAATATAACACTAATTTAACAACATTTAATCAATCTTTAAGGTAGTATAAATATACAACAATGGATTATGGATTGGAACATGGAATTCTCAACATGAGAGTTCCAAAGTAAAACTTATACACATTACAACATGAATATATAAATATCAGAAATAATCATATAAGACTCATATTATTATCTATGTTGAATCATAATGTAATTTATTATATTTATAAAAATCAAGATACACACAGGAATCTTCACATTTCTTTTACATTTTTAGATTTATTAAATATATATTTTCCCTCATTTTGGGGAAAATAAAATCTTACCCTTCCATATCAGTTTCAACCCCATATAATCCAATCGGGATTATACCAAATCTCATTTTGTGATGCTAATAACATTTTAGATAAATATTATAATCATTATATTTGAATATTTATTTTGATAACATATAATGAGTTTCAAATATTCTCATTTAAAACTATTTTTTTTAGAAATAGCAATCTTATCACCCTATTCCCAATTTATCTTCCTTAGTCAATAGATTGAATCATGGATCATCTAAGCTTAATGATGTTTTTAGCATGAAATAATAGAATTAGGACTATCTCCAACCATTTACACTTTAGAATATTAATTATAGAATTTCCCTATTTTCACAAGGATGAAACCTTATGAGGTTTTTTGACCTCATGACGTAGTCACACTAGCCTTACAATGACATGTCCAAACTATGACACCCAGGAATGGGTGAGACAATAAGGTCTTGGGGGGGATCATTTGTTATTTTTTACAACTATATTTAACTTTAATTTAACATTTGTGACATATTAATGTCTCAATCCACCCATGTAATAAAATTCACTCCCTCCAGTATGCTATAAAGTAAAAAAGTAAAGAATAATGAATTTTACAAGGTTTTTCCCAAATGAGTGAACCAAATACTAACCATTATTAGGATTTTCTAGTCTCAAATTTTCCACTATAATTAATTTCTAATTAAAATGGTTTTTGAAGGTATTAAAATTTACCTACAATTTTATCCCACACTCATGTCACCCGAAAATATGATTATACTAATTATCACTAGTATCACAATATGGGATTTCTTGGAACTTGTCTATTCTGACCACCTCAACTCAGTGATCTTATTATTCAATACAATTAATTTTTTTTGTAAATGTATGTTGGTCTCTTGATAATATTATTTACTCAAAATACTTAGTGTGATCAATAACAATAACAAAATTTACTCGAATGATGTCCCCACTTTTATAGTTAAAATTTCTCTGATAAAATAGGGGAACTAATGGTCTCTAATTTGAAACTCACACCAAATTTATATCTCCAATTAAAAAAATTCAATATCTTTTGAAGATATCAGTGTTTTAATTTATTAAATAATATATAATACTTGGATTCAAAAGTTTACAACTATTTTAAGAAACTCATCTTTATTCCGGAGCTTCCCTTCATGAATATTGAGGTTTGAACATCCGGATTAACATCATAAAAATAGTTGAGACTACACAAAGTTAATGAGATGTCACTATGAATATTCCAATGAATGAAATTCCATATACTTCAATGTAATCTTATTCTAGTTTTTCTTCTAATTCATCCCAAATTAATATTCCATATCCTCTATTACTTTGAACATCACTAACATGAATCTTGTGCTTTTTTTTGTCTAAATCCATTTCACTTTCATGAAATTCAAACTTTATCTTGAAAAATATACTCCTAATCAGCTCAAATATTTAATATTTTTTTCTTATAATTGAAAAAAATAAATCACTATTAGTCTTTTGAAAAGTTAATGTTCATGAATTGAAGAGTGAAACACACATAAACTGATTAAATTTATGGATCTCCCTATATCAAAAACTCTTCATGTCTTCAATAACTCTAGATCGTATTAATTTTATTCTTATATTGTAATGATATTTCTGAAACCTCACAACCTTTCATCATAATAAACACATAATATGATCTAATGATCAGATCACATGAACTCTTATGATCCAGTAAACTTATGAAATCCTCTGTAACCAGTTATCTATAAATACAAACTTTATCCCAAATAAAAAACATTATTTTATATATATTTGAAATCAAATACAAAACCATTATAAAAATAGGGTAAATTTAATCTTCCCTTTATATTTTTTTTGGAAATGCAACTCTTTTCATCACTCAACACATTTTTATTTCCATTATATTATCACATTTCTCAAGGGGAAAAGTCTTGACACCACAATACTAGATAAGGAAATGTTTTTGAGATATTTTTATCTCTTAGTGATAAGAAATTATAGCCATGTGATTTTGATGTACTCCCACTAAATTCATCTTCATTATCCTCATTCATTATAATAACTCTATAATGATATTATTTTATTATAAAAAACATTGAAATACTTTTGAAAAATAGTTTCACTAATATACCAATTGAAAATATAATATAAGTTGTAGTGGTAGAAACTTCCCAATACTTTTATTATGTGTGTGGGGTGGGATGAACATGAAGTTTCAACACTAATTTATCCATTCTCTCTCTTAGAATCACTTTAGTGAAAATATTATAAATTTGATCCTTTTTTGAAATATTATACGAATTTATTTATCCAAAATAAAATTTCTCCTTTATGAAATGAAAACTGATATTTATATGTTTTAATTTGGAGTATTGTACAAGGTTCTTTGAAAGATAAATTGGATTTTGATTATCACAGAATTTTTTTAATGGATTTCTAACATTCAATTTAAAATTTTCAAGATAAAATTTAATAAAAATCATTTGAGTGGAACCAAGGGTTATATAAACCTATTTTGATTTTTTCAAATTCAATTTTATTGATATTTTTTCATTCCATTCCAAAAAATAGATTTTTTTCTCAAAAAGAATGATCCTTTAGATATTGATCTATGATCATTGAAGTCACCATCCCAATCCTCATTAATGAATATAAGTAATTTAGACTCATTAATTATTTAATACATCAAGGAAAACTTTTATATTCATTTTTCATAACTCAATATTCTATTATTATCCATCAAGTGTGATTTTTTAGGTCACTTTGATATATAGAACACAAACTGACTATGCACACATTATCTAACTAAGATGTGGTTAGATAGATTGAAATTATTATCAACTTCTATAAGTCTATTTGATTAAAAATTTTACCAAATTTATATTTAATTATATTTACTCCAAAATATATTGTAACACCTAAATATTTTATGATATAATTATTTTTAAGTTAATTTGATTTCTTTGATAGCTTTCTTTACATGCACAACCGAGTTTAAATGAACCACGATATACTATTAATATATTATTTGTTAAAATGAAAGTTATATAATATCAATTATATTGGATGGTATGAATAGAACTAAATAAATTATGAAAATTTATTGATTACATATGTATAAAAAGAATTAATTTTTTATTAATTGGTTAGAAGTGAAAAAAACCATTTGAATGTAAAAAGAGTTGTTTTTTTTTCTAAAAAACTATTTTTTATGCAGAAAATGTGTTTTTATATTAATATATCAAATTAATCTATATTTATGAATGATTTTAATTAAATGTGTGTATATTATATTCAATAAAATATTTTAATATTCATCTAATAGTTTTTACATGATAAGGAATGAATGTAAACTCAATTTTATGCTTAAAAATACATTTTTTTAAGAAAGATTTGGTTGCATTTTGTGTACTTATTTTAAAATGAATTTATAACACTTATAGAAATTAAATATTTTAAAATAGATTCTATATTTTTAATCATCATAATTAATATTATGTAATATGTTCAACATAATCATTGGTCATAACGAATATTAAAAATAGTAAAATTTTGTTACCATAGTTAGGTTTAAAAAGGGTTTAACAAAGGTTAATCTAAGAGATAAGTTTAAAATATCACAAAAAATTGATTAAATTTTCTTTTATGATGTTATTTATACCTTAAAATTATTATATTATATGATTTATCATTTTGAATCTACTTGAATTGAGTAATATAATAATATATTTTATTATTTTGAAAAATTACAAGTGTGTATTCTACCCCCTATAAAAGGATACCACCTATACTATCTTAATAACACTTTTTGAGACTTAAAATTAATAAAATTTATTCCATAATACCTTTATAAAATCCCTCCCCATGCCCCGAGGTCCTTTTTTGATCATAATATCATCCTTTTAAGGCTTAAGGTGTAAGCCCAACGAGGTTTCACAACAAAGAGTTATAACTATTAACCAAGTACTTTCAATTTTATTTTTTATTATACCTCCTATAAATCTATGTAATTCATTATGAAATAATTAATTAAGTTTATTAAATATATTTAATTTTTATTATGATTATGGATCATCTATTTTCCACCTCCTTTCCATCAAATGAGAAATGACTGAATATTAACTTTTTATTAAAGAAGGACATACAACATAAAAAGAAGAAAAGAATCTACTACAACTCAGGGGGAAGAAATGATGGATACCAAGAGAATCACCCTTAATGATTAGCTAACAATTATTAGGGAAGGATCCCAAACTAGTGTATAAAACCAATCTATATCCCGGACTCCATTTCCAGGCTAATGCATCGGCCACAAAATTCCCTTATCTCTAGGTATGAGTAATATGAATACCCTGAATGAAAATTATTCTATATTTACTAACTAGACAATCATAAAATGGGAAATGAATTTATCACCTGTGTTCACATGTGGACAACCTCCTCCACATAGTGATATGATTCATTTTCCATAACCATTATTCATGGTTGGTTATTATGATGGATTTAATGATTATGTATGATATTTATGACATAATTATTCTTATAGAATTATAATATCTTATTTACATTCTTATATTTTCATTCATTGTAAAATTATAACTTTTCTCATGCATACTTGTAGACTACCACCTCCATGCAGTGATGTGAATCATTTTTCATCACTGATTTAAATGAATAATTATAAAAATGTATATCATGAATAAATATTATTCTTATTTAATGATTAATATCATATAGATGATAAAACCATAACTAAGGTTCAAGTATAAGAACCATAAAATTGAAGCATGCATGAAAAATAGATGAGTTTTCATTTGAATATACATTTTAATGAATAAATTTTTAATAAAAGGATAACTGAAAATTATAAAGTAATGATACATATTAATTTATGTATGAATATGGTTTTTGAATATATTTATAATAAATATATATTTATTATATAGATTATTTGAATGCATATGAAGTAATATAGAACTCATGGTAAGAGTTTTTTGTGACAATATCAATTATTTTTGAGATTATCTATGCTAAATTTATACTGAGGGAAATTATATGGATCACAACATTTAAACCCTACATATTTTATTCTCCGATAGCTATTTATAAAGTTTTTATATATTATTAGAATTTTTATCTCTTTGTTACGTAAAATGATCAATAAATTTTTTTAAAGAACAAACTAACTTATTTATTTTTGCTCAACAAAATTTTTCTTACATGTTAATACTCTTAAAAGTTGTTTTATAAAAGTTCTTACCTATAATTTTTTTAAAATTTCATTTTCACTACCTTTAAATTTATTTATAATGTTTTAAAAATGAATATTTTTAAATAATTTTTTCTTCTGAACAAGTCATATTTGACTATTTATAAAGGTGTGAAAGGAATGTTTTCTTTTAGTATATACGCAAAAATATATTTTTCCATTACCATAACCATTCTTTTCGTTGAATATTCCTTTACATGTTTACTTGGTTATTTTCAAAGAAAATTATTTTCTAAATATTCTGGGGATTTTTGGTAAAAATGTTATCAAAATAAAGGGATACTTTACAATGTTTTAAAAGAAACGTTTAAATAATCTTTTGAAGGTTTTTTCATCAATATCAACATCCTTTAATGATTGTTATACTTCATTGGGGATATGATTTTATGATTCCAACCACTTTATTTCTTTTTATGTATTGTGATGATAATGATTTAAGTATGATTTTATGAAACCCATTTCTTTCCCATGATTTAATTAAGTTATGATGAAACCTTTATGAAAACCGTTTATTTTCCATGGGTTGTGCTGTGATGAAATGATGAAATGTTTATGAATCTGGTTTCCTTTCCATAGGTTATGATACGATGAAATTATTAATGTTTTATGATCTTGTGGGATATATATATATATATAGTTTTCATTATGTGATTGGTGGGTCTAAAATTATATATACCTCTAATGCATTAGGTAAAGATAGATATTTCATGAGATAATAAGGCCTTAAATTGGGAGTAAACCTAGTTTAGTAAGGGACTCCATCCACTATGATAGTCTTGAGAGTGAACCTTGACTAAGGGAAAATGGAATTTTGAGTTAACTCAATCCACTATGATAACCTTGGTAGTTATCATTGACTAAGGAAATTATTTTATATTATTATGTGTATTCCAACAACTATGTCTTATGTCTTATGATATGAACTCATCGCTCTAGATTGATTATTGACAATTATAAAAACTTATGAATTATTTCCTTTTTATAACAAATTTTTATTCCATGATTCATGATTAATGATATTTGACCAATTGGTTATGATTATTATAAGTTATAATCATGTTCTCATGCCCTTATTCTTAACTTATACTCACTTATGATCATTGATTAATATCTATTATGTTTACCCTTACTGATAATTTAAGCTCATCCTTTCTTATATTTCATTTACCCTAGGCATGAATAAAGGTTTTATGTAGGGTATGACTAAGAATTTCACTATTTTATAAGATCATTGTGGGATATTTTGAAGATATTTCATGAAATAAGTCGATTTATGTATCTAGTCTCAAAAAACTCTAAAACTTTATGGTTTTGGGGAGTTTTTTATTATGATATGTATTGAATATTCTTCTGAAATTATTTAATATATATGTATAAAATTCTTGGGTCTCCTTAGTTGGTATCAAAGTAGGTTTTATTTATTTTTAGAGATAATGGTTAGAAATATGTGTTGAAAACCTTTAGGTTAAGTCTAAGTATAATATAACATCATGAAGATTTGGTAAAGTATATATTTTTTTGGTTCTCCTAGAAAATACATCCCTATCTAGAAGATGGATAATAGATACATCTATGTCATATATTAAACCAAGGGTAAAAAATCTTAAAGGTCTTGATTATATATTAACTTGATTTTCATTGGTGAATAATGAGTTAGACTAAGACAACACACCTGGATACACACTCCTTGGTGATATTATTGGGTAAATTCAAATTTTATTTATGAAACATTATGAATGATTTGAATAGATGATAATCATGAATAAACTAGGTTAAAATTATGGTGTCATATATTGCAAAGAATGTGTTATGATTTATACATCCTATGATTGATTTTTCATGATTACATGATTACTCACTATGATTATTATTGACCACACTATGATTTTTAGTCTTAATCAATGGATGAAATAAGGTGGAACCATATTAAAGAGGAATACGATGGGTAATGAAATTATTGTACCCATAAGAAAACAAATTAAATGGGAGTTAGAATGAAAAATATTACCTTAATTTTCACCCTACCTCCCAATATATTAATAATAACTTGAATCGTGATGATATTCCAAACATCCAAATGAAGGAATAAATTGTTATTGAATCTTTTATGTGGAAGCATCCATATTCCTTTAGTGGTTCCGATAATAAATTAATTTCTAAATAATGTATCCATACCAATGAAAAGATATTTTCCATTATCTAGTGTTTAAAAGATGAATAATTGGTCGATAGTATAATTTTTTGAAGGTGAGGTTGATCAGTGGTGGAATCTTATCAAGGATATGAGGTAAGTGGTGGAAATTGACTCCATGGAATGAAAATATTTTAAGAAGGTATTTTTAATAAGTATTTCTCCAAACTTTTCACATGAAAATGGAAAGGGAATCTATGGAGCTAAATAATATGGATAATGAATTTATTAGTACCCATGAGAAAAATCTCATAAGACATTAAAGTTATGATTATGATTTTATCATCAATAATGAAACCAAAGTTGACAGATTCATTAATGTCTTAAGACCAATTATTCAAATGGAATTGGATATAAAATAATTTGATAGATATAAATAAATTATTTAATGTTCTATTATGTTGGAAATATAAATTGGAGACACTTAGTGTTCTCATGGGTTTGGGGACAAAAAAAATAAAGATGAAATTTCTAGGAAATTATAATAATAAAACCCAGAGAGGAAAGAAAATTAATTTTCATTTATGTAGTAATTGTATAATGAAGTATAGATGAAATTTATTTACTATGTTTGGTAAATTTTTTAACTATGAAAAATAATTCCATCTATTAAAAGAATTTAAAAGTGATGTAAAGAGGCCGGTCAATGAAAGGAGTGGTGAAAAAGATCAAATAAATATTCCACCCACAATCAAATAATATAACTGAATGGAATATGGAAATCATGTCAATTAGTGAAAAAATCATAATTTTAATTATGATAATAATCATCATCAACCTGGTAAGACTAGATACAATGGGAAATCTCATGCAATCACAACTACTGAAGTGGTTCGTGAGAAAAAACTGGTGAAAAGTATAATTAACATCCAATCTAGAATTGAAAATATCTTTTTTCTATTCTTAAACACCTGATATTTTATATCTAAATTTTTTTATATGGATATAATTTCAACACCCCAATGACTAGATGTTGAGATAGAAGTAAAAAATCATAATGTTATGATGATCACATCTCATGTCTATAACCCCTCTTTGCTAAAATTTTATAGGAATGTACTTTCTGAAAATATTTTAATTCTACCTCTAGTTTAATATTAAGTGATATTGTGAATGGGTTATATCTATTTATATAAATACCATATTAATTTTATAAGAAGGAAAGTCACATTTTATATTCCAAATCAACCTATTTTCATCTTCTGTTTTGAGGATAAATATAAACTACCAATGGAAGTTACTTCCAGTGTATGTGTACCACTACCTATTCATGAGGGATATTTATATCAAATGGTTGGAAAAAAACTCAAAATTTAAGATATGATTATTTTTCAAGATTATGATGATGTATTTCTTGAATACTTTCCTAGTCTTCTCCTAAAAAATAAAGTTGACTTTTGAATAGATTTCATACCTAGTATTACACCTATTTTAAAGACTCTATATAGAATGGACCCAATTGAGTTATAGGAATTAAAGAATAAACTGTAGGAGAATATTGATAAGGTCTTAATATTCCCTAGTACATCACTATGGGGTGAACCTATCTTTTTGTTAAGATGAAAGATGATTCACCATGTCTTTGCATTGGTTATCTATAAGTTAACAAGATCAATATCAATAAAAAGTATTATCTACCCTATATTGTTGACTTTTTTGATCAACTATGTGGAGATAAATACATTTACAAGATTGAACTTTGTTCTTGATATCATCAAGTTTGGATCGACAAGGTGGATACATCCAGTACAACCTTCCATAAAATGTTTTTCAATTATTAATTTAAAGTGATTCTATTAGGACTTTCCAATTCCATTGTTATCTTCATGGATATAATGAATTAAATATTTAGATATTACTTTTTTCAGTTTTTGTTATTATTTATAGATGATATTAATATATATCTAAAGATCAAGGAAGAGTTTGAAGATAATTTTATAATTATACTAAAGACCCCAAGGAAGGATAAGTTTTATACTAAATTTACAAAGTGGGAATTTTGGTTTGAGAAAGTTTTAAATCTTGGGTTATATAATCTCAAGTGAGGGTATATCGTTGGATCATTCAAAGACAAAATTTATTGAAAAATATCCTAGAAAACCATGGTAATTATGATCCACTATTTTATTAGGTTGAAATTATACTAATAAAACTTTGTGATAGATTTATCACAACTATCTAATCTAATAACCAAGTTGACTCGGAAGAAAGCCAAGTTACTTTGGAAAAATAAATGTGAGGAAACTTTCAAGGAGTTAGAAAGAATGTTGGTTAGAAAAAATTTACTTACACCAACCTATAGTGGAGAAGGGTTTTTAATCTTCATAGATGCGTAAAATAAAGGAGTGTCATGTTTTATCATACATAATGATATGGTGATAACATATGCCTCATGCTAATTGAAAATTCATGATCATGATTACGTAACTCATGATTTAGTTTTGGAAATAGTAATTTTTGAACCAAAGATATATATGAATTATATTTATGGAAAATGGTGTGATATATATCATAATACTAAAATCTTAAAGTATATATTCATGTATAAAGAGTTGAATATGTACCAAAGTATATTGCTGGAGCTGATTAAATATTATGACTGCTCAGTATAATATCATCATGAGAAGGTGAACAAGGTGGATCATGCTCTATGATAGAAAGACCATGATAATTTTTCTATGATGGGAATTTAAAGATATCTAATGTATATTTATTTATATAATATGAATCTTGAAATAATGAGGAAAGATGATAGATCATATCTTTCTTGGATAATTGTTCAACCATCCATCCATGTGAGGATTTAAGAGGCATAGAAGGAGAATGTGGAACTATAGAATAATGTGAGAAATATTCTTGAGTTTAACCATTATTATAATGGAATAATAAGGTTTAGGAACTAAGTACATGTCTATAGTGTCCCAAATAACCCTTAAATGACTATCAAATCATTTTTATTATGAAAAACATAATCGTGATACAATTATGGATTTAAAGTATTAGTATCTTGGAAAAACTAGGCTCATAAAACACTTGTACATAATAAAGATTAAACATTATTTAAATTATTATTATTTATTCTTATAAATCTATCATGATCTACATAGTATATGTAATCACCTGAGGATATATATCAATGAAATGGGTGATCTAAAAGTTCAGTAAAAGAAAGAATATGGGACATGAATTAATATTACATGGGTGAAAATAATCCACATCATCATATAATAAGCATAGGATCATCATAATAACCATGAGGAAAAAATTTTATGAGGACATGGAATGTGTATTATGCATAATAATGAAACATAATAACATAGTGGTCAAATACCACACATGGTTGTGAGCAAAGCTATGTAACACCCGAGACTTTTATGTTATATAAATCATCAAAGGAATATTTTTCTACACAACACTTGCTTGGCTTGCTTTACACGCAATCGCGACCTTCCTCGATAGCTTGCGTCGTACGCAATACCGAGTTTCACTAAACAACAATATGCTATTAAAACTAGCCGTTATGAATAGTAATAACCACTTTTTGAAATTTTATAAATTTTATTTTTCAAAATGGACTTCATTTTTGGACTCAGAATATCGAAATTAGCCTAGGGTGAAATTTTGGTATTTTTCTGAAAACTTTCAATTTTTGATGAATAGTGAAACCACTAAGTGGTAGGTTAAAAACTGAATTTTGCATAAAACTTAATTTTACCGCTTCTGTGAATGTAATTTCAAAAATCCGACAGACACGGTTGATATCAGTAAGTAAAATGTGGTTCAATGAGATAAAAATAATTTTTTGGTGAATAGTAACTTTTTACTTTTTTTACCGCGGTTAATAGTAAATTGGGTAACTAAGGGTAAATATGATATTAATATTACCCTAAAACATGTCCTAATTCTATTGGAAAAGTGTAATTCGACCAAAAACAAACTTAGGAATAAAATATGACCATTTAGGCCCACTTGTATTAGATTAGGACATTTATTATTAATTTATTTAAAGAAGGGTTAAAATAGTTAAAATCAAAGTTTAATAAGTAAATCATTTTTACTATGGGGTTATACATAAGATAAATTCGACTATAAATATTCATTAGAAAGCTAAAAAGATTTCCTACATGATGGTATTTTATTTGTAATTTTTAGACATCAAATAATTTAATTTATTTATGACACAAAGATGATGCAGTAATTATCTTATTAATGAAATATTGACATAATTGATGTTATAAACACAAAAATAAATGTAATTTGAGACTTTTTATGAATTCCACTAATTTTCTAGGTTACTTTGATATATTAATGTTGATTTAATCAACTTGGTTCGAACATATAATTCTGTTATGACTTTCACAAAAATCATATATCAAATAGTGTCAAAATTGACACAAAATAGTTTTTAAATCAAATATTATATTATTAATTGTTATTGTATTCCTAAAAATCTAAGGTTTGGCCAAATGACTTAGATAAGGATATATATATTAATAAACAATTTGGGGTTCGTTTGGCATGTTATAGTAAGTTTATTAACCATATAGTGAAAGAAAACAAAAAGACATTGTAAAAGTTAAATTATTTAACTTAGTGTTAAATCTAATTGATAAGGTTAAAATAATATCCTAAACTTGTCTAAATTCTATTGGTTGATAGGATTTCGACCCATCCCCACTTTATCTTCGAAATAAGACCCTTTGGAACCATTATAAACCGATTTTGACTTTAATATAAAATAATATTTTGAGATATTCCTAAGGTGCCCCTCTCCTCCCTTATAAAAGGGCACCTCCTCCCCCTCCTCCTCACACCAAATTGAGCACTCAAGCTCGGCCAACCCCTACCCTTTTCTCCCCTACACTTCCCTAGAATAGTCCTAGAGGTCCTGGTCTTCTCCAAAGACCACTCTTAGTTCCTTAAGTGGAGGATTCAAAGAGGCGTTACAAAGAAGAGGTAATATCCATTACCGATCTTTTCAATTTCTTTCTTCTTCAACTTCTTCTTCTTTAGTTGTTTCATGATGAAGTAATAACATCAGTATTACTTAAATACTGATATGTTATTATAAATATGAAACAACCCTAATTCACCTTCTATCCATCCTACGGAAAAATGAAATCACCGCGCGTGCGTACGTACGGAATACCCTCTCCACGCCGTGGTGTAATCTATATTCCACCATCACTTTACAAGGATGGGTATAATGGTGTAATGAGTAACTATTTATGATTATTATAAAGTAATATTGATACTGAAATAATATATATATACTCCAATACATTTCCACGATCATAGGAACGATATCATCACTCGTGCGTACGTACGGAATACCGTCTCCACGATGTGATGCGACTCGTTCTACATGATCATCATTACATAGTAATTATATAAATGAATTGAATGAATAAATATGATATATGTTACACTAATACCATTATGGATATAAGGTATCTATATCCTTGAAAGAAGAATAAGAATTTATTCGGCAAAACACGCATAAGAACAAAAGGCAATAAAGACCCGAGTAACAAGTAACAATGAAATATTACTAACAAGAAGCTAAGAATATGACCATATATGATATCATATCAATATGTATGATTCTGGAATAAGTTAATAACATTATTTAAACCATTATACAGGAGCTTCGGACACATACAAGGCAAATCGGACCTAAGGTAAGGGAAATATCACAATCTCATTTTTATCCGAGATTGTTTATTCGTAAGTATTTACTGGGGTGTATTTTATCATCCACATCCATGTTCCCTCAATATGTAATATTGTTTCCATCCACTTGAAATTGTTTAAATCCAATTTTACCTTTAGGTGAGTTTTTAGTAAAAAATATGAAAGGAATCTTTTTTCCGTACGAGGTACTTTTTGACTTTTCCGACAAAAGTACGAAGAATGTTTTTTTTAACTTATACGGCAAGAATGGATTTTTAAAACATTATTTCCAAGAAGCTTCCTTTACAAGTTTTCAAGTTTATTTTTAATCAACTTATTTTAGTTTAAAGTTGTATGACATGTTATGAAAGGAAAAATGTTTTTGAAGAAGAAAGGATATTTTCCTCAAGAATTCAATTCAAGTGTTTTATCAAAATTATTTTCCATCTAAGATAATAAAGGGTTCTGTTTCTATCCATATTTTTACATTGGTTTGAATATGTTGTGATGGAATTATGTTTATGAATTCCTTTATCATATATGAATTGATTTATGATGTCATGATGTTTCAAGAATCCCATTTTTGTTACATGTGTTATGCGATGATGCATGTTTTATGATTATGTGGCACACATAAGAAAGGATTCATTATAAGATGGGTGGGACCTATATCTCCCTCCAATGCATTGGGTAATGATTTTATATCTCATGAGATAGACATGACTGGAACGGAAGGTTATTTCGGTTCAGTGATACAGGACTGAAACGAGGAGTGAACTCGGTTCAGAAAGGGACTTTGTCCACTAAGATAGTCTTGGCGATGAGTCATGACTAACAAGAAATGATTTTCCATGATTATGTGTGCATGCCACAAAGTTTCAAGTTTTATGTTATGATTTTGGGGATCTCATTTTCACTTCTATGATTTATTCCATGTTAAGATATTATGATCTCTTTTGCAGGTTTTGATTTTCATAAAGATATGATATGATTTTTATTTCCTTTATTTGCCCTTGCTGAGCATTTGAGCTCACCCTTTTATGTTTTCTTTTCCCCAGGTCAGGAAGATGGATATTAAGTAGAATATGCTAAAAGGGACCCTAGATATGATGAAATAAATGGGAGACACTGTAGAAGATTTATGAACCAGTTGTTTATGTTTCCCAGTTTCTAAAGACACTATACCTATACGGTCCTTTGTGGTTTTGTCATATGTTGTAATAAGTGTGCTTCAATTTTGAAGTATTAACAATGTATGTAAAGTGTGGGTCGTTATAGTTGGTATCAGAGGAAAGGTATAGTCAACCTTTGGAAACTAGGATGTGAAAGCCTTAGTAAGAACCCTAAGAATAAGTCTAAGCATAGAACACAATCTTAGAAATGGCCATGAATAACCTAGGATAAGACCATAAGCATGAAAATTTTATTCTTGAATTATGTGGTTTCCTATTATAATTAGTGTTGCTCACACTATTCTTCTTGGTTTTAGTCAATGGCTGGAACCCGAAGGAACCGTGTTAATGCGGAATGCGATGGGCAATGCAATGATTGTCCCCCTGAGCAACCAAACGATATGGGAGCTGGAATGCAAAATCTTGTAGCCATGCTCACACAACTTTCTCAAGCTATGAATCATGCAGGATTTCCAAACGAGCAAAGGAGGGAGCAAAATTCTGTTGAATTCTTCATGAGGCAGCGTCCACCTTCTTTCAGCGGGTCTACTGATCCATTAGTTGCTGAACAATGGATTAGTACTACTGAAAAGATATTTTCAGTTCTTCAATGTTCTGAGCATGATAAAGTCATCCTAGCAGTGTATCGTTTGGAAGGAGATGCGGATCAATGGTGGAATCTTGTTAAGAATACGAGGCAAAGGGATGAAATTGAGTCTATGGAATGGGACGAGTTCAAGAACTTATTTTTCAATAAGTACTTCCCTCGTATTCTCCGAACAAAGATGGAGAAAGAGTTCCTTGAACTGAAGCAAAGGGATGATGAATCTGTTAGTACCTATGAAGCAAATTTTACAAGACTTGCAAGGTACGCTTCTGATATTATTATCCAACCTGAGAGTAAGATCGATCGATTCTTTAGTGGCTTAAAACCAAGTCTTCGAAGGGCGTTAGCCATAAGGGACTTCAATAGCTACGAGGAAATCGTTCGATGTGCTCTCAAAGTCGAGATGGAGATTGGAGTAACCCATCAGTCACATGGGTTTGATAAGAAGAGGAAGATGGAATTCAAAGAAAAATCTAAAGAGCACACGGAAAAGAAGATGAACTTTCCCTTATGCTCAAAGTGTGGAAAGAAACATGGAGGGAGTTGTCTTAAAGGGACAAGTAAATGTTTTAAATGTGGAAAGGAAGGTCATCGGGCATTTGAATGCCGTGATAATGGGAAGAAGATGTCTAATGATTCAAACAAAGGAAGGGATACACAGAATGATTCTACTACACTTCAATGTTTCAAGTGCAAGGAGATGGGGCATTATGCCAATCAATGCCCAAATCCAAGGGTTGATGATGATGGTCGACGTCAACAAAATCTTAAGGCTAAAGACAAAGGAAAGTCACATGCAATTTCTATCAGCGATGTGGAGTACGATAACGATGTGGTGAAAGGTACACTTACCATCCATTCTAAAGTAGCAAATGTTTTATTTGATTCTGGATCCACCCACTCTTTTATTTCTAAATAATTTTCTAAGGGTATCACCGTATTACCTCAACAATTAGATGTTGAGTTAGCTGTGACAACACCTAATGGCACATCAATCGCATCAAAAGTTTATAATTCTTCTCCGATCGAAGTTTGTGGGAAAGTGCTTCCTGCAAATCTTGTGATCCTTCCTTTAGTGGAATTTGATGTGATTCTTGGCATGGATTGGCTTTCTCTACATGGAGCTCATATCAATTGCCAAAGAAGGGAAGTCACATTTCATATTCCAGATCAACCTACGATCGTCTATCAATGCAAGGATGAACATAACCTTCCAGTGGAAATTTCTTCCATCTTATGGGTATTGATTCCACTAAATGAAGGTTATTTATCTCAAATGGTTGGTGAGAAACTCATGATTAAGAATATGCCCATTGTACGGGAGTTTGATGATGTCTTTCCGGAGGAATTACTGGGTCTTCCACCGAATCGTGAAGTTGAGTTTTCAATAGAACTCGTACCGGGTGCTTTGCCTATTTCAAAGACACCTTATAGAATGGCCCCAATTGAGTTGCAGGAATTGAAGAAGCAACTCCAAGAGAATCTTGATAAGGGATTCATACTCCCTAGTGCGTCACCTTGGGGAGCACCTGTTCTATTTGTTAAGAAGAAAGATGGATCAATGAGACTCTGCATTGATTATAGAGAACTTAACAAGATCACTATCAAGAACAAATATCCTCTCCCACGCATTGATGACTTATTTGACCAACTACGCGGAGCTCAATACTTTTCCAAGATTGATCTTCGTTCAGGGTATCATCAATTAAGGGTCAAAAGGGAGGATATACCAAAGACGGCTTTCCGTACAAGGTATGGACACTATGAATTTATAGTGATGCCATTTGGTCTTACTAATGCCCCTGCTATCTTCATGGATCTAATGAATAGAGTCTTTAGAGACTATCTTGATCAATTTGTGGTAGTCTTTATAGACGATATTCTTGTCTATTCAAAGAGCAAGGAAGAGCATGAAGATCACTTGAGAATTATATTGAAGACCCTGAGAAAAGAGAAGCTTTATGCCAAATTTACCAAGTGTGAATTTTGGCTTCAAAAAGTTTCATTTTTGGGTCATATAATCTCAAAAGAGGGGATATCTGTGGATCCAGCAAAAACAGAGGTTATCGAAAGATGGTCAAGACCAACAACAGTAACTGAGATCCGAAGTTTTCTTGGTTTGGCTGGATATTATCGACGTTTTGTAAAAGATTTTTCACGATTATCTAATCCACTCACCAAGTTGACTCGGAAAGGAGTTAAGTTTGTCTGGACAGTGGAATGTGAAGAGAATTTCAAGGAGTTGAAAAGAAGGTTATCCAGTGCACCTGTGCTCACACTGCCTTGTAGTGGAGAAAGGTTTGTGATCTACAGTGATGCATCCAAGAAGGGATTGGGGTGTGTTCTTATGCAAAATGATATGGTGATAGCTTATGCCTCACGACAGTTGAAAATCCATGAGCAAAATTACCAAACACATGATTTGGAGTTGGCTGCGGTAATCTTTGCATTAAAGATTTGGAGGCATTACCTTTATGGTGAAAGGTGTGATATTTATACTGATCATAAAAGTTTAAAGTATATTTTCACACAAAAGGAGTTGAATATGCGTCAAAGAAGATGGTTGGAGCTGATTAAGGATTATGACTGCTCAATCCATTACCACCCTGGGAAAGCAAACAAGGTGGCAGATGCATTAAGTCGACAAGACCATGCTAGTTTATCCATGATGAGGATCACAAAAGATCCAATATTTATGGATTTACAAAGGATGGATCTTGGAATTATAATGGAAGGGGAAAAATCTTATCTTTCTCAAATGAATGTTCAACCATCTATACATGTGAAGATTAAAGAGGCACAGAAAGAAGATGTCGAGTTACAAAAGAAGGTGAGAAATGTTCCTGAATTCAACCTTGATTGTGATGGGATAATAAAGATCAGGAATCGGGTTTGTGTTCCTCCCATCCCCGAATTAAAGAAAGAGCTGCTGGATGAGGCTCATAGTTCTTCATTCTCTATTCATCCTGGAAGCACGAAGATGTATAGGGACCTGAAAGAGTACTTCTGGTGGGATGGCATGAAAAGAGATGTTGCTGAATATGTCTCTCGATGCTTGGTTTGTCAACAAGTTAAAGCTGAGAGACAGAAGTCTAAGGGGATGTTACAACCATTACCCATACCCGAATGGAAATGGGAAAAAATCACTATGGACTTTGTCACAGGACTTCCTAAAACATCCAAAGGCAATAATGCTATTTGGGTCATAGTTGATCGTCTTACAAAGTCTGCACACTTCATTGCTATTAGAGAGGATTTCTCTCTAGATCAGCTTGCCAGGATATATGTAAAGGAAGTGGTAAGATTACATGGAGTACCACTTTCTATTATATCTGATCGGGATCCGAGATTTACCTCGAAGTTCTGGCGAAGTCTTCAGCATACTCTGGATACAGAGTTGAGTTTCAGCACTGCTTATCATCCCCAGACAGACGGTCAGTCTGAGAGAACAATTCAAACCCTAGAAGATATGTTGAGAGCTTGCTCTATGGATTTCAAAGGAGGTTGGGATCAACACCTACCTTTGGTGGAATTTTCTTATAATAACAGCTTTCACTCCAGTATTCAGATGGCTCCTTATGAAGCTCTCTATGGAAAGAAATGCAGGACTCCAACTTGCTGGGATGAAGTTGGGGAAAGAAAGCTATTAGGACCTGATCTCGTTGATGAAATGGCAGAAAAGGTCAGATCTATTCAACAACACATAAGAGCAGCTCAGAGTCGACAGAAAAGTTATGCCGACAACCGAAGAAAAGACCTAGAGTTTGAAGTGGGTGATAAAGTGTTCTTACGAATATCTCCCTGGAAGAGGGTTATGAGATTTGGAAAGAAGGGGAAGTTGAGCCCTAGATATATCGGTCCTTTTGAAATACTGGATCGTGTTGGGAAGGTAGCTTACCGATTGGCGCTTCCACCGAATCTCTCTCAAGTTCACGATGTGTTCCATGTATCTCTCCTGAGAAAGTACATACCAGATCCTTCACATGTACTCAGCTCAGAAGTTGTACCGCTGGAGAAAGATATTTCTTATGAAGAACAGCCGATAGAGATTCTGGATCGTAGCGAAAAAGTCCTACGAAACAAGACCACTCGATTGGTGAAAGTTTTATGGACGAACCACCAACTTGAAGAAGCTACATGGGAGCTTGAGGATTTGATGAGGGAGAAGTATCCTCATCTGTTTGTTACAAAGTGACAAATTTCGAGGGCGAAATTCTTTTTAAGGGGGGTAGAATGTAACACCCGAGACTTTTATGTTATATAAATCATCAAAGGAATATTTTTCTACACAACACTTGCTTGGCTTGCTTTACACGCAATCGCGACCTTCCTCGATAGCTTGCGTCGTACGCAATACCGAGTTTCACTAAACAACAATATGCTATTAAAACTAGCCGTTATGAATAGTAATAACCACTTTTTGAAATTTTATAAATTTTATTTTTCAAAATGGACTTCATTTTTGGACTCAGAATATTGAAATTATCCTAGGGTGAAATTTTGGTATTTTTCTGAAAACTTTCAATTTTTGATGAATAGTGAAACCACTAAGTGGTAGGTTAAAAACTGAATTTTGCATAAAACTTAATTTTACCGCTTCTGTGAATGGAATTTCAAAAATCCGACAGACACGGTTGATATCAGTAAGTAAAATGTGGTTCAATGAGATAAAAATAATTTTTTTGGTGAATAGTAACTTTTTACTTTTTTTACCGCGGTTAATAGTAAATTGGGTAACTAAGGGTAAATATGATATTAATATTACCCTAACACATGTCCTAATTCTATTGGAAAAGTGTAATTCGACCAAAAACAAACTTAGGAATAAAATATGACCATTTAGGCCCACTTGTATTAGATTAGGACATTTATTATTAATTTATTTAAAGAAGGGTTAAAATAGTTAAAATCAAAGTTTAATAAGTAAATCATTTTTACTATGGGGTTATACATAAGATAAATTCGACTATAAATATTCATTAGAAATCTAAAAAGATTTCCTACATGATGGTATTTTATTTGTAATTTTTAGACATCAAATAATTTAATTTATTTATGACACAAAGATGATGCAGTAATTATCTTATTAATGAAATATTGACATAATTGATGTTATAAACACAAAAATAAATGTAATTTGAGACTTTTTATGAATTACACTAATTTTCTAGGTTACTTTGATATATTAATGTTGATTTAATCAACTTGGTTCGAATATATAATTCTGTTATGACTTTCACAAAAATCATATATCAAATAGTGTCAAAATTGACACAAAATAGTTTTTAAATCAAATATTATATTATTA
Organism: Viscum album; assembly: GCA_963277665.1. Taxonomy (NCBI): domain Eukaryota; kingdom Viridiplantae; phylum Streptophyta; class Magnoliopsida; order Santalales; family Viscaceae; genus Viscum; species Viscum album. The sequence continues at coordinate 971,821,920 of OY728127.1, read as the reverse complement.
ATTGTTATTGTATTCCTAAAAATCTAAGGTTCGGCCAAATGACTTAGATAAGGATATATATATTAATAAACAATTTGGGGTTCGTTTGGCATGTTATAGTAAGTTTATTAACCATATAGTGAAAGAAAACAAAAAGACATTGTAAAAGTTAAATTATTTAACTTAGTGTTAAATCTAATTGATAAGGTTAAAATAATATCCTAAACTTGTCTAAATTCTATTGGTTGATAGGATTTCGACCCATCCCCACTTTATCTTCGAAATAAGACCCTTTTGAACCATTATAAACCGATTTTGACTTTAATATAAAATAATATTTTGAGATATTCCTAAGGTGCCCCTCTCCTCCCTTATAAAAGGGCACCTCCTCCCCCTCCTCCTCACACCAAATTGAGCACTCAAGCTCGGCCAACCCCTGCCCTTTTCTCCCCTCCACTTCCCTAGAATAGTCCTAGAGGTCCTGGTCTTCTCCAAAGACCACTCTTAGTTCCTTAAGTGGAGGATTCAAAGAGGCGTTACAAAGAAGAGGTAATATCCATTACCGATCTTTTCAATTTCTTTCTTCTTCAACTTCTTCTTCTTTAGTTGTTTCATGATGAAGTAATAACATCAGTATTACTTACATACTGATATGTTATTATAAATATGAAACAACCCTAATTCACCTTCTATCCATCCTACGGAAAAATGAAATCACCGCGCGTGCGTACATACGGAATACCGTCTCCACGCCGTGGTGTAATCTATATTCCACCATCACTTTACAAGGATGGGTATAATGGTGTAATGAGTAACTATTTATGATTATTATAAAGTAATATTGATACTGAAATAATATATATATACTCCAATACATTTCCACGATCATAGGAACGATATCATCACTCGTGCGTACGTACGGAATACCGTCTCCACGATGTGATGCGACTCGTTCTACATGATCATCATTACATAGTAATTATATAAATGAATTGAATGAATAAATATGATATATGTTACACTAATACCATTATGGATATAAGGTATCTATATCCTTGAAAGAAGAATAAGAATTTATTCGGCAAAACACGCATAAGAACAAAAGGCAATAAAGACCCGAGTAACAAGTAACAATGAAATATTACTAACAAGAAGCTAAGAATATGACCATATATGATATCATATCAATATGTATGATTCTGGAATAAGTCAATAACATTATTTAAACCATTATACAGGAGCTTCGGACACATACAAGGCAAATCGGACCTAAGGTAAGGGAAATATCACAATCTCATTTTTATCCGAGATTGTTTATTCGTAAGTATTTACTGGGGTGTATTTTATCATCCACATCCATGTTCCCTCAATATGTAATATTGTTTCCATCCACTTGCAATTTTTTAAATCCAATTTTACCTTTAGGTGAGTTTTTAGTAAAAAATATGAAAGGAATCTTTTTTCCGTACGAGGTACTTTTTGACTTTTCCGACAAAAGTACGAAGAATGTTTTTTTTAACTTATACGGCAAGAATGGATTTTTAAAACATTATTTCCAAGAAGCTTCCTTTACAAGTTTTCAAGTTTATTTTTAATCAACTTATTTTAGTTTAAAGTTGTATGACATGTTATGAAAGGAAAAATGTTTTTGAAGAAGAAAGGATATTTTCCTCAAGAATTCAATTCAAGTGTTTTATCAAAATTATTTTCCATCTAAGATAATAAAGGGTTCTGTTTCTATCCATATTTTTACATTGGTTTGACTATGTTGTGATGGAATTATGTTTATGAATTCCTTTATCATATATGAATTGATTTATGATGTCATGATGTTTCAAGAATCCCATTTTTGTTACATGTGTTATGCGATGATGCATGTTTTATGATTATGTGGCACACATAAGAAAGGATTCATTATAAGATGGGTGGGACCTATATCTCCCTCCAATGCATTGGGTAATGATTTTATATCTCATGAGATATACATGGCTGGAACGGAAGGTTATTTCGGTTCAGTGATACAGGACTGAAACGAGGAGTGAACTCGGTTCAGAAAGGGACTTTGTCCACTAAGATAGTCTTGGCGATGAGTCATGACTAACAAGAAATGATTTTCCATGATTATGTGTGCATGCCACAAAGTTTCAAGTTTTATGTTATGATTTTGGGGATCTCATTTTCACTTCTATGATTTATTCCATGTTAAGATATTATGATCTCTTTTGCAGGTTTTGATTTTCATAAAGATATGATATGATTTTTATTTCCTTTATTTGCCCTTGCTGAGCATTTGAGCTCACCCTTTTATGTTTTCTTTTCCCCAGGTCAGGAAGATGGATATTAAGTAGAATATGCTAAAAGGGACCCTAGATATGATGAAATAAATGGGAGACACTGTAGAAGATTTATGAACCAGTTGTTTATGTTTCCCAGTTTCTAAAGACACTATACCTATACGGTCCTTTGTGGTTTTGTCATATGTTGTAATAAGTGTGCTTCAATTTTGAAGTATTAACAATGTATGTAAAGTGTGGGTCGTTATAAGCTAGCATCATATTCATGCATAACATATGTGTATAAATTGAAACATCATAAATGTGAACAAATAGATCATCATGTTCACAAAAAACACACATAATATCATGAGATATACCATATTATCCAATAAATTTAAGTTCTATAAAATTGTTATCCCACCCATGACATCATAAAATGCTTATAATCACACATTCCACATGGAAGGATAACAATCATAGTCATAAAATAAACCTTGTATATGATTCAGTTTCGTAAAATATTTCACATATCATAATTCATGAAATTAAATTTAGGTTTCTTAAAATGAATAAGGGATATCATTATTTGGCATAAAATGAAAATTGTATACTTTTAAATCAGAAACAACTCAATAGGATTCAAGATACGTTTTGGAAATATAAGTCTTTTTGAAAAAGAATTGTAATTGGATTAGAAAACATTTTGGAAGGTAGAAACATGTATATACAAAAAATAAAAGAGAAATAATATTAATATGACATATTTTGGATATTATAGGAACTTTTATATTGAAATAAATGTGAAATAATAGATAACCCAAAAGAAAGAGTTTAGGTTTTGGAACCCCCTTACCTTAAATCCTGCTTTATTTTGTCATTTTTATGACTCCTAAATAATAAAATAGGTTAATTAAAACAATTAAATAGAATTTATTTACTACTATTTTACATTATTTATAAATTATAATCATTTTACTATATTTATTAATTCCCATAATTAAATAGAAATGTTTTGATATCATATTTTCCTTAAAAACGTCTCATTTTTCTTTGATTTAACTATTTTGTTCAAGGTCATTTATATATAAGTATAATTAATTATTGAAGATTAAAATAAATATATTTATACATTTACATATCATAAATAATTTATTATAACTTGGAATATTTTTAGTGATTAGAAAAGAATTGACAATGTCCTAGTTGGATATTAACCAACCGTTAACGAGACATTCTCCAAAGAGGAGGCCCAAGATGTATAATATATTCTTATATTAAGAATAACATTTTTATAATATATTAAAATTATAAATACCATATTATAATATTATATAATTGGTTTATTAAGTTTTTAATTAGAAAATATAAGGATGATATGAAATTATAAAATGGAAAATAAAGAAAAGGATGGAAGGAAATTACCTCTTTCTTAAAGTGGTTCCCTTTATACAACCCTCAAATTATTAAAATATAAGAGTTTTATTAATCTAGAACTTACCTAAGTATTTTAAGGGGATCAATATAGGATATTTGGGTATATTTTTGTCCTTTTTGAGTGAGGGATGAGTGGTTTTTCAAGGGGAGGGAGATGGGTTATTTATACTTGAGGTGAGGGGTATTTTTAGAATGAAATATTAAATAAAATACTATATCAAAGTTAAACATTATAATAGAATTTTTTGAAACTATAAATTATATATGAATTAAATGAAATGGTTTTAGGACTTTAAAATCATTTATAAACCAAATTGACTAATTTATTAAAATGGAAAGTGGAATAAATGAAAAAAATTTATTTTAAGTGAACAATTTTAACTTTAGATTTTGAAAAATACTTTTTAGGTTTGTAAATAAAGTTTATTATTTTTAAATTACCCATTTAACTTATTAAATTGGTTTTGGGATGAACTAACCAATTTTTTTATCTATTAAGACATTATTGTATCATCATTATGTCATAAAACATGCTATATTTGAAAAATTATATTCACATAAAATTGTCGTTTTTCAAAAAATTACCAAAAAACAAACCTTAAATTTTTTTGATTTGATGGTTTTAAAAATTAAATTAATTTTATAAACCTAATATTTTAAAATAGGTAATTTTAATTTTCAATATATTTTTTTTAATTTTTAAGAAATACCTTAAAATATATTTTATTAAAAAAATATGCTTATATATTCTTTAAGTTTTTAATCTTGCTATTTATTTTATGGAATTATAATATTTTAATTTACTTAAATTACTCTTCCTAAATATTATTTATAAGAAATTTTTATTATTTTAATGTTAAATTACTATTCTAATGGCCATGTTACTATTCCCAATGGTTAAATTACTATCAACAATGGTCAAGTTTCTATTACCAATTGATAAGTTACTATTAAAATGGCCATATTAATATTAAAATAGTCATATTACCTAATATAAATACTACTTCATTCCATAATTCATTATTCACCTCAATTTCTCTTAAGGTTCTACATTTTCATTTTCTAGAATGACATTTTCTTTACTAATATTTTGTTTCTTTTCCATAGTGCTGTTTATGGTGGTAATGATTTTAGAATATTGGGGTGATGTACATTTTACTATTGTAGTTTTTTTATATTTTCCCCCTTGAAATGTTTGTCATTTTCATGGTTTTAGTTGCTGACTATTATAATTATTTTCATTATTAAATAAAGTGTTGTTGATTTTACTATTTGTTTTATGTGTATAATACTATATAATATAATAAAACACACATTTATTTCAATAAAAACTATAATTTATAAAATCTGGGTTGTTATAGTGTCCCTACAATACTAGACTTGATTGAGTTGTTAGATAAAGCTAATAGGACATCACTCTCTATTAATCTCAGAATTATGAAGATGTATAGAGATTTGAAAGAGTATTTCTAGCAGGATAACATGAAAAGGGATATTGCATATCATTTAACTCAATTCATGGTATATTATTAAGTTAAGGATAAGATAAAAAATTATAATGGGGTGTTACAAATATTACCCATACCAGAATATAAATGGGAAAACATTACCATATATTTCATCATTAGATTCCCCAAAACATTTAAAGGGAATAATTCTATTTAGGTTGTAGTCAATTTCCTTAAAAAGTTAGCACAATTCATTACCATTAGATAATATTTATCTCTTGACTATATTTCTAGGATATAAATTGGTTATATTACATGGATTACCACTCTAAATTATATTTGATAAGGATTTGAGGCTTACCAAGAAGTTATAGAGAAGTATTCAGCAGGCTACGAATATAGAGTTGAAATTCATCACTGTATATCATCTTTATGTAGATGATTATTTAAGGAAAACCATTCAAAATTAATAATATATGTTTAGAGAATATTCTATGGATTTTAAATAAGGTTGGTATCAACAAATTTCTATGGTCAAATTTTATTACAATAATAGCTTTCATTCAGGCATTTAGATGGATCCTTATCAATCCTTATATAGTAGGAAGTATAAAACTATAATGTTTTGGGATGAATTTGGATACATAAAGCTATTTATGACTAATATAACTATGAAAATGGAATGGTTATAGATATTTGGCAGTGCATCTGAGCAACTCAAAGTTGATAAAAATGTTATGCTGGTGATTTTCAGTGAGATCTAGAGTTTAAAGTTGGTGATAATGTATTCATGAGAATATCTCATTAGAATAAGGTTATGATATTTAGAAATAAGGAAAAGTTTATCTTTATATATATCAGTCCATTTTATATTTTTGATCACATTGGGATGGTTTCTTATTGCTTTGTGCATATACTAAATCTCTCTCAAGTTCGTGATGTATTCCATGCGTGTATAACTAATCATTCACATATACCGAGCTCAGAGGCCATACCACTAGAGCATGATCTCTATTATGTGGAAAAACAATTGGAGATTTTGGATCAAATAGAGAAAGTGTTATGGAACAATAAAATTCACCTGGTCAAGTTTTTGTGGTGAAACCATAAATTTGAGGAAGCTACATGGGAAATCGAAGATGTGATGAGACAAACGTATCCTTAGTTGTTTGTATTAGAGTGATTTTTTTTAAAGAAGAAATTATTATAAGGTGTATATAATGTAACACCTAGAGATTTTATGATATAATATTCTTTAAATGAATTTTATTTCTTTTATAGCTTTCTTTACACGTAACATCGAGTTTAAATGAACCACAATATAATATTAATATATTACTATTTAATGTGATAGTTATAACCTAGCCATTGGATAAGAGAGTTTGAATAATACTAACTAAATCATGATAAATTATTTTTTAAATATTTAAAAAATGAATTAATTGGTTATTAATTGGTCATAAATGAAAATAAAATCATTGGAATTTAAAAATAGTTGTTTTTATAAAAAACTATTTTTATACACATAATTTGTTTTTATCTTAATAAATTAAATTTATCTCAATTTTTGAATGAATTTAATTAAATTTTTATAAAATATATTCAGTAAAATAGTTTAACATTCATATAATAGTTTTTACATGGAAAGGAATGAAGTTATACTCAAGTTTTTTTCTTAAAAATGAATTTTACTAAAAATAGTTTTGTTGAATTTTATGCACTTATTTTAAATTAATTTCCAAAAATTATAAAAATTGAATCTTATAAAATTAATGAAATATTTATAATTATTATAATTGATATTATTTAATAATTTTAGCTTATTTTTTGGTCATAATGAAAAGTAAAATAGTAAAATTTTTATTACCACATTTAGAGTTAAAAAGGGTTTACCAGGGGGGTTAACCTAAGAGATAAGGTTTAAAATAAAAAATTTATTTGATTTTATTTTATTATGGAATTTAAACCTTATAATTAATATATTCTAATATTTTTAATTTTTATCCACCTTACTTGAGTAATTCATTAATATATTTTAATCTTTTGAAAAATTTCAAGTGTGTCCTCTCCCACCATTATAAATGGATATCACATATCCTCTCTTCCTTATAGTTAATGATCCTACCAATACCTAAAATAATTAATTCCTAAAATTACTACACACATTATTTAGGTCCTGGTTTGATCATAACATCATCCTTTTAGGGCTTAAGGTGTAATCTAAAAGAGGTTTCTCAATAAAGTGGTATAACTCCTAACCGAGTACTTTCAATTTTATTTCTTATTTTACCTCATATAAATATGTGGTATCCCTTATGAAATAATTTATTATGTATATTAAATATACTTAATTTTTATTATGATTATGGATCATCCATTTAACACCTTATTTCCATTAAATAGGAAATAAAAGTATCGATCATGCTTATATGTGGACTAATGCCTCAATATAGTGTTATGATTCATTTTCCATCACCATCATTTATGGTTGGTTATTATGATGAATTTAATATTTATATATGATATTAATTAAATAATTATTCTTATTAAATTATAATATATTATCTACCTTCTTACATTTCCATTCATTAAAAAATGATAATGTCGTTCGTGCGTACATGTGGTCTGCCGCCGCTATGAAGCGATGTTACTCATTTTTCATCACTGATTTATATGAATAATTATAAATATTTATTGATGAATAAATATGATACTTGTTACTTGATTATTATTACATATATTATTAAACCATGACCAAGGTGAAATTACCAGTACCATCAAACTAAAACATAAATAGAAAACATACTACTTTTCACTTGAATGTTTATTTTAATGAATAAATTGTTAATAAAAGGATAATTAGAAATTATAATGGAATGATACATAATATGTTATAAATGAATATCATTCAATAATATATTAATAATAAATATATATTTATTATACATTATATTTTAATGTGTACATTCAAAGACATAATTTGGGGTAAGGGATTATGTTACAATATAAATTCTTTTTGGGATTGTCTATACTAAATTTCTATTAAGGGAAATTATATGGATTTTCAAATTTGAAATCTATCTATTTTCATATAATATATTTACTTATTATTTTTTATGTATTATCGTCATCTTCCTCTCTTTATCAATTAAAAATATTGAGAAAATTTTTTCACTGAAAAGAGAACCTTATTTCTTCTTTTGTTAAGGAAAATTTTCTTCCATGCTGATACTCTTAAAAATTATTTTATGGAATATCTTACATATAATTGAATTTTTCTAAAAAGTTAATTTTGAATAACTTTTAATTTATTTATAAAGTTTTAAATATTAGATTTTTAAATATTTTTTTTTCATAACAAGTTATTTTTTAATTTTTACAAAGTTGTAAAAGGAATGTTTTCTTTTAACGTATATGAAATGAATGAATTTACCCACTATCATGACAATTTTTTTCTTTGAAACATAATTTTTTAGTTTCCTTAGTTATTTTTAAATAAAAATATTTTCTCAATATTTTAGGTTTTTTAGTTAAAATTAAATCAAAATAAAATGATATTTTCTCATGTTTTCAAAGAAAAGTTTGAATGATATTTTTAAAGGTAATTTTCATCTATGTTAATATCCTTTAAAGATTATTGTGATTAACTAGGGATATGATTATATGATATTGTACACTTTATTTCTCTAGATGGATTATTATTATGATGATTTAAGGATGATTATATGAAACATATTTCTTTCCCATGGGTCAATTAAGTGATAATGGAACCTTTATAAAACCCATTACTTTTTTATGGGTTATGTAATGATGAAATTATGGAATGTTTATGAAACCAATTTAATTTACATGGGTTGTGATATGATGATATGATGAATGTTTTATGATATTATGGCACACATATGTATGATTTTTATTATGTGATGTGTGGGCCAAGAATTATATATCCCTCCTATGCAATGGGAAAAGATGGATATTTCGTGAGATAATAAGGACTAGAATGAGGAGTGAATCCAGTTTAGTAAGAGACTCTATCCACTATGATAGTCTTTAGAGTGAACCTTAACTATGTAAAATATGGAATCAGGAGTTAATCCAAACCACCATGATATCTATGGTAGTGATACTTGTCTATAGAATTGATTTTATATGATTATGTCTAAGACAAAAACTTATTTCCAATTATTATGATATGATCTCATAGATCATGACTAATTATTGATGATTTTTCACACCTACATTTTTTATGACAAAGAATTATGCTATGATTTATTATTAATGACATTTGACTAATTTGGAATCATTATTGTAAGTTAAATACATGTTTTCACACGATTATGTTTATCTTATGCTCACTTATGATCATTTATTGATATCTCTTATGTTTACCCTCACTAAGTATCTAAGATCACCCTTTATTATGTTTCCTTTCCCAGGTTATGAAAAAATGTTTTAAATATAGAATGTATAATAAGTGTACTATGTGAGAAGATATTTGTGGGATGTATTAAATATATTTAATGTAATAAGACGATCTAGGTATCTATTCTCCAAAAAATCTAAGACTTTATGGTTTTGGGGTATGTTTTATTATGATATATATTGAATATTTATCTAAAATGATGTAATATATATGTATGAAATTCTTAGGTCACAATATATATATAAATAGAAACTTCCTTTGAGTTTTCCATGTAAAAATTAATTAATATATCCTTAGAATAATTTTACCATTAAAGGAATATATAACTTAAATTTCTGATGACATATAGCCTTAGAAATAAATTCATCTCACTAAACATTGACATTTAAAAGTTCTCTTTCATTTATATTGATAACACCTTATATGCCTGATCATTTTAACTAGAAAATATTATATCATCAATGTAAACAACAACTAGTATAGTTATGGAACTTACCTCATTTACATATAAATTACTATCAACCTTTCCTTTATAAAAGTTCAATAAATTTATGAAACTATCACTTTTAGATCACCACACATGAGGGGCCTGCTTTAACCCATATAAATATTTCATGATTTTAGAAACCATACTACCATACACATTAATAATGAATCCCTAAAATTGTTTAATACAAACTTCTAGTTTAAATTATATATTCAATAATAAAGAACTTACATCCATTAGATAAACCATGTATTTTTGTTGAGTAGCAATAAGAAAAGAAATTTTCATGGTCTCAAGCCTTATAATAGGGTTTTATTTTCAAAATCAACACCTTACACCTATGAATATCATTTACAAACTAACCTTGATTTTTTTTGTGATACTTATCCATTTTTGTTGAGATCATTACTAAACAATTGTTTAGCTATGTTAAAATTATTTTCTTCTAGTATCAGAATAGGTTCTAAGGTATCATTCTTCTCAATTTGGTCTAACTATTTATGCCTGGAATTTAGCTATTATTATACTAATCTCCCTCAGATACTTATTGATGTTAAATTTGAGAGATAATTTCCATTTTATTCTTTATTATTATCTTTATCCCCATAAAAATTAGATATTTATAACTTCAGATGATATTACTTGGTTTGAACAACTTTTTTAACATCCATAAATTTATGTTTTTTTGGTACACCTTTATTCATCACTAGATTCATTGGAAATTTTTTGTTCAATATTAGATTCATTATTTCATTTCAATTTAATAAATATTTTGGAATATCCTCTCACGTATTCTATTAGTTCATTAGATTCACACTTTTCTTTATTTGTTGGATTAACCTTATTATATATCACTTTTAAATCACATAATTCTACAATTTTTTCTAATAATCTGTTATAAAACCTATAGCTTCTTTTGTTGGTTGATTAAACTAATAAAATTCATTCTCCTTATTTTTATCAAACTTTCCAAAGTTTGGATACTATAACTTAATTAGGAAAGGGCTTACAAATATTTTGAACTATTTCACCATCTGTTTCTTCTTGTACCACATATCATATGGGTAATTATTACTTCCAATGTTAGTATAAATCTATTCTGAACATGTACAACCATAAATATATATCTTCCTTTGAAAGTAAATTAGGTAGTTTAGACTATAAAATAATGGTCCTTCCTATTTCAAACAAACTTATATTTTTTTTCTTTTTGTAAACCCATTTTGTTGTGGGGTGTAGGGAGAAATTCATTAGTGTTTTACTCCATACTTTAGTAGATATTATTCCAAATAGTTATATATAAACTCTTTTCCATTATCCATTTATATCTTCTAGATATGTGCACAAAGTTCTTTTTTATATTTTATTTTATAAAACTTAAGTATTCCACAACATTACATTTGTGTTTCCTAAGTAAAAAACTTATCATCTGGGTTAATTAATCAATAAAAGTGATAGATTACAAATCAATTTTTTTTATTGATGCCTCATCAGTATATATGCATTAGAACATATAAGCTCAGTAGTTTTGGTTGATTTAATTTATACCCTATTATGTTTTCTTTTATTAATCTTCCATCTCTAACGTGTTTAAAAAATGATAGTTATTTATCTTTTAAGTTGAGGTAGATATCTCATATATTCTTCTTATTATATTTTTATCATGTTTTATTGGCCAAGATTACAAAGTCTTCTATTCCACAATTGATTTATGTTTTTACCATTATGAAACACGAGTTACTCTAATCTCTAATATAAAATATATTTCCTTTAGTTATTACTCAAGACACTTTTCTTCCATTATTTAAGAATTATATTATATAATATTTTATCCTAAAGATAAATTTATTTTTATCATTATACAATTGGATTATACTTAGTAAGTTATGTTTAATTCTAACAACAAATAATAATTCTATGGATTTTATTTTTGGTCATTTATGGTCGTTATTGAAATTTCTTTTGTTTTTAAAGAACTATCATTTTTGAAGGTGATAGATACTAAAATATGTTCTTAAAAGTTTCTCAAAATTTTAACATTACCTTTATATGAGAGGATAATACACTATCAAGAATCCTCTATTTCTCTTTACTATCATATTTCAATGCAACTTCAACTATCATATAATTTTAATCTATATTTTTTCCTTTATTATTTTCTATTTTTATGTGTGGAACCTATTTAGTAATATTTGTAATTAAATATTCCTCAAAGTGGATAGTTTGATAACATATACTATAGATTCCTTCTAAAAAGTTAAAAAAAATTTCTGTTGAAGAGTTTATAACTTATGATTCCTCCTTTTATGAGATGTTTCCTTTCATCTTATGATTATAATTTTCTAATATTTTAGAGTTTCTCCCCCTCAAGTCATGCCTTATTCTTATAATTGACATGTTGTTCCTAAAATTTTAGGCTTTCTGCCTATAATTTCTACAAAACCAACAACATCCTTCAAATATCCACCTTCATAATTGATAGAAGTTCTAATTATAGAATGTTTTTGGTAGGTCATAGGTAGATATGACTTAATAATTATTTTTAAATGAAGGGTATTACTTATATAAGTTGTTCTTAACTTCCATTGGTTTAATGAAAGTATTTACATTATTCTTCATAATATATACTTTGAAATTTTTAGTTGAGAAACCTGTTTTGTTATTTGAAATTGATTTATCTTCTTATTTAGTAGGAATAAATTTCGTCTATTTTTTTAAACCAAAATTTTCAATAGCTTGTGAAGATTTAGCTTTAACTTCCATGGCCTTATTGAAATCATTATTCAATTTTTTTAAATTTTTTTAAATCTTAAGAAACTTAGTCTTTCCCAATATATATTCCATTATAGATAACTTCTAATTTTTATCCTTTAAAATTTTATTTTGATCTCCCACATTCAACTTGAGGTTATTCATTTCCTCATTATATTCATTGTACTTTTTTGTGGGAATATTCTTTATTTTTAGTCTAATTTTATCTTTCTTTTTCAACAAATGATGTTCCTTCTTGAGTTTAGTATTTTTCTAAAAAAGGATTCAAGTTAGGATTTTAGCATGTGTTCTTAGTAATTTACTTCACCTTCTTACTATTATTTACTTGAGGTTTCCTCATGTTTAAAATGATATATTAAGTTAAAACATTTATCTGAATTTTTTTCATAAAATAATACAAATTTTTATGAGTCCTCCTCCTCTTCTTTTCTCAATAAAATCCACTTATTATTTCAAGAAAAATTACCTTTTCCTTTAAATAATTTTTGACCATCCTTTATGTTTTTATTACACTTATTATTATGAGTTTTTCATCAATCTCATATTCCCCATCTTCATTACCTTTCTTATTAGGGAAATTGATGAACAATTTCTCAACTCCACCTCACTCAAATAATTTCAACTGAAGCTAACCCTTGTAATTCCCTATACCTTTCTGAAAATTTTCAGAGATAAGATAAATTTTCCTCTTATTATTTTTATCCATATAATATTCATTTTATAATTCATTGGAATGTTCATATTATAATTCATTGAGTTCTAGTTACATCATTTCTTAAAAATAAATTTATTTCTTACCATTTTTCTTAAATTCTGGATCCTTCCACATTTAATATTCCTATAGGATGTTTTGAAGTTTTTGAAGAGAGAGATCATATATATCCTCCAAAGATAATAATTTTAGATGAAATATATTTGAGGAATTTCTCATTAACATTTTCACTAACTTTCTCACAATAATCGTGTTCATAATAGTGTCTCTAAATCCCCTGATATTACTGATGATTTAATTGACTCTTGTGAAATAATTATCTATGGTTTCCTCATAAACTATCCTTAAGTCTTCAAAATAAATTCTACAAATTTTAAGTTTTCTTTCATTAATTTTAAATTACCTTCAAATATACTTTCTAACTTATTCCAACTTTCCTTAGCTGATTTAAGTCCCATGAATTTAGTGTAAAATTTATCTAAAAAATACATGAGAATTGAATTAATTTCCTTACCATAAATTTATATAGTTATTTTTTCCACAAAAGTCATAAGCACATCCAGTTATCTTGATGGAAAACTAATTTTAAAAGTATCCACTAATTCTAATATAAGAGAGAGGATATTGGGTATCATCTAATTTTTACATCCTTTAATGTTTTTTCCATCAAAGGTTGGGATACCACAACTATTAAATGAGTTTAAATTATCCATGAAAAATAATTATATCTTATTTAGTGAACCTTGATTTGATACCAATTATGGTACTAAGTAATGTGAAAACCATTCGAGGGGGGGTGGTAATGTTGAATCATCAGTTCCTTTTTATAACTTCTTTTAACTTAATATTAATATCTATGAATTATGAAGGTCTCAATCCACTCTTGAAATAAAACTCCCCTTGTATGCTATAAAGTAAATAAAAATAAATTCACATGGATTTTTTCAAGGTTTAACCTCAATGAGGGAGCCTACACTTTATTGTTCTTGGGATGTATGAGTCATAGTTTTTACACTAATAAATTACCAATTACAATGGTTTGGGAAGGGATCAACCTTTACTCAAAAGTTCATCCCACACTTTTACCCCCCAATAAGATAATTATATTAGTTCCCACTAGAATAAAAATATAGACTTACATTTGATCCTTATAAATTTCAAATCAATATTTTATTAAAACTTTTCAATATCTATAACTTCAAATTCCTGGAACTTATATCTTTTGATTTTTTATCTTTTATCCACCTTATCTCAATTACCTTATTTTTCACCCCAATGAATTTTCTAATGAAATTAGGTCAGTCTCATGATAATTTTATCCAATAAAAAAAATAAGTGTGACAATTTTTTTACTTTAATTATGTTTCCACCTTTATATATAAGTATTCTATGATAAAAGAGGGGAACTCTTGAGCTCTAATTTGAAACTCCCACTCACTTCAAGACTCTGATCAATAAATTTCAGTATCTTCTAAAGATGTCAGAGTTTTAATTCATCAAATACTCCTCAAGAATAAATTTTAATAGTATTTAAATCTTTCAAAAAACTCATATTTATTCATGATATTAACTTTATGGATATCACCCTTTGAATGTACAACTCATCGTCATCAACATAGTTATGACTTACAAAGTTTATGTGAAGTCACTAGGAATATTTTGTTGAATGAACAAACATATAATTCAGTATACGATTCTTTAGATTATGAATCTTATTCAAATAAACTTAATCTATTGTATTATTCAGTACTTCAAATAACTCTGACATGGATTATGTGTTTTTAGTGTTCTAAATATATTCCACTTACATGGTATTCAAACTTTATTTTTTAGCATCCAATCCTAATCAGATCAACTTTTGATCATCATATATTAAAATCAATATAGATAAAATCAATATTGTGCTTATTCCAATTTGATGTTCATAACTTGAATAGAATAATGCACAACACCTAATTTAAATTCCATATCTCCCTCTAATAAAACTAGAACTATCCATGTATTCATGAACTTCTAGTTATCCAGAATTTTGGTCTTATCTTATAAAGATATTTTAGAAACCTCACATGATTTCATTACAATAAGAACATCATCCACATTTCTGATCAAATAACTTGAAATATAATCATCTAATGAACTTAAGAAATCCTACAGACTAAGTTATCTAGAAATACAATATTTTATATCCCAACTAAAAAAAATTCTTCCAAATTGTTTTAATGACAAATAAAACACCTTCATAAATCTAGGGGAACTTCACTAACCTTATAAGAACAAGTATCAACCTTATGATATAGTTATCCAAGAATTTGTTAAACAGACTCAACCTTATAAATACATTTTTGAACCTTATAATTCCATGTATGAACCTTACAACCCAATTTTACTAACCTTATGGGGAGTCTATCTAAACCTTATGACCTATGGTTGTCCCAACCTTATGATGTATATCTAAACCTTATGGCCTATGTTTTTTCCAACCTTAGGATATATGTATATACCTTAGTGATGTATTTATCAACCTTATATGATATAGACTCAACCTTATGATAATTCTAGGGCTTATCTAAATTCAAACATTCATCTAAGTGGGGTTTATCTCTAACTTTATAATTCAACATAACCAACACAACATGATGGATTATTCCACACATCATCTCTTCCACCCCCCATTTAAAATAGCTCTCAATTCATTAAAAATATGTCATAAATCTTCCCATGATATAAATTATTCCAAGAACTTACTAAACTATTTTATATAGAACTGTTATAGATTTAGAACTTGTCTTTTATTTGAGGATTAGTTATACAATAGTTTCATGTAAAGGAAAACCACCTAAATCTATCCATCCTGTAATTCAAGGGTAAGAAATTATTTATTTTTATTTACCTAATTAAATGGGTAGAATTATCATGTTCTTTGAGTGGATACATATTCCATCACCCATATTCAAAACATTTTAACTTTCCCAAAGAAATTATATTGACAAAATATATTATCCACAATACAAAAGGCACTTCAATATCCCTTATCGTATCTATTTTCAACACCAAATTCATGTCTAAGTTCGATGACTTTTCTATCCCACTTATTTAAAATAAATAAAAAGGTTATTTTAGGGCCTTATAACACTTATTAAAATTCCATGAATACAAGGGAAGATATTACAAGGGAGAAAACTTATCCTTTATTTTTTTTATTTTAAGAAAAATATCTTCTCCCATTTATGTTCCCCCCTTTATTGAAAGATTATATAAATTAAATTTGAGATAAGGGTGGAACCACATTATTTTTAGAAAATTTACATCTAATAATAAACTCTAAGTTTAACTAGGATAACCCAATATAGAAAAAAATAGTGAATAATCAAGACTACAAAGTTATCCACAAATATTCCTCAATGTGATACGAAATATAAAATTCACTTATTTTGGATTTTTTAATATATTTATCAAGAAATGAATAAAATTTCACTAAAATTGAACAAATAAATCAAAAAATTTCAAGAGGAATATTTCCCCCCATCAATTGGTTAGATAATCACCCCTTGATAATCATATAAAACACAAACCAAAATAGTTATGGGAGAATGAAAATAATACATCACATTGAAATTGTTGTAAGTTCAATCTATAATTATATATTTGGTAAGAAATAAATAAATATTGGGAAAATTTCTATTTTGATAACTCATCCTCATGGTATGATCTTCATACTTCACCATGTTTATTTCCAAGCATGTGTGATACAAGTTAGAACCTGATACTAATTATGAGATGAATACCAATTGAGATGTTCCAAGATGGATGATACTTCAAGTTTTATAGAAATTACATATTTGATCATTTAACATATTTCACCATTAACCTTAAATTCAATATTTTAAAAAGAACAATAACTAAAATATGGGAATAAGTTGGGAGTCTATTAGTACATTAATACAAGAAACAATGTTGAGTATTTTCTCTTAATATGGAAACTCCTTTTCTTGAAGCTATAAAATTTATAGTACTATTTTTTCTTTATTTATCCTTTATTTTATACTTTTAAACATATTTGGGAAGCATGTGATTATCTTTTTTTTTCAGCTGTATTCTTAGTTTGAATGGTACTATTTACTTGAGCTAGAAAGGCACATCCATCTTTTTCATCTCGATACATTTTCTTAGCCTCTTCCAACTGGGCCACCCATATTGTCAAGAACTATTTTGGAGTGTGTGTAATCATTATTATTATGTTTAGACTCTCTCTTTATAAATATTTATTATTATAAGGAGTAATTTATTCATTCCCTTTTTTTCCATCTGTCCAGGTAATATAGTCATACATTTTATAGCCACATGTCCCACATGGTTGTAACTTATACACACATATTTAACATCCTATAGGTTTTCCTTCTTTGAAAACCTGTCATGAAATTTTGAATTCTTCACTTAGAGTTTCAACCACCATGAAAATAATACTATCTGTTTCTTGTATTGACTCTTTTAGATTTTAGATTTCTCTATTATTTATTGATTTTCATGAAATATTGATGTAATACATGATGTGGCCTCTCATATGACAATATAAGTATCTTATTATATTATATGAAACACCATTTTCATCATATTTATTCATTAACTTTTTATAATATGCTCAATCAACTCTCTTATTTACTAATTTCTTTCCCAAAAACAAACATGCTTTCATTTAATTTATTTATTATTCAATCATAGAATTCTCCTTTTATCTGCTTAATAATTATGTTGGAATGGTACGTACCATCACTTTTAATAGCAATCGAAAAATATACTATAAAAATCGTAGAAGTTATCAAATTATTAAAATCTATTTTTCAATGATAGATTATTCTTGTTTTGTGAATCCTGAATTTACATAGAAGGTTTCCTTTGAATTTTAGCTCTTCTAACCTTGAGTTCAGGTATTCTTTGAATTTTACACACTAAAATGTTGTTCTAAAACTCAATAGACTTATATATAACCCTCTAATAGTATTATAAGTTTCCTAAAAACCTTTTTATTTTCAGTTTTGAAGTATTTAATCTAGATTTATATGCATGTATTTTTTTGTTCAAACTCTAGTTTTTTGGGCTCTATTTGGGGAGATTATATTTTAAAACATGATTATATTAACCCTTGATTATATGGTGTAAATATTTATCAGGGTTATAGGATACCATTTTCAAGATCTTTTTGAGGGTTGATCCTGATATAATTATAAGATCTCTATTCCACAGATATGATCCTTGTTAGAAGTAATTATTTATTTAGAAACACTAGTGTAAGTACGCATCTTCATAGTACATTGGGAATTTTTAACATGGGTTGACTCCAAAATTTTCAATTTTACATCAAGTTCAAGATAATTCATATTGAGTGTGTTATTTTAAATCTTTCAGTGATCTCAACCTCTCTTCCTAATCACTTTTCATCTTATAAATTTGATCTTCATGCAACTTTATACTTTCATTAAATGATATGTCAAGTTAAGTAAATATATTTAACATTAAGATATGTATCCTTGAAATTCAAATAGAATTTATGTAGATTTTCAAATGAAAAATTAACTTCTAAAAACACAAGCTTATCATAAGAGCTTATTTAAAAATTTTCATCACTAAAAGTGATTATATCATAAAAAAGTGAGGCAAATTCTTCTATAGATTTCACAATATTTGTGAGAGTGTTGCAACCACTCAAATTTTTGACTTCTTCTTCTTTCATAACAGCATTTTACTTTTATATCTATGATTTTTCATCATGAATTCCCATGATGTATAAAAATATATAAGTGAAAACCTCTATAGGTACCTTATTTCGGTAATCCTTGACTTCAGTATAAAAATCACATAGTAAATCATTAAAAATATATTCTTCACACATTGAAATTGATCTAGAGGAATAATTTTCAAAAGATTTATCAATACTCTTACCACTATGACTACCTTGAACTATTGGTTGTTCCTCTATCAGATTTTTTTCTTTCTTAACTTTTTGGCATCACTTTTCTTCCTATTTTTCATTATCTTGGTTGAAACCAATAAATTAGTACCAATAGTGATGGAAATAGATTCTTATATTCAAGGAACTTATAAAAACTCTTAAAATATTTACTTCATACAATAAAATTAAAAACACCATGGGTGTATAAATAGTAGATCCAATCAAAGTGAAACATGGATCCAATACCAATTGATATCCCCAGTGGATTGGTGTAGACACACTCGAGAGGGGAGAGTGGTAAATCAGGGGTGGTATATTTTTTTACCAAATTACAAATCTTATTTTAAAATTTATCCCATTTTATATTTTAACCTATTTTTTGTTTAAAAGAAAATTATATTTCTTATTTAACCTAACCCACACACCTATATTAAAATTAATTAAAGAATTAAAGTATGAAATGTGTATTTTTACAAGGTTCATCACCTCCCAGGAATCGTACTCCTTAGTGTTCTTGGGATATTAGTGTAATATATTGTTTACTATAAATATTTTAATCAATTTATAAGTGAATTAGAGAATTTATCTCACTACTACAATTTTGGGCTTTGAAGACCCCTGACACGGGTGACCGCCACTGGCGGTCACTGCACTTTGCCAAAAATAAGGGGCTTCGGCGCCCCCTGCCTCCTCCCTCGCCCTCGACCTAGCCCCCCCTCGTCACCTCCCTCCTCCGCCCTCCCCCATCGCCTCGCTGCGCACCCTCGCCACTCTACACCACTCGCCGCCCTCATTGCCCTCCACCCTCTACACTCATCAGCCTCCTCCATCCATGCGCCCTCTACCCTCTGACCTCCGGCTCTGGCCGCCCTCCGCCCTTTGGCCATCTTATGACCTTCCCTCTGTCCCCTCCAGCGTCCCTCTGGCCTCTGGCCTCCGCCCTCCGGCCTCTGCCCCCTATGTCTCCTACCCCTATTCCCTCTTGCCTCCCCCCTCACCCCCAACCTTGGACGACCCCCCACCCCGGACAACCCCCCCTCCCCCCCCCCCCCCCCGCACCCCAGACAGCCCCCCCTCACTGCCAGTTCCCCGTCCCCTCACCGCCTCCTCTCCTTTGGCTCCCCGCCTCCACCGCCTCCCGTCCCCTCCCTCGCCACACTACCTTTGGCTCCAGCTCCCCTTCGCTGGCTCTCCTCTCCCTCACAGCACCGCCTTCGGCTCCCCTCCCTTCCAAGTTTGTAGCGTAATCAGGTATGACATGGGATTTCACTTACATTATTATTTTATCAATGGTTCATAAACAGTTGATTAGTATTTATCTTAAATATAGTTGATTTGAAAAATGAAAATATAGTAAGTATTGTGTAAATGTTTGTTATACAGATATTATTATGGATAAGAGTTGTATTGATCTTCCAAATCGAACGTCTAGAGAATATTTCAATGGAATTATGCAGTTTATTGACTTCAACAGAGGATTTGAAAGTGACTATATTAGTTTTCAATGTAGAAAATGTGCAAAAAGATATCAATTCACATGAGATACTCTGAGGGAGCACCTGTTTTTTAAAGGATTTCTGAAAAATTATAATAGTGGGACTCATCATGGAGAAGAATATATTCTTTGTCAAAATACGGATGTAGTTCAGATGGATGTTGATGCAAGGATGAATGATCCAATGCATGAAATTCTTACTAAAATGGTACGTGGGTTTGATCCTGAAGGCATTGACATCCAGAATCTTGAGACTGGTGATATAAATCTTCACTCTAGTGCAGATCGTGATTCGAGGAGGTTTTATGAAGCACTTGATGATGCGAAAACAGAATTATATCATGGATGTACTTCTTACAATAAACTGTCATTTATCATGGAGTTGTTGCATTTGAATACTTTGAATAATTGGTCAGGCACATCATTCGAAATGCTTTTGGTGTTATTGAAAAAGGTTCTTCCTATCGACGCTAAGATTCCCGAGTCGTATTACCATGCTCATAAGTTGACAGAGAACTTAGGTTTTACATATGAGACCATAGATACATGTTCAAACAACTGTACGTTGTTTAGAAATGGAACTTTCTATTTGGATATTTGTATGGTTTGTGGTGCTTCCTGGTGGAAAGAGAACAGGGGAAATAAGACTCATCAAAGTAAGATTGCGATACAGGGGAAACCAATTACCGTAAATCAAATGCGTTACTTTCCCCTTAAACCGAGTTTGAAAAGATTTTTTATATCATCTAAAGTTTCTAATTTAATGAGATGGCATGTAGAAAGAGTTCATGAAAGTGATATGTTAACCCATCTGACAGACTCTCATGCATGGAAGGATTTTGATAAGAGACATCCAGACTTTTCTAAAGATGTTCGTAATGTCCTATTGGGATTGGAAGCATATGGTTTCAATCCATTCAAGTCTATGGTTGGTGCAACTCATAGCACATAGCCCGTGGTGTTGGTTCCATATAATCTTCCTCTGTGGCTTTGTATTAAGCAACAATTTATATTACTTTCCACTCTTATTGATGGACCTAAAATTTCAGGGGATAAGATTTATGTTTACCTTCAGCCATTTATTGTTGAGTTGAATGAATTTTGGGGCGATGGTGAGAAGACTTATGACTGTGAAATGAATGAAATGTTCAAACTGCAGGCTGCTTTACTGTGGACAATCAATGACTTCCCAGCTTATGAAAATTTTTCAGGCTGGAGTAATATAGGGGAATTTTCTTGCCCTTGTTGCAATAAAAGTAAAAGATCATTATGGCTTAAACATTCCAAAAAATGTGCATACATGGGTCACAAACGTTTTCTCCCCCCTCAGCACAGGTTTGGAAAGGACATAGTGGAATTTGATGGTTCTAGAGAGTTCAGCCCAACACCAAAGATTATGACAGGAGTCGAAATGTTATCACAGATTGAGGAAGAAAACATCCGCACGGTATATGAAATTAAAGATTTTGTGGCTCCTTCAGTACATAATATTCGTGTTTCAGGTAGGTAGCGCAGTCACAATTGGAAAAAGAAAAGTATTTTTTAGTCTTCTGTATTGGAAAACTAACATGCTGAGGCATAATTTTGATGTCATGCACATTGAAAAAATGGTTGTGATAACATATTGTGGACCATTTTAGGTGTCAGTGGAAAATCAAAGGACCATGTTAATGCATGCCATGATTTGGAAGAAATGGGTTTAAGGAAATAGTTTCATTTACAGTTAGATATTGGAAACGAGGCATATATGCTTGCTGCACAGTATACGATGACTAAAAAGGAGAAAGAGACATTTCTTTCCATTTTGAAGTTTCCCAAGGTGCCTGATGGTTACTCTTCTAATATTTCAAAGTGTGTGAATCTGACGAGCAAAACATTGCAAGGGTTGAGAAGTCACGACAATCACATACTACATCAGCAGTTGATTCCAATCGCAATTTTTGATTATTTATCCCCCAATGTTGTTCAGCCGTTGATTGAGATGAGTAATTTTTTTAGACAACTTTGTTTAAGAAATCAACGAATGAGTGACTTAAAAAGTTTGCAGGACTGAATTGTACTTACACTTTTTCACTTTGAGAAATTACCCCCCCCCCTCATTTTTTGATGTTATGGTTCACTTGACAGTGCACCTAAATGATGAATTAATGGCTGCTGGTCCTGTGCAATTCAGGTGGATGTATCCTATTGAGCGGTATTTGAGTACATTGAAAAGATTTTTACGCAACAGATCTTGTCCGGAGTAATAAATATCCAATGGTTATTTTATGGATGAGTGTACTACTTTTTGTGAAAAATATCTTATGGATGTTGAAATAAAATTAGATAAGCCCTCTCAGATTCATGATGGTCCAGTTGGAGAAGGAACCACATTTGATATGGACAACATCAAGTGGATACAAGCACATCGATATATCTTGTTCAATACTCCATCAGTTGCACCATTAATGCAGTAAGTATCTTATCAACGTGCTTGTATAACTTTTACTTGTTTTGTTTGCATAATTTGATCATTTAAGCATCGTGTTATCATTTACAGGAAACACATTAATGAGATAAAAGAAGGGATGTATTGTGTGACTGAGTTGCAAATTCAACAATCTCATTATGCGTCATTTCATGATTGGTTAAAGGATTATGTACGTATAAATTGATTTTCATTATGAGTGAAGAATTATACTAATTTATTTCTGCATATATCATTATTGAAATTTATAAATTATGTAGGTTCATAAGCTGAGGGAGTTAGGGGACCCCACGCTAATTGAAGAATTTATCCAACTGGTTGAAGGTCCATCTATAACAGCTCTTCATTATAAAGCTATTGATACTAATGGTTTTTGATTTCGCATTAAATATGTTGACGACAAAAGAGAAACACAAAACAGTGGAATTGGTTGTCCATTTTTTGATTTTGGTTATTAATATGGTCAATTTATAGACATCATTGAAGTTGTATACACACACAGTTTGAAGTACATATTGTTAAATTGTAATTGGGTTGATCTAGTGCGTGGATGTAAAGTCGATCAATATCAGTTTTCATTGGTGAATTTTTACTATATGTTATACAAAAATGAATGAGTTGAGAATGAACCTTTCATTTTGATATCACAAGCGGAACAAGTATTCTTCATTACTTTTCCTTTGAATCCAAGTTGGAAAGTTGTTGTCAAAATGTCTCGGCGAGGAGTGTTTTTACTTGAAGAAGATTAACCTGAGACTATTCCATTTGTTTCCCAACATCTTGATCAACAGACTGTAGTTCAAAGTGAATAAGATATTTATTGGGTTAGGGCGGCTGTTGAAGGAGAAACAGTCAATTTTCATTCTTAATGAAAGGTATAATTGTTTTCCCGCTATTCAGTATTGAATGTCCTGGGATATCATAAATTATCTAACCATTTTATAAATCCTTGTAAGTTTTAATCCTCACTTTTGGAAGTTTATTCATTTATAAATATTTAGGGTGATTTTAATCTTGGTATATTGATGTTATTGTCGGTGTATCTTCCCTTTTATGTATTCTTCATCTGGTTCATGTGCTGCTTGAATTTTTATTAATTCAATCTGAAATTTCGCTATGCATTTATTGGTTCTGTACATAATTTCTATATCTATTTTGTGAACTTTTTGATTTTTTAAAATTCATTCTCAACTAATTATTCAATCAATTTTTGTTTTATTAACAATTGTACAAGTTTGATTTTTTTTAATAACAATCCAATTTATCTTTTAGAAACTTTGGATAGTCCCCTTACTATTGTTTTCTATGACTGCAGGCATATCAGGGGAAGAGGGAGCATATCCACATCATCCATCTGAGGCGTCTATGTCTCAGGGTCGAGGTATGTTTGAATATCATTATCTCCATTTTTTATGTAATTGATAAACATATATATATATATATATATATATATATATATTTATAACATCTATCAAATTATATATAAAATTTCAATAGGATCCGACTCGATTACTTCTTCCTCTCGCAAGAGAGGCCCCGATCGTGGCATTTTATCATGGAATTCTGAAAAGACGATTGATGTTTCCTTTGATGAGGTATTTCATCCTATGGGACCAAATTCCCCTAAATTTATTCATCAACTGAGTCATATCATACATGACCCACATCGATTTCCATTGACCACGCGTGACTGGGCTTCTATCCCTCAGGGCACATTAGACCATCTTTGGAGGGAGGTTTAGGTAAGAAGACCATTTTACTTTATTCTCTATGTATAAAAAATAATAATATGTGTTATTTTTTTCTTTAATAGAAAAAATTGAAAGTATTCCCTGATGAGTTTCGACCTGTGTGTATGAGAAAATTCCGTAAGATGTGGAAAGACTATAAAGGCAAAGTGAAGAGGGACCACTGGGTACCAAATGTGGGTGCCCCATACATTCTGGAAAAAGTCCCGAGAGGTGTCCTCCCGACTTAGTTGCATATTGGTATACTGAGGGTGTTGAGGTTTGTATATTTATTTTGGTGTATATATATTTTCAAGAATATGTGATTTATTTGAAATTTGAATGAATTGAATGTAAGAGGTGTCAGCACGCCATTCTGAGAATCGAGCGTTGTAGGGACCACCTCACAGGCTCAGGACTCGTCACGTGTCTCAGATCTGATATGAGGTATTTATTATTCATTTTTTAATTTATTAATTAATATGGTTTTGTGTTTATATTCTATTCATATATAGTTGCGGGAGCATGGTGCACCGACTGATAAAATGTCGGTGTGGATGAGGACTCGTGATCGCAATGATCCAGAGGCTGCAGCATTGATAGTAAGTGCTTGTACTTACCAATACTTACATAAATCTGTATATTAACATATATATGTATATATATTTAAATATTTCATGGGCTCAATTTGAATCTAAGTTAGAACATCTTCCAGAGGACCAGTGACAACTTCCCATGCGAAGGGATGAGATCTTTCATCGCATTATTGGTCGGGACGGGCATGGATATAGTTTGACCTATGGAATAGGGATTCCTCATTCGGTGGTGTCACACACTACGGTTTTCGGTCCTGTTGTTTCTTAGATGACACAACCATTGTTATATTTTGAGGCACAACTGTGTGTTTTCGAGGAGGTAAATGCGCAATTAACCACTGAGGTTAGAGCACTTCGGGAATATGTACGTTGAGGTAATGGTGCAGGGGATCATACGATGAAGGTTTATACTGTATTTATTTATTTAATGTATATTATTTTTGTTATGAAAATATTCATAATGTTTATTTGTTGTAGGCCCCTGGCCCACCAGAGGTGATGAAAACGCATGACGCATCATATTCACGAGGTGTGTTTCTGTTTTTACTAGTGGGGTTGTTATTGATGTATAGGTTGGGTTTCTAGTGAGATTTTTTGTGATTTGGGGGTATCATGTGTGTTTTGTCCTGACGCAATGTTTGTGTGCACGAATTGAAAAGTAACCATGAAACTGATTAATGATTTGGATATTTTTTGTTAATTTAATTATTTAATGTTTTAAATTGCATGTTCTGTAATAGTTTTGAAAAAACCATGTGATTCCTAATATAAACCATGAAAATTGTTTTTGATGACTGAGCTTAGGTTCCCTATTTGTAGTCTCCGAATAGCCCCCACTTCCCCCCCACACCCCCAGACAGGCTCTCCCGGACAGCCCCCCTGGCACCCTAGATAGCCCGTCCCCTCCCCAGACAGCCCCCACCCCCGGACAACACCCCGCACCCCCGGACAACCCCCCCACCCCGGACAGCCCCCACCCCAGACAGCCCCCCCACCCCCCGCACCCCCGGACAGCCCCCTGCACCCCCGGATAGCCCGCCCCACCCCCAGACAGCCCCCACCCTCGGAAAGCACCCCCCGCCCCGGACAGCCCCCCCACCCTCGGACAACACCCCGCACCCTCAGATTCCACATCGATTCAGATTATAATGTAACACTCGCAAGCATCACTACCCAAACACACACACCAACTCAGGATCATTCTATAAATAGGGCACCCAATCGAGTACTTATTTTCTATATGTATGAAGATGCATTCCTATTGGGATCCTCAGAAATAGTATGCTAGTTGAGAAATCCCTCGTGGAATCCTAAAAGGGAGCGTTGGGTGGTAAAAACCACCAGAACGACCTCGGAATTCCATGAAATCATACGACAACAACTGCGGTATAAATTGTGAAATGTTCGGGCATATGACACATCAATTGGAGGCGCTGTTTGACTGCGGTGACTGGAAACTCATTTCTGGAGTCACAACAGACCAAAACGGCATGTCACGGTAGAATTCAGAGCAAACGTGCTCCTAATGACCTGAAACCACACGAGAACGATAAGAATATTATTCATGACATAAAAGAGGAGACGACACATCCATCAGACATGTGGTGCGTGCGGTACGACTGAATGTGTCATTTTCAGCAGTTCGACGTGCTCTAAAAGGGTGTGCTGGGTGGTCAAAACCACCCGAACGACCTCGGAATGCCTTGAAATCTTACGACAACAACTGCGGTGTGAATTGTGAAATGGTCGGGCAGACGACACATCAATCAGAGGTTCCGTTTGACCACAGTGACCAGAAATGTATTTCCGGAGTCATAAAATACCAAAATGACATTACACAGTCGAATTCAGAGAAAACGTGATCTGAATGACCTAAAACCACACGAGAATGATAGAAATATTATTTGTGTCATGCAAGAGGAGACAACACATCCATCGGATGTGCGGTGCACACGGTAAGACCGAATGTTTCATTTTCAGCAGTTCAGCGCACTCTAAAAGGGTGCGCTATGCCATGAAATCATATGAAAACAACTGCGGTGTGAATTTTGAAATAGTCGGGGAGACGACACATCAATCGGAGGTGCCGTTTGACCGTAGTGACTGAAAATGCATTTCCAGAGTCATAAAAGACCGAAACGGCGTGTCACGGTCGAATTCAGCACAAACGTGCTCCGAATGACCTGAAACTACCCGAGAATGATAGAAATATTATTCATGACATGTAGGAGGAGACGTCATGTCCATCAGACGTGTGGTGCGCACGGTACGACAGAATGTGTCATTTTCAGCAGTTCGGTGTGCTCTAAAAGGGCGTGCTGGGTGGTCAAAACCACCCGAACAACCTCAGAATTCCATGAAATCATACGACAACAACCCGTGGTGTGAATTTTAAAATTTTTGGGCAGACGACACGTAAATCAGAGGTGCCGTTTGACCGTGGTGACTGGAAATGCGTTTCTGGAGTCATAAAAGAACAAAACAGCATGTCACAGTCAAATTCAGAGCCAACATGCTTTGAATGAATTGAAAACACATGATAACTATTGGAGTATTATTCATGACAAGCAGGAAGAGAGGGAACATCCATCGGACATGCGGTACGACCGAATGTGTAGTTTTCAGCACTTCAGTGAGCTCTAAAAGGGCACCCTGGGTGGTCAAAACCACCCGAATGACCTCACAATACCATTAAATCATACGACAACAACCGAAGTGTCAATTGTGAAATGGTCAGGTAGACATCACATCAATCAGAGGTGCCGTTTGACCGTAGTGACCGAAAACGCGTTTTCGGAGTCATAAAAGACCAAAACGGCGTGTCACAGTCGAATTCAGAGAAAACGTGCTCCGAATGACTTGAAACCACACAAGAACAATAGGAATATTATTAGTGACATGATGGAGGAGAAAACACTTGCATCAGACATGCAATGAGCATGGTTTGACCAAATGTGTCATTTTCAACAGTTTGGCGCACTCTAAAAGGGCACGATGAGAGGTCAAAACCACCCGAACGATGTCAGAATGCCATGAAATCATACGAAAACAACTGTAGTGTGAATTTTGAAATGTTAGGGAAGAGGAAACATCAATCAGAGATTCCATTTGACTGCGGTGACCAGAAACGCGTTTCCAGAGTCATAAAAGACCAAAACGGCATGCCAGGGTCAAATTCAGAGCAAACATGCTCCGAATGACCTGAAACCACATGAGAACGATAGGAATATTATTCATGACATGCAAGAGGAGACGAAATGTCCATCGGAGGTGCGATGCGCATGGTACGACCAAATGTGTTGTTTTCACCAGTTCGGTGCACTCTAAAAAAGCGCGATGAGTGGTCGAAACTACCCGAATGACCTCGGAATGCCATGAAATCATACGACAACAACCGCAGTGTGAATTTTAAAATTTTGGGGTATGCGGAATGTTAATCGGAGGTGTCGTTTGACTGTGGTGACGGGAAACATGTTTCTGGAGTCTAAAAAACCAAAACGGCGTGTCACGGTCGAATTCAGAGCAAACGTGCTCCGAATTAACCGAAACCACATGAGAAAGATATGAATATTATTTGTGAAATGCAGGAGGAGAAGGAACGTCCATCAGACGTGCGGTGGGCGTGGTATGACCAAATGTGTCATTTTCAGCAGTTCGACTCGCTCTAAAAGGGCTCGCTGGGTGGTCAAAACCACCCGAATGACCAGAGAATGCCATAAAATCATATGAAAAAAAACCGTGGTGTGAATTTTGAAATGGTCAGGTAGAAGGCACGTCAATTGGAGGTGCCTTTTGACCGCGGTGACCGGAAACACGTTTCTAGAGTCATAAAAGACCAAAACGGCGTGTCACGGTCGAATTCAGAGCAAACATGCTCAGAATGACCTGAAACCACACAATAATGATAGGAATATTATTTGTGACATGCAGGAGGAGATGAAACATCCATCGGACGTGCGGTGCATGCAGTACGACCGAATGTGTCTTTTTCAGCAGTTCGGCGCGCACTAAAAGAGCGCACTGGGTGGTCAAAACCATCCGAACGACCTCGTAATGGCATGAAATCATTCGAAAACAACCACGGTGTGAATTGTAAAATGTTTGGGTAGACGGAATGTCAATCGGAGGTGTCGTTTGACCGCGGTGTCCGGAAACGCGTTTCTAGAGTCAGAAAAGACCAAAACGGATTTCACGGTCGAATTCAGAGAAAACGTGCTCCGAATGTCCTAAAACCACACGAGAATGATAGGAATATTAATCGTGACATGTAGGAGGAGACGACACGTCCATCGGACGTGCGGTGCACGCGATATGACCGAAAGTGTCGTTTTCAGCAGTTCGGTGCGCTCTAAAAGGGCGCACTGGGTGGTCAAAACCACCCAAATGACCTCGAAATGCCATGAAATCTTATAAAAACAACCGCGGTGTAAATTTTGAAATGTTTGGGCAGAAGGAATGTCAATCGCAGGTGCCGTTTGACCGCGGTGACTGGAAATGCGTTTCTGGAGTCATAAAAGACCAAAATGGCGTGTCACGGTCGAATTCAGAGAAAATATGCTCCGAATGACCTAAAACCACACGGGAATGATAGAAATATTATTAGTGACATGAAGGAAGAGAAAAAACGTCCATCAGACATGCGGTGCATGCAGTACGATCAAATGTGTTGTTTTCAGCAGTTCAACGCGCTTTAAAATGGCGCGCTGGGTGGTCAAAACCACCTGAACGGCCTCAGAATGCTATGAAACCATACAACGACAACCGCAATGTGAATTTTGAAATATTTGGGCAGAAGTCACATCAATCGGAGGTACCGTTTGACCACGGTGACCAGAAAGCGTTTCTGGAGTCATAAAAGACCAAAACGGCGTGTCACGGTCAAATTCAAACAAACATGTTCCGAATGACTTGAAACCACATGAGAATGATAGGAATATTATTCGTGACATGCAGAAGGAGACGGAAAATCCATCGGATGTGCGGTGCACATGGTATGACCGAATGTGTCATTTTCAGCAGTTCGGCCCGCTCTAAAAGGGCGCGTTGGGTGGTCAAAACCATCCGAACAACCTCGGAATGCCATGAAATCTTACGAAAACAACCGCAGTATGAATTGTGAAATGTTTTGGGAGACAACATGTCAATTGGAGGTTCCGTTTGACCGTGGTGACCAGAAACATGTTTCGAGAGTCATAAAAGACCAAAACGGCGTGTCATGGTCTAATTCAGAGAAAACGTGTTCCGAATGACCTAAAAACACATAATAATGATAGAAATATTATCCGTGACATGAAAGAGGAGACGGAACGCCCATCGAACATGCAGTGCGCGTGGTACGACCGAATGTGGCGTTTTTAGCAGTTCAGTGCGCTCTAAAAGGGCACGCTGGGTGGTCAAAATTACCCGAACGACCTCGTAATACCATGAAATCATATCACACCAAACGAGGTGTGAATTTTGAAATGGTCGGGTAGAAAACACGTCAATCAGAGGTGCCGTTTGACCGCGGTGACCGGAAACACATTTCTGGAGTCATAAAAGACCAAAACGGCATGTCACGGTCGAATTCCGAGAAAATGTGCTCTGAATGACCTGAAACCACACGATAATGATATAAATATTATTAGTGACATGTAGGAGGAGATGGTGCATCCATCGAATGTTTGATTCATGCAGTACGACTGAATGTGTCATTTTCAACAATTTGGCACGCTCTAAAAAGGCACGATGGGTGGTCAAAACCACCAGAACAACCTTTTAATGCCATTAAATCATACGAAAACAACCGCGGTGTGAATTATGAAATGGTCGGCCAGACGGCATGCTAATCGGAGGTTCTGTTTGACCGCGGTGACCGGAAACGCATTTTCGGAGTCACAAAAGACCAAAACGGCATGTCATGGTTGAATTCAGAGAAAACGTGCTCTGAATGACCTGAAACCTCTCAAGAACAATAGGAATATTATTTTTGACATGCAGGAGGAGACGCCACATCCATCGGACGTGCGGTGCATGCAGTACGACTGAATGTGTCATTTTTAGCAGTTCGGTGCACTCTAAAAGGGAACACTGGGTGGTCAAAACCACTCGAACGACCTCAGAATGCCATTAAATCATACGAAAAATACCACGGTTTGAATTGTGAAATGGTCGAGCAAAAGACACGTCAATCAGAGGTGTCTTTTGACTGTGGTAATCGGAAACGCGTTTTCAGAGTCATAAAAAACCAAAACGGCGTGTCACGACCGAATTCAGAGAAAACGTGCTTCGAATGACCTGAAACCACACGAGAACAATAGTAATATTATTCGTGACATGAAAGAGGATACATCACATCCATCGGACATGCGGTGCGCACGGTACGACCGAATGTGTCGTTTTCAGCTGTTCAGCGCGCTCTAAAAGGGAACACTGGATGGTCAAAACCACCCGAACGACCTCAGAATGCCATGGAATCATACAAAAACAACTGCGGTGTGAATTATGAAATGGTCAGGTAGACGGTACATCGGTTGGATGTCCCTTTTGACTGCGGTGACCGGAAAAACATTTCTGGAGTCATAGAAGACCAAAAAGGACTACCACGGTCGAATTTAGAGCAAACGTGCTCCGAATGACCTAAAACTACACGATAATGATAGGAATATTATTCGTGACATGCAGGAGGAGACAAAACATCCATTAGACGTGTGGTGCACACAGTACCACCGAATGTGTCGTTTTCAGCTGTTCGGCGTGCTCTAAAAGGGCGCGCTGGGTGGTCAAAACCACCCGAACGACCTCGTAATGCCATGAAATATTAAGAAAACAACCACGGTGTGAATTGTGAAATATTCAGGCAGACGACACATCAATCAGAGGTTCCGTTTGACCACAGTGACCGGAAACACGTTTCTGGAGTCATAAAAGACCAAAACGGCGTGTCACGGTCGAATTCAAAGAAAAAGTGCTCTGAATGACCTAAAAACACACGAGAAAAATAGGAATATTTTTCGTGACATGTAGGAGGAGACGACACGTCCATCAGACGTGCGGTGCACGCGATACGACCGAATGTGTCATTTTCAGCAGTTCCACGTGCTCTAAAAGGGCGCGCTGGGTGGTCACAACCACCCGAACAAACTCAGAATGCCATGAAATCTTAAGACAAAAACCGCAGTGTTAATTGTAAATTTTTAGGGTAGAATACATGTCAATTGGAGGTTCCATTTGACTACGGTGACTAGAAACACGTTTCCAGAGTCACAAAAGACCAAAATGGTGTGTCACAGTCGAATTCAGATCAAACGTGCTCTGAATGTCCTTAAAACACATGATAATGATAGGTATATTATTCATGACATACACGAGGAGACAAAATGTCCATCAGACATGTGGTTCACGCGGTACGACCGAATGTGTCATTTTCAGCAGTTCGGCGCGCTCTAAAAGGGCGCGCTGGGTGGTCAAAACCACCCGAACGACCTCAGAATACCATGAAATCATACGACAACAACTGTGGTGTGAATTGTGAAATGGTCGGGTAGAATTCACGTTAATCGGAGGTTCTGTTTGACCGTGGTGACCGGAAACACGTTTTCAGAGTCATAAAAGGCCAAAACGGAGAGTCACGGTCGAATTCAGAGCAAACTTGCTCCAAATGACCTAAAACCACACAAGACCGATAGGAATATTATTCATGACATATAGGAGGAGACGGAACATCCATTGGACGTGTGGTGAATGTAGAAAACATTCCTTTTTAGACAATAAAACACTTTCAAAAACTAAAGAAAAGACTCCAAAGTAAGAAAAACAAATTCAAAAATGATAACATTTCTTAAATTGGTGGTTTTAAATTATTATAGCACCCATTAGATGTCAGATTTTATTTTATTATATGTATATAATAACTGAATAAATATGTCAAATTTATGTTTGTTTTGTTTAGTTGTTTTCTTTGTATATTATTTTAGGTTTCTAAAGCAGATGGTTGTGGATCGTTGAAGCATGCCAATCATTTATTGTTTATGGTGTTTGGATTTGTTTTCCATTTTTTATGATTTATATGCTGTTTTTTTATTCTGTACCATGAATTTTTTTAAAAAATATTTCCAGTTTAGCGACCGCTAGTGGCAGTCGCTGTAGGCCGGCATTTTGGCCAGCCTCAGCGACCGCCAATAATGGTTGTGGTAGGCCGACATTATGCCAGCTTCAGCGACCGCCAATGGCAGTCGCTGTAGGCTGAAATTTGGCCGGATTTAGTAACCTCCAGTGGCGGTCACTGTAGGCTGACATTCGGCCAGCTTCAGCGACCGCCTGGCAGTTGCTGTAGGCCAACATTTCGGCCAGCTTCAATGACCGCCAATGGCGGTCGCTGTAGTCCAACAACGTCGGTCTTAAAGCGACTGCCATTGGCGGTCGTTGTGCGGTCTTTATAGGCCTATAGCGACTGCCAATGGAGGTCTCTATCGGTCAAATTTTTAGTAGTGTCTTCATGTACTCTCTCACTATACTATATAGGTTAAAATGTTCACTATATTACACGATTGAACAACAATAGGATCCCACTACACTTGTTTATACTGGAATCCCCCTAGTTCTAAATCTTTCATCACTTATTGAAGTAGATCACGAACCTATCTAAGATGTCACTACAGAAAAAAATAAATTTTTCTTCCTAAAATAGAGTCTTTTAAAGAATTTTAATATTTAGGAACAAATTTGGAAACTCATTCTCTATTTTCATAGAACACCATCCAATTCTTCTTTAAAATATCTTAGTTGAACACTCTTAGCTTAATCTCCATAGAACTCAAAAACCACTATGTTTTTATAGTAATTATAGTATGTCAATCCTAATAACTTATTCTTCTGAATCAAAAGCTATAATTTTTTACGCAATAAGTATACAATGAAGTTCTCAACTTTATAATCCTTACAAGAAATAATAGAACTAAACACAGGGCTCTGATCTTTATCACATCCTATAACTCCTCATAGGACTTGTTCTTTTTATTATTATTATTATATTTCTAATTTCACCAAATGATCATGTTTAGATTCCTCTTATTCTCTTATTTAAAACCGAAAATGTTTTATATTTCAGAACAAGTTTGAGTTCTCCTATTTTTTTTCTCCCTCGAGAGGTTCCCTCTTGGTCCTCAACACTAAAACACACATGAAATATGTTTATCTCTCAAATTATCTATCTCCTTTGGTATTGATAGGATCAATTAATTTTCAAGTAAAATATGATATCATATAATTATTTGGGGTCATTTTTATATTCCCATAAATAGAAATATTGTAGGTAATAATATGAAAGTCAAAAAATACATATACAAGCAATATCACCCACAATATCTTTTTTCTCAACTTTCATATCAATTTGTATAAAAAAATACCCTTTATATTTATTTATTCTCATTTTTGTTTCATAAAAATATATATTTCATTTAACTCTAGTAGGCATGATTTCTTTCATCTCAAGAATATACCACAAAAAATCCACATTTATTCAATCTTTAAGGATATATAAATACACAACAGTAACTTGAGGCTTGGAACATATAATTATTTGAATGAGAGGTTAAAAATATAACAAGTAAAAATTATATATTAAATATATAAAATTTATAAATAATATAAAGAAACTCATATTATTATCTATATTAAATTATAATGTCATTTATGATATTTAGAATACTCAAGAACAATACATCCATCTTAACATTTATTTTTCATTTCCAAATTTTATAAATCTATATTTTCATCATTTATTGGAAATATAAATTTCCATCCTACCATATCGGTTCTATATTCTTATCTCAAAAATATTATTGAATCACTAATCATTTTTTGATATTGAGAACGCTGGAGATAAACATCAACATTATCATATTGGAATCTGTATTTTGAATATAGATATTGAGTTTCAATTATTATCATTTTAAACCAAAAACTTTATTAAAATAGGGATCTTGGCATAATATTATTAATTTACCTTCATCAATTCATATCTTGAATCATGGATCATCTATGTTTCATGATTTTTAACATTAAAAAATGTATTTGGAATCATCTCAAATCACTTACACTTTAGAATCTTAATTTTGGAATTTCTCAATTTTCATAAGGATGGAATCTTATGAGGGGCCTAAACCATTAAAGGTACTAGATCCAACCATATGGTGACATGTAATAAACTTATATTGACAATTATCAACCTTAAATTCTTGTTTTCCCAACCTCACAAAGATAGACTCGACCTTATGAAGACATATACGAACCCTATGAGAAAATGTTTCAACTTTACACCTTGGTTTTACCAACTTTATAGGGTGTCTGTATGTACTATACAACCTACAGTTATATTAACCTTAGGGTGCCTATATAAACCTTAAATGATGTATGTTTCAACCTTATGTGGTACAGACTCAACCTCATGATAATTTTAGGACTTAGGAAAATCTAAACCCTCATCAAAGTGGGGTTTATCATTGATTTAAGTAGTTAGTAACATAAATACAGTATGATGGATTCTTCTACTCATAAACTCTTTAATATCTCATTTAATACATCTATATACTCATTAAACATATTTCTTCAATCTCCAAAATAAGTTATATTCTTCCATGAACTTACCAAGCTATTATACAAAACATTGTGATAACTTAAGCACTTGTATTTGAATAGAATAATGACTCTATAATAATATGATGGAAGGGATTCCCACTTTAATTTATCGATCCTATTATTATAGGGTAGTCACTTCTTCATTCTTCTTTACCCTAGTACAAAGGCTACATCTTCATGTTATTTGGGTGGATACTAATTCAATAACCCAAAATCAAAAAACACAAACTTTCTTGTAAAAATTACATTGACAATAAATAAAACACAAAATACAAAGGGAACCTTATAAAGAAGAATACAAATTGATTGTGGGAAAAAATAAAAATTTACAATTTATTATCTTTAAAAAAATCAAAATTAACTTCAATTTTTTTATTTTGGTAGGAGAAACCCAACTAGAAGATTTAACAATGATATAAATCGGTATGAGGAAACATAAATTAATATTCATAATTTCTTAAATCTTTATAGTGTATTCAGATTTAATAATATGAGTTTCAAAAATCAAAAAACAAGTTGTAATAAATGTATTGAATAAAAAAATTACTATTAAAATTTCCACTGTTATGAAATAGAATATTGTGGTTTACTCTTTTTTTAGATAATAGTTACCAAAATTAAAGTAAAAAACAAAATACCTGACTTTTGATTGGATGTGAAATATCCATTGAGTGTAGATATTATTCAGTGAAATCATGTGTGAATAGATTTACCTCAAACCAATACTTTTAGATAAATGATCCGAGACTTACCATATAGAACCATGATGTAAAAAATATAATTAATTGTATCAAAATTGTAGTGAAAGAAACACATCTCTAAGGAATAATGTAAGATAATCTATAAAGAAGAAAATTAATGGGAAGGTAATGATTAATTACTATCCAAGAAGTAATATAAACTTTCATCGGGCAATGAAAATTCCAAAAATAATTATAAGAAATAGAAAATATTTTTTTATCATAAATGTTGTTATAAATAGGGAAAATTTAGTAAAAGAAGGGGGCTAAAAAATGGTTATGTTAGATTCCTAGATGTGATCCAAGGATTTGAAAATGGAATTTCAATAAAGAGATGGGCATTTGGTTTATGAGAAAATTTATATTTCCCTCATGAAAAATGGTTCAAGAATTAACATCTTAATTGGGTATATTCCATAGCTTAAGCATGTAAGATATCAAAATATCATTAATGATCATAATACCAAGTCCATTTTCACTAGTGGGTTAACTTAAACTTTTATATTCAATATAATTCTATTTGTTAAGGAAGTTTGAGTACCCCTATAAAAATTCATCCTTATTATTTTATGAAATTTATATTATATTTTTTGGAAAAGGGTAGACAACAATGTAAAATAAAGGTTGAGAGAACAAGATTTATCAAATATATTCTACAATGAAAAACCTAAATTATCTAGATCAAAACCAGATCAACATATTCATAGGATCTTAGACACATATCCCCATACACTAAATACTATCAACTAGAAACGAGGGGTGAAAACTATTATTTTGGAGACTATTCCCTAAGTATGATAAATACTAAAATAAATAAAATAATTATTTAGTCAGTTCTCATGTGGAACTTCTCTAACATCTACATCACCCATCACATACATTACAAGAAAAAAACAAAATTACACAAATAATGAAATATGATATGTTGTGTTACATAAAATAATAATCACCCTTGGGCTTATTATGATGTAATAAATATAAAATTGGTGTGTTTTCATAGGCCAAATGCATGGAAACAACCCCCCTTAACCATGCTTAAGTTTGGAATGATAGTAGGGTTATGACCACAATCATGTAGTGATCATGGCCATAAATACCTATGATCATAGTCAGTAATCAATATTGTAGCCCTACTACCACATGAAAACATTGGGGGCAGTATAGATAAAACCATGGGTTACAGCTGTGGTGGTAGGTGCCTATGAAAAATTTATATTTAAAATAATTTATTTTTTTATAAATTATAATTTATTTATTATAAATAAATATTTATTAATTATTGAAAATGTTTTTTTATTATTTAATTATAAATTACTATCTCATTATTTTATATAAGACACAACCACTTCCCAGGAGGTTACCCTTCCTTAAATTACCATCGCCCAAGCATGATTGACTCCACAAGCTCTAATCAATCACTCTAAAAGGATTACGTAAATATTATTATGTCAACACACATTATTAAACTTATTTTATAAACATAATACATTATTCAAATAACTAATAAATAAAGCTATAAATTATTATTTCCCAATTAATCACTAGTATTTATAATTTAGTCATTTTTAAATATTAACAAATAATATTTTTTAATTTCAAATTATTAATTAATAATTGATAAAAATTGATAAATTATAATCAACAAGAAATTATAAACTTTCAATAAATAATAAATAATAAATAATAAATAATATTTCTTATTTTATTATTAATAATAACTAATAAATAATAATAATATTATTAATAATAATTTATTAAGTAATAATTAATAATAAATAATAATTTCTAATTTCTTATTAATTATTAATTAAATAATGAATAAAGAATAGTGAATAGTTAATAAATAATATTTAATCATTACTAAATAATCAAAACATAACAAATAATACTAATGATTAATAATCAATCAACAATTAACAATTCATAAGTACTAATTAGTAATTAATAAATAAATAATTAATATTAATTAATAATTAATTAATAATTTATAAATATGAATTAATACTTAAAAATTTATAATTAATAATAAAATATAAATAATTAAAAATTAATTAGAGATCATTAATAATTTAAAATTAATAACAGATCATAATTAATTAATTAATAATTAATAATATAAAATTAATAAATATTAACATTATAATTAATATATAATTAATCATTAAAAATTGATTAATTAATCATAATATATAATATATAATTAATAAATATTAATTAATAATATATAATTACTCATTAATAATTAATTTAAATTTAATAAAATATTTAATATTTAATTAATTATTAATACTTATTAATTATCAAGTGATCATTATTATTATTATACACCTTGCGTTGGTGCATGTGGTTTGGGTGGGGTGGGGTTAAAGTGTACATCTTAGGATCAAGCTATAGGCTATCTTTATTTTCATGTGTGAGCATAGATGTAGACAACAAGCAGCATAGTGGGACTAGACAGATGTCATGGTGTGAAAAATTGATGGTGTAATGTGGAAACATGAAGGTGTTGAGGGGTGGGTGGCTTGAAGGAGCGATAAGTGTGTTGGTTCCTATCAATTGAACCTCTACCCAACCTAACATTTGAAGTGGGTTAGTGAAGTGACCTTCTATATAATGATCAACATAGTGGAACTAGTTAGACGACACAATGCAACTTGACATGTGGTGCAATGGAGCACCATGTAGGAATTTCCAAGTGGGTAGTTTGCAAGAGCGATTAGTGTGTTGAAACCTATCAACTAACCTTCATACAAAACTGATTTATGACGTGGGATGGTGGGTGACATGCCTTCTTGGTAGGGGCAACACATCCTTCAGACGGATGATACAATGTGATTATTGATAGGGGAAAAGACTAGTGGCTTGGTGTGATACATGCTGCACTTTCAAGTCTTTGGGTTATCTCTTACAAAAGTTCCTTTGGGACACAATTAGCTAAGACTTTAATCCATATATAATATGTTCCTCCAGGCCACTCTATATAATAAAATAGTTCAAGTGCATTATTGTTATTCCTTTTGGGGAGGGATGGGGTTTGACCCACTGAGGTGCCTAGGTGTGTGTTCTGTTTGGGGTTTATATCCCCAATACCTAATATAAATGATAATTATATATTTAGTGGTGCATGGTTATGTATTTTCATTTTATTTCCCCTTCCCTAACCAATATAAATTATTATTATTGTATATATAAAAAATATAGTGATTGTATCATTCTGAACCCTTGATCCACTAACTGATGCCCCTAGTCTGGTCACCACATGACCTCAAGTACCCCTCCCTGTATTCTATAGGTTTCCGACTAGCAGCATGGGTCTAATAAATCATGTGGGGAGACTAAACCCTCTTTACCAGAGTATTCCACAATAGATAACATATGAAATAATGGAAATAATAAACAATAAATCAGAACATGCATTCCAACTGTTCCCCAAGACTTGGTACAAACCACAATCAAACAATAAATATTCCATTTCCTGATAATATTTCCAAAATTAATAAAAAACCAAAATAAATATCAATGAAAGATTCCTCAAAACAGGTCTCAACTCAAAGTTCTAATCCCTCATCCATGCACATCCCATTCCCAAATCAACTACCTATAATAGGGCCTTTTCCCCAGTCTTATACTGAAACCATGAAATCTGATTGAGTACCTAATAGAGGCTCAGTCAGGGTGTGAGTACAACTAAGTAGGACATTTTCAAGTAAATCATTACTTAACTAAACCATTATCATCATTTGAGACCATGTTTTAGGTGTTCCATTCATTTCCCAATAGCCTAAATAGATTAACCACTATGCATAAGGTAATAAATCAAGTTCCCTATCTCAATAGGGAAAACATCACACAAGAAAATTCATCATAAATACCTTGTAACATCATTCCAGGAAATATCAACCAATTTCATCACACTTACCTTGGAGAGTCAGACCAAGTAATCATCCAATGCATCTATTAGGGGATTAACACATTAGTCTGACTCCCTAAACTATGCATTCTAATGGTGGGGTTTAGAGCCTCAGTCCAACCTGACCGATGGGAGTAGAGTATTAGTCAATACCCCCAAATACCAAGCCGTTTGCACATGATTCCATTTACTATTAATCACATTTACCATATCCCAAAACACACACAATCATTTTTCATAAAATTTTCAATTCACTACTTGATCAATATATCAATTCATCATCATGCCTTAACTCATTAACATATTCCCATTTACTTAACATAGCACCTTTCACTCATTTATCATTCTCATAACTTAACCCATTAAGCATAATTAACAATTCCCATACATTAACCCATTTAATACATTCAACACTTCCCTTACATTAACCCATTTCACACATTCACCAATTCACATAGATTATCCCACTTACAAATTTAAATTACAAACTCAAAATTCATTTTACACATTCACTTTATATCATTTAACCCTTTCATATTATGCCAAACAATCCCTTATACCATTTCTAATGGCTAGAAACAACCATATTTAGCGCCTCTTTATGATTTAAACTAACATGTCAACATATTTATCATGGGATCTATTTCAATAAAAATCAACTTGATGCTTTACATTATAATTTTCCATGTTTTGGAATGTTGGCATACCCCATGGGTAACCCTAAACTGGTATAATAAATCTCAATTCACCTAATAGGGATCATGAAAGGTTTAATTCATCATTTATCCAACCATTTTACCAAATCACACCAAATTCATCAATTTTACTACATGAGAGGAACAACAACACAACCTCATATGCACAAATCAACTTAAAGGCAATGAGATATAACTTGTAGACCACCTACCTTGATTCTGATGATGAATGCAAGCTTAACCTTTTCCTTTTATTATGAATCAACCACCTATAGAAGCTCGAACCAAAGATCCACTATAAAATGATGGTTTTAGGGATTCAAAATATGAATAACACCTATAAAAACTCTAATATGGAAAAGAGAAGAAAGAGGAGCATTAGACTCACCTGGAGCTTTGATCTTCACACAACAACACTCCAAATGTCTTATAATTGAAGGGGATCAATCCTTGGGAATATTGGGTCATTTTTGTTCACCACTAGGGTTATTGGAGGATAAATAGAAGATAAAATTGAGTATAAAATTTAAAATCCAGAGGGGGGAAATGGTAAAATCCAATTTTATGATGGGGCACATGGTTTGACCACACAGTTTCCAAACAGTGTTCTAGTCTCTTTCCAAGAGAGGTCCAAGTCTCATGGTTACCTAGGGAGATCTGTAAAGACCTAGACCCTAGTAATCTGGAGCTTGTACCTTAATTAATTACATTGGTAATAAGAATAAACATTCGCATCCCAAAGGGAAGAATAGTTTAATAGATTTGGAAAACCAGATATATACATAAGTTTTATATTACAACTTGAAATGAAATTCAACATATCAACTCAATTGAAAACACCCAAAACCCCCTAGATCATCCCTACGAGTCATTCATAATATACATCTTCACATCCTAGGGAAAAATAAAATATACAAAAGGGGTGAGATTAGATGATCATTAAGGGTAAGTAATACAATAGAAGATATCCTAAATAACAAGGAATGTTGAATAAATAAAAACACATGCCATTAAAACATAATCTTTATTATAATATGGCATGAATAATAGATGGTTAATTAATGCCATAAATAATCACGTGAGAAATAAAATTAACCATGAATATTATACTAATGAAATAATCACATGGGTTATCAATTACTAATATCATAATGAGTGAATGCATAATGATGGACATCTGAATCATACAA
Organism: Viscum album; assembly: GCA_963277665.1. Classification (NCBI taxonomy): domain Eukaryota; kingdom Viridiplantae; phylum Streptophyta; class Magnoliopsida; order Santalales; family Viscaceae; genus Viscum; species Viscum album. The sequence goes on along the minus strand of OY728127.1, from coordinate 971,779,005 downwards.
TTGAGGCCTCAGCCAAGACATTTGAAAATAAATGTTTAAGGTATCAGCCAAATCCATATCAGAAAAAATGGGCAAGGCCTTGTCCATGTCCATATCTGTTTTGTCACATGATACCTATCGATGCATCGAGGGGATATAACACCCGCAATCACTTACTAAGTATAATTCATTATTTATATAAATGGGGTGAAAAATAAACAACATATATATACTAAATATAAATAACTTTCCCCAATTATTAAACATAATCACTAACCATTCTGAGTAATATAGTTAATGTTATCAAGATAGCACATCCACACTCAAACTGACTATAAAACATTTAATAAAAAATGGTATATGATATCATAAAATATAAATCCCAATTAATAATAGTATTCAATATAGGATGATGAAATAGATAAAAATACACTAATAAAATCATTGAGGAATTATTGAGGGAAATACCTTTTTTACTTTAAAAAGAAGAGTTATTTTGGAAAAATCATTTGTATTTTTCATAAAATAATATTATAAATATGTATATCCTAGAATGAATAGGGAGGGATAATGAAAATATATTTGAGGCATAAATTATTTCCAATTCAAGTGAAAACATGTAGAAATATAATTTATAAAACTTTAGAAATGATCTTCTTTTGTACAGTTTAAGGGAAAATACTACAGAGTATTTAAAAAAGACATGTTTTTTTAGATAAAACCAGAAATGAAAAAAATATAGTTTTTTAGTATAAAAAGAGTGTTTGTTTAAAAATAATGTTTTCTTAAAATGTATTATTCATTATACATGAAAATGCGTAATAAACTAGGATGTTCACTTAAATTGGGCCTGCTTATCGGGAATAATTAAGAATGGAACCTTATAAAACCATGTATTTACCATCAAAGAAGGATGAAATGATATGAATAAAAGATTTTGGAACATATAAATATAATTTATAATAATTATATAAAAATAAATAATAATTACATTGGGGTAAAGAGAGATAAAGAGCAGCCCTAATGGAAAATGGAAGTTTGGGGAGAATCATGTACCACTTTGTAATCAATCGAATCGTATGCTCCATAAAGTTAATAATCATCAAATGAAACATTTAATACTATGAAAGAAAAGAGATTCATGATATGATACATCAAATGGTAGTACACATACACTATGTATAAGAAATAGTATTGAATAAGGCATATCTCACAGAAATGAAAGTGGGATAAGAAAACCCTTACCATATGTTTTAAAGTGTCATGAACTTGTAATTAATGTATTGGATAATGAAATTATATTCATTAATAATTTTACTGAGAACCTATTCAACATTTATTTTATTTATTACAATTTTATTATGTTTATTTATGGCCTTTTCGATGAGTTATAAGATTCAATTTTGTTGTTTGGGAGTGTTTGTTTCCTTGTTTTTCATTATTGGTTCATTTGTATACATGTACAAAAGATCATGTAAAATGGAAATAGTTATCTAGAATTGAAATTATATGTTTTTAATGAAATTTGAGGAGGTTTAATTGTCTTATATATCATTTTGTTTCTAGATATGAGAATTCTTAATTAGATAAATAATTAATGATAATCATTTATATTATTTTGGTGTTTCCAACCATCATGAACTAGTTTTGTATTAGGTATTAATATTATGTATATATTGTTGGATCAGAATGTATATGTATATGGATAAAAACAAGAGGGGGGGGGGTAAATTTTATGTTTAAACACTTTTTTTAATATTAAAATAAACTTTTTTTAATAGAATCAAACAAATCGTATTCACAACACCTCTTATGTATTAAAACTGTAATGAGACCAGGACCAAGGTTCTGACCAAAATAATATCATAATCAAGATGATTCTGATATGTAATCCATAGTTTGATTCTAGTGAATAGAATTGTATTCTTTTAATGATGTTATAATTGCATTCATTGGAGGAAACGATATATCAGAGTATAAATGTCTCATTATCATAGTGGTTACGATTAATCAAAGCAATAAATGGTGATTCTATCTTAAAGCGTATAGAATCTTAATCAGTGAAAATGGTTTAATCATAAACACAAAAATTTTATTCATGGTGTAATACAAAAATAATCATAATCAAATAAATTACGATGAGTATAATACAAATAAAAAAAAAATATATGAAATAATTCACTTTCTATTATAATAACTGCGAAAATGAAAATACATGTAAATGAATATTGAATTATTTTAACCCAAAGAGAAGGGTATCCAATAACCTATGATAAAGGTCACTTGATTTATAATTTCAAGAAATTTTTTCTTACCCACAATAGGGTAAGAACTCGATATGATGATCGACTTTGGTCTATTCGCCTATCCCCTATAGCCCTCAATTAAGAAGGTGATTAGTTCCTCTGTCTTCCAAGCCTCAAAAACCATTAATTGTAATCACAACAATTGGTATCACACAAATCAAGTACAAACCCTAAAACTACAAGGAAAAGGAACAAGAAGTTCACTTATGTAAACTTCAGAGTTCTTATGTAGTAGTAAATTCAGCAGAGCTCTCACACAATGTCTCTATTGTTCATATCATCTCACATCTCTTATCTCGAGTTCAAATGACTAGGTATTTATAGGCGTTCATCCTGATGATCATCTTGATCTCCAAAATTCAGATTTTATTTGAGTTTTTTATAAGGACATGTACACATGGCACTCCAATAGTCATATGATAACTGGAATAATGAAATCATTTCGATTAACACATAAATCACAACATCATTTTGATTCAAAAGATTCCCTAACATTACCTTTAAGTTTTCTCGGTATGAAAAGTAAATTGAAATGAGTCTGATGATAATAATTATGAGTGTCAGTATGATTTATATTGATATCATCTGGTTATGAAAATATTTCCAGTACGAAATACTAGATAGATTAATTGGTTTTCAAATGATGCGTATTATATAAATTGTAGCTAATGCTCAGTACGATTATCATGGAGGTTTGTCACTATGATAGTTTTCATGAGTATGATATTTATCGTATCCATACTCATTATGAAATATGTAATGATAAAATATTTATTTTCATAATTAAATAGACTTAATGTAATAATGATAAATTTTAATACATTTTATTATAAGAACATTGTTAAAATACTTTGTACATGAATTAATTGGAAATTAAATATTTAATAAAGGGTTTTGATTTTTAAAACAAAAGGAACAGAAAAGTCAAAAAGAGACTTTTAAATTAACATATATACTGATTATATAACATTAAATGATTTTTTTTAAATATATTAAATTCTTTTTTAACCATAAAAATTGTTTTATGACCATCCTTGAAGGTAGAATTTAAAAATGAAAACTCGTTGTCCACGAAGGCGGTAAATTGACCCCTCACATACAATGTTTTCATTTTTAGAATGAAAAGGGGAAGAGAAGAGAATTGATGGTTTATATACCATTAACATAATAAAATTATAATATATAAAATATAAAAGAGTTATTATATAATTTTTTACAGGGGAGGTGAGGGAAGGATAATGAATGAAAATAAATTAAGAGAGAGAGAGAGAGAGAATGTTTACCTCTTGAGTGTCACCTCCTTAAAAACCCCCTTAAGGGACTTGGAAATGGATTTTTTGTGAGACCAAAAAGTCCAGAATGCGGGGAGAGGTTTGGGAGAAGAAATGGATAGAATATAATCAATCTTGAAGGATTTTGAAGTTTGAGGAGGAGTGGTGAGGGGTGGAATTTATAGTGGAGGAGAGGGGTGATTTCTGATTATTTAATACATTATTATTATTATTTTTGATCAAGAATATTAATAGTGATGATTATTATGACTAAATATAGTAACTAATAATGTAATTAATAACCAATGTGTAATTACATCATCCATACATCATCCATGACACACTAATTCATCTATTTGGCTAAAATGTTAAATACAAAAATTACTATATTTAACTATTCAAAAAAATACAACTATTTCAGAAAAATCCAAATAATTTACCCTTACCATTTTTCAATATGTGGAATTCAAAAAATGGACTCAATTTTATGAAAATAATTTTCTAAATATGAGGAATTTAATTTTTAATTAAAATCATCATTTATTCGAAAAATACCGATTTTGAAATGATAATTGATTTTATAACACTTTGAAAAGTTAATTAAGGTCTCATAAAATTATCTTATAATCATAAGAAAACAAAATATTAATTCATGAATCTATTTTAATAAAATAAATTTTCTTTTAAATCATTATATTAATTATAAATTGTAAACTAACATTTTTGTTTCACAAAAAATCAACATTAAATTTATCCTTTTTAAGATATTTATTTACTTTTTCAATGATATAAATATTTCATATTTTCTCCTATAAGATACCCAAATTTTATTTAAACTTTTATTAGTGATATTAATATTCAAATCATAAATGGAATATTAATATAACAAAAATGAAACATTTATAAAAATCAGGATTTTTTACCATTCATTGGAAAATAAATATTCTAAGAAAAATAAAAAAAACCACCCTAAGATTATTATGAAATTAATATTTAAAAAATGAAGTTTATTTTGTTAAATAAAATTTATAAAAGTTGTAAAATTTAGTTTTAATACAAGTGTACCATTAAAAGGTGGCAAAACTGTCTTTAGAAAAATATAGTATTTTATGTGTAAAATTGGATTTATTCTTATATTAAGACTATCAAACTTATTAGTTGAATTTAAAATCATTTGATTTAATGTGTAAAATATAAATTTAATTATTATATTTCACTAATAGTGATTAATCTAATTTATTAATATAAAATTCCATTGTGGTCATAAAAATAGTTTTTTATAAAAAATGTTTCTTTTATGTTCAATTGATTTTTATTTTATTTTTTAATTAATTGGTAACCAAGGAATTAATTTTATAAACATATGTAAACTATATTTTCATAATTTACATAATCTATTTAATTCTCACCATTCTAATGACTAGGTGATAAATATCGCAATAATAATATTTAATCATTTTTTTAAGCTCGGTGTTCTGTGTAATGTACACTATAAAAGAAGATAAATTTAAAAAGAGACATACCGTAAAATATTGGGGTGTTAAATTCTTACCTACTTCAATAAATTTCATCCTCTCAATTCAAAATTTCACTTCAAAAAAGTTTTGTACTTGAAAATCTATTTATTGAAATCCCACATTGGGAAAAGGGTTTATACAACTTTCTCTTAAAATGAGGTAAAGAGAAATGTGAAGGTCGCGAAAAAACTAGGAATCCAAAATAGGAGAACATACGTGACAATATGGTTATGGAAGAGAAATAAAACTATGAATTTCTAATGGAGAGTGATAGAGAACATGTTCATTAGAAAGTTTACCATCATAAAACCATAAATTTGTGGTTGGTTAAAGGGACATTAATTTCTTAGAAGGAAAAGTGACCAGATGAAGTTTTTGTTCAAAAATATATTTCATAGAGTTGAGGGTTTATTTTACTATCCATATAAGAACTTTAAAAATAGACTTACCTTATTCCTTTCCATTTAATAGTATCCTACTTTGGATGTAGTTCGATTTATCTCTCCTTCATTTCTTAAACCAAAAGGCGGATATTTAAGATGAATTTTTATGCCTGAAGAACCTTGATAAAATGATCCATAATTCATTCCTTCGACCTATAAATTTTTACTGAAATCAAAAAGGATAGAGTAGGTTATACAATATGATAAATCATACTTTAATCTTAATAAATAATATTCTTAATCCATTATATAATATTTAACCTTAAGACCCACTAAAAAATATTTCTTGACCACTTGAACTATTTCTAGCCTGATTATTTTCCCAATTCCTTCCCGCCAGATAGGGTTCCCCATGGCAGCGCGATGACGGTCCGCAACCGAGATCCAACTCCTGTGGCTTTTGGGTTGCCACCTCGTCTTCGGTGTATGTGATGGGTTTTTTGTCATGTCTTACATGGGATTTCTGGTTAGTGGAGATGATATCTACTGGTGATGGATTTCTGCCCCTGTTTTTTCTGTTGTTTTTGTTTTGGATGCAGTTTTATGGTTTGTGCTGTTGAGTTCGTGAGGCCTGAGGTATTTTAGAAGATGGTGATGGTCTGGTTGAGTTTGTTTTTTTGGTATTATATTTTGGTTGAGTATTTTCTGTCAGTTGAGGACCAGATTATCCGAGATTGTTTTTTCTTTATATTGTTCATGAGGTTCTGCGGTGTAGGGTGTGATTTGCGGCGATCTGAGGTGATCTGAGGTGGTGGTTGTTCCAATTTGGAACTACTACTCACCGGGGTTCCTAGAGTTTGGGTGTTCTTTAATTTTGAATGGTATTTTAAATTTTGGTTATGGGTTTTTTGCTCATGATGGATTTTGGTATAGTTTAAATTGATTTTGAATTTGTTTGAAGATAGTGAAGTCAGTGAGGTTGAAGTTGCGAATCAGTGTTAGTTCACATTGGTTGGTTTTTTACTAGTTATTGGGTCCTCAGTGTTGTGTTTTTCTTTGGCCGTGGTGGTCTATGGTTTAGGGGTTTTAGAAATTAGATAATCTACTTGAGGATGCTCTGGTTGATGTTTAGGGCAAAGAGTTTCCATTGTACCATCACTTTCTAGAATTAGATATTTGAGAGGGTATGACGAAAGCCAATGGTACCAGGCCCATGCATTTTTGCACGGAACAGCTTTCCAATATGAGGTGGAAGATGGAAGGTAGATTTTATGTATTATGATGCTGGGAGGGGATTTTATCATGTATCTAGGGTTTTTTGGCATTGAATTTTTATATCACTGGGTTTTTAACTTGTTTATGTCCTTTATGTCTTGGTGGATTTCCCCTTTACCCATAAAAGGGGGTTTATCTTAATAAAAAATAATTTTCAGTCCAAAATAACATAAAACATTAGATCACTAACCATATTCATGGTTACCAATACTATACCATAAACACATATTTATTATTGTCTTAACAACAAGAAAATATTTATTGTTATCTTTCATAATTTATGTGTTTTCAAAAAGATCATCCTATAACAAAATCAATTCTCTTGATTACTGGTGCTATTCATCTCATGCTTCCAATTCCTTAAAGAAAAAGTAATGTAGTACAATCCTTATATATATATATATATCATGATTCTTATAAACATAAAATTATTGGTAAAATAATAAAACAAAATAATTCTTGAATCCAAAAGCACAAATACATTAATTATTCCAATTCAACTATAGTAATAACATAAACTTGAACTTGATCCCTTTGATTTTTTTTTCTAAGATATATTTCCTTAACTCTTGGGACATTCATTTGATTAATGCCCCGTCTCCTTAAAATTGAAACATTACACATTTATAACTAATTTATTTTCCATAAATTCATGATCCTAGTGACCTTTCTATACACACTTTTAATAAACTCACATTACCTCTAGGAAAGTACCGAGGTGTTTCTTCCCACCATTATCACATGTGGGAAAATCCTTCTTCCACCTTTTCCATTTATCCATATATTTATATACTATTCTATAATTCTATTTATTTTCCTTAAAGACATGAGACTTAGATTATTATTTCTCTATCTTAATTGAACATAAGACTATATCCTCGTATGATGAGAATGATTGGAAAACCCATTCCCTTTAGAGGAATTGTTTTAACCCATCAAAGAATCAATCAATCTTACTCGTTGGATTGCGTAATTAATCTGAAACATGACTTACTAACCTTATAAAGTTAGATTCATACTTAGAAGCATTCTCATCCTATTTTTACCTCAGATTCAAGAATCTTATCTCCATATCTTCTTGTTATTCGCAAGGGAAATATTTTTCCAAGAAAAGTTCAAATACTTCTATTCCATGTTTATCATTTGTTCCTCCTTCTTTGTGTTTTGAATCAATAATCACCATTTATATGTATCTCTATATAGATGATAAATTTCCATTACAACCTTCTCCCTCTCACTACTTCCTAGAGCAAGAAATGTCTTCTCTAAGGAACTTATCCATTGCTTAGCTACAAATGGATTTGTAGTCCCATTTAATGTTGGAGGTTGTTTTCACATGAAATTGTATAACATTGTTCCTCCAAATTTTGGATCAAGATGATATATATGGATAAGGTAATTGTTTATAACCTGAATCAGCTGTCTAAGTATAGTTATAATTTTTTTCAACACGAGTTGTACCTCTAGTAGCAATTCCATTATCTTATATAAGAGAGAAATCATTATATAGAATATTTGTGTTGATAAAATTGGTATTCCTTACACTAGGTTCCATTTATAACCAATTACATACACTAAATTAGGTTATGAATCATAATGCATGATTTTCAAACTATCATAAAACTTAACATAAATTTAAAATTTATGCATAGCTAATCTCATAATGATAAACATGGTTTCCTTGGGTACGTGTTAACTTTTAAATCCTTCATAATGGTTTGTAAATAAAATGTGAATTTTCCTATGAATACCACCCTGGAGTGTCAAAATAGGTGCACATTATGGATAATTTTTGTGTACCAGGTTATTCAAAGTCAGGACCAATGCACCTTGTTAGTGTTTTTACCCCTAGGTATATCTATTCCAGAACCACATCCACTTATAGTATAAAGATAGGAAGGTATTACTATAAATACACAAATAATCTATACCTTACTAAAATTCTAGGATGTTCTTTTATGCTTACCCTCAAAGTCTATCTTAGGGTTGTTTTCCATATATATGTTTTCTAAATCTAGTTTCCAAGGTTTCTACTAAACTTTATATGATATAAACTATAAAGACCCCGACCCCAGTAGCCCAGAGATGGTGCCTTACATAATTATGTTGGTACTAAGAACAAGCGTTTAGATCCCAAAGGACCGAATAGTTTAGTATCTTGGAAAACCATATACATAAATAAGTTTTATATTACAATTTCAAATGAAATAAAACCTCTAAAATCCATTGCAAACACTCAAAAACCCTAGATCATCCATGTAAGTCATTAATAATATACATCTTCACATCCTGGGTAAAAATATAACATAATAATGGGGTGAGATCAGATGCTCAACAAGGGAAAGTATCACATCATAAGCAACAATAAATAATAAGGCATGGTGAATAACTAAAAACACATTCCATTAAAACATAATCTTGAGCATAATATGCAAGGAATAAAAGCTAGTTAAATAATTCCATAAATAATCACATGGGAAATAAATTTAACCATGGATATTCTAATAGTTGAATAATCACATGGATAATCAATTAATAATATCATAACAAGGGAATAAATAATTCTAGACATATGAATCATACCATCAATGCCTCATCCATGTCATCTGAAAATAAATGTTTAAGGCCTTGGCAAAATCCATAGATGAAAATAAATGGGCATGGCCTCGACTAAGTCAATATCTATTTTGTCTCATGATACCTATCGATGTATCAAGAAGCTATAACGGTCCTCTTACCACATATATTAAGTTCAATTAATTCCTCATATGAATGGGAAAAAACCTAAACAATATATACATATGAAATGTAAATAACTTTCCACAATCAATAAACATAATCACTAACAATTCTAAGTAATATGGTGAATGGTATCAAGGTAACAAATCCATAGTCAAACTGATTATAAACCATTTAATAAAATATGGTAGATGATATCATAAAATATCAATCATAATTAATCCTAGGATTCGACATAGGGTGATAAAATAGATGAAAATACACTAATAAATTCTTTAAGGAATTCTTGAGAGAAATACCCTTTTTTTTACTTTGCAAAGAAGAATTATTTTGGAAAAATAATGTGTATTTGTCATAAAATAATATTATAAATAATTATATACTAAAATTAAAAGGGAGGAAAATGAAATTATATTTGAGGCATAAATGATTTCTATCTAAAGTGAAAACATGTAAACATATCATTTAAGAAACTTTACAAATGAGACGCTTTAGTGCAGTTTAAGGTAAAATAATAATGAGTCTTTAAAACAAGCAAAGAAATAATTTTTTTATAAAACTAGAAATTAATAAATATGGGATTTCCTGATAAAATGAGCGGTTTTAAAAAAATAATGGTGGATTAACACAGATTATGGAGTGCACTTGAATATGGGTGAGAAAGTAGGATGTTCCCTTAAATCGGGCCTACTTATCAGGAATAATCGAGAAGGGAAACTTATAAAATCATGTATTTCCCATAAAATAAGGATGAAATTATCTGAATAAAAGATTTTGGAACATATAAATAAAATTTATAAAATTTATATAAAAATAAAGAATAATTACATAAAGGTAAAGAGAGAGAAAGTGTAACCCGAATGAAAAATGGAAGTTTATGGTGAATCCCTTAACACTTTGTAATCAATCGAATCGTATGCTATATAATGTTAATAATAATAAAATGAAACATTTAATAACATAAAGAAAAATAAATTCATGATATGATACATCAAATGGAAGTACACATACACTATTCATAAGAAATAGTTGTGAATAAGGAATATCACACCGAAATGAAAGTGAGAAGATAAAACCTTTACCTTATGTTCGAAAGTGTTCAACACTTGTACTTAACATCCCCGATAATGAAGTTAAATTCATTAATAATTTAATTAATAACCTATTAAAAATTTATATTATTTATTATAATTTTATTATGTTCATTTATGGCCCGTTTTATGAGTTATAAGATTTAATTTCATCATTTGGGAGTGTCTGTTTACTTGGTTTTCATGATTGGTTCACTTGTACACATGTACAAAAGATCATGTAAAATAGAAATAGTTATCTAGAATTGAAATTAAATGTTATTAATGAAATTATAGGATATTTAATGGTCTTATATACCATTTTATTTCTATATATTAAGATTATTCATTAGATAAAGTGTTAATTATAACCATTTAGATTATTTTGGCATTTTTTCAATCATCGCGAACTTGTTTTGTCTTATCTATTAATATTATGTATATTTTCTAGTTATAGAACCTTAAATAAGTTTAATTACATATAATAAAGTCATTTTGACCATAAAAATGGTTTTATTACAAGCCTATATGGAATAATTGAAAAATGAAAAGTCTTCGTCCACAAAGGTGGTAAATCAGCACCTCACGGACGATGTTTTCATTTTTAAAATAAAAAAGTGGAAGAGAAGATAATTGATGATTGATACAAAATTGACATAATAATATTAAAGTATATAAAATATACTATAGTTATTATGTCACTTTGGATAGTGGAGGTGATGGAAGTATAAGAAAAGAAAAGAAATTGAAAGAGAGAGAGAGGGAGAGAAGGTTTTACCCTTTGAGTGTCACCTCCTTGAGAACCTCCTCAAGGGACTTGGAAATGGTATTTTAGTGAGACCAGAAAGCCCAAAACTTGTAAGATATTTTGGGGAGAGAAAATTGGTAGAATATAATAAATCCTCAAGGCTTTAGAGGCATGATGAGAAGGAGTGGTGAGGGGTGGTTTTTATAGTGGATGAGAGAGAGGTGTTTTTTGATTATTTAATTCATTTGTTTATTATTTTGGATCAAGTCTATTAATTGCAATGATTCTTGTGAGTAAATAAAGTAACTAATACATATTAATTCTAACTAATGTGTTTATACCTCATCCATACATCATCCATGACTCAATAATTCAGGTATTTGACTAAAATGTTAAATATAAAAAATTATCGTATTTCACCATTCACCAAAAATAAACTATTTCAGAAAAATCCCAAAAAAATCACTTTACTATTTTTAAAAGTTTATAATTAAAAAATTTACTCCATTTTATGAAAATAATTTTCTAAATATGAGAAATTTAAGTTTTAATTAAAATAATCATTTATTCGATAAATACTAATTTTAAAATGATAAATGACTTTATAACACTTTGAAAATTTAATTAAGGTTTTATAAAATTATATTACAATCATAAGAAAAAAATATTAAGTTGTGAATCTATTTTAAGGAAATAAATTATCTTTTAAATCATCATACTAATTAAAAAATTATAAAAAAATATTTTTGTTTCACAAAAATACGAACACTTAATTTATCATTTTTAAAATATTTATTTACTTATTCCATGATATAAATATATCATATTTTCACTTATAAGATAACCAAATTTTATTAACAATTCAATAGGTGAGGTTACTATTTAATTCATAAAATGGACTATTTATATAATGAAAATGATAGTTTTATAAAAATCATATTTTTCACTATTCAGACTAAAATAAATATCCTCGAAAAAATACCAAAATTTCACCCTAAGGTTATTTTGAAATTATGATTTAAAAAATGAAGTTTATTTTGTTCAATATAATTTATGAAATTTTCAAAAATTATTTTTAAAATAAGTATGGCATTAAAAGGTGGTAAAACTATCTTTAGAAAAATATAATATTTTATGTGTACAATTGGATTTATTCTTATATTAAACATATCAAACTTATTAGTTCAATTGAAAAACATTTGATTTAATATTTAACATATAAATTTCATTATTATATTTCACTAATAGTGATTAATTTAGTTTTTTAATAGAAAATTCCATTGTCTTCATAAAAATATTTTTTTTATAAAAACACATCTTTTATGTTCAATTGATTTTTATTTTCATTCATAATTAATTGGTAAACAAGGAATTAATTTTATAAACATGTGTAAAATATATTTTCATAATTTATATAATATCCTTCATTCATACCATTCCAAAAACTTGGTGATAACTATGAAAATAGTAATATTTAATCATTTGTTTAATCTCTGTGTTCTGTGTAATGTACACTATCGAAGAAGATAAATTTAAAAAGAGACATACCATAAAATATTGGGATGTTATAATATCACATGGTTTTAAAAACCATGTTCCAACCATACATAGTGTATTTATTTAAATCCACATAATTTTTCCTCCCTTCTTGCATGGTCTACTAAACCATGTACCCATATTCTTGGCTAGTGTGGTTTGGGCGCACAATTACTACTAAATGTGTGCCAATAGTGAAAAATGCATAGGATGGCCAAATTGTCCCTTATTTCATGTCCCAAACCCCTAGGACCCCCCAATATTCCTTATATATTTGGTAAACATTCAATTAACCAACTTTAAGGTATTTAAACTAAAATTTAAATGAGAACATACCTCCACAAAATCAAGGATATTACAACCTCCCCACCATATAATGGATCGTACTTGATTTGCACTCCCAAGAATCACTGAGATTATGAGGTAAAGAGATTGGGCCACTAAGCCTGAAGATCTGACTTAGTCTCTTCATTTTTTTCCTGAATGCTGGCATGCTGCTATAACAATCGAACCAATGACACAATCTTGCCCTGAAAGACTTTCTCAATATGACGCACAAAGAGAATTGGATGCTCCATAAAGGATGCATCAACCTAAAACCAAACATAAACAACAATAACCCCATAGGGAATCCTAGGAAACACTACATAAATCACAACATAAGGAAGCATTTTACATATCAACATACCATCATGGAAGATCCAATATGCACTTCATTAACTCGATCCTCTTCAAAAATCATGGACTAAATCACTTGGTACCATATTACCCTATTTTCAAGACTATAATGGTGACACAAACTCAACATCCCCAAAAGAAACATAGAGTTATCCCAACCACATTTATTGATTTACATCGGTCTAAAACCCTGGTCCTAATGGCCTCATTCCATAACCAAATATCCAAAAAACAACTAAACCACTCAGTGAAATCAATCGGTAAAAATATGATCCAACACTCATTGTAAAGGCCCAAACACTAGAATAATACTTAATCTAGACCATCAGACCTGGAACAAAAATCACATTGTCAGCCGAAGCCTTTCCCACTATGGTTCTCCCCACCATGCACTTTATCACACCATCTCCATCTTCTAGGTTTGGCACCCCCACTATCAAAAAAGACCACCAAACCTGAACTAAACTTTCAAAATATAATTGATGCATTTACCAAATCACCATGCCATGACATGCACAAATACTCAAACCAAAACTAGCATACAACCTTGATATAAAAAATACCCAAAATGGAAAAGCATCCACCATCCATTATAGACCAAAAACATGGCCTATCTCAAGTTTACCTTCATTTCCAAAATTCACTTTCCATAAAACATCAAACCGGTAGTGGATTATAACTTACCACATTCATTCCCTTTTCTTATCATGTCAGACCATTACTAAAGGCTTATCTCAAAAATACCATTAATATCCTTAAAAAAAGTACCTATGTCGTATCTACATCAATTGAAGTCGATTATGATCTTCCACAAGACCCATTTCCATTACAGAAACACACTCTTCATTCCAAAACTTCCACCAAATGCATTTTACAACTCACCACTTTTGTATCTCTTTCTAATTGAGTTGGGCCATCCCTGATCAACTTATCCTAGAACACCTAGATTCACTACTGGCCGGAAACTACACCACATGGTGAAGGTGCCTTCTCACTTCAAGACATTCCAAGGTCACCCAAAGAAACCTACCCGATTCCATACCAGATTTTCGATGAAGTTCTAGAACCCAACCTCTCTTGCCACAAACCATTGTCATGTATTACCAAACCCTTCAATGACTTTAATAAAGGCATATTGAAGTTTTCTTAGAGAAACCCCGTGTCCAAATACAATGCTTGGATCAATAAAACACCACATCCAAGGCCCACCAGGTATTTCACAATGAATCCAAACATGTTCTTCATAGGTACCTTATTGGCATCCTGATGTCACCACATCTACTCCATGGTCATCTCCACCCCTCCCATGATTGACACATCACTCCCCACCTTAGGTGTGTCATTGTCATTTCTTTCCTTGAATAATTACAACCACCATGGTTCATGATCTGACCACAAGATAAACCTAGAAACTTGAGTGTGGCCTTATAGATTTTACTAGAACAAAAAAATAACATCAATTGCTACCCATTCCCGACCTCTGAGAAAAGAACCCACAACATTATTCAAGATTCATCCACCCTTTTCTCATCCACCCAAAACTAGCATTGAGGCCTCCATTAATCATTTTCCAAAGAGATGGGTCATACATCCAAACAGTACCACCCTTTGAAACCAACCTTACAACCAACAACAAGAACTATGATGACTTTATGAAAGAACCAGGGAATAACTAAAGCATTTATCTAAAATAAATGGTATTCATTATGCATCAATTCCACCTCTAAATCACCTCACATGATTCATATTCCAAGGAACATACAACACTGGGATAACCTCCCTCGAGGTCACCCTTTTTTTTCGAAGACTATCAACTCATTTTCACAACTTGAGTCATGTATCCCAAAACCATTAACCTTCCCACTTGGAACTCTAGGACCAACCCACACATTTACAAATAAAAAACATCAACCTATGCCTTAAACACTCATCATCACTCAGAAAATTTCCAACCACACTCACAGTTCACTCTAGAGGGTCTAATGATGCCAACTTCCCAAACTAGGGTTAGGGGTGACAAGTCACTAGGCCCTATCTCTAGGACATATATGTCAAACTTCTAACAAGTCACCCCTCACCAGTGGCTCTCCTACTCTCGTTCCAACACAACGCATATAATTCACCAAAGTAAGTATTTACTCTACATTCTGATCCCATAACAATATGACCACCACTAATGGCACCGTGAACCAAGACATCCACTTCAAAACCCAACACAACCTTCCTGATCACAACCCAAAATGGTTACCACATCATTGTTATCATAAGATACCTCTCAACCACAAGTCAACAACTTAAAAAAAAGTTACTACAAGGAATACCCCTCTAATCAACACATCAACCTCACCGATGCCTCCAAGCCAAGGCAATCTCACTACCTACACTATAGGGAAAACCGTTTTTTACGACAAAATTTATTCTCATCGCAAATAGTCCGTCTAAGAGGTTATTTACGAATGACTGATTGTCCCGCCACAAATAACTAATTATTTTTGATGAGAATAGGTGCTCCATCGTAAATAACCAATTATATGCGACGGGAATAGGTGCCCTGTTGCAAAAACTTATGCGCGAATTGGCACGGTTTGCGTGCCAAACCGTGCGAAAGGTAATAACAGGCAGCGGTAAAAACCTATTTGTGATGGGATGTTTTCCCATCACAAATAGTGTGCCAGCATGTTACTTTTTGCGACAGTCCCCATCACAAATAACCTTTTAACCGCCGACTGTAATTAATGCGGCCGAAGGTATTTGCGATGAGTCCCGTCACAAAATATACTATTTGCGATGGGAATGTCATCACAAATGGTCCTGTCACAACTAATCTAACTTATATATACCCCCATCCATTTTTTCTTCCCTCCCCATGAATTCCTTCTTCCTGTACTTCTCTAAACTCGAAGTTTAGAATGAAAATTTTTGAGTTAGTTTTTTTATGAAGAAGTGGTGAAGTTGCCTACAATTACAAGAGATCAAGTTTATAGGTATTTATGTTTTATTTAATTTAGTATTTATTTCATTTCTTTATATTAATTATAATTATTGTCGATTAGTTGTAATTAAGTTAGATTTAAATTATTTCGTCATCAGTATTTATTTGTCAAAATAAATTTAAATTATTAATACCAATTCTTAGTAATTAGTAATAATTAATAATTATTAACGATAATTAGTAATGTATTAGTAGATGTATTTTGCTGTAATTAATAGCAATTAACCCTAATTAGTAATAATTAGAAATAAAGAGTAATAATTAGAAAAAAATAGTAATAAATATTTACAATTAGTAATAAATAGTATTAATTATTAATAAATAGTAATAAATACTAATAAATAGTTATAAATACTGATAAATAGTAATAAATATTGATAAATAGAAATAAATACTGATAAATAGTAATAAATACTGATAAATAGTTTTAAATACTGATAAATACTAATAAATAGTAATAATTAGTAATAAATACTAATAATTAGTATTAAATACTAATAAATAGTAATAAATACTAATAAATAGTAATAAATACTAATAAATAGTAATAAATAGTAATAAATAGTAATAAATACTAATATATAGTTATAAATACTAATAAATACTAATAAATAGTAATAAAAAGTAATAAAAAGTAATAAATAGTAATAAATATTAATAAATAGTAATAAATAGTAATAAATAGTAATAATTAGTAATAAATAGTAATAATTAGTAATAAATAGTAATAAATAGTAATAAATAGTAATACATAGCAATAGATAGTAATAAATAGTAATAAATAGTAATAAATAGTAATAAATAGTAATAAATAGTAATAAATAGTAATAATTAGTAATAAATAGTAACAATTAGTCATAATTAGTAATAAATAGAAATAAATAGTAATAAATAGTAATAATTACTAATAAATAGTAACAATTAGTAATAAATAGTAATAATTAGTAATAATTAGTAATAATTAGTTATAATAAGTAACAATTGGTAATAATTAGTAATAATTAGTAATAAATAGTAATAAATAGTAATAAATAGTAATAAATAGTAATAAATATTAATAAATAGTAATAAATTGGAATAAATAGGAATAAATAGGAATAAATAAGAATAAATAGTAACAAATAGGAATAAATAGGAATAAATAGGAATAAATAGGAATAAATAGGAATAAATAACAATAAATAGGAATAATTACCAATAATTATAAATAATTACCAATAAATAGGGATAATAACCAATAAATTGGAATTATTACCAATAATTACCAATTAGCAGGAATAATTACCAATAATTACCAATAAATAGGAATAATTACCAATAATTACCCAAAAATAGGAATAATTACCAATAATTACCAATAAATAGGACGAATTACCAATAATTAACAATAATTACCAATATTTACCAATAATTACCAACAATTACCAATAATTACCAATAATTACCAATAAATAGAAATAGTTACAAATAATTACTAATAAATAGAAATAATTACCAATAATTAGGAATAAATAGGAATAATTACCAATAATTAGGAATAATTACCAGTATGCCTTCGAGAAGGGCTGAGTAGTTGGTATTAGCTCTCATTTGACTCCGGGGACTTATTATGGTACTGCTGCGATGTCAGCATCCAGCTCGGGAGGAGCTCGTGGAGGGGCATTGTCTTCTGGATTATAGTATCAAAAGCAGTTGCGAGCTAAAACTGAGCTTATAGAGAGTTTGTAGAAGCAACAGGAAGAGATGCGTCAATAGAACAAGGAGGACATGCATCGATGGCAGTAGTAGCAGCATTAGCAGATGAAGTACATGCGTTGTCTGACTCAATATTTAGGGATGAAGTTTCTTCCACCACCTCCTTCAACTCCTCCAAATCCTCTAGAAGATTATCCCCCCAGTGATTTTTTTCTTGTTTAAAACATTTGAATTGAAAATTTGTTGTAATATAAACTATTTACAGTTTTTTTCTTTTATATTGGTGCGAATATTGCTTAATTTATTTTTTTTATTCTTAATATTTTAATATTTGTTTACTTATTATTTAGATTATATTTTTTAATGTTTTTTTATTTTAATAATAATAATAATAATAATAATAATTTATGATTTTTTATATTTTTTTGTGAATATTGAGAATTTTAATATTTTTTAATATTTTTTTGTTAATTTAATAATATTAATATTATTGTTTTATTAATCATAATTTATTTATTTGATTATGTATTTGAAAATATTGAGAATTTTAATATTTTTTTATTATTATTTTAATAATATTAATATTATTTTTTCATTAATCATAATTAAATATATATATATTATTTTATTAAGTATTTGTGATAGGGCCTTTTGCGAAGGGTCCCGTTGCAAATATATTATATATATATTTTTGAAAACTTATTTGTGACGGGTTACTTGACCATCACAAAAACATTTTTGCGAGGGGACCGTCAGAATAGGTTTATAACATAAAGCTATTTGCGACGGGGCGACGACTAGTTGCAAATACTTTTTGGGACAGGCCTGTCACAACTGGTTCTTGTATATATAATGTATTTAATCTGAGATCTATTTATGACAGGATCGCTTCTCATCGCAAGTAGTAGTTTTTGCAACATGTCCTTCAAAAAAAATACTAGTTGCGACACTGTTTTCTACAATGGGATATTTGTGACGGGACTGCTTTCCATCGCAAGTAGTATTTTTTGCGACAGGCCCATAGAAAAGAATACTAGCTGCGACACTATTTTTTGCAAAGGGCTAGTTGCGACGGGACCCCATCGCAAAAGGGTTTTTGCGACGGGATCCCGTCGCAAATAGCCCGTAAAAAATACCCCAAATTCTAGTAGTGCTAAACCACACATACACAAGGCTTGTTCACAACACTAGGGATAACCATCTCCCATGTTCCATCATGTTCCAACCTACTGCATGCTTGTAACTCAAGTCCTCCCTGTCCAACAATCATCATAGTGTGTTATAACCAAAAATATCTAGTTTGGTCAAATAGACTTGGAATGTTCTATACTAGGGTACCATTCCATCATTTGAATAAAATGAGTAATGTTCTCATAGAACTAATCCTGTACTATTTTATCTTGAATTTATGGGGTTTCTTTCTAAACTACTAGTGGAGTATTCTTGGAAATATCCTCATGTCTCCCAACCAACACACATCATCGTTATGTAATTTCTATACAATGAAAAACACACATAACAAAACACATACGAAAACATTCACACTTTACACAAAAGAAGGATTTATACTCTCCATATACACCCATACTACATACACCATCCCAACAGATACCATCATGTTTTTATCACTACCCCATTCATCCCTACCATAGTTCATGGTCAATATAGGGTAAACCAACTCACACAACCATAATCCCCTTTTACAGGACTTCCCTTTTTTTAACCACTTCCACTTTCAGAACATAAATATTTTCATTAGGAATATTTCCCATGTTAACTTAGTGAAACTATTTAACCTTTCTTTACATTCATTACATGTCTGTAGACTTGTTTTTACCAACATTTAAAGACATATATTATTTTACATTCTTCTCAATTTTTTTGACGTGATAACAATGTCAAAAAAATTTACTCGAATGTCTAGACGTGTTTCACCTATCACACCAAACTTTATAATTTAATAATTTACCACTTTTAGTCAAATTTTCTGATTCTTAATTATTAATGTCATTCACCAAATTAGTCATGTTGTTTTTCTTCTAAATTGATTCTCACTTTAACTTCATCTTTATTTCTTCAATATGAATGTTCATGTACAATTCATAGTGATCCATGATGTGACATTTATTACCAAAATAGAAACATATTTTCTTTGGTGAGACACTCTTCACATCATTCTTCACAAACTTCTTATGATTTTTTTGTATGAAAACTTTATTCTTTTTTTCACATCCCAAGGTTGAACTATAATCTTCATTTATTAACAAATTCACTTTCTGTTTTGGTCTTATATTTTCATCAACATACGATTTGTACATTATTCATACAAACCAGAACTCCTTATAACATTGAACACTTCTTTTACAAAAATCAAATAATATTTTAAAGTAATAATATCTATTCTTGATAAACTGATTCTATTTCAGTGAATTATACTTTTATTGTGTAGGTTTCAATTTATATTTAGCATTTCTCTCCCAAATGCAAACTTTATATAATTTTCATAAAATGAAATATTATTCCAACAATTAATTTCCTAATGACCAAAGTTCTAACAAAACCAACAATAGCAAAAAAATCTTGATTTCTTCTTCTGCAACACATTTTGACTGTCTTTGATATTTTTCTTCTTTTGAGTAATACATTTATTCTTCTCCGATTTCTTTAGGGAATAATAATTTACCCACTCCTTCACATCCATTTTTAAAGATGTTGTGGATTCCTGAGTATTTTTCTTCATGCATGTTTTTCCAGATTTAAATGTTGAATCTAAACTAATTAAAAAAATAACATTAGTACACACAAATTTACCAAGACAAAGGGTTACTTTATTTGATGATCCAATAATGGATTTATCTTTAGATAATATCATTATATTATTTCCACGAGTTTGATTCTTTTCAGAAATAGATCCATTATCATATGAATATTTGGAAATACTTCTTTACTCAACAACTTGGTAAGTTTCAACTTGTGTCTCTTCCAAATTTCTTAGATTCATTTCTAGTTAAAGACAATTTAAGTTGGGTTAAATATTATAATCTTAAATATATTTAATGACTTTTTCCCAATGAAAATTCATCTTCTAAATCTCATCTCCAAGAATATGATTTTCCCTTAGTAAAAAATTGTTGAGCAGTTTGATTCCTTATAATTTTTCAATTAACATAGCATATTTGACATTTATAGATACATTTTGAAACCTTTCAAGTTAATGGATCACTTATATAAAAACAATTTAAAAAATTTATTTTTCACAAACATTAATTTCTAATTCTTCAATAGCTCTAGAACTTCTTTCTTTGAATAGATATGTTGTCTCTTACTTTTATTTCACAAGTCATATGAGAGTGTTAGAAATTATTACATTTTTATTCAATGAATATTCTAAATAAAAAGACTCTTCTTCTAGCTGTAATTTTTCATACTAAAGTTCCTTTAAAACTATGGTAATACATGTGACCACTTCTTTGGTAGGTTTCTTTAGATGGTTTCTGATTTTTGAATTTTTTTATAACATCATCTTAGCTTGAACGTGATTCTTGAAGTGATTTCACTGAACAATGTACACACTAATTTCCTTTAGATACATGTTGATTTTCATTCATCTTTGAAATATTATTCATCTTATTTTCTACTATTTTTGTCCCTTTTTCTCTAATTTGGTTGAAACATCAACATTTCTAACATCAGGAGTAGAGATAGAATTTTCCATCCAAAGTTATTCTGAATTTTCCTCAAAATCATTTTTTCACTTCATATAATTCAAATATAAACCAATAGACTAGTGTAATAGATCCAATAAGAGGTAGCATATCCTATGATACCAATTGAACTATCTGAGGAATGTGTAGTCACACTGAGAGGGGGGAATATTAAGTGTTACACTACTACAAATACGACTTTTATCAGTGCTAAAAATGGCCTTTAACAGCACTAGAAAAGCGCTGTTAATGCCGGTGAAGATAAAGGGTTGGGGGTCCCCTTTATCAGTGCTTCAAAAAGAGCTGATAAAGACCCCTTTTATCAGTGCTAAAAAAAAGCTCTGATAAAAGGGGTCTTTTATCAGCGCTAAAACGAAGCGCTGATAAAAGGGTCTTTTATCAGCACTTTCTTTTTAGTGCTGATAAAACTAAAAAAAATTAAAAAAATTAAAAAAATTAAAAAAAATTAAATTTTTTTAAAAAATATTTCCAATCACGAGGGGGGGGGGGGGATTTTTACAGCACTTGAGCCCCCCTTTATCAGCACTTTGTTGCTCCTCCAACACCCGCATGCACCGCATACACCCTTTATCAGATCTAGCCCCTCTAAATCACCCTTGCGCGCGCACCCCTGCCTCCACCCAGATTTAATCTCGAGACCTCCCCCCTGCGCACCTAAAGCCTTTACTACTTCCCTATATTGATTTGTTCACTTTTTTGTGATATATCTATTTATTTATATATCTATTTAGATATATTTATTCATATAGTATTATATATTTATATTAATATATATAGTAATATTAATATATATTTATAGTTATATTAATATATATATTTATATTTATTTTAATATATATATATATAGTTATATTAATATATAGTTATATAGTTATATTAATATATATTTATATAAATATTCATATATTATTATTTTAAATAAAATGGATATAAGTTATTATTTAGATAATTCTAATATATTTTATATATAATATGTTTAATTATTTATTTAAAAAATTAAATTTTTAGGTGTGAATATATAAAAAATATGTACATATAGTTATATATTTGATTATAAATAATGGTGAATTATAAAAAACATTAAAATTTCAAATAAATAATATCAATATGAATGTAATACCTTGGAATAAATTCAGTCCCCACCAAAAAAATCCAATAATACCCCCTTAAACAAGGCTGATAATCCACAAAATGTTAAAAAATCGGGGTACCGCAACTAAAAACTCAGTTTTGGAGGCCTTATGGGCCTCTTTTGGCCTCGAAAAACTCTTAACCAAGGTTAACCTTAGTCATAGCGATGTAGATCTCATCACAGGCTTCGATTTGATATGTGGTAGAGCTCAAACGGACACCCAAATCAAAAGTTATGGCCGTTTGAAGTTAGAGTTGCGTTTTCAACATATTTTGGATCTTTTTTTTAATTTTTTTTAATTTTTTTAGTCTTCAATTTGTTATTAAATGACTATTACTCCATAATAATTAGAAAATTATTAATTAAAAATATTTTTTTAATTTTTATATAAGCCATTTTCACTAAATATCTTATACATTAAGTATATTAAGTTTAAATGTATATTTATACTTATCTAAAATATATTTAAAAATTATATATTATATTTATATCAATATAACTATATTGATATATTTATATATTTATATATTATTTTAATTAATTTTTTTTTGAAGATGAACCCTTTATCAGCACTTTTAAAAAAAGCGCTGATAAAGCCCCCCCTTTATCAGCACTACAAAAAAAGCGCCGATAAAGGGGGTCCCTTTATCAGTGGTTTTTTGTTAGTGCTGATAAAGGGGTGGCGCTGCCCTTGCCCAGTTTTGTGGTAGTGTTACCGATTTTACTAAAATCTTTTTCACCATTTAATTTGAACCTCTATCACCTGTTAAGATGAGTGGATAATACATGAAATGAAAAAATAAAAATAAATATGTCACATAGTATTTTTACAAGGATCGGTACTAAGACCAACATACCTTCCATGTTAGTTAGACACCCCAACATAGATTATCCACTATAATATTTTCATCAATTACAATAGTTCAGGCAACAACTAGTTATACACCCCAGCAATTGATCCTCTAGTTGATTCTAGTTATACCTCCCAGCCATCCAACTCTTCTTCATCATTTGGTTAAACCCCCAACCGTTCAACTATTTAGACCCCCTAGTATCTCGATCCTCTTCAGAAACTTGTTAGACCCCCCACTCACAAGCTCCTTCTTCTTCTTCTTCATAAATCTGATCCAAAAATAGGATGATCAATTTAGGATCCTCCTCCATGAGCTTGCAGGATCAAACTGGATCATGTACAATTCAAGTACCTTTGAAAAAATGTTGGACTTGATCATATAATTCTGATTACTAAATATAATTATGTCACGACCCGACCCTATCGGAGCTCGAGCCGCAACTACCCCAAGCCTGCCTCTATAGGCCAGGGGCTGGCGACCAGCGCCGAAGGCACAACAACTCGGGGAGGCCTTTTCCTAAGTACCTGTACACACACACGCAACACACTCAATGCAAAAGTGCAGAGTAAAAGAAAAGACAAGCATAGTAAAGTGTAACTTATATATATAAGCCACCAAAAGAGAATCTACCTATAATCAGTACAAATCAAGCTGAAGGTAAACTGAAAAGGAAAAAGGGAAAAACACGTGCCCAACCAGAAAAGTGCCACAACCCGACAACAGGTAAACAAGACAAACAGATGGAAGGGTCCCCCACCTAGAACCTGACTCTGACAACCGCACACGGTCCAAGCTCCCAAGATCCTAAACTCCTCTGAAGTCACGCTCCACCTGTCCATCGTCTGCAAGGGCACACCAAGTGCGGGAAAATCCCAAGAAGGGGTGAGTATAAAAATACTCAGTAGGATACCCCGAAGGCTCGAGGGAGTAATAAACAAAGTACCAAAGGGTGAGCAGTAGATCGAACATGGGAAAGAAAAGGAGCACAACTGAGAGTGAAGTAAAGTAATAGTAAAGATTCCATCTCAACCCAACAAGAGAAAGGAGATAGACTCATCCATACACAAGGAGTCAGAAACAGTGAGAAGATAAACTTCTCGTCGAGTCTTCGCTACCTATAGCAGGAGAGTAGACTCGTCCAACCATGAGAAGCTAGACATGGAAAGCACGTGTCATACCCCGTGTATCTTCACCTCTCCTGGAAGGAGAGTAACCAAAACCCAAGAAAATGGGTATCGAAAACAAGGTATATACAAATACATATGCTCAAAAAGAATCCCAAAAAAGGTCGTAAGGGGATCTCCATCCCGTAGCACATCTCAAGAAAGTGAGTCACCAACAGTCCCAGAAGTAACATCATCGATGCCCAGCATCCCGCACGTCTGCCCCGAACTACAAGTCAAGGGGCTCAAATCACCGCACCTCGACACTATCTGCTTTGGGTGGCACTGGCTCTCCCACACGGTTTTAGGTCCCGTCATAAGGACGTGTCTCGGTGGGGAAAGCGCACCTCATACTTGAGAGTTCTGGGTTAAGTCAAACCACACCTCATCACTGCCCTGCAATCAAGAGGTCTCCTCGAAGTCAAGGTCATTCCATCACTGACCCGTAAAACCAAGGGTCATACTCCGGTAATCATGGATGAAAGACACATACTAGCCTTGTAGAAAGGACTGAGTTTGGATTGTCAATGGGTGACCCACTGCCCAGCCCTGCTCGAGGGTAAACCCTAACCAGATATCGGGTGACCCACTGCCCAGCCCTGCTGGAGGGTAGACCTAGAATATGTTGACAGGCGACCCACTGCCCAGCCCCGCTGGAGGGTAGACCTGGAACTAGACAACGGGAGACCCACTGTTTATCCCTGCTGAAGGGTAGACCCTAAGAGGTCGTCAGGTGACCCACTGCCCAGTCAATGCTGGAGGGTAGACCCTAAGTGGTCGTCGGGTGACCCACTGCCCAGTCTCTGTTGGAGGGTAGACCCTAAGTGTCGGGTGAACCACTACCCAGTCTCGGATGGAGGGTAAACCCTAGAATTCAATGAGAAACTCACTGCCCAGTCTCTACTGGAGGGTAAACCCGAAACTGCTCTGGCCATCTCTACTGGATGGTACAACATTTGCCAACCAAACACGGAGTGGGTATCGTGCAATCACCCGACTCCAGAACAAAACCATGGGAAACCACTCAACCCTGCTGATCTAAACCATCGAGCACATAGCCAGGGGAAAAACTCAACCCCACTGGTCAACAATCGAGAACCGAGGGACCCTCTACGTCACGAGAGGTCAAAAGTACGCAAAGCAGAACATGACACGCACCTCGGGCCCACACGATTTGTGGCCCCAAGTTAACCCCAACCAAGCGCACAAACGTTCTTAGGTAAAAACATCCCCATGTACCTCCCAGTGTTCTCACATACTCCCAGAGTATGCCACGTCTCCAGCCAAAAAGGCTAACGTGCACACGACACCCATCATCAACACAAAGGCATAAATGTAACAACTCCAACCTTCCACCTCAATGGATGAGGCACAACCAACCACATGTCTTTAAACACCAACCTCGCTCTCTCAGGAGTGCACGCGATCACATGCCAAAGGTCCGCTACAAACACGGTAGAAGAATCACCACCGGGGCACCTTACATATTTCCACATTTAATAATATCGTGTATGAGGCCCCGCTCGCCTGAACAAATTACACCGTTGTAATCTCCACAGAAAAACACGCGAGATAGACTACTAACTCGCCCAAAACGTTCAACCGGTGAAAAAGGTACTATTCACCGTAACCAACCCGTGTGGGGCCTACACCAAGATCCCGAAACTGAACAAACGGATCATACCACTGCAATCCCCTCGAAAAAACACACGAGATTGACTACTCAATCGCCCAAAATGGACACCCGGTGAAAAAGGTACTATTCACTATAACCAGGTCGGGTGGGACCGACACCACGTCCCCGAAAAAGGTCAGGAAAACTGCGTCATCACAATGCTCTAGGAAAAACACGTCAAAAGGACTACTCACTTTAGTGGAATGGATATCCGGAGAAAAAGATACATTCCAGCTTACTATACACGAGCGGTGCTACATGGGACCCGCATCCCGGTCCCGAAACACAACTAACAGATCACACCGTTGCGATCCTCTCGAAAAAGTACACAAGATGGACTATTCACTTGTCCAAAACGGTCGCCCAGTGATAGAGATGGAAAAATCAACGTCAACGCCCAAACGACCCTCATGGGGCCCGCACAATCGTGCAGAATTAGAGCGGGCAGATTGCACCATTGCAATCCCCTCGAAAAAACATGCAGAATCGACTGCTCGCACGCCCCGAATGGATGCCTGATGAGAATGTCGTAAACGCTGCTCACAACTCAAAAGACGGGTCGTGGGGCCCACGCCTCAACTCTGGCTTCAACACTCGAAACCACCCTGGAAATCTTCGACCCGACGCCAGGGTCTCAACACCGCTAACGGTGCTCAAAACGGACATCAGATGCGTCCACACCGTCCAAAACAAGATCCCCCAGAGGAAACACCAATTTGCTTAAAGGCGCGTCGCACCTCTGAGACCCCTCATTTCGAGAATTAAAAATTCCCGAAGCAATCTCAAAACGTTTCCCTCGACGTGAGGTCCACGCTTCCACTGACGACACGCAAAACGGATGCCCGTAGCTCAAGATATGGGCGTCGAAAGTCGGAGGGGAAAAACCCCTTGGGCCGGACAGGCCCGGTCTGGCCGGTCTTCCCTGCTTGGGCCAGCCCACACCGGCCAGCCCGCTGAGCCCGCGGCCCAGCTGCTTCACGCGGCCCGCCCTCACCCGACCGGCCAGGGTGGCCAGTCCGCAGCCCCACGCAGAGACCCACGTTTTGCGGGTCTCTGTCCTCCGGGGTCGCGCCGCGACCCCGGTCGCCGCCTCGTATCGGCGAGCTCGGCCCGCAGCGCCGCCGCGCTGAGAGCCGCCGCCGCCTGCCGCCTTGGAGCCCTCCACCGGCCCTGCCGAGGAGTCCGCTAGTGCCGACCGCCCTACCGAGGAGCCGCTCGCGCCGACCGCCCTACCAAGGGACCGCTCGCGCCGACCACACTGCCGAGGGACCCCCGCCGCCTGGAGCCACCGCGCGCCGCCGCCTGGGCCTCGCCGGACCGTCGGAAAACCCCAGAAACTTCCAAAATTCCCGCAAACTACGCCAGACCGCTGCGGCCTCCTCCAAACTCGGATTTCAATTCCGAAAGATGCGATGGGAAGAAAAAATGTATACTACACAACCATGGGATTTGTTCGAAGATAAAACAACAAATCGACACTAAAATTGGGATTCAAAGAGGGGTTCAGGATTTAAAACTCAACGAACACCGCCTACCTCTTGGGTGTAGCCCGATGCTTCGTTGTTGACCCGTAGGAGTGGCCGCACCTCGTCGGAGTCGCCTCGTCGGAGTGGAGGAGGAGAGGGGAAGAGCTTGCTAGGGGAGGGAGAAATGAGAGAGAAGAGAGGGGGGGGGGGGGGGGGTTAGGTTAATTAAACAAATTAATTAACTTAAACACCCTCCCGCGGCCCCGTACCCGAACTCCCGACGGAGTCAGGATTAAGCCTTCCCTAGTCTAAAAACCACGCTCTAAGCGCAAGGACGGTCACATAATTTTAATCTGAGGCCCCGTTCAAAAATTATCAAATTTAACATCCGAAGCCGCTAAATTAGGAAAACGCCCCCGGGGCCATATTTCACAGACGGGCCACGCCCGCGAAAGTTACACCACTCCTAGGGTAAACGACACGCTCTGGACTCAACGTTGCCCTCAGTTTTCCAATCCGAGCCACCGTTTTGGAGATACTGAGTTTAATAATTAAACGAATAAATAAATAAATAAATTTACCCGTTTAACGTTCCGGAAGAGAGCGAGGGATCCAAACGTCCTGCACCAACTTGATTTATGTCAATCCTAGGGTAAACACGCCATTTCAGACCCATCCGTATACTCGGATCTCTGATCCAAAGCACCATTTAGGAGTTATCCCATTTATTTGGCGTGCCTAGTGTGAATGCACTGAAATTTTAATTCCGGCCACATCGGGGCTCGAAATCGCACGCCGTCTGAGGGCGCTGCTCTGGAATAATATCAATAATATTACAAAGCCCTATGCAGATAAAAACAGAGTTCTTACATCATTCCCTCCTTTAAGATTTTCATCTCCGAAAAGCAAAACCAGGGAACAACTCAGGGTACTAAGCCTGCACCTGGCTCTCCCGTACCCAGAAGAACTCTTGCACAGCCCTGCGTCACCGCACACAGACCAAAGGATTTTATCTGTTCATGTGAGGTCTTCCCTTTTCGATGAAGTGCATAGGAGCACACACACATCTCTTCGGGTAAACTACGTGGGAGACATCGTGCACCCACTCAAGACTTTGGGGTTAGGGCAAGGCGGTAGGGAACCTCTCCATCCCTTCGCACGGTCTCAAACGACCCGAAGGCTCTCAGGGGTAGCCCACCTCCCCGAACGAACCCCTATATCACACGCCACGACTAGAATCACCGCTCGCACCATGAATAAGGCCCGGTGATTCCCTACTTCAGAACATCCATTTGGTGAAACACCCAAGGATATCTGGTCACACAAGATTTCACAGTCGATGTACCTCAACCAAGACTCTCTTACACACTCAAAAGGCGAAGGAGTAGACACCATTTTCCTTACTAAAACAGGGTTACACCGACGCCCCGTGCCACCCTGGTAACAACCCAAGCAAGGAGCAGGGAGAAAAAGCATTTCACACTTAGAGCCTAACAATTCTACTACAAATAGTAGAAGAGATGTAGAGCATACCTCTTATCACCTCATGCTCTACAAGATTGTAGACATCCAAAGCTCGTGGCTGTCCGCGGTCCCAACTGTCAGCTTTCGGAGCCTGACGTGGACCGCCTAGTGGTGATGGGAAGACCTCGTAAGGTCGTCCTCCACTTCCAGATCCTCCCGCTACAATGCTTGCACCACCTCTCTAGGTACTACTCCGATCATGGCACTGCCTCCATCGTGGTGGTGCACCTTCTGCCTGCCCGAAGCTCTCCACATGCTTGGTCGGGCAGTCTCGTGTGAGGTGACCTCACCCATCGTAAGCATAGAACCGACTCTCTCTGGGCTTCACTGGTGTCCTCCGGCGCCACTGTGGTGTATGACCACGCCCCTGAGTCTAGTTTTCAGAAAGCCACCTGCGTCGAGGTTCTTCTTGCCGGTGCCTGCTAGCTGCGGTAGACGTCTCGGCTCCAACGTGCCGGCTGCCACCACCAAATCCAGAATGTGACAGGAAGGTCTCTATCACCAGCGCCTGATCTAGCACCCTGGAATATGTGGAAATGCCCAAGGGTACTATGATAGCACGAATCTCTCGGCGAAGACCCTGCTCAAACTTCTGCGCTCAGATGTTGTCGTCATGGACCAGGTCCGGGTAAAAGCATGCACGGTCTGCGAAACTAGTCGCGTACTCGACCATCGTCATCCCTCCCTGCTGAAACTGAAGGAGCTCTTGAATCCGAATAGAGCATAAGTAGGAGGGAAAAAACTCCTCACGAAACAACTACAGAAAGTCGCCCCACGAAAGCGACGACTCGTCAAGAAACCGAGTCACCAGACTCCACCAACACCAAGCTGCTCCACAAAAAAGGTCGGCTGCCAAAGTCACTCTATGATCTGTCGGCGTCTGCACAAGACTGAAAAGGCGAACCACTGTCTCTAGCCAAACCTCTGTTGGCTGAGGGTCTGGCTCACCACTAAACCTCAGCGGTCTCTACCGCTGGAACTCACGGAGCGCACTCAACCTGCGCTCAATCTCAGCCTGCTCTGCTGAAGCTATCTGCTGCTCAACAGGCGAGGGTGCTGCTACCGGCCCACCTGGAGAAAGGGGCTCGCATGATGGGTCTTGGACTATGGCCTCTTAGATCACAGGGTCATCGTCACAAACCAAAGCTGGTATCCTGGATGACTATCTTCGCGGATACATACTAAATATTATTAAAGAGTGCCGCGCTTAGATGAGCATATATGTATATACCAATAACAATGATGGGGAGATGACTCAAGAAGGACATTCAAAGACTCAATCCTATGTGATACACAAACCAATTTCCCTGAAACAAGTGTCTCTGCATGACGAGTCGACAAGTAGGTTATCAGGGTCCTGGTGAATGGATACGTCAGCCGCCGCACCATCACTGGACTCCC
Source organism: Viscum album (assembly GCA_963277665.1). Taxonomy (NCBI): domain Eukaryota; kingdom Viridiplantae; phylum Streptophyta; class Magnoliopsida; order Santalales; family Viscaceae; genus Viscum; species Viscum album. The sequence goes on along the minus strand of OY728127.1, from coordinate 971,747,876 downwards.
TGGCCTGAGAGCCGCTCTCGAGACACGTTAACACTATTTCCCTAAATTCCAACCAATTCCTCTATAGGGACATCCGAACAATGTCCCAAAGAACGAACCACCTCTGATACCACTTTTTCATGACCCGACCCTACCCAGTCTCGAGCCGCAACTACCCCAAGCCCGCCTCTATAGGCCAGGGGCTGGAAACCAGCGCCGAAGGCACAACAACTCGGGGAGGCCTTTACCTAAGTACCTGTACACACACACATAACACACTCAATGAAAAAGTGCAGAGTAAAAGAAAATACAAGCAGAGTAAAGTTCAACTGCTATATATAAGCCACCAAAAGTGAATCGACCTCTAATCAGTACAAAGCAAGCTGAAGGTAAACTGAAAAGGAAAAAGGAAAAAACACATGCCCAACTAGAAAAGTTCCACAACCCGGCAACAGGTAAACAAGAAAAACAGCTGGAAGGGTCCCCCACCTGGAACCCGACTCCGACCACCACACGCGGTCCAAGATCCCAAGCTCCTAAGCTCCTCTGAAGTCACGCTCCACCTGTCCGTCGTCTGCAAGGGCACACCATGTGCGGGAAAATCCCAAGAAGGGGTGAGTATAAATATACTCAGTAGGATACCTCGAAGGCTTGAGGGAGCAACAAAGGAGGTACCAAAGGGTGAGCAGTAGATAGAATAGGGGAAAGAAAATGAGTACAACTGAGAGTGAAGTAAAGTAATAGTAAAGAGTCCAGCTCAACCCAGCAAGAGAAAGGAGATAGACACGTCTAGACATAAGGAGCTAGAAACGGTGAGAAGATGAACTTCTTGTCGAGTCTTCACTACCTATAGAAGGAGAGTAGACTCGTCCAACCACAAGAAGCTAGACACGGAAAGCACGTGAGATACCCCACGCATCTTCGCCTCTCCTAGAAGGAGAGTAACCAAAACCCAAGAAAATGGGTACCAGAAACAAGGTATATACAAATACATATGCTCCAAAAGAATCCCAAACAAGGTCATAAGGGAATCTCCATCCCGTAGCTCAGCCCATGAAAGTGAGTCTCCAACAGTCCTAGAAGTAACACCATTGATGCCCAACATCCCGCACATCTTCCCCGAACCACAATTCAAGGGGAACAAATCACCGCACCTCGACACTATCCGCTTTAGGCGGAACTAACTCGCCCGCATGGTTTTAGGTCGCGTCACAAGGACATGTCTCGGTGGGGAAAGAGCCCCTCATACTTGAGAGTTACGGGTTAAGTCAAACCACACCTCGTCACTGCCCCGTAGTCGAGAGGTCTCCTCGAAGTCAAGGTCATTCCATCACTGACCCGTACAACCAAGGGTCCCTCTCCACTAATCACAGAGGAAAGCCACAGACTAGCCTAGTAGAAAGGACTAAGTCTGGAATGTCAATGGGTGACCCACTACCCAGCCCTGCTGGATGGTAAACCCGAACCAGATATCAGGTGACCCACTGCCCAGCCCTACTGGAGGGTAGACCTGGAATAAGTTGACAGGCGACCCACTACCTAGCCTTGCTGGAGGGTATACCCTAATACATCAGCAGGTGACCCGCTGCCCAACCCCACTGGAGGGTAGACCTAGAATAAGTCAATAGGTGACCGACTGCCCAGCCTTGTGGAGGGTAGACCTAGAACTAGACGAAGAGCGACCCACTGCCCTGCCCCGCTGGAGGGTAGAACCTAAGAGGTCGTCAGGTGAACCACTTCCCGGTCTCTTCTGGAGGGTAGACCCTAAGTGGTCGTCGGGTGACCCACTGCCCATTCTCTGCTGGAGGGTAGACCCTAAGTGTCAGGTGACCCACTGACTAGTCTCGGCTGGAGGGTAAACCCTAGAAGTCAGTGAGCAACCCACTGCCCAGTCTCTACTGGAGGGTAAACCTAGAACTGTTCTGGCCATCTCTACTGGATGGTACAACACTGGCCAACCGAACATGGAGTGGGTATCGTGCAATCAACCGACTCCAGAACAAAATTAGGGGAAACTACTCAACGCTGCTAATCTAAACCATCGATCACAGAGCCAAGGGAAAAACTCAACCCCGCTGGTCAACAATCGAGAACCGAGGGACCCTCTACGTCGCAAGAGGTCAAAAGTACGCAAAGTAGAACACGACACGCACCTGGGGCCCACATGACGTGTGGCCACAAGTTAACCCCAACCAAGCGCACAAACGTTCTCAGGTACAAACATCCACATGTACCTCCCAGTGTTCTCACATACTCCTAGAGTATGCCACATCTCCAGCCAAAAAGGCTAACGTGCACACGACACCCATCGTCAACGCGAAGGTGTAAAGGTAAAAAATCCAACCTGCCACCTCAACGGATGAGGCACAACCAACCACATCTCTTTAAACACCAACCTCGCTCTCCCAAGAGTGCACGTGATCACACACCAAAGGTCCGCTACAAACACGGTAGAAGAACCGCCACCAGGGCACCTTTCATATTTCCATATTTAATAAGATCATGTATGAGGCCCCGCTCGCCTGAATAGATTAAACCGTTGAAATCCCCAGGGAAAAACACGCGAGATAGACTACTTACTCGCCCGAAACAGTCAACCGGTGAAAAATGTACTATTCATCGTAACCAACCCATGTGGGGCCCACCCCAAGATCCTGAAACTGAACAAACGGATCACACCACTGCAATCCCCTCGAAAAAACACACGGGATTGACTACTCAATCGCCCAAAATGGACACCCAGTGAAAAAGGTACTATTCACCGTAGCCAGGTCGGGTGGGACCCACACCACGTCCCCGAAAAAGGTCGGGCAAACTGCGTCATCACACTGCTCTTGGAAAAACACGTCAAAAGTAATGCTCACTTGAGTGGAATTGATATCCGGAGAAAAAGATACATTCCAGCTTACTACGCACGAGCGGTGCTACGTGAGACCCTTATCCCGGTCCCGAAACACAACTAACGGATCACACCATTGCGATCCTCTCGAAAAAGTGCACAAGATGGACTATTCACTTGTCCAAAACGGTCACCCGGTGATAGAGATGGAAAAATCACCGTCAACGCCCAAACGACCCTCATGGGGCCCACACCATCGTGCGGAATTCGAGCGGGCAGATTGCACCACTGCAATCCCCTCGGAAAAACATCCAGAATTGACTGCTCGTACGCCCCGAACGGACGCCCGATGAGAAAGTCGCTAAACGCTGCTCGCAGCTCAAAAGACGGGCCGTGGGGCCCACGACTCAACTCCGGATTCAATGCCCGAAACCACCCTGGAAAGCTTCGCCCCGATGCCAGGGTCCCAACGTCGCTGACGGTGCTCAAAACGGGCGTTATACGCATCCGCGCCGTCCAAAACAAGATCCCTCGGAGGAAACACCAATTCTCTTAAAGACGCATCATGCCTCCGAGGCCCCTCGTTTCTGGAATTAAAAATTCCCAAAGCCATCTCAAAACGTTCCGCTCGACGCGAGGTCCACGCTGCCGCTAACGGCACACAAAAAGGACACCCGTAGCTCAAGATACTGGCGTCCGAAGTCGGAGGGGAAGAACCCCTTGGGCCGGACCGGCCCGGTCCGGTCGGTCCGCCCTGCTTGGGCCGGCCAGCCCGCTGAGCCCGCGGCCCAGCCGCTTCGCGCGGCCCGCTGTCACCTCACCGGCTAGGGTGGCCGGTCCGTAGCCCCATGCGGAGACCCGCGTTTTTTGGGTCTCTGTCCGCCGGGGTCGCGCCGCGACCCTGGTCGTCGCCTCGTACCGGCGAGCTCGGCCCGCAGCGCCACTTAAGCCGCCCGCGCCGCCGCGCTGAGAGCTGCCGCTGCTTGCTGCCGTCGAGCCCGCCGCCTGCCCTGCCGAAGAGCCCGCTCGCACCGACCGCCTGGCCGAGGTGCCGCTCGCGCCGACCACCCTGCCGGGGGACCGCTCGCACCGACCACCCTGCCGAGGGACCCCTGCCGCCTGGGGCCACCGCGCGCTGCCACATGGGCCTCACCGGACCGCCGGAAAACCCCAGAAACTCCCGAAATTCCTACAAACATCACCGGACCGTTGCGGCCTCCTCTCAACTTGGATTTCAATTCCGAAAGATGCAATGGGAAGAAAAAAATGTATACTACACGACCATGGGATTTTTTCAAAGATAAAACAACAAATCGATGCTAAAATTGGGATTCAACGAGGGGTTCAAGATTTAAAACTCAACGAACACCGCCTACCTCTTGGTCGTAGCCCGATGCTTCATCGTTGACCCGTCAGAGTGGCCGCACCTCGCCGGAGTCGCCTCGCCGGAGCCGCCTCGCTGGAGTGGAGGAGGATAGGGGAGGATCTTGCTTGGGGAGGGGGAAATGAGAGAGAAGAGAGGGGGGGGGGGGGGGTTAGGTTAATTAAACAAATTAATTAACTTAAACACCCTCTCGCGGCCCCGTACCCGAACTCCTAACCGAGTCAGGATTAAGCCTCCCATAGGCTAAAAACCACGCTCTGAGTGCAACGGAGGTCTCGGAATTTTAATATGAGGCCCCATTCAAAAGATATCAAATTTAACGTCCGAATCTGCTAAATTACGGAAACGCCCCTGAGGCCATTTTTCACAGATGGGCCGCGCCCACAAAAGTTACACCCCACCTAGGGTAAAAGGCACGCTCTGGACTCAACGATGCCCTTGGTTTTCCTATCTGAGCCACTGTTTTGGATATACTGAGTTTAATCATTAAACGAATAAATTAATTAATTAATTTACCCGTTTAACATTCTGGAAGCGAGCGAGGGGTCCAAATGTCCCACACAGACATGCTTTATGTCTTTCCTGGGGTAAAAACCCCATTACAGACCCATCTATACTCTCGGATCTCTGATCCGATGCACCATTTAGGAGTTATCCCATTTATTTGGCGTGCCCAATATGAACGCACTGAAAATTTAATTCTGGCCACAACGGGGCTCGGAATCTCAGGCCGTTTGAGAGCGCTGCTCTGGAATAATATCAAGAATATTCCAAAGCCATTTGTATCCAAAAATAGGGTTCTTAAAAATTAGGTGCCTTAGTAAAAAACTGATCGGGCATGAATTTTTTCTTCTATTGAAGACTCGACCTCATTAACCACTAAAAACTTGAATAAAAAAATATTATGAAACACTGATAGAACTACTTCCACAAATTCAGTCTTAAAACTTTCTCATTGAATAAGAAAAATAAATTAAACATGAAAGTATTCAATCTTCATGCATGTAAATAATACGCTGTATGGATGTATCACTTCATGCATGAAATATTTCATGTTCATGAAAAATGCCAAATGAATTTTATAGTAATGTGTAAATGGGGTTTCACACTACCATGCACACAAAAATAACTTAAAATTCTTCATTTAAACTTTATCTATACTCAATGGACATGCACACACGAATTCCACTATTCAAACAAAATGAATACTTTCACAAAATACACTATATTTTATATTATTTGTACCCACACTATCTATGAACACATGTTATTAATAGAATGTATCATGTAACCATGTATTCACATATGCATTAAACCATGCATGAGATTATCGATAACTTTTATGCAAGTAAGCTTCCTTTACACAGACACTTCCTTCGCCCAAAATAGAGTGCTCAAATATACATTGTCCACAATTTCTTCACAGAATAGTATGATGTGTTGTCTTCTTCATGAAAAATAGAAAATAATGGGTTAAGGTTCCTCAAAACCTTGATGAAATACAAAAAAGCACTCGTTCAAGATTCTTAGAACACGCCAAATTATGACTATCTCCTTCATGAAAATGTTCACTGAGATTCAAAGCATGAGATATTGGTTCATCTTGCAAGATAAGAAGATTTTTAGTTCCATAGTATCTTCATGGAACTTCATTATTTGAGAAGAACTATGAGTATGAAAAGAACATATAAATTACTCGTAGTTTTCTTCACCTTCACACAAACAAAGATTGTGTGGAAATCTACCTTACACTTTATAGAGAATATCATAGAATAGAAAATAGAACCTCCCAAAATATTAGTATAAAAAACTAAATGTAGAAATCAGTATTTATAGGAAACTAAGATCATAATAGAAGCTTCAAGAAATACAAGGAAGCTTGATATAATGTATAGTTATCATATATTAGATCAAGATTCAGTGAACATGAGATCCTTTGATGATGAACAAAATCTTTTAGAACAATTCTTGATGGAGAAGACGAGTTCCAGCACTTGATCAGATGAATCAAGAAATTCAATGAAAAAATATCATTGTTGTGGTTCATCTGGGATGATCAGTCATCAAGGATTAACGCCAAATAGATCCAACGACGGTGATTCATTCACCGCTAAAAATTTGGATCCCACATAGAAATGATATGATGTTTTTCAAATCCTCTATAAAACTCAACATGGATAAATCACATCAAAAATCAGTTACTGATCCTCCCTAATCTCACTGGCACCACTCTGTGCTAGCATTCCTCTGCCACTATTGCGCCACACCGTATGGCAATGCTCCACCACACCTATGCATGCACATCTGTGGTATGCACTTTTTACATCTTTATTGTCCTGATCTAGCCCCCATTGGCCGTGGTTGACCCTATATGGTCCTAAAATAGGAAAGGGTCAAATTGGATAAGGTCATATCATTTCTGGATAATTTTTTAAGTATCAAATTTTCATTGCTGGATAATTTTTTAAGTATCAATTTGAGTACTTTGAAAAATATAAAACCTTCTTAAAAATTAAATCCCAACCAACTTGAAAATATTTCTCATGAAAAATAAATCATTCTTGAATGGAATATTCTTCATATTCTTTAAATAAATGTTATAAAAAATGTGCATTCACATTTTCACAAGTCTTTGGAACTAAAAATACGTTTTGAAATCATCAAATTAAAATTCATCGACTTTTTATCTTCTTAACTAATTTAAAAAAAATTCAAATTTACCAAATCACTTAAACACTTCAAGATTAAATTCTATTAAAAATATAGGTAAATGTTATAAGTGTGGAAAAGAATGCTTTCAGTCAATTTAATAATAATGTAATGAGAAGAAGAAGTTATCTAATTATAAATAAAAAATCTCACAGAATTCACCACCCACGCTATAGTGTTTTAAATACTAGGAGTATGAGAATTATACTAACCAGTGCTCAAATATAAAGGTTAATAGTGATGGTTAATTTCAAGAACATCTTAATTCTATAGAAAATTAGAAATCTCATGTGATCACTATTACTAATGAGGGGTATGATAACGATTTGGTAAAAGGTACACTTACTATCAACTCTATAACATCTAATGTATTAATTTATTATATTTATACTTAATATTTTTTATCTAAATAATTTACTAATGGTATCACAATAACACCTCAACCATTTGATGTTGAATTAGCAGTGAATACCCTAATGGTATGGTGATCACATCTCATGTTTATAATTTTTATCCAATTAAAGTTTGTGGTAATGTGATCCATGAAAATAATGTTATTCTACCTATAGTTTGATATGATGTTATCTTAGGCATGGATTAAATTTATTTATATAAACCCCACATCAATTTATAAGGAATAAAATTCATGTTTGATATTCCAAACCAACAAATGATATTCTATCATTGTAATGATAAATATGAACTTCTGATGAAAATTACATCCATTATATGGGTATTGATTCCTATTCAAAAGGGGTTATTATCTCATATGGTAGGGGAGAAAATAAATATCAAAGATATGCCTATTGCAAAATAGTTTATTGATGTTTTTCTAGAAGTGTTTATTAGTCTTAAACTGAATTCTTAAGTGGAGTTTTTAATAAAACTCATACCTGGTGTTACACATATTTCAATGAATCCATATTGAATAGATCTTATTGAGTTATAGGAATTGAAGAAGAAACTTTAGGAGAACATTGATAAGGGATTCATTCAGTCAATCATGTCACCTTAGGGTGCACTTATTCTTTTTGTTAATTAGAAATATGGATTGATGCGACTCTTCATTTATTATCAGGAAGTTAATAAGATCAAAATAAAGAATAAGTATCCTCTGCCTCGTATTGATGTCTTGTTTGATAAACTACATAGGGATCAATAATTTTCCAAGATTGATATTTATTATAGATATCATCAATTTAGGGTCAAGAAGGAGGACATACACAATAAATATTTCTCTATAAGGTATGGACACTATGAATTTATAGTGATTCCATTTGGTTTTACTAATTCCCATAAAATATTCATGGATTTAGTGAATAGATTCTTAAGATAATTCTTTGATTAGTTTGTTCTTTATAGATGATATTATTTTATATTCAAAGATAAATGAAGAGCATAAATATCAATTGAGGATTGTACTAAAGACCCTATGGAAGGATAAAATGTATAAAGAATTTACAAAGTGTTAATTTTGGATATAAAAAGTTTCATTTTGGGTTATATAATCTCAAGAGAGGGTATATTGGTGGATCCATGAAAGTGGAATGTTATTGAACATTGGCCCAAAAAAACCACTGTGACTAAGAACCACATTTTTCTTTTTTTGGATAGATATTATCAATTATTTGTGGATAACTTCTCATGAATATCTAATACGATCACCAAGTTAACTTAGAAGGTATCAAAGTTCTATTAGACATATGAATATAAGGGAAATTTCATGGAACTAAATAAAAGGTTAGTCAGTGCACCTGTAATTACACAACCATGTAGTGAAAAAGGTTTTTTGATATATAATGATGCATCAAAGAAGGGGATGGGATGCATTATCATGCATAATGATATAGTGATATCTTACTCCTATTGATAATTGAATGTTCATGATAAAAATTACCCAACTCATGATTTAGAGTTAACCATGATAATTTTTAGATTAAATATATAGATTCGTTATATTTATTGAGAAAGCTGTGATATATATACCTATTATAAAAGTTTAAATTATATATTCACTCAAAAAGAGTTGAATATATATGATAGAACATAGTTTTAGTTGATTAAAGGTAATAACTACTCAATATATTACCACCATAGGAAGGAAAAAAAAGTGGAAGTTGGTATGAGTTCAAAAGATCATGATAGATTATCTATGTTGAAGATAAAAAATATCCAATATTTCTAGATTTTCAAATGATGGATCAAGAATTCATGTAGAAAGGGGAGAAGTATTATCTTTCTAAAATCGGTGTTCAACCATCTATCTATGTGAGGATTAAAGTGGCACAAAATGAAGATATAGAACTATAGAAGAAAGATAGAAATGTTACTGAGTTCAAATTTTATCTTTATGGGATTATAAGGTTAAATAACCTTTTATGCATTATGTACATAGTATATTTAAATAAGGATATGTTGGATGAGGCTCATAGTTTATCATTCTCTATTTATCCTATAAATATTAATATGTATAATGATATAAACAAGTATTTCTAGTAGGAAAACATATAGAGAGATATTATAGAGTATGCATATAAATTTTTAGTAATTAATAAATTTAAGGATGAGAGATACAAGTCTAAGGGGATTTTATAACCATTACCCATACCAGAATGGAAATAGAAAAATATCACCATGGATTTTATCATTAGAATCCACAAACCATCTAAAGGTTGTATTGATATTTGGGTTGTAGTCAATATCCTTTTGAAGTCCTCACATTGAATTTATATCATATAATATTTCACTCTTTATTATATTTAAAATATATATATTAAAGTGTTGAGGTTTCATGTTTTACCACATTCTGTTGCATCTGATTAGGATTTGAGGTTTACATCAAGGTTTTAGAGAATTCTTCATCAAGATCTTGATTTAGAGTTGTGTTTTAGTACTAATTATCATTATCATAAATATGGTTAGTCTTAGAGAACCATTAAAACCATGGAGGATATTTTGGGGTCATGTTTTATGTATTTAAAAGGTGTTTGAGATCAAAACCTTCATCTAGTCATTTTTTCTTACAATAATAGCTTTCAATCAAGAACTCAAATGGATCCTTATAAAGAAATATATAGAAATATGTATAGAAATATAATTTCATGGGATGAATTTAGATAAATAAAACAATTGAGACATGATATAGTATATGAAATGAAAGATAAATTCAGAAATATTCAGTAGCATATCAGGACATCTCAAAGTCAACAAGAATGTTTTGATGAAAATAATAAGTGAAATCTAGAATTAAAAGTTTTTGAGAGGGTATTTCGGTGAATTTATACTTGGAATAAGTTTATTAGATTCATAATGAAATGAAATATGAGACCTAGTTAAATTTATCCCTTATATATTATTAATCGAGTAAGGATGGTAACTTATCATTTATCGCCTCCACCGAACCTCTCTCAAGTTCACGATGTATTTTTTATATCTCACACGAGGAAGTACATACCCAATGATTCATAGGTACTAAACTCAGAGTTTATAACGCTATATAATTATATTTCCTATGAATAAAAACTAGTATAAATCATGGATCATAGAGATAAAGTGGTACTGGAAAAGACTACTCACTTAGTTAATGTTTTTTGGAGGAATTCGAAATTTGAAGAACCAACATGGGAACCCAAGGATCTGATAAAATTGAGACGTCCTTATTTTTTTTATCAGAGTAAAAAATATTTAAGGGTAAAATTCATTTTAATGTGGGTATAATTTAACACCTCAATTTGTGATATATATAATTTTAAATAAATTTGATTTCATCGATAACTTGAGATATATGAAACCTTAAGTCTAAATGAACCATAATATATAATACCATTATAAACATGATATTAAATTGAAAGTATTAACAGGAATATACACATTTTAAAAACATGTATAAATTTTTTAGATAAATAAAATATATTTTTAGTATAATCTTTATATGCCTTTAAAAAATATTTTTTCCTCAAAAATGATTTTTATTTCTTCTTGTTAGAAAATAATATATATATATATATATATATATTTTCCTATTTTATAAAATTAATTTTAAAAAATTAAATTAATTTTTAGAATCATCATTTCAAAATTAACTTAGATTTAATTTTTTATAATTTTTTTTAAAGTATCATTTTTTTGATAAATAGTGAAGAATACTAATTTTTATTGAAAATTTTATTTTCATTTAAAGCAATTAAAAAAATTAAATTTTGTTTTAAAATGATTTTAAAAGTAAAAATAAATCATTTATATTATTAATAATCCAATTAATATCATTTTAATTAATTTTATTTTGTATTTTGGAATTAATTTTTCTTGAACTTAAGAAAATACTTGTCCGGAAAACTGATTTTCGTCGCATTTTATAGGTTTAATTTTAATTAAAATTTTTCCTCTTATGTAAATTGAATTAGATAAAAAATAATAAATATTTTTAATTATAACAATAAAATTTGGTAATGAATTTAATTTTATTTTTTTCATAATTAATAGTAAGAATATAAAAAATAATTCACCGTTGTTATTGTGAAAACGAGTTAACTCAGGGGGTTAAACAAAGATATAAGGGTATGTTTTAAAATTAAACATGTATAAATATTATTTTATGGAAATATTTATATCTCATCCTGTCCAAAATTTGAGTCTGTATCAATTTGGTAGCGTTTTTGTTTAGAATGAATTTATTATATTTTAATCTTGTAAGAAATTCCAATCGTGTCCTCTCCCTCACTTATAAAAGGACACCTCTCTTTTCTCTTATTTACACAACTTTGAGACTTTTATATCAAAAAAATTGAAAAAATTATCTTATAAACTTCCTGATAAATGAATTATAGGTTTTTTTAATCTTAAAATACCATTCCAAGGGTAGTTAAGAAATGATCTTAAGGAAAATGCCAAAGAAGATGTAATCACCTTACCCAACTTATTTCAATTTATTTATTCTTCAACCACTTAAAACTTTATGGTATTTATTCATAAAATAGTAAATTAATAATAAAAAATATAATTAAATGTTATTATGATTATGTAACCACCAATATACAGCCTCTATTCTATCAAATATAAAGTGAAAGTATTGCTCATGCATACATGTGGACGACCGCCATCACGTAGCGATACAACTCATTTTCCATCACCATATTTCATGGATGGATATTATGATGGGGTTAATATTTATATAAGATATTTATGATATAATTATTCTTCTATAATTATAATATATTATGAACCTTATTTCCTTCCAATCCTTTGGAAAATGATAACATCGCTCGTTTATATGTGTGGAATAACACCTCCATAAAGCAATGCAATTTGTTCTTCATTTCAGATTTACATGACTGTAACAATGATAGATTTAATAAATATATATGATATATATTAAAAAATAATAATTATGTAAAGTTTAATTATTAGGTACATTTGTTTCATTCCATATTTTGAAATATGAAAACAACGTTCATTCATTCATGAGTATGTATGACTTACAATCTCCATGAATGGTGTAATTAATTTTTCTATATCTACCTTTTATGGACATATATATATATATAATGAATATATATGATATTTATATCATTATTAACATTCTTGATATGATTTAACCACGATCAAAGTAAAATTAAGAGAACTATCCAGCCAAAATTCTCATGAAAAAATGAAACAGTTGACACCTCAAAACAATGATTTTATTAAGGAATTGTTAATAAAAGAGTGTTAAAACGTTATAAGTGGATAATATGTAATATTATAAGGATTTAAATTAAATTTTTATATAATTAAAATAAATTTAAACTTATTATAAAATAATTTAAAGTGATTTTGAACAAATTTGATCTCTAGGTAAGGTTTTTATGTTACAATATCATGATTTTAAGGATTATTTATGATTAAGTTTTTGATGATGAAATTTCATGATCTAATAAAAAATAATATTATGAATTTTATGATACTTTGGTTATTTCTAGAGAATATATGTTTTCTTTAATTTTCTACTATTTAAGTACTCAAGAGAACAAAAAAATATTTTTAAGAAAAACTGAATATGTTTTACTATTCGGTTAAAAATATTTCTCTTACGTGTCCATGTTTTTATTAGTATTATATCAAGAATATTTTTAATAATATAATATGAAATTTTAAAGTCATTTTTAACCATTATTTATGTTTTTAATTTTTTCAAAGTAATCTTCTTGACATTTTCTGAATGTGGTATTTTTGAATTTTTAATAAAAATCCTATAGAAATATTTTTTTTATCATACAAAAAATGAAAAAAATATCCAACCATAATTACCAAACAAGTATTAAAAGATTAATTTAAAATTTTAAAAGGATATTTTGAAATAAAAAATATCCCTTAATATTTAGAAAATTTTAGATTTTAAATAAGCAATTTCAAATTGAAAATGATATTTTCCTCAAGAAATGTTCTTGTGATCTTTTAAAAGGAATTTTTTATCTATGATAATATAATATGATGTTACTTATAGTTTATCAAGTATATGATCCAATAATACCATACAATTTCAATATTTGGATGGATTATGAATATGATTTAAAGATGATTCTACAAAATCTGTTTCTTTCCCATGAGTTAATTAAGTTATGATGAAACCTTTATGTAACCCATTTATTTTACATGGGTTATACTATGATGAAATGATGAGATGTGTATCAAAACTATTTCCTTTTTATATCTTATGTTATGATGTATGTTTTTTTATGAAATCATGGGATAAATATATATGATTTTCATTATGTGATAGGATGGTATGAAATTACATATCCCTATAATGCATTAGGTAAAGATGAAAATATCATGAGTTAATAAGAACTAGAAGGGGGAGTGAACCCAATTTAGTAAGAGACTCTGTCAACTATGATTGTCTTGGTTGTGAACCTTGACTAAGGCTACAATGGTTTGTGGAGTGAACTAAATCCACCATGATAGTCTTGGTAGTGAGACTTGAATACTAAGGAAATGCTTTTACATGCTTATGTGTATGATAGAAACTTTTTATTATGACAACGTAATTCATTTATGGATCATGTTATTTGATTTATTTATGATTCATTTATTTTAAAATACTAAGATTTATTTGTAGAATCAAGATTATGATCTATGATATGTAGGGTATTGTTTTCAAATATTATACTAATATTATCATTCCCTTATTCTCATGTAACATTTAATTAATCATTGATATCCCCCTTATTTACCCTTACAGAGAATCTGATCTCACCCATTATTATGTTTCCTTTACCTAGGTTAGGAAGAAGGGTTGTAAGATTGATATGTCTAAGAAGGGTGATAATTATGAAAAACTTAGTGTGTGATGATGTGGATCACTTATGAAAAATTTGTTTATGTATCCAAGTTTACAAATACACTATAACTATATTATTATGACATGGATCATAATGTTATTTATTGAATATTAATTGAATAATATGTGATATTTATATATTAAATATATGGGTTTCTATATCACCTACCTCAAATGGAGTCAACTTCAAGAAAAGAAAAGTCGGAAGACTTTGTTTAAGTGGATCCAGGTCCATTCAGCCTCCAACGCTCACCCTACGATTTTTATCAAGAAAAATAATTCCAAATAAATAATTAAAAATAAATTATAATTAATTAAAATAATATAATAACTCATATTCATGGGAGAAGGTTCACTATCCAAAATACTTACGAGATATCACCTCCTAGTCTAAACCTCGACCAACTATCCATGGGAAGTCTATCTCACACCTTCAACTTCATCCTAAGAAAAATACCCATAGTGTGGAAACAATATAAAGTATAATTTAATATAAATAAACTAAAACTATTAGAATAAACCAACTATATAATGTTACATTTCTACAACATCATCCAACAGAGCTGAAGCCACTCTTGTTACACTCTTTATTCTATGATGAGAAAAATCCCCATATAAATTATATGTTTGAATGAAAAATTATTCATAAAATACCCAAAAACCATAGAAAGAATTATAAATAGATATAAAATTTTCAAAATTCTCATTAATGTTATGAGTTCATTATCAAGTGACAGTGTCTAGATGTCCCAACAAAAATCTATATTAATTTTAGATAATCCCATCTAGATATGATGGAATTGTCTTCTGATTCTCTATTCAAAGTCAAAATTATGATAAAAAAAGTAATATTATCATGTGTAATAATATTAAAAGAGAATTTTTACATTGAAGGATTGTAAAGGCTTAAAATCACCCATAGTATTATCCATGATGAACAATAACACTATCCACCAGTATAGGAGGAATAATGATTCCATGATTGATGAATATCAAAGTATTCCATGTGGATTCACCATTGCATAATTCCTAGATCCATCATTATTTGAAGGGATATCAAATAGGCTTGAGGAATATAGGATGAATCTATAACATCCTAAAAAATTTGTTCTAGGGGAATAAATCCTAAGGTGGTTCAGTGGTGAAAATAACAAAAATGCCTTTCTTAAAACCATTCCCAGTGCAACCCACTAGTGGGCCCTTTATGGTCCATCGGATGGCTGGTGTAGGATCCTCAATTGAATGGAAAGACCTATTGGCTTGCAGTGGTTCTACATAGCTAATCAGCTATATAGAGTCCTGTAGACTAGTTATAAAACTACCTATCCCAATAATTAGTCATTGGATCCTATAACGACCTTGGATACTTAAGATCCCATTTATTAAAAAAATTACCACTAATTCATTCAATGAGACTTCATTCAAATTCAAAACACCTCTTTAATATATTTTAATAGGTCATACCTTGGTTAAAAACCTAAATTTATGAATGATCCATCCACCAGATGAAAATTTCAAATGTCCTTCATGATTTATAACCCATAACGGTTTAGACCATTTCAATCTCTCTATAACAGAAATTATTATCCTAAAGAATTTGTGGTGTCAAGAAAAAAATGTATACTGATCTACCTAAATCATCATTTAAAAATAATTATTTATATTCCATCCTCAAATATAAAATGTTATCTCATGGATATGCTCACTGTTGAACACAAATCATGCTATCGTTGTGTGAATCCAGGAACAAACATAAATATCTAAGCCAAATGATTGATATCCTCAAACACTTATACCATGATTAGTGCATCTGTTGAACTCGACACATCAAAGTGTCTCAAATGATTCCTTATGAATCACAATGGTTATCCCCATTATATTAATATGACAACCCTTCTTTTATTACAAACTTAAACATGATTTATTACATAAAACATCACTTGATACAACAAAGAATATTGAGAGGTTTAGTATCTTTGGGGATTAGGATCATTACATAAAAACTTAAAACATGAAATATAACATCTTTATTGAAAACTTCCTTTACATGACCACTACATTCCTTCATACTTAGCATTGCATGAGATAACCTGAGGACATGCATAAGAAAAGGGTGAGCTATAAAGCCCAGTATGGGAATACACATGGAATAACATGAGGAGTACAATACATGTTAGACATTAGGCATATAAATAGAGCACAAGAGAAACATGAACATAAAGACATGATAAATCATGATAATCATAACATGGAAATGTGGCAACAACACTTAACATGTAATTAGCATGAGCCATGGCTCATTGCACATGGAGAATGAGTAAACCCTCATTGCATATGAAGCACGAGTAAAACATCATTGAACTTGAATTAGCATGAGTCAACAATCATTGCACATGACGTATCATGATACTATACTTTACTTAATGCATTGGAGCACTATAAGGGCGTACCCTTCTTAAACATTTCATTTCATGCATAAGTGTGCCACATGGATCATAAACCATGGATTCATTAAACATAATAATTTATTCCACGATAAAGGAATGTGGAATTAATACATGAAACCTTATAATCAATAAGTAAATGTGCATAAAGGTGAATACCATTTATGGAGAAATGGGCATGGTATTCACTACACAAAGGCATTGGCTTAGAAAATCGGTGCAATTTCGACAGCGTAACGGCGTGACATAAGAATTCATAATAATGGTTGATGAGAGAGAAAAGGGGTGTCTCATCATATTTAAATGAAATGGACAATAAGGGGGTCATATAGATACATTTACAAACAATTGTAATGGAATTTAGATTCATGATACAAAAGTATTGCTTGAATGTAAATGAGGAGAGAGAAGTTCCTTTCAGAATTTCGGCATAGTAATGGGTGTACATGGGAGGCATTTAATGAGGGAGAAAGGGGTATACCATCATTCAAACATAAATAGGGAAGTATGAGAGAGGTGTGAAACCATACCCCAACATTCATAATTGAAATTAAAAGGGCATAACAACTTAAAGAAAATTAGAGAAAAATGAGAAAGGAAGAAAAAACCCTTACTTGGAAGTGTGCTTCTAAAGGCTTGAGAGAGTCTTGAGAGAGGCTTCTTGGGAGCTTGGGGCACCTTGGGAGGATTATAGAGAGAGTATGTCAGAGTTTGGGTGGACTACAATGGTTTTTAGTGAGGAGGAAGTGGGAGCTTGGGTGGGTTTATATAGGAAAGGTGAGGGAATTCTTTTTTATTTAGGTTTGGGACCCTTTATATTAAATTAATCCAAACCACAAACCATACAATGGTTTTTGCCCATGGTTTTTGTCAAAGGGAAGAGTAAAAAAATATTTTATAAGGCCTAATTCCTAAATTCTTAAAATAATAGGGTTTCTTATGTGGAGGTGAGTCACACTCCAATGGAAAATAATTTTAAAAGACAAGGTGTTTGATAAGTCTTGAGGGGTCCATTAATGTTTTGAAAAGTAATTCAAGAAAACCCCAAAACACATTATTTTAATGGTAAAACATATATTGGCCGAACATAAATATTATAGTGTTTTATTACATCACTATTGGGTCATTATGATGTCATAAAACACATTATATATTTAAATGGTATTTAATTTTTACCCAAAAATTTGACTGTCTCAGAAAATTATGAAAAATTCACCGTTAGATAATTTTGACATCATGATTACAAAAATAAAATTTATTTTATATAAATAATTTTATAAATATGTTAATTTTCACTTTTAAAATAAAAACCGACATTTATCTAAAATTCACGGGTTTTGACAGAAATGGCTTTCAAACATTAATAAAAATTATAATTGCATTCATAAAATTACAAGATCATTTATATTTAATAAAAATTAATTTAATAATAATAATATTTTATTAAAATATTATTTAATTCAAAAATTCATTAATTTAATAAAATAGATTTCTTAATTAAATAATAACTAAAAACACAATTTGTACTTTAAAAACTATTTAAAATGTATCTATAATGACAAGAAGGTATATTCATTATTATATACAAAAATAATAATATAAATGAACATATTACTAGATATTTGTTACATAACCCCTTAAAACAGCCAAATAAGACCTAAGGGTAAGGTGTGCGATGGTGACATACTCTTGGGGTGGCTCAGATAACATTGCTCGAGTGTTAATTTCTATCAACTTCCACTTCTCCTGTAGATGGTCCCATTCGAGGTTGACATGATGAAGCTCATCTTGGGTTTGGTCAAGAGCGAAGACCAAGGATGCCACCTCTTTTTTGAGCTCCGACAAATGGGCTTCGTATGGGGAAATTCTACTGGATGAGGCCATTACTTCCTTTGTCTGAGTAAATTTGGATTTGTTAAAGCCCTATATTTATACTAATCACGTGATCAATGTTCAAAAACTATATTAGCAACAGTAAAAATTATTAACATAAAACCAATGAAGATGACATTTTATATAAACATAAAGAGACATTTAATTAGATCAAGAGGGATTTCCATTAATGAAACTTTGGGTCGTTACAATATCCCCCCCTTAAGAAATTCCACCCTCGAAATTTTCCTTTTACCACACTAAAATAGATATGGATAACTCAACTTCATCATTTCCTCCGATTCCCAAGTCGCTTCTTCAAACTTGTGGTTTCTCCTCAACACCTTGACGAGGGGAATTGTCTTATTTTGTAGAACTTTTTATCTATGATCTAAGATATTCACTGGTTGCTCCTCATAAGAAAGATAATATTCCAATTGTACCACCTCAGAAGAGAGTACATGTGAAGGGTTCAGTATGTACTTCCTTAATAGGGATACATGAAAGACATCATGTACTTTGGCCATGGTAGGTGGAAGTGGTAGTCGATAGGCCACAGACCCAATACGATCAATAATCTTGAAGGGGACGATGAACCTTGGACTTAACTTCCCTTTCTTTCCAAACCTCATGACCTTATTCCACAGAGATATGCGTAGAAAAACCATGTATCCAACTTTAAACTCAAGGTCTCATCGATGATTATTTGCATAACTCTTCTGTCGACTCTGGGCTGCCTTGATATGCTGCTGAATAGTTTTCACCTTCTCCACCATTTCTTCGGCCATTTCTGGTCCATGTAGCATACGTTCACCAACCTCATCCCAACATGCCGGTGTTCTGCACCTTTTCCCATATAGTGCTTTATATGGTTCCATTTGGATGCTTGAGTGGAAACTGTTATTATAAGAGAACTCAACTAGAGGAAGATGTTGATCCTATACACCTTTAAAGTCCATTGAGAATTCTCTCAACATGTCCTCAAGTGTTTGGACATTCCACTGGGATTGGCCATCAGTCTGAGGATGATAGGCTGTACTAAAGTTCAGTTCAGTATTCAGAGCATGTTGAAGACTCTTCCAAGACTTAGAGGTGAATCTTGGATCTCGGTCAGACACAATAGATAGTGGTACTCCATGAAACCTTACCACTTCCCTGATATATATCTGTGCCAGTTGATCCAATGAGAAATCCTACCGAATAGCAATGAAGTGTGCAGTCTTTGTAAGATGATCTACAACAACCCAGATTGCATTATTGCCTTTGGATGTCCTCGGAAGTCCGGTGACAAAGTCCATGGTGATGTTCTCCCATTTCCATTCTAGTATGGGAAATGGTTGCATCATCCCCTTATACTTCTACCTATCTGGCTTCACTTTCTGGAACACCAAGCACTTTTATGTATATTCAGTGATCTCCTTTTTCATATTATCCCACCAAAATTTTTCTCGGAGATCTCGATACATCTTTGTGCTCTCGGGGTGAATAGAGAAATTAGAACAATGTGCATCATCCAAAAGTTCCTTCTTCAGCTTCGGACTTGATGGAACACATAGTCTTTTCCCAAATCACACAATTCCTTCTTCATTAACATTTAACTCCGAGGATTTCCCTTTTTCAATAGCTTCCACTTTTTATAGAATTCCCACATCATCCTTTTGATCATCCTTTAACCTTTCCAAAAGAGATGGTTGAGAAATCATTTGTGAAAGGATTGATGATGTTCCCTTCTCTATGATTCCCCCGTCCATCTTCATCAAGTCTAAGAAGATTGGATCCTACTCAATTCTCATCATTGATAGAATCGCTGGGTCCTTTCTACTTAGGGCATCTGCCACCTTGTTCACTTTCCTAGGGTGGTAATGTATTGAACAGTAATAATCCTTGATGACCTCTATCCATCTTCCCTAGCACATATTAAGCTATTTCTGTGTGAATATATATTTAAGACTCTTTTGGTCAGTATATATATCACATTTCTCCCCATAAAGATAATGCCGCCAGATTTTCAAGGCAAAGATCACCGCTTCCAAATCCAGATCATGCGTTGGATAGTTTTTGTCATGGATTTCCAATTTCCTTGGGGAATAGGATATCACTTTATCATTCTGCATCAGCACACAACCTAATCCCTTCTTCGAAGCATCGCTGAAAACCACAAAAGGTTCCCCAGTTGTGGGTAAAGTGAGCACGGGCGCAGTGATAAGCCTCCTTTTCAACTCCTTGAAGCTTTCTTCGCATTTATCACTCCACGAAAACTTTACTCCCTTCTGAGTTATCTTGGTAAGAGGGTTGGAAAATCATGATAAATTCCTCACAAATCGTTGATAATATCCAGCTAACCCCAAGAAGCTACGGATATCCGTTACCAATGTTGGCCTCTTCCATCCCTCAATTGCATCTGTTTTGGAGGGATCCACAGATATCCCATTGCTTGTGATGATATGGCCCAAGAATGAGACATCCTTCAACCAGAACTCACATTTGATGTACTTTTCATAGAGCTTCTCCTTGCGCAAAGTCTCTAGTACAATTCTTAAATGCTCCTCATGATCCTCCTTGGTTTTGGAGTATATTAGAATATCATCTATAAAGACAACCAATTTTTTTTCGAGATAATCTCTAAAGACTCTATTCATTAAGTACATGAAGATTTCTGGGGAATTAGTGAGTCTGAAAGGCATTACTATGAATTCATAGTGCCCGTATCTTGTGTGAAAAGCAGTCCTGGGGATATCTTCCTTCTTCACCCTTACTTGATAATATCCCGACCGCAAGTCCACATTGAAGAAGTATTTTTCTCCACACAACTGATCGAACAAGTCATAAATTTGTGGGAGAGAATACATGTTCTTTATCGTGATTTTTTTTGAGCTCATGATAATCGATGCAAAGGTGCATTGACCCATCCTTCTTCTTGATGAAGAGGACTGGTGCACCCCATGGTGAATCACTTTGGCATATAAACCCCTCATCCAGATTCTTCTGTAGTTGTTTATTAAGCTCTTAAAGATCTATAATATCCATTCTATATGGATTCTTGGATATTGGTAATGCCCCGAGTATAAGTTTAATTGAGAATTCGACATCTCTTCTAGGAGGAAGACCAGGCAGTTCCTTGGGAAACACTTCCGCGAATTCCCTCACAATAGGCTTTTGTTCAAGGATGGTTTCTTCCTTGGACTCAATCATCTGAGCTAGATACATGTGCTCATAGGGCAGTAATATCCATGCTTGAGATTATGGATCTAAAGGAGATTCATATTCCTCCTTACACTTGTAAAGAATCGGGGTTTGATTCTCCATATAGAGTGTGATTTCCCTCTCCCGACAATTTATGTTGGTTCTATATAAGGAAAGCCAATCCATGCTAATAATTGCATCAAATTCCACCAGAGGTAGTATGACGAGGTTCTACGGGAAATTCAATCCACAAATTATAACAGGGGAGGACTTATATTCATGGGATACAATGATTTCCCCATTTTCCGTACTCACCAACATCTTCACTTCCATGATTTGTGGTGGTGCTGTGATTGTTCTACTAAACTTTTGAGATATAAAATATTGCGTAGAACCTGAATAAAAAAGTACGTTCTATATTCTTGAATAAATAACTAGCGTACCTGTCACCACTTCGTTGTTGGGGTTCACTTCAGCAGAAGTGATGGAAAAAGCTCTTCCTTGGTGCCTTGTAGGTTGTTGGTTGCCTCCGAAAACCCTTGGATTAGGGCACTGATTTGCAATATGCCCTAGTTCTTTGCATTTGTAGCAATGAACATTGTGTTGAGGTTCGAACAGAGGGTTCCTATCCTCTATCACAGCCGCAGGTATTTCTTGATGACAGTTAAAAACTAGGTGTCCTTCTCTTCTACACGTGAAACATTTTCTCATCCCCTTGAGGAAATTTCCAAGGTGTTTCTTTCTGAACTTTTGGAAAGTGGGGTGCGATATCTTCTTAGAACCACTGGATTTATCCATCGGACCACCAGCATTGAATTCCACCTTACGCTTCTTATCCCCATGATACCCCTGTGATTTTCCGATCTCCATTTTGACCTTGAGGGCACATCAGACAATTTACTCATAGCTGTCGAAGTCATGGATTGCAAATGATTTCCACAGGCTAGGCTTCAACCCACCAAAGAAGTGGTCAACTTTGCATTCTGGGGTAACGACAAAGCCGGAAGCTTATCTTGCAAGCCTTGTGAAGTTTTCCTCGTACGCTCCAACAGATTCTTAATCTTTTAACTTGAGGGAAAGGAAGTCCCTTTCCATCTTAAGCTGGAGGGTGCGTGGAAAATATTTATCGAAAAACATCTTCCAGAAATTTTTCCCTTCCAACACCTCGATCTCCTCCTCAGGCTTCGTATTTTTGATCAACGTCCACCATTGATCAACTTCACCCTCCATACAATAAGCTTCCAGGAGAACCTTCTCTTGTTCATAACATTGAAGGATGGAGAAGATCTTTTCAATGGAGTTGATCTATTGTTCAGCGATCGTGGGATTGGATGATCCACTAAAAGTACGATACCTTTGTCTCATGAATATCTCGATAGCGACTTGTTATTTCTTAGGGTGGGTAGAAAGTTCTTCTTGACCCATGTTTCTATTCAAAACTTGAGTTATCTGAGAGAGAAGCGTGACAAAGTTCACGATTCCCGCTCCCATTGGATTAGGCATCTCATTAGTACAGTCATCAAACTGATCTTCACAACAGTTGTTAGCCCGAGTCCTCATATTACTGACCATTAGCTGGAATAAAAGGAATTTTAGGGGTAACACATAAAGGGTAATCCAAAGACAAAAGTTGATGACTTATAAATAAACTTTTATTTCTTTAACTCATGAGTCTATAGGCTTCAATCTAGACTTTTCATGATCTACTTTCTAACATATATTCTTAGGGGAATTTTTTTTAATTCCCTTAATAAGGGTTCATAATAAGATTGTGAATTTATCAAAACATATCCCCCGGGAGTGTCATAACCAAGAGTGCAGCAAGGCCCATTTTTGTGCACCAGTTCTCGTTCGAGTCTAGCTCAAAGTAGTGTTTTCGGGTTTTACCCCTAGGATACATCTGTGCCAGAGCCGCCTCTACCTACTCGTATCCAGACAGGGATGTATTTTCTTGATAAACCACTTACTCAGTACTTACCAAAACTTAGGGATGTTTTTATTATACTTAGTCTTGTCTCTAAGGCTTTACTAGGGTTTTCTAATCCTAATCCCAAAAATAACTAAACCTATCCTCTGATACCAACTATAAAAACCCTGCTTTTATTACAAAATTAAACATGATTTATTACATAAAACATCACTTGATACAACAAAGAATATTGATAGGTTTAGTGTCTTTGGGGCTTAGGATCATTACATAAAAACTTAAAACATGAAATACAACATCTTTATTGAAAACTTCCTTTACATGACCACTACATTCCTTCGTACTTAGCATTGCATGGGATAACCTCAGGACATGCATAAGAAAAGGGTGAGCTATAAATCCCGGTAAGGGAATACACATGGAATAACATGAGGAGTACAATACAAGATAGAAATTTGGCATATCAATAGAGCACAAGAGAAACATGAACATAAAGGAATGGTAAAGCATGATAATCATAACATGGAAATGTGGCAACAACACTTAACATTGAATTAGCATGAGCCAAGGCTCATTGCACATGGAGCATGAGTAAACCCTCACTACACATGAAGCACGAGTAAACCCTCTTTTCACTTGAATTAGCATGAGTCAACACTCATTGCACATGACGTATCATGATACTATACTTTACCCAATGCATTGGAGCGCTATAAGGGCGCACCCTTCTTAAACATTTCATTTAATGCATAAGTGTTCCACATGGATCATAAAACATGGATTCATTAAACATAATCATTTATTACACGATAAAGGAATGTGGAATTCATACATGAAACTTTATAATCAATAATAAAATGTTCATAAATTTGAATACCCTTTATGGAGAAATGGTCATGGTATTCACTACACAAAGGCATTGGCTTAGAAAATCAGTGCAATTTCGGCAGCGTAATGGTGTGACATAAGAATTCATAAAAATGGTTGATGAGAGAGAAAAGGGGTGTCTCATCATATTTACATGAAATGGAAAGTAAGGGGGTCATATAGATACATGTCCAAACAATTGTAATGGAATTTAGATTCATGATCCAAAAGTATTGCTTGAATGTAAATGAGGAGAGAGAAGTTCCTTTCGGAATTTCGGCATAGTAACAGGTGTACATGGGAGGTATTTAATGAGAGAGAAAGGGGTATACCATCATTCAAACATAAAGAGGGACATATGAGGGAGGTGTGAAACCATACCCCAACATTCATAATTGAAATTAAAAGGGAAAACAACTTAAAGAAAATTGGACAAAAATGAGAAAGGAAGAAAAAACCCTTACTTGGAAGTGTGAATCCAAAGGCTTGAGAGAGGCTTGAGAGAGGATTCTTGGGAGCTTGGGGAACCTCAGTAGGATTATAGAGAGAGTAGGGAAGAGGTTGGACGAACTCCAAAGGTTTTGAGTGAGGAGGAAGTGGGAGCTTGGGTGGGTTTATATAGGAAAGGTGAGGGAATTATTTATTATTTAGGTTTGAGGCCCCTTATATTAAATTAATCCAAACCACAAACCATCCCATGGTTTTTGCCCATGTTTTTTGGAAAAGGGAATAGGAAAAAATATTTTATAAGGCCAAAGTCCGAACATCTTAAAATAATAGGGTTGCTTATGTGGAGGTGAGTCACGCTCCCATGGAAAACAATTTAAAAAGACAAGGTGTTTGATAAGTCTTGAGGGGCCAATTAATGCTTTGAAAAGTAAGTCAAGAAAACCAAAAATCACATTATTTTAATGGTAAAAAATATATTGGCCGAAAATAAAGATTATAGTATTTTATTATATCACTATAGGGTCATTATGATGTCATAAAACACATTATATATTTAAACGGTATTTAATTTTTACCTAAAAATTTTACTGTCTCAAAAAATTATGAAAAATTCACCGTTGGATAATTTTGACATCCTGATTCTAGAAATAACATTTATTTTATCTAAAAAATTTTCTAAATATGTTAATTTTCACTTTTAAAATAAAAACTGACATTTATCTAAAATTCACGGGTTTTGACAGAAATGGATTTCAAACGTTAATAAAAATTATAATTGCATTCATAAAATTATACGATCATTTATATTTAATAAAAATTAATTTAATAATAATAATATTTTATTAAAATATTATTTAATTCAAAAATACATTAATTTAATAAAATAGATTTCTTAATTAAATAATAACTAAAAACACTATTTGTACTTTGAAAACTATTTACAATGTATCAATAATGACAAGAAGGAATATTCATTATTATATAAAAAAAATAATATACATGAACATATTACTAGCGATTTGTTACATAACCCCTTAAAACAGCCGCATAAGACCTAAGGGTAAGGTGTGCGATGGTGACAGACTCTTGGGGTGGCTCGGATAACATCACTCTAGTGGTAATTTATATCAACTTCCACTTCTCCCGTAGGAGGTCCCGTTCGAGCTTGACATGATGAAGCTCAGCTTGGGCTTAGTCAAGAGCGAAGCCCAAGGATGCCACCTCTTTTCCGAGCTCCGACAAATGGGATTCATATGAGGAAATTCTACTGGATGAGGCCATTGCTTCCTTTGTCTGAGTAAATTTGGATTTGTTAAAGCCCTATATTTATACTAATCATGTGATCACTATTCAATGGATATATTAGAAACGGTAAAAATTCTTAACATAAAACCAATGAAGTTGACATTTTATATAAACATAAAGAGTCATTTAATTAGATCAAGAGGGATTTCCATTAATGAAACTTTGGGTCATTACAAGTAATCACCATAAAAAATAATATTTTGATAGTCCAACATAATGCCTAGTGTGGTTTAGTTCCATCGTGCTCGATCAATGAAATAATTAAGTTAATTTTAAATAATCAAACCCCCATCCTAGTTCTGAGAAAAACGATTGAGTCTCTAATAACCAATGAAAACATAAAAACTAGATGCCACGAACCAAACCGGGTCAACCCCAAACCTGTCACCTGATCTAATCTATGACATGGTCTGAAGAGTGTTCCCGATCCCCACGAGGTGTAAACTAGTGCCATACATCAATATAGAAACAATATAGAATGATTGTTTCCATATATAAATAAATATTATGAATATTAGAAACTAAATAGAATATTTCAATAAAAATAAATATCCAGAATGAACATATTTTATACGAGAATCTAAAAATACAACAAAACTATACAATGACATCCAAATTGGACCTGGAAACCACACATCACCATGTGACCTTTAAGGTCACTCTCTCATTCCAAATCCGACCATCGACCATGATGATAAATACCAAACTGAAAACTATAGTAAAATCGAAAAATAAGAAATAACTATCATAGTGAGTATTAAAACACATTAGGTATGCCTGAAAAAATCTATTTCAAATTCAATTACTTTAAAATAAAATAAACATCAACTTCAAGTTTTAAATAAAATATATAAAAGTAAGTTTTTCCACACATTTTTTCATTTTAAAAATACCATGGCCTATTTCCAATTTTAATTTCCAAATATAAGATCATTTATAAGAAGAAACCATTTAAATTTTGAAGGAGGAAAGTGATGCTTTCATTTCAAAATAGGAACAAGTGAGTATAAAAAACTTCTAAGAGAAAACATTTTCTATTAACCTATGAAATCAAACTCGTCACATTACAAAGAAGTACACCACACATGTGAGGACCTTAATAACCACATAATAAGGGAAATTTAAATAAGAAAACAATAGTAACCAACCAATCATGCAGATCAATCATCCACCATAAGTAACTATGTGCCAATATACATGGGTGAAACCTAGGAGCTTGTGAATAATCTAGAACATTCTAATACATTTGGACTCATCCCAAAAAGCATGCATCACTCTATGAAATCAAAAACATACTCACATGCTTAGACACACCCTACCTGACACATACTAAGAATCACTATCCCATAGTAATAAAAATCCATATATCTCCATGTTATGGGCCACTATCCAGTGCACAACCTAATCTAGTACAACAATCGTTCTTAGAAAATTCAATAGCTATTCCAGGTTTCCCATATCAAGAGTATGGGGGGGGGGGTGAGCCAATCACTGTCAACCAAGTATCCAATAACATACACAGATATCATATATAACAATCCACACAACAAGCATAACCCTGAATCACCCCAATGATCAATATCTTGTCATAAAAAAATCTCAAAGGATTCCATATTGAGAATCTCACATTCCGCTCAAAATAAATGGTCCATGAGGAGTCCATAGTAAGGACGTACCAACCATTCATATAAATGGATTACTATGATTCCAAAGTGAGGACATACCATCAATTTAATATAAACAAGTTAAGATAGTTATCCAAGGATATTTTTCATAATAAACACTTTCAGTATTTCTAAAAATTTCCAAAAAAACCTCAAACACCCTTCACAAAACCCCCCTTTCACAAAGAACCAAATACACCTTTAAAAAAGGGTGTAAACACACCATTTTCCATTTCACTATCTTTTTAAGAAATATCTTTTAAACCCTTAAACCACATGTGAAAAACGAAATCACTTTTATCAAAATTCAAAACAGGCCACATATCATCATCACAACCATTTCATTTTTAAAGAACCAAAAACACACCAATTTTAAGTCCAAAACTTTTATAAATCCATTTGATGAACCCAAAACAACCATCATGATGTAAAAAAACATTTACAAATCCAATTTTTTTAAAAAATCCACAAATCACATGTAATATCCAACTGGGTATTTTATCTAACAGTTGGTGTGAAACATTTGACAAAAAAAATCCATTTATCACATAATAAGGAAGAAATAACCATTTTTACACCAAACAATTAATAAAAATATCACACATCAACATTTATTATACAATAAATGTGAGAAAAGAAAGAAACCAATAATTCTTAAATTTAAAAGGTAATTGAAAAGGGAAACCTACCTCAATATCATAGTGCGTCAACAATGCACACCCGAAATAACCTCACAAAGGATCCAAAATCCAAGATCTAATAAGAGGAACCTTAAAAAAGAAAAACTTCCTAAAAAACTCTAGGGAAACATTAAATCTATATCCACATGACCATAGGAGAAAATAAACTCACAGGAAAATGGAAGGATAAGGGAGAGGGAGAAAAAGAGAGGAGACTACCTTGAGAAATCACACTTAAAACTCAAAGAAATCTATAGATCTACACCAAGGGAAGAAGGAGGAGGCTTGAATAACCAAGGAGATCCTTCCCTTGGGCTAAAAAACCATTTTGATGGAGAAATGGATGGATTGGGGATAAAATTACCAAGGGGAAGTTTAGAAATTTAAAAAAATTTAAGATCTGGGAATTTTGAAAGGTTTGGTACATGATTTACCAAATCATGCAACAACCATGCGCCTATCACTAGACACACTTAGGAACTAAAACAGTTTGGCCGAATGGTTTAGAATCCATGCACCAATAGTGCATAAGGATTTATCCAAGAGATAGAGTCCTCCCACATGCTTTAAGAATATTTTGACTAATTTTGTGTGTACCATGAACCCTTAACTAGAAGCACACCATAGCTCGCACAATTTCCTAGGCTAGTCTACACAGTTACCTCTATCTGTGTGCCAACCATGCACCAAGAGAAAACAACCTGAAAAAAAAAAAATTTAGACCATCACACTTTGAACTTGAGATAAAAACCATTGCCCAAATGATGAACCAGTTCAGAGGATCGAAATAAAAATATGGGTATGAAAATTCTCCCCAGCATTACATTTTCTAGCCCAATAAAGCCATAACATATTCTAGTTGATCTTTCAATGAATAAATATTTCCACAATCGTATAATCCATTCCCTCCAACCAATAACATATCACACCTACTAAAGATAACTTACACCTCTTGTTCAAGAAAAATCAAAAAACCAAAACCAATTCCTGAAAAACAATGGTAAATTCAAGACACAGTATCCACAACCATGCTTAGAACATGACTTTTGGACATAATTCAATAAATCTAAGCATCCATGAAAGAAAAATGAATTTTAAATCGAAAAAATTCAAAATTAAGACACTTTATACTGGACCAACACCCAAAACTAAAATTAATTCTTAACATGGGAGGCCATAATGGACTCCCCACCATTAGAAACAAACTAACACTGCTCACTTCTAGAAGAAAATCAACAAGACTCAGGGTAGATCTCCCCACCATTAGTAACCAACTAGAACAACCCAACTCGAAAACTTAAACACTGATAAAAAACCCCCACTACAAGGGTAAGAGAGGGGAGGGTCCCAATTAAAGGAACACTGAATATAATTCCACCACACTCTTTGAAACAACAAGAAACTCACAATGATAGAGAAATTGAAATAGGAACATAAAATCTGGGTCACCCTAATGGTGGAGGCCCGAGTTGAGCCAAACTACCCACACCCCCCGATGGTTCCTAACTACATGGAAAGCTTCACTCTGGGACCTATGGATGGAGCGATAATGTTTGAATCATATTCTATGGTACAATTAAGAGTTAATGATCCCCGATTGGAACTCTTTCCTTGGATACCAAAAGAAGCCACACAACACCCCGGGAAGAACCGAATGATCACAAAACACCACAAAACTCACTTGCTTCAACAAATAACCTTCACCCAACCAAATACTTAGAATATGCACATGTCGAACACACCACCACAAAGAATAGAATAATTTATAATTTCTAAAATAAAAAAACACACTTTTATTGAAACAAAATTTCTCAGGATATCCACAACATTCCCTTCTTCACTTTTACTAACTCAGAGAAATAATGACTAATGAACAAAGCCTTGAAGAACTCTTGGGTAAGATCTTCTCGGGGATTATTCTGAGATACTGACTTCAACCACTTCCATGTTGGTCCTTAAAGAATGAAGGTATAAAACTTAACCTTTAATGACTCATGAAACTCAATGAGGTTGAAGTTCCTTTCAAACTTCCACATCCAATATTCTGCTTTGAGATGACCTGCTTGACCCTAAAAGAGAGGTGGGTTTAATTTACATAACTCAAGAACAAAATCCTTACATTGATTAACTAGAAATACTAATAATGGGTAATCATTAGTATATAAACTACAAACACCCATCAAATCTCTATGGGGGGAACACACTAGAAAACAAGAAATCTGAAAGGTCAATCAAAACCAGCTCAAATATTCCCAAAATTCCTCTAGAAATATGTTAAACACCACTTCAAAACCAAACCACCAAAATTATTTCAAACTAAAAAAAATACTTGAACACCACTTCCAAAACATATAAAAACAATCCATACAACCATTAGATATAAAAAACACCACAATTTTTCCTCTTGAAAACATATTTGAACGAAAACACACTTGGTGGTCTGTACACTCACCAATGGTATTCCATAAAGCCTCACACATGAATATTTATGTACCACCCCAGTAACTCATCAACCATTCCAATATGGGCACACATCCACCCACATAATCATATTTCCATTTTCCACACATATCCATGCATGTGAGAACCCATGTAAAATACCAAAGGTAAAAAACATTATAATTTCAAAATTCACAATGATTTTCAAAGGCTCACTAAACATCGGGTCAAAAATCTTCTTTAAACTTCTCACATCAATCGATTTCATCTCATTTAAAAAAAATTAAAATCTCAAAAATTCCATTCAATAAAAATAATTTGATTAAAAACTCATTTCTCTTCATTTAAAACAAGTTTCCAAAACTTATTTTTGGAATAACTTCCACTTTCAAAAAAAAAGTTTTGATAAACCCTATGTTTTGATTATAAAAATTCAATCTTGGTAAAATCATCCCATTTAATCAAAAATAACTTTATGAAAAGGTCAATTTTCTAATTCCTTTTTCAAAATGATTTTGAAACATTCATTTTCCATTTTTTAAACACCATACCATTATCACTTTAAAACTTAGTTTTCATAATTCCAAAACAAGGTTTCTCAAAATTATTTTTAGACTCATAGGGAAATCAAAGCAACTCACAAGGGGAAATTAGTGGGGATGGATGACTTGGGCATATGGTTGGCGGCCATACAAAAATAACACCACCATTATAGAGAGTATTTTAGTACAATTTACTTGGCACCACAAGGCTTTCCTGGCCTTGTGAGCTCATAGAGACCTTTATCCCCACTATCGTTTCATATCCCAAATACAAAGCATCCCACAAGAACTAAATAAATGAAACATACCCCAACTTCTAATGGAAACTCAAGGTTTGGTCCAAAAATTGTTGGTCAGACACTCCCCTAGACTTTCACCCCAAGCCCCAATACTCATACTCCATCTACCTTGACACCCACAAGTAAAAAAGGACACTCTAAAAGATAGGCTCTCCAAGGGAGATGGTTTTGATATGATTTCATCATGAACCATCCCAGGTCGACCCGAAACCATTCACTCGAGCCAATAAATAACATAGCCCAAAAGGAGTTCCCAATCCATATGAGCTGACAACTAGTTCCGAGCATCAATATAGAAATAAGAGGGACCAATTTCACCCAATATAAATAAACAAAATGAACAATAGATTCTAAAAATAGCATCCTAATAATAATAAATATCAAATCTAAATATCTTTTATAGAATAATTTTAAAATAAAACAAAACTACACAGCAAAATACAAACTAGAGCTGATGACCCCACATCTCCATGTGACATTGAAGGTAATTATTTGACACCAAAGATGAACATCACCAATAAAAATCAATACCAGACTGAAACCTATAGAAAAAGATAAAAAAACAAGAAATAACTATAAGTGTGATTATTAAAACTCAGTAGGATTGCCTGAAAAAATCTACTACCAATGCAGTACCTTTAAAATAAAAGAAACATCAACTTCATGTTTGAAATAAAATATATAAAAGTAATATTTTCCACACATTTTCCACTTCAAAAAAAATCATGGTACATTTACCTATTTCATTTCCAAATCCAAGTTATTTTCTAATAATAAAACATTTACATTTTCAAGGAGGAAAGTGATGATTTCATCTCAAAATTGGAATGAGAGAGTATAATAAATTTCTGAGAGAAAACATTTTCCATAAACCTCTGAAACCCAACTCATCACTTTCCAAAGAAGTACACCACACATGTGAGGACCATAATAATAACATAATAAGGGAAATGTAAATAATAACACAAGATCAACAAACAAATCATGCATCTCAATCATCCACTATATGTAACTAAGTTCCAATATAAATGGTTGAAACCTAAGAGATTGTGAATAATCCAGAACATACTAATACATGTTGAATCATCATAGAAAGAATGCCTCACTCGATGAAATCAAAAACGCCCTCACAAACATGGCCACACCTACCTGGTACAGACTAAGGGGAACTATCCCATAGAGATAAAACTCAATATATCCCCATACTCTGGGCCCCTAGCTAGTGCATAACCTAAGATAGTTCATGAATAATTCTTAGAAAATTCAATAGCTATGCCAGGTTTCCAGGTAAAGAGTATAGAAGGGGTGATCCAACCGATTCCAACCGATCATCCAATCAAATACAAAGATATCATATATAACAATCTAGACAACATTAACCCCCTAGAATCACCCCAAGGATCAATATCTTTCTATAAAAAAAATAAATCCCGAAGGATTCCATACTGAGGATATCCCATTCCACACAAAATAAATGAGTGACGAGGAGTCCATAGTGAGGACATCCCGCCCATTAACATAAATGGATCATGATGATTCAAAAATAATGACATCCCATACTTTTAATATATACAATTCTAGAGAATTATCCAAGGAGAGTTTTCATAATAAACACTTTCACTATTTTCAAAATTTTCCAAACTGGCCTCAAACACCCTTCACAAAACTGCCATTTCTCAAAGAACCAAATACACCTTTCAAAAAGATTGTAAACACACCATTTTTCATTTCATAATCACTTAAAAAATCTATTTTAAACACTTTCACCACATGTGAAAAATGAAATCACTTTCATCAAAATTCTAAACATGCCACATATCATCATCACATGCCATTTCATTTTTAAAGAACCAAGCACACACAAATTTCATGTCCAAAACATTTATAAATCTATTTGAGAAACCCAAAACAACCATTAAGATGTCATAAAAACATTTACAAATCCAAACCATGCTTAAAAATTCACAAATCACATGAAAAAGCCAACCAGGAATTTTATCAAACACTTAGTGTGAAACATCTAACAAAAAAATTCATTTATCACATAATAAAGAATAAATCACCATTTTTCACACAAAACAACTAATCCAAATATCCAACATCAATATTTAGAATATAATAAAGGTGTGAAAAGTAAGAAACCAACTACTCTTAAATTAAAAAGGAATGTGAAAAGGGAAACACACCTCAATCTAACGATGCTTCAACAACGCACACCCAAAACAACCTCATGAAGGATACAAGATCGAAGATCTACTAGGAGGAACCTTAAAAAAATCAAAACTCAAAACATAAATTAAGGTAAACATGAACCCTAGATCCAAATAACCATGTAAGAAAAAAAAACTCATGAGAAAATGGAAGGAGAATGGAGAGGGAGAATAATAGAGGAGATTACCTTGAGAAATCACCCTTAAAAATTGATGAAATCCATAGATCCACATCAAGGGAGGAAGGAGGAGGCTTTAAGAACCAAGTATATAATTCCTTAGGGTTTTACAAACCAGGTGAAGGGGGGAAATGGGTATATTGGGGCTAAAAATCACAAGGGGTATTTTAGAAATTTCAAAAAATTTATGATATGGGAAGCTTGCATAGTTTGGCCATATGGTTTAACAAACCATGCACCAACCATGTTCCACTCACTAGACACACCTGGGAACTCAAACAGTTTGGCCACATGGTTTACAATCCATGCACCAACTGTAAAGAATGGTTTTTCCAAGATATAGAGGCTTTTTTCATGATTTAAGCATGATTTGACTAACTATTCATGGGTTATATACTCTCAACCAGAATCATAATAAAGCTTTTAAATTTTCCTGGGCTATGCCACATGGTTCTCTCTAATCATGTACTAACCTTTCACTAAGAGGAAAACACTACGAAACGGAAAATTAAAGAACATTACACTATAAACATGAGATAAAAACAAAGTCCCAAAAGATTAACAAGATCAAAGGATCAAAATAAAAATTAGGGTTTGATACCTAACCTTTACCAAGGGGTACTATCCAATTTTAAACACTATAGTCATACTCAATACGATGAGATCTATGTAGTTATAACCACTATATTCAGGTTCATACAGAAACACCAGTCAAAACTCTTCCATCCATCTTTCTATTATAGTACCAAACCCATGAAAACAATACTCCATAAATCCACCGATAATGATATATTAAGCCTAGATGCATCATTAAATTGGTCAAATATCCTAATTGTAGTATGATCTCACTTTGAAGGAGTTTCCCCAGTTGGTTCACCAACTTCTTGCACCAGCCACAAGCCTCTCAAAATTTCATAAACACTCCAATAATTCACCCCCCTCATGTTTCACATTGATTTCCCTCCTCGAGTACGAATCCAACATCTGATCTCCATCACGTGCTACATCGGAATCAAAAATCATAAATTCAATGTTGAACCAAATTCTCTTGTTTACACCATACATTGGTCCCCTAGAGTCACCATGATCATCAAATGATCATTTTTACACAAGAATACTACTCTTCTAACAAGTGAGGCCATTTCACATGGGATATATCAATGATACTCTCATAGAAGAATACTTATTTTTGGCTTACAGTGTTCACATTGGTCTTCTTAACCCATAAATAGTTCACCGCCGAACACTATGACTAAACATGACTATCCAAACATACCCAATTTCAAAGAAATCACTAAGTACTACACATACCTAGATACCCAAAATATAGTACACTGCATTCAAAATTCCATTTTCAATGTACAAAAAATCCTTCAGCGGCCTAAGGATGGGTTGAAAATTCTAAACTAGATGGGCCTCATCCCCTCATGCAAGTCACTAAACTGAAACATGATATCCCCACCATAAAAAAACCGAGGTTGACATCGAAATGGTACCCTGATCTATTTTCAATTTTGTATTCCTTTATAGAGTCATCTTCACTCACAATGACCACATGGCTACCAAGACTTGGGTGATTCATGCCGAACACACAGGTTGTTAACACCAAGGGTGACCTGGAACTAAAACATCAGTGACCTACCACCATTAGATATTCTTTAAGGTTCATCAACTAAAACTGAAAATTCTCAATGGTATGCCCACCAATATGCTCTACCGATTCAGACAACAGTTAACATAACCATTGTACGAGTTTTTACACATCAATTCATTCCTAGAAAAGAAAAAAACAACAATCTTAGTCTAATAGAGTGACTTTTTATATATTCACGGACCTATGATCCTAGACTCACTCACCTTTTTAGATATCTATACCAAAAATCACCAACTTAACCAAACATGAGCGCTCTCAGATCTCCTCTTTAAAAATGAGATTCTCTATGATATCAATATTCACAATGCACCACCTAACACACTAGTGTCAGTTCAAGCCACTAATCATCCACCCATGATATAAATCTACCAGGACCAACCACCTAGGATCTTCACTTGATGACCTATATGTTTTACATTCCTAATAAATGTGTTAAATAACACATGGTCCAACCCTTCATGCCAAAAGTTTCCTAGTTATCTAAAACTCAACATTATATCATGATAACTATCACTTGAGGTGATTCGTACTGCTGAGTTGAAAATAAAAATTCAAGAACCTCCTTTAATCCTTCCATAATTTACATGAATTTATAAGTATTTTTCATCAATTAAAACTTCCCCTAAGGCATTAAACTTGAGTTTACCTTCACAAGGAAAGTCATCACTTAGATTACCTTCACGCAACATGTGACACTAGATCACTAGTATCCAGAGTTGAATTTAATTCCATAAGGTCTTACACATCATGAATATACGTTTTCACTATGGGTTTCAAACCATGGAACATCATTTAGGTACATATCTCTATATATGTCATGAAAAATTCTCTCATATACTAACCATGTTAAAAACCAAGGACTCTAAGTTTGGTTAAACATAAAACCATTGGGTGATAGATGGATAAATCTACATAGACCATGGTTGGAAATTCAATTAATTAGACCCATATAAATGCGACTTCCACAAGTTTCTTACTAAGGGAATTAATTCTTGATAATGAATCAATAAGTTATATGAAACTACTTGTGAAAATAGGGGATACATCATCATCACCCTCATTATTACCATGATCATCACCATCATCATCATCAATAAGGTGTGAAATATCCCTGTATGACCTGAAATTATATCAGAAGTAGAAATTTGTAGGGTTTAATCTGAATAAATTTCACCAATAAATAATATGTGAAAACATTGTACAAGTTATTCACCTTAAGCAATTGAGAACTCCATCATTAGCATAATCACACACATGTAGAATATATGTCATGTGAAACCTACATGAAGAATATGATGCATGTTACTCCTCCTTTCGATATGACTAAGAGTAAAATCCCTATGAAATTAAAAACCACAAAATCAATGTGAATGACATGAAGTTAAATCATATAAAACCCTAAAAACAAAAACCAAGAACATCAATCCCATTCCTTGGTAACCTGGAAATCCCTAAAAAAATTTGTTCACGACACATTATAATAAGTTTCATCACAAGATACAACACATTACTATGTCACCTATCTACCAACTCCCCAAAATAGGGGAAACATAGTGATGTTCTCTAATACCATTTTTTAACATTCTGACCCAAATCATCAGGTTCAAATCAGAATTCCAGATGACCTTAGGCATGCATTTCCATATACTAGAGGTTACTGAATAGTAGTGAGTGTATAGAGTGGAATCATGGGGAGACTATACCTCCATTAGATTATATAATAATAAATAAATAAATAAACATATAATAATATACAATCAAATTACATTTATATTGAAAACATATCATAAATAATGAATGAATGTGGAAACAACAAACCAAATGGTCATAATAGAAACTGAAAATTGACCATCCATAAGGGTGGTCACATAAAAAAAT
This sequence comes from Viscum album, assembly GCA_963277665.1. Classification (NCBI taxonomy): domain Eukaryota; kingdom Viridiplantae; phylum Streptophyta; class Magnoliopsida; order Santalales; family Viscaceae; genus Viscum; species Viscum album. Next base: position 971,710,054 of record OY728127.1, on the reverse strand, counting down.
ACATAAATAGAACAAAATCACAACAGGATTTGAAAATCCAAGACTCGGATCATCAAGATCTCTAGAATCACAATGAGCAATCCCACTCAACTATCAACACGAGCCTCAGATCAACCTAAACCTAAAACAAATGAGCAATGCTCGGGTACCCAAGTGCCTTGTCTACCTGAGCAGGGTTTGAGAACAACTCAATAGGACACCACCAACATGGTCCAGTACCCAACCAGTGAAATGTGGTTTATGTGAAAGTGATAAGCTTAGTATAATGTAAAAATAAAATACAGAACTGAATAAAAATATTATATAATCACCAAATCACAAACAAGAAAACAAAAATATATATACAGAGAATTCATGAACTTACCAAGACTCCATAAAACCTTGACTATACCTGCTTCATCTCGATGCTATAATAACATCTGAGTGGTCATTAAAACATAAAAAGTAAAGGATCTAGACTTGATGCTTCATAATAGTAGTATAAGACCTGTTATTTTAGGGTAGACAACATTAGACCATCATTCCATGTCACTATCTCTTGGGCCATATCACATAGACCATCATACCCCACTATCGACTCTCGAGTCAGATCAGGTAGACCATCATGTCCCACTTTCACCTCTTAAGTTAGGTCACATATACTATCATGTACTTAGTTTAAGCCATACAAGGCCACCATGCCCTATCATCCAACTCAGTCACGTCATCATGTCACATGCATCTTCTGAACACACACCCCCTATAGTGCTAACAAGACACAATAGATTCACCTATCACTTTGGTACCATACGTAAAAAAATAAAACATATACTAGAACATTACATGGAAATAATGTAATCTATCAGTCATATATATCCATTCATGGTAGGTCATAACATATATAGGCACCACCAAGCACATCAACCATGAGTATTAATAGCTATAAAAACACACTCTCAAGTACCAAACATCAAAATCCGTCACATGGGATACAAATTCACACACATGTAATCAACAATTAAATATGGTCTCATGGGACACACACACACACATGGGATCAAATATCAACACATTCAAAATATTAAAAGTTGATACGAAAAACAAAACCAGTTGATCCTGGACTATCAGTGGCCATGTAACAAGATAACACACAAGGTCCAACATGGATCTCAGAACCATTTCAATTTATTATTCACATTTCAATTAATTAGTTAAGATATGGAGTCTATTAATTAATTAAACATGGAACTAGGTCTCTCAATTTAACTGGTGTGGTCTATCAATTTAATGTATTCCATTTTATTCATATCACATTTATGAGTTAAGTATAATTTTAACAAGGTCATGAGACACATATTAAATTCCAATAAATGATTCATAATACCATAGGGCAGAGTAAACATGACCCCTTACCTCAAATGGATTCAAATTCAATCCAATAAAATCTCATTGGATTTGTCTGAGTTGATCCAAGTCCACTCTGCCTAAGAATTTTTCACTAAGTTTCTTCTCATGAAAATGACTTATAATTAATTAATTATATCTAAATTTTAATTAATTTAAAGATTATAAGATATCACATTCAAGGGTGAAGGAACAAAATCTAAAAGACTTACGAGATATCATCACCAAGTTGGAACCTTGACCAGCCATCCATGGAAGGTCCATCTCACACCTCCGACTTCATTCTTGAAAAAATCCCCATCATTCACAAATACTACAAAGTTAAATTTAATATAATTAAATTGGAGTCTTTATATAAAACCAAACTAAAAAAAAACCTTATCCATAATGTCTTCTAAATAATTTCAAGCCACCCCTTACACACTCCCAATTCTAAGATGAGAAAAATACCCAAATCAATTCTATGTTTTAATGGACAATTCAACTAAAATTGACCAAAAACCATATAAACAATTATCAAGGGAAATAAATTCATCAATTAAACCATCAACAATATATGTTCATCATTAGGTGAAATCCTCTAGCCACAACGACCCAAGGTTTGGTCAGTTTCAGATAATACCAAGAAGATCTGATATAATTATTTTTCAGTTATCTATTTAGAGACAAGAAAACAATCCATTGAAATGAAATATTATTGAGGAGAAGAGTATACAAATATTATTGTGATATAAAAGGATCAAAAAGTCTTTAAATTAAAAAAATCATCATCCATGATGAATGACAACATGATCCACCACCATAGGAGGACAAATGAGTCCAAGATTGAAGAAGATCAAAGTATTACACAAGGATTCACCATTGGATATTTCTTATATCCATCCTTCTTTGAAGTTATTCCAAGGAGATTGGAGGAGGAGACAAACGGAATAAACCTTCTCAAAAATTTAATCCAAGGGAATAAATCCTTAGGGGGAACTAGTAGGAAAAAGTGTAAAAAGAATTCATTAAAACCATGCCCATCGAACACCATTGATGATACGGTGAGGGTCCACCAGACATCCAAATGGCCAGTGAGACTTGATCGTAAGTAGTGGTCTTTCTAAATCATCGATTGGCCAGTGAGTTTTTCTAGCTAGTTGAGTTACTAACTACCTCACTAGTAAGTCAGTGGGGTTTATCGACTAACTGGTGGCCACTTTAGTAGTCATGGATTCTTTGAGTATCCTCTATTGAAAACCCTACTATTGAGTCATCCAATGAGCTTCTATTGAAATCCAAAAATATCTCCATAAGATTTTCAAATAGGTCACACCTTTCTTCAACATCAGTTCTCTAAATGAGCCATCCATTAGACAAAAATTTCAAATTCCCTCCAGTATTTACAACTCATAATGTAACATGACATTACCATAATAAACTTACCCAAATCCTTATCATAATAGTGATATCACCATTTATTAAGTGGATATTCAAGAAAAAATTCATCTAATATTATTTTCTCAAACATACTCATATTACCATCATTAACTTTAATGATAAATGGGATACTAAATACCCTTAAATTCTTCCACTAATTTTATTTGATCTATTTCAATAAATCTTTAATTATTTATCTTATATAAACCATTTTTGATGAGTATACGATGAATTATACTCATAGTTAATAATATTATTTTCTTAGTAATATTGAGACCTATCACTTCTATATTTAACCCCATTGTCCAAAAAAAATATTTTTTAAGGAATAACCACATTCATTTTCTGTAATTCTCCTAATCCTATTATACTTATTGATCTAGGTAAAATAATCAATAAATAAGATAAATTATTTATCTTAATTTATTTATTTATTTTTTATCGGTCCATAAATACATGAATAAAAAATTTACAAGGGATGGATTATTTGAATCTCAACCCATTTATATGAATAATTAACTATGTTTCCATTTCAGTGTATAGAACACTATAAATTTATCACTCTATTTAGTATCATCACATCATAAATATTTTCTCCTCAAGTCAACTTTTTTATGTTATTTTGGCTAATGAGGCCAAGTATTCTATTCCATAACTCATTATATTCCTTTATTCCCAAGTAAGATTAATTTTAAACATATCTCACTTGAAATAAGTTTCCTATAATCCACTATAATATTGCGATAACACATATATCATTCAATCATTTCACTAAAAATTTATATTTTTAAACATCACTTCATTTTTTCATCACATATGTAATGAACCACATCACATTGGTTAATATTTTTCCCTTATTTTTCAATTATTTTACTATTAAACTAATAAAAATGGAGTAAAATATGTTTTTTAAGAGAAACTAAATGGAGAAAGGAGAAAATAAACTAAGTTATGGTTCTAGAGTAGAACTGGGTATTTATTGGTATAGTAACAGGTAAATGGTATTTGGTAGGGGTTATAGATGAAGGGTTTCTAGGAATCAAGCAATTATTATTTGATGTAGTGAAGGAAATTAAAAAACTAAAATCCCAAGAAAATACTTTTTTGAAAAATAAAACCACGTATGAATATATATAAAGAATAAGTATCTTGAATTGATGATAACCTCACGTACTACCTCCAATCACATGATTTATGAAGATCCCTTAAAAGAAACCATAAGGTTACTTCCTTTATGGTGCATCCATGGGATTATTTGAATCATAAAATGGTTTGTATTGAACCCACCTCATAACAATGGTATTATAGTACCTCTAGTTGAAAATGATAAAGGTGTTGAAAGATTCAGAGTGAATTGACACAAGTTTGAGTAAGGATCACACACCACTCTTATGGTTACATCCTCATTATATATAACTATAGATACTCTCGAGCCTTTATGGAACTTACTCATATGTTATATAATATAAAAATAATGAATCAATTACAACCTTTCTAAACTAAGGCCTAACGTATCCTCCCGATCATTTCATCACATGAAATGACCATAATAAATGATAGAATTTATTTTTAAGAGATAAAAACATTAAAAAATTAATGTTTAACTATATTTTTCAGTCATAGTATGTCTTGGATATTATACAATATTGTTCAATTCATTATGATATTTACATATTTTAATCCATGAAAATATAAGATAGTAAAATTATATGCATTATCATATATCTTATACTATGTAATTAAACATGCCTTGGATTCCAAAATGTTGTACCATGTGAAACACACACCCACACACACACACATATATCATCTTATATAATAAAGGTAAAATAAATCATATTCATATAAACTTTATTGCACATCTCCATCAATATACCACTTATACTAATGCCTTATATAATTTTGTTCCATTTCGACTTATATAATATTATATATAATAAATTGTGAAATTAAAGACAAATATCCTTCTGGATATTTCTATAACACTTTTTAAAATCCATTTTCAAATTCAAATTATATCATATAAAATATAATACCTTGTGAATATACATAAAAAATCATTTTGGAAAAATTCTAAAACATTATTAAATAAACTCTCTAAATTTAATACAATTCAATACCTATTAAATAAACCAAAAAGTGTAAACACACAATTATTTATAACATTATAAAAAAATATAAAATTTCAAGTTTATTAATGGAAGCAAAGATAAAACTCTAGAAACACATCAATACTACTCAAGATAAAAAAGGGATCTAGAATGATATTCATAAAACACATGTATATATATATCTGTATCCACCATATGTATCATATATAACTATAAATTTTCATATGATCCCTTTTTACAATAAATCAATTAAACATGGTACATGGAGTATGTAAATCTTATATATACTACTCATATTTTCTCGATTTTCAATGTATATATTGACTAGGTATATGAATACATCACATAGAATTTATCTATATGATTGAGAAAATAAAATTAATCTCATCTATAGAGATAATAAAATCACATAAACCTTATATAGTTATGGACCTAAACTCCCTCATTCTATCTCAATTGATGGACCATATGTTATACTCATTATATGTGAGGAAAAATACCATCTTGGTTAAGCCTGGACTGATAACATGATCAACAACATACCTAGCCATACCCTAATTTGTTAAGACTCAAGGATTTCATAAAAAATATATCAAAGTATAATGTTTCTCATTCTAGGTATCTTGATAACTTTAGGTACAAGGAAATACCAATATTTAACATGAAACCTTAACATACCAAAGATATAGTTTATGAAACTCCATATGGTTTTCTTAGAAGATTATATGGCACACAAAACTCTCTTTGTTACCCATGAATATATTTAGTATCTCTTTATTAAATACTACTCATAATAACCTTAAAATTTAATAAAAATTATAATACCTTATGTAGAACATCAGTTAGGGGAAATTCAAAAATTTAACTTTAAGAGGACAATTATCATTTAATTTTACTTAATATATAAAACCAATGTGAAAGAGTGATAAAGTGCAGAATTATTTCTATATAACATGATAATTTTTTTATTAAACATATTTAATATTATTTTCAAAACCATACATAAGTTCATGTATAATCGTATCTTAAATAATAGACTACCAGATAGACCTTATGTTCACTTCAATTTTTAGGTTTTGTTAAAATTAATAGATATCTATGTAACTCCTACCACATATACATGTGAATATCTTTTAAACCAATCAAACTAAAACCTTTATTGAGTAACATATATTAAGAAACAAATTTTTAATAATGAAAATAATTAAGAATGTAATTCATAATGTTCAACTCTTTTAACATAGTATTAAACAATCTCAATTTCACAAAAACAAATGTTATAATGTTAATAAATTCTGTTTTATACTTATATATCCATCTAATTTTATCATATTCATTATTCTTATAACTTTTCCATTAAAATTTATATTTAATTTTCATTTTAAATAGTATTGTATTTTATTTGTTACACTTTGAATTTATATAAGTAAAAATATACCCCCACTAGCCTCTTAGAGATTATATTCTCTTAAGAATATCATGATAAGACATAAAAGCTCCTTTTGTGTAGGAAATCAAAATTATTTTTCAGTGTGAATATTTAAAAAAATTATTATATCCATATCATATAAGGTATTTTATAAAAAATATCCTGAAATAAAGATTTTTTCTTTAAAATATACCATTAATGGTTGGTGAGATAATTTAACTAATATTTTAAAAAATATATTAGATAAAATATTTTATCTTAGAGAAAAAACATTTTATCCTTATGTCCATTTAAAAACATTTTATAGAGATTAATGAATAGAAAACTGCCTGTATTTAAACCATCATATCATAATATTCTTAAAAACTCTTTGTTAATAAGAAACTTCTCTTTTAATATAATAAAAATAAGATAAAAATACACAACCTTTATTTAGATCCATCTAAGCTTGAATTATTCCTTTAAATTAAAATCCATAATTCAATAAACATTATCTTCATCATTTGAATGAAAACTAAAAGTTTCTTTAATTATTTCTTTGTTTTACAACTATTGTAAATTTATAACAATTGTAAAATATAAATTTTGGTATCATATAACATTGAAAATTGAATAATTGATTTCTATAAAATTAATACTAGATGTGGTATTTACACATAGTTTCTAAAACCCCTTCAAAAAACCTAGACAATTCCATCTAATAGAAACAATGTCCTACTTCCAAAATTATAAATTAGCTTTTATTGAGCATGTCTGGCTTCTCATATAAACATTTTTTAGACTTTTTGACAAATATTACTTCTTCTTGTTTGAAAGTTTACCCTTTTTTACTTATATTATAGTAGAAAAAACCTATAAATATCTTACAGTAGATAATTTATTCTCAAAACTTTGAGAAAATACGGTGAAAATTTTATTGAACTCATTAACATTATCGAAACATTTATAATAATTATTATAGAAAGAATTAAACAGCTAAACCATGACTTATAGTATGTTTTCAGTCTCTCTATATCATTGAACACACAATAATATTGAGTAAATGGGTGAAGGATAAAGTTCTTATAGTCATATTATATGTAATTTCTTTGGAAAAATAAATAAATTTATCTATTCTTCTTATAAGAATCGATATTTTCTCATTGAGCTACTTTAATAATTAGTAACTTAGGAAGGTAAAAATCTTTCACATAGATATTTTATTTACATAGAACATATTATTAAATTTTTATACCAGTATAATAGGTTTCTTACCTTAATCTCCTTCTTTATATAGGATTTATCTAAAATTAATTTTCAAAAATAGCGATTCTATTATATCTGTAACAGAATATTTTATCTAACGAGTATCATGTTTTATAATCATTTAATAAGATATTTTGTTAAAATTTATACCACAAAAAGATGGTCCATTATTAATTAAATCATACCCATTAGTGATTAAAAATCCATGTTTCACTAATATTTAGTTCAATTTAGTATTTCTCCCATAAATTAGATATTTAGGTAAACAACCATTCCAATCATATTATATATAAACTAAAATATCTGAGAAAAAAACTCTCTATCCAATCCATAATATCGATAAAATAATCTCTATTACTTTAATATTTTAATCCTGTTATGGCTTCCTAGCTAAGCATAACCCAAATAAAATTCAAAAAATGGGTACTTAATCATATTAAAATCATCCATTACATGATTTCTTTATATAAGATAATTGTTGGGAAACCCCCTTTAAGACGAATTTCTATTGTTTTAGGGTTAATTTTGTTTTTTGAAAAAGTATTTTGAGAAGGATAGATGTGGAGTTAAATCATGATTATTGAATAGTTATATTTAATAATCTTCAAGATATAGGTATAGAATATCTTTAAGTAGTTTGGAAATTTTTATGTACAAGGTGGAACAGTTTCCCTGCGTTTGCCAAATTTTTAGGGTCCAAAATTTAGAGATAAGGAAAAGTTTTTTAAAAGAATGATTTTTAGGATTTCCTTTTGAAAATATGTCAATGGAATAAAATTTAAAAAATATAGGTTGTTTCATGAATTATTCGTGATTTTTGATGAAAATTTCATGAAATACGGTGAGTTTCGTGACTATAAAAATTCCCTAATTTTTTGTGAAGGTGGGGAGTTTCATGAATATGTTGAAGAGTTTCATTAAAGTGATGTGGTAATCAAGAAAATTTCATGAATGGGAGGAAAAGTCTACAAATAGGTAGATACCCCCCTCAATTTAAGGAATAAATATTTAATGATGATTAAAAGGTTCTGAATTCTTGAAAGAGTTCCATGAAGGATTTTCTTGAGTGGAGGTTTTATAAGAACATTAGTTATATGAATAAAAAACATATCTCAGTCAAACCAATGTAGTTTTGTAAAATTTTTGAGAGATTCAGGAAAGGTTTTGGGTTTCATGATATTGAATAGTTTCATAAAGGATTAGAAATCCTTGTGAATGTTGAGAAATGGTTTTTATAAAAGTGAATCGTACACGAACTAGAAGGAATTGAACAGATGTTATGTGGTAAAGTGGAATTCATCAAGATGATGAATGTTTATCATCATGACACACCGAATTTGGAGTAAAAAATATTTATTTAGGTGATCAAAAGAAGAATATTATGAAGTAATAGTGAGTACACTTCAGTTGAGAGAGCAATGAGATTTCAAATTATGATCTGCAGTAAACCAAGAGGGATATTGAGTTCAATATGAACTTTTTAATTTCAATGAACTTTAATAGATTTGGTATATAAGAAAATTTCCAACTTATTCTCCTTGGATGTAGCCTTGTGTGGGTAAATCATGTAAAATTTCTATCTCTCGTGCGTGTTTTCATTTATTCTCATACTTTTCCATGGGAAAAATAGAGAAGTGTGTTTTGTTTAATGAAAAAACAAGATCCAAAAGGGATGTTGTTTTAATATAGCATACCCTAATTCTCTCCCTTAATATATTTAACCTATTTAGGATAAAAATAATCCATGGGAATCCAATTTTTACATGAACTACCCAATTAGATGATCAAAGTATTGAAAATTATTTACTTTGGAAGTAATCTAACACTTATTATTTTTACTTATATATATGCAAGTTATAAATATTTAGTTTGGAATATTTATTCCTTAAAGAATATAAATATGGTAAAAATTATATTTATGAGTGACTCTTCATACAAATATTTAACTAGTCAGAGTTATGGTAGAACAAATATAAATCAATTATCATATATAACATTTAATTTCTAAAATGAAAATTTGATAAACAACTGTTTAAATACTTTAAAATTAAATAATGCATCCATTAATAATAAAAAAATTATATCCATGAATAAAAGGTTTAATAAAACTAAATAAATGAACTATTTATAATAAAATTATTAATAATTTCATAAATAAATTATAAACTCTTTTTATTCAAGAAATCTTTCATAAATATTAAATAATTAATTATTAACAATTTATAGTTAATTATTTTATAAAATTTTTATAAATTAAATAAATATCCATAAATACCAAATTTCATAATTTATAAATCATTTATAAATATATAAATCAATTCATAATTGAATTTTAGAAAAAAAAAAAATTTCATGTATATTATATTCTATAATTTCCATATCATAACACACAATTTAGTAAAAAATCGATATCATTCCTTTTGACTAGTGCACCACAAATTAATATTGATAATTCTAAATTATTAGTTTCATTTTAAAATATAAGTTAGATAATACTAGCGATTCATTTACCTATTTTCAGTGAAGTACAACACTATCGTTGGTTACAATTGAGCCAAATCATACTTTATAATATACCATAAATCAAAGAATTATATTGTGTTGCTTTTCATGATATCCCATATCATAAAAGTTGATCCTCGCCATATCTTTCAATATCACATATCATAAAACCAAGAACAATAAAAATCTCATATCACCGCTTATGATATCTCATATTATAAGAGTATGAAAAATTTAATTTTTAAATCATATTTGATGATATACCAAACAACATCATTATGATAAATTTTATTCTTCTTTTTTAAAAATGATTATGTGAAATAAAAAACATGGTAATGATTTGATACTAATAAAGGGTTTCCATGGTTCGAAATACACTTATTCGATGAATTTTAATGCATTAGAAACCTTAAATCCCAAGAACACCATGCTATGAAAACTGAAACTATGTATGAGTATAAATGAAGAACAAGTACTCTGAATCGATTAAAGCACCAAATGTTTCCTTTAATAACATTCTTGATAAATATAATTTAGAAGTAAAAAATTGGTTCCTTATTCTATAGTGTATACATATAAATATATGAATCACTGTAGAGTTTGGGTAGGACCCTACTCGCAACCACAATATGTTAGTACCTGGGGTGGTGAAGGATGGATTAGGAGATATCTTTAGAGAGAATAAACACAAGTCTAGAAAATGACCACACACCATTTTCATGGTTAATTTCTTCTTATATAGGCATTTGGATACTCCAGATTATTCATGGAACTTACACATATATTATATAATGTATGAGTAATGTGATGATTACAACCTTTGTAATCCAAGGCCTAATGTAATCTTCTAATCATTGTATCACATGAATCAACCATAATCAAATATATCCTTTATGTGTAAGAGATTTAAATGTTAACCACTTAACATTATAATATCTCATTTAATCATATATTTCCTTATGTATCGTACAATAAGATTCAATGCATTATGATATGAACATGTCATACACCATGACTATCCAAGATAGTAACATGATATACCTGACGATATATACTTTACCAAGGAAAATACATGCCTTAGATTCCAATATATTATACCATGATATATATATATATATATCCTCATATATGACATGACTAAAATACATTATATACATATAAACTTTAAATAATATCTACATCTATAAAACCAATAGTTCTGATAATGGAAACCCAATGACCTTGCACAAGGTTAATAGTGGATAATTATGTGGTCATTGGTCACCCAATAGGTACCCAATAGGTTATAAACATGTTTTTTTTGCACTTGGGGTTTTGGTTTACTCTACAAAAAATTACAATTTTGTTTTTAAAAGGGCCTTTAATATTTTTATATTTCATCCCTTATATATTTTTAACAAGTGATCTCCTCTTTCATATCTTTATCTAGATATTAGATATTCCATTATGATTGATTTAAACCTTCACTAAGTTACTAAAAAAATTAATTCTTTGGTGTATAATAGGTATCATAATATATATATATATATATAATCTTAGATTTCTTCTATTCTCAAGTAATTAAAGGAAATGACTAACCCTATTATTATAGGTTTCTTAAATTTTTCAAGGGGTGGGATATTTTCTTCCTATAAATTCAAGATTAGGGATTAAAATGTTATTTTTCAGGTGAACCATCCTCTTGAGCATATTATTAAAGAGTTTTGGTTATTATAAACATGGGGTAGAGTAATATTAAACCCAGAACTAATTTTATTCTAAATAAATGTTTTCTAAAATATTGTTTCAATATCGATTTATTTTGGTTACACTATTATTCCCATTCTATGAGATGTGCTTAGTATTATTCATATTATTAGTTAATTTTTTTTGGATTACTAGTTATATCATTTTGGTATAGAATATTGAGACACATCATCCTGTATATTGTTATTGTTACCACACACACATAGACACACACACTTATGTGTGTGAATTGGCGGGTTATTCTTGAGTAGGTAGGCTATATGAATATTTTTTTTAAATTGGTTACACATACCTCAAACCATAGATAATGGTGACTATAGATTTATATGTGGTTACTAGGAAAATAGATCACACCCATGATGTTATTTCTTTGTATGTAATCTATTGTTTAATTATTTTTATCTTTATTCTTCTTTTATGGGTCATTTTATTTGGAATTTTTATAAATAGTGTAGTTTAACATGGAATATAGTTAGCGATAACTATAAACATATAATATAAAAATCGGTAGAAAATTTCTTATGGCTATCACATGATTAGAACCTGGTTTCCAAAACTATGATACAAAACCACATATTTTACTCATACATATGGATTGATCCCACATAATGAGTACATGGGTTACTAAATCGTGTTGAAAAATTATGTAGTTACCAATATGTATGGTGTGTGTGTGTGGGGGGTGGTTCTATATAGAAGTTATTGTACTATTGGTATAAGGTTTACTAAATTGTGCAGTCTACCTAATTTCATTAAAAATGTGAAATAACCTTCCTAACCATGCTCTATTTATCTATATTTCCTTCTCTCTTCCCCCATTTGAAACTTATAATGATAGAACATAAATCTATATTATTTTCCTCCACTTCCTCTAAATTTTAATTGTATTTTCACATATATTGTTTAATAAAATAACTGATAAGGGTATTTATTCCTTCTTTATGGTTCTTTCCCCCTTTCATAGTTTTCTTCCTCACCTAGGGACATGGTGGCCTAGGGTTCATGTTGGACAATTTTAATGTTAAGGGATCTTATTATCAATAAATTATATTTCCAACTAAGGATATTTCCATCCTCCCAGGGTGGAATAATATCATTGGATTTTGATTTCATAAGTTTAAGGTTGGTGATTCTACACACTTCTTTTTTTGATGAACCTAATACTCCTAAAAATTATATAATATGTTTTTAATTGTTTTAAAGAGTTTTATTCCATTAATGAGGACCTATTATATTCCAATATTTTATTCAAAGCCTTATTTTTTGACACGATTAATTAAATTGTTTTTTGAAGCAAGTTTTATTAGTATGGAAATGATGTTTCCGATTATGGGTTTGATAAAATAAAACATTAAACAAAAATGATTTTATGATAATTATATAATTATTATGACTCATGGGAACCCTGGGTTCTAGGGTTGGGGACATATTTTAGTTACCACTAAGAATTGATGACACTCACTTTGGCCTTGGATTGCAACATTAAGGTAATGCTACTTTGACTAGGATGTTACATCACCTAGTACGAATTGATGTTACTCTCTCCAGAAGATTTTTCATAATTAGATATGATTAGTTTGACAAAAAATGTATAAGGATATTATTTTAAATTAAACTTATCTAACTTAGGTCATATCCCATTATTATTTATTTGCAATGTCACTTTATATAGATTTTACATTCATATTTGAAATTGTTTGAAATCTTGTTTTACATTACTGGTTTTTAAAATTCTAAAAGAGTTTATTCATATGTTTATTTTAAAACTAGAATTATTACACTATCTAAAAAATGATTCTCATATAATAATTTGTGATATATTTCTGGGATAGTTATTTTCACACCGTACATTCACCCAATAGGTTTATGTAAACTTTGTTTTTTTTACTTAAACAGGTAATGAAAATGAACCACTTTGAGGAATTGGATATAAATTCTAGTTAAGCTTGAGTTTTTAGTGGTAATATGGTGAGGAGTTAGTCCTCAGGTTATATAGAGATGGGTAGTGTTCATTTTGGTTTATTTTTGGTTGGGATTTATAGTAAAATTACACTCTTATATTTCCTTCTCATCTTACCATTCCATTCTCCCCTCTTTATTTTGGATTAAAAGATGTATATATTCTTAGTTGAAGGTTTATATGTTTGTTTTTATGACTAATTATGAGTTTTTATATGTTTTCCATGATAATTATTTCATGTATCTCCCTATATCTTTATTTATTACCTGACTCACCAATGCATGGTGATGTCACATTAGGTTCTCAATTAGTACCCTCTTTATGGTAGTTTGATTCATTGATAAAACCTTTCCTTAGAGTAATTCCTTGATTACCGTGCACTAGATTCCAACCCATAGGGATCATAAATTCCCTTCGGGCCTTATTTCAGCTGGGATCAGGTACTAGTTCAAGGGTATCCTGGGTTGGTTAGTGAGAAAATATTATTAGATCCAGGTCTTGGTTTATGACATTTAGAATATTTTGGTAGACAAGAGATATGATCATTTGGGATTAAGGGGTTGGTTGTGAGTGAGTGTTTGGCCAACACTCATCATAAAAATCTTTAATTCTCTATATAATTTAGTGAAATAATTATTTGGGAATTTATTTTATTTTTTTTGTATTTTGAGATATTTCGGTTTGATTAAAGGAGGGTTGTAGGTGTTACCAGGGTGCATAACTAATACACACAAGCCACAGAATGTGTAGTAAACTATGTGACCCTAATGAAAGAGTTTTAGTGTTCCCCACCTTCTAGGTTCATGGTTTATGAAACTATGTTTCAAAACTATAAAACTATTCTAAACTTTTAATAAAAACGACACTGTTGGTGCACAGTTTGGTAAACCATGGAATCAAATAGTGTGAAGTAATATTTTTTTTTGTGATTTATGTGTTTTATCCCTTTTAAATGACTTATTATAATTCCTATAGTTTTAAGGGATTTTTATGAATTAAAATAATGTTATTTTCCAATTTTATTGGTCTTTTTTATTTCATATAATATCACCCCCCTCAAATTTCCCTTATGAATCCTCTAGAGGGAGATGTGGACAAATTTTCAGGAGATCAACATCTAGTGAACCAGAATATGGTTGAGAAAGTGGTAAAAACCACATAATCCAATGACCAAGGATTTGGAATTGTCCTAAATTAGGCTAAAGAGGCATGTCCAGGTTCAAGTCAATATAATTACTCATCTCATTAGTTTCTTCTCCATCATCCTACATACTTTTTAGAAGCAACAATCCTAAAGAGGTATATGATTTTTTAGAAAAGATTAAAATAATTAATTAATTTCTTTGGAATTTATAGGCCATTAATATAAAGTTTTGATTTTTTATATTTGATGTCCCAAAATAGAAATAGTGTTACTTTGTCATTAAAACCAATATTCATAAAAATATTGACTATAAAAACTTTAAAATCAATTTCACTAAGAAATTATATCTGGATATGATGAAATTTTAAAATCCACAAGAGTTTCTGTGCATATGGAAAATAAACCAAGCAATCATATAGTATGAAATCTAGTTTTCCATGCTTGTTCATTTCAGTCCCAAGATGGTTTCAAATGATAGATTGAAATCCTAATATTTTTAAATTGTCATTCGACTAGGAATTTAATCCTAAGTATTCCTATTGAAGATTTAAACTTATAAAAAAGTGATGGTTCAATACTTTATAGTGAAGATAGATTAGTCTGGGATAATAGGGATGATAGATTCTCCTTTTATGCCTAGTTTGAGTGAATGTGGCTTCTTATAATGTAAGAGTAAGAGTAAAAAACATAAAATTGGTTGTTTTAGTGGCTCAAGGAATCTATCATATCTGAATTATTATGACACGATTAGAAGAAAATCCATTATTTTCTATCAATATATAAATATTAGTAATATCAAACCAACTTTATTAGAGACCCCAATACATGTAATTCTTGTGGGAATGCAGTACATCTTTAATGTTTTTATAGAGAAAACCCCTATCCTTATAGTGGCATATGATCATCACCTCTAAGTGGATCCAAATTTTTATAAGTTTATTATAAATAAATGAGATCCCAAATATATGGGTGTGGAGGTAGAAAAGGTTCATCATATTGATAAATTCGGTTGATAGTTAAGTCTCTAGCCGATTGTAGTCCTCTCATGTATCCTAAAGAAATGTATTTTCATATAATAGAGTAAGTGCATATGGAATATGAGTAAGATATATGATCGTGAGAGGTATTGTTCCTATTATCTCATTTATGGTGACTATTTTATTTGATACAGTTTCCTCTCATTCATTTATATCTTCTCATGTAATTGAATTGTTAAATATTATGTCTAATATTTTTCCTTATATTATGGAAATATCTACACATCTTGTGAAGAAAAAGGAGCATGGATTTTTATGTCCTTTATGTATTTTCTCCATATAAGATAAAGAGTTATCATGAAACTTTTTCATTATTGATATGGATATCTTCGATGTTATTATGAGGATAAATTTTATGACCATTTTTAGATCCCATATTAATTGTTATCATTATATGGTGAACTTTATTTACATTGATAGAACATATAATTTGTTTTAAATATATTTGGACATGTGTTCTAGTTGGGTGGGACCTCATATTTATGAGATTAGTGGATTTAAATTTTATATATTGTATCTTTTGGTAGTGGCTAATGAGGTAACATTGAGAGATATCTTCCTCCTGTGGTTAGGGAGTTTCTTAAAATATTCCTAGATGACATATCGAGTTTACCTATGGAATGAGGAGTCATTTTTTCTATTTTTAGTTCCAAAAATGAAATAAATTTCATTAAATTAATATTGAATGGTGCCTTTAGAATTAAAATAATTAAAGGTTTTATTGGATGACCCAAGAGACAAGGGATCCATTCATCAGAGTATATATATATGGGCTACTTTAGTGCTATTTTATAACAAAGTAGAAAAAAATATTTTATTATTCATAAATTACAATAATATAAACCATGTTACCATCAAAAATAAATACCTCTTTCCTCATATTGATGAAATATTTTATTAATTTAAAGGGTAAAACTTTTACATGAATATTAAACTCCGACCATGGTATCATCAGCTCAAAAAAAGGAGTATAATATTCCCAATACTACTTTTAGATGAAGGTACGCCCATTATGAATAACTAGTGATTCCTTTTGGTTTAACCAATGCCCCTTTTGTATTCATGGTTCGTATGAACTAGACATTTCATTGATAACTCAACTCCTTTATCATGGGATTTTTAGATTGAATTATTGTTTATTCCAAAATAGGAGAGGAGTATTATCCTAATTTTAGGATTTCTTTGGGAACACTCCATGATCATTATGTCTATGCATATTCATCAAAGTGTAACTTATGGATACCAAAAATCAACTTATTGGGACATGTGGTGTCAGAATAAGGAATTTCAGTTGATCCTAAAAAGGTGAAATCTCTTATGTACTGGGAAGAACCAAATGTTGTATTTAAGGTTTATAGCTTCGTGTTTCTAGTAGGATATTATTGGGTATTTATCAAGTAATTATATAGGATTTAATAACCTTTAACTACTATCAATTATAATGAGTGATGTTTCTATGGAACCAGGTATGTCAAGATTTGTTTGATGAGTTGAAGTGACATTTAACATCATCCACTATATTGATTCTAACTGAGGCCAAATATAGCTATGTTTTGTATTGTACCGCATTCAGTATGTGATTGGGTTTCATTTTTATTCAAGGTGATCATATGGTGGTTTTTGGTTGTTATAAACTTCAACCACATGAGATGAATTACCCAACCCATGACTTTGAGCTATTAGTGGTTATGAACACTCTCAAATTTTTTCTTTTTAGCTAGAAATCCATAATGTATACTAATCATAAAATATTGTTCTATATTTTATCTCAAAATTAATTGAGTATTGGGAAATTTTAATGGATAAAATACCTTAAAACCTTTGATTTTTAACTCACCTATACATTGAGGATGGGAAATGCGGTTGATGATGCTCTTAGTTAGTATTTGTTGTCATAATTCTTAAAGGAATCTAGTAACAAGTGGAACCTAATGAGGCTTTTTTCTCATAAGCACTTAGAGGTGAAATAAGAGAAGGATTACATGTTTATTTAAAGTATTTAGAAGACACCTTATATTCTTGAAATTATTCATCAAGAGAAATCATGGGATGAGGGGGGACAATGTATCAAGAGGACCTTATATAAATAGGATACCACCAGTGAGTGGACTATATCTTATGAGGGTATTCTCAATTTTAGGAGTTTTTATGAAATTAATTTTCTACGAGGAGAGTGGTGATAAATGATTTACATAATCTTATTGTTTCATATATCTAGGGTCTAATAATATTTACCATGATATGTGGCACTGATATTAGTAGTCTTCTATGAGGCGTATCATAGAAAATTTCATATTGTAGTGTTATATATTTCATAAAGATAAAGTGGAATACTAGATACCTTCTGGTTTACTTCATCCTATTCATATCACATTTAGAAATGAGATGGTATTTCCATTTAATTCATTGTTGAGTTACCTAATACCCTTATGGGAAATAATTCTATATGGGTATGATTGATCAGTTAAACGAATCAGATTATTTCATCCTGACCAAGGATAATACTAAGGTGGAGGATTGTGGGAAAGTGTATGTGTAGGATATTGTGAAACTAAACATGGTTACATCTTCTATCATTTTTTATAGGGACTCCAAATTAAACACATATTTTGGATGGTCTTTCAAGAGGTGATGGGATATCATGTGAATTTGAGTATAACATATAATTCAAAAATTAATGGGAAGCTGGAGTGAGCAATCCGGATACTAGAGGACATGATCTATGATTATGTCTTGGATTTTGGAGGCTCATGGGTTACATATGAAATTGATAGAGTTTTATTATAATAATAGCTATTATTAATATATCATAATGACTCTTTTTTAGGTTCTATATGGCCGACCATGCTGGGATTCCCTTTACCGGATTGAAGTGTGAGATTATTTTCTGGTAGAAATGATAATTATTTAGAAGATTACAGGTAGTATTTAGATTATTAATAATGATTATAAATAGATCAGAGTTTCCTTGAATCTTATACCAATAATCATCATTGTCCCTTAGAGTTTATATTTTGTGACTGATTATTCTTAATGGTAACAGATCTATTGATCCAATTAATACTCTAAAAGTAAGAGAATATTACTCTAAGGTATGTGGGGACCATTTAGACCAATGAAAGGATTTTAAAGGTTGCTTATCGGTTGGAATTACCTCATCAATTTACATTGATTCATAATTTAATATATGTATCTTAGTTAAATAAGTATCATCCTAATGCCTCCCATGTGTTAGTATGGGAAGATCTAGAATTGGATATATATTTTATGGTGACTGAGTAATTGATCCATATCATTAACTACTGGTATAATGTACTATGTGGAAATTACATATCATTAGTTAAGGTATTTTGAAAACATGATAGTGATTCTAAATATACTTGGGATCATAAATATTTTATGATAGAGTAGTAGATTCACTTATTTTTTGATTATCCATCTTATATTTTACTTTATTGGGGAATAAAGTGATATGGTTGGGAGAATTCTCACACCCATGATTCCATTTTTAGGTATGTGATTCATTGTTATTGTTTTTTTGTCTTTATTCTACATTTTTGGGAAAGTTTCTGTTAAATTTTCAAAAATGGGGTAGCAAAACATGGTGCATAGCCAGTTCACGATTAGTGATAACCATGAATCCAAACCATGTAAATGTGGAAGAGCTTTATATTGTATACCACACAAATTCTTAAATCGTGCGATCAAACCACAATAATTATTATTATATAATAAATAAACTAGAATGGTTTCTTAAATTATGATGAAAAACATGCAGACACCCTTATGTATGGGGTGGGGGGTCCATCTAGTAGAAATATTATGGTTGGTGAATGTTTTCCTAAACCATGTAACCAAACCACGTAGTCTGTTCAATTTCATTAAAAATGTAAAATGAGCTTCCTACCCCTAATCGATTTAACTCATTTTACATCCTATATTCTACCATTATAACTTCATAGGATAGGGACGTCAATATCCTTTCTTATTCTCCCCCTGTACTCAATTTCAAGTGTTTTTTAATATATATTATTCATGAAATCATTTGGGAAATTGACTTCTTCCTTCTCCTTAATTATTTTCCCACTTCATTTTCATGGTTTTCTACCTCCCTTAGGGTCATGTTGGCATTGGGGGGTTTTTGGATGATTTATTGTTAAGGGTTCTTGTTATTATGACCTTATATTGATTCTTAATTATATTTTCCCCTCTCTTGGTGAAATTACATCACTAGATAGTGAGTTCATCAGTTTGAGGTAGGTGGTTCCAAGAACTTCCTTATTTTGAATTACCTTATGTGAATGAATTTAATAAAGGATGTTTTAAATTGTA
The DNA here is from genome assembly GCA_963277665.1 of Viscum album. Lineage (NCBI taxonomy): Eukaryota > Viridiplantae > Streptophyta > Magnoliopsida > Santalales > Viscaceae > Viscum > Viscum album. The sequence goes on along the minus strand of OY728127.1, from coordinate 971,689,746 downwards.
TCAAATTATTTTATTCTATAAATGAGGACAAATTATATTATAATATTAATTTTAAATCCTTCTATTTTGATATTTGTAATTAACGTGTTTTCCAAATCATATTTTATATGTATGGAAATAATATTTCCTATTATGTGCTGGATGAAATGCCTCTCTAAACAGAAATGGTTTTATGATAAATATGGAATGATTATACCTCATGGTAGCCCTAGGTTCTTGGGTAGGGGACCTAGGATAATTACCTTTATATATCTATAATATTATTCCTAGCCTTAAATTAAATATGATTTGTTTGAAAACAAGATTTTATTTGGATCTTTGTGTTTCTTGAACTTATATATCTTAGGGAATATCCCATGATTCTTTATTTGAAATGTTTTTATAATTATTTTAATTTAAAATTTTAAAATTTTAAAATTTTAAAAATATTTTTATACATTGTTAGTATTTAAAATTAAGAAATCACATATTCATATATTTATTTTAAAACTATTATAATTGGATAATATAATAAAGGATTCTCATGGAACACTTGGTGAGATCCTACTGCGCTAGTTATGGTCAGACCATACATACACCCATTCGATGTATATTGACTTGGTTTTGATTGCTATAGGTAAAGGTAAGGAACCAAAAGGAGATGGTGAATATTCATTCTAGATGATCCTGGGTTAGTGGTAGTGACATGGTGGGTAGTTATTCATTCTGTCATGAAAAATGGGTATTAGTCATTTTTTTATCTCCAGTCATGAATTATTGTAAACTTATACTCTTGTATCACATTGTTAGCTTCCCATCCTATTCTACCCTCTTGTATTCTATATTAATACTTGTATATGTTCTTATTTGTATGTTTTTATGTTTACTATTATGGTATATTATGTGTTTCCATTTATTTTATTCCATAATAGTTATTTTATATATCTCCCCATCTCTTTATTTGTTACACGAATCATAAATTTATAGAGGGGTCACTGTAATGACCCAATGTTTTATCAATGGAATCCCCTTATTATAAGTATGCCCTAATGTATAATCACATTAGAAAAAAAATAAATGATAATAAATACTACGTGACCATTGAACATAATTTTTCCAGTTATATATTTTGAATTTCAAAAATATGACATATACGGTTGCAATTAGTAAGATGTTTGGAATCCGATAGGACAAAATTAATTTTTGGTGAATAGTAACCAAAACTTATGGATAGAAACCTACCCTTATGAATCGTAATATGACCCTTATGAATATTATATCTCCAAAATAATAGCAACCTTACCCATAAATGATTAAATAAAATTTAGGCATCTTATAAGTGACAATTTGACCACAGTAAAAGTATTGGTATTTTATAAGTCATAAATAATTAATTATAATTAACTAATTAATTTAAAATAAAATTTATTTTTATAAAATGTGTTCAAAAATTAACAATTCAATGTCTTCTGGTTTTAATATAATTTTATAAGACCTTATGTAATTTTTGAAAGCTTTATAAAATCAGTTTTAATTTTAAAAATTGTATTTTTCAAGTTATGATTTTAATTAAAAATTAAATTAATCATATTTAGAAAATTATTTTTGGAAAATGAAATTCATTTTTGGATTCTTCATTTTGAAAAATGTTTAGGGTTAATTTTTTGGGATTTTTCTAAAAAACTTGAATTTTTGGTGAATTGTAAAATACATTAATTTATCGTATAAATACATTATAATTTAAATTCACTATTCCTGACATCATGAGTGATGTAAGAAACAAAATATAGAACTAAAATTACGTATTTAAAATTATTTTTCATGGAATAATCCCTATTTCTGGTCTGGAGGGAAATTACTAATTAATGAATTAAATATTATGAAAACCCTCCTACCCTCCACTATAAAAACCACTCTTCACACCATCATTTCCTAAAACCTCTAAAGATTCAATAATTTTCTAAAATATCTCCAAAACACTTACCTAGCCCCTACAACACGTCAAAGAGCTTATGGTATCATAAAAATACATATCCTAGGTTCCATAAAGAGGATCTCAAGAGGAGGATTCAAGAGGTAATTCCCCCCCTCTCTTTTCCTTTAATTTCCTTTCAATTTCAAGTTCATTTCTTAATCTCTCCCTTCCTATCCTCATCTAAATGGTATGGTAACTAAAATATCTCACATATAATGTAATTTTATGATATTAATGGGATAATATATCATCAAACTCCCTTCTCCTCTTCTTTTTATTTTAAAAAAGAAAATGTTGTTCATGAGGTGTTAATTTATCACCTTCAAGAATGACATGTTTTCTTTTTTTCGTTTACCACCGACCTATATGGTCATGAAACCATTTCTATGGTTTTTCAAGATTATGTTATATATAGTATATCCTATTTAATGTTCTGGAACTAACTTATGTACATATTACAAAAAAGATTAAACAAAACATGTTCACTGTGGTTGAAAAACCGCCTGAATTAACCCAAACAATCATCATTAAATTAATATCTAATGATTCATTATCATGGTGTATAAAAAAATTATTTATAAGATAATTTAAAGTTTTGTAACATCATAAATAACTTATAATTACAATTCTTTGTGTTTATCCACCTTTTATATGAACTTCTATTCATGAATACAATTGAACCGTTCAAGAAAACTATAAAATAGAACACCCTTGAACAATGGATTCAAACTCTATAAATCATCAAAAGGAACATAAAAGAAGATAATTAAAACCTAATGAACCATATTCATTTACACAAGGTTATTTAATTTTTAATTAATAAATCTAGTGTGGTTATAAAGGACATTAACCTGAAGAGACCGTTCAGATACAAGGTAAGGGGAAATTCTTGAACCCAACATTCTTTCATCGGGTTATCCCTCTTTCACTCCAATTTTGGTATGATTACTCATTAAAAATAATTTTTTCATAATTATCATAACTTTTCTAGGATATAAATGTTTTACATTGAATTTTTTGTCAAACAATTTTTTTCCAAAAGAACTCTTCTTTCAAAAACACACATTTTACTTCTCACTCAAGGTTGATGGTTCTTGTATAAAGTATGTCGTTCCCTCTTTATTTTGGGAACCCAATGTTTATGGATGTGTTCCTATGAGATGAAACCCATTAATTTTCATGGGTTATTTATGTTAAGATATGTTTTATATGTCATTCATGGTAATTAAAATGTTATGTTGTGACGAGTGAGCCTGGAATTATATAGCACAATATGAATGTTTGAATGTGATGGGTGCGCCCATAATTCTTCAGCGCTCCAATGAATTGGGTAAAGTAATGAATATCATGATTTAAAGGAAAGTTATGCATAAAAATTATTCTATAATTGTTAAAAACTATGCGTGGTAGTTTACTACTAGACATGATGTTTCATTTTTATGCATTTCTGCATTTCAAGTATTTTATTAATGCTTCCTCTCATGTTCATGATCCTTTGCCTATTTTGTGATTGTGCTCACCAATTGTTATATTATTCACATATAATCTTGTACTGGTATTTTAGATCACCCATTTTTTATGTATATTCTCTGGTGATTATGTGTACTAAGGAGAGGTCAAGAGACAATAAGAATCTATAGAAGAAGGAATTGAATAATTGTTTATGCTTGATGTTGTAAATGTTATGTCTGATCTTATTTTTCCCAAGATACTAAACCTTTAAATCCTCATATTTTAATAATGGTATTTTTTTTATATTTATAATTACTTAATAGTAATGTAAGAAAATTAAGGATCTCTATATTCATGATGGATTCTAAATTATGATCATATTTATAGTTGTTTGATTCATTGGTAAAACCATTTCCAATAGTGATTCCTTTATTCATAGGCACTTGTTTTAAGACCTTAGGGATCAAGAATTCAATTTGATCCTATTCATGGGACGAATTATGTACCATGTGATGGGTATTTTGGTTTGGTATGGAAAAAAGATATGTTTTTTCTCTTACCCTATATAGGTTTTCATGGTTTTACATTATTAGTTTAGACATTTCCCTATACAGATGTGCATGTATCACATGATTAATTTTTATAGGTTTTATAATTTTTAGCATGTTATTTTTACACTAGTATGGATTTCAAGAATAACCCAAAGAAGGTATGGTTAGTTTCCAAAACATATTACATATCATATGGAAACCAAAACTCTAGGTAGATTACTTTATTAAATTTTAATACTTACATAATAAATTGAGTATGGATATATATTTCTTACTCACCTAATTTGTTTTACCACTATATACAATTGTTATTAGGGTAGATAGGTATGGGTTTGATGGTGATAACCTATCAGGTATAGTGTACTCATAGCCAACTCATGTACTTTAGGAATTTGTGTAGATATCATTATTCATGTTACAGGTAAGAGAAAGGCCCCAACACAAAAGGGATCCTTATACTTATAAATAGTTATCGTGATGGATATTTTTGTACCAAAAATAGATTTCTCACCCAAGGTTGAACATGGGATATTTTTGTCCTATTTTTTGGATATCTTAATTAAGTGATATAACTTTTTATTTTTCAAGTGTTTTTTGTTTCCTTTACAAATATGTATATATATGAGTTATATTATAATTGTTTCTTACTAATAGACAATATCTATTTAATTTTTTGTTTTCTATGTGTCATTTATATATAGATTATGGTTTAATATTTTTATACAGTACAATAGGTAAACTTTGATACAAATTTTTTAGATTTTTGAAATGACTGATATATATATGGGTCATATATGTTTTTAGTGGAACCTGACACTGACCAAATTTTACTCTAAAATAAAGAAAACCACTTTCCACATTATCCTATTTATCCATTAGTATTTATTCTAATATCTAGAGTCTTGGAATCATTCATGATAACTAGTGGTGATTTGGGTTAATAAATAGTATTAGATATTGTCTATAGTAGTTGGGTTTAGGCATATCCAAGAGATAAGATTAATGAGACTCAGGATATAATCAATAAATATGCCTGAAAAATATAATTATATTGGAATCTTGACTTACTAGGGTAGTCAAGGATTGATTTTGATATTATTTTTGATTTAAACTTATTTCTTTTGAGACTCATGCATCATTATTATACACTTATAGGTAAGTATAGTCAAATAATCATGACATCATGTTATTTTTCATGCAGGTTTAAAAAACAGTTGGAATAAATTATAGATTTATAATAGTCAAAATATTAATGATAAATAAATATAATTTTCCTAATTATTTATTAGTAATGATTATATTAATACAAATCTTCAACTGAAATTAGTTTTATACATGCCTTTTGACATTAAAAATTGGGAAACAAAGTTGTGTAAGAGTAAACGTATAGTCTCAAAGGTTATGGGAGATTTATTTATTTATTTCATAAGATTGATATAGTGGATTCATAATAGCTAATGATTCACTATAAAGGATGTACAATAGTTTATTTAAATTTTAAAATTTTAAAATATATTCATGGACTATTTTTTATAAAGAATTAAATGGAATTAATTTTTCAATTTTGGAAAAAAATATCATGATAGATATTCAAGGGATTTTAAAAATAATATTTGGTTTCAATATATTGAATAAAAATATATAAAAATATATAATAAAAATTAAAATAAAAAACGTGGACTGATTTATTTTTATATTCAATTTTAATATCTCTATAATCTTTAATGAAATATATTAGGTAGTTTAAAAAAAATATGATAAGAGAGAGATAAGATTTTATAGAGAACTAAAAGAGGGAGTCATTAACTATATGCATTAATTTAGGAGATCGTGAAACTAAAATATGATGAATATATTGTTTGTTATGATGTCATAATTAATATAAAATACCCATTTTTTGGTGTTTATTCCAACTTCATTATTATATTGGTATAGACTATGAGATAAATCTTGTTGTGATATTTCTCTCAAAATAGTGTATGAAGATATTAGGAGAGGGATTTCCCCTAGGTTTTATTAGTTTATCATTTTTGAATATTTTACTCACTAATAATGAGTTTAGTGATCATTGAAATATTAGTACAATACAATGTATATTCTCATTGGGTGTAGCTCATTTATATGAACTAAGTAAAAATATCACGTGTTCTTTTATTTTGTTTTACATCCAATATATTTTTAGGCATGAAAACTTTATGTGCAATCTAAATAGTAAAGTACTTCTTATAACAAGGAACCATGATCCATGAAAAGGGGAGGATTCATGAATGGAATTTTATAATTTAATATACTTATATATTTAAATATTTTGAGACCTTGGTAATAAAAAGTGGTATCAAAGAAAAATCTCTTATCTTGGTTAGTTTTTCACACACACAAGATTTTTCTAATTTATTTATATTATAGAGAATACAGTTATTGAAAAAGGAGTTTTATTTTTTGATGGTATGAACTATCATATATAGATGAATAACATTAGATCACATCTCACTATCTTGGGTTGGATTTGATTGGTATTTTCATTCATGGAATAGAAATCTATAATCAAAAAAAGATGAAATAGACCAAAGTGGAAAAGAAAATATTGAATATAGATGCAAAGGATCCAATCACTTTATCTTGAACCCTCTTAAATCTAATATATAAGATAGTATTGATCTATAATTCCACAAAATATATATCAGATAATCATTCTAGTATATATACAAGAGATAAAAAAGTGAGTGAGGTAAAGATTTAAGTTTTATAAAAAAAATTTATGACTTGAGAAAATATCCCAATGAAAGTGGTGATGAATTATATAACATGATTATTGATGTGGTTGGATCAATGAGATGGATTTGATAGGAAATTAAGGATGTTTAATGTTTTAAAAAAATTAAGAATATTTTTACCATTATATAATAAAATGGTTTCAACGATTGAAAAAAGAGACATAATTTGAGTATCTCTTGAACACATACAATGTAGTTTTGTGGATTATGAGATGGAAGTAAAATTAGATATCCAATCCACTAACTCTTAAAATTATATATCTTTTAATTACATGAAAAACTTATGTCCGTATCATGAAGATGATGAAGAATATTTATGTTATGAATTCATATAACTTATTTCTAGCAAACTAAAAACAGGTAAAGGTAGTTTTGAAGGAAAAATACCCCTGACATACATAACATATTTTAGTGTCGGTCAAATTATTGTAATATTTTAAGAATAAATGAATAAAAATAATTATATATTTATTATTCAAGAAAAATAAAAAATAATTTCAACTATGAAATACTAAAAAATATGTTTTCGAGACAAAATTAAAAGAAAATGTTCCAAAAAAGAAGGTATTCTTGAAAAGAAGATTGGGATACTAAAACATCACATGAAACAGATGATAATTAATTAATATATGATGATAAAAAACATATGGTGGCTATAATTTATAATAAAAATATCAATAATTGTATGTTATTAACCTGAATGTTGAACATGAATGTTCTCTAGAAGATTTTGGTGCTCAAATGATAAAGAATATAAGATATGTGTATCACTGAATGAAGCATCTAAATTTGTTTATGAAAAGGAAGATGAAATCACTTGAATTGAATAATTGGTTGAGGAGTTTTATATTATTTAATACAATATAGAAAATATGGATTTTTGTAAGAAAAATATTTTTGAAGAAGCCATAATTATTGATAATATAAATGATTGTGTTGAAGAGAAATACAAGATGACTATATCTCTTAAAGTTAAATTGGTTTCAATGAATATGAAACTTTATAAAACATTAAAATAAAAAAAATTCAGAAAGAAAGAAGACATTTAGATTTTAAAAAAGTGACATGGTAAAAAAATATAAAAAAACTTTGCAACATGTGGAAGCATTTTTTAGCATAAAAAGTCCTTTTATATAGTAAATACTATACTTGGATACACTGTAGTTTCATAAAAAACTTTTACATTGAATACCAAACTAGAAGGATTAAAGGATAAGGTGATACATATGTATTTTTTAAAATGTTTTTATAATTTTTAGCTCATTTTTAATTAATCTGGTTAATAAATTCAATTTTTTAATAATTTTGTATTTTTATAGCATTTTTATAGTTTTTAGTAATTTTATATTAATTTTAACTATTTTTTTTAATAATATTATATATTAACTTCTCTTTGTATATTTTTATATATTGTTTAATTATATATATATATTAGATTATAACATATCTATTACTAATAAAACATTTATTATATATATATATCTATATGTCATATAGTTTCGACAAAAAACATTTATTTTATTATATGTTTACAAAAGTAATTATATGTAAGATAATTATTATCATTATAGGGAATTTCAAAGGATTGTTTTTTAATTCAATATTTGGTTTCCACTTTTCATACAAGTAATTGTGGAGGCATTTCCTTTTTCTTGAATGGGATCAGATGTAATATAAATCATCCATCCACCTCTGTTCAGAAATGATAGTACCTACTTATGACACTCCACTAAACATAAAAAATTCACACCACCCAACATCATCTACATATCATGTTAACCCCTCTCCCAGTTTGAGCTTACCAATCCTTGATCCTCTTTATCCACGTTGCAGTGCAACCTTTGTTCCTTGTTATGAAGTTCCTCTTCTCCACACCACTCCTTCTGTTCCATGAAACACTAGTTGAACATCTCCCTCTGTTGTGGTGCATCAAAACCAGTGAGTTTCATCTATATTTAGAGTTTGTAGAAAGCTCAGATAGTGATGCATCTTTACAAATCCACCTCTATCAAACATTAATTAGAATTCAGGATGAGTTATTATCGTTTTCACATGTGAAGTAAAAAACGTATAGAATTGGAATCATTTCTCAATGAATTTCAGGTTGTGTTTTAATAAACAATGAATCAAGTAAGAAAAAACAGTTTTCCATATTCTTACATGATTCTCATTTGTGAAATTATTTTCCTTGGGGGGAATTTTTTATTTTTTTTAATTAAATTTGGTCAGTTATGTTGTTATTTGGGAAATGCATGAGTGAATCTCCACTTCACATGGTTATTTTAGTATAAAATCGTACAATTCTAGATGAAATTATTCCCTATGGATAAAAATTTAAAGCGCTACATGAAGTGGATCTCTTTCGTAAAAATATGAAAAGAAGAGTAACACATCATTTCGTACTCTTGTTGAATTACAATCCATAAGGCTTCCACCTGAAAAGTGGTCCCCTTATTTTCCCACCCCATTAAAGGGATTTCCCCCATTCCCTCTATCCATCCCAACAATGCTCGATGCTCCTCAAAGATCTAAAATCCTCTTTTGAAGCCTAAACGACCCTCCACTCCAAAACCCACCTCACCCTCATTTAAGATCCACCCTATTATATTGAGGTAATTATATTTATATTTAATTTTTTTAATATATTTTAATATATTTAATTATATAGTAATTTGAACTGAATAATTATATAATTTAAATTAGTAGTTAATTTAGTTGTTTGTTTCTAATTAGTAATCGGTTAATAATTATATAATTGTAATTTTGTATTAATTTAGTATTACTTAAGTGTAATTAGTAATTTATTAATTTTAATTAGTAATTAATTAATTAATTAATTACTTTTAATTAGTAATAAAATAACTATAATTAGTAATTACATTGTAGAGACCCAACCCCAATAAGCCCTAACTCGGTGCCTGCTACCATTACATTAGAATAAGATTCAAATAATCACATATTTAAGGACCAATCAATTTAGCAGTGTTGGTAAACTAGATACATACTTTATTCATATATTACATTTGAAGACACAAAATAAAACATAATTTTTTAGAATAACTTTATTCCATCTAGAATATCTCTAAACAGTAGTTATAGTAAAATTAATTCAATCTCAGGGAAAGGAAACCAAATAAGGGTGAGCTCAGATGCTCAGTAAGGGTATCTGTATAATGGAATATATGAATAAATAATGTATAATAAATATGGAAAAAAATGAAAAAAATCCATTTAATCAATAAATTAATCCTAATATAGAAGAAATAAATGATGATAAAATAATTCCATACAAATAATCACATGAGTATGAAACTTAAACAATGATGTTCTAACTAATTGAATAATCACATGAAATATCATCAACTTAATTCACAACGATGGATTTAATAATGATGGATATATAAAACATACCATTGAGGCTTTATTCTAAGAATATAATACTATCAAGGATTCATGTCAATAATCTAATACTATCCAAGTTTCATACCATGAATAGAATACCATCAAGGCTTTATTCTAATAATTGAACAAATGGGTAAGGTCTCAGAAAAACCATATCCGGTTTGTCTCATGAAACCTACCCAAGCACTAAGGGGCAATAAAAATCCACACACATCACATATGAATCCAATTCATTTGTCATATGAAATGGTAGAAACATAATCAATATAAACATTCATATTAAAACTAGCATACAATATGTAAATACTTTCCCTAATAAATAAATATAATTATAGACCATTCAGAGTAAAGTGAATGATATCAAAATAGTATATTCAAATTCAAACTAATCATAAACCATCCAAAGAAATAATAAGTATGATATCATTATAATATATACCAATTATATTTAGGGTAAATTATATTTTCATTTATGAATATAAATACCAATAAAATATATTTAAAAAATATTATTAAGGAAAATATCGTTTGAATTTTGAAAAAAAAAATTGAAAATATTTTTTCTTGAAAAATAAATTTTAAAAACATTTCCTTTAAAAAGTAACTAATAAACTTGAAATGTAATGTTCAATGAAATGAAGGTTGTTTTGGTGGGAAATTCTGTACATGTCATAAATAACATTCATTTTTCGTGGTAAAAAAGGTCAGAAAAATGCCTTGTTTGGAAGAAAAAGAAAGATTTCTTTGAATTTTTTTTGTATAAAGGGAAAATGGGTAAAAATTTATTTTAATAATATATTTTTAAATGGTTAAAGGAAAAATATTTGAAATTTTTTAGAAATCATGGTTTTTGAAGAAAATATATTTTCGACTGAAGAGAGAAATGGAGTCAGATTTTATTAAAACATGTTTGAAATAATTTTACGTACCAAAGAGTGGAAAATTGTAATATAAATTAAAAAGTTAATTAATAACCATAGGATAATAAAATTAAAGGTTTTATTAAATATTTATCACATTATCTTCATTAATGGAAATTCAAGAATAACTAATCTTGATTATAATGATATTGTGAAATAAACACATAAATGATCATAACATTGAAGTGAGAATTAATAAATGAATCGATTATGTATACTAATTTTAATTACACATAAAATTAGAATAAATACAAAAAATAGATATTCAAAAGAAATTATACACATAATCATATAATATTAACGACAACGAGGAAGTAATATAACCCAATAAAAAGGAATTGAGTTATGAAATTCTTAACCCTCAGTAACTTTTAATTCAAATTACCTTATATGAAATAATTCAAATTTAGACATAAAATAACATGAATAATGAATTATTTGTGATATTAAATTTCAAGGGTAATTATATACACCATATAAAAGTAATTAGGTGCATAACGTTTCAATATGCCGCAATGAAATGAAATCAAGACGAAATGTCTTACCTCACACTTTCCTTTTGCCCATACATTCTATAACCACATGTGCAGTGGTTTTAAAAATGTTATAAACTTATTATATTACCATATTAATATTTATTCTATAATATATTATTATTTTATAACATATTATTACCTATTTATTAATAATATTTCATTATTTTTGTTATTTTGGGTAATAAATTGCTTTGTTTTTAGAGTACGGTTTGACTTGTTATTTTTTGTTCCCATTAATTCAATCATGATTTCATAATATTCATAATGAAAAATATTATATAAATATCATATATATTAATTATATATATATTTATATTAATATATAAAATTTGGTGATAGGAAATGAAATACATCATTCAAGGAGATTATAGGTTGTACCTACACATGAACAACATTTCCTTTTTCATATCATATTGAAAGAAAGAAAAGTAAAATATAAATATATAAATATATATATATATATATTATAGTTATAGTATAATTATTTTTCCACATATATTACATATTTTTATTAAAAAAATTCTTAATTTATTCCATGTAAAGCATGAATGAATCACATCGCTTTCTGAGGTGGTAGTCCACCGTACACATAAGTGATGTTATAATATTCCCAAAATATTGAAAGCATGAACATATGTGTTGTTTATTAATTTCAAAAAAATAAAAAAAAATCATTAATATCATACATATCATATATACACTATAAATTCATCATTATTTCTATCATTGAAAGGTGGTAATGGAAAAATGAACGACATTGGTTTTTGAGGAAGTAGTCTTTGCACACACGAATGATGATTTCCCAACCCATTTGATGGAAGTGTATGATGTTTTAGTTCATACACATATATTAGTATATATAAGATACTGTTATTATTATATAATCATGGTATAATAATAATTTAAGGAGGTGGAGAAGGAAATAAAATTAAGATGCTTTTAGAATAACATTACCTCTTCTTCAGTTATCCTTCTTATATTTTCACTAAAACCATAAAAGGTTTTATTTATAAAAAAACAAGGCTTCTAGGATTATTTTAGAGAATTTTTATAGTTATTTTTATAGGTATTGAAAGAAAAAGTGGTTTGAAAGGTGTTAAGAGATGAGGAGTGGGGGTGGCCTTTTATAAGTGAGGTGAGTGGAAAACCTATAAATTTTTGAAAGAGTGAATTTCAACCATGTTTTTCCAATTTCAAGTGGCTCCAATAGTGAAATATACTCAACCATATAAGGTATAAGGTAGAAATATGTCCATGAAATGGGTGTTGGATAATTTTTTTAGTTTATTTTCCCCTTAAGTTTAAATTTTAGTCCTTTGGTTCTCTTAATCACTATAATTAATTTTAACTTCATTCACTAATCACTTTGGTAAAAAATTAATTCGGCCTCATTAGACATCAAAAATTACTATGATTCCAAATGTGGAATAGAATTTTCCAAATTAAATCTATATAAGTTAAAAAAATAATTTAAAATTAATCCTATAGATGGCACGAGAAATCAGGTTTTTAAATTGAAAATGATGAAAAGTTTACTTAGTTTTCTTATCTAAATTTAATATAAAAAAATGATTAAAATGAACGAAATTTGATTGATATATGTATAATTTATCTAATTTTACTTTAAAATTAATTTTAAATATAACTAAACATTATAAATTATTTAGATGAAAAGTCATTTTTCAATTAAAATTTCCTCAAAAAATGAAACTTTATTGGAAAAATTAAAAAATTCATCCTAGGATAATTTTTACATAAAATTTTTAAAAATAAAATTTATTTTGTTAAATAAAATTTATAAAAGTTTAAAAATTTATTTTTAAAACAAATATTACATTAAAATTTGGAAATAATTCCTTTATAAAAATACAACTTTTTATGCATAAAATTGGATTTTTATTATGTTTTTCCTATAAAATAAATTGGATGAATATTATTTTTTTGAATATATAATATATATAAATTTAATTAATATCATCCATTAATAGTATTTAATTTAACCTATTAAGATAAAATTCCTTTGGCACCTAATAATAGTATTTTTATAAAAACATTTGTTTTATATTCAGTCATTTTTTATTTTCATTTATAATTAAATGATAACCATTGAATTCAACAATATATTTTCATAGTTTAGTTAATCCTATTAATAACCTAAAATTTATCATCTAGAAGATAATTATAATTATAATTGATAATATTAATAGTATTCAGAAAAACTATGTCTTACCTGTAACACAAGCTATCGAAGAAAGTCATTGTTGCGTGTAACACATGCCAAATTAGTGTTGCGTGCACTACAAGATTTATCATATAGTGAATATATTTAAAATAATAAATATATTTTAAAGTTTTGGGATATTATATTTCCTTCAATTTAGGGTGTTGCGTTCCATACACCCTTTTGAATAAAATGTTATTATTTTATAATTTTGGGGTGTTACATTCTACCCACCTTAAATAAATTATACCCTCATAATTTCAACTAGACCTTGGTAATAAAGGGTTTGATATTTTAAAATACATTTATTGAAATCCCAATTCATGAGAAGGGTTGGTAAAAAATCCTCTTAACAAGAGATAAAGGTAAGTACAAAAGTCATATAGAATAATCACATAATTAGGTTTCCAGATTGGAGAACATAGGTGGGAAATAAAAACATGAACATGGAAGAGGAAAATAACACTCAAATAATGAGGTATTGAGATAGAGAACATGTTTTGGAGAATGTTAACGACCCCAAATCCATAAACAAGAGGTTTAAAAAAGGTTATTGATATCATAAATATTGATGATAATAAGAGGATTTTTTTCCAGTAACATTTTTTATAGAGTTAAGAAATTATTTCACTCCGTAAAAATATAAGGAAATATACATACTTGATACCCTTATATTTCATAAACACAATATTATCATTTTTTTGGGCCTTAAAATATTTCTACTTAATCTATTAGCATAGGTTGCATCATATGGTGAAGTAATAAATTAATATCTAAAACCTTGTCCAATGATCAACTTGAACAATTTCATAAATGGTTAACCTTATTCCCCTTCCAAAACATCAGGACCTAAATATTTATAAGGTTACTTAATTTTAGAAATGAACTTATCATTAATCAGTACCAATATATTTAATACTATCCAATTTAAATTATCCCTATCAATCATCTCTTTATAAAATTATCTCAAGATTAGGAACATATTAAGGGTTATCTTTCCATCAACCACGTGTTTTCCAAAAAATTTAATGTGCTACTGAATCAATTTTCTTGTTACCATTCAACATATAGTCTCAAATAATTAATAAAATATTACTATATTACAATCATTATATATTTCATAAACTTTATAACCATGAAATCATTGATAAAACACTCAAATGACATAAATCTTGAATCCAAAGACAAGAACATTAATCATTCCTCTCTGTCTCTGGTAATAGCATGAGCTTGACTATGGTCCATTGCCTTATTTTGAGGTATATTCCTTTGATTCTTGGGGAATTTATTTTTGAGGTTCTATATTTACTTACATTTTAAGCATTGAACATTGAAAATCTCTTTGTTTCCCTTTCAATTACAAGTATAGTGAAATTTCTCCACAAACCTATAGCAAACTACCATTCCCTTTAAGAAATAATTAGGGAATTTATTTCCAAAATTATCACACATAGGAAAATACTTCTTTTTATTTGTCCCTTTATACATATTTTTATCAATCATTATATTCTTTTATTTCTTTCCATTTAAATAATAATACTTAGGGAATTATTTATCTTTATTTTTATCACATGATACTATTTCATCATATGATGAGAATGTTTGTGAGACTACTTACTTTAGAAATATCGACTTAATCCTATCAATGAAATGATCATTATTACTCTTTGGATTATAGGCATTAATTTATTTTCCATTCCATCTACTAGGTGACATTTCTAAATGTTTCCATAAACTATATTAGATCATATAATTATAAAACAGAATGTATAATCCCAAAAATAGTGAAATACATAACATAAATTAAAAAATTTATACAAAACTAATCTTAATATCATAAACATAGTCTCTTTGGGGTTATCTTTATTTTCAAATAATTCATAATGGTTTGTAAAGAAAATGTGAATTATCCTAATTATGTCCCCTGGGAGTGTCAAAATAGTTGTATAATAAGGCATGTTGTCAGGTACTAGGTAATTCTTGAGTTAATCCTGATATTCCTTTTTCAGAGTTAATACCCCTAGGTACCTCTATGCTAGAACCACATATAGTTTTAGTATTCAGATAGAGATGTATTTCTAGGAAAAACCACATAATATATACCTTAACAAAAATTTAGCATGTTCTTATATACTTATCCTCAAATTCTATCATAGGATAATTTTCCCTAATCTATGTTTTACTAAATCTAGTTTCTAATGTTCCTACTAAACTTTATTTGCTACCAACTATACCGACCCAACCTCAGTAAGCTCAGATTCGGTTCCTGCTACCTTTATATTGGAATAATATATTTATAATCACATCCCAAGTGACCGATAAATTTAGAAGTCATGATAAAAAAGATTAATACATGATTCACATATTAAATTTGATACAAAAAATAGAAGATAATTTTTTTGAGAATAACTTTATTCTATCTCGCATATCCCTACATATTAGTCATAGTAAACTTTATGGAATATTATGGAAATTAAACAACATAAGGGTGATCTCATATTCTTAATAAGAGTAAGTGTACAACAGAATCTATGAATAAATAATTTATAATCAATATGTAAATTTAAATAACTGAAATACATTCCAATAATACATAAAATGATCATAATATGAAAGGAAAAAATGATGATCAAATAATTCCATATAAATAATCACATGGGCATGAAACATAACCATAGATATTCTAACTAATATAATAATCACATGGAATATCTGTAACTGAATTCATAATTATGGATAACATAAAAATGGATTTCAAAAAATTAGCATTGAGTATTCATGTCAATACTCTAATAATATCAAGGATTCATGCAAAGAATATAATACTGTGAAATCTTCATTCCAAGAATCTAATACCACCAAGGCTTCATGCCAAGAATATAAAAAATGGTTAAGGCCTCTACTAAAACCACATATAGTTTTCACATGAAACCTACTGATGCATTAAGGGGATATAGAGGGTCACACCCATAACATATGAATCTAATTAATTCCTCACATGAAAGGGGAGAATAATATCAACATAAAAATTCATATGAAAACTTTCATATAGAATATAAATACATTCACTAATCAATAAACATAATCATAGACTATACAATGTAAAGTTAATTGTATCAAAACAGTACATCCCTAGTAAAACTAATAATAAAAAATCTAGAGAAATAATAAGGATTATACCAACACAATACCAACCAATTTGAGTAAGGGTAAAGGGTTTTTTAGATGAGTATAAATAGTAGGAAAATATTATTAAAATATATTCTTGAGGAAAATTTCCTTTTCATTTTGGAGATTATTTTTCTATGAAAAAAATTTTAAAAAAATTTTATTTAAAAATAACCTCACGAAAATGAAGATTAATCTTCAAATATATGAAGGTCATGTCAACAGGTAATTCCTTACATGTCTTAATGGACATTCCTTTTCCATGGTAAAAATGTTATAAAATTTCCTTGTTTAGAAGGAACAAGAATATTACTTATAAAGTATTTTTAAAAATAAAAAATTGGTAATTATTTTAATAAAGAGTTTTTAAAAGGTTAAAATAAACACTTTTGAAAATGTTTTTAGAAAACATGGTTTTTGTAAGAAAACAGATTCTTGACCAAAGAGAGAAATGAAGTCATATTTTATTAAAATATTTTATCAATAATTTAAGTACTAAAGAGTGAAAAAAATGGAAATATAAATCTAAAAAAGAAAATTAATAACCATAAGGGAATAAATTTAAAGGATATATTAATCAATAATAAAAATATTTACTTTAATGGGAATTTAAGAATAAATAATTTTGATTAGAATTATATTATGAAATAAACCCTTAAAATGATCATAACACTAAAGTGAGAATTAATTAATGAATATGTTATTTATATCAACTATAAATCGACATAAAACAAGTTTAAATAAAACAATAGATAGAAAAAATTAAATACACACATAATCATATAATATTAATGGCAACAAGGCAGTAATATAACCCAATAAAATACAATTGAGTTATGAAATTATTTACGACAAGGTAACTTTTAATTAAAAAAAATTAGATAAAATAATTCAAATTGAAACATAAATACCATGAATAATTAATTATTCATGATATTAAATGAAAATGGGTGGTATATACACCATATAAAAGTAATTAAGTGCATAACATTACAATATGCCTCAATGAAATGAAATTGAGACGAAATCCCTTACCTCATGATTTACTTTTGGTTATAATTTCTTTAAACTCATGTATTGTAATTTTAACCATATTATTAACTTTTTAAAGAACCATATTACTACTTATGATATCATATATGATTCTTTTGGGACATATTATTACTAGTTCATTAATAATATTTCAATATTTTCATTTTTTTGTGTAACAAATTACATTGTTTTTTGAGTATGTTTTGACTTGTTATTTTTTGTTCTCATTACATTGGTCATGATTTAATAATATCATGAATTTAAACCATAATTTAAATATTATATAAACTCTGTCTTAACATACATGTATATTACATCATTTTAGATGAAGATTCAGTACATTACAAAAATATATGCCTGAGGATTGTAATAGATTAGTGTCTTTGGAAACATGGAAACCAAATATTCTATCCCGATAAAAGATCCTCAATATCTCCTATAAATATCTCCACCTTTAGTAATTCTACATAAAACCATTCTTCAAAACCTATAGAAAGGGGTGAGCTTAGATGCTCAGTAAGGGTAAACTAGAGAGACATGTAATCATAAACATGAACATAGGGGTATGATAACGTGATTGTAACATTAGGAGATCATACCCTGCATATAAAATATCATAAAACGGAGTTATGGGATAAATATTGGTAGTTAATAAGACACAAATCATATGGAAATAAACATCATGAGCCATGAAATCCTAACTAAGGAATATGACATAGTATTTTTGGCATACATATAAAAATAGAAACTTTTATGTCAAGGATAACTACCAAGACATTTATAACATGTTAGTATTGGGATACGACCAGTGTACCTACTTCAAGATAGGGTTAGAAACACATTTAACCACTTTAGTTTAGGATTTGGCTACAACCAATGTACCTTCTTATTTTTGGGATTAGGATACAACCAGTGCACCCTATTTCATTTACTCTTCGGCTACAAACCATGAACCTTCTTTCTTTTATGCTTGGTCTGGAACCCATGAACCTTATATCTTTTAGGCTTGGACTAAAACCCTTGAACCTTCATTCTTTTAGGATTAGGCTATAACCCATTAACCTTTTTTTCTTTTAGGCTTGTGATACAACCTATATACCCTTTGGGCTCATATAAAACCTGTCATTACCCAATGTATTAGAGGGAGATATAGGTCTCCCCCATATCATAGTAAAATCATTCACACATGTGTCATAAGATAATAAAAAATTCATCATATCATGACCTATAAAAATTCATAGGTCTTATAATTATAAAATCATAAACCATAAAATGAAATGGGTATCATCTGTATTTCATCACATCATAACCTATGTAAAAGAGATAGGTTTCATAACCATTTTATTAAAGTATAACCCATGAAAGAGAAACATATTTCATAAAGACCATGGAATTAAGAATAAACCATTCATAGAAAGGATATTAATGGAACCTTTAGATGAATTATTATAATTAAATGAGTAACATCAAAATATGTCATCCTATATGAAAAATAATTTTTAAACTTCAATCAAAATTTTTTTTGAGGAAAATATCCTTTCCCCTTTGAAAAAGTATTTTAATACATAAAAACATTTAAAATTAATTTTCTTAGATCATAACATGAAAAATTAAAAAGAATACTTGAAATAAATTTTCAAACATTTTTCCTTGAAAACAAGTTTTAGAAAAAGATTCTTAAAGAGTAAGCTTTTAAAATGAAAAGTAATCTTCGAAGGAATGATGGTGGGTAAATCTGTACATGTCATATGAGGTAAAAAGAACATTATTTTTGCAGTGTAAAAAAGACAGATGAAATGAATTGTTTATAAACTGACAATAATATCCTCTTGAAGATATTGGTAAAAGAAAAAAAGTGTAAAAATTTATTTTAATTCATATAGGATAATGGTATAATATTCTTTGAAACCCTTTTTAGGCAACATAAATTTTTGACCGAAGGGAGGGTGAAGTGAGGATTTCTTAAAAACACATTCTTAACTATATTTTGGAAAAAAGAGTAGAAAAATGGTACCAATAGATGATTATAAATTTTATAACCATGGGATAAGAAAAGTTAGTAATTTATTTGAGAGATGGATCATATTATTTTATCCAAGGAAGCATAAACAATCTCAAAAAAAAATACGAGATTGTCTCAATAAACACTTATAACTTGGTATCATGGTATCATACTCTACATATAAGAAATGAAATGAAATTAATATTTAAATATAATGAAAATATTTATATTCATGATATAACATGGAAAATTTAATTATATATACCTAAAAAATATTTTAGGTTCAAAACAAAACATGCGTCTCAAAGAAAGAAAATTGAGACAAAACTGTTTTACAGATTTGGTACCTTTTGAAATTTAAAACCCATGAAAGAAGGATCATAAAATTTACATGTAAATAACCCTAAATATAATTATAAGGTATATATAACACAATAATGTTCAGTACATACAACACAACAGAGGAAAGAGTGTTAAACAAAACATGTATCTTACAAAAATTAAATGTGAGATCAAATATCCTTACCTTGTTTCTTGACTCTCATCATACTAATTCAAAACACATATAAAATAAATATAAATTTATTATAAATATTTTAAATGACCATATTTTTTTATAATACCATATATGTATTTATTATGAACTTATATTACCTTCTTGTTAAGGATCCAAGGATGAGGTTTCATTTCAGGTAATATTAACTTTGTTCTCTGCATGTGTCTTAATTTGTTATATCATTAGTTATTATAAATATATCATGATTACAAAATTTAAATCATGATATAAATATCATTTATATCCATTATACCTATATTATAATAATATATATAATAAATAAGTATGAAAGGGAATACACTGTTCATGGATACAGTAAGTCGTACGTACGCATGAACACTGTTTCCATTTTTCATTTTCGTATTGAAAGGAAGTATGTAAATTAAGTATGTATATATATATTATAGTATCATTATTATATCATATATATCATATAATTTCATTAAACCCATCCTTAATACATTCCATGTGGTGTGTGAATGAATCATATCGCCTTGAGGGGGCAGTTGTCCACACTTCCTCAAATGAGATTATTGCAATAACACCAAATGGAAGGTTAAAATTTCTGTGTTGCAAAAATAATAAATAAGATTAAGGAAATAATAAATATAATAAATTAAATTTATAAATATACTGTCCATCATAATGACCACCATGATTGGTGGTAAGGAAGAAATGAACAATTATAATTTCGTGAGTCAGTAGTTCACTATACACAGAAACAGAATGTTCGATATCTATTAGATGGATGCGTGTGTACATTTAGGTATAGAATTTAACATAAAAAAATACTATTATATTTAGTATAATATTTTTGTCACATCATAATGGAATAAATATATTATAGGGGTGAATAAGGAAAATAAAGTAAAGGAGATTGAGAGAAGACGTTACCTCTAAATCAGGTAACTCCTTTTGGTTTAAGCCAAAAGGCTTGATTGAGTTGGATTATGTTCAAGGGAAGAGTTATTGGAGGTATTAAGGTAAGTATTTAGATTATTTTTGTATAGTTTGGGTGATCCAAGGTGCTTGATTTGTGTAATGAAGTGGTAGAGTGCTTTCCTTTTTATAGTGTTGGGGGAGTGACACTCTTTGTAAACCCCAAGATTTATTCATTAATGGCCGGTATAATCTACCTAAAGTGCATAAAAAATGGAAAAATAGTGTATTATATATGAATCATGGTCTATTAATACCTCAACCATACAAAATTATGTGCATTTTAATAATTTGGTTTCTTAAATCTTAGGATTCCTCAATTTTATCATTTTGGTTTCAATTAAAGAATCTACTTTTCTAATATAATTAATTTAACCATCAAGACTAAAATAAAGTGATATTTATAAGAAAATACAGATCCATTTAAATTTGAATATGATATATAATATATAAAATAAAATTCCCAAGTGGTTTGGAAGTTAATTTTTTTAAAAAATATCACGTGACGCACTAAAACACTACTTAAACCTGGACCATGTTAACAACGTTTTTAAAATATATGGGTCAATATTTTAATTATAAAATATTAATTAGTTAATTAATATACAATATTTAATATTTATTAAGACATAAAAATCACATGTAATAATATATGATTTTTATTAATTTTAAATGATTTAATAAAATTTCGTTTATTTCAAAATAACAATAATGTCAATTTTGAAATTATTTATTTAATGTTAATTTTTAAACATCAATATAACATTGTAATTAAAATATATTAATTTCAAATTTTTTTAACATGATATATTAATCTAATAAATAAATAAATAGAATAATTAAATCAATTAACTTCACTTTTAATATTTATAGTATACTTTATTTTAGTTAATTATTAACTAAATAATCACTACATTGGTTTTTCTTAAGAAGTTTTAGTAACTAAACCACATATAAAATTATTGATAAATTATTATGATAAAAATAAATCATATATATTTAAACAATCTATGTATAACCTAACATATTATATTTTTTACATATCTCAATGTTTTATAATGTTTAAAGGTAAAGAAAGTTTCCTTTTTGTCTTTTTCTTTACTTAACATTTTATATAGGGAACTTCCATGTAATAATATCCAAATAACCCATAAATTTTGAACCATGTGGGGATATGGTATAAATATTGGAATCCAATGGATTTTGGATAAGTTTCCAGGTCATTTATGACCTTTTGATTAAGGTTTAGTCCCTTATTAAGCTTAATCAAACCTTGATCACCATAATTAATTTAAATCACATTCAATAATCTTTTTGATCAAAAAATTAATTTGATCTTATTAGATAAAAAATATCATAATAATTACAACAATTTATGTCATATTTTTAAAATTCAAATAATAGAAGTGGTAAAATTTAGAATTAATTCTAATCCCGTAGACGGGGCAAAATAACAGGTTTTTAAAGTAGAAAAACGTTTAAACGTTTGTTATGCTTTTTATATTCAATTCAAAGTAAAATTGGTTGTAATGAACATAATTATATAAATATGTGTATAAATGATATAAATTTATTCTAAAAATAAATCTAAAATATAATTTATCATTACAAATTATTTAAACGAAAAGGTGGGGTTTTAACTAAAATGCAGTAGTTTTCACTATTCATCAAAAAATGAAGTTTCTCATAAAAATCCCAAAAAATCACTTAAGCTAATTTAGATGTTATATATTAAAAAAAGACGTTTATTTTACAAAAACAATTCATAAAAGTTTCAAAATTGATTTTTAAAATAGGCTGGCCCTTTAATGATGGTAAAACTCAGACTTGCATGTACCACATGGTAACTCATTATTGCATGTACCACAAGCTAAGATAATTGTTACATGTAGTGAATGATCAATTTGGTGCTATGTATATCACTATTAAAACATAAAATAATATATTTTCAATTTTTAAAAATATCAAAAATATTAATTAAATAAAAAATATATTTCAAAAAATATCGAGGTGTTACATTCTACGCCCGTTAAAATGAATTTCGACCTAAAAATTCATATGTGTTATCAAGGGTTTAATACTTGAAAGTTTCATTAGTAGAAACCCACATCATAAAAATTAATACAAAAAATTGGCTTGAAATGAGAATGTTAGAACCATAATGGTTACCGGAAGTATCTCATAACGTGATTCCCACATTAGAGAACATAAGTTGGAAGTGAAAACATGGAATTGAAAGAAAAATATGATTATAAATTTATGATGGATAGTGATAGATAACAAGGTTATGATAATTCTAACAACCACAAAGCCATAAACATAATATGAACTAAGGAACTGTATAATTCATCATAAATGGAGGTACTAAGATAACATTTTTTATTTCAATATCCTCTTTTCATAATGTTAGAAAATTTTAATTATAATATATAGTTGCATGATATTTGGAAAAAGTCTCAAATTTATTGTTCGTTGATCCACTTAACCTTTTCTATAGAATGTAAGGTGACTTTTTCATTCCTAAAGTACCAATAGATCATGAGACCCATGATCTTCTATCCCATTTGTCATCAGTTATCATAAATACAAAGTAGTTTGAACATACTATCCAATATGCATAAATCCTCACATAGAGAGATAAAAATTAAATATTACTCACCTCATTTTTTTAACTTAAAATTTCCAGAAATGTTTAACCTCATAACCCCTTAGAAATATATAAATTCAAGGCTTTAGAAATATGGTCATGAAATCGGCTTAACATTGATCCCCCATATATCATAAAGTACAACTTAGTTTTAATATTCCAAACATGCAAATAACATCATCATACATTCCCTTGAAACATGGTAATTACCATGAATACTTTTTGAAAACATGTATTCTTCTATATTCTAATGACTAATGGATATAGTTTTTAAATCCAATAAGTTATAAACTTCATCCTTACTAACATAGATTTTTTTTCAATAATTTGTTCTAGGGTAATCCATACCATCTAATCTACTTATTCATATCCAACATATCTTTATACAAAAATCATTATCTCAATACTAGAAACTAATTAAGGGTTACCTTCCCTAAAATCAAAATATCAGCATACCATGAAATCCACTTTTTATTTCTTCATCTCCATTAAACATATCCTTACCAGGACATAATGAAAACATATAAAGAAAATACTTATATATTTCATGATTCAAATAACAGAGTCATTGAATTCCAAAACCTAAATAATTCATCAGTAAAACCTTATTATTATACTATTACTTAGGTTTCATCAACTTATTCGTTAATACCTCTTTCTAATAATATGAAATATAAACCATGTATTAAGGTTCCTTAACCCCCCAAAAAATCATTCTTTATATTATTAATGTAAAAAATACTAGAAGAAAATCATATACCTTTCACATGTCGTGTGCAGTCTCTTTATCTTCATAAGTATAACCAATACTCATACCACCTTCCAGATTATCTTTATAATATTTCCACTTGGTAATTTTATTTTCATAATCACCATAATTACCACATATGAAACATTAAATGATAACCATGTTACTTATAGGTCTCTCCATTGACTAAATCAAGAAATAATAGAGTGAGAAACATTTAGCATAATGGGATACCATATATCCATGAAAAAGTACTTATAGGATTCCTAGATTATGGATCCTACTTCTTTAATCTATGACACCTTAGGTTTATCTAATGTTATTCATAACCAACTTCAATTTAAATCTTTCATTATGGTTTATTAATATTTTTTTAATTCCCAAATAATATCCCCTAGGATTGTCAAACCAAGTGTGCAGAAAGGCTGGTTGTCCCGTACCATATTTACCTGAGTTAGGCCCAAAAGAACTTGTTGGAGTTGTTACCCCTAGGTTCATCTGTTCCAGATCCACATCCACTTATAGTATCCAAACAAAGATGTATTTCATGGAAACCACTCATTCTATCCTTTTCAAAAATTCCAATATATTTTCTTAAATGTTAACTCATCCTTATACTTATCCTTAAATACATCCCTATATATATACATACATATATATATATATAGGGATATCACTAATGTTTTCTCATCCTAGTTTCTAAATTTTCATTAAACCTTTCCTTTGGTACCTACTATAGATACCCTAGATTAACATACATGGATATTACATCATTTTAGATTAATATTTAGCAAATTACAAAAATACATGCTCGGGGACAGTAATAATTTAGTGTCTTTGGAAACTTGAAAAAAAAACTATATCCAGGTGAAATATCTTCATCATCTCCAATAAATATCTTCACCTTTAGTATTTCTACCTAAAACCTTTCTTCACAACTTGTAAAAAGGAAACATAAGAAATGGGTGAGCTCAGATGCTCAGTAAGGGTAAAGAAGAGAAACATGTAATAAAAAATTTGAACATAAGGGTATGATAATGTGATCGTAACATTAGGATATCATACCCTGCATATCAAAGATCAAAAACCTGAGTTATGGGATAATGATTTACATTTTATAAGGCATGAATCATACGAAAATAAACATCATGAGCCATGAAATCCTTACTATGGAATAAGACATAGGATTTATGGAATATATATAAAAATAGAAACTTTTATATCAAGGATACCTAACAAGACCTTTATAACATGTTAGGATTGGGCTATGACTCGTGTACCTACTTTGGGATAGGGATAACAACTCATGTAACCACTTTCATTTAGGATTGGGTTGCAACCCATGTACCTTATTATTTTCAGGCTTAGGCTATAAACAGTGTACCCTCTTTATTTTAGGATTGGGATAAAACCCATGAACCTTATTTCTTTTAAGTTTGGGATAAAACTCATGAACCTTATTTATTTTAGTCTTGGGATACAACCCATGAACCTTATTTCTTTTAGGCTTGGGTATAACCCCTGATCCTTTTTTCTTTTAGGCTTAGGCTAAAACCCATGAACCTTATTTCTTTTAGTCTTGGGATACAACCCATGAACCTTCATTATTTTAGTCTTGGGCTACATCCCAAATACCATTTGAAATCATAAAAAACTTACGATTACCCAAATTATTGGAGGGAGATATAGGTCCCACCCATCTCATAATAAAATCATTCACACATGTGCCACAAGATAATAAAAAATTAATCATACCATGACCCATAAAAATATAGATGTATTACAAACATAAAATCATAACCCATTAAATAAATTTGTAATCAGTAAAATTTCATCAAATCATAACCTATGTAAAAAATATAGGATTCATAACCATTTCGTTGAAGCATAACCCATGAAAGAGAAACAGATTTCATAAAGACAATGAAATTAAGAATAACCAATTCATGAAAAGGATATGAATGGAACCTTTAGATAATTTCTTATAATGGAAAGAGTAATATAAAAATATTTCATATTAAATGGAAAATAATTTTGAAACATCAATCAAAGACATTTCTTGAGGAAATTATCCTTTCTCATATGAAAAAGCCTTTTTAATACATAAAACATTTAAAATTTATTTTCTTAGAACATAACTTGAAAACTTATAAAGAATATTTGAAATAATTTTGAAATCCTTTTCCTTCAAAATTAATTTTAGAAAAATTTTCTTAAATATTAAACATTTAAAAATAAAATTAATCTTCATAGGATTGATGGTGGATAAATTCGTACATGTCGTGTGAGGTAAAAAGAACAATCTTTTTGCATGGTAAAAACGATAAAAGAATTAACTTTTTCAGAAAGAGACAAGAATATTAAATTAAATATATTAGTAAAATAAAAAAGGTTAAAAATTTTCTTCTAAAGCGTATAAGATATTTGTATAATATTCTTGGAAACCATTTTTAGAAAACACAGATTTCCGATCGAAGGAAGGGTAAAGTCGGGATTTATAAAAAACAATTTATTAACTATATTTAGGAAAAAGGAGTAGAAAAATGGTAAAAATACATTAGTATAATATATATGACTATGGTAGAATAAATTTCATGAATTTCCTTGAGATATGGATCATATTATTTCATCTAAGGAAGTATAAACAATATAAAAAAATGATGAGATTGTATCAATAAACACTTATAACATGGAAACATGGGATCATAATCTCTTTGTAAGAAATGAAATTACATGAAGATTAATATATCATTAAAATATTTTTATTCATGATACGACATGGATGATAGATGTATATACAACTCAAATAATGAGTTTAGGTGCATAGCAAAATAGGAGTCTCAAAGAAAGAAAATTGAGACAAAATTGTTTTACTGATTTGGTAACATTTGAAACATAAACCCCATAAAAGAAGGATCATAAAATGGACATGTCAATACTCATAAATATAATAATAAGATAAATATATGACAATAATGGGTAGTACATACACCACACAAATGGAAATAGTGCCGAACATAACGTGTATCCCACAGAAATGAAAAGTAAGATAAAATCCACTTATCTTGTCATTGACTCTCATTATAATCATTCAACAAACCTGTATAATAAATATGAATTTATTATAAATATTTTAAATAACCATATTATTATATCTAAAACCATATATTTTTTGATTAAAACCTTATGATACCCACTTTTTAATCATCATAGGTTGAGGTTTCATTTCAGGTAATATTCACTTTGTTTTTCGCATGTGTCGTAATTTGTTATATCATTGGTTTTTATAATTATATCACAATTCCAGAATGAAAATATTGATATAAATATCATTAATATATAGTATATTTATATTATAATAATATATTGTTAAATAAGTATGAAAGCGAATACACCGTTCATGTAGACATTAAGATGTACGTACGCATGAATGTTTGTTCCGTTTTTAATCGTCATATTGAAAGAAAGTATGTAACTGACATATTCACACACACACACAAACACACACACACACACACACACATATATATATATTATAGTATCATTATTATATCTTATATATCATATAATATCATTGAACCGATCCTTAATACATTATATGTGGTGTGTGAATGAATCACATCGCCTTGAGGGGGCTGTAGTCCACACTTCCTCAAACGAGATTATCACATTAACACCAAATGGAAGGTAAAAAGATGTGTGTTTTAAAAGAAATACATAATTTTAAAGACCCATTAAATATAATATATTAAATATATAAATAGAGTTTTCATCATAATGGCCACCATGATTGGTGGTTAGGAAGAAATGAACAATCATCGTTTTGTGAGGCAGTAGTTCACCGTACACACAAAAAGTATGTTTGATATACATTAGATGGAGGTGTGTGTATGTGTAGGTCATACCTTTAGAATAAAAACATCATATTATATGGATTATATTGGTTTTTTCTCACAATAATGGAATAAAAAATATTGAAGGGGTGAATAAAGAAAATAAAGGAAAGGAGCCTAAGAGAAGACATTACCTATAAATTGGGTAACTCCTTTTGGTTTGGGAAAAATGATTCATTGAGTTGCCTTATTCCCAAGGGAAGGATTTTAGGAGTAAGTAAGGGAAGTGGGTATATTATTTTATAATATTTTGGGTGAGATAAGGTGATTGAGATGTGTGATGATGTGGTAGCATGCTTGCCTTTTTATAGTCGAGGGGGAATGAAACTCTTGTAAATACCAAAAGGTATTCATTAATGGGTGGACTACCCTACCAAAAGTGCCACAAAAATTGAAAAATAATGGATTGGTGAGGAGGAATGGTTGATTAAAACCTCCACCCCACAAAATTATTTGTATTTTAATAATTTGGTTCCTTAACTTCTAAGATTCCCCAATTTTATCATTTTGGTTCTTATTAAAGAATCTACTTTTATAATCTAATGTATTTAACCATAAGGATTAAACTAAAGTGATATTTATTAGAAAATATAGAGCCACTAAATTATTAATATGATATATAATTTTAAAATAAAATTCCCATGTGTTTGGTAATGTTCTTTTAAAAAGCTCAGGTGACACACTAAAACACCACTTAAACCTAAAAAATGTTAACTACGGTTTTAAAAATATGTTAACTATAAAATTTTAATTTTTTTATTAATAGAAAATATTTGGTATTTATTAACAATTACAAAAAACGTGGATTAATATAGTATTTTATTAATTTTAAATCATTTATATAAAATTTCATTTGTTTTAAAATAACAATAATGTCAATTTTGACATTATTTATTTAATGTTAATTTTAAAATATCAATATAATATTGGAATTAAAATATTGTTTCATAGAGAATAATGTCTAAAGGAAAACACCATTCATGTTTCAGCCTCAGAAGGTGTGATTTTAAAGAGGATGCAGATTTTTATGTTCTAATTCATTGCCTGAGTTTCTATTTTGAAAGGTATGAAACCCAAAAAAATCAATGATATTGTATTGTGTTTAGCATTAGTTTGGGGTTTCTCAGAATTCAAGTGTATCATACCATGAATCAGATATGGTAGATGAAGATCAGTGTCCCATAGTTGTTGTATATTTTAAGGAGGAAATGAATAAAGTCTTAGATAATGAGAATAATGATGTTGAATATGAGGATAGTCAGTCTTCAATGTAATTATTTCCCCAATATTATGTCAATTATAACATGTGGAAGAAGCATAAAATGGTGGATACCAAATCTTGAAAAGGAAAAGAAAAATATGTTTCAACCACTCTTGTGAAAGCCCATAAAAAGTTTGTTCCAGTGCATGGTGTATCTAGGTATTCACTTTTTCTTTCCTATTATTATATGAATGGGCCCTATAACTTCAATTTTTAAAAGGACAATAGTGTTCTTATTCAACCTATGGATGATGGCTCTGACCTCGAGAAGTAGTAGGATCTTGCCAGTTATTCTACTGTGGAAGGTCCTGCAACCTCTTGCAGCATGTATCTTCTTACATGTGATGGTTCCCACAATATGGGTAATGAAAATATCCCAAAAATGACTCCCTAGAGTGTTTTTTTGTCCCTCATAGAACTTTTTCATAATCATCTGTAGTTTTTGACAGGGTCGACTTGGACTCAGGTGTTGATAAACCTATGGAGAGTGGCACTGCATTGCCGATATCCCTGCTTGGGAATGATGATCCTTATGAATCCAATAAAGATAAGGGGGTTTCCACTTACCCTTTACCCTTTAACTATGAAAATGATAAATACAATTTTTCTATTTTCAAAAAATGCTCTACGTCTTCTCTGGTCAATAGTTCCTTTGTCCATCCTAGGATCAAAGTGCAGTCAAAGGTGAGTTCTTGTAACTCATTTGATTTTATTAACTCTTGAAGTAGTGAGTTAGATGTTCTAAATAGTGACACTATTGTTTCAAAATCTTTGATGGTGTTTAGTTATGATGAACCATCGGATGACAGAGGTGGCCTGTGGATGTAGACCAAAACATGGTGAAGAGTGTGTCATCCTCGTGGTCGAGGCGGGGGCATCCCTCTCCATCACATGAGCTAGATCTCATGATACTTGATCTCAATTTTCATTCTAATTGTGTTCTATTATTTTTAAATCTATGAACTTGAATGTTCCTCTATTTTTATTTCTATTTTTTCTTATTTTAAAAAGAGGCCTTTGCACTGTGACCTTTAAAAAAATCACTACATTGGTGTTTCTTAAGAATTTTATGTAACTAAAAAATCTCTAAAAATTATTGATAAATTATGATGATAAAACTAACCCATATATCTTGAAAAATATATTTATAACCGAAAATATAATTTTTTATACAAATATTAATGTTTTATAAAGTTTAAAGGTATGGAAAGTTCCCTTTTTTTCTTTTCCCTTACTTAACATTTTATATAGGGTAATTCCATGTAATAATATACAAATAACCCATAAATTTCAAACAATGTGGGGATATGGTCTAAATATTGGTATCTAATAGATTTTAGAAAAGGGTATAAGTAATTTTTGTCCTTTTGATTAAATTTTTTCCCCTTATTAAGCTTAATCACACCTTAATCACTGTAATTAATTTTAATCACATTTACTAATCATTCTTGTCAAAAAATTATGTTGATATTATTAGAAAAATAATATCAAACTGATTAAAATTGTGTATTTTTTATTATAAAAATTAAAATCACATAAGTGGAAAAATTATTATTAATTTTAACCCCATAGATGGGGGTGAAATAATACGTTTTTAAAGTAGAAAAACATTCAAATGTTTGTTAAGTTTTCTATATTAAATTCTATGTAAAATTGGTTATCATGAACTTAATTGTATAAATAGATGTATAATTGATTATATTTTACTCTAACACAAATATAAAATATAATTTATCATTAATAATTATTTAAATGAAAATGAGGTTTTAACTAAAATGCAGTAGTTTTCACTATTCACCAAAAAATGATGTTTCTCAGAAAAATAACAAAAAATCACCCCAAGATAATTTAGACATTATGAATTCAAAAATGATGTTTATTCTATAAAATAAAATTCATAAAAGTGTCAAAGTTGATTTTTAAATTAGGTTATCCCTTAGAAGATGGTAAACCTTGGTCTTCCATGTACCACAAGCTAACTCAGTGTTGCATGTACCAAAAGATAAGATAAGTATTTCATATAGTGCAAGATCAACTTAGTGATGTGTACATGACAATAAAAACTTAAAATAATATATTTTCAATGTTTCAAAATACCAAAAATATTAATTAAAATAAAAAAATTATTTCACAAAATCTTAGGGTGTCACAAATATCATATATATTTAATATATATGTATTTAGAGTAATCCATAAAATTTGGTTAAGGAAATTAAATACATATTCATGGAAAAGGTAGGTAATACGTACACAAGAACATTGTTTCCATTTTATTGTAGAATTAAAAGAAATAAGAGTAATATATATATATTATCATTCCAATATCATTATTATTTCATATATATCACATATTTTCATTAAAACCATACTTAATATGTAACGTCCTGGTTCCAGAAGCCACCCAGAGGTGCCTCATACCCGGTTGGTCACATGGTCTCAGGCGCATTTCCCCGAATGCCATAGGCTACCGACTAGAAGTGGGGGCCTTGGGTGTGACAGTGGGGAAACTATTCCCTCATTGGCAGAGTAACATAGCAGAAGTAAAATAGATATACATTAACAGAAGCAGTAATAACATGCAACAGTAAACAATGGAAGATTGGAAATAATAACAACTGAGCACACACACACACACACACATATATATATATATATTATGCATGATACATATGTATAGTAAAACATTCAAACAAGTAACTATGATGGAATACAGAAATAACCCAAGTACAAAAGAAAATAGATAAACTCCAGCAACATCGCAAGCCTCATATTGGTCCCATGCTCTCCAGATCCTTAGAAATCAAGTACCTAATGTATAAGGAAACTTTCCCTTATATAAACCTGAAATAATATAATCTGTTTGGGCCCAAAAGCATGACCCAAATAGGGTGTGTGACTAATACCAGTGGGCAACTACCCAAAGATATGTGCCTAACAGTCAGTGAATATATATGGTGGTTAATAAAAAAAATAAGTAAACAAGGAAGTACTCAAAAGTAAACATTCCTATAGTTTCAATGCAATAAATTTCATATATCAAGTAAGAAACTAATCATAAGAAGGTAACCCTATGGGAAGTACTCATAGCCTAATACCTCTGGTTTAACAAAACAACATAAGAAACCCCCTGGGATGTACACACAGTCTAACCCCTACGGTTCAGCTATAACACAGACTCTTTGAGGAAGCACTAACTGTCAATTCCCCCTATAGTCTCATATCGGTAACTAAAATGAACTTTGTTGAAGCACTCAACGTCCAATTCCCCTTATTGACCGCATTGAGGAACTAAAGATGCTCCAAGTGAGCACTTACATACATACCCCCTTTAGTCTCACAACATTAAAGTAAATAGACACTCTGGAGAAGCCCTCAACATCAATTCTCCCTAAGGTCTACTACACCAGGTTCTCACGGCCCTGTGTAAGTCAATTGAGCACAATGATTTATAGTAGCCAAATTAAACTTCCATATCTATTTGGATAAATAGTATACAACATATCATAGCATGTCAAATAATAATCACTCCATCCTAACAGCACTAGGCATGGAAAACAAAGCAGAATCCTAACAGTCAAGGCTAGACCAAATGGTTAAAAATAAGCAAACATGGGAAAACATCCATAGCATGGAAAAGGTAACCATAATCACAACAATCCACCTCTATCCAATCAGAAAGGCATAGCAGGAAATAACAGGGCTAAACAAACCGTAAACACGCAATACCCCGTTCATGGGTATTGGGCACCTAAGCACATAAAATTAAAATAATTTATATAGAAAGACACAAAACACCTACCTAGGAATCGTGAGATCGATATAATTGAATATCAGGCCTTGAATCACCTTAGAACATCATATATATACAAAAAAACGTATAAAATGTTCAACCAAAGATATCTCACAAGAGAGGAGAAATCAGAAGATGAAACTCAAGAAGAAGAGAGAACTCACCGATGTGATTCCAATGCAACTGACGGAAGTCGAATCGGAGAAAGAACAATGAGTCAGGGGATCGGAGAAGATCCATGTCATACGGTCAGTCCTAGATGAGACAAACGAAGAAGAAGAAGGTTATGTCCATCAGAGGCAACCCCATTCTGTTTAATGAAATAAAGAGAAAGTACACGGTGTGTACTTTACTTTACTAGGCCTCTAATTTAGGAGGTATCCATGTCACCACACACAACCATGTACTCAGCCGTTACCCGACCAGTACACGGTCACCCGCGACAACTGAGTACACGACGTGTACTTATAAGTACACGACATGTACTCCATAAATTGCCAGAAACTCCTCTTTTCCTCAAAAACAACCCGAAAGGAAAAAAATACCTGAAAAGAAGATCCATGTTCTTACAAACTTCCCCCTTAAAGAAATTTATCCCCGAATTTCCCTAGAAAGGCGGTGTAGAAGAAGAATCCTCGAACAACTCTGGCCACTCTAATCCTACATCAGCCTCCCTCTCCCACGTTTTATCTTGTACTCACCTGTGTGGCCATAACACTCGTACCAGAGGAACAGACCGACCATATATAACCTTTCCACTTCGATCAAAAATCCAGATAAGATGCTCCTCAAAATATGCATCCACTTTAAGGTCAACATTGTCGAGTTTGAAAACATGAGACAGGTCTGAGAAGTAATTTCGAAGCTGAGAAATGTGGAATACATCCTGCATAGCCCGGCACCTTGGAGGTAACTGCAACTGATAAGCAACTGGCCCAACTCTCTCCAAAACCTCAAACAGCCCGGCATACCTCGGTGAAAGATTACCCAATCTCCTAATCCTTCTGTGTCCCAACCTCGGTGTGACATGTAGGAAAACCTAATCCTCGACCTCAAACTCCAGAGTTCGTCTCCATCGATCTGCATAAGACTTTTGTCGAGACTGTGTAGTATCCATCCTCTTCCGAATCAACTCTATCTACTCTGTGCTCTCCTAGACAAGGCAAGGTCCCAACATAGCTACCTCTCCTACCTCCAGCCAACATTTGTTTGATCGGAAAGGCCTACTGTTAAAGCCTCATAAGGTTCCATATGAATAGTTGCTGGAAAACTATTATTGTACGTAAACTCCACAAGAGGTATATGATTCTCCCAAGAACCACCAAAATCCAAGATGCATGCTCGAAGTATGACCTCAAGAACTTTAATCGCACGCTCAGACTGACCATATATCTAGGGATGGTAAGAATTTGTCAAAAGTACCAGTATACACAAAACCTTCTGTAGCCCCTACCAGACCTGAGAAGTAAAACGATCATCCCTATCAGAATCAATGGAGTGGGAAATCCATGAAAAAGTACAATATCTTGGATGTATAACCATCCTAGCTCATCAACACTAAAGGTTTTATTGATCATGAAGAATAGAGAAACCTTCATGAGTCTCTCAATGAAAACCCAAACTGCATCATTCCCTCGAGGTGACCTTGGAAAACCTATCATGAAATCCATCACGACATCATTAAATTTCCACTCAAGAATGGGTAACTACTACAAAATCCCGGTTGTTCGCTGATGATCTACCTTCAATTGCTGATAGGTGGAACACCTCATGAAGAATCCATCAACATCTCTCTTCATGTATGGACACTAGTTCTGACAGTGTAGATCACGATACATCTTGGTGACACCAGGATGAACTTCCCAAACTCAGGAATGAAAGTCCTGCATTATCTCCTCGAGTATGTCTGTTGAAACCCATATGCGCCCATGAAAACACAAGATCTCATCCTCGACTATGGTCCATCCTGGAATAGTGTCCCCTCCTAACACACTCTCCCATTGGACTAGGCCTTCAGAATCTGATTGCTGCCTCATTCGCAATCAATCAATTAGAGTAGAGGTAACAAATATAGAAGAAAGAAACGTCTGCCCCTGTCTGTCGTGATCATCCAAATGCATCTTAGAGAACATAGCCATAAGCTTTCATTCACTTCTGGCCTCTTGAAATGCCTGTATCTGAGTCCTCCAACTCAACGCATCAGCCACATCATTGCCTTTCCTAGGCGTACAGGAAAGCTCAAAATCAAAACACTGAAGGTACACAAATAACCTTTGATATCTCAAATTCAGATCACGCTGTGTGAAGATATACTTGAGGCTTTTGTGGTCAGTAAAAACCATGAAATGCTCTCCCAATACATATGGCCTCAACTGCCGAGACCTATACGCAATGACTCATTCTCCCTACATAAGCACTGCTCCTAGTCCGATACATGATGCATCATAGTACACAATATAGATCTATCTTGGCTCTAGTAAAACTAGTGTTGGCGTTGAAGTCAACGTCACTTTCATCTCTTGAAATGCTGACTCATAAGAATATGACCACAAGTACTTCACACCCTTCGTAGTTATTCCCTTCAGTGGTGTTTCTAAGCGTGAAAAGTCCTGTATAAAATGTCTGTAGTAACCATCCATCCCAAGAAAAAATCATTCCTCAAAGAGGTTCTTCATATTCTCCCAGGAAACTAATTCTCTCACTTTCTCTGGGTCTACTGATACTCTTGTCTCTGAGATGACATGACCCAAGAAGTGAATTTGGTCAATCCAACAGTGGAATTTTCAGAGCTTAGTATAAAAATGATTCCCTATCAGTGTACTTAAAATGATCTCAAGATGGGTATAATGGTCATGTTGAGTTTGAGAGTACAATAAGATATCATCCACAAAGAATACCACAAAAGAATCTAAGTATGGATGGAACACTCAGTTCATAAGTTCTATGAAAACTGTAGGTGCGTTCGTGAGACAGAATGACATAACCACATACTCTTATAGACTGTAAAGGCCCAGAATTTCCATGTAATTTTATATTAAATAAATGGGAATTTTATGAGTCTGAGAAAATTGATGGAGCATGATTCTGAGGCCTAGAGTTCCTGAAATAAATTTCGGATCTTTTTTTTTTCGGGTACTTTGAGTAAACATGCGAGCGAGTTTTTCTAACATTTTAACTAGGTCTCGGAATTGAAATCCAAGGGCACCGTTGAACTTCAGTGCTGATATTAACTTAAGAAGACTTTCACCTCGATGGAAATTGGTCGAGGGTGAAAGTTAGTTTTTGAGTTTTTCATGGAATAATAAAATAAACACACATTTGTTTTTGTAATCACCCTCCCAATTTGAATTTGGGGGTGGGGACCACCCGACCCCTTTTAACGGGGGAGAGGAAAACCTCTCAACTCCTTAGTTAATTTAGAGGAGCCTCTTGGGATTCCTCCACAATTAATTGTGCCAACCATCATGCTTTAATTATGCCACCCACCATAATTAATTTAGCTTTTTGAATTCTTGCCAACAAAATAAGAGATGGATTAATCTATTATTTTGGAACCACATTACATTTGGGTGGAATTGGGAGAAATCTTCTCCAATGAAGAACACTTCCCCCATGAAGAACTCCAGTGAGGAATGACTTTGACTTCTTCCTTCGAAGCACCTTGCGGAGGCAACCGATGTGGGACATCTTCAATTACCGACCTTCCCTCTTCATCGTCATCAACGAACAATACAAGGTAGGGGGTTGATTTTCATGATAATACATTCCTTGAATTCTTTTCGGTTTGGGAAATAATCATTACAGAGGTCGTAAAGTTTGAAGTTCATCGATCTTATTTCTTATTAAGCCAGATGCCACCACCCTAACGTGGAGGGTGCGGGCCAAACCAACAAGGCCCGACCCCTCCGACGTTCCTCTTTGTGGTGTTCTTCGAAATGAAGGAAGGTGAAGAAGATGAAAAAGGAGATGAAGGCAACGATGCCACCACTTGCGGACAACGTGACCTGCGCTGCCCCCGCGGTGTTTTGGACGAACCGGATGCGCGCCCTCACCACGTCCCACCGCCCCGGGCCGAACCGGCCCTGCGCCCCGGCTTGTGCCCCTCGCCGGCCGAGCCACCCCGGCCACACCACCTGCCGGCCGATCCTCCCCGACCGGGCCCCCCCCATCCGCGCCTCCCTCCGGCCGCGCCACCCCAGCCACTCCACCTGCCGACCGTGCCCCTACGGCCCTCCGAGCCGCTCCGGCTCACGCCGCCCGTGGGCCTCCGAGTCGCCCCACGACCTCATGCCCTCACGACACGCTCTGCGGCCAAGCCGCCCTCATAGCTCTCCACGGCCCCACATGTCCTGCTAGGTTGGGCCCAGTGGGCCGGGCCGAACCCATTGGGCCAGGCTTCCCAACGGGCCAGGCTGACCAGGTCAGACCGGACCCAGGCCCAGTACACCCCTTTACATTCTTTTGGCCATATCTTTAGCACCGAATGTCCATTTGACAAACCGCCAGTGGAACTAGAAATCTTGGAGCGAGACATTTCCTTTGAGTATACTCCACTAGAGTTTTGGTTTGAGATAGGGAAACAATCAGGTTGGATCGAGCATGAATCCAACCGGGCCCACGGGACTAAAAGGCTAATATATCATAGACCGGATGTCCGTTTGATGCTCCGTCTATTGCATTGAGACCCCTATTATGTGGCGGACCTTTGAGATACTTTTTCGTGGGACTTCGTGACAGTTGGAGTATCGACTAATAGCTCATGGAGAGGATCCTCCCGGAGACGAGCGAGTGTAGTGCAGAGACTAGTAGCTGGCTAAGACCTGACGACTGCTGACCGTTTCGACTCGGAGTGACTTGACTAGCCCAGTGGAGAGCCCCTTGGTGTCGCGGTAGACCAACATTGGGGAGCGTCTTGGTGTCGTGACAGACCCATGATACTCGACAGGAGGAGTACCTCAGCAGGCTATGATGGGGAGTGCGCTTGGTGACGTGGCAGACCCACGGTGGGGAGCGTGCTTAGTGACATGGCAGATCCACAGTACTCGACAGTGGGAGTACCTCAGCAGTCCAATGTTAGTGGGAAGTGTGCTTGGTGTCACGATATACCCACTATACTCGATAGAGGAGGAGTTCTCCAGCAGCCGAGTTTTCGATAATGTGACTGGGGATGTTACTTGATACTACCCATAAAATAAAATCTTGGTTGAGCTGAGTCAGTTTTTCTATGTTTTCCTCATGATTGAAATGGATCACTTAATAACTTAGGTATATGTATGGGCATATACCTATGTAGGGTTATCTATTGATTTCTTTCTTTGTGGTTTATCCAGGGTGGATTTTGTGAGACCTTGAGGGTTTTAGGGTCCCTATTGAGTATTGTTATACTCACCCCTGAACGAGCTATTCCAGAAAGTTTTTATGTTGGATGCAGACGACAGACATCACTAACTAAGGCCGAGAGTACCAGGACTGGACGGTACCTAGAGGAGGAATATATGGAGAGTCGGTACACAGAGGATACGGTCAGACGTGGAGTACTGAGGAGGCTATTTGTACCTAACCTTCAGGTAGGAACCTCGATGGATGACCCAGTGGATTTCTTCCCTTATCTTTCAGTCATATTATATCACTATTGTACTTATACTTTCCATTTCGGCTTGTATTCTAGCCCCTTTTCCTTTCATCACTCTTTTGTTATATAGTTTACTTGGTGTTTCATCCAGTTGTGTGCTTGCTTGTGTTTGTGTTTACAGGTTATAAAGGCAATACCTTCCCAGTTTTAGAGAATTATAACTTTGGTGCTAGTCGCTATCCCCTAGCCTATGGAAGGTGGGCTAGGTGTAGTCACAACACATGCCCTGGGGTTTGGGTCGTGACAAATTGGTATTAGAGGGAGGTTCTACCACAGAACTTTGGACTCTGATCTTTTCTGTGAGGCAATAATGTTAATTGTAGTGAGTGGTTTTCAGTTCAGGGGGTCCAGTGTTGGTGCAGTGACCGAAATATCCATACACCAGGACCCTGACTTCTAATTTCCGACTCAGTGCATGAAAACACTAATTGCGTGTGTGTTTTCAAAAGTTTTCTTTAAGTCAGTTCACCAGGTAAACTCACCAGGTATAAATTTTAACCGTAGAGAACCTGTTTCTTTTCTAGATGACTCCACACAGAGAGCTGGCTAGAGTTCCGAGAGTTGTACGCACTGATAGCCCACTGAGCGACAAGGCCTCAGTGTGGGGCCCTATTTCAGTAGAGGCATCAGCAGAGGAACCAGCAGTACCTTTCCCCGTTGGGCCACCAATGACACCAGCCCTAGTAGTAGACGATGCACGCCTCTTGAGCACGTTGCACGAGTTCAAGTGCTAGAGGCCACCAAGGTTCATGGGAGAGACAGACCCACATGTGGCTAAGGATTGGTTGGAGGCTGTGGTGAGAGTCTTCTGACTCATAGGAACACCAACCGATCTCATGTTGATCCTTTCTGCCAGCCATCTACAGACAACAGAAGGTATATGGTGGAGCATGATGCTCTAGGTCCACGATGAGGTGACGCTTCTCTGGGAAGACTTTGAGAGCCTGTTTTGGGTAGAGTTTGTTCCAGTGACTCTTTGTGTAGTGCGCATTCATGATCTACTTCATTTGTAGCAGGGCAGCATGACCGTAGCTCAGTACTCAGCGAGGTTCACTGAACTCTCATGCTACTCCACCAATATGGTGCGGGACCCATTCTTCCCGGCTCGGACATTCGATCAGGGACACAGGCAGGAGATCAGGGCTTTTGTGATCTCACTTAGCATTCCGACGTAGGCGGGGGTGTTAGAGAGATCCTGATTGGTGTAGAGTTTCCTTTCTAAGTAGACACCAGAAACGAGACACACTACCATTCATCAGGTAGTAGAGTCTTCTACAACTGGGAGCAGACATACATCATAGAGGTCCAAGAGGACCAAACCAACAGGTGGATGACCACATGACTCAGGATCGATTGTGTGGGGCACCTGAAGCAGAGACAGACATGCCAGGAGCGGGTAGTGTTTCACATGAGGCGGGAAGGGTCACATAGCTTGTGACTGTCCAACCCACCATTTAGATGATCAAAAAATGGTCGAAGGACCGCCCAGGCAGAGATAGAGATTCGATCGAGGTGGTCCGTAGGGAGAAAGAAGATGTGGAAGAGGAGCTGGTCGTGCAGCTGTCAGTGGGCGACAATTCGAGATATTACCACCACCACCACAAGGAGGTCCACCCCGACCACAGGGAGTAGGTGGATAGGGGAGAGCTCAGCTCCAGGTAGCTGAGGATTATGATCACGACACTCCGAAGATGAAACAAGCTATGGTCTGTGTCTATTCCACCATAGTTGCAGTACTTATAGACAAAGGTTCCAGTCATTCTTTCATTTCCACTGGCCTCTTTTAGAGGATGAAGGTTCTGATGGAGCCATTGGTTCGATCCTTATGGATTGAGACTCTTACGGGAGCAAATTCGATGATTACACACTGGTGCTGGTAGTGCGATCTTACTCTAGGAGGTGAGAGTTTCAGCTGGGATCTCCTAGTAGTGGCATCGATACCTTACGATGACATCTTGGGTATGCACTGGTTATCTACAGTCCGTGCTCCGATAGACTATATTAGGCGAAAAGTGTGGTGTGTTCGCATTAATGGGACCGGGTTTACCTTCACCGGTGGGAAGGGAGCCTTTGCAGCGTAGGATGGACTTACCCAGCGGAGGGTGCAACTGATTACTCATCAGTTGGCTAGCCTTACCTTCGGATCAGTTGATGTGGGGAGTTTGAGCTATCCTGTAGTGGTGGACTAGTACATGGATGTTTTCCCTGATGATGTCCCAGGCCTACCTCTTCGAAGAGAGGTGGACTTTTAAATTGATTTTTACCTCAGGGCGACACTGATATCTACACCAGTATATATGATGGCTCCCACTGAGCTTCCTGAGCTGCGGGTATAGCTGGAGGACTTGTAGGGGAAGACATTCATCCGGCCCAGTGTTTCTCCCTGGGCAGCCCTGATTCTGTTTGCCAAGAAGGCAGATGGGAGCTTGAGGCTTTGTGTTGACTATCAGAGCCTGAACCAAGTGCCCATGAAGAACAAGTACCCACTCCCTAGGATTTAAAACCTATTTGATCAGCTAAAGGGAGCATGGTGGTTCTCAAAGATAGACCTCAGATCCGACTATCACCAGCTCAAAGTTTGATATGAGGATGTGCAGAAGATGGATTTCAGATGTCAGTATGGCTACTATGAGTTCTTGGTTATTCCATTTAGCATCACCAATTCTCCAGCAGTGTTTATGGGACTCATGAACATGATCTTTCATCCATACCTTGATCACTTTGTAGTAGTCTTCATCAACGAAATCCTGATCTATTCGACTACTGAGGAGGAGCATGCGCA
Source organism: Viscum album (assembly GCA_963277665.1). NCBI lineage: Eukaryota > Viridiplantae > Streptophyta > Magnoliopsida > Santalales > Viscaceae > Viscum > Viscum album. The sequence continues at coordinate 971,647,486 of OY728127.1, read as the reverse complement.
CCATTTGTGGGTAGTACATGACACATTCCGAGAGCACCATATTTATGGTAATCTCTCAAAGTTCTAGTTCTGGATCCGAGAGGTTCACTTTTTGGGACATGTCATCTCAGAGGCTGTAGTTGCAGTGGATACAACAAATATTGAGGAGGTACTTTCTTGGGAGTCACCCAGACACTACTAGAAAAACGGGCAATATCAGTGCTCAAATTAGGCTTTAACAACGCTAAAAAAGCACTGTAAAGATCAGGGCTGATAAAGGGGTGGTCCCCTTTAATATCACTGTTAAATCCATGCCTACTGCAAATAGAAAATCTGCATCAGTACAGCTAGCCGAACAAGATCTGCAAAAAAACCAGTATATCAAACAAGAAAATGTGATCTACTAATTATTCATTGTGCAAAAAATAAAGGTAACATTAAATACTTACATTGCCCCAAACACCCATAACACAACCAAACCACAACCTTCATCTCAATGTACTCAACCGATCTAAACACCAAGATGGATTTTACCCAAGACTATCTAATTCAAAATGCTGATCATGTCATCAACCGACCACTTAATTTCTATGGTGCTCCCCACTATACGCTTTAGATCACAAACACCACCATCTGATGTTTAACAACTCCATAATCGGGAAAGAACCACTAGAACCCCAACTAAAACTCCACAACATACCCAACATGTTTTCTAACTTACCATGCTTAGACATCCATGAGAACACCAACCAATTTTATCATCCATCCTTTCCATCAAAACCACTTGGAATGGACGTGAATCCATCATCCATACATGAATAAAAGACAATTCAACTTTTCCTCAAATATTGAACCCATTTTCAAAACATAATTAACATTTCAAAACATCAAATAGATGTGGCTTACAACTCACCACATTTGTTCCTTTTTCCTGGAGGAATTTGAAACATGCACCACATAGGTTGTAAAAGCAGTAGAGGATAGATCTCTTTGATCATACAAATCCATGAACCCAATTTTATCCTTGAGGAAACTGATGAGTGATGTTTGTGAATGAATTTGGGAACTAGGAACTGACTCGCTTGATGAAACACAGGAAATATCTTTAAATGTAGCCTCACTTGCCGAATCATTGGAACAATTTCCTGTATTCGATGCTCTTAATGTCAGATTTAACATCCCATATTGTTCATCAAATGGATTGTTCAAATTCCAATCTATCATAGAGGTTTCCACACCACCTTTACACTCAACTAATGATCAGAGACAACTTGATTAGCAAAACAATTCTGAGGGAACTGGACATGAAAGATCATGCGGTGCCATAGTTGCTCAGTAACCTCAATTTACCCCACATGATATAAGGCTATTGCATGATGTCCAAGACATAGAGAGAGGATAAGAGAAGGTGAAAGTCCCATAGACGAACAACATCAACAATGAACATCCACCACCCTTTCACTATATACATAAAAATCATATCTTTAAGAACGTCTATGTGAATTTCTATCTTACTTCCATTGAGGATGATGCAGGTTGGTCAACTTGTTTTTGAAATTGTTTATCTTCATCCATGACTTGTACTTACACCTATGAATTTGAAGGTGAGTATGCATACATGATAGTTGACCTTCTTAGAGAAGAGTTTCTGGAAGAGTATAAGAGACATGAAGTAATGAAGATCATTAGAGTATTGGAGAAAATGTGGTTGCTACAAACAATGTGGAAATCAGCTTATGCAACGCGGCCTAAGTTACAACATGCAGGTATTGTACTTTATTTTTTTTCTGGAGGGTTTCAGTGTAAATGCATTTTGGAATGATCATTGCTATTCATTGTCTTTTAGGTTTTTTTGACAGCCGAGGGGAAAGGGTTGGGTCTGCAGACGTTGGAGGATATGTTGAAGGGTGATTTTGTTTGTGAATATGTTGGAGAAATGCTAACTCATGCAAAACTATGAGAGAGAAAGCTAACTAAGAGTAGTGAAAAGCATGCATATACAGTTCTCTTAGATGGTGATCGGGGTTCAGGGAGTAGTGAAAAGAATTCATATACAGTTCTCTAGGTGGTACCATAGTATCTAACATCTAACCAAATGGCCTCTTTTCCCTTCAAGCTCCCCGAACCCCAATCACCATCTAAGAGAACTGTATATGCATGCTTTTCACTACTATTAGTTAGCTTTCTCTCTCACAGTTCTGCGTGAGTTAACATTTCTCCAACATATTCACACACAAAATCACCCTTCGACATATCCTCCAATGTCTGAAGACCCCATCCTTTCCCCTCAGCTATCAAAAAAACCTAAAATACAATGAATATCAATGATCATTCCAAAATGCATTTACACTGAAACCCTCTAGAAAAAAATAAAGTACAATACCTGCAAGTTGTAACTTAGGCCGCGTTTTATAAGCTGATTGCCACATTGTTTATAGAAACCACATTTGCTCCAACACTCTAATGATATTCATTGCTTCATGTATCTTATACTCTTGCAGAAACTCTTATCTAAGAATGTCAAATATCGTGTACGCATTCTCACCTTCAAATTCATGGGTGCAAGTACAAGGCACAGATGAAGATACACAATTTCCAAAACAAGTTGACCAATGTAAGTATTTAATGGTACCTTTATGTTTTGCATAATGAATAATTATATAGTCATGTTTTTGAATGCTTTTTGGAACTAGGCACCGAATCGATTGATGAAATAGAGGAAAGATATTTAAATGTAGCGTCAGTTTCTGAATCATTGGAACAATTTCCTGCATTGGATGTTCTAAATTCCAAATTTATCATCCCATCTTGTTCATCAAATGGATTGGGGAACATCCAATCTATCATGGAAGATGTCGCATACATGCAACTAAATATTGGAGATTTTACTAGTTCATGCATGATATGAAGGTATTTTGGAGATTTTACTGGTTTTTTTGTCCAAAGCCCAAAGAAATGTGGTTCATCATTCTTGCATGTTGCTGGTGCATTTCATCTGTTAAAATGGGCAAATGACCCATTGGAGAAAGAATGTTTTATTTAATAATAATTACAATTTTTCTATAAACATTTACATACAAGAATGTTTCATCTTTTTATCTCCATGAACCCCTCTCAAAAATTTCCGCCAATTATACACGTCTGCAACTCTTGCAATAAAAGTCATATCTTTATGCTATTTCTGGACAATCTTGCAGTAGGTATGCGGACCACTCATTTCTGAACATATCTACATGGTCTTGTGAATATGACACTTTTCGGCATTCATAATAGTACTGAAAAATATATTAATAAATAATTTAAATGAAATAGTACTTGTTTTCGAAAATACCTCTTTAGGGATGCTAGTTTGTCCATTGACAACGATCTCTATCATGAATCTACAAACACAATAACTGCAATCTTTGTCATTTGTTTGTTTTGGACATTGCAGAAACATTGATCATGAGGCGAGTAAGTAACTTATTTTGATATATGTTTGGATAGTGAAATTTTATTATATATAGCCTGATACTTGTCCAGACGTAGTACTTGCTCGGCTCCTTATGCTTAGCCCTTGTCCTCATACCATGATTTAGACGATATTGGTACACCACCCTATCATAATAGAATCCTCAGTAAAAGGTAATATATATTATATAACTCGATGTTTAGACCTAAAACGTAGGATGTAGTGTCTTATAGATTGACAAACCGCATCACATGTAGTCGGTTTGTTGGATATCCGTGCTTTGAATCCAGAAAATAAATCTTGGGAGTATCCAAATTCACCGCAATTAGCAGCCAATGTTTCCTAAATATAGAAAAAGGAATAAGTAATGAAAGAAATGAAATGGGACATGTGGATGATGGAACTTTCCTTCAGTGGAAAGGCTTGGGTCATGATGGTGGAATGCCTTGAGTGACAATGTTTGGTTTTAATGAGATGGGACATGTGGATGATGGACCCTATCCTAAGTTATGAGGCAGTGGGTTAGGATTTGAACCTAGGACATTACCTTGTACCTTTTAATAGTGGGTTGAGTTCTTGGATGATGCTTTCCCTGAGCCTTTAGGTATGGGTTGGAACATGGGTACCAATATGATGGCATGTGGCGATGATGGAATTTTTTTATGGTACCAAATATGGAATGATACTGTGTTATGGTGTCGTAGTTAGCATATAAAGACCTAACGTTCCACTGAGTCTGGGTGCCCTGGTTAGCACATGACATCCAAAATTCTTATGTGATGTTTTTATTTTCCTCATCCATACATGGATATGATGATATATACTAGGGGAACTTGGTGTTACCCTACTGAGATGTATTTCTCACACCATTTATAGGCACTTTGGAGCATGTTCAGACCATATATCTATTTTATATGTTTGAGCATAGGTTTTACATGGGATCAATCTGAAGCATCTTGAATGGAATCGAGTGATTAGGATTTTACTATGGCCCAAGGATGGCAGTAGGGTTGGTGTGTATTGTTCAAGGGGTAAATCAAGAGGGAAAAACAATATTTAAAAGATGCACTATATAAAATGTAATATAGACATTTACCAAAAACAATATAATTGAATTTCAAACACATAGGCATACAAAATGATTTGAAAACACAATTCGCATCACAAAATTAATTTATAAAACAACAATAAATGCACAAAAACTCATACTAAAAACATCTAGATATTTTAGGGAATCCACTGACCTTGGGTAAAGAAATCGATGAAGTCCAAGGAAAAACCCAAAGGGTGAGGGAGCTTTTAGCGCTGCCTCGGGAGGGGAAGACGCGACCGACGGAGTGGGGGGTGCACGGGAGGATCCACCAACCATTGAGTACGGTCCAGAGGGGAAGAGGAGGAGTAGGGTTCAGAGGGAGGAAGATCCGCGGATGATCCGCCGAAGTAGGGTTCACGCGGAGTACGGTCCAGAGGGGAAGAGGAGGAGTAGGGTTCAGAGGGAGGAAGATCTGCGGAAGAGGTTCGAGGGGAAGGAGAAAGAGTACCGCGGAGGTCCGGCAAAGGGATGATCAGGGGGATGGAAGCTATTGCAGGGGTATAGTACCGCGAGAGCTTGGGGCCCGATAAAAAAGAGGAGATTGTGTGCCTGCTTTTAATAAAATCAGAGACAAGTTTTATCATCGCTAAAAAGGCACTGATAAATCGAGCCTTTATCAGCGCTAAAATTTTAGCGCTGATAAAGGACACCATTATTAGTGCTAGAAAAGTGCTGATAAAGCCACCCTTTATCAGCACTTTTCTAGTGCTGATAAAGGATAATCTTTATCAGCGCTACAAAAGCGCTGATAAATCTATCCTTTATCAGTGCTTTTAATTAGAACTGATAAATGTTATCATATATCAGTGCTTTTTGATTAGCGCTGATAAAGGGTGGTGCTTCCCTTGCTCGTTTTTGTAGTAGTGAGGAGTGTGACAGAGGTATGAAGTTTCCCGGGTTTGGATGGATATTACTGGAGGTTTGTGCCAGACTTCTCCAGAGTTGCAACCCCACAATCAGCCTTGATAAAGAACGGGAAACCATTCGTGTGGTTAGAGAGATGCCAACAGAGTTTTCAGGATCTAAATCAGAGGCTGAATAGTTCCCCCCATCTTGAGGCTTCCAGAGAAGGGCATAGGGTACGTAGTATACTGTGACACATCAGGGTCCGGACTCAGATGTGTCCTGATGCATGAGGGAGTAGTGATCACATATGGTTCTCGATAGCTAATACAACATGAGAATAACTATGCAACCCATGACTTGGATTTAGTAGCAGTGGTCTTCAGCTTGAATACATGGCAACACTATCTGATGGGAGAGCGTTTTACTGTGTTCTCTGATCACAAGAGAATCAGGAATATATTCTCCTAGAAGGACCGGAACCTGAGACATAAAAATTGGCATGAGTTCCTCCAGTATTATGACTTTAAGATAGTCTATACTCTTGGGAAGTGGAACATTGTAGCAGATGCACTCAGCAGGAGGTCTAGTATACAACTGCTAGGTGAGGCGACGGAGCAGCTAGATGCTTTACAGATATCCTTTGTGGATAGATATGGAGAAACATCCCTTCAATCTATTACATTCACTCCCCCACTTCTTCAGAGAGTTAGGTAGGTGCAGCATGGGGATGCTGACTGCGAGGCTCGACGTGCTCATATATTTACAGGGTAGGCACCTGATGGATTTTCTGAAGGTGGGGAGTACGTCATCCTCTTTAGAGGATGTACCATGGTACTAATGTCACTTTAGGAGGAAGTGTTGAGGGAGTTCCACAGACCCCCTCTAGTGGTACATCTAGGAGTGGTGAAGATATACCACGATCTCTGACGATAGCACTAGTGGATGGGAATGAAGAAAGTAGTTGTAGAGTTTGTCTCTCGATTCCTCACTTGTCAGCAAGTGAATTCAGACAATCAGTTACTAGCAGGCTTGGTTCAACCTTTAGAGGTCCTAGAGTAGAAGTGGTATGGGATATCCATGGACTTTTTGATAGGGCTTCCACTTACATCTAGGGGACATGAATCGATTTGGGTGATCATCGAATGACTCACCATGTCGGCCCACTTCCTACCGATCAGAGAGCAGGGTTCAGTAGAGAGCTTGGGATGCCTCTATGTGTAGAAGATTGTGTGGATACATGGAATAACCATGAAGATTGTTTCTGATTGTGATACAGGTTTTACTTCTCGGCTATGGAAGGGGTTCCATGAGGCTTTCAGGACGTAGCTTTATTTGAGCACTGCCTTCCATCCTCAGACGGATGGTCAGACCGAGCGAACTATTGAGACCCTCAAGGACATGCAACGTTCTTGTGTCCTCGACTTTGGTCGCAGTTGGGAGGATCACTTACTTTTGGTGGAGTTTTCATAAAACAACAGCTATCACTCCACCATTGGGATGACACCTTTTGAGGCGTCGTACGAGTTACCATGAAGATCACCTTTGTGCTGGACTAACCCAGGGGAGTCAACACTAGTGGGACCAGAGATGGTACAGGATACCATAGAGAAGGTGAAGATCATCTAGTAGTGGATGAAGACTGCACAGAGCAGGAAGAAGTCGTATGATGATAGGAGATAGAGACCACTGGAGTTCAAGGATGGTGACCACGTCTTTCTACGGGTCTTACCCCAACGAGGTCTATGAAGATTTGGTTGAGGCAGAAAGTTATCTCCAAGGTTCATCATACCTTTTCATGTCCTCATCAGAGTTAGCGAGGTGGAATACCACTTAACTCTTCCTCTTCAGTTTCACAGGGTGCACAACATCTTCCAAAAATCCTAGCTGAGGAGATACATGCACGAACCTTCTCACATCATAAAAAATGGCGAGATAGATGTCGATGATGGGGTGAATTTTATGCAGGTTCTAGTAGAGAATGAGGATTGACAGGAGCAGGTCCTTCGTGGATAGTCTATACCTCTGGTGTGCATTTGCTGGTAGCATGAGAACCTCTAGGAGAGAACATGGGAGCGGGAGGTTCAAATGCGTGCTCAGTACCCCAACTTGTTTACCTAGTTTGAGTATTGGCTTATAGGGAGGTAGATCCCTAAGGTGGGAAGAATGTAAAGACCTGAAATTTCCATGCATTTTTTTATTAAAATAAATTTGAATTTTATGAGCCCGAAAAAATCGACGGCGCATTATTCCGAGGCCCGGAGTGCCCTGAATAAATTTATGAACGTTTTTTCGTGTATGTTCAGTAAACGTGCGAGCGAGTTTTTCTAGCTTTTTTAACTAGTGCTCGGAATTGAAATCCGAGGGCACTGTTGAACTCGCAGCGCCGATATTCGCTTAAGAATACTTTCAACTCGATGACAGTTGGTCGAGGGTGAAAGACAGTTTTTGGGTTTTTCATGGAAATAATAAAATAAAATAAAAACACGATTTTTTTTGTAATCACCCTCCCAATTTGAATTTGGGGGTGGGGACCACCTGAGATCTCAAAACCTCCCAATTTGAATTTGTGGGTGGGGACAACACGACCCCTTTTAATGGGTAGAGAGGAAAACCTCTCAATAACCTAATTAATGTGGAGGAGCCTCTTGGGATTCCTCCACAATTAATTATGCCAACCCTCATGCTTTAATTATGCCACCCACCGTAATTAATTTACCTTTTTCAATTCTTTCCAACAAAATAATAGATGGCTTAATCTATTATTTTGACACCACTTTACATTTGGGTGGAATTAAGAGAAAGATTCCCCAATTAAGAACACTTCCTCCACGAAGAACGCCGGTGAAAAATGTCTTTGACTTCTTCCTCGGAAGCACCTTGCAGAGGCAACCGACGTGGGATGTCTTCGACGACCGACCATCCCTCCTCATTATCGTCAAAAAACAATACGAGGGAGGGGGTTTATTTTCATGATAATACCTTCCTTGATTTATTTACGGTTTGGGAAAGAATCATTGCGGAGGTTATAAAGTTTGAATTTCATCGATCTTCTTTCTTGTTAAGCCAAATGCTACCACCCTAACGCAGAGGGTGTAGGCCAAACCAACATGGAACGACCCCTCTGTCATTATTCTTCATGGTGTTCTTCAGAATGAAGGAAGGCGATGAAGATAACCAAGGTGACGAAGGCAACAACACCGTCACCCACAACCACCGCGACCCGCGCTGCCCCCGCAGTGCTTCGACCTCCTGGCCGAACTAGCTGCACGCCCTCACCGCGTCACGCCACCCCGGGCTGAACATGCCCTGCGCCCCGGCTCACGACACCCGCCTGTCGAGCCACCTTGGCCATGCCACCCACCGGCCGCGCCACCCCAGCCACTCCCCCTTCCAGTCGCGCCACCCGCCGGCCGGGCCACCCGGGCTGCACCACCCCGGCCACGCCACCCGCCGACCGCGCCGCCATGACCACACCGCCAGCCGGCCGTGCCGGCCATGGCCCTCCAAGCCACCCCGACTCCTGCAGTCCACGACCCTCTGAGCCACCCTGACTCCCACCGGCCGTGGCCCTCCGAGCCACCCCGGATCCCGCAGGTCGCGACCCTCCAAGGCGCCCTGACTCGCATCGGTCGCGACCCTCCTCACCGCCCTGACTCGCGCCGCCTGCAGCCCTACGAGGCGCCCATCGGCCTCTTGCCTCGCAACACCCTCTGCGGCCGAGCCGCCCTTGTGGCTCTCTGCGGCCCCTCACGGCCAGCTGGGCCGGGCCGAACCCAACGGGCCGGTCCGGACCAGACCCGGTCCCACCACAACCCTTTACTTTCTTATGGACATATCATTCGCACTAGACGTCCATTTGATGAACCATCAGAGACACTGGAAATCTTGGAGCGAGACGGTCCCTTTGAGTATACTCCACCAGAGTTTTGGTTTGAGATGAGAAATGGTCAGGTTGGATCGAGCACGAATCCAACTGAGCCCTTAGGACTAAAAGGCAAATAACTCATAGACTGTGCATCCGTTTGACGTGCCGTCTGTTGCATTGAGACCCTTATGACGTGAAGGACCTTTGAGTTACTTCTTCGTGAGACTTAGTGACAGTTGGAGTATCAACCAGTAGATCGTGGAGCGGATCCTCCTGGAGATGAGTGAGCATAATGTGTAGACCTAGTAGCTAGCTGAGACTTGACGACTGCTGATCGTGTCGACTCAGAGTGACTCGACTCGACCAGAAGGGAGAGCCTTCATGTCGCGACACACCCACAGTGGGGAGCACCTTGGTGTCGCAGCAGACCCACGGTACTCGATAGGAGGTGTACCTCAGCAGTCTATGAGGGAGAGCACGCTTGGTGATGTGGAAGACCCATAGTGGGGAGCAGTCTTTTTGACACAACAGATCCATGGTACTCGACAGGAGGAGTACCTCAGTAGTCCAAGGTTAGTGGGAAGCGTGCTTGGTGTCACAACAAGACCACTGTACTCGATAGAGGAGGAATTCTCCAGCAGCCGAGGTTTCGATAATGTGACTGGGGATGCTACTTGATACCACCCCTAGAATAAAATCCTGGTTGAGTTGAGTCATTTTTTCTATGTTTTCTTCATGATTGAGATGGATCACTTGATAACTTAGGTATATGTATGGGCATATACCTAAGTAGGGTTATCTGCTGATTTCATTATTTTTGGTTTATCCTTTGTGGATTTTCTGATACTGTGAGGGTCTCAGGGTCCCTAATGAGTATCGTTATACTCACCCCTACATGGTCTATGCACACACTTTGTTTTGTTGGAAGCAGATGACAAACAATGCTGACTAAGGCCAAGAGTACCAAGACTGGACAATACCTGGAGGTGGACCATACAAAAAGTCGGTACATGGAGGAGATAGTCGAACGTGGAGTGTTGAGGAGGCGATCTGTACCAACTATTCTGGTAGGAACGTTGTTGGATGACCTAGTGGCTGTATTCCCTTATCTTTTAGTTGTATTGTATCACTTTTGTAATTGTACTTTACAGTTGGGCTTGTATTCTGGACCCTTTTTCTTTCATCACACTTTTGTTATATAGTTTACTTGGTGTTTTTTCCAGCCGTGTGCTTGATTGTATGTGTTTTTGTCGGTTATAAAGGTTATTCCATCTCAGTTTTAGGGAATTACACCTTTGGTGATAGTCACCAGCCCCTGGCCTATGGAAGGCAGGCTTAGGGTAGTCACGGCACGGGCCCTGGGGTACAGGTCGTGACATAGACCATATCTACTTCGAAAGGCTGTAATAGGTATATCAGATGGTCTAACCCACAAATGATGATAACCTAACCTCAAGTAAATCTTCTAGAACACTTGAGCTCCTCGAAGCTGATTAAAGAGATCATTGATCCTCAGCAAGGGATATCGGTTCTTGACCGTAAAATGGTTCAACTTCTGATAATCCACACAAAGTCTAAGGGTACCATCCGCCTTCTTTACAAATAGGATAGGCGAACCCCAAAGAGAAGTACTGGGTCAGATGAAACCCTCTGCCCACAACTACTCCAACTGCTTCTTGAGCTCCGATAACTCTGGTGTAGCCATCTTATATAGAGGAATAGACACCGTTTCCGCTCCTAGAATAATCTCAATAGAAAATTCCACCTCTCAGTCTGGAGGCAAACCTGAAAAGTCCTATGAAAATACATCTCTAAAATGATCCACCACTAAAGGAAAGCCCATATGTGAAGTCCCCAGGTCATCCAGATATAGAAAACAATATGGGTTGTAAATCCTCCCAACCCATGATGCTCGACTCCCACTCTTCTTGACTGGACATCCCATTCTCCCTTATGAAGAAACGATTCACCCTCTGGTGATGTGAAACTCACCCTACGGTTATAGAAATTGACAAAAACCTGGAAGAGAACTAAAAAACCCATTCCAAGAATGAAAACATAGCCTATAATCTCTAGGACATAGAGGTCCCATAATAAGTGACACCCACCAATAACTAGAGGGTGCTCCTTTAATTGACACACACTAGCCGTTCTAGTCCCCAACGGAGTGTCTAAAGTCCAGATATTAGTAGAAGAAATGATACAGAGTCCAAGGATCTCCACAACAACAACAAAAACTTATATAAAGCTATGGGAAGCCCCTGTGTTGAAAAGGGAAGAATCTAAAAATGAGGCAACTAAGATTTTATCTCATACTATAGAGGGTCCGCGATCCTCCTCCTACTGGGTTTGCTCCACTACAAAAGTCTGACATGCACCGCGACCCTGTGACCCTTCCTGACCACCCTGAGCTGATCCACCCAATTTTTACTTAATTCCTATTGATTGGATACCATGACCAAGACCTCCACGTCGGCCTGAATGGCCAGAAGAACCCCAATTCCCTTACTATTGAGAAACTGTTGGTGCTGTTCCTAAATGAGGAATCATAGGCGAACCCCTATCACGAGCTGCTGGTGAAAAGACCTGACAAAAATTCTGAAGGTGACCCATATTGACGCAAGATTGGCACTCCATTGGGTCTCTCAGGAAATGTGGACTCGTATGCCCACCCTTCCCGCACTTGTATCACACCACCTGGCTACCTGAAGATATCTATCGCCTCCTCGGATCTCCACACATAGACTCCCTATGGTGCTTCCTGCTGTCAGTAGGAGTGATACCAACTCCATATTTTGAGCCTATCTATCTCACAAATCCAAAATCCATCAGATTATGCTTTCTGATAAGTGCCTGGTTGACTATAAAAGTGATGGAAGTCATCCTGAAGATGTTCACCTTAGATCAGATGTCATGTCTGAGACTATCCTCAAACTTCCTTGCTAGGAATAACACATCAACTCTTGGAATGGGTGTGAAGGAATGCAGCTATATAAAGTAATAATAATACTCCATAATAGAGAAATTACCCTGTCCCAGACTCATGAACTCTCGGGCTCGATCGGCCCTCAAAGTCTCCAGGTAGAAGTAGTCATAGAAGGCATGCTAAAACTCATCCTAAGACATGACCTGCTGGCGGCTCGCATGTGAGATCACATCCCACCATCTCTTGGTGGAATCCTGAAGCATATAAGTAGAAATATTCACCATCCTCTCTAGAGGAATCTCCAGATGCTCGAAAATAGAAAGCATGGATTCTAACCATGACTCTAAATCCTGATTTCCTCCTTCTCCTATGAAGGTGGGAGGATGCTACTGCTGGAAATCCTGTTTCAACTCTACCATTAAAGGGGCCAGATGCGGTAATCCCTAAAAGGTCTACATGAACCTCATAAAACACTATCAGAACTGTGCATCAGCACTTGTGTCTAGAATTACAGCTGGTTCCAAAACTAGAAAAACTGGAGGATCTGCTGGTAGTCCCTGATCAGCCATATCCGGTGTCTAATCACTACCTTGTAACTGGCGTACAAACAGAGGACGTCTCGGTGGCATGACACTACATGGTCAAGCACACACATTATATCAATATTATTAAGGACTAAAAACTAGAAGTGGAAGAAGGGAATAGGAGAAATAAAGCATTCAACCTTTTCAAAACATGGGTACATGACATGTATAATTTTTACACAGTGTGTTCCCTTAAGCCTTCACATGAGCATGTACTTTAGAAAAAACTAGTCATGTAACACCCCATACTCATGATGTGTTGTTCTAACACATGGTGTGTACTTGAATCCTCTTCCCCTGCCCGAGTTCTTCTACATGGCTAATCCACATGGTTCTCCTAGAATAAAAACTACACCACATTCTAGTTCCAGACACAACATGTACTAGAAGAACTTCACTGACCGGTGTTTTTAGTTACATGGCTGGTTACACGGCTCACTCTACATGGCGTGTTCCTAGTGGACACAACATGTAGTAGAAGGATTTCACTAACCCATGTTGCTCTCTACATGGCCAAATAAATGGGTTACAATACACAACGTGTTCAATCTTGACACAACCTATATAACATAAGTTTTATCCATCCGCGTTGTTAGTCACATGGGTGGACACATAGTCTATAAAAAACGGCGTGTACAATCGGTACATAGTGTGTTCCCTAAGGATTTTTCCAACCCCGTATCTTTTCCCACACAGTCAGTGACACAGTCAGAGATTACACGGTGTGTACCTACAGGACACAATATGTACTTTAATAAAAACAGTTCCTCCCTAAAAAGAAGGAAACATAGCGTGTATTAATCATTACACACCATGTATTCTGGGTTTTTACGGATAGTAAGCCTCAGAAACTACTCTGGATGCCTAGAAAACACAGAAATAAACATTAAAGTGCCAAATTATGATATGTGAGGGCCCATACTCCCCGCAAATCTGTTCTTGGAATATTATAAATGTCATATAAAATAAAAACAAGGTAATGATCCACAAAATTACAATATGGGAGGGCCCATAACACTTCAAGAACCAATGTTTGGCTTTCATTCAACAAAACCTTTCATAAATTGATACCCTATCAAAAACTTGTATTTTATCAAGTCATATATCACAATTTCAAGCATTTCTAGCACAACATCTATCACAAAATGCAATCGCTAATTCACCCTAAATGACATGGAAAGAATGCATGACATGTGATTTCTAGCAAGTTCCTATACGATGCATGAGATGAAATACCCTCATCTCATCGGGTTGCAACAGAAATATAACCTCAATAACATCAATGATAACATCACAAAATAGGTGAATCTCCCAATGGGGAAACCAAATCAACAAGAAAATTGCAAAACCACAAAAAATTTCAATATACGAGGTAGATTGGATTTTCCCTGTACACGAGTTAGATACTCACAGAAACTGCTTATTACCAAGTACCTATTCCTTCCTATCCATGGATATAGGCTCTAAACGGTTTTTCAAGAAGAAAAGAACCTACTATGTTACCACTTGGTAACGTCTCAGTTCCAAAAGCCACCTAGAGGTGCCCCGTACCCAGTTGGTCACATGGACTCAAGCGTATTTCCCCAAATTCCAGAGGCTACAGACTAGCATCGAAAGCCTTGGGTATGATAGTGGGGAAACTATGTCTTCATTAGTAGAGTAACACAATGAAAGTTAAATAGATATACAATAACAGAAGTAGTAATAACATGAAACAGTAAACAATGGAAGGCTAGAAGTAATAACAACTGAGCACATATATATATGATGCATGATACATATGTCTTGGAAAACATCCAAACAAGTCACTATGCAGGAATACATAAATAAACCACGTAAAAAAAAATAGACAAACTCCAGCAGAATCGCAAGCCTCTTCTTGGTCCCACGCTCTCCAGCTCCTCAGCAGTCAAGTACATGAAGTAGAAGGGTGATTTCCCATATTTAAGCCTACAACAATATAATCTATTTAGGCCCAAAATCATAACCCAAATATGGTGTGAGATGAATCCCAGTAGGAAAACACCCAGAGATCTGTGCCTAACAGTCAGTGAATATATATGGAAAACAATAATCAAAATGAAGCAGTAAATAAGGCAGTACTCAAAAGTAAACAGTCCTCCAGTTTCAAGGCATTCAGTTTCATATATCAATCAAGAAACTAATCACAAGAAGGTAACCCTCTGGGAATTACTCACAACCCAACCCTTATGGTTCTACCAAACCACACAAGAAAACCTCTAGGATGTACACACAGTCTAACCCCATGGTTTAGCTTTAGCATAGACTCTCTGAGGAAGCACTCACCATCAGTTCCCCCTATAGTCTCGTATCGGTAACTAAAAGGCTCTCTGGGGAAGAACTCAATGTACAATTCCCCCTGTGGCCCACATTTAGGAACTATAGACACTCTTATGGAGTTCTTACATACATCCCCCCTATGGTCTCTCAACGTAAAAGTAAACAGACACTCTAGAGAATCCCTCAACGTCCATTCTCCCTATGGTCTACTACACCCGGTTCTCACGACCCTATCTAAGTCAATCGAGCAGAGAGATTTATAGCAGCCAAAGTAAAACTCAAGAAATACTTGGCTAAATAGTCAACAACATATCATAGAATGTCAGATAATAATCACTCTATCCTAATAGTACTAGGCATGGAAAGCAGAGAAGCATCCTAACAGGGAAGGCTAGACCAAATGGTCAAAAACAAGAACACATTCAAAAAACATCCATAACATGGAAATGGTAACCCTAATCACAACAATCCACTTCTATCCAATCAAAAAGGCATTGCAAGCAATAACAGGGCTAAAAACTATAAACACGCAATACCCCGTTCTTGGGTGTTGGTCACTTTTGCACCAAAAATTCAATGAATTTAAACGGAATGGCACAAACCCCCTACCTCAGCATCGTGAGATCGATATAATTGAATATCAGTCCTTGAATCACTTTATAAAGACATATATCTAAAAAACATCTAAAATGTTCAACCGAAGATATCTCACGAGAGAGGAGAAATCAGAAGATGAAACTAAAGAAGAAGAGAGAAATCACCTATGCAATTCCAGCACAACTGACGAAAGTTGAATCCGAGAGGGGATGGCGAGTTATGGGCTCAGTGAAGATCCGCACCGTATGATCGCTCCTGGACAAGACGACTGAATAAGAAGATGGTTCTGTCCATCAGACGCGACCCCAATCTGTTTAATGAAATAAAAATAAAGTGCAAGAAATTTATTTCAAAAGTACATGGTGTGTACTTTCCTTTACTGGGCCTCCTCTAGGCGATCTCCAGGTCACCACACATGGCCTTGTACTCGGCTGTTACTCGACCAGTACATGGTCACCCGTGACAACTGAGTACACAGCGTGTACTCCAGAAATTTCTAGAAACTCATATTTTCCTCAAAAACAACTGGAAAGAAAAAACATACCTAAAAATAAAATCCAGGTTTTTACATAATACATTCTATGTTATGCATTAATGAATCTAATAGCTTCATGAGGTGGTAGTTTGTCGTATACAGGAGCGACGCCATCGTATTTCCACAAAATGGACTGTATGAAGGCATGTGAAATATATTAATTATATAAGCATAAAATAATAATAAATATCCTATATATCATATATAAATTATAAATAAATCATCATTCCCAACCTTTAAAGGTGGTAATGGAAACACCGACAACATCATTTCATGAGACAGTTGTAATAGACTATAATCTGCACTTTCTAATTAAATAATAAAGACACAAAATTTATAAATGTGACCCAATATTTCCCATAAAAAAATTACAACATTAAAAAGAAATAATGGATCACTTACAAACCCAAGGACCTTTTAGGTTTATAATTTTAGAGAATGAGGACAAAATCCTAGAAACTATGGTTAATAAACAACTCGTTTATAAAAAAACACTATCTCCCACTATGTAAAGATTTTATTTTGTCACATTAGGTCATTAACATCATCCATGTAAAATAATTCTATAAAAAACTATTTTAACGTCTTTCCTCTTAACCTGGGGAAAAGAAACAGATGAAAAGGGTGAGAATCGATGCTGAGTAAGGGTAAACATAGAAGATATGTAAACATAACCAGGAATATAATAGTATGAGAACATGATCATGAAAAAAAGATCATATCCTATATATCACAGATTATAATCATGAATCATAGAATAAATATTGGTATTTCATAAGACATTAATCATAAGGAAATAAAGAAAATAATCTATGAAATCATAACAGTGACATAAGACATGAAATTGTGGCATACACATAAAAATATAACATTATGAACATGTATAAATAGTAATGGGTTAACTCATTAAATTAAGGGAATTAAATTAGGCCCTTGAAAAAACATATGGACATAAATACTAGGTCCACGCATAAAATTATGTTCAGGAGAACTGTGTCCACACATATAATTTTGAAAATGAAATCAGGTTCACACATAACATATATACCTCACAAGTTATCCATCATTACCTAATGAATTGAACGTAGATATAGGTCCCACACATATCATAATTAAATCACTATTACGTGTTCCATAAGAACATAAATAATTCATAACCCATGAAAATAAACGAGTTTCATAAAATGCTTCCTCATAGCATAACTCATGGAATAGAAAAAAGTTCATAAGTACCAATCCATAATAAATGAAAACCATTAAAAATAAAGAATAAAAATGGTAAAAAAATTTCATATACTCAATAAAACACAATTAATATGAAATAAAATGGTCTTAGATGTAAAATAATTTTGAGAAACACTTAAAAATAGTTTATGAGGAAAATATCCCTTTTCCTTTGAAAAAATGACATTCCGAACATAAAATATTTTTGAAAACATTTTTCTTTGAAAATATCAATGAAAAATTTTAAATGAATTTTTTAAAAACACTTTAGAACATAAAAAGTTTTTTTTAAAATTATTTTCCTTGAAAATGAGCTAAAGAGATCTTTTACAATCATTTCTTGAGGAAAATAATCTTCAAACATTTCAAAGTGCCCCATACCAATTTGAAACATTTGAATCATAATAACCATGAAATAATTAAAATAAAATAATATTAAAATATCATTAAAATAAATATATTACTTATATATCATTTCAAATGGAAGTATATACACCTTGTAAAAGAATAAAGGTGTATAAAAAACATGTGTCTCAAAGAAGCCAAATTGAGACAAAAACTACCTTACTCATTTAGTAACTTTTAAAAAATAAAACCCCATGAAATAGGGATCATAAAATTGATATTTAAATAATCCTAAATTTAAGTAAAAAATTCATAGAATACAATCATGGGATGTATCTACACCACACAAAAGAAATGAGTGGTGAATAAGGCATGTATGTCACAGAAATAAACAGTGAGATGAAATTCCCTTACTTTAGATCCAATTTAATCCATAAATATCCAAACCTCCTGTATAATATTTTAAATAATGTTATTATCTTATTTTAGAACCATATTTATATTTATGATATCATATATGATCATATTATCACCTGTTTAATAATATTTCATTATTTCTCTTCTTTCGGGTGTTAATTGATGCATGCTTAGTTGTATAAGTCCAAGATATTCATTATGGGATATAGTTATATAATTTATATAATGTTATTAAGGAAATATATATCATATTTTTTCAATATATACATTTATATAATCATTCATGAATGTAAAATAAGGAAAATGAATCTTATCGTGTCGTGGAGACGGTAGTCCATGCGTACACACAAACTATGGTATCATTTCCATAATGGTAAAACTATGAAAGTGAATGGTATATATGTTATTTCCAGAATAAGTATCATGTTATAATAATTATATATTCCTATTAATTCAATAATTTTACCCATCCAAATAAAGTGGTGATGGAAATAGATTACACCACGGCGTGGAGATGATAAGTCGTACGTACGCACGTGTGGTGATTTCGTTTTTCATAGGATGGAGAGAAAGTGGAATATGTTTTTTCCATATTAATAATAAAATCTAATAATATAATTGATACTAGAGTTATTACATTATAATGGAAAGAACATATGAATAGTAAGTGGAAGAAGATTTTTTTTGAAAGAATCGATATAAGAGATTACGTCTTCTCTGATGAGCACCCTCTAGATCTCTTCTTAGGGACCATAGAGATGGTCTTTTGATAATCCAAAACCTATATAATGTGTCTAGGGAATATTAAAATAGAAATTTGGAGATTTTTGTTTATATTAAACGCTGAAATGGATGTTAATAAGTTATGGATGAGGTTACCTTTTATAATTGATGTAATGTGAAATTTTCAAAATTCCCAAAATATTAATTTATAAAAAATTTTATTTATATATAAATACCACAAAAATTACATGGATTCAAATATTAGAATATATAATGTTGTAATCTGATCAAATAATAAAATTGAGACACATTTGAGTTTTATTTTAAACCTTTTTATTTTGATTAGCCCTTAGTAAATATATTTTAGTTTTAATTGTGATTATAAATATTTAAATATTAAATGGTTATAATTTTTTACTTTTATGGTATAAATTATCCTTAAATGGAAAATTTATGATATTTCAGACCATTTAAAAATAATTTTTCAATATTTAATTACTTTTATTATTTTTAGATAATTTAATAATATATTAATTTCATAAAATATCATTAGTGTAAATTTTGACACAATTCATTACTTTGACTTTTAATAAAATCCAAATAGAAAGGTAACTATGAGAAACTTTATTTAATAAACTCATATAATTTCATAGTAGCCTCTAAAATTATTAGAGAACCATAATTATTTCATATTATATATTTTTTATAATTTTTAATAACATCTATATGATATTTACATTAACAAAATAATTACTACATCAACATTGTATAATTATTTAATATACTTATTTTCTCATTAAAAATTAAAAATAAAATACCATGATGAAGATAAATTTTATATATTATAGAATATTATTTATATTCTAATATATGTTTTGTTTAACCATATATTTATAATGATATAAAATTACAAATATGAAAGTGACAACTTTTACTCTACTTTAAATAAAATATTATAAATGTAATAATTCTTTCCATATGATTCCTATAACATGAAACATGGATTATTATGGTGGATATATACTAATCCAATAATATTTGGTCATTTTATTGTTTGTATTTTAATGGTAATTATCATTTTAATGAAAAATATTTTATTGATTTTTCATCAATTAAATAATTTCTACATCATCAATGTATACGCCTTTAAGGTAAATATTTATTTTATAAAAATTATAAATAAATTACCATTATGTAGTTAATTATTTTATCCTTCTAAATAATATTTATTTTGGAAGAAATCTTCTGGTTAACTCTATATTAAAATTGTTATTCTTATAGGTATTGTGAGTGTGACATTTTTTCACTTTATTTGGGTTTATTAATATCTATGTCATTTTCATGGAAAACTGGCCATTAAAAGACTGAATTTAGAACTTAAGTTGTTAAGGGTATAAATTTATTGACCTAATAAAATTTATTCACATGTTAGGGCCATGTTATAGTCTTTATAATTTTATATTTAACCTAAATTACCTAATTTACCCTTTATCGTGGTAACAAGATTAATCATAGTTACTATTCATATTGAAAAAAATAAAAAGGAATTATTTGAAATTTTTTGATATTATGAATCTAAATTTTTCATCAAATTTCAAAAATAAAAAAATATAAGTTTCATAATTAAATTTAAAATAAGATCGGTAAAATTCCATGACAAATAGTTTTTTCTGAAAAAACGACCCTTTAAAACATAAAATAATTTTATAAAAAAATCATGTATAAAATACCAAATTCAAAAACCATAATTGTATTATTTAAAAAAATGAACTAATTATAATTTAAAACGAATCCAAAACATAATTTTACCTTTTAAATACCTCAAATGAAAATAATGGTTTTAATAAAAATCTATATTTCACTATTTGTTAAAAGTTGAAACTTATTAGAAAAATATCAAAAATTCATCCAAAGTAAATTTTTATATCCTTACTCCAAATAAGAATTTTATTTTTTTCAAAAATAATATAAAAAGTTGTTAAAAACTATATTTAAAATGGGTGCGCCATCAAAAGGTAACATAACTATATATTTTTTTGAAAATACTTATTTTATCCGTAAAAATATCTTGGTGTAGTGTAAAACACAATACATCAAAGAAATTAAAAATATATCTCATTAAAAGCTGGGGATGTTACATTGTACCCCCTTAAAATGAATTTTTCCATCAAAATTCATCTGGATTACCAAAGTTTTAATAAATGAAAGTTTCTTTCATAGAAAACCACATCGTAAAAATGTATTCAAAACATAATTTTAAAAGGGAAAGTTTGAAACATAATGATTAATGAAAGTAACCCATAACTAGGGTTCCACATAAAAACATGGAAATGGAAAATAAATTTATCCATCAAGTTCTGATGGAGAGTGATAGTTAACATGGTTATAGAAAGGTAACAATCACAAAACCATACATTTTTGGGTGGGTGGGGGGGGGGGGGGTTAAATGGTATTTGATTTTGTAGTAAGAAAATTAATGAAAATGTTTTTTAATATCATTTTAATATTGTCTATTAATTATATTACTACCTAGACTAATATCATAAGGAAATATAGTTACTTGACAAGTAGTGTTTCATCGTTTAATCAATTTCCACCATAAACTGATATTTTTCTTCAGAAAAATAGTATTGAAGATGAATTTTTTAGACTTGAAGCACTAGAATAAACTTATATAGAATCACATAATACACAAAAGATTATCTATATATTTATACTGTATTTAGACATTAACAAATGCCAAAATGGTTAGTAAAAGAGAGGATAATTCTGAAAAATAATAAACATTATATGATAAAAAACTAATTCAATCTCCAAAATTAAATAGTAATACCAAAAGTTCAACAAATACCATACAAAAAATATCTACCCTTAAAAAAATGCTCCAAAATTTCATGACTATTATTGAATCACAAAATTTATAATAATTTGATCACATAGTCTTTCATGATAAATTTTAACATTTATCTCCAAATAAAAACAATTACTCTTGAAGTCTCATACCAAAAAAGTAATTTCCCAAATCCGAAATTCTCTATGTTAGGTTAATAATTTACATAAAAAACCAAATCACCCTAAATCCACAATAAAATCGTATATTATATGAAAATATTATTCGACCATTACTTTTCAAAGAAAATCCCATAGTGTTACATTTACCATAATCTTATAGGATTTCTAATATAGTGAATGTCTTTCGAAATAAAATGCATCTCTTAATTCCCAAATCATTTTTCCAATATGATAAAAATTTGGTTCCCAAAATCAACTTATTATTATTCCATAAAATCATTTAAATAAAAATAAAAATACATAATAACCCGAGATTTCATGTAGGGAAGTGTTAGGTGATGCACCCTTGTTGCCCTTTGGGTGTGGGTTCGATTCCTATGGCCTTACCAGATGCGAAGGGTGGTCACCTAACCTGTGGGTTTTCCTTTTTATAAAACTATATAATTCTTATAACATCATAAAAATATGACAAATTAATTAAAAATAACCATAACATGAATTAAACTTAAATGTTGGATCATACCTTTCATTTTTCATCCAAAAAATACAACTCTTAATTAACACAAAAATATTTTCTCCAAAATACCGTTAGTCACATTAAAATTTCATAACCTAAAGCCTCAAAAGGGGGTTATAAGACACTTAACATATGTTAAATCATAAAATTATAATCCCATGATGTTATTAATAATTCTTAATAAAACATCATAATATCCAAAGTTTTCTAAACCCTGCTCTGATACCAAATGTTATAGATTAGAATCCGTACTTTCAAATTCTGTAATAAAGAAATAAATTTTATAAATGTGACCCAATTTTTCCATAAAAATTTACAACATAAAAATGAAATAATGGATCACTTATATACCCAAGTACCATTTAGGTTTAGAGTTTTAGATAATTAAGACAAACTCTTAGAAACTTTGGTTCATAAACGACTGGTTAATAAATAAAAACACAATATATCCCACTATATCAAACTTTTATTATCTCAAATTAGTTAATTAACATAATATATATGACATAATTATATAAAAAACACATTTAATGTCTTTCCTCATAAATTGGGGAAAATAAACATATGAAAAGGTTGAGAATAAATGCCCAATAAGGGTAAACATTGGATATATGTAAACATAATCATGAGAATAATAGTATAATAACATGATTATGAACATATAATACCATACCCTACATATCAATGATAATAAACATGAATCATTTCATAAATATTATAATTTCATAAGAGATTAATCATAAGGAAATAAGGAACATAATCCATGAAAGCATAAAATTGACATAAGGTATGAAATTGTGGCATACACATAAATATATAAAATAGTGAACATGTATAAATAGTAATAGGTTTACTCCTTAAATTAAAGACATTAAATCAAGACCTTTCATAAACATATGGACATGAAAACTAGGTCCCCACATAAAGTTATGGACCTGAAAACTAGATCCACTCGTAGAATTGTGAACATGTAATCAGGTTCACGAAAAACATATATACCTCATAAGTTATCCATCATTACCGAATTAATTGGAGGGAGATATAGGTACCACACATCTCATAATGAAATAATTTTTACATGTTTCACAAGAACATAAATCTTTCATAACCCATTAAAATTAATGGGATTCATAAAATACCTTATCATAGCATAACTCGTGAAAAAGAAACAAAATTATTAAGTACCAATCCATATTAATATAAACCATTTAAATATAGAATAATAATGTTAAAATTTGATTGTATCCCCAATAAAACATATGTCACATCAAATAACATGGTCTTAGATGGAAAAAATTTGAGAGAACTCTTGAAAACAGCTCTTGAGGAAAATATCCCTTTTTCATTGAAAAACGCTTTTCCGAACTGATTTTTTAAAAACAATTTCTTTCAAAATATATTTAAAAACGTATAAATTATTATTTTTTAAATAATTTAGAACATAAAAATTTATTTAAAATAAATTTCCTTGAAAATGAACTAAAGATATATTTTAAAAACATTTCCTGAGAAAAATAATCTTCATGCATTTTAAAATGTCCCATACCACTTTGAAATATTTGAATCATAATACACATGAAATAATAAAAATTAATGAAGATTAAAATATAACTAAATGAAATATATTCATTATATAACATGTCAAATGGCAGTATATACACCTCATAGAAGAACATATGTCCTTAAAAAACATGTGTCTCAAAGAAGGAAAATTGAGACAAAAACTACCTTACTCATTTGGTAACTTTTGAACCATAAAACCCCATGAAATTGATATAATAAAATAGATATGTAAATATCCATAAATTAGATTACACAATTCATATAATACATTCATGGGAAGAATTTACACCACACAAAAGAAATGAGTGGTCAATAAGGGTTGTATCTCACAGAAATAAAAGGTGAGATGAAATTCCCTTACCTTAGATCTAATTACCTTAGTAAATATCCTAAAATCATATATAATTTTTCAAATAATGTAATTAAATTATTATAGTTCCATATTTATATTTATGATATCATATATGATCATATTATAACCCGTTTAATAATATTTCGTTATTTCTCTTCTTTCGGGGTGTTAATTGATGCATGTCTAGTCGTATAAGTCCCAATTATTCATTATGGGATATAGTTATATCATTTACAGAATGATATTGAGGTAATATATATATATATATATCATATTTATTCCTTATATATATTTTTATAATCATTCATGAATGGTGAATAAAGAAAATGAATCTCATCGCGTTGTGGAGACAGTAGTCCGTATGTACGCAAAAACGATGATATCATTTCCAGAATAGTAAAATTATGGATGTTAATGGTATATATATTGTCTATAGAATCAATATAATTTTATAATAATTATATATTTCTATTTATTCCATCATTATACCTATCCAAATAAAATGGTGATGAGAAATAGATTACACCACGACGTGGAGATGGTAAGCCGTACATACACACGCGTAGTGATTTCATTTTTCATTTGATGGATAGAAAGTGGAATATAGTTGTTCCATAATCATAATAACATATAATAGTATAGGTTATACTATATTTGTTACATTATAATGTAAAAAAATTGAAGATTAAGTATAATAAGAAATAAGTTTGAGTGAATCGATAAAAGAGATTGCCTCTTCTTTGACGAGCACCCTCTAGATCTCCTCTTAGGGACCCCAGAGTTGGTCTTTTGAGAAGAAAAACACCTCTTGAATGCGTCTAGGTATTATTATAAAGGAAATTGTTAGAGATTTTTTGATCTTAAAGGTTCAAAGGAATGTGACTAAGTGAGGGGGACATGCCCTTTTATAATTGATATAAGGGGCACTTCTGGAAATTCTAAAAAGATTAATTTATGAAAAATTACTAATATATAAATACCAATAAAAGTACCTGGATTAAAATATTAGATGAGATAATATTTTAATATCATCAACCAATAAAATTTAGATAGGTTTTGGTTTTATTTTAATCCTTATCATTTTGTTTAAACAACAATAAATCTATTTTCATTTTAATAGTGATTTTAACTCTTTATATATTAAATGGTTATAATTATTTACTTATATGGTGTAAATTTTACTTAAATGGAAATATTATGATATTTTATACCACATAAAAATAAATTTATTTTTTATAATTTTTTTATTTTCAAATAATTTAATAATATATTTTTTTCATCAAATACCATTAGTGTTAATTTTGAAACTATTCATTACATTTACTTTTAATAAATTCAAAGTAGAAAGATAAAATTGAACCAAATTATTTAATAAACTCCTAAAATGTAGTATTCACCTAGAAAATTCTTTTAGAAACATACTTATCTCAATTTTTTTAAAATTATAATAACATTTATATAATATTCTTATTAATAAATTAATTACTACATCAACGTTGCATAATTATTTAATATACTTATTTACTCACTAAAAATAAAAAATAAAATATCATAATGAATATAAATTTTCTATATTCTATAAGAGTATTTATAGTTGAATATATATTTTGTTTAACCATATATTTAAAATGATGTAGAATTAAAAATATGAAAGTGAAAACTTTGACTCTACTTAAAATAAAATATTATAAATGTCATAATTATTTCCATGATCCTACAATAAATCGATCCATGGATGATAATTGTGGATATATAATGAAACAATAAGACTTATTCAAGTGTTTTTGTCTTTTAATGGTTATTTTAATTTTAATAAAAATTATTTTATTGATTTTTCATCAATTAAATAATTTCTACATTATCAATGTATATGCCTTCAAGGTAATTATTTATTTACTAAAAATTATAAATAAATTATCATTATATAGGTAATTATTTTATATTTTAGAGACTATTTATGTTCAAAGATATCTCCAATTCAACACTATATTAAAATTATTATAATTATAAGAAATGTGACTGTGACATTTGGTCACTTTCTTTGGTTTTATTAATAACTATGTAATTTTCAATGAAGATTGTCCATTAAATGACTAAATTTAGATCCTAAGTTGTTAAGGGTCTAAATTTATTCATAAAATATAATTTTGGAACTTTTTAGGGTCATTTTATAATCTATATAATTTTAAATTTAACTTAAATCACCTAATTACCCTTTACTGTGGTAACAAAATTTACAATGGTTACTATTCATATTGGTAAACAATAAAAGCGACCTAAATACGAATTTTGGACATTATAAATCTAAATTTTAAATCAATTGTTAAAAATTCAAAACATATAATTTTCAAAATTAAATTTAAAATAAAAATTCTAAAATTTCATGGAAAACAGTTTTTCAGAAAAATGACCCTTCAGAACATAAAATGTTTTTATAATAAAATCAGGCATGAAATGAAAAATTGGAAAACCATAATAGGATTGTTAAAAAAAATGGATTATTTTTAATTTAAAACTAATCCAAAACATATTTTTACCTTGTAAATTCCATAAAATAAAATACCGTTTTTAATAAAAATTGGTATTTTACTGTTCATCAAAACATTAAACATATCAGAAAAATATAAAAATTCATCCAAATTAATTTTTTATACCCCACTTCCAAATAAGAAGTTTATTTTTTAAAATAAAATATAATAATTTGTGAAAAACTAGATTTAAAGTGGGTGTTCCATCTAAAGGTGACAAAACAATGTTTTTTTAAAAATTACTTCTTATATATATACCTCAATTTGTTCTTTTATCATGTCAAAAATACATATATGATGAATTTTAAACATTAGATTGAATATATTAAAAATATATTTAATTAATAAATTATACAAATAGTGATTTTATTATTTTATAAACTCTCTTAAACTCACTCTTTCATGAAATGAATTCTATCAAAACAACTTGAAATTATGGGTAAAAGAAGCCAAGAATAGTGTTGCATATACTACAAGCTAATCAGGTGTTTTGTATTGTGAAATCTTATCTTAGTGTAGTATACAACACAAGACATCAATGAAATTAAAAATATATTTCATAAAAATCTTGGGGTGTTATGTCGGTAGTCTGCTGTTGACACACACGATGATTTCATAACCCATTTGACGGAAGTTTGTGCATTTTTAAGTATTTTCCTTAAAATAAAAATATCTCAGTATATATAATATACTGAGGTTTTTATATAATCATGGTATAGTAATAATGGAAGGAGTTTTAGGAGGAAATAAAATAAAATCACATTTAGAAGAACATTACCTATTCTTCAGGTATCCTCCTTAGGCTTGCGCTAAAACATTAAAATGTTTTATTTTTACCAAAAATAATGATTCTAGGATAAGGGGAGGGAAGTTAGGTAGTGATTTGGGTAGGTCTTGGCTTATAAAAAGTTGAAAGGTGTGAAGAGAGGAGGAGAGGGGGTTAATTTTTATAAGTGGGGCGAGTAGAAAACTTTTAAAATTTCAAAAGAGTGAATTCTAACGAAATTATTCCATGTCACATGGCTCTAATAATGCACCAAAATCAACCATATAAGGGATATGTTAGTAATATGGCCATCCAATGGGTGATGTACAAGCTTGTAGTCCATTTTAGATTCTTTCACTTATTTATTTGGTCTAAAATTAAGTTGGCCTTATTAGAAATTATATATTATTATGATTAAAAATATGTAATAAATATTTACAAATTCAATCCACATAAGTGGAAACAATTAATTTAAAATTAATCCCAGAGACAGGACGAGAAAGTAGGTTTTAAAGTTGAAATGTTCAAAAGTTTAGATAGTTTTTATGTCTAACATTAATATAATTTTTTTTCTAATGAACTACATTGGATTAATCGATATATAATTGATATTACGTTACTTAAAATATCTAAAATATTATTTTAAATTATAAATTATTTTGTTGAAAAGTCAGTTTTCAAATAAATTTTAGTATTTTTCTACTATTTAGTAAAAATAAAACTTCTCTGAAAAATAAAGAAAAATCACCTAGATATAATTTTAACATTACTCTTTTAAAAAAAAATTTTGTTTTTTTCAAATAAAATTTATAAGTGTCAAAATTTAGTTTTAAAAAAACGGTGCCATTAGAAGGAAAAAAATGACTTCAGAAAATTTATACTTCTTATGAATAAAATTAGATTTGTTATTATATTTTACCTATCAAATATATTGGATGAATTTATAAAAATTTTATTCAATCTATAATATATATAAATTTTATTAGGACCATCCAATAATAGTAGTTTATTTAATTTATTAAGATAAAATTAATTTGGCGTATAATAATATGTTTTTATAAAAACATTTCCTTTATATTCTATTGGATTTTATTTTTATTTATAATTAATTAGTAACCAATGAATTCAACCATATATTTTCAAAAATTATTTAATCTTATTCCTATCCATAAATTTAAATTCATTTAGATAATTGTCATTTTAAAGGATAATATTAATAGTATTCGGTAAAACTCATCCTTGCGTGTAACTCAAGCTACTAAAGAAAGTCATTGTTGCATGTAATGAAAGCTAAATCAGTGTCGCATGAATTGAAAGCTATACTAAATATCTAATTTATTTTAAATAGTTAATATGTTGTAAAGTATTTCAATATTATATTCCATTCAATGATTGGTGTTGCATATCACACATGCTATTGAATAAAATATTATTATTTTAGAATTTCGGAGAGCTACATACATAATTGAAATTAGTAATTAATTCAATATAACTTTATTATAAATTGAAATTAGTTATATGTAATTAGGAATTAATTAATTAAAATTATAAATTAATTATTTATAATTAGTACTTTATTAATTATAAAAATTAATTATTTTATTAAGTAATTAATTGTAATTAGTAATTAAATAACAACAATTATTAATTACATTATTGCAATTAGTAATTAATTAAGTGTTACCTAATTGTAATTAGTAACTAATTAACTTTAATTAGTTAATAATTTAATGTAATTATCAAATAATTATTTTTAATTAATACATTATATATAGTAATTAGTAATTAATTAATTAATTAATTGTAATTAGTAATTTTGTAACTATAATTAGTAATTACATAACTGGAAATAGTAAATTTTATATCAAAATTAAATATAGTAAAGGACCAATCATCCATGCCATTCAACTCACTACACGTTGACCCGGTTATATAGATAGATAAATATTTTTTATAGAGAGAAAAGTTAGGGTTCCAAGAAATATAGGGGAGTGGGAGCTATGATGGACAAAATTAATGGATCCTGAGGGAATCCCCTATAAAAAAATTAATACCTTTCAGGGGGAATGATCCTGTAGAGACCCGAAGCTTGACGTACATGGACATTACATTACATTTGCGGAATACTTAGTACATAACAAAAACACACACTAAAGGATCGTAATAGTTTAGTGTCTTTGGAAACTCAGAACGTAATCTTCTAATCGTGGTGAAAGTTTTTCAATATCTCCCATAAAGGTCATCCCTTTTTTCTACCTAAAACCTTTCTTTATATCCTGGGGAAAAGAAAACATAAAAGGGTGAGCTCAAATGCTCAGTAAGGGTAAACAAAAGAAAAATCAATCACATCATATACATAGCTTTTGGAAATATTAACCTGCAAAAGAGCTCATAATATCATAACATGGGATATATCATAGAAGTGAAATGTAATCCAAATAATCATAACGTAAAACATGAAACTTTGTGGCATACACACATAATCATAGAAAATCATTTCTTGTTAGTCAGGACTCATTGCCAAGACTATCTTAGTGGACAAAGTCCCTTTCTGAATCGAGTAACCCTCGTTTCAGTCCTGTTTCACTGAACCGGTATAACCTACCATTTCAGCCATGTCTATCTCATGAGATATAAAATCTTTACCCAATGCATTGGAGGGAGATATAGGTCCCACCCATCTTATAATGAATCCTTTCTTATGTGTGCCACATAATCATAAAACATACATTATCGCATAACACATGTAACAAAAATGGGATTCTTGAAACATCATGACATCATAAATCAATTCATTTAAGATAAAGGAATTCATAAACATAATTCCATCACAACATAGTCAAATCAATGTAAAAATATGGATAGAAACGGAACCCTTTATTATCTTAGATGGAAAATAATTTTGATAAAACACTTGAATTGAATTCATGAGGAAAATATCCTTTCTTCTTCAAAATCAATTTCTTTTCACAAAACATCATGCAATTTTAAAAGAAAGAGATTTTATTGAAAATAGTCATGAAATCTTTTAGAGGAAGCTTCATGAAAATAAGGATTTATAAAACCGTAAAAATCCGTTCATGCCGTTTAAGTTAAAAAAAAAACCTTCTTCGTACTTTTGTCGGAAAAGTCAAAAAGTACCTCGTATGAAAAAGCGACAAAAGATTCCTTTCATATTCTTTACTAAAAACTCACCGAAGAGTAAAATTGGATTTAAACTATTATAAGTGGATGGAAACAATATTACATATTGAAGGAACATGGATGTGGATGATAAAATACACCCCAGTAAATACTTACGAATAAACAATCTCGGATAAAAATGAGATTGTGATATTTCCCTTACCTTAGGTCCAATTTGCTTCGTATGTGTCCGAACCTCCTGTATAATGATTTAAATAATGTCATTGACTTATTACAGAATCATATTCATTGTTATGATATCATATATGGTCCACTTATGACATTATATTACCCGTTCTTTTGTAAATTCCATGTTAAAGAAGTGTTTTGGGTAAAATCGTTTTATTTATCGTAGGTGTTTTGACTAGTTGTTCTTGACATCATTATTACTTATATCATGATTTACTCACTTCCAGAATATAAAATATGATTTATATATCATATATATTCAGTATATATATATATACAATAGGTAGATAAATAAAATGAAAAACACCGTTCATGGAGACGGTAGTCCGTACGTACACATGAACGCTGTTTTCCTTTCCTTATTGTCTTGAAATGGAAGTAAGTAGATGACATACATATGTATATATATACATAAATCCAGTATCTTTATAATTTCATATATTTCATTATTATTTCTTATATATACATTATAATCATTCTTAAATGGTTAACATGGAGAATGAATCTCATCGCGTCGTGGAGACGGTAGTCCGTACGTACGCACGAGCGATGATATCATTTCTATAAATATTGAATTGAATTGGAGTGGATTATACAATATATCAGAATCAATATGATGTTTTAATAACTATGTATAGTTATTCTTTACACCATTATACCCATCCTTGTAAGGTGATGGTGGAAAATAGATTACACCACGACGTCGAGACGGTATTCCGTACGTACGCACGCGCAGTGATTTCTTTTTCCGCAGGATGGATAGATTGTGAAATAGGGTTGTTTCATACTTATAATAACATATCAGTATATGAGTAATACTGATGTTATTACTTCATAATGAAACAACCTAAGAAGAAGAAGTGGAAGAAGAAATAAAGATGAAAGAATTGGTAACGGTAATTACCTCTTCTTTGAAGCGCCTCTTTGAGACCTCCTCTTAGGGCACTAAAATTGGTCTTTGAGGAAGACCAGAACCTCTAGGATGTTTCTAGGAAAGTGGATAAGGGAAAATGGCAGGGGTTTGCCGATCTTGAGTGCTCAAATTGGTGTGAGGAGGAGGGGGAGGAGGTGCCCTTTTATAAGGGAGGAGAGTGGCACCTTAGGAATATCTCAAAATATTATTTTATATTAAAGTCAAAATCGGTTTATAATGGCTCCAAAGGGTCTTATTTTGAAGATAAGGTGGGGATGGGCCGAAATCCTATCAACCAATAGGATTTAGACAAGTTTAGGGTATTATTTTAACCTTATCAATTAGATTTAACTCTAAGTTAAATAATTTAACTTTTACCATGTCTTTTTGTTTTCTTTCACTATATGGTTAATAAACTTACTATAACATGCCAAAGGAACCCCAAATTGTTTATTATTAAAATATATATCCTTATCTAAGTCATTTGGCCGAACCTTAGATTTTTAGGAATACAATAACAATTAATAATATAATATTTGATTTAAAAACTATTTTGTGTCAATTTTGACACTATTTGATATATGATTTTTGTTAAAGTCATAACAGAATTAAATTTTCGAAACAAGTTGATTAAATCAACATTAATATATCATAGTAACCTAGAAAATTAGTGGAATTCATAAAAAAGCTCAAATTACATTTATTTTGGTGTTTATAACATCAATTATGTCAATATTTCATTAATAAGATAATTACTGCATCATCGTTGTGTCATAAATAAATTAAATTATTTTATGTCTAAAAATTACAAATAAAATATCATCATGTAGGAAATCTTTTTATATTTCTAATGAATATTTAAAATCTAATTTATCTTATGTATAACCCCATATTAAAAATGATTTACTTATTAAACTTTGATTTTAACTATTTTAACCTTTCTTTAAATTAATTAATAATAAATGTCCTAATCTAATCCAAGTGGGCCTAAATGGTCATATTTTATTCCTAAGTTTGTTTTTGGTCGAATTAAACTTGTACAATAGAATTAGGACATGTGTTAGGGTAATAGTAATATCATATTTACCCTTAGTTACCCTATTTACTATTAACCGCGGTAAAAAAAGTAAAAAGTTACTATTCACCAAAAATTATTTTCATCTCATTGAAACACATTTTACTTACTGACATCAACCGTGTCTCTCGGATTTTTGAAATTCCATTCACAGAAGCGGTAAAATTATGTTTTATGAAAAATTCAGTTTTTTTTAACTACCACTTAGTAGTTTCACTATTCATCAAAAATTGATGTTTTTCAGAACAATGCCAAAATTTCATCCCAAGCTATATTTCATATTCTGAATTCAAAAATGAAGTCTATTTTACCAAATTCATAACATAAAAGTTTCATTAATTAATTTTATAATTAAATCCCGCTATTAAAACTAATAGCGTGTTTTTAAGAAACAATATATATCAAAAGATTGACACTTGATTATGTCTGGTTTAAATGTGAAATTAAAACCAATGAGCAACATTGTATTAAATTGTAAAAATATATTCTAAATATACTTTAAAACCACTCAAATTAATAATTTATCACTATTAATTATTTCGATTAAAAAAGTTGTTTTTAATTATAATTTAGTAATTTTTCACTATTCATCAGAATATGAAAGTTATCCGAAAAGTACCAAAATTTCACCTTAGGCTAAATTCGATATTCCGAATCCAAGAATGAAGTTAATTTTGAAAAATAAGATTTACAGAATTTTAAAAAGTGGTTATTACTATTCATAATGGCTAGTTTTAATAATATTTTAATAGCACATCGTTGTTTAGTGAAACTCGGTATTGCGTATTACACACGCTATCGAGGAAGGTCACGATTACGTGTAATGCAAGGCAAGACAAGGATGCGTGTTGTGCAAGCTCCTTTTAGTGTAGCGTACAACACAAGACATTAATAAAATTAAAAAGAATATTTCTTTATAAAATCTTGGGCTGTTACATTCTACCCCCCTTAAAATGAATTTCGCCCTCGAAATTCGTCGGGGTTATAAATGGTTTACTATTCGAAAGTTTCTTTAATAGAAACCCACATCGTAAAAAGGAATATCAAAACCAATCTTTAAAAACAAAAGTATGAAACGTAACGGTTACCCAAATAAACTAATCATTGGGTTTCCACATAGTTGAAAATATGGATATGGAAGAGAAATCTAACCATCATGTTCTGATGGAGAGTGGTAGAGAACATGGCTATGGAAAAGCCAGTAATCACAAATCCATAGATTTGTGATGATATAAGGTACCATCTGATTCATCAGATATAAGATCACTAGGACAACATTTTTGGTTTTCAATATCATTTCCCCTAAAGTTGAAAATTTGAATTAGAATAAATACTTACTTTATTTTTGGTACAATCTCACTGTTGTTCGTGCTTTAAACAATTTCCACTTCATCTCTTAAATAAATGAAGTTGAATTTGTTATTCGTGAAGTGTTAGCAGATCATGTGATAGAATGACAGGTCATTCCATCTGTCTCAAACAAAAGGTTAGCAAAACTTATATACATAAGTCGATCTATAGTGAGATTAATCATATATGGTTCCTAAAATGGACTTATACTTCATATATCATACTGATTAATATAATAAAACTAGTTTCTAATAAACAGGGACTTCTTGTAGGCCAGTGGTAGGCGATAAAGGCCAGTCGCACTTTGGTTGTGGGTTCGATTCCCACAGCCTTGTCCGAAGCGATGGGCTGTCGCCCGTCCTGCAGGTTGTCCTTTTTCCAAAACTATATAACATCCCATCAATAATATCGAAAAAACAAACAATACTAACTTATGTCCAACATAATCCATTCCAATCTTTTAGGCTTATCCATAATACTGCAGTCGACTCTCATAATATAGTGAAAACAATTACCAGAGATTTAATATCATCGTTGATCCCCATATATCATAAGATATGTTTTGTTGGTCACATTCCAAACATTCAAAGTCCTTAATCATGTATACTCTTGAATACCCATTGAACCTTAGTGAAAACATGAATGCAGTTAAAAGTTAACACTTTACACATACCAAAATCCTCAAAATTATTTATACTCAAACCATGATATCACTTAGTCCTTATATCAATCATGAGCTCATGAATACAATCAAACATCTCATTATCTTCTTATCCTTTCATTATGCACTTATCATCTACTTTCCAAAATATTTGAATCACTTTTCATAGTTATTGGTACCTTAAAATTATTGAAAACCACAATAGACCAATACTTAAATATTTCAATACACCATAAAAGTACCTCAACAACATTATTCTTGAATACCAAAACACTTCAGTCCATCCACATCAATGATTATCCTGGAATAAGTCCTTCCTTGATTTAGAAGTAACTTTTTAGGTCAGGGCATTGAGTTGGGTAATGCCCATGTTCTCCACAAATAAGACATTGAACTTCATAACAGTCTGTCACTCTATGACCCTTTTCTCCACACAGATAACATCGGTCCCTCCATTTGAGGTATTCCTCAAGGTTCTTCTTCCCTTCTTTAGAAATCTCAATCTTCCTTTCTTTATGCTCCTCAACATGAGAACATGCATAATAGTCTATCTTCCTCTTCTTTGAAGAATTAGGCATACCACTAAATTTCACCTTGTTAATCATATATCGCGATGATTGATTCGGCATAATCACAACATCTTTCTCTCTAGGCATTACACAATTTTGTTGCTCATAGTCACCAATTTGTCCATTGGATTCAATGTTAACTGAATTCCTTTTGGTTCCCTCCATTAACTAAAACACAAAAATAATTTTGTGAGAATCAAAAATCATGCTAGAGAAAACAACATAGTAAAGGGAAAGTATCCTCAATACCTAACTTCTTAGGTTTAATCTAATATCATTACCATAGTTCTAGGAATATATCCTATACGTATACTTATCCTTAGGGACATCCCTAGACATACCTTAGAAATATCTCTAGGAATCTCACTAACGTTTTCGCATCCTAGTTTCCAAAGGTTGACTAAACCTTTCCTTTGATACCAACTGTAGAGACCCGAAGCTTGACGTACATGGACATTACATTACATTTGCGGAATACTTAGTACATAACAAAAACACACACTAAAGGATCGTAATAGTTTAGTGTCTTTGGAAACTCGGAACGTAATCTTCTAATCGTGGTGAAAGTTCTTCAATATCTCCCATAAAGGTCATCCCTTTTTTCTACCTAAAACATTTCTTTATATCCCGGGGAAAAGAAAACATAAAAGGGTGAGCTCAAATGCTCAGTAAGGGTAAACAAAAGAAAAATCAATCACATCATATACATAGCTTTTGGAAATCTTAACCTGCAAAAGAGCTCATAATATCATAACATGGGATATATCATAGAAGTGAAATGTAATCCAAATAATCATAACGTAAAACATGAAACTTTGTGGCATACACACATAATCATAGAAAATCATTTCTTGTTAGTCAGGACTCATTGCCAAGACTATCTTAGTGGACAAAGTCCCTTTCTGAATCGAGTAACCCTCGT
Source organism: Viscum album (assembly GCA_963277665.1). Classification (NCBI taxonomy): domain Eukaryota; kingdom Viridiplantae; phylum Streptophyta; class Magnoliopsida; order Santalales; family Viscaceae; genus Viscum; species Viscum album. The sequence goes on along the minus strand of OY728127.1, from coordinate 971,611,000 downwards.
TTCAGTCCTGTTTCACTGAACCGGTATAACCTACCATTTCAGCCATGTCTATCTCATGAGATATAAAATCTTTACCCAATGCATTGGAGGGAGATATAGGTCCCACCCATCTTATAATGAATCCTTTCTTATGTGTGCCACATAATCATAAAACATACATCATCGCATAACACATGTAACAAAAATGGGATTCTTGAAACATCATGACATCATAAATCAATTCATTTAAGATAAAGGAATTCATAAACATAATTCCATCACAACATAGTCAAATCAATGTAAAAATATGGATAGAAACAGAACCCTTTATTATCTTAGATGGAAAATAATTTTGATAAAACACTTGAATTGAATTCATGAGGAAAATATCCTTTCTTCTTCAAAATCAATTTCTTTTCACAAAACATCATGCAATTTTAAAAGAAAGAGATTTTATTGAAAATAGTCATGAAATCTTTTAGAGGAATCTTCATGAAAATAAGGATTTATAAAACCGTAAAAATCCGTTCATGCCGTTTAAGTTAAAAAAAAACCTTCTTCGTACTTTTGTCGGAAAGGTCAAAAAGTACCTCGTATGAAAAAGCGACAAAAGATTCCTTTCATATTCTTTACTAAAAACTCACCGAAGAGTAAAATTGGATTTAAACTATTATAAGTGGATGGAAACAATATTACATATTGAAGGAACATGGATGTGGATGATAAAATACACCCCAGTAAATACTTACAAATAAACAATCTCGGATAAAAATGAGATTGTGATATTTCCCTTACCTTAGGTCCAATTTGCTTCGTATGTGTCCGAACCTCCTGTATAATGATTTAAATAATGTCATTGACTTATTACAGAATCATATTCATTGTTATGATATCATATACGGTCCACTTATGACATTATATTACCCGTTCTTTTGTAAATTCCATGTTAAAGAAGTGTTTTGGGTAAAATCGTTTTATTTATCGTAGGTGTTTTGACTAGTTGTTCTTGACATCATTATTACTTATATCATGATTTACTCACTTCCAGAATATAAAATATGATTTATATATCATATATATTCAGTATATATATATATACAATAGGTAGATAAATAAAATGAAAAACACCGTTCATGGAGACGGTAGTCCGTACGTACGCATGAACGCTGTTTTCCTTTCCTTATTGTCTTGAAATGGAAGTAAGTAGATGACATACATATGTATATATATACATAAATCCAGTATCTTTATAATGTCATATATTTCATTATTATTTCTTATATATACATTATAATCATTCTTAAATGGTTAACATGGAGAATGAATCTCATCGCGTCGTGGAGACGGTAGTCCGTACGTACGCACGAGCGATGATATCATTTCTATAAATATTGAATTGAATTGGAGTGGATTATACAATATATCAGAATCAATATGATGTTTTAATAACTATGTATAGTTATTCTTTACACCATTATACCCATCCCTGTAAGGTGATGGTGGAAAATAGATTACACCACGGCGTGGAGACGGTATTCCGTACGTACGCACGCGCGGTGATTTCTTTTTCCGCAGGATGGATAGATTGTGAAATAGGGTTGTTTCATACTTATAATAACATATCAGTATATGAGTAATACTGATGTTATTACTTCATAATGAAACAACCTAAGAAGAATAAGTGGAAGAAGAAATAAAGATGAAAGAATTGGTAACGGTAATTACCTCTTCTTTGAAGCGCCTCTTTGAGACCTCCTCTTAGGGCACTAAAATTGGTCTTTGAGGAAGACCAGAACCTCTAGGATGTTTCTAGGGAAGTGGAGAAGGGAAAATGGCAGGGGTTTTCCGAGCTTGAGTTCTCAAATTGGTGTGAGGAGGAGGGGGAGGAGGTGCCCTTTTATAAGGGAGGAGAGGGGCACCTTAGGAATATCTCAAAATATTATTTTATATTAAAGTCAAAATCGGTTTATAATGGCTCCAAAGGGTCTTATTTCGAAGATAAGGTGGGGATGGGCCGAAATCCTATCAACCAATAGGATTTAGACAAGTTTAGGGTATTATTTTAACCTTATCAATTTGATTTAACTCTAAGTTAAATAATTTAACTTTTACCATGTCTTTTTGTTTTCTTTCACTATATGGTTAATAAACTTACTATAACATGCCAAAGGAACCCCAAATTGTTTATTATTAAAATATATATCCTTATCTAAGTCATTTGGCCGAACCTTAGATTTTTAGGAATACAATAACAATTAATAATATAATATTTGATTTAAAAACTATTTTGTGTCAATTTTGACACTATTTGATATATGTTTTTTGTTAAAGTCATAACAGAATTAAATGTTCGAACCAAGTTGATTAAATCAACATTAATATATCATAGTAACCTAGAAAATTAGTGGAATTCATAAAAAATCTCAAATTACATTTATTTTGGTGTTTATAACATCAATTATGTCAATATTTCATTAATAAGATAATTACTGCATCATCGTTGTGTCATAAATAAATTAAATTATTTTATGTCTAAAAATTACAAATAAAATATCATCATGTAGGAAATATTTTTATCTTTCTAATGAATATTTACAATCGAATTTATCTTATGTATAACCCCATATTAAAAATGATTTACTTATTAAACTTTGATTTTAACTATTTTAACCTTTCTTTAAATAAATTAATAATAAATGTCCTAATCTAATCCAAGTGGGCCTAAATGGTCATATTGTATTCCTAAGTTTGTTTTTGGTCGAATTACACTTGTCCAATAGAATTAGGACATGTGTTAGGGTAATAGTAATATCATATTTACCCTTAGTTACCCTATTTACTGTTAACCGCGGTAAAAAAAGTAAAAAGTTACTATTCACCAAAAATTATTTTCATCTCATTGAACCACATTTTACTTACTGACATCAACCGTGTCTCTCGGATTTTTGAAATTCCATTCACAGAAGCGGTAAAATTAAGTTTTATGAAAAATTCAGTTTTTTTAACTACCACTTAGTAGTTTCACTATTCATCAAAAATTGATGTTTTTCAGAACAATGCCAAAATTTCATCCCAAGCTATATTTCATATTCCGAATTCAAAAATGAAGTCTATTTTACCAAATTCATAACATAAAAGTTGCATTAATTAATTTTATAATTAAATCCCGCTATTAAAACAAATAGCGTGTTTTTAAGAAACAATATATATCAAAAGATTGACACTTGATTATGTCTGGTTTAAATGTGAAATTACAACCAATGACCAACATTGTATTAAATTGTAAAAATATATTCTAAATATACTTTAAAACCACTCAAATTAATAATTTATCACTATTAATTATTTCGATTAAAAAAGTTGTTTTTAATTATAATTTAGTAATTTTTCACTATTCATCAGAATATGAAAGTTATCCGAAAAGTACCAAAATTTCACCTTAGGCTAAATTCGATACTCCGAATCCAAGAATGAAGTTCATTTTGAAAAATAAGATTTACAGAATTTTAAAAAGTGGTTATTACTATTCATAATGGCTAGTTTTAATAATATTTTAATAGCATATCGTTGTTTAGTGAAACTCGGTATTGCGTATTACACACGCTATCGAGGAAGATCGCGATTACGTGTAATGCAAGGCAAGACAAGGATGTGTGTTGTGCAAGCTCCTTTTGGTGTAGCGTACAACACAAGACATTAATAAAATTAAAAAGAATATTTCTTTATAAAATCTTGGGCTGTTACAGATCCAATGTTGGAAAAAATAACCATGCCATGATGAGATGTATCAGATGCAAAAAAAGCTAGGTAGTTAGTAGATTTATTCCCCTCTCCAAGATGCACCACCAACAACTATTTTTCCATACCTTAGACATGATAGATTTTATGGAGTCACCATGTGAAACTTCAAGACTATTGATCACCATTTAATTATTACACTTGTTGAGAGATGGTGGCTAGAGACACACACATTTCATTTCCCTGAGGGGGAGATGATCATTAATTTATAGGATGTTTCCTATATGCCCAATGTACCCATCCATGAATAGGTAGTTATGGGTTCCACTATTGGAGATTGATTTATGGCCATACACCATATACTAACTGTTGATGTCATCCACATACCACGTGTAATACAGAGTTCGTTCTTGCACATGGGGTGGATTGATGATCATTTCACCATCATTCCAGATGATGCATACTAGTAGATGATTATTCAGCACCCACTTTTAAATATTATGTGATTGATTGGAGGCATAAGGTGTGTGGAATAATCCACCACCTTGGTACACATGATGTACCTACCATTACTTGAGGATATTGACCAGATGGGTAGACACATTTGAGGTCAGTTGTATGATCACATATGTATAGATGTTTCTGTATCAGTTGCCAAACTGATACATAACTGATTGTAGATTCTATGGATTTGGTAAAAATGTTGTCCTGAGTGCATTTTTCATGCATTTCACATAGAGTTATCGCACCACTTCCACATCACCTATTTCAAGACTTTCCTCAGGGACAATGGTATGTTTGCATCATTACTTTGAGTTATTTAGTAATTTTATTAATGTATCTTATAAAATTACCATATATTACTTCTTTTTATCTATGTGGAGTCAAGATCAATGTTATGTTGATAATATAAGACATAGTGTGCATAACTTTCGACAGATATTTGAAGCTATAAATCCCCACTGATGTAAGTTAAACATTATACTTCTATAGAAAAATAAATTTTATTATTACTTTTTTATGATATTTCAATGTTTTCTTAGAAACATTATCATGATAATGGATGATTTATTTTTTTAGTTTACATTTTATATTTCGTGGACCCTGTATATAGGTTTGGTCTATGCATCGCTTCCACTATACTGAACAAATATGATTGGATATCATGGTGTAGTAGTGCCACTCATCCACTTACACATCATTGAGTGGAACCATCCTGACTGAGTCATGCACTTGTTTGGCTATATAAAAAATATCCCTATGGAAGCATGATAGGTTGATAGGTTACATTACATAATGCTTACAGGTAGACAGATGATAAAATTTCCATTGTTTTATGCACGTTATATTGAGTATTGGGACACATGTTCCCAATACAGTATCTTTTAGCAAGGATATCCTACAACACGTTATCGATTAAAAGATCAGGGGGATTATGCATATTGGTATAGAAAAAACATGATATTGTACCTTACATGTCATGGGATAGGAATTCAGTAGTTGGTCTGTTTAATAAGATTTATTATATTTGTTTAGCTCATTTTACATATTAATCTGAATGTTATTTCATTTGTAGTTAAATGATATTTATCGTCTTGTACATGTCACAGATCCTTAGGGGGATGAATTTTTTATTCATGATGTAGTTAACCCAAATATAGTGTCTCTCATAGATCCAATCCATTTCATATTTCATAGTGACTATGATAAGGATTTATAGTTTTATCATGATCCACATTCTCCAATTGAGGCACTTGGGGACAATGATGTCTTTGCTCTTCCAGCTGAGGATGATGCACCACCACCACCACTTCTAGCTGAAGGTTAGAGATAAGGACATCAACAAGGGTAGACGTGAGGACATAGACATTTGAGAGAGGCTCCAATAGATGTTGTGCACTACAAAGAGATGATCATGTATAGTAAACTGAAGATATTGCATAACTGGGAGAAGTTTATATACCACATATGCCCTCTCTATCTTAGCGGACTATGATGCAATATGACCCAGGTGTGGTAACATAGCTTATGGTGGCCCCCACTCCCACCAATTATGGCTTCTTTAATATCATACATCCTCCATATTTTGAAGATATGGGTCCATATGGCTCCACATATGATGTTGGGTAGTCCTCTAAATATGATGTCAGGTAGTCCTCCACACAGTAGAAAGGAGAGGCACCCAAATCACTACAATAGTAAGAACCCACACCTATAGCTAAGACACAAAAGTGACATAGAAGTGAGACACGGAGTGGACGCGAGGTTCATATGTTGGGTTGTGGTACTAAGGGGAATTGACGTTGATGTATTTTGATGCCACACTAAACATATTAAAAAAACTATTTATTGATAAAATTAAATATTGTTTTATAAAAATAAAAAGGAATCCAAAAATATAGTAAATAAACAGTAATTTACATGAACTATTAATAAATAAAAACAAACTCTAAATAGTTTAATGTTTCACTTAGATTGCAGTTATAGTTTATATCTTATAAGCTTTCTTGTAAAATAAAATTTGTACTTATTATGACATTCCATTATCGACAAGGAATGAGATATGTATGTTTAATAATGATTTATTCTATTTCTATAGATCTAATTTCGAGTAGCCAAGGGAACATGAATAAAACTTTTATGTAAAAAATTTATATTTTGAAATGATAATATTTTGTTACATTAAAATTATTTTTTATTAATTATTTTTCAATTTTTTTTTCAAAAATTTATTATATTTTTTGTCAGTATGACAAATTTAATTTAGATTCTATTTAAACTTTATAATTTAAAGACTTATAAAGTCACATACGTGTAACATTATAATGTTTAATATAGGTGACCTTGAAAGCATATAAATTATAAAGTATAAATACAATCAAAATGAAATTTGTTAAACTAACTAAACATATAATAAATTATTGAAAAATGAAAAGAAAATAAAAATTATAGTAAATAAAAACGAATTTACATGACACAGACTTTATTATTTAAAAGAATTACACTTACAGTTTACATAACTTATGGGAATATTTCTTATTAAGTATTATATTATTAATTAAAAAATTATTAAAAAACAATATTAATTATGTTATTATTATTGAATTTTATTAATTTTGATATATATATATATAATTATATATTTATAATTATAATTTAATATACATAACTTTTTAACAATATTTATATAATTATGAATACAAATTACATATAAAAATAATTATAAAATTATAATAAATATATTTAAATTACCAATAGATTTATTGTATTTATTATTATATATTTATAATAATATATTTATAATAATATAAATTAGTTTTTATTTTAAAATTATATATATATATATGATTAAATTAATAAATACATATTTTAAATTCTTTAAAAATAGTTATAATTATATAAATATTAAATTTCAATTATATATAATTATATTTCTTTATAATTATAAAAATTTAATTATTTATTTTAAAATTTTAATTATAATAATTATATTATTATATTCTAATTATATTATTAATTATTAGTTATATTAATTATATAAATTAAAATAACTTTTTTATATATAAATATATATTTTAAAAATTTATTTCTAAATTTATTTTAGCAATTATGTAATTATAAATATATATATATTTATATAGTTATAAATATATATTTATAAAAAAATTAAAAATATATTTATATAATTATAATTATAATTATATTTATTTATATAAATATATATTAAAACACTGAATATATTTATAATTATATAATTCTAATTCTAACTGTATAATTGAATATTTATAGTTATTTAAATAAAATATATTTATAATTATACAATTATTTAAATATATTTATATACACATTTAAAATATATTTACATATAAATTTAAAATATATTTATATATACATTTAAAATATATTTATAATTATATAATTTCATATACATTTAAACACCAAATAATTTTAAATTTAATTTTGTTATATATATATATATACATATACTTATTTATAAATGTATATAAATATATTCATATATATTTTAAAATAAAAAATTATTTATAAGTATATTTATAAATATATTTATAATTATATAATTATAAATCTTTATTTATAAATCTATATCCATATAGTTATAACTATATATATATATATATATTTATAAATAAATTTAAAATATTTTGAAACATATAATTAATTATAAATATGTATTTAAAAATAAAATTATAAAATTATATTAATAAATATATATTTATAATTATAAATTTATTTATATAATTATATATTTATATATACATTTAAAATGTATTTATAAATATATTATATATATAATATATATTTATAATCATATATATAATATATATTTATATATTATCATTAATATATAATTACATATAAAATAGAAAATGGGTGGGGGGAAGTAAAAAGCCACATGAAGTGTCATTTTGTAAAATTCCACAAAAGTTCCAGATAAACCGACGCTTTTGGGTAAAACCCAAAAACACCAGTTCATCTGGCGCTTGACCCCCCGTTATCCTAAATAAAAAACCATAACTCCATTTAATTAAATAAAAAAATTTATACCAACGGAAATTTTTGCCTCATTTGGTGGTGGATCCCATACATTGAAAACATAAATAGTGATTTGATTTAGTATTTTGGTGATCGACAGTGTGATGTTTCTCAAACATAGATATTAAATGGCTAGTAATTGTGATCTTAGTGACAATATGAAGACATGATTTCTATATATTATTTTATGTGTTGTGTCTATGTTATGTCTTGGTAAATTCATTTTATTAGTGTTTTGATCAGCGTGGCGGTGTGTCCATTACTTTATTTGATTTCTATACTTTTTTTCTAGTTAATTATTATTAATTAGGTATTTATTCATAAAACGTTATCAATATTTGATTAAATTAATATAGGATTCATAATCATAATTTTGTGCTCATTCATATGATATATAATAAGTCTTCATGGGTTGGAGGAAATTATAGAATTTATTTATTCAGAATTCGATCATGTGCATTAGATAATCATAAGTCACAAGAAAGTGAATTTAGAATAAATAAATATATTAATTGAAAAAATTAACAATTTATATTATTTATCTACAAACATGCATTGGTGAAACTTAATAAGTAATCTCATTAGAGGGAAACCAATAAAAATAAATATCTTTTATTTTTGAGAAATGAGTCTTGATATTTCACAAATTGATTCGATCCTAAACTATCCCAAATTTTTTTCAGCAAATCATATAATGAAATATTGGAATATTCATGTAAAAAAATTAAACTAAAATCTAACATATAATAATGAGAATTGTTACTATTTTTGATTAAATTGATAATAAATTATAATTTAATGAATAAATATTTAGATACCAGAATAAAATAAATAACATCACATGATCTTGAACGGGAGTAAAAAATTTAACGCTATGATCTTTATCTACCTCTCTTAATATAGTTTTAGTCATTTTATTTGGTTTTTATAATTTCTACATTTTTTTAGTTTCAAACTCATTGAAAACATTAACTACTTGAATATTATTTAATGATGTTATTCCTAGTGTTTACACACATTCTCCCTACGAGATTGGGTCTACCATGGCATTATAATAGATGTATTTTTACAAATTTTCTAAATTTTGAAAACCATCATGGTTCATACCTCATTTCTAGTGTCATTTCTATAGAAAATTATTGAATTAAAATATCCTCAATAGTTATTAGTATATGTTAATGATACTAAAATTAATAAAAAATTCAAATTACTAATTAGCTTTTTTTTCATTGAATGAAAATACAAGATACCAAATACTTCAAAATAGAATGGGTAACACCACAAAATTACAAAAATATACAAATATGACCCTCCAATAATACATGGTATGAATTATTATTTTTCATTTCCCATAAGTTCTCCAGGTAATTCATGATATTTTAATGGTTGTTATTAAAATGAACATCACAAACTATGTGAAAACTTAGCTTCATTTTATGAGATTAATTCATGCTTTAGATATAATTATTATGAAAGTCAAGGTATGCCTAAAAATATAAAAATGAATGATTCATGTAATCTATATAAGTTACAAGACCTTTTAGTGAAATTTTAAACATTACTACATAATCTATGAATAATGTAGAACAAGATCCACCTAGAACAATTGAGGATTATACTAAATTTTGATCAATCACCATGTAAACCCCACACATCAACATAATATCCCATAAGGATTATTTTGATGACTAAGATGAATAAATGTTTTGAAATTCAAGAAAAAATAATGAAAATTTGGTCTCCTTAATAAAAAATATTGAAATAGAAATGAATTAACTTTTAAAATTAACCTCCTTGGAACAACTTGGGATCTAAACCCCAAACAATTATTATATGGAAGGTGTGGTAGTGGTTCCATATTAACAACATCCATTTCCTAATCCCGATTATTAGTAAAATTTTATTGATCATTCATCATATGAAACCACAAATGACTCTTATACATTATAATTTTATTCTTCCATTCTAATAACATTTCAAGAATATGAATGCTCAATCTTAAACTCTGTTGAATATAATGGTCCATTGACTAATGGGATTTCCTATCCCTCACATGTGAGTTGATAAACTTTACTCCCCAATTCAATAATTCATTCCTTTGATTGATATCAGAATATACCTATTAAGGATGAAAATTTAGTTTTGTTTGAAGTGGATATTGAATTAGGACCCTTTTTTACTATGATAGATTTAGAAATTACCAAAGACACTATGAATTTCCAAACACAAGATGAAATCACTTTAAATAACCTCAAAATAGCTCATTTTAAAAATCATTTTGAGTTAGAAACATTTTCCAAAAGCAGTGATATATAAAATAGTTCGAGAGTAAGATAATGAGTCAGTTATGGTGGTTAAGATCACTCAAAACATTCTATAAACTATGGAAGAATGGGATTCCTTGTAATATTCAATGTTTTTGGTGACACATGTACCAATGTTTAAATATTATGAGAGAAATATATAATTTTATTTGGTATAATATGTATTTTTTGACATAGTGGAGTCAACTAATATACTTTATCTTGTCTTACAAACTCCATTCATTGAGGTTAATACCATTTCACATGAAATACCCACAGATTATAACAATTCTCTTGAACTATGAGAATTAAATAAAATTTGTAAGCATGTAATAAGTTTAAAATAATATAATTCACCTGTGTCTGTGGTCATTGATGAAAAATAACCATATTTCATGATTTACCCATAAAATAAAATCATGGTTATGATAGATACAATCTAACCATTAAGTGATTATGGTAAGGAAATTGTATCTCTCATACACATTCAAGGAGGAAATATTTCTATTTTTCACACTAATTTCCTCAATAAAATTGACATTATTTAGTGATCTTTCCATTATATAAGGTTTAAAAACATTATTTGAATATGGATTATTCTTCTTTCATTCCACACATCCATTTTACTATCTAGTTTCTATTGAGATATTTGGTTTCCTATAAATTTTTTTTATTCTCGATGGATATATAAAAAAATTAAATCGACGATTAAGAAGATACATGGTATACATTTCATTTCAATCCTGTTTCAGTTACATCAATTTCTGGATGAAGAAAAAGTAATCTTAGTGCTCAAAGGGAAGAAACTAATCATTAATTAGTCTTTATTTCAATGTATTTAGTTTTATTTAATATAGTTTCATTGTAATAAATTGAAACAAATTTACTTGAAAATAATTTTCACCTATAAATATAGTGGCTTAAAATTCCTCATACATATTTTTATCATGTTCATTATTATAATTATGGTATTATTTCCATGATATGATGCAATTATGTACTGTCAATGTGTAGATTTTATAGTTTAAATAATTTCTAAATCTTTATTGGATATATAAATCCTCTCTAGTTTTATCTGTAATTACTTAGGGAAGTGCTGCATTTTCTATTATATTTTATTTACTTTTCCAAAAACACTATGGAAAAAAATTAATTCAAAACAAAAAAATAAAATAGAAACTAAAAGGAAAGAACTATAAAAAACTAACACCCCTTTCATTTTTGAACCCATATAAAAACTACTACATTCTATAGTGCACTGTGGAAGAAATACCACTGTTATCCTTGGTAAGTTTATTACATGATTCCTAGTTAAATTCTTTGATTATTGATACCATTATTTGGAGGAAATAAAATATCATTCCATACTTTGTAAATGTTTTTATAAAACATTTTTATTTTTTAGACACTTATTTTCACTTATGCTTATCCATGTTGTACACCATTATATTTCCATACCTGTGAGGTGTCTGGATTTTTTTTTAAATCAATTATTATTTTTCATTTTCTTGAAATAATATTTTCCATACTATGACTACTAGAACCTTCTAGGTTTTTCAACAAAACTGATAGGAACTTGGAAATTTCTATTGAAATGTTTGAGGTGATTTTTTGTTTTATTTGACCATATTAACCAAATTAATCACCCTTGTATATTCTCTATTGTATATTATATAGAATCAATGAAAAATTACTTTAAGGATGATCCCATACCTGATACCCTTGACTACCCATATATTGAATATTTTCATGATAATTTTCAATCTATGTGTGGGGTAGAGAGTCATTCTCATAGTGGGGTTTTAAGTCAAATTAACGCATTTTAAGCACATGGATAGAAATTATCTCACCATGTTGTATGTGTTTCTTTTCATAGTGTATCCATTCAATAAAGTTTTATATTTTTATATGGGAGTATAAATAATGTTTGGTTCCATCAATGAATACATTTTGGGTTATTGCGTGGTAACCCTCACCATTAGGGAGACATATAAAAGTGATAAACCATTATATAAAGATGTAAAAAAAGTTTTATAATGAACATGTTTCATTGAGTTTCTATAGTGTTTATGTTATATGTGTTCTTCTTTCTATCTGATAATATCTTATATCTATTTCATAGTGTTTTGGTGTTGATAATCACATATTTTTTCATCCATTTATTTGAGTGATTTATTTCACCTTTTTCATATTATAAATGTTTATATAATCGTTATGTTGAGTAAAAACAATGTTTTTAAGTGAGGGGGAGTGATATTTTAAGTGAAACACTTGTATTTAAATATATCATGCATATAATTTAACATTAATCCTGAATTTATTTATAAAAATGTGAAAAAATATATAACCATCGTACCACATCATTAGAGAACATTAGAACCCAATGTAAAGTTATCAGTCTTAGTTCATTTTTTTTATTTCCACTAGTGGAGATGATAAATTCATGGAAATAATATTGTAAGTGTTCATGTTCATGGGAATTTTCAATGGTTTTGTTTAAAATTTGTGTGGGAATTAAGTGTGATGATGAGGTAGGTCACACGATGCGTGAGTGAAAATATTCTTTTTGAAAAGAATGAAAGAGGAAGGAAAATTATTTTATAAAGCATGAATTTTAAATGAAGTATAATATTATATATGTAAAATGATTTAATTTTTTGTGCAAGTAATTTTGAATTTTTTATTTTTTGAAGAGTGAATTTCAATGTTGTTTTCTAATTGTTTTTCCCAAGAGTGAAAAAGTTTAAGTGAAGGTGATTTGGTGAACAAATATTATATTTGTATTTTTTTTATATTTTAACTCATTTTTCATTAATTAGGTTTACCATTTTATGTTTTTTTATAGAAAATCTTGTAGTGTCCCTTTTTCCTTGTAAAATTTTGAGATATATTATGGCATATTTTTAGAGATATGTGCTGAAATAGTGCAATATTCCGAGGCTCGGTGAGCCTCAAATTGAAATTTTAAAAATATTAAAAATTTTAATATCACACACATTTGAGTTTCCTATAAAAGTAGAATAAATACCAAATTTATTCATGGATCATAAATATGAGACTAAATTTGGATCAAGAATACAGTTTTTACCTTAGGTGAAACCAAAAGTTATTCAGTAAGAGATGTTCGGTTAAGGAGGTCATTGGTGGTGCGTTTAAATGAAATAAATAAATTAAATAATTTATTTTATTATTAAATGAACAACATACCTAATTTCATCTATATAAATGTAGTTATAGTATTTCACCATGGTTATCCGTATAAACTTAGATGCTCTCAGAGGAGGATATTCATCGTTATTCGTTAGAGGATCACATTAGAGTATGGTGAGAGAATAGATCAAGGTGAATCAGAAGGTAGTGAATGTTGTGGGATATCCACTTAATTTTTGAATTCATTGATCATCAACAATCAATACCAATTGATGTTGGACTCTTCAACTTGGAATTTCTCCCTTATGATTAAAATATTGAGCATGGTTATTGTATCAAATTTTGATTTTCATCTGTTTTCACTTTTCATGAGCCCATAAAAATTGTTTATATTAGTTATTCTTGATATTTCATCATTCCCACACTAGATATACTTTATCTATGATAGTTTCCCAAGAACAATTGTCCAATTATTTTTGTACCCTTGTTCATGTAACTTTCCCCCACTTTTTCATTGTGTTATTTTTCATTTGGATATGTGGTCACAGTTCAACATTGCTTGGGAGGGTTCAAGTGTGATTAAACCCTAAAATTCATGGAATTTTAATGAATGATGAATTGATCGATGTTTTTTTGTAACACCCTGAGATTTTATGAGAAATATTATTTTTAATTTCTTTGATGTCTTATGTTGTATGCTACACCAAGATTATCTTGTGCTATACACAACACTGTATTAGCTTGTAGTATATGCAACACTATTCTTGGCTTTAATTACACGCAAGATCAACCTTCCTCGGTAGCTTGCATTGTACGCAATACTAGTTTTTCTAAACAACGATATGTTATTAAAATATTATATAAACTAGTCCTTATGAATATTAATACCTGATTTTTTAAATTTTATAATTTTTATCTTTCAAAATGGACTTCATTTTTGGATTCTTAAAATCAAAATTAGCCTCGGGTGATTTTTTTGGTATTTTTATGAAAACATTCAATTTTTGATGAATAGTCAAAACACTGAGTTATTGGTTAAAACCAAATTTTTATTTAAATAATCATTTATTTTATTTAAATTAATTTTTGGTAAAATAGATACATAATACCTATATATGTTCAATGTAATTCATTGGAGTCATTTTATAATAATTTTAGATATATAAAAATTTTATTGAACTTTTTACCATCTTTTACCCACCTCCAAGGAGAATTTGAAAATTTATATAAAAGTTATTTTACCGTTTATGTGAGTTGAATTTAAAAAATCTGAGAGAAACAGTTGATATCAGTAAGTAGAATTTGGTTCAATGAGATAAAAATAATTTTTTTTAAATAGTAACTTTTAACTTTTATTTACCATGGTTTAAAGTAAATAGGGTAATTAAGTGTATAAATGATATTATTATTACCCTAACACATGTCCTAATTCTATTAGATAAGTTTAATTCGACCGAATACAACCTTAAAAATAAAATATGACTCTTTAGCTCTACTTGGATTAGATTTGCACATTTATTATTATTTTATTTAAAGAAGAGTTAAAATAGTTAAAATCAATGTTTAATAACTAAAATATTTTTAATATAGGGTTATACATAAGATAAATTCGACTATAAATATTAATTATAAAGATAAAAGTATTTTATAAATAATAGTATTTTATTTATATTTTTTAGACATTAAATAATCTAATTTATTTATGACATAATGATGATGCAGTAATTACCTTAATAATGAAATATTAACATAATTGATATTATAAATACCAAAATAAATTTAATTTGAGACTTTTTAGAATTAAAATAATTTTATATGTTAATATAAAATATTAGGGTTGGTTAGATAAATTTTTTTCGAAGTAATAATGCTGTTATGAATTTAGAAAAACCAAAATACCAAATAGTTTCAAAATTGACATAAAAGAGTTTTTAAAACAAATATTATATTATTAATTGATATAATGGTCCAAAAAATCTATGGTTAGGAAAAAATAATTATATAATAATATATATTATATTAATGAACCAATTGGGGTCCGATTGTCAGTTTATAGTAAGTTTATTAACCATATAGTGTAAGAATACAAGAAGACACTGTAAAAGTTAAATTATTTAACTTAGAGTTAAATCTATATGATAAGGTTAAAATGGTAACATAAACTTGTCTAAAACTTATTGTTTGAAATTATTTCGACCCATACCCACCCTAGCCTCGACATAAGTCACTTTTGAGCCATTATAAACCAAATATGAAATTATTATATTATAATATTTTAAGTTTTTTTAAGGTGCCCCTCACCCCTCTTATAAAAGGGAACTCCCCCTTCTCTCTAATTAATACCTCCAAAGCAATTTGGCTCAGTCAAAACCTTCCCAAATACCCTCTCAACTGTCCTCCATTTATCATAGAGGCCTTCCTTTAGTCATAATTCCAACCTAAGGATCCATTTTGATCAAATCAAAAAGAAGAACCCGAAGAAGAGGTAAATATCTCACCAACTATTTCAAGTTCCTTTCTTCTTCCACTTTCTCCTTCTTTGTTGTTTCCATTATAAAATAATAAATCTAGTATATTCTATATACTGTGATATTATTATAAAAATTTTACTACCATATTAGTTATTTTATCCATCCTATGAATGAAAAAGTCACCACACGTGCGTACGTACGGCTTACCGTCTCCACGTTGTGGTGTAGTTTGTTATTCAAACATTTCATCATTTGGATGGGTATAATAATGATTATAAATGATATAGATAAAAAATATAACACTATTATCATTCTGTATATATGATATACCATCCAATTATTTACTATTTTAATATCAAAATAATGATATTGTCACTCATGCGTACGTACGGACTACCGTCTCCACGAACGCGATGAGATTCATTTTCTATGATTAACCATTCAAGTATGATTATAAAGTATATATAATAAAAGATATTATATAATAATGATACTATATTTATGTACATATATTTTTCATTTACTTAATTCCATTTAATTCAATAGGGAAAGGAAAACAGCGTTCATGCGTACGTACGACCCACCGTCTCCATGAACGGTGTATTTCATTCCATTTATCGATCTATCATATATATTTATATTCTGAATATATATTATATAGAAATAATGTTTTAAATTCTGGAATTAAGTAAATCAGGATATGAATACTAATATTAAGAACAAAAAGTCGAAACACATACGATAAATAAAACGATTTTACCCAAAACGTTGTTTGAACATGGAATTTACAAAATGGGTAATATAAAGTCATAAGTGAATCATATATGATATCATAAATATTATTATGGTTATGTTACAAGTTAATAATATGTTTAAATCCACTATAAAGGAGTCTCAGACACATACATAAGAAATTGGACAAAAGGTAATGGATAATTTTTCAAATCTCATTTTTATCTGAGATTTCTTATACGAAAGTATTTACTAGGGTTATATTTTTCATCCATGTCCATAAAAATGTTTGAAATAAGGTGTTTAATATTCTTAAATGTATGTTTAAAGTCATGGTTACCCCTATTTTACTTTTACATTTTGTTATGGAAGGAATATTTCTTTTTTTTACCATACGAGGAACTTATTGACTTTTCTGGAAAAAGTACGAGGATAATGTTTTTTTAACGTATACGGCATGAGAGGATTTTAACAGTTTCATAACGCCTAATTTTCATGAATATTACTCTACAATATTTAATTATTATTTTCAAAAAAATCCTTTTATTTTAAAATTGAATGGCATTTTTTTAAAACAAAATGATTTTGATGAAGAAAGGATATTTTCCTCAAGAATTCATTTCAAGTGTGTTGTCAAAACTATTTTCCATCTAAGATGAAATTATTTAGTATGATTATGTTTCAAGTATAATGTCTCTATTATTTACATGGTTTGATTCTTTTTATGATGAAATTATGTCCATTTGTTTTATATGGATTATGTTATGATGGGATGATGTTTATGAAACCCATTTTATTCTTTGGGTTATGATGAATGATTTATGTTTATTTTATGGCACAATTAAGAATGATTTCATTATGAGATGGGTGGGACCTATATCTCCCTCCAATTCATTGGGTAAAGATTTATATATCATGAAATATACATGGCTGGAACGATAAGTGAATCCGGTTCAGTAATACAGGGCTTGAACGAGAAGTAAACCCGGTTCAGTAATGGACTTTGTCCAGTATGATGGTCTTGGCAACAATGCCTTGGATACTATGGAAATCATATCATATGCTTAATGGTTTCCAAAATTACATGTTTTAATTACCATGCTATTTTATTATGATTAATGTTTCCTTATGATCTATGCCTTACATACTGCCAAGATTTATTTCACAACTCAGGATTTTGATGTTTAAACATTATGTTCATGTTTTTTTAAGTTCAAACGTATATTGTTGTTTTATTTTCTCCATGCTTACCCTTGCTGAGAATTTTAGCTCACCCTTTTTAGTTCTTCTTTTCTCCAGGATATAAATAAAGGTTTTAGGTAAGAAAACAAAAGGGAAAGATATTTATGGGAGATGTTGAAGATCTTTCACCATGATTAGAAAATTGTGTTACAAGATTCCAAAGACGCTAAACTATTACGGTACTTTGGTGTTTTCTTTTGTTATTTATTATGTATTCCGCAAAAGTAATGTAATTTCCATGTACGCCAAGTTCGGGTCCTTATAGTTGGTATCAGAGCAAAGGTTTAGTTAACCATTGGAAACTAGGATGCGAAAACTTTAGTGAAATCTCTAGAGATATTTCTAAGGTATGTCTAGGGATGTCTCCATGGTTATGTATAAGTGTAGGTTATAGTCCTAGAATTCGGAAAAAGATCATATAATTAAACCTAAGATGTTAGATATTGAAGGTACTCCCCCTTTATTATGTTGTTTTACTAGCTTGTTTTTGCCCCTCACACTATTCTTTTTGGGTTTTAAAAAAATGGCTGGAAACATGAAGATTCATGATAATGGAGAATATGATGGACAATGGAATGATATTATTCGTGAGAAACCAAATGAAATTGGATCTGAAATTCCACATATCGTTATAATTTCTAATCAGAAATCTCATAATATGATCAATAATCTCAACTTTGGTAAGTCCCCTGACTCAGCTAATAAAAGAAACATGGAGTTTAATGATGATCATAGAGGAAACAAAGTTCAATTACCCTCATTTGAATCATGTGGGAAGAGGCATCAGGGAGAATGTTTCATTGGAACTGGAAGATTATTTGGGTGTGGAAAAGAAGGACACAAAACTAATAAATGTTAAGAAAAAGGTTTAGTTAACACATTGTACAAGGATAATGGTATTGATAAGACATCAACAATGGTTAAATGTTTTAAATGTGGAATATACATGAATTATGAAAACCAGTTCCCTAAGGGAAAATCTCATGAAGAGAATCAGAATGGTCGTATGGGTAGTATTTATGTTGATGATGATTAAGGGACTACAAATGATATATGGGATGAAAGATGTGTTGAGGAATAAAATGATGAAGCTCGATCAATTGTTTAAGAAGGTAGTGGAATGATTGCATGTTTATCAAGATTAATGTTGTATAAGTAATTTCATGGTACTATGGAATAAGGAGACATCTAAGGATTGTTACACTATTGTCTTTACTTATGTTTTTTGAAATTAATGTTTAATGGTACTGGTAACCATGAAATTTTATTCAGATATTTTTGAAAAGCAGATGATATGCACATAATGAAGGGGTAAGAAGAAAATGAAATGTTTTATAGTATTAATGAGCTCATATAAGGACAAAGTGATATCATGGTTTGATTATATAGAAATTTTGGGATTTTGGTATGTGGAAATAGTTGACTTTTGATAGCATTCATGTTTTCACTAAGGTTCTATGGTAATTCATGTTTCAAGAGAATACATAATTAAGGTATTCACATTATTGTATTGCGACCAACAAGATATATCTTATGATATATGGGGAATAAATGATGGTATTCACATGCTTGTTATATGAACTTTCTGTTAATTGTTTTTTTCTATGAGATTGGACAGAAGTATTTTTGATAAGCCTAAAGGTTGTAACTGATTATGTTAGACATCAGATAGTATTATTTAAGGATAGAACTTGTTTTTCAATATTATTTCTGGAATGTTATAATAGTATAGTTTTATAAAAAGGAAAACCCGTAGGATGGTCAACAACCCATCACGTCGGACAAGGATGCGGGAATCGAACCCAAAACCGAAGTGCGACGGGCCTTTATCACCTACCACTATCCTACAGGAAGTCCATGGTTTGTAGAAATTAGTTTTATTTTATTAATTGGTATGACAGATGAATTATACGTCCATTTTATGAACCATATATGATAAATCTCACCATAGATGGAATTATGTATATTTAATAACTTTTGCTAACCTTTTGTTTGAGACAGATGGAATGACCTATCATTCAATCGCATGATCTGCTAACACTTCAAGAATGACAAATACAACTTCATTTATTTAAGAGATGAAGTGGAAATTGTTCAAGGAATGACTAATGGTGATATTGTACCAAAATCAATTAAGTATTTCTTCTAATTCCAATTTTTTCCAACTTTTGGGAAATGATCTTGAAAACCAAAAACATTTTCCTAGACGGTACCTTATATCATCTCAAGTTTATGGCTTTGTGATTATTGGATTTTTCATATCCATGTTCTCTACCACTCTCCATAAAAACTTGATGGTTATATTTCTCTTCCATATCCATATTTTCGCCTATGTTCTTATATGTAGAAACATAGTGATGAGTTAATTTGGGTAATAGTTACATTTATTTTTTTAAAATTAAGTTTTTGTATTCATTTTTACAATGTGGGTTTCTATGAATGAAACTTTCAAGTAGAAAACCATTTATAACCCCGATGAATTTTGAGGGTGAAATTCATTTTAATGGGGGTAGAATGTAACACCCAGAGATTTTATGAGAAATATAATTTTTGATTTCTTTGATGTCTTGTGTTGTACGCTACACCATGATTATCTTGCGCTATACACAACACCGTATTAGCTTGTAGTATATGAAACACTATTCTTGGCTTGTGTTACACGCAAGAGCAACCTTCCTTGATAGCTTGTGTTGTACGCAATACGAGTTTCAATAAACAATGATATGTTATTAAAATATTATATAAAATATCCTTTATGAATAGTAATACCCACTTTTTGAAATTATTTAAATTTTATCTTTCAAAATGGACTTAATTTTTGGATTTGGAATATCTAAATTATCCTAGGGTGAATTTTTGGCATTTTTCTGAAAACTTTCAATTTTTGATGAATTGTGAAAACACTAAGTTATTGGTTAAAACTGAATTTTTATTGAAATAATTTTTTATTTTATTTAAATTTATTTTAGGTTAAAATAGATACATAATACCTATATAAGTTAAATTTAATTCATTGGAGTCATTTTATAAAAATTTTAGATATATAGAAATTTTATTCAACTTTTTACCGTCTTTTACCCACCTCCTAAGAGCATTTGAAAATTTACATAAAACAAAATTTTACCGCTTATGTGAATTGAATTTGAAAAATCCGAGATACACGGTTGATATCAGTAAGTAAAATGTGGTTCAATGAGATGAAAATAATTTTTGGTAAATGGTAACTTTTAACTTTTATTTACTATGGTTAAAAGTAAATAGGGTAATTAATGGTAAAAATGAAATTATTATTACCCTAAAACATGTCCTAATTCTATTGGATAAGTGTAATTAGACAAAAAAACCTTAGGAATAAAATATGACCCTTTCGGTCCACTTGGATTAGATTAGGACATTTATTATTATTTTATTTAAAGAAGAGTTAAAATAGTTAAAATTAAAGTTTAATGAATAAAACATTTTTAATATGAGGTAATAAATAAGATAAATTCAACTATAAATATTAATTATAAAGATAAAAATATTTCCTACATAATGGAATTTTATTTTTATTTTTATACATTAAATAATTTAATTTATTTATGACACAATGATGATGTAGTAATTACCTTATTAATGAAATATTAACATAATTGATATTATAAATACCCAAATAAATGTAATTTGAGACTTTTTATGAATTAAAATAATTTTATAGGTTAATATAACATATTAATGTTGGTTAGATGAATTTATTTCGAAGTAATAATGCTGTTATGAATTTAGAGAAAACAAAATACCAAATAGTGTCAAAATTGATTCCAAAGAGTTTTTAAAACAAATATTATATTATTAATTGATATAATGGTCTTAAAAATATAAGGTTCGGAAAAAAGACTTATATAATAATATATATGACATTAATGAACCAATTGGGGTTCTATTTTCAGTTTATAGTATGTTTATTAACCATATAGTGTAAGAATACAAGAAGAGACGGTAAAAGTTAAATTATTTAACATAGAGTTAAATCTAAATGATAAGGTTAAAATGGTAACCTAAACTTTTCTAAAACCTATTGGTTGAAAGGATTGCGACCCATACCCATCGTAGACTCGAAATAATTAACTTTTGAGCCATTATAAACTGAATATGAATTTATTATAAAATAATATTTTAAGTTTTTTCTAACGTGCCACTCAACCCTCTTATAAAAGGGCGCTCCCCCTTCTCTATAATTAATACTTCAAAAGCCATTTGGCTTGGCCAAACCCTGCCCAAATACCATCTCAACTTTCCACCTTTCATCCTAGCAGACTTCCTTTTGTCAAAAATCCAACCTAAGGAGCCCTTTTGATCAAATCAAAAGGATGAACCTGAAGAATAGGTAAATATCTCACCACCTATTTCAAGTTCCTTTATTCTTCCACTTCCTCCTTATTTGTTGTTTCCATTAAAAAAAAAAAAAATCCAGTATATTCTATATACTGTGATGTTATTATTAAAATTTTACAACCATATTAGTTATTTTATCCATCCTATTAATGAAAAAGTCACCAGACATGCGTACGTATGGCTTACTATCTCCACGTCGTGGTGTAGTTTGTTATTCAAACATTTCATCATTTGGATGGGTATAATAATGATTATAAATGATATAGATAATAAATATAACATTATGATCATTCTGTATATATGATATAACATCCAATTATTTACTATTTTAATATCAAAATAATGATATTGTCGCTCAGGCGTACGTACGGACTACCGTCTCCACGAACGTGTTGAGATTCATTTTCCATGATTAACCATTCAAGTATGATTCTAAAGTATATATAATAAAAGATATTAAAAAATAATGATACTGTATTTATGTACAAATATGTTTAATTTACATAATTCCATTCAATTTAATAAGGAAAGGAAAACAACATTCATGCGTACGTACGGTCTACCGTCTCCATGAACAGTGTATTTCATTCCATTTATCGATCTATCATATATATTTATATACTGAATATATATTATATATAAATCATGTTTTAAATTATTGAATTAAGTAAATAGGGATATAATTAATAATATTATGAACAACAAGTCGAAACATGTACGATAAATAAAACGATTTTACCCAAAACGCTGCTATAACATGGAATTTACAAAATAACGTGTAATATAAAGTCATAAGTGAATCATATATGATATCATAAATATTATTATTTTTATGTTACAAGTTAATAATATGTTTAAACCCACTATACTGGAGTCTCGAACACATACAGATGAAATTGGACATAAGGTAAGGGATAATTTTGCAAATCTCATTTTTATCCGAGATTGCTTATACGTAAGTATTTACTGGGGTTATATTTTTCATCCATGTCTGTAAAAATGTATTTCATAAAGTGTTTAATATTATTCCATGTATTTTTAAAGTCATTTTTACCCCTCTTAGACTTTTACATTGTGTTATGGAAGGAATCTTTCTTTTGTTTACCATACGAGGAACTTTTTGACTTTTTCGGAAAAAGTACGAGGAGAATGTTTTTTAACTTATAAGGCATGAACATATTTTTACAGTTTCATAACACCTAATTTTCAGGGAGATTGCTCTACAATATTTGATGATTATTTTCAACAAAATCATTTTCTTTTAAAATTGATTGGCATTTTGTGAAAATAAAATGATTTTGAAGAAGAAAGGATATTTTCCTCAAGAATTCATTTCAAGTGTTTTGTCAAAACTATTTTCCATCTAAGATGACATTATTTAGTATGATTATGTTTCAAGTATAATGTATCTATTATTTACATGGTTTTATTCTTCTTATGATTAAATTATATCCATTTGTTTTATATGGATTATGTTATGATGGGATGATGTTTCTAAAACCCATTTTATTCTTTGGGTTATGATGAATGATTTATGTTTATATTGTATCACAACTAAGAATGATTTCATTATGAGATTGGTGGGACCTATATCTCCATCCAATGCATTGGGTAAAGATTTATATCTCATGAGATAGACTTGTCTAGAACGATAAGTGAATCTGGTTCAGTAATACAGGGCTGGAACGACAAGTAAACCTGGTTCAGTAATGGAATTTTTCCACTATGATGGTCTTGGAAACAATGCCTTGGCTACTATGGAAATCATATCATGTGATTAATGGTTTCCACAATTACATGTTTTAATTCCCATTCTATTTTATCATGATTAATGTTTCTTTATGATCTATGCCTTAAGTACTTCCAAGATTTATTTCACAACTCATGATTTTGATGTTTAAACATTATGTTCATGTTTTTTTAAGTTAAAATGTATATGGTTTTTTTATTTTCTCCATGCTTACCCTTACTGAGCATTTGAGCTGACCATTTTTATGTTTTCTTTTCCCCAGGATATAAATAATGGTTTTAGGTATGAAAATAAAAGGGAAAGATCTTTATAAGAGATATTGAAGATCTTTCACTATGATTAGAAGATTGTGTTCCAAGTTTCCAAAGACACTAAACTATTATGGTCCTTTGGTGTCTGTTTTTATTATGTATTTAGTATTCCTAAAAAGTAATGTAATGTCCATGTACTTCAAGTGTGGGTCTCTAAATTTTTGTTTGGATCATAAATAATAGTGAGTCATGGGTGATACTCCTTGTACAAGGGATCCAGATCAGAAACTAGAGATGGGAGGCATGCGACATGAATGATATATCTTCATACAATTAGCTGATTTCTAACTTCTATCCATCAGAGGGCTGAAATTGATGGACAAATATGATTCACATCATTCATGGGTGATTTATTGATGATTAAAGTGGTAGATAAGGAGTATCTAGATATCCATGTGAAGGAAAGTTTGTTTCTCTGAAAAACCCAATTACACACCATGTATCTTTAAAGAAAACATGGCGCATAACCCCTCTAGATGTGGTGCTAGGGTTTCAGAAATTTTAAGGATCACACATTGTATGGTTGTATAACATGTTGTGTGATCCATCCTAGCCGTCCAAGTCATGTTCTAGCTGGTACATGCCCAAGAATCTATGCGGTGTGACATGCCATGTACTTACGGAGTATTCAAGAACAATCTAGTTCCCGAGCATGGACAATTGCTCAAAAAAGTACATATGCATGACCTAATGTACAAGGGAATGAATAGAATCACACGGGTAGTTCCTGATTAGACGAGACACGCTGTGTATGACCCATACACAATGTGTACTATGACATGGATTCTAAGATATGTATAAAGGATAACACGGTTAGATGATGAGGTGAGGTCACATGCCATGAGTACACCCACACACTCCATTTACTCACTCATTCATCTTATTCCTCTTATATATACTTTATTTGGACTCAGATTTTTGCCTACAAGTGTCATATAATGATTAGTTTTCCATTTAGAATGATATGGAGTCCTTCATTATAGAGCATGATGTACAATTTAGTATGTTTTGAGTGCCAAAAGTTTTTAGGCAATGCTCGATGATGGAAGTGATCAAGGAAGGATTATCAGGGAGATGCTGGTGTCAGTACTCCCCTATCACAACAGGGCATGATTTTCCAAAATGCGATATATATACAAGGTTAGTACTACCCTATCACACCAGGGCACTAGTTAACCATATTCATTATATATATTCAATACCCCTATATTACAGAGAGTGCACGATCTCTATCTATAGAGTGATACTCCATCGTCTTTGAGCTTCCATGGGAGAAACATTACTCCATAAAAGTCGTGGATCCTTTGATTTTGGAGTAATGTTGTGAGGTGTGAGCCCCTACAATCATATTATGGTGAGGTTATATAGGTTACCTAGTTTGGAGTTATGGCTCCCTCTGTTGTAGTGTGTATTGTCAAGGAACTAGAACCTCCACATTATTTCTTATGCAGCAACACATAATGGTCGACATCAAAGATGGACATTGAGAGATGCAGACTTACTCAGTGACTTCAACTAGGTTGTGAGACAGACATCCTATTTCTCTCTCATATGGGTTTATTTATGATAATATATATGTGTAACTATTGGGTTTTATTTCCCACTTTTTTTTGGTGAAGATGACTATAGTTGTATCTCTATATAAATCTCTTTAAAATTTATGGGAATCCTACTAGGTATATATATTCTCACCTGTGAATGGGATTTTCTCATACATGTCATGTATTATGTAGATGAAATAAGGATCAGCCATTATTAAAGTGGTTGTTAGTGATATTTGGGTGTACTGACTGTGTACGATGGTCGGGATTGGAGATCAGGTTTCAGGATCTCTCATTTTCTTCAATTCCAGTTGTTTTCAGCTTGGGACTTCATTTATGGAAAGGCGTGCAGTTTTTACCTTTACAATTTGTTTTTATTCTTTTGTAATTTGATATATTCCCTAGAGATTATTGCATTCATGTTTTATCTCTATATGTTATAGTCTTTACTTTATATTCCTTTTCACAACTACATGGAGATGGTTGGGTACATGTGTAAAAGTACATTAGGCAAAGGACTCCCATTATAGTTATGCCTTCTCCATGATTCTCTCCATCCCTTGGCCTATTGGAGGTGACATTGGGGCTGTAGAGGCCTGAAATTTCATCAACAATAAGGGCCTAGGTGTTCTGGGTGATTACAGAGTTCTATTTGAGTTGGTTCTTCCCTGGGATGGTGTTTGGAGTTGTCTCCTTATGAGGATTGGTTGGAAACTTAGTAAAATGGTGTAAATGTTTCTTGATTGTGTATTTCAAGATAGGGAACCCAGTTTCGGTGCAATAACTCATCTATCTATAAACCAAGGCTCTAACTACCTTCTTGATGGCTGGGTATACCAAGACATTGGTTATAGGGAAAGATGGTATATGAATTATATAATATTGAGTCCTATGAACTGAGTCCACATCACTCATTAGATTGTCTTAATGATCATGAATCGGTAACTTGGATATTTTTCTTCAGGTAGGCATCCAAAAAGTAGTCAATATGTACAATGATCATATGATCATATATATATATGATTATCTGACCCAAAAGGAATATTCCCCTGAGATATGTTTTCCAAGTAGAAAGGGATAAAGAACCCTAGATGTCAAGAAACACTTAGTACTGGTTGTTCAGGATGAGGATGCACACAGGCTTAACGCACTCCATGAGTTCAAGTGTAACAAACCAGTGATGTTACATGGAGAGATATATAACTAGGCATTGGAGGATTGGATTGAGTTGATGGTTCAATTATTTAGGATATTTATGAGCCCAGATGATTTGATGGTTGTGACAATAGCTAGTATTTTCTAGGGAGTAGCTCGACTCAAGTGGGTTTTGGTTACACAGACCCATGATGAGACAATCCTCCCATGGTCCAACTTCTAGTAGCTATTTCATGAGTAGAATTACCCTTTGTTCTTAATCTCAGTTTAGATCCAAAAGATTCTTGATCTTCAAAGGGGTGATATGTTAGTGACTGAGTATGCTGCGAGGTTCACTGAACGTACTCCCATGATATGTTACGAGACAAATTCTTATAGGTGAGAATGTTTGAGAGGGGTCTCTGTAGATACATTTATGCTAGTGTGATTTCTTTATGCCTTACCAACTTTTATGGAGTGATAGATGGAGACTTAGTGACTAAGTGATTCCTATAAGAGGGGCGCCAGGTGGTTGGAGCGGGCAATAATCATCATGTGGCTGAGTCATCTGTAGAAGGTGTTAGATTTTGGAATTCCAAAAGAGGAGACATTCCCATTCCCGGACTCAGACGTGAGGATATATGACCTAGGGATCACATAGATGATCCAGTTAGCACTGAGAGGGTTATTGTTTTTAATGAAATGGGTGAGGTCACTTAACTAATGATTGAAAAAATTCATCAAGCAACGTATGAATGGTGGTAATGAAAAAAGGAACAAGACCTGCTCATGAGGTGGTTGTAATAGACTAGAATCCGCACTTTTGGATTCAATACTAAAGACATAAACTTTAAAAATGTGACCCAATTTTTCCAATAAAAAAATTACAACATTAAAAATAAATAACGGATCACATACATAACCAAAGACCTTTTAGGTTTAGAGTTTTAGATAAATAGGGAAAAGTCTTAGAAACTTTGGTTAATAAACAACTAGTTTATAAAAAACACACTATCTCCCACTACATCAAGATTTTCTTATTTCATATTAGGTCATCAAAAACATAAATGTGAAATCCTTCTAGATAAAACTCATTTTACATATTTCCTCTTAACCTGGGAAAAATAAACTTATGAAAAGGGAGAGAATAGATACTCAGTAAGGGTAATCATGGGAGATATGTAAACATAATCATGAACATAACAATATGAGAACATGATCTTGAAAAAAGAAGATCATACCCTACATATCAAAGATTATAAACATGAATCCTGGCATAAATATTATCATTTCATAAGACATTAATCATAAGGAAATAAATAAAATAATCCATGAAATCATATCATTGACACAAGTCATGAAATTGTGGCATATAACATTATGAAAATAAACATCATGATCCATAACATTTTTTTCATGGATAACTACCAAGACATTTATAACTTGTAAGGCATGGGATACAACCCATGTACCTACTTAGAGTTTGGAATAACAATCCATGTACCATATTACCTTTAATATTGGGCTAAAACCCTTGTGACTTCTAGTTTTCAGGCTTGGGGTGCAACCCATGTACCCTCTTTCTTTTAGTCTTGGAATACAACCCATCTATCTTCTTGTTTTTGGGCTTAGGCTACAAACTACGTAACCTATTTCTTTTATGCATGGGATACAACCCATATACCTTCTTGTTTTCAAGCTTGAGATAATACTTTTACCCTTTGATCTCATATACAAATTCTCATTACCCAATGCATTTGAGATATATATTGGTCCAAACTATCTCATAATTAAATCATTCATAAATTTTAGACAAGATAATAAAACATTCATCATATCATGACCCATAAAAGGAGATCGGTTTTATAAACATCAAATCATATCCCATAAAGTGAAATGGGTATCATTAAAATTTTATCACATAGTAACCTTTGAAAGTGATAGGTTGCATAATCACTTCAAAAAATCATAACCTGTGAGAATATGTAGGTTTGAAAAGCATAAACTCGTGGAAGTTAAACATGTGTCATAAGTTACATTCAATCAAAACTTAAACCATTCAAGAAAAACTTTTAATGGAAAATATGGATAATTTCCTAGAAGATAATGAGTAACCTCAAAGGATATTATCTTATATGAAAATAACTTGGATGGATATTTTGAAAACATTACTTAAGGTAAATATCCTTTCTTCTTTTTAAAAAGGCCCTATAAATCATAAAACCTTTTGAAAAACTATTTCCATAAAATCATATAAAAGGATCTTGTAAAAATTTTGAAAAAAATTTCCTTGAATATATCATTTAAAAACATTTTCAAAAAATTTAGAATAATAAACATTAAATAAAATTCAATGAATTGGTGGCGGGTAAATTCATACATGTCGTACGAGGTAAAAAGAACATTCACTTTTTCATGGTAAATATGTTATAAAATGTAATTGTTAGGAATAAAACTAGAATATTTCTTTGAAGAGATTAGTAAAATAAAAAAGGAATAAAAATTTATTTTAAATATTATTGGATAATGGTAAAATATTATTGGAAACCATTTTAGAAAACAATGATTTCTGACCAAAGAAAGGGTAAATTCAGAAATTCTTAAAAATAATTTCTTAACTATATTATGTACCAAAGAGTATAAATATGGTACCAATACATTAATATATAATTAATAACTAGATTAGAATAAATTTCATGATTTATTTGAGAAATTTTATAACATTCCTTCAAAGGAAGCATAAACATTAACAATATTGAAAAGAAATGAGATTGTTTCAATAAACTCTTATCACTTGGTAACTTGGGATCATAATATCAATGTAATAAAATGAAATTTAATGAAGAATATAACATCATGAAAGTATTTAGATTCATTAAATTTCATATAAAATGTAATTATATACACCTCAAAACAAATTTTGGCGTATAACAAAACATGAATATCAAAGAAGTCAAATTGAGGCAAATTGTTTTTACTGATTTGGTAAATTTTGAAAATTAAACCTCACTAAATAAAGTTCATAAAATGGATATGTAAATACCCATAAATTTAAAAATAATAATTATTTAATTGATCCATGGTTAGTAAACATAGGACACAAAAATAATTGGTGGTGAATAAAGCAAGTATAGCACAAAAATAAAAAAGTGATATTAGGTCCGCTTACCTTGTGTCTTAAATCTCTTCATACTCATACTGAAATACCTTATAAAAAAATATATATATTTAAAAGAACCATATTATTATATTTAATAACTTATATGGTTTTATTATAACTTTATATTACCCTATTTTTAATAATTCCAGGTTAAGGTTACGCTTTAGGTAATATTCTCTTCATTTTTCGCATGTGTCTTAATAGGTTATATATTTGGTCCTTATAATTATATCATGATTTAAATAATTTGAAAAATGATATATATATTATTTATATTCAGTATATGTGTTTTATTATAATGTATAGAATATAGAAGTATGAAATTGAATAGATCATTCATAGAGACGGTAAGCTGTACGTACGTATGAACGATGATTCCCTTTTTATTATCGTATTGAAAGATTGAATGAAAAAGACCAATATATATATAATATCATTAAAGTATCAATATAATGTTACATATTTTGTATAAGTTCACTAAAACCATCCTTAATACATTCCATGTAGTTTGTGAATGAATCAAATCACTTATAGGGGGAGATAGTCCACACTTCCTCAAACAAAATTATCATATTTACACCAAATAGAAAGATAAAAATATATGTGTAGTAAAAGGAATAAAATATTTTTAAGAAATAATATATATAATATATAATATATATAAACAGAGTTTCCCTAATAATTTCTACCATGAGAGGCAGTATAGGAGAAATAAAAAATCATCATTTAGTGAGGCAACAGTTCACCATACCCATACATAATATGTTTCTTACCCATTAGATGGTGGTGTGTGTAAGGGTAGGTTGAAACCTTTTCATAAAAAATTAGAGTATATTCATGATACTAGTTTTGATATATGAGTATGTAATAATGATATTGGAGGGGGTGTAGAAGTAAAATAAAATAAAGGACCTTGAGAGAAGGCGTTACCTCTTAATCAGTTAACTACTTTTGGTTTTCACCAAAACGCATACTTGGAAGACTTTATTACAAAAGGAAAGATTAAAAGAGGAAGGGAGGGATTTTTTTGATGTGTATTGGTCAGATATTGGCCGATCCTATGTGGTTTGAGAGTTTTTGAGAAGATGGAGATGTGGTTGAATTTTATAGGGATGAAGGATTGGCACTCTTCTAAATATTTTAAAAGAGAATTCCACCCATGTTTTTTATTTTTCATGTGGATCCAATACTGATCCAAATTTTATAATGGGGAGTATTTGGGTGAAATATGGTCATAAAATTGATTTTTAGAAGGTCTATCCGTCTTTTTTGGCCACAAGGTTATGGTTTAGTCCCTTATTAAGCTTAATTTAACCTCAATCGATGTAATTAATTGTAATCACTTTCACTAATATTTTTAGTCAAAAACTATGTTTAACTATTTATAAAATATAAATTATTATGATTCCAAATATTTAATATATATATTTTTTAAATTCCAATAACATAGTTGGCTGAAATAAATTTAAAATTAATACCATAACTGGGTTGACAATGCAGGTTTTTAAAGTAGAAACATTCAAAATCTTGCTACAGTTTGATACCCAAGTTTAACGTGAAATTGATCTCAACGACATAAATTGTATTATTTGATAAAAATAATTCTAAATAAACTTTGAAAAAAAATTTAAAATAGAATTTTTCATTATAAATAAATTAGTTGAAAAAGAATTTTTCAACTAAAATTCAGTATTTTTAACTATTCATTAAAAAAATGAAACCTTAAAAAAAATACCAACAAATAATCCTAACATAATTTTTATTTTTCTCTTCAAAATATTTTGTTTATATTGAAATATTATGTCTATTAAAGTTACCAAATCGATAATTAAAATAGGATCCCCATTAAAAGGTGGTAAAACTATATTTATAAAAATATTTGTTTTAAGCATAAAATTAGGTTTTTTTGTCTTATGTATATAAAACATATTTAATGAATAAAAAAAATATTTGGTCGAATATATAAAATTTATACTACATTAATATCACTCACTAATTGTATTTAATTTAATTTATTAGGGTAAAAAATCTTTGTGACCATAAAAATAATAATATATCTTTTTTACATTCAATCTGTTATCATATTAATTTATAATTAATTGGTAACCTATGAATTTATATTATTTTGTGTAAACCATATATTTTCTTAAATTATATAATAATATTCATGAAAACTAATTTTAAATCTATTTTAAATCTTATTATATAAAATAATCACATTTTAATATTATATTATTTTCAGTAAACCTCGGTCATGCGTGTTATGCAGGCCAATGAGGAACATCATTATTGCTTGAATGCAAGATAAAATCGGTGTTCAGTGTAGGTAAAGATAAGGATTATGTTGTGTGTTGTTCACAACTAACTTGGTGTTTCATATAATGCAATACATGCATAGTTTTTTAATATAAAATAAGATACCATCAGTGTTGCATAAAATGAAAAATATCAAAAAGGTTAAATTAATTCAAAAACAATAATTCACAAAAATATCATGGTGTTACATTAAATAATGATTGAATATAGGGTCTAGAACATTACCTAAATATTATAAAAACCCTTTGGGATTACCTTTATTAGGCACTAATAATTTAAGTGTATAATCCCCTTAGTGGTGATCCACACGTGCTCCTTTGATTTATGAGAAAAACAAATTGATTTTTGGTGCTAGAATAGAGAATCAGGAAGTGTTGTATTGTTTATCTTGATCTCAACATGATCCTTTGGGCCTAAAGGAGTTCTTCTCATTCTTGAGAGGAAGAGAGGGTGAATTTGGAATAGTGTGAGAGAGGGAGAGATGTCCATTTTTAAACATTAATTTTTATACTCTATTTTTGATTAACCCTAAATAATTGACATAATCATATATTTATGTAGCTTAGGTTTAGGTATAAATATAATGTAATTGCATAAAAAACCTTAAAAATATAATAATATTTAACAAACACCATAACATATAATAAAAATAATAATAATAATATTTTTATGTCTTGGGCTAACATGCGCAATGATAAATATATTGTTACCATCTAGAAAATTAACATTTATCAATAGATAGGGACATGATCCAATCATCCTCTTAGGAATTTATTGAATACCTGTATAAAAATGTTATTCAAAAATTAATATTTCAAGCCACAAAACAATGAATAAATATCTAATAAATATTAAATAAAATAAATAAATATATTTTATTCAAAATCAAGTGAATAAATTTTTATTTGATTTCTGACATAAATAAAACATGAAAAATATTATTCCTAGGACTCAAGAATGATATATAATATATTAATTAAATTTAAATAGAACTTAATAAATATCATTTGAAACACATATTTTGTGACCCTCTAGGATTAATTCTCATTCACATTAGGCATGTATACTAAAAGTACAAGATTTATATCTAGTAACAAGTCAAGGTTCCCAAGAGCAAGAAAATAATTTTTCAACATCTACAACTACATATTAAAGCACACTATGTAATATAATCCATTTTTCTAAGAATATCCCATGTAGGTTTCATATCTATTTCATCAACCTATTTATTTGATATGTTATTATTTTAATGTGGAAAATAAATACATCATTGTACCATGGGCATAAAATTTAATTTGTGGCTTGTAATCCAATGCAAGTGTTGATATATAAACTATCATAATGATATAAGTGAAAACAATCCTTCCTTGAATTATCCATTCATTCCATGCCACACAAGATGCACCCAACATATCCAAATTATCTATTAAATATTATCATCATGGTTTATGAAATATATATAAGTTCATAATACATGACATGGGTTAATAATAATCTTTAAAACTGAGGATAATTACACACATTTTCATATTAGAGTATTTGAAAAAAACATGAGGAATTCCTATATGTGGGTTTGTTCTCATAATCTCCCATATTAGTGATTATCAAGTTTGAAATTAATGAGATGAAACCTCATCCACTAATGAGTACTCACAACTAACTATATATATAATATATACCATATCATAATATGATTTCTAATTATAGAACTATATTTAAGTGACATCATTATTGGATCCCAGGGTTCTCATCATGGTGTGGAACAACTATAACCTTATTAATGAGAAAGATAACCTAGGGCACTATCACATAAATGATATATAAAAGAACAATAAATATGTGATTAAATATTTATATTAATATTCACTTATTTGAATAAACATGTAATCCAAAGTGAAAAGTAGTTTTTCTAGGGTACCAAATCCAACTGATCTATCCATTGACATTATCAGTAGATTACTATATACTCTAAGAGGGAATAATGTTATCAAGGTTGTGATTGATCCATTCAAGAAGAATGATCATTTTATTCTCAGTAGGGACACTAAAAAACATGATGATTTGGGTAAGAATTATGTGTGTGAGATCATGAAGTAAAATTGGTTTCCCTTTATCATTGTTTCAGATAGGGATCACAGGTTCATATCATTGTTCTGAAAAAGTCTTCAAGAGGTGATGGTGGCTCAGGTCAGGTTGAGTGCAGTTTTCCAACCATAGAAAATTGATTTTATAGTGTGTGATATTCATGTTTTGGAGGATATTATTTGCACCTACATTATGAATCTTGGATTCTCATAGTATTTCCATCTATGACTGGTTGAGTTTTCTTATAATGATATTTATTATCCATTGATTATAATTGATCAATTCTAGGATTTTTATAGTAACCCACAAAGATCACCATTTTTCTAGGAAGAGGTGGGAGAGGCCTCTCTTATGGGATCCAGACTCATTCAATAAACATTATAAAGTCTCCGTGATATAAATAATCATATGGTAATAGCTTATATTTGACATAAATTCTATGATGATTGTCGATGTAATCATTTGGAGTTTTCCTTTGGTGAATACGTTTTATTGTGTGTTTATCCTCGGTTGGGTCACATTTGGATTGGGAAAAGGGAATGTTCTCTCTAAGATATGGTGGACCATTTCAGGTCACTGATTTTATCGGTTAGGTTTCATATCAGTTAGAATTACCATCTCAATTGACTTGTAATCATGATGTTTTTCATATATCTTATCTAAGGACAAATCTTCCTGATCCCTATCATGTTATGATTTGTGTAGAGAATGAGTTAGAGTTAGATGTTATAGTTATAGAGAACTCATTAGAGATAATTGATTCTATGGTGAAGTTATTGTATGGGAAGTGTATAACCTTGATCATAGTGTTGTGCAGAGACATATAATATTTTCACGAGACTTGGGAGCATGAATCCTTAGTGAGGGAGTATTTCCCTCACTTATTTCTAGAGAAACCTTCCTCCACATTACAACATAGAGATATATTGTCTTATTGTGTATAGATTGTAAAATCATGTATTTGATAGTATTATCTATCAATTTTTAGGATTATTTATATTGCGTTCGGTGGTCTTGAAAGTTGTTTTTGGGTGTTACTATTTAAAATATGTCTTTTACTTTATGTAGGAGCATTTTATGTAGTAAGTAATATTTTTAGCATTAATGTTTCTTTGGGAACAAGCAGTGAAAATAAATTATGACAAAATAATCTTCTATGTTGTAAAATCTATTTTATGGAATAAATTCCCTTTACACAGTAAGACATGATTTTATGTTGTTAGGCCATCGACCAAATTTTTTAACTAGATGATACATTTGTTTTAGAATATATATTTAGTGGGGGGTTTATGTCATAAAAACATTGTTTACACCACAATCCCATTGTACCAGTAAGTTTTTATCAGCTGCTCGGGGGACACTGGTCCCATTCATCATGCATGTTTCCCCCTCAAACCCTAGGTGATTCCTGGTGAATTTTTTGTGATATATGCTCCTTCCAGATCGCATCATTCAATTCTTGATCTTCTTGTTTATTTTTCATTGTCTCCTGAGGTAAGTTTCAAATCTTTATCTTCATTACCGTTGGTCATAGAACTTCCATTGCACTTAATTTTTGGATTTATTGATCTCATGGTGAGGTTTTTCTTAATAAGTTTTGGATCTGTTGTGAAATATTCATCCATGGGATCCATATTTGTCTATACTTTATTTTGGATGTCTATGGATCCTTTTATGGGTGTGTGTGACATGAGTTTGAGGTAGGTTGTTGTGCATATATCCTATAATGGGTGATCTTTGAATACATTATTTTTATCAATTTTTTAAAAATATATTTCTATGGTTTATTAATTCGCATGTTTTTAAACTCTATTTTGTTAAAATGTTGTTTTCCCCTATTTTGTTAAAAACTGTATTTTCAAATCATTGTGAAATGGATTTATGAAATGGTTTTTAAATAATGGTTTTAATTAATTGAATCGAAAAATTTAGTACATGCTGATCCTTGGGTACTTAAGTGAATTATATGGTAATATTCCTCATCCGTTGATACTATCTGGGGGCTCCCTCTTGGGATGTTTGTTTGGTCCATAAAAAAAATTTAATAAAGACTTTTCAGGCCTATATGGGGGGGGGGGGTTCACTTTTTGGGGTGTTCCTCTGCTCCATAAATTCGATGTACATGTATATGTATATGATGGTCAATATTTTTTATCTTTGGGTATGAGTGTTCTAGATATACTAACTTATAGTAATACTTGGTGTTATTAACCTACATATTCATTTTTTACTATCTGAGTATTGATTACCTGCTTTTATATATGTGATCTTATTTAAAACTTTTTTTCCTGGATTGTTTAGTACTGTTGAAAAGGGAGATGTTTTAACATGATTTTGTTATCATACTTATTTAACTAAGTATCATGAATTTTTATATTTAATGCTGATTATGTTCGGAGTTCTATAAATAGATATGATATGAAATAATTGGGTGGAATACTACTGATTATATTTATCTCGCACCATTAACACTCATTTGGTAATGTTGATACCTAGTTACGTATTTTTGTGTAGGGAAAGGTATGGTTCCATAATGTGGCGTTTTGGATTATTTGGATGGTCTTGGGTAGTTGGGGTGATATAGTGGGACATCATCTAATTATAATAAGGAGAAGTTATTTCTCATTTTCGGGTATGTACTTTTCTATTAGAATCATGCATTTTAGTTTTTTATCCTTTCTTGTGTAGCATCACATCTACTGTTTTATTTATTTTAGGAAATATATCTCTTCTAGTATCCTTCTATTTTTTCTTCCTATTATGTATGTATATTCCATGTCTTATGATTCTTATTGGTGAAAATCATCCCCTCTATTTTTTTATACTCATATTAGAGGACTAGTTTGAGACATGCCTAACACTGAGG
The DNA here is from genome assembly GCA_963277665.1 of Viscum album. NCBI lineage: Eukaryota > Viridiplantae > Streptophyta > Magnoliopsida > Santalales > Viscaceae > Viscum > Viscum album. The sequence goes on along the minus strand of OY728127.1, from coordinate 971,573,294 downwards.
GGGGGGGGGGCTGAATCAATGTTAGATAATTTTTTCACAAATTCCAGCTTTTTATCCCTATACCTCATGAATTTTTTGGATTTTGATTCTCATATTCTCTTTTCCCTATTACTTGAAAATATATGAAAATAGTAAATATAAAGACAATATTTATACAAGGTTCACTAATCAATAATAGTAGCTAATCATTAGAATGGTCAGAAATAATCTTGACCAGACAAGTAATAGAAAATAATCCATAGAATGTGGTTACAACAAGTTGGATATTCCCTTACACTGATGAGTCACATTGAAAAAATACAATAGTGGATGTTTTAGAACTCTTGGATGGATCTTTGTACCACCTCCAAAGACAGACTTATCATAGTTGGTAAGGGTTTGTTGCACCAATAAAGTCTTCCACCTATTGAGTCATGTTGGACGTCATAGTACTTATTTTTTCTTCCACTCTTCACTTGTTACTTTCCTAGATGCATGCAAGTTACCCTTATTATCTTTCCCAGTATCAAACTAAAACTACACACTCTTCTCCTTCTTCTATTCTTCTTACTTTATTATTCAGTGAAAAATAACTTCACTTTGATAACTTATTCTTCTTCTTACCAGAATCATAAAATTCTTCTCTCATTATCATATAATAAAAGATAAAATCATATATGGACCATTAGATGTAAACATTACTGAATAAATATCAACCTTTAGTTGGGTAGACTCTATTATTTTTGGTGTAGTAGAATCTTGTTTAACTAGATTTATCCACACATTATTATTATTCCAGAATGTTCTCTCACATAAAAAATAAACTCTTCTTGAATTATCAACCCAATTAAGTCATGTTCAATTTATTCATTCAATTTAGTAAAATCCTTAATTGTGTTTTGGGTAGATAAAATACATAACCATTTTTTTTGTGCATGAGTCTTTACATATGCATGTAAGAATTCATGCAATGTTTTCCTCATATTTTTCTCTTCGCACAACTCATGTTTTGGTGTCAAATTTTTCTATAGGTATGAATGGAAGCATGAAAATTATTCTTATTCATAACCATTTCCACTATTTTTTTCTCAACACAGACACAATCTGCCTCTTCATTGCGTACACATGTACTCAGGTGTCCTTAAATAATTCTCATGAGTTTATGTGATTCATGCATGGACACATTAACCCATATCTTCATGCATTCTACTTATTTTAAAATGACACTCCTTTAAATAGTTTGATTCATTAACATGAAAACTGGAGCATGATTGGTCTTCATACAAGCTGCAAGCTTCGCAGATCCATATCTTCGTGAAGCATAGTGGGAGTCCTAGAATCAAGTACATGATCACGATACTCTGAAGATAGTTCACGAAAATAGGAGGATTTGCGAATCAAATATCATCATAAGAAGAAGGGAAACAAATTTACACTATCCCATTGCTTTATAGAATTAGGTTCTTCATGATCGAGTTTTCCTTTGCAATGAAAACATCACATGGATAAGAATATCGATGCATGAAATATTTCTTCCCAAATTCCCGATCATAAATAGCCTCCAACAACTTCATTTTCAGTTCATCCAAGGCATCTCCATATTGAATGAAAAATGGAGTTACATGATTCTTCAATTATTTTCACATAATTTATAAACATCCAAATGACCTTGGTGTTCACTGGTACATTTGATAGAGGATTGTCCTCTTCTATGGAAAACCAATGTCATTGTTGTGTGGAAGAGTGATGAATATGATGGCGCTTGGAGATACAAATGGAGAGGGAGATTTTATGGCCTAGTTTTTACACAAAATGAGATGGAAGGTGATGATCTACCCATACATTAAAAAACTCACCCCACATTGAAATGACTTTTGTTTTTGTTTTCCATGATTTATTAATCATGATTTGTGGGGGGAGGGAGGTTATGAATTATCCTCTCCACATCCTCGTACCAACCCATACCAGTTCTTTAGGTGCACTATACACCCACCTCTTTTTCGGCCCATGGCCCAAACTATGCACAAGATCACCCATGTGCTCCTGCGGGCTTACACAAGGTACTTCTTGCCTCCTGCAGGCTGTCCTATCTTGCTACCCTTGGGAAAGATCAATCTAGTTTCCCACATATTCCCTCTATTGTGTCTCGTTGGTCATCTTAGTGGGATAACAATAATTTTTTAATTTACCCACATTAAAATATTCAATATGAAATGCATTTCCACCATAGAATTATAATCCCATGCATGGAAACATTAGAACTCAGAGCCCATTAACAATTTGCCTTTATCTTCAACCATCATTATTATTCTTCTATTCTTATTGGAATATATATTCCTAAGTAATTTGTCCTCAAATGGATGGTACTTCAACCATATTTAATGTTTCAAACAATTTATAACATTTGATACATGTATTTAGAACATAGAAATAGTTCAACAGTCATCTGATTACCAACAACAAGAATTTCTCAAGAATGACCTCCAATGCTACAAATCTAGAACAATTCTCTAGGCATCACAACGAAACTCAATGTCTTTAGACCATTCACTTGTTTATTCAAACAATAAGACATTATAACTTCATAAAATATTCATTAATTTTTTATATGCTTCATCATATTGACATCAACATTAATTTGAAAACAAATAAAATCCATAGAAAAAATGGGCTCTTTAGTCCCCCCTTTTTTTGGCAATACCTTCAAAATTATTTCCAAATGAATGTGTCAACATTTGGAAAAATTGTCAACAGTTATATTCTCTCTAAAAATTAATTTAAACATTACTTTTAGTTTCTCTCTTATTTATTGATAAGAAATACAATGTTCATGAGAAAAATGTTATCATCCCATACATAAGAAATGTTTATTCCATCATTTCACTATAAGTCTACTTGAGTTGTGCTAAGTGTAGATTCAAGATGATTTCATTTGGATAACAAATATGTCCATTAAAAAATGATCATGATACCTTTCGAAATGAGAACTCATTTACTTGTCTTTAAGGATTATTAACTTTCGTTATAGAATAATATTACTAAAAGTGAGATGAATAATTTTAAAAACAATAAACCAAAAACTTTTGCAGTAACATTGACAAGTAAATCGAAGACATTCAAGTGAAATAGGTAGGATACGTGACCTTGAAGAAATTATATTCTTCTTATTTCACTGAATAATTGAATTTTCCCCCTTTTTAATTTTTTTATTTTAATAACCAATGATGACAGATTAAGTGACATTCATTTTACAATGACATTATCTTCAAGAAATTTATAGAATAATAAGATTTGATACTAGTAGAAATAATAATTTTGGTATCTTATTCATTTACCTCCCCTCAAGGGAAAAACTTTTCATTATCTTAATGTTGGTGAATCTCATCAAGAATTTGGATCAAACCATGATGTAATCTTATGTATCATTGCTATCATAAATTGAAAGCACTCACTACTTCTCAAGTTCTCCCCCAGAGTACTTATTTCGCATTCAATTTAATATATTATAAGAAGAAATACAATACAAAAATATTTAATGGAATAAGTTGGATTCTCCATCATTAATTAATATGATAAACAAGGTTTAGAGTATCTTCTCAACCATGGTGCTCCATTTACTCTAGTCTCCATTCTTGCACATCTGAATATATTTTCTTATTTATATTGTGGAAGCATGGATCAATTCACATCCTCTACTTCTTTGTGTGGGGAAATGGAATTATTTAAAGCTGTCATGGATGATACATTATTACTCTTATTTAGGGTTATTTCTTGTTATAGTAATAAGGCTAAACAACCTATTCCAATTTTACTATATTTCTTGAAGATCTCACACAAAACTTATTTAACACATGGGTTTATTTTTATTAAAAACCATTCATTCACTCTATCTTTATTATGTGGAATCATTTCATTTATTTTTTTCACTATCCTTATATTTTTCAACATTAGGCTTCCTCATTATTTCAATTTATTAAGGCCAAATAACTAACATGTCATTAGGAAGTGTGGAAACATGTTTGGATCTTCCACATGAGTTATTCTGAGAGACAACCCTCTTGGTAGTTATTTTGGATGTACTAACTTTAAACTACTTATATTTAGTATCCATGGTCTTCTCACCATTATTATATGAAATCTTCTTGGGGGAATTTTTTTTCACAACCGTTTTATAATTTCTTCCCATGGTAGATTCTTATTTATTGGACAACAAGTGATTATATTTTCCTATCAGCCATGGATAAATGTTGTGATAAGAATGTACCAACTATGTCACCAATTATATTTCATGTATCATAGATTTTATCAAGAATTACAATTTTTTGTTGTATACATATGCTTTTGGATATATGGATGTCCTTTTTTTAACTCTGGCTTTCTCCACCTTGAGATATGATTCCTTTTTTACATTTATATTTTGATGATTGTACCAATAATTCAATGAATAATTCAAAAATCTGTTGCAACACAATCATTAACCCATAAATCATGATTTCTTAATATCCACTATATTATATTTTTGGGCATTCATCATGAATTTTTGTGTTCTTTCTGGAGAACTAGATTCTACATTCTTCTTTCTATACACCCGAGATATGGTGGTAGGTATATTATCAGATTTCTTGATTCGTACTTGCTTTTGAATTTTTCTTCCTACCTTCACTACTTGTGGAAACATATTTAGAAGCATGAGTACAAAATGGTATGGATGGTCCATTTTCCTTCTCAACTACTTGTGATAGATCATTGAATGAATTCCTGATCTTCTTATCACTTTATTGGGTTTTTTTGACAATATAATCCTCCAGTGAACATTGAGTACTGGTAACAACTAATAATTTCTTTTATGAAGTGTAAATATGTTTCATCTCAATATTGGCCAATTGAGTTTCAAATTCTAAATAGTTTATATTGAGGATTATTTTCTAATATTAAATCCTAATCATATTCCATTCACTATCCTTCTTCATTCATTCAACTTTATCTTCATACCACTAAAACAATTTTGTAACAAAGAGTCATGTCCCATGATCTTCTTAGAAGATTTTTCCAAATATAAACCATTCACTACAGTGAACTTCTTCAAATTATCTTCAAGTACAAGGATCATTTCATTCTAAGTCTTATTGAATCCATATTTCTCTTCAACATCTGTTATCCATTTTTAGGAACTCATTTAATGTTCCCTCTTTGTTGATTTAAATGTTCCAACCTATCTTGAGAGAGTTAAACCTTCAACAATTTTTACTTGCAATACCTTCTTCAAAACATTATTTTCTTCTTCCCATTGGGTGATATCTTCTTGCATACAATGAAAGACTCCACAGAAAATGGAGACACATTATTTAGGAATACTTTGTAAAATAATTCTTAATATATCAATATAGTGACCCAACCATTTCTTACATTACTATTAAATCATTTTAAAGATAAACACCATAATATAATTACAAATAGAGGATCCAAAGGTTTAGTGTCTTGGGAAAACTAGGACCATACATAACTATTACAACATCAAACATAAACATTTATTTAATTTATTCTTCTCTAGATTCTTATTGGCACTTGTACTCTCCTTAGTACATGTAGCCACCTGAGGATATACATAAAAAGGGGCGAGCTAAAATCCTATTAATAGGATAGATAATAATAATATAACATGGGTTGAGTATAATCATGACATAGGAAAAATATCATGAACATGAGAGGAGCATAAATAAAATACTTGAATTGTGGCAATGCATAAAAATGAAACATCATGTCTTAAAGCATAACTACCACACATACTTGTGAACCAAGATAGCATCTTGTTCACACATAATTTCAAATTTACTCATGAGATTCATAACTTTACCCAATGAATTTGAGTGCTGTATAATTCCGGGCACACCCGTCACATTCAAACATTCATATTGCGCTATATAATTCTGGGCGTACCCGTCACCTCATAATATTATCATTATCATGCATGAAACATAGAACATATATCAATAATGAACATAACTAACCAATTGTAAGTAATGGATTTCATATCATAAGAATACATTCATAAGCTTTGGGTTCCCAAAAGAAATAGGGAACAATATACTTGATACAAGAACCATCAACCATGAATAAGAGGTAAAAGTTGAGTTCTTAAAAGAAGAGTTCTTTTGGAAAACATTTGGATTGACATAAACTTAATTAAAAAATATTAATATCCAAGAAAAGGTAATATAATGAGGAACACATGATTTGTAAGAAGTGACCAAACCAAATTGGAGTGAAAGAGGGAGAACCTGAAGAATGAAAATTGGGTTCGAGATTTTCCCCTTACCTTGTATCTGAATACTTCCTTCTCTTTAATGTCCTATATAAGGGAATTATGTTCATTAATTATAAATCCATAAGAATGTTTACATTAATATGGTTCATTATGGTTTTATTAAGTTATTTTATGTTCCTTTTTATGAGTTATAGAGTTTAAAAAAACATTGTTCAGGAATGTTTGTTTTTATTGTTTTCTTGAGTGGTTCACTTGTATTCTTAAATTAAAGTTTTGGTAGAACATGGGTAAACATATAGAAATTATATTAAATTTTATTAATGATATTAAAGGATTTTTAATTATCTTATAATGAATCATATTATATCCTTGTGGGTGAATCATTAAAAAATAATTAAATGATTGCTTTTTGGGTTAATTTGGGCGGTTTTCTGATCACAACGAACTTGTTTTAATTTATCACTTAGTAATATGGCCATAAGTTATTTACATAACTTTAAATAGGAAATAAAACATATAAAAAATTCTTTTTCAACCATAAAAATGGTTTCATGACCAGATCTGAAGGTAGAAATGGAAGAAGAAATCATCTCGTTCTTGAAGGCGATAAATTAACACCTCACGAACAACGTTCTCTTTAATAATATAAAAGGAAGAGGGAAAAGGGTTGGATGATATAATATCCCATTATCATCATAGAATTCCAGTTTATGTATAATAATGGAGTTTCAATACCATTTTGATGAAGATAGGTGGGTAGAGATCAAGAAATGAACTTGAACTTGAAAGGAAATTAAAGGAGAAGAGGGAGAGAAATTACCTCTTAAATCCTCCTCTTGAGAATCTCCTTAAGGAAGCTAGGTTTGGTATTTTTATGAGACCTTCAGATATTGAACGTGGGAGAGGAAGATAGGGAAGATGTTTGGGAAGAGTTTAGAGAAGTCTTGGATCTTGAGAGGTGTGAGGAAATGAGGGTGTGAAGGGTGGTTTTTATAGTGGAGGGGAGAGGGGTTTCCTTAATATAAAATTCATTAGTTTATTAATTTCCCCTAAGACAAGTAATAGTGAGTCTTGATTGACCAAGAATAGTACTTTTATCACGTGATCCCAAAACAAGTGGGATTAAATCATCATAACATCACAAATGACTCTATAATTAGCTTATTTAGCTTATTTTAGTAAATTACGGTATTTCACTATTCATAAAAAATTCAAGTATTTCAGAAATATCCCAAAACTTTACCCCAAAAATTTTTCTACGTGTAGAATCCATAAATGAAGTACATTTTTCACAAATAATTTTCTAAATATTATTAATTTAATATTTAATTAAAATCATGATTTACTTAAGAAAACTGTTTTTAAAATTTAAAACTGATTTTATAGTGCTTTCAAAAATTATGCAGGGTCTTATAAAATTATCTAAAAACTATAAGAAATTGATTCTATAATTTATGAACACATTTTAGGAAATTAATTTTTTTTTTAAATTAATTAATTAAATAAAATTAATTATTTATGACTTACAAAACACCAAAACGTTTACTAAAGTCAAATTGTCACTTTCTAAGATGTCTAAATTTTATTTAATTATTCATGGGTAAGGTTAATCTTATGTTGGATGATTTACTATTCATAAGGGTCATATTACTATTCATAATGGTATGTTACTATTCATAAGGGTGATTTACTATTCACCAAATTTTTTTTGTTTCATTAGACTCCAAAAATCATCTTAAACACAACTGTGTATGTCAGATTTTCGAATTTCAAAACACAGAAGTGACAAAATTATGTTTAAAGGTCACTTAGCACTTAGTAGTTCAGTATGTAGTTTTTTCATGTAATTTTATGGCATAATTATAAGAAGGTAAATTCCATTGAAAAACATTGGGTCGTTACAATCAACTAATAATTTTGGGGAATTTTTAGATTGGTCATCAACACGTTTTCTATCATTTTAATCTTCAAGATAATTTTCAAGTATTCTGACACATACCTCCTGATAAAAAGAGGTATGAAGTTTATATGTCTTTTTTGTGGAATCCTGATCCACCTAATCATTACATTCCAGGCCTGATATGTCTTCATCTTTAATAAGTCATTGAGAAATAGATACTTCATCTTATTTAGATAAGAGGGTCCTCTTATTCAACATTCTCTTCTCTCTATTTTTCCTATTCATCAAGGTCTTGGTAGATATAGACTTATACTAAAATATAAATGAATCTTACTCCAAATTACACTTCATCATTGAATTAGGAAACAAAACAAAATATTTAAAAGATAATATCACCAATTTAGAGAATATAATAGAGGTGAACCTAGCTCTGATACCAATTGAGAGGAATAGTTTGGGACATTCTTGACACTGAGAGGGGGATGGGTGAATCATTGTTGCGAACTTTTTCACCAATTATATAATTTTATCTTTGTACCTATTAACCTGTTAGGATCTTGATTACCTTATAATCTTTTCACTATCGCATGAAAATCTATGAAACAATTGAAGATAGAAGGGAATATTTTTACAAGGATAACTAATCAATAAGAGTATCCTATCCTTAGAATGGTTATAAATAATCCTGACCACATAACCATTAGAAAAAAATCCTTAGAATGTGGTTATAATGTGTATGTCGTTCCCTTACACTCAGAAGTCACTTTGAAAAAAATATGATAGTTTATGTTTTAGAATACTTGGATGGATATTTATTCTACATCCCAAGAAATTATTCTCCACGTTTATAAGATTTTGTGACACCAACAATGTATTCCACATATTGAAACCTTTAGGATGTCACATTAATTATTTTTTCTTTTCTATATTTACTTATTACATGACCAACAACATGAAAGTAACCCTTATTACCTTTTCACACCAGAAAACTAAAACAACCCACCCTTCTTCTTCTTCATCTATTATTTTAACTTTCTTCTTTTGTGAAAAAACTACTTCACTATGACAACTTCCTCCTCTTCTTTCTATAATCAAAAACTTATTTTTTTGACTATAAAATCATTTAAGATAAACTTTGATAAGAATCATCAGAAGGAAACTACCCTGAATAACTATCAATATTCATTTGGGCACACTCTATTCTTCTTAGTGTAATAGATGTTGGTTTAACTTGATTTAAACACACTTTAATATTATGACAGAATGATTTTTAACAAAAAATAACCACTTCTTGAATTATCATCCTAATTAGATCATGTTCACTTCATGCATTGAATGTAGTGAAATAATTAATTTTGTATTGGGTATCTCAAATGCATAATCATTTATGAATACATGAGTCTTGACATATGCATGCAGCCTTCATGAAATGTTTTCATCCTCTTTGTCTCCTTTTGGAACTCACGTTCAGGTGTAAAATAGTTCTATAGGTGTGCATGGATGCATGCACATGATTCTTTGTCCAAAAACACTATCCAATTTGTGTTTCTAAACACATACACATAGTCTACCTATTATTTTAATACACATGGACTCGGGTGTCTTTATGTAATGAACACGTTTGCATGTGATTATTGAATGTGCACATTACCCCATAACTTTATGTATCCTTTTTCTTCACAAAATCCACTACTGTAAATAGTATGATTCCATGACGTACAAACAAGAGCATGATTAGACTTCACACAATCTATGACCTTCAAAAAACCATATACTATTGAAGCACCATGGGATTCCTAGACTCAGGCACTAGATAATGGTACTATGAAGATCGTTCACAATATAGGGAGGCTTTATTAATCTTAGATCACCACATGATCCAGGGAGATGCTTAGGCACTACCCCTTTGCTTTGTGGGATTCTGTTCTTCATGAAGATACTTTGAGAGAAATTTTACATTTTCTAAGGCCCATGAGACTCCTCACTTCCAAAAGACTTGAAGGCTCATGGAAAATTTCCCACTCTATGAGAAAAAACTCAGAGAGGCTATATTTTTCAAGGAACACTAGAGATGCCAATAATGTATGACCTGCATCCTCACTCAGTCTTGGGGATCCTCAAATTATTGGGGAAGATCACCGACTCTTCCTTATTTAATCCTTGAATCAAATCCTCATAAGATATGAAATTTTAAATATTCCCTTGGAAAAGCTAAGATCCTTAGAATTTAAATTCCTCAAACCACAGGATAAGATACTCCGAGAAATAAGGATTCATTACATCATGATTGGGGATTTCCTTATCGGTGAAAACATCATGTGCATGAGATTATGGATGCATGCTACACATATTCCCAAATTAATGAGTGTAAATCTCTTCCTGTAACTTCATATAATGTTCGGTCAAGGGATCTCCATATTGAATCATGAAAATGGAGTTGCATGATTCTTTAATAATTTTCACCTCACTTCTAAACCTTAGAACGACCATGGTGGCCACTAGTACATTTGATGGTGGTTCAACCACTTCTATGGAAAACCAATGGTGCCATTATAGTATCCCTAGCCTTTTACACATAATGTTTCATGATTTCAAGCATGATTATACATCAGAGTACAAGCCACAGATCGTTATGTCTAGTGTCTTGGAAGACAAGGTATATAAAACATAAAAAATGGGGAAACACATCTTTATTTAGTCTCCATAAAGAGATACTAACTTACTTTTATCCCTTACATCTACAAAGGGTACCATGGGGAACACATGAACAAATGAATGAGCTAAAAATCCTAGTAAGAGATTAAACATAAGGATATGTCTTAAGCACATAAGTTATGAGGCATGACACAATGATATACGAAGCATGGAACATATAAAATCATATCATATAAGCATGTGATCATATAAACATGGAATCATATAAATGTGGTAGAATCATAAAACATGTATTTAGTATGGGTCAAGGCTAACCTCTAGTCCCATTTCCCATTTCAGTACTGGTCAAGGCTAACTGCCTATCCCAATTCTAATTTTAGTACAGTTCAAGGCTAACTACCAATCCCATTTCATATCACATCTCATGAGACTTAACTTTACCCAATGCATTGGAGCTCTATCTGGGCACATCCATCTAAACATTTTCATGAATATTCTGTCCACATAAATAATTATACATAATCAACCATACATAAACATAAGGGTATCCAAGGAAATAATTAGGTACCGAAATCATGACATAAAGCATAAACAATGGAAGTATCATGAAAGTGTCCATGAAAAAAGGTATTAGAACATAAATGGAAATTCAATAGGTAAATAGGTATATAACCTGGTATGTGGTGTGAAACAGAAGTGAAAAAATATGAGAAATGTATTGGAGAAACATTACCGTTAAAAAATTTTTGTGCGGTTTTAAGGAAAATACTATAGATCTTTTAAAATAGAAAAGAGAAAAAACCATTTATATTAAACTATAATTTAATAAAGAAGATTTTAATAAAAAATGACTGATTTTATAAAGACAATGGTGGCTTAAAATAGAGGATAGAGTGCCCTTTAAATAGGGTAAGAATTCGGAAAGTTCCCTTAAAACAAGTTTTCTTATTGAAAAGTTCTAAGGAGGGTTCTTTTTAAAAACATGTATATCCAAAAAAGAGTGTGATGAAAGGGTATTAATAAATGAGTTTTATAAAAATAAACTGTATTTATAATATGTACATAAACAGATAATATAATTTCGTTTTGATATAAAGAAAGATATGGAAACCTGAAAGAACAAAAGAGGTTTGGGTAGAATTCGTTACGATTTATATGCATGGTGTTAGGTGTACCTAAGAGGGATTTATGAGCGATAAAATGGGTTTCTCATCACTTATAAATAATTAGGGAAATATGGGGGAGGTGAAAAATAATACCCCATCATTAGAGTTTTCACATTAGAAGGCATAGCATAGAGGACATACTGATTAAGAGTGAAATGGAGAGAATACATTACCTTAAATATGATGGTGTTCTCCACTTGTTATTCATGACCTGAATAAAAAAATTAGGTTTATTAATTAATAATTATAGAAAATTATATATAATTAAAGGATTTATTTTAAAGATTTTAAGTTCATACATAACCTTTTTGATGGGTTAAGTTGTTCAATTTCATTGTTTAGGACCGTTTGTTTCCTTGGTTTTCATGATTTGTTTACTTATATTCATGTTCGGTTAAGCACGTATGATGAAAGTGGTTGTATAGAATTTAATTTATATGTTATTAGTTAAAATATAGGAGATTACATGGTTAAAAAATAATTTAGTATTTTGGAGTGAAGTATAACCATTATATATAACTTTAGTTACAATCGTTTTAGGATAAACGGTGGGTTTGATTACGAAGAACATGTATTGATTTATAACTTTATACCATTTGTACAAAAGTATTACAGAACCATAACAAGGATATATTACATATATAATAATCTGGTTCAACCAACAACACAAATGGGTTCATGACCAGAATTAATGATGATAATAGAAATTGAAAAACTGTTTTCCTTGAATGTTCTAAATTAACACATCTCAAACGGTGTTTTCATTTATTTCAAATAAAAGGTAGGGAAAGGAGAGATGATAATGAAATATGTCATTAGCATAAAAAAATTTCAGTACATGTATGTTACTGGAGTTATCATACTATTTGGGTGAAGGGATGTGAGGAAAGAATGAATAAAAGAGAAGAACATTAAAGAAATAAATGAAATTGAAAGAGGAATTTACCTCTTGAGTTTATCTCCTTTGAGAACCTCTTAAAGTGAGAGGTTTTGAAATTTTTAAGGGGATAGGGGATATTGGACGGGGGAGGAGATTGGGGAGAGATTTGGGGTGAATATTGTAAAGGCGCAAGGCTTGAGAGGAGTGAAGGGAAGAGGGAGTGAGGGGGGTTTTTATAGTGGAGGAGAGGAGGGTTTTCATGATATTATAATCATTAGTTTATTATTTTTTGAAGACAAAAAATGTGGGTAGTAAATGACCTATAATGGTAATAAATGCATCTGAGTTCAGATCAATTGTAATTTACATCATCATTGAATCATGAATGATGCAGAAATGAAGGTTTTAGCATTTATTGGGAATTATCGGATTTTACTAGTCATAAAAAATTCATGTTGTAACTACCCGAATCCAGAGCCCTTCCACTGGTTCCCCATACCCGGTCTTCCACATGACCTCAAGTGTGTTTCCCCAAATTATAGAGGCTTCCGACTAGCAGTGAGGGCCTTGGTGAGTCAGGGGGGAAACTAGGCCCTCATTTGGTAAAGTCTGCAGCGGAAGAATAAGCATAAACAATAGTGGAAGTAGTAAATAGCATGAAACAACTGGACTAAAAGTAAAAGAAATGTCGGATATAATAATGATGTAGAATGGTACATGTGTCTATGGAAAGCAATAACCAAAACAACATGCTGAAATACAACTGAAACCAAAGTACTAAAAGTAAACAGCAACTCCAGTAGCATCGCGGGCCAAGACCCGGTCCCATGCTCTCTAGCTCCGACAAGCAATCAAGTACCTGAGGTGGAAGGGCCACAATCCCTACATAATCCTACAACCATATAATCTGTTTGGGATGAAAATCAGGACTCAAACAGGGTGTGAGACTAATCCCAGTAGGAAACCACCACAAGATTTGTGCCCTACTGTCAGTGAGTGATATAGAAAAAGTAAAGGTAAACAATGCAGTAAAAAATTCTACCAAATACCATTCACATTCATTTAATTACACAACCAGGGAAAACCAACAAAGTTTCTTATTCCAAGATAAGCAATTAACACAGCAGGTATCTAAAAAGACTACCTAACACAAGCAGTACAAAATCCAAGCTTGTTCTTTGGCTTGGTGGACTCATCACAACCAACCATCAAAAATCACACTGACTCTCTAGGTGGCTTAAACTAGAAGACCCCTATAGTACAGTAATCAAACAAGGCACAAACACTCTGGGAAGCTCTTACGTCAATTCCCCTATGGTCCTGCAATAATAACTACAGACTCTCTGAGGAAGCACTTATGTCTAATTCCTCCTGTGGTCTCGATGTGTGGGTAAACTAAGAAAACTCTTGGTAAGAACAAATTCTGATCCCTGTAGGTCCTGCATAAGAAACTAAAACCAAAAAACCCTCTAGGGAAGCACTTAATTGTCTATTCCCTCTTTGATCTCCCACACCAGGTTCTCACGGCCCTGAGTAGTCCAGTCGTGCGTAATCGAATGTTAGCAGCGGTAAGTAAGTTAAAAAACTACTTGGATAATAGCTACAAAAAGCATCTCCAAGCATATAAACAACAGACAATACATGCAATCAAGTCAACAGGAATACTAGCAATGTAGTAGGGGTTTCCTCATAGGCAAACCATGCCAAACGGCAAACAACAGCCAAAACAAGGGAAAACAACCTTGGGTGATCCTCAAACATGCCAACAAGAAATTATTAATCATCTAATAACCTCAAGAATACAATCAATCTAATGCAGATAAATAAACATGATCAAAACCCTAAACTGGGATACCCGATACATGGGTATCTGGAACTTTTGCAACCAAAACTCAAAGAACATCAATGTAGGGCACCAAACCACCTACCTCGATCCCTGGAGATCGATATTTTTGAACCTCGACCCGTGAATCGGCCTTGAACGGAGTAGATTTGCAAAAATTCTAAAACTCTCAACCTCAGATAACTCACGCGAGAGGAAGAATAAGGAAACAAGGCTAAAGAAGAACCAAGAACTCACCGCTGTGATTCTTCTGCAATTGACGGAGTTCGATTCGGACAAACCGATGACGGATCAGTGGCTCGGAAAAGAATCGGCCTCCTCGGCCGCTCTAGACAGAATTAGGCAGAGAAGAAGGTGTTTACGAGCATTAGGAACGACCCCAGTCCGATTAATGAAATAAAAATAAAGTATAAAACGTTTAATTCTTGAGTACACGATGTGTACTTCAATTTTCCGTACCATGAAATAACCGACCTCCACCTCAGCCTTACACACCGTGTATGTGGTCCGGACACCACCAATCACACGGCTTCAAGTGGCAGAGGAGTACATGGCGTGTACTCATAAAGTACACAGCGTGTACTCTGAAAATTTCTAGATACACACTATTTGTGTGGCCCAGACACAGCCAACACACGGCTTAGAGTGGCCGAGGAGTACATGGTGTGTGCTCATAATGTACACAGCGTGTACTCTGAAAATTTCCAGATTCTCCATTTGTCATTAAAAAGCCCGTAAAAGATATCTGTACCTAAAACCGAAGCTCCGGGTTCTTAAAAACTTCCCCCCTTAAAAAAATTCATCCCTGAATTTCCCTATCAAGGCGTAGGAGAAGAAACCTCGAACAAATCTGTCCACTGTGATTGCATATCAGCCTCCCTCTCCCAAGTCTCGTCCTGTATACGGCCGTGCTGCCATAGCACCCGTAACAGAGGAACATACGGGCCACAGAGCACTTTTGTACTACGATCAACAATCCTGATAGGATGCTCCTCGAAAGATGCATCCTACTCCAACTCAACCTCCTCAGGTTGAAAAACATGAGACAGGTATGAGAAATACCGTTGAAGCTGAGAAACATGAAAGACGTCGTGCATAGCCTGATATCTCTAAGGTAACAGCAACCTGTAAGCAACTAGCCCGACTCTCTCCAAAACCTCAAACGGCCCGATGTATCTCATTAAAAGCTTACCCTGTCTCCAAATCCTCTTGTGTCCCAACCTCGGTGCGACACGTAGGAAAACCTGATCCCTGACCTCGAACTCTAGAGGTCATCTTCCCTGATCAGCATAAGACTTCTCTCGAGACTGCGCTGTAGCCATCCTCTTCCGAATCAGCTCTATCTGCTCTGAAGTCTCCTGAACAAGACGAGGCCCCAAAAAAACCACCTCTCCAGTCTCTAGCCAAAATAAAGGTGATCGGCATGGCCTACTGTACAAAGCCTCGTAAGGTTCCATCTGAATAGTCACCTGAAAACTGTTGTTGTAGGCGAACTCCACCAGGGTAATATGCTTCTCCCAAAAACTGCCAAAGTCTAGAATGCAAGCGTGGAGCATATTCTCAAGCACCAGGATTGTACACTTGGACTGGACATCAGTATGGGGATGGTATGCTGTACTCAAAAGTACCTGTGTACCCAACTCCCTCTATAGCCCCTACCAAAAGTGATAAGTAAAACATTCATCCTTTTCTGAAACAATGGATTGTGGAAATCCATGCAGAAATACAATCTCCCTGATGTACAATCGTCCCAGCTCATCAACACTGAAGGTCTCCTTGATCGGAAAGAAGTGTGAAACCTTCATGAGTGTGTCCACTACAACCCAAACTACATCATTTCTTCGAGGCGATCTCAGTAACCCTATCATGAAGTCCATCACGACATCATTCCATTTCCACTCAGGAATGGGTAACTACTGCAAAAGCCCTGCTGTTCGCTGATGCTCTGCCTTCACCTGCTGACAAGTGGAACACCGCATAACAAAACCAACCACATCCTTATTCACACCTGGCCACCAGTACTGGCGGTGCAAGTCTTTGTACATTTTGGTGACACCAGGATGAACTGCCCAAGCTGAGGCATGAGATTCCTGCATCAGGTCCTCACGTATGTCTTCTGAAACCCATACGCGGCCGTGAAAATGTATCACCACGTCATTGCCCACTATCCACCCCGGAGTAGGGTCTCCATATTACACACCCTCTCGTAGGACTATGCCTTCAGGGTCTGATAGCTGCCTCATTCGAACTCGATCAAAAAGGGTAGAGGTAACAGCTACGGAAGAAAGAACCGTCTAACCATGTCTATCATGTACCTCTAGATGAATCTCAGAGAACAGAGCCATGAGCTGCCACTCACTACTGGCTTCCTAAACTGACTGAAACTGAGTCCTCTTGATCAGTGCGCCCGCCATAGGATTTCCCTTCCCAGGTGTATAAGCAAGCTCGAAGTCGAAAGAATATAGATACTTGAACCACCTCCACTGTCTCGGATTCTAGTCACGCTGCGTGAAGATATACTTGGGGCTCTTATTGTCATTATATACCAAGAAATTCTCTCCCATGAGATAGTTCTTCCAACAACGCAAAGCATGAACCACAGCATCCGACTCCAAAACGTGCATAGGATAGTTCTTCTCATGTGGCCTCAACTGCCGAGATCCGTATGCGACAACACGATCTTCCTGCATAAGCACTGCTCCATGACCGATTCCAAATGCATCATAGAAAACTGTATAACTCTTGCCCGGCTTTGGCAGAACTAGAATCAGTGCTGAAGTCAATCTCCCCTTCAACTCTTGGAAGGCTGAGTCACAGGCTTATGACCAAACAAACTTCACCCCCTTCTTATTCAAGCCTGTCAATAGTGATTCTAGGCGTGAGAAGTCCTGTATAAACCTCCTATCGTAACCAGCCAGCCCCAAGAAACTACGTACCTCAAAGACATTCTTCAGCTTCTCCCAGGTGACTACTGCTCTCACCTTCTCTAGGTCTACTGATACTCCTATCTCTGAGATGACATGTCCCAGGAAGTGAATCTCATGCATCCAAAAGTGGCACATTGAGAGTTTAGCATAAAGCTGATGCTCCCTTAGTGTACTCAAAACGATCTCAAGATGGGTTGCATGGTCGTGTCGAGTGTGAGAGTACACCAAGATATCGTCCACGAAGACCACAATGAAGGAATCCAAGTAAGGATGGAACACTCAGTTCATCATTAACATGAAAACTGCTGGCGCATTCGTAAGGCCGAACGACATAACCATATACTCGTAGTGGCCATACCTGCTCTTGAAGGCTGTCAGGGGTATAAAGAACCTCGGACATAATGATCCCACACGAAGTGACACCCACCAACATCAAGGGGGCACTCCCTGCACTGACGCACATTAATAGTTCTATGTCCCAAAGGAGTGTCTAGTGCCAAAGTATCCTTAGGAGTAAGGACAGTGAGTCTAAGGCTCTCCACAGTGTGCACAGAAATAAAGCTATGGGAAGCTCTAGTATCGAAAAGTGCAGAAGATAAAAATGAGGCTACTAGGATCGTACCTCGAACTGTGGAAGGTTCAAGATCCTGCTCCCAATGAATCTGATCTACTACAAACATCTGGCCAGTACCGCGACCCTGTGTAGCAGCCTGATATCCCTAAACTGATCCCCCTTGAGCCTAACCACCATGTCCGCGACCTCTACCCTTTCCTGAATGATATGAAGAACTCCAGACCGTAGTTTACTGTGGGACTGGTAATCCTGCTCCTGAATGAGGGGTAGAAACAGATCCTCCTTCACTATCCACTGGAAGAAGAACCCTACAAAAACACTGCAGATGACCCATCTTTTCGTAAGCTCGGCATTCCACTGGATCTCTCAGGTATTGAGGCTTCTTATACCCGCTCTTTCCACATTGATAGCATACCACCAGGTTACCAGAAGGAAGATCTCGTCCTCTAGAAGATATACCCTGCTTCCTCAAGTATCCTCGAGTAGACCCTCGGTGGCGCTTCCTACTGTCAGTATGAAACCACTCAGCCTTGGGTGCTAAACCGCCCTGGTCAACATCTCCAGTCTCCCTCAGATTTCTTTCGGTGATCAGTGCCTAGTTGACTATCAGAGTAATATAAGTCAACTAGAAAATGTTTACCTATGATCTGATCTCTGGTTTGAGGCCTTCCTCAAACTTCCTCGCCGAAAACAGCTCTTCATTTCCCAGAATGGGAGCGAAACGCTGTTGCTCAGTGAATCTGGAGGAATACTCCATAACCTAAAGAGTACCTTGCTGCGGGTTCATGAACTACCTGGCCCTATTGGCCCTTAGCGTCGGTGGATAAAAGTAGTCGTAGAACGTACACTGGAATTCGTCCCAAGCCATAGTCCGCTGGTGCCCTGCCTGTGAGACTACATCCCACTATCTCTTGGAAGAATCTCACAGCATATAAGTCGTGAGCTTCACCCGTCTGTCTGGGGGTGTCTCCAGATGCCCCAAGATGGAAATCATGGTTTCTAGCCATGACTCTGTAACCTGAGGTCCTCCATCCCCTGTGAAAGTGGGAGGATGTCGCTGCTGGAAGAATTGCATGAGCTCTGCCGTAGACGGGGCATGATTTTGAGCTCCCTGAAAGGTCTGCATGAACCTCATTAAACCCTCTCGGAACTGAGCGTCCGCACCAGTGCCCAGAATCATTGCAGGTTCCATATCTGGAATAATCGGTGGAACTACAGGTAGTCCCTGGTCTGCCGTACCAGGCGTACTGCCACTGCCTGGTTCCTGGCGTGCAACGAGAGGAAATCTTGGTGCCATAAACCTACAAGGTCAAAAGCACACTCCAGATTTAGGATCAACAAGGACAGAAAACACAAGAGTACAAAATGGGAAGATGAGAGAGAAACACTTAAACTTGAAAAACTGAACTACACGACGTGTTTATTAAAGCCATTTACATGGGCCTGCAATTCTTCCACCAACGGTCGTGCCACTTTCCAGACTACATGGTGTGTTGTCCAAAAACATGGTGTGTACCTGGAATCCACTCCCCTGCCCGAGTCTCCTTTCACAGCTAACCCACACGGTCCTCCAAAAAATAGACTACACGGCGTGTGTACTGAGGACACAATGTGTACAAGCCAGGCTTCGGCGGTCCGTGTAACAGGTTACACGGCCGGTCACATGGCTAACCCCTTACATGGCATGTTCCTAACAAACACGTCGTGTATCAGAGGAGATAACACTGACCCATGTTGTCTGGGACACGGCCAGGTACCTAGAAGAAAACTACACGACATGTTCTTCTAACACACGGCGTGTACTAGACAGGCTCGATGACCCGTGTAGTAGGTTACACGGCCAGCTACATGGCTGATCCTTTACACAGCATGTTCCGAACAAACACAGCATGTATAAGGATGGATAACACTAACCCGTGTTGTTCGTGACACGTTCGGGTACCCAGAAGAAACCTACATGGCATGTATTTATAACACACGACGTTCACTACACGAGCTTCCCCGACCCGTGTTGTTGGCGACACGGCTGGGTACACGGTTGACCACCACACGACGTGTACATAAGGTACATGGCATGTCCCCAAATATTTTCCAACACCCCATGTTTTTGTTTACACAGATAGTAACACGGTTTAAAAACTACACGGCGTGTATGAAGGAAGTACATGCCATGTATTCTGGGTTTTTCCGGGAAGTAGCTCTGAAACTGCTCCGAACACCAGAAACATTGAAAAACAACCAGCTATGTGCCAAATTCCGATCCGTGGGGGCCCATAATCCCCGCGAATTAAATCTTGGAATCATAAAAATGCATACAACAATTAAACAGCATAACAAACAATGATCCGCTAAATTCCGATCCTCGAGGGCCCATAACACCTCCAAGACCAGAGCTTGGAGCCCATGCTAAACAGGCTGTAAAAGATGTAATACTCTATCAGCGCAACAAGTGTTTCTATCACAACAGCTACCACAACAACATCCATAATCTATCACGTAATCTATCACAACAGCATGCAATTCTAATGCACCCTAGATGGCATGGTAAAATGCATGACCAGTGATTTCCTACCCGGTTCCTATATGATGCATGAGATGGCACACCCTCATCTCATCGGGTTGTAACCAAATAAAACCACAATCATATAAACTGTAACAACACAAAACATGTGCATCACCCATGGTGAAATATAATAAACTATAACACTTGAAAAAACTGAAAATTGAAATTACAAGGTAATATAGATTTTCCCTGTACACTGGTTAATCACTCCCAGGAACAGTTAAGTACTAACTACCCAGTTCTTCCTATCACTCGATATGGTCGCAAAACAGTAAGGCAATAGAAAGAAGGACAACTCCTCTAATACCACTTTGTAATGAAAAGAATCCGGAGCCCTTCGACTGGTGCCCCATACCTGGTTCGCCACATGACCTCAAGCACATTTCCCCAAACACCAGAGGCTACCGACTAGCAGCGAGGGCCTTGGTGAGTCAGGGGGAAAACTATGCCCTCATTTGGTAACATATGCAGCGGAAGAATAAGCATAAACAATAGCGGGAGCAGTAAATATCATGAAACAACTAGACTAAAAGTTAAAATCAATGTCTGATATAATAATGATGCAGAATGGTACATGTGTCTATGGAAATAAGTAAGCAAAACAACATGCTGAAATACAACTAAAACCAAAGTACTAAAATTAAACAGCTACTCCAGCAGCATCGTGGGCCAAGACCCGGTCCCATGCTCTCTAGCTCCGACCAGCAATCAAGTAACTGAAGTGGAAGGGACACAATACCAACCTAAACCAGCAACCATATAATCTGTTTGGGCCGAAAAGCAGGACCCAAATAGGGTGTGACACTAATACCAGTAGGAAACCACCATAATATTTGTGCCCTACTTTCAGTGAGTGATATAGCAAAAGTAAAGGTAAACAATGCAGTAAAAAATTCTACCAAATACCATTCACATTCATTTAATTACACAACTAGGGAAAACCAGAAAAGTTTCTTATTCCAAGATAAGAAAGTAACATAGAAGGTATCCAAAAAGACTACCTAACACAAGCAGTACAAAACCCAAGCTTGTTCTTTGGCTTGGTGGACTCGTCACAACCAACCATCAAAAATCACACTGACTCTCTGGGTGGTTCAAACTAGCAGACCCCTATAGTCCTGTAATCAAACAAGGCACGGACACTCTGGGAAGCTCTTACGTCAATTCCCCTATAGTCTTGAAATAATAACTACATACTCTTTGAGGAAGCACTTACGTCTAATTCCTCCTATGGTCTCGATGCGTGGGTAAACTAAGAACACTCTTGGGAATAACAAAGTCTGATCCCCATAGGTCCTGCGTACGAAACTAAAACCAACATACCCTCTAGGGAAGCACTTAATCGTATATTCCCTCTTTGATCTCCCACACTAGGTTCTCACGGCCATGAGAAGTCCATTCGTGTGTAATCGACTGTTATCATCCCTATGTAAGTTAAAAAACTACTTGTCTAATAGCTACAAAAAGCATCCACAAGCATATAAACAGCAGACAATACATGCAATCAAGTCAACATGCATACTAGCAATGCAGTAGGGGTTTCCTCGTAGGAAAACCAAGCCAAATGGAAAACAACATCCAAAACAAGGGGAAAACCCTTGGGGTGATCCTAAAACATGCCAACAACCAATTATTAATCATATAATAACCTCAAGCATACAATAAATTTAAGGCAGATAAATAAATAGGATCAAAAACCTGACCCGGGATACCCGATACATGGGTATCTGACACTTTTGCAACCAAAACTCAAAGAACATCAACGTTGGGAAACAAACCACCTAACTTGATCCTTGGAGATCGATATACTTGAACCTCGGCCCGTGAATCGTCCTAGAATGGAGTAGATCTGCAGAAACGTCTAAAACTCTCAACCTCAGATAACTCACGCGAGAGGAAAAATCAGGAAACGAGGATAAAGAAGAACAAATAACTCACCGCTGCGATTCGTCTGCAATCGATGGAGTTCGATTCAGACAAAAAATGACAGATCGGTGGCTCGAAGAAGAATCGGCCTCCTCGGCTGCTCTGGATGGAATTATACGGAGAAGAAGGTGTTTACGAGCATTAGGCACGACCCTATCCGATTAATGAAATAAAAAGAAAGTACACGGGATGTACTTCTTAAGTACACGGAGTGTACTTCAATTTTTCATACCCCAAAATAACTGGCCTCCACCTTAGCCTTACACACCGTGTGTGTGGCCTGTACATGGCCAATCACACAGCTTTGAGTGGCAGAGGAGTACACGGCGTGTACTCATAAAGTACACGACGTGTACTCTGAAAATTTACAAATACACACCGTGTGTGTGGCTTGGACACGACCAACACACGACTTAGAGTGGCCGAGGAGTACATGGCATGTGCTCATAATGTACATGGCATGTACTTTGAAAATTTCTAGATTCTCCATTTTTCCATAAAAGGCCGTAAAAGAGATCCGTACCTGAAACCGAAGCTCCGGGTTCTTACACATGTATTATAGAAAAATACCAAAAATTAACCCTAACCATTTCTTTGTGTGTTGAATCCAAAAAGGAAGTAAATTTTTCAAAAATAATTTTCTAAATATTATTAATTTATATTTAATTAAAATCATAATTTATTATCAAAAACCAGTTTTAAAACATTCATGTACTTATTCTAAAATACACGTATATCAAACTTTCAACATGAATATTATTAATATACTATCATAGGTATGGTTAATATTAATTAGGTTATATAAATATTCATAAGTTTATGTTATTATTCATAAGGTTAGGTTACCATTCACCAAAAATTATGTTTTTCTTATCAAACTCCAAATAACAAACCGATCTCATCCATGTATGTCAGATTTTTGAAATTATAAACACAGAAGTGAAAAACATATGTTTAAAGGTCACATAGAACTTAGTAGTTCATTATTTTGTGATTTTATGACATATTTATACAACTGTAATTTCCATATATAAGACATTGGGTTTTTACATTCTTCCCCCCTTGTAAAATTTTTCCCTTGAAATTTAATTTTACATTCTAAGACGTAAGCAGGTGAGGGTAATATTCCTTTATTTCGTCCTACAATTCCCCTGTTGCATCATCATACTTATGGTTTCACCGTAGTACTTTGACCAGGTGAGTAGTCTTGTTACGTAGAATTTTATCTCTATGATATAAGATATTTACTGGAAGCTCCTCATAAGAAAGATCATCCTCCAACTGTACCACCTCTGAAGAGAGTACATGTGAAGGGTCTGGTATGTACTTCCTTAAGAGGGATACCTGATAGACATCATGTACTTTTGAAATGGTAGGTGGAAGTGCCAATTGATAGGCCATAGCTCTAAATCGATCAAAGATCTCTAAGGGGCTGATATACCTAGGACTTAGCATTACTTTCTTCCGAAATATAATGACCTTATTCCATGGAGATATGTGTAGAAATACCATGTATCCATATTTGAACTCAAGGTCTCGTTGATGGTTATCTACATAACTCTTCTATCGACTTTGGGATGACTTGATATGATGCTGAATGGTTTTCACCTTCTCGACCATTTCTTCGACAATTTCAGGTCCAAGAAGCTTACGCTCACTGAATTCATCCAAAAACGTCGGTGTTCTAAACCTTTTCCCATAATGGGCTTCATATGGTGCCATTCATATGATCGAGTGGAGACTGTTTTTGTAGGATAATTCAACTTGTGGAAGATTCTGGTCCCATTCTCCTTTGAAATCCATATAACATGATCTCAACAAATCTTCCAGTGTATGAATAGTTCACCCAGATTAACCATCAAATTTTGTATGATAGGCTGTACTGAAGTTTAGTTCAGTGCTTATATCATGTTGGAGACTTTTCCATAACTTCGAGGTGAATCTCAAATCACAATCAGATACAATTGATAGTGGTACTCCATGTAGCCTTACCAATTCTTTGATTTAAATCCATGGAAGCTAATCCAATGATATGTCCTCTCAAATCTCAATAAAGTGAGCTGTATTCATAAGACTATCCACAACAACCCATATAGTATTGTTTCCTCTGCATGTCCTTGGTAGTCCAGTGAAAAAGTCCATGGTAATGTTCTCCCACTTCCTTGTCGGTATGGGTAGTGGTTGCATCTTCCCCTTAGACTTTTTCCTCTCATCCTTCAATTTTTTTCATACCAAACACTTTGATATATATTCATCAATATCCCTTTTCATATTGTCCCACCAAATATTTTCTCGGAGATCTCAATACATCTTTGTGCTCCCTTGGTGGATAGAGAAGGTTGAGCTATATGCGTCATTCCGAAGTTCCTTCTTTATTTGTGGATTTTAGGGTACAAATAATCGTGACCCAAATATTAAAAATCCTTCCTCATCAATAAAGAACTCAAATGATTTCCCATTTTTAACAGCTTCCAAACTTTTCAAAATTTACACATATTTTCTTTGAGCATCCTTTATTTTCTCCAAGAGGGATGGTTGAGAAATCATTTGAGAAAGGATTGATGATACCCATCCCTTAATGATTCCCATGTCAATCTATTGAAAATATAATAAGATCAGATCCATTTCAATTCTCATCATTGATAAGGATGCGGAATAATTTCTACTTAGAGCATTCACCACCTTATCTGCCTTACCAGGATGGTAGTGGATTGAGCAGTCATAATATTTAATGAGATCTATCTGTATTCATTGGAGTATATTAATCTCTTTCTGTGTGAATATATAATTTTGAATCTTTTGGTTAATATATATATCACACTTTTTCCCCGTAGAGATAATGCCGCCAGATTTTCAATGCAAAGATCACAACTGCCAAATCCAGATCATGTGTTGGAGAGTTTTGCTTGTTGATTTTTAGCTGCCTTGAGGCATATTCTATCACTTTACCATTTTTCATCAGCACATATCCCAATCCCTTCTTTGAAGCATCAATTTACACCACAAAGAGTTCTCCACTCATTGGGAGTGTGAGTAATAGTGTAGTGATAAGACTCTTATTCAACTCCTTGAGAAGTCTTCACATTAATGAGTCCAGAAAAACTTTACTCCCTTCCATGTAAGCTTGGTCATTGGGTTTGAAAATATTGAAAAGTTTTTCAAAAATCATCGATAATACCAAGCTAGACCTAAAAATTTACAGATCTTCGTTATAGATGTTGGTTTGGGCTAGTCTTCAATTGCCTTTGTCTTGGAATGGTCCATAGATATCCCTTTGCTGGTGATAACATTCCCCAAGAATGATACTTCCTCCATCCAGAACTCACATTTACTGTATTTTGAATACAAATTTTCCCATCACAAAGTCTTTAACATAGTATGAAAATGCTCCTCATATTCCTACTTATTCTTAGAGTATATCAGAATATCATCAATAAAGACTACCACAAATTTTTCGAGGTAATCTCTAAAGACTATATTCATTAAATACATGAAAATTTCTGGAGAATTATTGAGTCCTAAGGGAATCACTATGAACTCATAGTGTCCATACCTTATTCGAAAGGCAGTCATGGGAATATCTTCCTTTTTCAACTTTAGTTGGTGATATCCCGACCAAAGGTCAACCTTAGAGAAACAATTAGCCCCACGAAGTTGATCGGACAAGTCTTCTATCTGTGGAAGGGGATACTAGTTCTTTATCGTGATTTTATTGAGCTCACAATAATCAATGTAGAGGCACATTGATCTTTCCTTCTTCTTAACAAAGAGGATTGGAACACCACAAGGTGAAGCACTCAAGCGTATAAAACCCTTCTCCAGATTCTCCTACAACTGCTTATTTAGCTCTTCCAGCTCAACAGTGGCCATTCTGTAAGGTTTCATTGATATAGGTAGAGATATGGGGATATGTTCAATTGAGAACTCAACCTCTTGATCAGGAGGAAGACCAGAAAACTCTCCAGGGAATATATCAGTGTAATCCCTCACGATGGGCATGCCTTCAAGCATGTTTCTCTCCTTTATCTCAATCATTTGAGCAAGATATGCTTGCTCGTAAGGCAAAAATATCCACACTTGAGACGATGATTCTAAAGGAGATTCATCTTCCTCATTACACTTGTAAAGAATCGAAGGATTCTTTCGTATGTGAAGAGTGATATCAGATTTACGACATTTGATGTAGGCCTTGTACAAATATAGACATTCCATTCCCAATATAGCATCTAACTTTAATAAATGAAGTATTATGAGATTTTTTGGGAGGTTAAGTCCATTTACATTAACCGGGGAGGAGTCATGAAACATGGATGTAATATTCTCCCCAATCTCTGTTCTCAAAGATAATTTTTCCTCTAAATTTTGAGGTGGATTTTGAATAGTTCTACTAAACATGCAAGATATGAAAGAATGCGTAGAAACAAAATAAAATAGTACATCTTCTATTCTTAAATGAATAACTACCGTACATATCACCACATAGTTGTCTGGATCCAAATCAATAGTAGTGATATCATAAGTCCTTCCTTGTTTCCTTGGATGTTGTTGTTGATTTCCTCCAACAAGCCTCTTCTTCAGGCATTTTTTTGCATAATTCCCATACTCCTTGTAGTTTTAACACTGCACTTCAGGCAGAGTGTTGATTTGAACCTTCCTTTCTTCTTCCACACTAGTAGGATTTTTAATATCCCTTCAGTAGTTTTTATCCAGATGACCAAAATTTCCACATTTGAAGCAATTCTTGGTTCCATTTAGATAGTTCCTATGATTCTTCTTCCCACAACTTTTACAAGGGGAAAATTATGGCTTCTTTCCATCGTGAGACTTGTTTTTTGAACCACACTTGTTTTTTCCATTTTTTGCTTCATATCACCATGCGCACGATACCACTAAGAGTCTCTATTCTCTATTTCAACATTGAGGGAACAAAAGACAATATCCTCATAACTGTCATAGTCTTAAATTACCAACGCTTTTTGTAGACTTAGATTTAGTCCTCTAAATAAGTGACCCACCATGATTTTAGTGTTCGTGATAAAGCCAAAGGCATACCTCTCAAGACCTGTAATGTTTTCTTCACATGATTCTATGGACTCCTCTTCCTTCTACTTGGGTCTGAGGAAATCTCTTTCCATCCTAAGACAGAGGGTTTGAGGAAAATATTTGTTGAAAAACATTCTATTGAATTCCACCAAATCCATGGAATCAATTTCCTCTTAGGACTTTGTAATCTTGATTAGTGTACACCACTAATCAGCTTCCCCATAAAAATGATAGAACACCGGTACAACATTCTCTTTATCCAAGAACTAGAGGATAGAGAATATCTTTTCAATGGAGTTAATCCACTTTTCTACAAGGAGGGGATCAGAATATCTGCTAAACATGGGTGGAATTTTCCGCATGAAGGATTCTACGATAACTTGCACTTTCCTTGGTGGAGGAGGGCGTTCCATAGGATTCATGTTATTATTCATAACCTGAGCTAGCTGAGAAAGTACTATTATGAAGTTTTGAGCACTCGATCTCGTCATATCAGACATATCATTAGGAAAATATTAACATTTCCTATCACATTGATCATTGGAACATGTACTTTTATTACTCACCATTAAATAAGAAATAGAGCGTATAATTAGCGGGCTTTAATACTTATCTATTGAGAAAAAAAGGAAAATATGAACATAAAAGGATATGATTATAAAGAAGAAGTATATCCTAACTTCTGATTCCTTAGGTTTAAATCTAGGTTATCCTCAATATATTTCTTAAATTATATTATTATGGGATTTTTTGTCCCTTAATAATGTTTTGTACCAATCTCATGAATCTACCAAATAAAATCACCTAGGAGTGTCGTAACCAAGAGTGCAGTAAGGCCTGTTGTCATGAAACAGTTCCTGTTCGAGTCTCGCTCAAAGTGGTTTTTTCGGGTTTACCCCAAGATACATTTGTGCCAGAGCCACCTCTACCTGATCGTATCTAGAGAGGGATGTATTTTTTTGATAAACCACTTAATCAAGACTCACCAATATTTAATAATGTTTTCTTATACTTAGTTCATATTTAAAGTTCTCATTGAGGTGCTCTATTCCTAATCTCCAAAAATAACTAGACCATCCTATGATACCAACTATAATGACCCTATCCTTTTACAAATAACATTACTTGATTTTAAGAATAATTATAAATTATAGTAGAATCCAAGGACTGTTAAGTCTAGTTTCTTGAATGACTAGGTACATAAAACATAAAACATGGGAAAAAACTTCTTTATTTAGTCTCCATAAAGAGCTCATAACTTCTTTTGAGCCCTTACATGTGCAAAGGGTTCTCTGGGGAACACATGAACAAAGGGATGAGCTAAAAATATGAGTAAATGAATGAACATAAGGATACTTCTTAAGCACATAATTTAGGAGGCAAGACACAATGATATCCAAAGCATGGAACATAGAAAATCATATCATATAAAAATGGGTTCATATAAACATGGAATCATATAAATGTGGAAGAATCATAAAACATGTCTTTAGTATGGGTCAAGTATAACCACCAATCTCATTTCCCATTTTAGCACGGGTCAAGCCTAACCTCCAATCCTGATTCCCATTTTAGTACGGGTCAAGGCTAACCGCCAATAACATTTCACATCGCATCTCATGAGACATAAATTTACCCAATGTATTGGAGCACTATTTGGGTGCAGTCATCACTAAATTTTAATTAATATTATTTCCACATAATTAATCATACATAATAAACCATACAAAAACATAAGGGTACCCATTGAAAGAATTGGGTACCACAATCATGACATAAAGCATAACCAATGGGCGTATCAGGAAAGTTTCCAGGAAAAAAGGGATTAGAACATAAATGGACGTTCATAAGGTAAAATTGGTATATAACATGGTATGTGGTTTCAAACAGAAGTGACAAAATATAAGAAATGTATTTGGTAAACATTAGCAATAAAACATTTTTGTGCAGTTTTAAGGAAAATACAATAGAGATTTTAAAAATAGAGAAGAGGAAAATATTTTATATAAAAATAGAATTTAATCAAGATGGTTTTCATGAAAAAATAATAAATTTATAAATAAAATGGTGGATTAAAACATAGTATAGAGTTTCCTTGAAATTGGGTAAAAATTTGGAAAGTTCCCTTAAAACATTTCTGTTTATTGGAAAGTTATAAGGAGGGAATATTTTAAAAAAAATGTATATCCCCAAAAAAGAGTGAGGAAAGGGTCATCATAAATTAATTTTTTTAAACTACATATCATTTAGAAAATTTACATAAAAAAATAAGGTAATTCAATTTTGATATAATGAAAGATATGAAAACCCAAAAAAACAAAATAGGTTCAGGTAGAATTCGTTACGGTTTATTGGCATGGTGTCAGGTCTACCTAAGAGGGATTGATGAGAGAGATAAGGGGTTTATAATAAATTATAAATCATAAGGTAAGTATGGGGGAGGTTCTAAATTATACCCCATCATTAGGGTTTACACATAAAAATGCATAGCATATAGGACATCTCGATTAAGAGTGAACTAGAGAGAATCCCTTACCTTAAATCTGGTGGTGTTCTCCACTTGTTATTGATGACCTGATTAAACAAATTAGTTTTATTAATTAATAAGTCCAGAAACTAATATATATGTAAAAGCTTTATTATTACATTTTTATGTTCATACGTGATCTTTTTAATGGGTTAATTTGTTCAATTTCATTGTTTGGTACCGTTTGTTTCCTTGGTTTTTAAGATTGGTTTAGTTATATTCTTGTTATGTTAAACAAGTATGATGAAATTGGTTGTCAATAATTTAATTTTTATATTATTAGAGAACACCAAAGAGATTAAATGGTTAAAAACCTAATTTTTTTACTTGGAATGAAGTTGAACCATTATATATATCTTTAGTGGAAACTGTTTAGGGTTAAATGCTGGGTTTGATTACAAACAACATGTTTTGATTTATAACTTGCTACCATTTGTACAAAAGTATTACAGAACAATAAAAAGGATATATTACATATATAATAATCTACTTCAACCATAACACAAATGGTTTCATGACCAGAATTAAAGATGATAATATAAATTGATATACTGTTGTCCTTGAATGTGCTAAATTAACACATCTCAAATTATGTTTTCATTTATTTCAAATAAAAGGTAGGGAAAGGAGAGATGATAATGAAATTTACCATTATAATAAACACATTCCAGTACATTTATGTTACTGGAGTTATAATTCTATTTGGGTGAAGGGAGGTGAGGAAAGAAACAAAAAATGAAAAGACCTTAAAATAAATAAAACAATTTTAAAGAGGAATTTACCTCTTGAGTTTATCTACATTGAGAACCTTTTAAAGGGATAGGTTTTGGGAATTTTGTAGAGGCTAGGGGATGTTGGACATGGGCATGATCTTGGGGAAATATTTCGAAAGAATATTGGCAAGGCACAAGGATTGATAGGAGTGAAGGGAAGAGGGAGTGAGGGGGGTTTTATAATGGAGGAGAGGAGGGTTTTCATGATATTATAATTATTAGTTTATTGTTTTTTATAAGATAAGAAATATTGAGTATTTATTTACTTATAATAGTAATAAATACATGTGATTTCGGATCAATGGTCATTTAAATCATCCAATACTCAGGAATGATGCAAAATTTTAGGTTTTAGGATTTATTGTGAATTATCAGATTTTAATATTCATCTACAATTCATGTATTTTAAAAAAATCACAAAAATTCACCCTAACCATTTTTCATTGTGTAGAATAACAAATGAAGCCCAATTTTCAAAAATAATTTTCCAAACATGATTAATTTAATATTTAATAAAAATCATAATTTATTATCATAAATTAGTTTTAAAACATTTATTTACTTATTCTAAAAGATAGGTATATCGTACTTTCAACTTGAATATTATTTATATACTATCATAGCTAAGGTTACTATTAATTAGGGTATATCACTATTCATAAGGGTATGTTACTATTCATAAGGGTAGGTTACCATTCACCAAAAATTATGTTTTTCTTATCGTATTCCAGATAATTAACTGACCGCAACCATATATGTAAGATTTTTGAAATTCCAAACATAGAAGTGATAATAGTATGTTTGAAGGTCACATAGCACTTAGTAGTTCATTATGTTGTGATTTCATGACATATTTATATGAATGGAATTTTCATTTATAAAACATTGGGCCATAACAGCTCTTAGGTAGAGGATGAGGAAGATTATGGCACTACATGATATAGAGGCCACTGGAGATCGAACAACCCTAATTTTGTGTGAGATTAGATGGATGGAAATGATTTCTCAATACTTTATAAAACTCATCCCACATCAAAACTCCTCCCATGTTTTCCGTGTTTTATTAATCAAGCACTGCAGGGGTGGTTTATAATTCTCCTATCCACCTACCAGTACTGCCCAATACCAGTTTTGCAGGTGTGCTTTGTGCCCACCTCTCGGTATGACCTTGGCCCAAACTGTGGATAGGCTCAACCATGTGATCTTTCTGGCTTAAAAAAGAACCTATATGCCACATGTGGGTTGGACTGGATGGCTTACCATGGGTGTGGTCTACAAAGAATCTCACATATTCCCTCAGTTGAAGTTGTCTTTTAAAATTTGTGGGATATCATTAATTTTAAAGTAAACCACATAAAAATATTCAATATGAAATGCATGGACACCTCAGAACTCCATTCCCATGAATGACAACATTAGAACTCAAATCCCTTTCACTATTTCTCTTCAACTTCAACCATCGTTCTCCTTATTCTATTATTTTTAGAATATGAATTCCAATGTACGTTGTCCTCAAATGGATATTAATTAAACAATATTTACTATTGTAAAAAATGTATCACATTTGATATATATATATATATATATTTTTAATTGTGAACTAGTTCAAAAATCATCTAATTTACCAACATGTACAATTGATCAATTGTGAGATCTAATGCTATGAATCCAGAAAAATTGTCCATGCATCACCATGAAACTAAAATTATTCAAACCATTCACTTATTTCTTGAATCTATAAGACTTTATCACTTCTTCCAAGCTCCTTTAATTTTTGAGATGCTTTATAATGTTGAAATCAATACTCATTTGACACCAAAAACAATCTACACACAAAATGGGATCTTCATCGGGTGCTAGTATCCATATCACGAGGATCACGAATTCCCTTTTGGTATATCATGGACTGGGCTGGGTGCTAGTTTTTGGGGGTATCCTAGGTCAATTCATGAAATAGAAAACATTAAATAATTTTCCAATAATTGGATTCTAACATTCAGTGGAAATAATTATTATAACTAGACGGATCAAATATTAGCATATTTTTTTTAATTAGATTAGATTTATTAGAGGACACTAACAATGGTTTTATTACATGATTTTATTATGCTATGATGTAAAAATTAGAAACAAAAAGAAGTGGGAGAATTATTTACATTCTCAAAACTCTATCTTATAAAATCTTTCAGAAAATTAGTTTCTCATTGTCAATTGAATGAACACAACAAGATTAATTTAGAATAATTTGGGAAGTGTTTATGAAGAAAAAAATGAAGTGACGTAATCCAATAATGATAAAAATTTTATAAGAGGGAGGATAGGGTCAGAATATGTCTACCCAATTTATTTTAGACAAGTTTATCAGTCCTCTTGGGCCTTAATGTAATGGTTTAGTCCCTTATTAAGCTTAATTTAACCTTAATCAATGTAATTAATTTCAATCACCTTCTATAATATTTTTTGTCAAAAACTAAGTTGAACTATTTAGAAATTATAAATTTTTATAATTCAAAATATTGAATCCATTTTTTTAAATTCCAATCCCATAATTGGCTGAAATAAAATTAAAATTAATCCTGCAGTTGCTTCAGCAATGCTAGTTTTTTAATGTTGGAACATTCAAAAGTTTGCTACATTTTTATACCCTAGTTTAAAGTGAAATTGATATAAATGAAATAAATTGTATTAATTATTAAAAATATTATATAATTAAACATTTAAAAAAATTTACAATATAATTTAACTTTAAAAGAAATTATATTAAAAAGATGATTGAGACTTAAATTTAGTTATTTTTAACTATTCATCAAAAAAATGAAACCTTACAAAAAAAAAAAAAAATATAATAACCAATTTTTTTTCGTTTCAATTTAAAATATGTAGTTTATATTGACATATTATGTCTATAAATTTCCAAAATTGTCATTTAAAATGGATTCTCCATTAAAATGCGGTAATACGATGTTTATAAAAATATATGTTTTTAAGCATAAAATTAGGTTTATTCTTGTGTTATGTCTATCAAATCTATTGAATAAAAAATTAGTATTTTATTGAATATATAAATTTTATATTACATTAATATCACT
This sequence comes from Viscum album, assembly GCA_963277665.1. NCBI lineage: Eukaryota > Viridiplantae > Streptophyta > Magnoliopsida > Santalales > Viscaceae > Viscum > Viscum album. The sequence goes on along the minus strand of OY728127.1, from coordinate 971,539,184 downwards.
CAATAATTATATTTAATTTAACTTATTTGGGTAAAACAACTTTGTGAAAATAAAATTAATAATATTTCCTTTTACATTCAATCAGTTCTCATATTACTTTATAAATAATTGGTATCCTATGAATTTATATTATATTGTGTAAACCATATATTTTCATAAATTATATAATACTATTCACAAACACTAATTTTGAATCTGGATTAAATCTTATTATATAAAACAATCACATTTTAATAATATATTATTTTTTTAGTAAATCTTGGTCATGCTTTTAGCGGAAACCAATGAGGAACATCATTGTTGCATGTAATTCAAGATAACCTAGGTGATCCATGTTGGGAACGCTATAATTTATGTTCCATGTTGTTCAAAAATAACTTGGTGTTTCATATAATGTAATACCAACATAGTTATTTAATAAAAAATAAAAAATATTTAGTGTAACATAAAATGAAAAATATAAAAAATGGTAAATTAATTCAAAAAAAAGAATTCACAGAAGTATAATGGTGTTACATGAAATAATGAGTGGCTACGGGGTCTGAAACATCACATATATCTACTAAAAACACTTTCATATTACCTTCATTGTGCACTAATAATTCAAGTGTATAATCCTCTTAGTGATGTTCCACATGCGCTCCTCTGATCTGTAAGAATAATAAATTCATTTCCCAGTGCTATAATAGAAAATAAAAAATTAATTTCATTGTTTATCTTGATCTCTCCATAATCCATTGGGATTTACAGAGTTCTTCTCATTTTTAAGAGTAAGAGTGGATGAATTTTAGAGAGTTTGAGAGATGGAGAGACGTCCACTGTGCACAGTGATTTTCTATTCTCTATTCTAAATTAATCAAAAATAATAAACATGAACATATATTTATATACCTAGGGTTTAGGTATAAATTTATGTAGTTACATACCATCCCTAAAAATATAATAATATTTAAGAAACACTATAATAAATAATAATAATATTATTATTTTTATTGCATGTGGTAATAGGCATAATGATAAATATATTGTCACCATATAGAAAATTAATAATTGTCAATCGACGTGGCCTAGATCCGATCATCCTATTAGGAATTTATTGAATACCTAAATATACTTTTAATTCAAAAATTAATATTTCAAGGCACAAAATTGTGAAAAAATAACTATTAAATATTCAATAAAATAAATTAATATATTTTATTCAAAATGTAATGAATAAATTTTTATTTAATTGTTTAGAACAATAAAAAATGAATAATATTATTCCCAGGTCTTGAGAATGGTATTTAATCTATGAATTAAATATAAATAGAATTTAAATGAGGTCAATGGAAACACTTAGTGTGTGACCCTATAGGATTAATTCTTATTCACATTAGGCAGGTATGCTAAAAGTTCAAGATTACAATCTAGTAATGAGTTAAGGTACCAAAGAGTAAGAACGTAATTTTGCAACATCCAAAACCACATATGAATGATCACTATGTAATATAATCCCTTTGTATTAGAATCTGTCATATAGGTTACACATCTATGTCATCGAACTATTTTATTAATACATCATTCTTTTAATGTCTGAAATAAACATATCGTTGTACAATGGGATCCAAATTTAATGCAAGGGTTATAATCCGATCAAATGGTTGAGATATCCACTCCCATAAAGATATAAGTGAAAAAAATCCTTCCATGAATTATCCATTAATTCCATGCCACTCATGATGAACCAAGAATATCCAAATTCTCTATTAACTATTATCATCATGGTTTATGAAATAAATATAAGTTCCCAATACAGGACATGGGTTAATAATAATATTCAAACCTAATGATAATTACACACATTTTCATATATGAATATATGATTAAAAAAACATGAGGAATTATTACTTGTGGTTTTGTTCTCATAATGTCCCATATTAGAGATTAACAAGATTTAAATTCAGGAGATGAAACCTCATTCGCTAATGAGTACTCACACCTGACTTTATGAAGAATATGTACCCTATCATAATATGTTTTCCAATTATAAAACTATATTTAAGAGATTCCATTATTGGGTTTCTAGGTTCTCATCGTAGTGTGGAACTACAATAACCTTATTAATGAGAAATATACCCTAGGGAACTATCAAAAAAATGGTATATAGAAGAATAAATAAATATGTGATTAAAAATTTATATCAATATACCCATATTTGAATAAACATGAAATCCAAAGTAAAAAGTAATTTTTTCTAGGGTACCAAATCCAACTGAGGTGTCCATGGACATTTTCAGTGGATTACCATATAATCTAAAAGGAATGAATTCTATCAAGGTGTTGATTAATTAGTTAAATAATAATCCTCATTTTATTCTCATTAGGGACACTAAAAAATGTGATGTTTTGGTAAGAATTATGTGTATGAGATCATGAAGTTAAATTGGGTTCCCTTTAGCATTGTTTTAGATAGGGATCACATGTTCATGTCATGGTTCTATAAATATATTCATGAGGTGATGGGAACTCTGGTTAGGTTAATTATAGTTTATAAACCATAGAAAATTGATTTTATAGTGTGTTATATTCAGATCATGGAGGATATTCTTCAAAACCGTGTCATGAATCTTTGATGCTCATGGGATTACCATCTGGGACTGGTTGAATTTTCATATAGTGATATTTATTATTCATTGATTAGAATGGATCCATTCTAGGATGTGTATAGTCACCCAGGTAGATCACCTTTCTTTTAGGAAGAGGTGGGAGAGGCCTCTTTCATGGGATCATGTCTCATTCAATAGACTTTAGAACATTTTCATGATATAAATCATTTCATGGTTATAGCATAGAGTTGGCTTACATTTTATGATGATAAACGATGTCATCCTTTTGAGTTTAGCTTTGGTGATTGAGTTTTTGTGTGTGTTTATCCTCGGTTCGGTCACATTTGTATTGTGAAAAGGGAATGTTTTCTCTGAGATATATTAGACCATTTTAGGTCAATGATCATATCAGGTAGGATTCATATTAGTTGGAATTACCATCCCAATTGACATGGTATTGATGATTTTTTTCATATAACTTATCCTAGGACATAGATTCCTGATCCCTATCATGTTCTGAGTTATGTAGAGAATGAGTTAGAGATAGATGTTTTAGTTTTTGAGAACTTAGTAGATAAAATTGATTCTATGGTGAAATTCATTTGTGGGGAGTGTATAGCCTTGATCATAGTGTTATGGAGAGACATATCATATTCCGACAAGACATGGGATCGTGGATCCTCTGTGAGGGAGTAGTTGACTCACATATTTCTAGAGAACCCTTATTATACATTAAATGTAAGGGATATATTATCTTATTTTTTATATATTGTAAAATCATGGATTTGATAGTATTATCTATTAATTTTTAGGAGTATTTGTTTCGGGTTTGGAGGTCCTAAAAGTTGTTTTTGGGTGTTATTATAGAATCTATGTCTTTTACAACATGTAGGACCATTTTATGCTGTAAGGAATATTTCTAGCATAAAATTTTCATTGGTAACAAGATGTGAAAATATATTATGAAAAAATAATCTTCGAAGTTGGAAAATCTATTTTACGGAAAAAATCCCTTTTATACTATGAGACCAGATTTTATATTGTTAGGCCATCGACCAATATTTTTACCTAGATGATAAATTTGTTTAGCGTATATGTGTAATGGTGGGATCATGTCATTTAAACATGATTTACACCAAAATCCCTTTGGAAAAGAATGTTTTTATCTTCTGTTCAGGTGACTCTTCTCCCATTCGACATGAATGATTCCCCCTCAAACCCTAACCGATTCTTGATCAATTTTTGGTGATCTATGATCCTTCCAGATCACATCATTCAATTACTGATCTCCATGTTTATTGTTCAATGTCTCCTGAGGTATGTGACCATTCTATATCATCATTACCATTGGTCACAAAATTTCCATTACACAGCATTTTTGGATTTATTGATCTCATGGCAATGCTTTTCTTGATCCATTCTGGATCTATTTTTCAAACATCATCCATTGGATCTATCTTTGTTTATAATTCCTTTCAAGTGTCTTTGGATCTATTTATAGGTGTGTGCGACATGATTTTGAGGTAGGTGGTTTCAATTATATCCTATAATGTATGATTATTGATGTATTTTATTACCAATTTTTTAAAAATAAATTTCAATGGTTTATTGATTTGCATGTGTGTAAACTAGATTTTGTGAAAATGTTTTCCCCCCTATTTTGGTAAAATAAAATGTATTTTTGAATCATTGTGAAATGGATTTATAAAATGGTTTTCAAAAAATGGTTTTATTGAAATGAATTTAAAACTTTAGTACATGGTAATCCTTGGTTACTTAGGTGAATGATATGGTAATATGCCTCATCCATTTATTCTATGAGGGGATTCAATCATGGGATTTTTTTGGTCCATAAGAAAAGCTTAATTGGGACTTGTTAGACCTATTGGGGGGGTCAATTTTTGGGGTGTTCCTCTGCTCCCTAGATTTGATGTACATGTATATTTATATGATGGTCATGACTTTTTATGCTTGGGTATGAGTGTTATATATAGACTAACCTATAGTAATCCTTGGTATGATTAACCAATAATTTTATTTTGTACTATCTAAGATTTGATTACCTTCTTTGATATATATGATCTTCTTTCAAACTATTTTACTTGGACTATTTAGTACTATGAAAAAAGGGGAGATGTTTTATAGTTATTTTTATATAATAACTATTTAACTAATTATCATGCATTGTTATATTTATTGTTGATTATATTTGAAGATCTATACAGAGACCTGATATGAAATAACTATGTGGGATCCTACTGAGCATATTTATCTCACATCATTAACACCCATTTGGTGGTGTTGAGACCTAGTGATGTATTTTTTATGTAGTGAAAGACATTGTTACATAATGAGGTGTTCTGTTTTATTCATATATTCTTGGTTAGCTAGGGTGAGATAGTGTGACATCATCTAATTATAATAAGGAGAAGTCATTTATCATTTTCAGGTTTGTACTTTTCTATTGGAATCATACCTTTGAGTTTTTTAGTTTTTTTTGTATTGTATCACTTCTGTTTTTTTCCTTTCTGTTATGAAATATATTTCTTTTGATATCCATCTATTTTTTCTTCCCTTTATGTATGTATATTCCATGACTTATGAATCTTATTTAATGGAATCATCCCCACTTTTTTTTTATGCTTAGATGTGAGGATGAGGTTGGGACATGCCTAACATTGAGAGGGGGTGGGTGAATCATTATTGGGGAATCATTTAATGAATTCTAGCTTTCTATACCCGTACCACATGAACTTTTAGGATCTTGAATATCTTATTCTCTTTTCCCTATAGCATGAAAATATATGAAAGTAATAAATATAGAAGACAATATTTATACAAGGTTCACTAGTCAATAATAGTAGCTATCCCTTGGCATGGTCAAAAATAATCCTGACCACACAATCACTAGAAAAAAATGCATAGAATGTGGTTAAAACAGGTAGTATATTCCCTTACACTCATGATTCACATTGAAAACAATCCAATAGTTCATGTTTTAAAACTATTGGATGTATATTTATACCACCTCCCAAGACAGACACCTCACAATTGATAAGAGTTTGTTACACCAATAAATTTATCCACCTATTGAGACGTGTTGGATGTCACAATACTACTTTTTTCTTCCTCTCTTCACTTGTTACATTCCTAGCAGTATGAAATTAAACCTTATTACCTTTTCCCAGCATCAAATAAAAACTACCCACTTTCCCCTTATTTTTATATTCTTCCCACTTTCTTATTCAGTGAAAAACCAACATCAATATGATCTATTATTCTTATTATTACTAGAATCAAAAAATTCTTTTGTGATTATCAAATAATTGAACATAAGATCAGCTAAGGACCATCAGATGTAAACATCCCTGAATAACTATCAACCTTCATTTGGGCACACTCTATTCTTCTTGGTGTAGTAGATGTTTGTTTAACTAGATTGAACCATAGTTTAATATTATTACAGAATAATCTTGTAGATAAAAAATAACCTCTTCTTGAATTACCAATACAATTAGATCATGTTCACTACATGCATTCAATGTAGTGAAATATTTAATTCTATTTTGGGTAGAGAAAGTTCCTAACCATTTTTGTGGGCATGATACTTTACGTATTCATGAAATCATTCATGAAATGTTTTCCTCTTCTTTGTCTCTTCACACAACTCAGTTTTTGTTATTAAATGTTTCTATAGGTTTTAATAGAAGAATGAACTTGCTTCTTATTCCAAACCATTGTTCACTTTTTGTTTCTCAACACACACACGGTCTAGATCTTAATTGCATACACATGGACTCAGGTGTATTTAAATAAATCTCATGAGTGCATGTGATTCATGTATACTCACACTAACTGATATCTTCAAGATTTATCCATCTTCAGAAATGAAACTCCTACACATAGTTTGATTTGTTAATGTTCAAGTAGGAGCATGATTGGTGTTCATGAAATCTATGATATTTATGGATCCATATCTTCATGAAGCACAGTGGGAGTCCTAGACTCAAGAACATTATCATGGTACTCTAAAGATCATTTCTGAACCTGGGAGGCTTTGAAAATATTGGATCGTCACAAGAGTCAGGGAGAAACATTTGTGCTATCCCTGTGATTCAAAGAATGAAGTTCTTCATAAAGACACATTGAGAGTGCTATTCACATAAAAGTCCCACTTGACTCCTCTCTTCACATATTATTGAAGGTTACTATGACCTTTCTCACTCTTCCTGAAATAGAATCTTAGAGAGTCACTATTTTCAAGGAAAATGAGAGCTCTCAAGAATGTATGAGTAGTATACTCGCACAGTCTCGGGGCTCCTCATTTTATATGCGATGATTGCCACCTCTTTATTAAATCATTGAGTCAAATCCTCACATGATACATCATTTTAAATATTCCATTTTAAGATATGAGATCCTTGTATTTTGAAATCTTCAAACCACGACATAATATATTCCATGAAATAAGGTATCATTGCTTCATGATCGGGTTTTTCCTTTGTAGTGAAAACATCACATGGATGAGATTATAGATGCATGAAATATTTCATCCCAAATTCCAAATATTAAATAGCCTCCTACGACTTCATTTTCAATTTGGATAAGGAATACCCACATTAAATAAAAAATGGAGTTTCACGATTCTTCAATCATGTTCGCTTAATTTATAAAACTCAAATGACCATGTTAGTCAGTGGTACATTTGATTGAGGTTCAACCATTTCTCCGAAAAAAAAACGTTGTTGTTGTGTAGGGGAGTGATCAATATAATGGTGCTAATTTCTATAGAGGAATCAAGTGATTGAACGACCCAGTTTTTGTGCAAGATGTGATGGATGGAGATGATCCACCCATACGTTAAAAAACTCACCACACATCTAAATAAATTTCATGTTTTCAATTATTTATTAATCAAGTGATGTGGGGGGGGAGGAGGTTTAGAATTATCCTCTCCACCTCCTGGTACCAAACCATACCGGTTCTTTAGGTGCACTCTGCAACCACCTCTCTTCCTTCCCATGGACCAAAATATGCACAAGCTCTCCCATGTGCTTCTACAGGCTTAAACATGGTACTGCATGCTGCCTACAGGTTTGCCTAGCTAGCTTCCCTAGGCTGATATCTATCTAGTTTCCCACATATTACTGTAGTTGAGGCTTTCTGGTCAGGTTAGTGGGATAGCCTAAATGTTTTAAGTAATATACATAAAAATATTCAATATTAAATGCATTTCCACCTTATAATTCTAAGCCCATACATTGAAACATTATATCTCAGAGCCCCTTCACAATTTCTTTTCATATTCAACCATTATTATTCTTCTTCTATTCTTATTGGAATATATATTCCAAAGTAATTTTTACTCAATTTGATTGTACTTCAACCATATTTAATGTTTTAAATAATGTATCACATTGGATACATGTATTTTGAACATTGAAACAGTTCAACAATCGTCTGATTACCACCATGGAGAATTTCTCATGCGTGACATCAAATGTTATGAATCTGTAACAATTCTCTAGGAATCACAATGAAACTCAATGTCTTCAAACCATTAAATTTTTTATTCAAACTATAAGACCAGATAAATTCTTAAAATATTCATTAATTTTTAATATGCTTCATCATATTGACATCAATGTTCATTTGAAAACAAATACAATCCATACAAAAAAATGGGCTCTCCAGTCTCACCCTTTGTATTTGATGGAAATACCTTGAAAATTATCTCCAAATGTGGAAAGATTATCAATAATTATATTCTCTCTCTAATTTACTTCAAACATTAATTTTTAATTATCTCCCCCATATTGATAAGAAATACGGTGTTCATGGGAAAAAGTTTATCATCCCATACATAAGCAATGTTCCATGCATCATTTCACTATAAATCTACTTGAGTTGTGCTCAGTGTAGAAACAAGAGGATTTCATTTAAACAACAAATATATCCATTAACGACTGATCATAAAACCTTTTTAAATGATAAATCATATACTTTTCTTCAAATATTATACAATTTCATCATAGAATAATATTACTAAAAGTGAGACGAATAATTTTAAAAACAATAAACCAAAAACTTTTTCACTAACATTGACAAACAAATTGAAGACATTCAAGTGAAAAAGGTAGGATAATTGAATTTGTGGCACTACCATTTCTCTTATTTCACTGAATAATTCAAGTTTTCCCTTGGTAATTTTTTTTATTTTAATAACCAAGGATGACATATTAAAAGACATACCTTTTCCAATGACATTCTCTTTAATAAATTTACAGAATAATCAGATTTGATACTAGTTGAAATAATAATTTTGTTTGCATATTCATTTTTCTCCCCCTCAAGGGAAATTTTTTTCATCATATTCATTTTGGTGAATGTCATCATGAACTAAGATCAAACCATGATATAAACTTATGTATCATTGATATCAAGAATTTACATCACTCACCACATTTCAGGTTCTCCCATAGGGTACTTCTTTCACATTCAATTCCATATATTATAAACAAAAATACAATACACAAATATTTATTGGAATAAGTTGGATCATCCGTGATTCATTAATATGAAAAATAAGTTTTATATGATCTTCTCGACCAAGTTTATCAATTTTATCTAGTATTCATTCTTGCAAATCTAAAATTATTTGATGATTTATGTTGAGGCATCATGGATCTATTCAGATCATCTTCTTCTTTTTGTGGAGAAATAGTATTATTTAATGATTTCATGGAAGATACATTTTTACTCCAATCGAGGGTCGTTTATTTTTCTGGTAATAAGGTTAAAAAACATCCTCCAAAGTGATTATATTTCTTGCATATCTCACACAAAACATATTTAACAAATGAGTTGACTTTTGTTAGAAACCATTAATTCACTATATCTTCATCATGTGAAATATTTTCATTTATTTTTTTTCACTAGCCTTAGCTTTTGAAACATCAAGTTTCTTAATTCATTCAATTTATTAAGGCCAAATAAATAACATTTCATTAGGAAGTGTGGCAACATGTTTAGATCTTACACATTAGTTAATCTGAGTGAAAAACCTCTTGGTAGTTATTTTGGATGTACTACCTTTCAACTACTAGGATTTAGTATCCAAGGGATTCTCACCATTCTTCTATGAATTATTCTTGGGGGATTTTTTTTCACAACATTTTTCTAATTTCTTCCCTTGGTATATTTTTCATTATTGTCCAGAATGTGATCATATTTCCTTATCAGCCTTTGATACATGTTTGGATAAGCATTTAGTAACTATGTGACCACTTCCATTGCCTGCATCACCGATTTTATCAAGAATTACAATTTTTTATTGCATACATATGCATCTAGATCTACAGATTTCTCTTTTTCAATGTTTTATTTCTCCACATTGAGATAAGATTCCTTTTTAAATTTATATTTTTAAGGATTGTACCGATAATTCAATGAATAATTCCCAAATCTACTGTAGCACAATCATTGACCCAGAAATCATGGTTTCATGATATCCTCTGTATTATATTTTTGGGTGTTCTTTCTGAATTTTTGTTCTCTTTCTAGAGAACCATATTACACATTTTTCTGCCTACCCTCCCTAGATATGGTGGTAAATATATTATCACATTTCATTATCCATACATGTTTTGAATTTTTCTACCAACCTTTACTTCTTATGGAAACATATTTTGAAACATGTGCACAAGATAGTATGGATGGTCCATTTTCCATATCAGCTACTTGTGATAGATCATTAAATGACGTCCTGATCTTCTTATCAATTTTTTGGGAAATTTTGATAATATAATCCTTCAATGAACATTGAGTACCAGTAACAAGTATTTATTTATTTTATGAAGTTTAAATATGTGTCTTCTAAAGACTAGACAATTGAGCATCCAATTCTAAATAGTTCATATTGAGGATTATTTTATGATCTTTAATCATAATAATAAACTCCTCACTAGCCTTATTAAGTAATTAAACTTCATCTTCATGCATCTTAACATTGTTTTGTAACAAAGATTCATGTTCCTTGATCTTTTTAGAAGATTTTTCCAAATAAAATTCATTGAATTCAATGCAATTCTTAAATTATCTTCATATACATGGATCCTTTTTTTGAGTCATACAGACTCCATATTTCTCTTCATAATCTTTGATCCATTTTGGGGAATTCATTTAAATTCCCTATTTGTTGCTTCAAAGGTTCCAACTTCTATGGAGAGCTTTAAACATTCCACAATTTTTACCTTCAATGCTTTCTTTAAAACATCAGTTTCTTCTTCCTATTGGGTGATATTTTTTTTCATACATTGAAAGAATCCACAAAAAAGGGAGGAACTTTATTTATGAATACTATTCAGAATAATTCTTAATCTATCAACTAATAATTCTTGATAATTTTTAGAATGATCATCACCACTTTTTGTATCATTTTCATATTGAGGATAATTTTCAATTATACTAACACATACCTCTGGATCAAAAGAGTTATGAAGCGTATCTATCTTCTTGGTGGAAGCCTAAGACACTTTCTCATTAATTTAAAAGCCTTATATGTCTTCATTTTCATAAAGGAATGGAGAAAGATACCCTTCCTCTTATTTAGAGAAGATGGTTTTCTTATTCATCATTCTCTTATCTCTCTTTTTTATGTTCATAATGGTCTTGGTATATATAGACTTCTTCTCAAAGAAAACTGAATCTTCATAAATATTACACTTATTTGTTGACTTAGTAAAGAGACTCAAATATTTAAAAGAGAATATATTAAATTTAGAGAATCTATTAGAGGTTAACAAAGATATGATACCAATTTAGAGAAATAGTTTGGGGCATGCATAAAACTAAGAGGGGGAGGGGTTGAATCTATTTTGGGGAATTTTTTCAGAAATTATAGCATTTTATCCATGTAACTATTGAACTATTAGAATCTTGATTACATTATTCTCCCAGTTGATAATATTTTGTAACAACAATAAATAGTTACACCTATTGAGACATTTTTAATGTCACAATAATTATTTTTTATTCCTCTATTCACTTATTAATTTCCCAACAACATGGAAGTAACCCTTCTTACCTTTCCACAGAAGCAAACTAAAACTTCCGACTCTTATCTTTCTTCATCTCTTATTTTAACTTTCTTATTCAGTGAAAAACCAACTGCACTATAATCACTTCCTCTTCTTATTTCTAGACTAAAAAACTTATTATTTTTATTATAAAATCATTTAAGATAATATTAGATAAGAATCATCAGAAGAAAACTTCCCTGAAGAACTATCAGTCATTATTTAGGCACACTCAATTCTTCTTAGTGTAGTAAAAGTTTTTATAACAATATTTCAGTGAACTTTAATATTATTCCATAATTATGTTTAATATAAAAAACAACCACTTTATGAATTATCAACCTAAACATGAAATCATATATGAAATGTTTTCTTAATCATCGTCTCTTTGTGGAACACACATTCAGTTGTAAAATGGTTCTATTGGTATGAATGGATGAATGCACATGCTTCTTAGTACAAACCATTATCCACTTTCTATTTCTTAACACATACACATAGTCTAACTCTTCTTTTAATACACTTGTACTCAAGTGTCTTTATGTAATGCACATGAGTGCATGTGATTCATGCATGTACACACTACCCCATATCATCATGATTTATTTTTCTTCACAAAATCCACTCTTATATATAGTGTGATTCCATAACGTACAAAAGGGATCATAATTGGTCTTCATGTATGCAGTGAAATTCACATATCTGTATCTTCATGAAGCTCCATGGGAGTCATAGATTCAAGCACATGATCATGGAACTATAAATATCCTTCACATACCAGGGAGGCTTCATAAATCTCAGATCATCACATTATCTAGAGACAGGAGTTTATGCTATCCCTTTTCATTGTGGAATGATGTTCTTCATGAAGCTACTTTGATTGTGATTTTAAATTTTCAAAGGCCCAGGAGACTCCTCACATCAGCAAGCCATGATGTATCAGGGGAACCTTCCCACTCTTTTCGAAAAAAGATCATAGAGGATCAGTTTTCAAGGAAATCTAGAGATCTCAATAATTTACAAGCAACAGACTCCCTTGGTTATGGGGATCCTCAAATTATTGGTAAAGATCGCTGCATCTTTTTCATTTAATATCTAAGTAAAATCCCCATAATATATGTAATTTTAAATATTTCCTTTGAATAACTAAGATCCTTGGATTTTTAATTCTTCAAACCATGGGATAATATACACTGATAAATGAGGCTTCCTTGCTTCGTGACTGGGTTTTTTATTTTTAGTGACAACATCATGTGCACGCGATTATGGATTCATGCTACACTTCTTCCCAAATGATCGAGTTTAAATGGACTCATGTAACTTCATTTACAGTTCGGTTGAGGTATATACATATTGAATCATGAAAATGGAATTTCATGATTCTTTAATCATGTTCACCTCATTTCTAAACCATATAATGACCATGGTGGCCCCTGGTATGTTTGATGGTGGTTCGGGATCTTCTCTAGAGAACCAGTGGTGTCGTTGGGTGGTGGAGGGAGGAAGATAATGGTGTTAAGTTACACAGAGGATGCTGGAGATCGGAAGACCCTATATTTGTGTGAGTTGAGATGGATGGAAGAGATAAAAACACACTTAAAAAAAATCATCCCACATGAAATCTCCACCCATGTTTTCCACATTTTATTAATCAAGCGATGTAGGGGAGGTTCAGAATTCACCTCTCCACCTACCAAAAATGCCCCATACTAGTTCTTTGGGTGCGATTTGTGCCTACCTCTTGGTAGAACAATGGCCCAAACTATGCACTGTAACATCCATGTGCCCCTACGGTATTACACATGGCCCTATATGCCGCTTGTGAGCAGGCCCATCTGGCTTACCTTGGGTGAAGTTTACCAAGTGTGCCACATATTCCCTCATTTGAAGTTTTCTTATAAAATTTGTGGGATATAATTAATTTTTATTTAAACTACATACAAATATTCAATATGAAATTCATGGAAACCTTAGAAGTACAATCCCATACATGGCCACCTTATAACTTAACTCCCTTTCACAATTTCTATTCATCTTCAACCATCATTATTATTCTTCTATTAGTTTTGGAATATGAATTCCAATGTACGTATTCCTAAAATAGATATTAATTATACCATATATAATATTTTAAATAGTGTATCACATTTTATATATATTTAGAATTTAGAACCAGTTCAACAATCATCTGATTTACCAACAAGGAGAATTGATCAAGTGTGACATCCAATAGGTTGAATCCATACAAATTGTCTGGGCATCACCATGAAACTCAATGCCTTTAAAAAATTCACTTATTTCTTTAAATAATAAGACTTGATCACTTCTTCCATGCTCCATTATTTTTGGAGATGCATTATCATATTAACATAAATTCTTAACTGACAACAAATACAATCCATTCACAAAATTGGATCTTTATCAGTTGCTAGTATCCATCTCATGGAGATCATGAATTCCCTTTGGGTATGTCATGGATTGGGTTGGTTGATAGTTTGTGGGGGTATACCGGGTCAATTCAAGAAATAGAATACATCAACTTATTGAGTAATAATTGGATTCAAAAATTCAGTGGAAATAATTATTATATTTAGAATGACCATATATTACAATATATTTTTAATTGGATTGGATGTGTTGGAGGCCACCACCATTGGTTTTATTACATGTTTTATCATAATATGATGTCATTAGTAGAAAAATTGAATTTTTAGTATTATTTCCTTTCTAAAAACTATATACTGCAAAATCCTTTAGAAAATTAGTCTCTCAATGTCTATTGGATGAGCACAGAAAAATTAATTTGGAATGATTTGGGAAGTATTAATGAAGGAATAGATGAAGTTATGTACTTCAATAATGATAAACATTTGAGAAGAGGGATGTTAGGGTCGAAATATGACCATAAAATTAATTTTGGACAACTCAATCGGTCCTTTGGGACTTAAGGTTATGGTTTAGTCCCTTATTATGCTTAATTTTACCATAATTGATGTAATTAATTATCATCTCTTTCAATAATATTTTCAGTAAAAAACTATGATGAACTATTTAGAAATTATAATTTACTATAATTGAAAATATTGAATCCATTTTTTCATATTCCAATAACATAATTTGTAGAAATAAATTTAAAATTAATCCTATAATTGGGTCAACAATGCGAGGTTTAAAAGTAGAAACATTCAAAAGTTTTCTACATTTTTATACCCATGTTTAAAGTTAAATTGATCTCAATGAAATAAATTTTATTAATTGGTAAAAATATTATCTAATTAAATATTGAATTTTTTAAATATAATTCAAAATTAAAATAAATTAGATGAAAAAGAAGTTTGGTACTAAAATTCAGTATTTTTAACTATTAATTAAAAAATGAAACCTTACAAAAAATTAAAAAAATTATATTCAATTAATTGGTATATTTATATTTAAAAGATGTAGTTTATATTGACATATTAGATCTATAAATGTTCCAAAATTGGGATTTAAAATTCTTTCTCTATTAAAAGGCTGTAATACATTTTTTATAAAAATATACGTTTTAAGAAAAATATTATGTTTATTCTTGTGTTATGTCTATAAAATTTGATGAATCAATAAAAACAATATTTTATTGAATATAAAACATTTATATTACATTAATATAACTGAATAATTGTTTTTACTTGAATTTATTATGGTAAAAATACTTTGTGTCCATAAAAATAATAATATTTCCTTTTACATTCAATCAGTTCTCAAATTAATTTATAATTATTTGGTAAACTGTGAATTTATATTAATTGTGTAAACCATATATTTTCATAAATTAGATAATAATTTTCATAATCACTAATTTAAAATCTAGTTTAAATATTATAATATAAAATATTCACATTTTAATAATATATTATTTTTCTATAAACCTCGGTCTTGCATGTTACGGAAGACAACAAGGAACATCATTGTTGTGTGTAATGCAACATAACTGAGGTGTTCCATGTAGGGGAAGCTATATTTTCGGTTGCATGTTGTTCATGAATAACATGGTGTTTTATATAACGTAAGACAAACATAGTTCTTTAATATAAAATAAGCAATCTTCAGTGTAGCATAAAATGAAAAATATCAAAAAGGATAAATCAATTCAAAAAAATAGCTCTCAAAAAATATCATGGTGTTACATGAAATAATTAGTAGATATGGGGTTTGGAACATTACATAAATCTTCTAAAAACCCATTCGTATTACCTTCATTGGGCACAAATAATTCATGTGTATAATTTCCTTAGGGTTGATCCATGTGGGATCCTCTCATCTATGAGAAAAACCAATTGATTTCCAGGTGCTAGCCTAGAGAATAAAAAAGTATTGCATTGTTTATCTTAATCTCTCCATGATCCTTTGTGATTGAAGGAGTTCTTCTCATTCTTGAGAAGAAGAGAAGATGAATTTGAGGGAGTTTAAGATAGGGAGAGATGTCCACTATGTACAATGATTTTCTATTCACTATTTTCTATTATCCCTAAATAGAAGACATAAACATATATTTATATATCTAGGGTGTAGGTACAAATATTATATAATTATAAACCATACCTTAAAAATATAATAATATTTCACAAACACTATAAGATATACTAATAATATTATTATCATTTTTATGGCATGGACTAACATGCACAATGAAAAATATATTGTTACAATCTAGAAAATTAATATTTATCAATCAATGTGGTCTTGATCCGATCATCCTCTTAGTAATTTTTTGAATACAAAAATAAACATGTTATTCAAAAAATCAATATTCCAAGCCACAAACCAATGAATACATATCTATTAAATATTCAATAAAATAAATAAATATATTTTTTTTCAAAATCCAGTTAACAATTTTTTATTTAATTTTTGAGATCAACAGAACATGAATAATATTATTCCTAGGTCTTGAGAATCATATTTAATCTATTAATTTAATTTATATAAAATTTAATTGTGATCAATGGAAACACTTAGTGTGTGACCCTATAGGACTAATTTTCATTAATATTAGGCAGGTATGCTAAAAGTCAAAGATTACACTCTAGTAATGAGTAATGGTACCCAAGAGGAAGAACATAATTTTTCAACATCGACAGACACATATGAATGCTCACTATGTAGTATAATATCTTTGTCTTAGAATCTATCATGTAGGTTGAACATCTATGTCATCAACCTATTTTCTCGATACATCGTTCTTTTAATTTCTCAAATAAACACGTCGTTGGACCATGGGAATAAAATATAATGTGAGGGTTATACTCCAATAAAAGGGTTGATATATCAAATCCCATTATGATATATGTGAAAAAAAAATCCTTCAATGGATTATCCATTAATTTAATGCCACTCATGCATCACCAAACATTTCAAAATTTTCCATTAACTATTATCATCATGGTTTATGAAATATATATAAGTTTTAAAAAAATGTCATGGGTTAATAATAATCTTCAAAACTGAGGATAATTACACACATATTCATATAGGAATATCTGATTAGACAAAAACATGAGGAATTCTTAGAGGAGTATCTGTTCTCATAATCTCCCAAAATATAGATTAACAAGATTGAAAATCATAATATGTCCTCACACCTGACTATATATATATATATATATAATATGTACCAAATCATAATACATTATCCAATTGTATAACTATATTTAGGATATATAATTATTGGATCCTATGGTTCTCATTGTAGTGTGAAACTGCTATAATTTTTTTAATGAGAACGATACCCTAGGGAATTATCACATAAATGATATATAGAAAAAAATAAATATGTGATTATATATTTATATTAATATTTAATTATTTGAATGAATATGTAATCCAAAGTAAATAGTAGATTTTTCTAGGGTTTCAATACAATAGAGGTGTCTTTGGACATTATTTGTTGATTACCATATAATATAAGAAGGAATAATTCTATCACGGTGGTTATTTATTAGTTGAAGAAGAATATTCATTTTATTCTTATTAGAGACACCAAAAAACATGATGATTTGTGTAAGAATAATGTGTATGAGATCATTAAGATATATTCATTTCCTTTTAGCATTGTTTCAGATAGGGATCACTTGTTCATCTCATGGTTCTAGAAAACTATTCAAGAGGTGATGGGGACTCAGGTCAGGTTGATTACAGTTTACCAAGCATAGATATTTTATTTTATAGTGTGCGATATTAAGATCATAGATGATATTCTTCACACTTGCATCTTGAATATTGGTGGCACTAGGTATTACCATCTGGGACTAGTTGATTTTTCTTATAACGATATTTATTATTCTTTGATTATAATGGATACATTATAGGATTTTTATAGTCACCCATATAGAGAACCTCTTTTTTGGGAAGGGGTGGAAGATGCCTCTCTTTTGGGATCGAGTCTCATTCAATAGAAATAAGAATATTTTCATGATATAAATCATATTATGGTTATAGATTAGAGTTGGAATAAATTGTACGACAATCGTCGATGTGACCCTTTGGAGTTTTTTTGTGACTACGATTTATTGTGTGTTTATCCTCAGTTGGGTCACATTTGGATTGGAAAAAGGGAATGTTTTCTCTATGATATATTGAAAAAAATTTGGTCACTAATCATATCAGGTAGGTTTCATGTCATTTGGAATTACTAAATTAATTGAAATATATTTATGAAGTTATTCATATATATTATCTCAGGCTGTAGCTTCCTTATCTCTATCATGTTCTGAGTTGTGTAGTGAAGGAGTTAGTGCTAGATGATTTAGTTATAGAGAACTGAGTAGGCATAATTAATTATATGGTGAATTTCTTATGACAGAAGTGTATAAACATGATCTTAGTGTTATGGAGATACATATCATATTCTTATTATCCTTAGGAACCTAAATCCTTGGTGAGGGAGTAGTGACCTCACTTATTTCTAGAGAACCCTTCTTCCCATTACATCCTAGGTATATATTGTCTTATTGTGTAAAGATGGTAAAATCACGGATTTTATAGTATTCTCTTCCAATTTTAAGGAGTATTTGTTTTGGGTTTTATGGTCTTGAATGTTGTTTTTGTGTGTTAGAGTAGAATCCATGTCTTGTTATACATGTAGGACCATTTTATTCTCTAAGGAATATTTATAGCATAAATATTTCACTGGGAAAAATCTGTGAATATAGATTATGACAAAATAATTTTCAAAGTTGTAAAATCTCTTTTATGGAAAAAATTACTTTGACAGTGTATGAACTAATTTTTTATTGTTAGGTCATCGACCAATATTTTCAATTATATGATAAATTATTTTTCAACGTATATGTTTAATGGTGGTTTCTATCCTAAAATCATGGTTTACACCATAATCCCTTTGGACCGATAAGTTTTTATTTTCCACTCGGGTGAATCTTCTCCCATTGGACATGAAGGTTTCCACCTCAAACCCTTGGTTATTATTGGTGAAATTTAGGTGATCTACACTCCTTCCAGATCACATCGTTCAATTCTTGATCTTCATGTTTACTATTCAATGTCTCCCGAGGTAAGTGACTGATCTATATAGTCATTAAAATTGGTCATAGATATTCCATTGCACTAAATTTTTGGATTCATTGATAACATGTTTATGTTTTTATTAATACTTTCTAGATCTTTTGTGTAATCCCCATCCATGGGATCTATCTTTGTCTCTACTTTATTTCTGGTGTCGGTGGATCCTGTTACGGGTGTGTGTGACCTGAAATTGAGGTAGGTGGTTCCGCCTCTATCCTACAATGGATGAAATTTTAATGTATTATTTTTATCAATTTTTTATAAATAAATTTCTATGGTTTTTTTTATTTTCATGTGTGTAAATTGTTTTTTTATAAAATTTTGTTTCCCCTTATTTTGGAAAAATAAAATGTATTTTCAAATGATTTGGAAATAGATTTATGAAATGGTTTACAAATAAAGGTTTTAATGAAATGAATTGAAAATTTTAGAACATTTTAATCCTTTGGGTACATAGGTGAAAGATATAGTAATATGACTTATCCATTAATACTATCAGGGGGTTCAATCATGGGATGTTTGTTTGGTCCCAAGGTAATGTTTAAGCAGGACATGTCAGACTGAATGGGGCTGGGGGTTTCACTTATTGGGGTGTTCCTATACCCCCTAGATTTTATGTACATGTCTATGTATATGATGGTAATTATTTTTTAGGTCTGGGTATGGGTTTTTTAGATATACTAACCTATAGTAATCCTTAGTGTGATTAAACAACACTTTCATTTTTTACTATATAAGTTTGGATTACCTGCTTTGATATATGTGATCTTCTTTCAAACTATTTTACCCAGATCATTTAGTACTGCGGAAAAGAGGATATGTTTAACCATGATTTTTATATAGTAAATATTTAACTAATTATCATGTGTTGTTCTATTTAATGTTGAGTATGTATGGAGTTCTATACAAAGACATGATATGGAACAATTTGGTGGAATCCTACTGAGTATATTTATCTCCCACCATTAACACCAATTTGGTGGTCCCAAAAACTGGTTATGTATTTTAATATAGGGAAATAAAGGGTTCCATAATGAGGTGTTGTGGTTTATTCAGCTAGTCCTAGGTATATGGGGGTGAGATAGTGGGGTATAATCCAATTATAACAAGGAGAATGTGTTTCTCATTTTAGGGCTTGTACTTTTATGTTGGAATCATACCTTTGGATTTCTAGCTTCTTTTCTATTGTATCACTTTTGATTTTTTCTTTATATTATGAAATTTATTTCTTCTGGTGTACATCTATTTTTCTTTCTTTTATGTTTGTATATTCCACGTCTTATGATTCTTATTGGGTGAAATCATTCACTCTATTTTTTTACCCTCAAATGAGAGGACCAGTTTGGGAAATGCCTAATACTAGGGGGGAATCAGTGTTGGGGAATTTTTTCATGAATTTCAGATTTTTATCCCTATAACTAATGACCTATTAGTTTATTTATTCTCTTATTATATTTTTCCTATCAGATGAAAATTTATGAAATTAGTAATGATAGAAGAAAATATTTTTACAAGTTTCACTACTAAATAAGAGTATCTATTCCATGGCATAGTCGGAAATAATACTGACCACACAACCAATAGAAAAAAAAAATAATATGGTTACAATAAGTATTATATTACCTTACACTCATGAGGCACATTGAAAACAATCCAATTGTGCGTTGTTTAGAACTCTTAGTTGGATCTTTATACCACCTCCAAAGATATAAATATCATAGCTAATAAGGCTTTGTTACACCAACCTATTGAGACCTGTTGGATATCACAATACAAATTTTTTTCTTCTTATCTTCACTTGATACTTTCCTAGAACCATGAAACTAACACTTCTTACATTTTCCTAGCAGAAAACTAAAACTCCACACTCTTATCCTTATTCCTCTCTTCTTATCACTTTATTCTTTAATGAAATAACCAACTTCACTTTGTTCACTTCTTATTCTTCTTACTATAATAACAAAATTGTTTTTTGATTATAAAATAATTGAATAGAAGCTCAGCTAAGAATCAACATAAGTAAACATCCCTAAATAACTATCAAACTTCAGTTTGTTACACTCAACTCATCTTGTTTGATTATATGATTGTATTACTAGATTTCACCGCACATTAATGTTATTCTAGAATGTTATTTCTTATAAAAAGATAACATATTCTTGAATTATAAACCCAATTAGATCATGTTCACTTCATTCATTCAATGTATTGAAATCTTGAATTGTGTTTTGGGTATCTAAAATGCATAACCATTTTCATGTGCATGAGACTTTACATATGCATGAAAGCATTCATGGAATGTTTTCCTACTAATTGAATCTTTTAACAACTCATGTTTTGGGGTCAAGTCTATAGGTGTGCATGGAATAATTCACTTGACTCTTATTCCAAACCATTTTCCACTTTGTGTTTCTAAACACACACACAGTCTGCCTCTTCATTGCGTACATACAGACTCAGGTGTAATTAAATAATTCTCATGAGTGCATGTGAGTCATTCAAGCACACATTACCCCTATCTTTATATATTTTCCTTATTCAAAAAAAAACACCCCTTAAAATACTTTTATTTCTTAACATGATAATAGGAGAAAAATTGGCCTTCATGCATGATGTGAGGTTCACCGATCCATATCTTCATGAGGCACAGTGGAAGTCCTAGGCTCAATAACTGGATCATGGTACTATGAAGATATTTTGCGATCTAGGGAGGCTTAGAAAAAATTATATCATCACAAGATCTATGGAGACACATTTCTGCTATCCCTTTGCTTCATAAAATGATTTTCTTTAGGAAGCCACATTGAGAGTGCTTTTAACTTGTCAAAGGCCTACATGAATACTCTCTACATGAAGCCTTAAATGATTGTAGGACCTTTCTAACTCTTTAGGAAATATAATATCATAGAGTCTCTATTTTTCAAGGAAGATGAGAGCTCTCAATAATGTTTGAGCAGTAGCCTCGCCCAGTATCAGGGCTCATCATTTTATATGTGAAGATCTCCACCTCTTCTTCATTTAATCACTGAGTCAAATCCCCAAAAGATAAGTCATTTTAAATATTCCCATTGAATAGATGAGATATTTTTATTTTTAAAATTACAAATCATGGGATATGATATTCTAAGAAAAAACGTTTCATTGCTTCTTGATCGAGGTTTTCCTTTTTAGTGAAAATATCACGTTTTG
Organism: Viscum album; assembly: GCA_963277665.1. NCBI lineage: Eukaryota > Viridiplantae > Streptophyta > Magnoliopsida > Santalales > Viscaceae > Viscum > Viscum album. The sequence goes on along the minus strand of OY728127.1, from coordinate 971,516,770 downwards.
GAGATTATGCACACGTGAAGTATTTCTTCCAAAATTCATGAAGTTAAATGTACTCATGAAACTTCATTTTTAGTTTATCCAAGTCATATCCATATTTAATGATCAAAATGGAGTCACATGATTCAAAAATAATGTTCACAAAATTTATAAACCTCATAACAACCATGGTGGTCCGTGGTACATATGACGGGGCTTCATCCCCTTCTCTGCAAACCCAATGGCATTGCTAGGTGGTGGAGTGAGGAATTGGATGGTGTTGGGTGATACAGAGGCACTGGGAGATTGGATGGCCTAATTTTTTCATGATATGTGATGGATGGAGATTTTCTCCCCATGTGTTAAAAAACTCACCCACATCAAAACACCTTTCATGTTTTCCATGTTTTATTAATAAAGAGCTACGAGGTGCATGTTCAGAATTATCCTCTCCACCTCCCAGTACCAACCCATACTAGTTAGGTAGGTGTGATCTACACCCACATCTCTATAGGACCATGGACCAAACTATGAACAAGCTCCCCCATGTGCTCCTGCGGGCTTACACTCGGTAATGAATGACTCCAGCAGGCTGGCCTAGCTAGATTCCCTTAGGTGAGATCAATCTAGTGTCCCACCTATGCCCTCAATTGAGGCTCACAGGTCAGATTAGTGGGTTAGTGTTAATTTTTAAGTAAACCACATAAAAATACTTAATATGAAATGCATGGAAACCTTAGAACTCCATGACCATGTATGGAAACATTAGAACTCATAACCCCTTTACAATTTCTCATCATATTCAACCATCATTCTTTATCTTCTATTATTTTGGAATATGAATTACAAAGTACTTATTGCTAAAAAGGATGGTAATTCAACCATATTTAATTTTGTAAACAATGTATCACATATCATACATGTATTTCAAACATAGAACCAGTTCAATAATTATCTTATTTAACAACATGAAGAATTTCTCAAGTGTGACATCAATTTCTATGAATCCATAACAAGTCTTTAGGCATCACCATGAATCTCAAAGACTTCAAACAATTCACTTGTTTATTGAAGCTATAAGACCTTTGAACTTGTTACAAGTTTCATTAATTTTTGATTTGATTCATGATATTTACATCAATGTTCATTTGAAAACAAATACAATCCATACAAAAAATGGTCTCTTTAGTCGCCCCTTTGAATTTGTGGAAATACCTTCAACATTATTTCCAAATGAATGTGTTAATACGTGAAAAAATTTTCAATTACTATATTCTCTCTCTAATTTACTTAAAACATTAATTTTAATTTATCTCCCCCTTATTTACAATAAATAAAATGTTCATGAGAAAAAGGTTACCAATCCATACATAAGCAATGTTCCATCCATCATTTCATTATATATGTACTTGAGTTATGTTGGGTGTAGAAACAAGAGGATTTAATTTAGACAACAAAGATGTAAATTACCAACTGATCATGATACCTTTTTAAATGAGAATACATATACCTATCTTCAAGGATTATTCACATTCAATATTGACAGATATTACTAAAAGTGTGATGACTAATTTTAAGAACAATCAACCTATATCTTCGTCACTAAAAAAAATCAAATATATTCATGTGAAATAAGTACCATAAGTGACCTTAGGTCACTTCCATTCTTCTTATGACATTGAATAATTTAATTTCTCCTCCTTTGTAATTTTTTTTATTTTAATAAACAATGACGACATATTAAGATTCATACCTTTTCCAATGACATGATCATCAAGAAATTTACAAAATAATAATATTTTATACTAGTTGAAATAATAATTTTTTTATTCTTATTCATTTGTATCCCCCTCAAAAGAAACACACTTCATCATTTTCAGGTTGGTGAATCTCATCATGAATTTGGGTCAAACCATAATAAAATCTTTTATATCTTTTCTATCATGAATTGATAGCACTTCTAATTATCAACATCTCACCCTGTATACTTGTTTCACCTTGAAGTCCATATATTATAAACTTGAATAAAATATAAAAATATTTAATCGAATAAGTTTTATCATCCTTTCTTCATTAATATAAACAACATGGTTTAGATGATCTTCTCAAACAAGTTTCTCCTTTTTGTATAGTCTTCATTCTTTCACATCTGAAATTATGTTTTGATTAATGATGAGGCATCGTAGATCTATTTACATCCTATTATTCATTGTGTGGATAACATGTCTTATTTACAGCCATCATGGATGATGAATTATTACTCCTCCTGAGGGTTGATTCTTGTTCCGGTAGTATGGTTAAATAATCTCTCACAGTGTGACCAGATTTCTTGTATATCTAACCTAAAACATCATTGAAACATGAGTTTCCTTTGGTTAAAAACAATTCATTAACTCTATATTCATGATGAAGAATCTTTTAATTTCTTTTTTCCACTAGCCTTAACTTGTGCAACATCTTGTTTCATCATTATTTCAAAGTATTTAGGAAAAATTAATAACATTTCATTGGGATGTATGGAAAGAAGTTTGGATATCCTACATGAGGTATTCTGAGTTACATCCCTCATGGAAATTATTATGGATGTACTACCTTTAAACTACTTGGATTTAATATTCAAGGTATTCTCACCATTATTTTATGAAATCTTCGTGGGGGAATTTTATTTTCTCAACATTTTCCTAATTTCTTCCGAAGGTAGATTCTTAATTATTGGATAGCATGTGATATTATTATCCTAACACCTTTAGATACATTTTAGGATAAGCATGTATCAACCACATGACCACTTCCATTTTATAAATCATGGATTTTATCAAGAATTCCAAATCTATTTGTAGAATACATATCCTTCTGGATATGGGGATGTCTCCTTTTCAAATCCGGATTTGTCCACCTTGATATAGGCTTCCTTTGTGCATTTATATTTTGATGATTGTACCAAAAATTAAATGAATATTGCCAAATATGTTACAACACAATCATTGAACCACAAATTTTGATTTCATGATATCCTATATATTGGATTTTTGGTTGTTCTTCATGAATTTATGTTCTCTTTCTTGAGAACCACCTTCCAAATTCATTTTCCTATCTACCCTAGATATCGTGGTTGGTATATTATTACATTTCTTGATACATTCTTGTTTTGAATTTTTTTCCAACCTGATCTGCTTGTGGAAACATAATTTGAAGAAGAGTACAAGATGGTATGGCTGGTAAATTTTCCTTCTCATCCAATTGTGATGGATCATTGAATGAAGTCCTAATCTTCTTATTACTTGTTAGGGTAATTTTGAAAGTAGAATCATCCAATGAATAGTTAGTACTAGTAACAACATTTTCTTTCTTTTGTGAAGTGTAAATATGTGACTTCTCTGGATTAGAAAATTGAGCTTCTAATTCTAAACATTTTATATTGTAGATTATTTTATAATTTTCAATCGTAATCATATTCTTTTCACAATAAATATTCATTCATTCAACTTCATCTTCATGTACCTTAAAATTATTTTGTATCAAAGAGTCATGTTCCATGATCTTATTAGAAGACTTTTTCAAATATAAACCATTGACTTTAGTGAACTTCTTCAACTTATCTTCAAGTATATGGATCCATTATTTCTGAGTCTTATTGACTCCATATTTCTCATCAACGTCTTTAATCCATTTTGAGGAACAAATTTCAAGTTACCACTTTGTTGCATCAAAGTTTACAACTTGCTTGGAGAGCATTAAACATTCAAAAATGTTTACATGAATTCCCTTCTCCAAAACATTAGTTTCTTCTTCCTACTGGGTGATATCTTCTTGCATACATTGAATGAATCCACAGAAAATTGAGACACTTTATTTAGGAATACTATGCAGAATAAATATTAATCTATCTACTAATAATTATTAATAATTCTTAGATATATCATCAACAATTTTGATATAATTTTCATCATGAGGATAATTTTAAAATGTACTAACAAATACATCTTAATCAGAAGAGGAATGGTGTTTATAAATCTTCTTGGTGGAAGAATGAGCCACCTGGTCATTACTTTCTTAGCCGAATATGTCTTCATTGTGAGAAAGGCATGTAGAAACATACACTTCCTATTATTTAGATAATAAGGAATTCTTATTTAAATTTCTCTTCTATATTCTTTTCTTATTTATAATGGTATTTGTCGATACAAACTTCTGGTCAACAATAACTAAATCTTCATCAAAATTACACTTCATTATTGACTCAGGAAACAAATTCAAATCATCAAAAGAGAGTATATTCAATTTATAGAATATATCATATGTGAAACTAGCTCTGATACCAATTAAGAGGACTAGTTTGGTACATGCCTAACAATTAGAGGGGGAGGGGTGAATCAATGTTTAGGCCCTTTCCACCAATTATAGAATTTTTTCCCTATACCTCTTTACATGTTCTGATCATGATTCTCTTATTCTCTTTCCACCGTCCCATGTATATTTATGAAAGCAGTAAATATAGAAGAAAATATTTTTATAAGGTTCACTACTCAATATAAGTAGCCTATCATTATCATGGTTAAAAATAATCCTGACCACATAACCAATTGGAAAAAATACTTACAATGTGTAGGATATTCCCTTACACTCGTGAGTCACTTTACAAACAATCTGATAGTTCACATTTAGGCTGGATTAGTATACTACTTCACAAGACATTCTTCCCCTAGTTGATAAGGTTTTGTAACTAACACAATGTCTTCAACCTATTAAGACCCTTTGGATGTCACATTAATTCTTTTCTATTACTCTTTTCACTTCTTACTTTCCTAGCAACATGCAAGTAACCCTTCTTACCTTTTCATAGCAGAAAACTAAAACTTCCCACTCTTCTACATCTTGTTCTCTTATTATAACATTATTATCAAGTGAAAAAACAACTGCAAGATGATCACTTCCCCCTCTTCTTGCTAGAATCAAAAACTCTATTTTGTGATTATCAAATAATTTTAGAGAATCTCATATAAGAATCTTCATAAAAAAACTTCCCTAAATAACTATCAATCTCCATTTGTTCACACTTTATTTATCTTAGTGAAGTAGATTTTTGTTTAACTCGATTGAAACCCAGTTTAATATTATAACAGAATGACGTTTCACATAAAAAAATAACAACTTCATTAATTATCAATCTAATTAGATCGTGTTCACTTCATACATTGAATATAGTGAAATTGTTAATTTTGTTTTGGGAATCTCAAATAAAAAAACATTTATGTGTGTATTAGTCTTTACATATTCATAAACACATGCATGAAATGTTTACCACTTCCTTTTCTCTTTGCGGAACCAAAGTTCGAGTATCAAATGGTTCTATAGGTGTGAATTTATGCATTCAATTTCCTCTTAGTTAAAAAAACTATTCAAATTTGTTGGTCAACACATATACAAAGTCTGCCTCTTTATTGAATACACATAGACTCTGGTGTATTTAAGTAATGCACTTGAATGCATGTGATACATGAATGGGAACACTACCCCATATCTTCATGCATTCCTTTTCTTCACAAAACATACTCTTATAAATAGTGCGACTTCTTAATGTACAAATAGGAGAATGATTTTTCTTCACACAAGCTGTGAGCTTCACAGATCCATATCTTCACGAAGCACTGTGGGAGTCATAGAATCAAACATTGGATGAAGATACTCCAAATATTGTAAACAAATGAGGTAGGCTTCAGGAATCTTAGATCATCATGGGATCCAGGGAGAGGCATTTTCACTAACTATTTTCTTTATCAAACACCATTCTTCATGAAGCCGCTTCAAGAGTGCTTTTACCATATCGAAGGACCAAGAGTCTTCTATCTTCTCAAAGCCTTGAAGGCTCATGGGGCATTGCTCTCCCTTTATGAAATATAAGCTTGGAGAGGCTACTTTTTTCAAGGAAAACAAGATATCAAAATAATGTACGATCAACAACCTCACTCGGCCTTGTGGATCCTCATATTATTGGAGAATATCACCACCTCTTCTTCATTTAGTCACTGATTCAAATCCCCATAAGATATTTCATTTTAAATATTCTCTTTGAATAGCTGATATCCTTTTCTTTTTAAATCTTCATACCATGTGATAAGATACTCTATGAAATAAGGCTTCCTTGATTCACAATTGGGGTTTTTTATTTTCTATGAAAACATCACGTGCATGTGATTATGGATGCATGCAACACTTCTTGCAAAATGTCTGAGCATAAATGGCCTTCTATAACTTAATTTATAGTTAGGTTGAGGGATATCCATATTGAATAATGAAAATGGAGTTTCATGATTCATTAACCCCATGCTTATTATTTCAAAAATTTACAACAACATGGAGGTCACTGGTACATTTGATGGTGGTTTGGCCTCTTCTATAGAAAACCAGTAATTCCATCGGTTGGATAAGGGAGGAAGATGATGGTTCTAGGAGATACATATGCCACTGGAGATCAAACGACCCTTTTTTGTGTGAGATGAGATGGATGGAAAAGATCTCTCTAAGTTTTGAAAAACTCATCCCACATAAAAAATCCTACCATGTTTTTCGTACATTATTAATAAAGCACTGTATTGGAGGTTTATAATTCTCCTCTCCACCTACCAGTACTTTCCAATACCAATTCTATGCGTTCAATTTGTTCCCACCTCTCTATATGACATTGGACCAAACTATGAAAAGGCTCACCCATGTTCTCCAATAGGCTTGCACACAACCCTATATGCCACCTGTGGGCTGGCCTGGCTGGGTTCCCTTGGGTACAGTCTAAAAAGTGCTCCACATATTCCCTGAGTTGATGTTTTCTTTTAAACATAGTTGGATATCCTTAATTTTTAACAAAACCACATAAAAATATTCATTATGAAATGTATGTCCTTCTTATAACTCCAAGCCCATGCCTGAACACCATAGAACTCCAAGCCCTTTCACAATATATCTTCATCTTCAACCATCATTCTTATTCTTCTATTATTTTTAGAATCTGAATTCCAATGTACATATTCCTCAAATGGATGGTAATTAAACCATATTTATTATTGTAATCAATGTATCACATTTGATATACATATTTTGGACTGAGAACCAGTTCTATAATCATATGATTTACCATCATGGAGAATTGGTCAACTCGGACATCCAATGCAATGAATCCATAAAATTTCTCCAATAATCACTATGAAAATCAATGTCTTCAAACCATTCACTTTTTTATTTAAACTACAATTCATGATCACTTCTTCCAAGCTCCATTAATTCTATAGATGCTTTATCATATTGAAATTAATGCTCAGTAGACAAAAAATAAAATCCATACACAAAATGGTCTCTTAATCATGTTCTAGTATCAATCCATGGGGATCACAAATGACCTTTGGGTATATCATGGATCGAGTTTTGTGCTATTTTGTGTGGGTATCCCAGGTCAATTCAGGAAATTGAAAAAAAGTAATTCATTGAAAAATAAATGGACTCAAACATTAAATGGAAATAATTATTATATTTGGAATGATCATATATTACCATATATTCTTTTAATTAGATTGAATGTATTTGAGGCTACCACCAATGGTTTTATTACTTTTTTTTTATCATACTATGATGTCTTTAGTAGAAAAAAAAGAATTTGGATAAAGATATCCATTATAAAAGCTGTATCCTACAACATCATTTAGAAAAGTAGTTTCTCAATTCCAATTGGATGAGAAAAGAAAAACGAATTAGGAAATATTAGGGAAGTATTTCTGAAGGAAAATATGAAGTTATTTAATCCAAGATACATATTTGGTGGTTGATGTGTGATAGCCTCAAGAGGAGTGATGATGAAACAGTGGACTAAATTTTCACTAATGTTAACTATGTTTTGAGAAATATAATTTTTTTGGTTAAAAGCTAGATGATTCATTCCCTATTATGAATAAACTATGTATTTTTCCAGATAGTATTGATCCAAGAGTTTTAGTTATTGAAAACTATTTTCTTGGTATACTTACACTAGAGGATTTAAAAATCATTTTTATTACTTATGAAATTTATAAATTGAGTAACTTAAAGATGAATAGAATGGATAATAGTTAAATTTACTTCAAATTAATTAAGAAAGATACAATCATGAAGGAAGTTAATTAATATGAGTAAAAATCCAATGATATAGAAAATATAGATATTAGTTGTGACAAACTCATGTCATTTATTTTATGAAGTGTGGGAAGAGGTAATGTTTTGTTATAATGGAAGCATCCAATTAAATTATTCATGTGTTTTGGAATTAGATATTTCATATTAAATTATCCTCAATTTAAAAAAATTGAATATTTTTATGAAAAGGAAGAAAGAAAAAAAGTATCCTCAATTAATACAATGTGAAAATAATCTTTAAACATGAAATGTAAGAGTTTATCAAAAATCTAATTGGGGAATTTCTTATCAAATATTAAGGAAAATGATTGTTGTGAGTATTGATATAATGAGTATACATGCAATTATTTTAAATAAAAACTAATGATTTCCAAATAGAATGATGAAGAATTCCATAGATATGAAATAAGAAATGATGGATTTTATTAATAAATATAAATGATGTCAAGGAAAAATGTGATAAAAATAGTTTCTCATCCTGATCAATCATTTGGAAAAGGAGAAAAATGTTTTGAAGGTGGATTAAGAGTTACCAATAAAGAATGATTTATTATATCCTGAATATAAAAAAATATTCAAAATGAGATTGAATTACTAAATAAGTTGAATATTAATGTGGAAATTGTGGTTAATGTAAAGTAGAATGAACATGAAATAGTCCAGAAAAAATATGACGAAGAGAGAGTGTTTGAAAAATTCCAGATCAAATATCAAAATTTTGTTTTAGATGTTAGAGAAATATTAAATAGGAATATTGATGAAATTTATGATGCAATGATAAAAGTCTAGAATTTCATATTTAATGCTACGGAAATTTATTTTTAGAAATCTTAAAATTCATTGAATATTCAATTGATTGTGAAATTTGCAACATGTAGTTATCATAAAGTGTAAAAAATAAAGAAAAAAATTAATAAGGATGTGCTAGGATTTCACTATAATCTTGCTTTAGAAAAATAATTCTAGATTGGTGGTTAAATAAGAAATAAAACAATGAACCTCTATACTTGAAGTAATCTTGTGTTGAATGTTTTTTTCTATATTTACTGTGGGTATTATGGATGTTTTGGTTACATTAAATAAAAATTTTGGTGTAATGGCCAATATCACTATTAATACAATATATATTGGAGGCAAAACTTGTGTGTGTGTGGGGGGGAGGGGGTGGGTTCAAACCATTAATATTAGAAGTATTCTAAGGAAAAATAAAAAAAAATCATTGAAGTTTGTAAATAAGATGAAAAAACTGTAAGAAGATTATGGAATATGAGACTATCCAAGTAACGTTTCGGATGATTGTCTTACTATTTTTCCAACCCAGTTGATTATAAATCATAATACTCAATGTTATTAGAATAAGAAATAAAAAATAAAGGACAAGGTGTTGGGTATTGATGTATTAATCAAAACATCACAAATGGAACATCAATAAATATTATATAAATTATGATTATCCCACATTGTAAGAGATTTGAAACTCCTTAGGAAAATTGTGATGTTAAAGTAAGGGTAAGTGACTTGGATCAATTTTTAATATATAGTACATGATAGAGTCGAAGAACACACTTTCTATTGATGTGTTGACACACAATATTCTATGTGTGTCTTATCTCTCTAATAATGTAAATGGATTTTTGTTTTAGAAGAGAGAATTATTAATTAATATATTGAAATATCAATGAATTTTTATTAAAGGAAAATGAACATTGGGAAAGTAGTTTTTATGTTAGAAATGATGAAAAATCATGTTACTTGAGCTACAAAGAATAAAATTAATTATTTGACATAATAATTGGTCACCTTGGTCAAAAGAATATTAATAAGAAGATTATTGGAATTAATTATGATTATGTGGAAATTTTTATGTGATAAAAATATTTTATGTGGTCTACATGCTAAAAGGGGACGATTTTTTGTTCTTCACACAAGATAGTATTGATTTTGAGGTTTCATCCTTCAAATATTGTTCTTTTTAATACTATTGGTCCGATGAGTAATAAATCAGTAGAAACATCACATTGGTTACTTTCACTATTTATATGAAACATAATCCACATGACTTAAAAATGATTAAATTTTTCACTAGTAGTATTATAAATGGTGGTCATGTTTCATTAAAGAATTTTAATTGGAAAATATTACTGAATACAAAAGTGACAAGTTTAGATAATACCATATAAGTAACTATACTTCTCATAAATTAATTATATCATATTTAAATGAACCTAAACCCACCCTTTTAGATAAATTTTAACTATTACATACTATTGATAGTAATTATAATATTAATTATAAAAAACAATGCAAAAAAAATATATTTAGTGTCTTTAGGAACTAGTCACATCATATATCAACAAATTATATAATACAATACAATATATTCAAATACTTACTAATTGTATCTAATTATATTATGAAAAAACTAAAGAATACCCCTAGTAGTGTAAAAATAGATGTGAAATTAGGCCCCCTATTGATCACCGAGTGAATATAGAGATAATAATAAACCAATTTTTTTTGTTTTATTACCTCTATGTGTATCTTAGATAGTGCCTATATCCACTTATAATATCCATGTAATGATTCATTTCTAGGAATCAACTTCATCTTTACTTTACCAAAATCATAGGATGTTTTCCTACATTTATATTTATCTGTGGGTTTCCTCTAATAAATTATAGTATTATTTTTCTATAATAATAAACTAAAATGTTAATACCATTTATAGAAACATGTGTTTCATAAAAAATATTATATATTTTTTAACATAAATATCCATAAAATTCAACTAATAAATATAGAGGCCTAATGTCTTTGGGAGATCAGATGCATAGAACATAAAATTAATCATAAAATCAAACGTCTTTTTTTAAATATCTATAATTTTTCCCCAAAATAAGTGATCTTATATTACTATATATAATATATTTTAGATGAGCTATAATGACATTTAAGGGGATACACAAGAAATTTTACATAAGGGTCAATATGAATAACTTGATATCATAGAAGGAGAATATCATATATAATCACAATAATGAATAGAACAAATAAGAAGATATCATAATTCATGAAATTAATAATTTTATTCAACAACATAAAACATGACATCATAAACACATGTCTGGTCTCACTACTAAGATAAGATAATACATTGTGGTAGTCTAACAATTCGTGCACCATAATTCGTATAGCATGAGAAAAAAGCATTACTCAATTCATTTGGAGATATATAATTGAAGGACTTAACATTCATAAAATATACATGAATATGTGTTCCATATAATAAAACCATAATCATTTTATAAGAATAATAAAAAAATGAAAAGGATTTGAGTTACATATTCCTATCTTTAGATATAAACAAACGGTAGATCATAAATATTTATATTTGAAGAAGGGATTAAGTATTTTTATAATTTTATAACTTAATAAGGAAACATATGACATGAAAATGAATTTTAATTGATTAATTTTCATAATAATGGAGTGGATAAGGTGGTTTGGAAGTGATCCTCTTATGTGATGTTTTTATAAAAATAGTGACGACTCTTAAATAAAGGATTCCTCATGTTGTTTTCTATAATCTAAAGTTGAATCAGAATGGTTTTACATAAACTAATTAGTTAATTTAGAAATAATAGAATATTAATTATCATTATATAGAGTGGTACATGAAATCATATAAAAAATAGATAATTTTCCATTAATCAATTTTTCCAAATATTAAAATTTAGAATGGAACCTTTATATATCCATAGAAAAGAAGAGTAAGATAATATAGGTAAATATATGAGTAACATATATCAAAAAAATAAAATAATTAAATTAAAATAATAGAGATAGAATGTGATTATTGGAGAGAAAAATCATAACTCTAAACAGAAGAGGGTGGTTCAGAAGTTCCCTTGTCATAGGTCTCGACATTCTTGGTATGTTCCTTTTGACCCTTGAATATTAAAATTATGTTAATTAAATAACTTATAAGGAATTTTATTAAGAATTTATTATTTATTATTATTATTTTATATTATTTTATTAATATCATATTGATATATCATGTATATATTTACCATCTCATAGTGGTCCTTATTAGTGTTCCATGGTCAAATTTATTTGTAGATAATTATGGAAGTTCTTATAAAATGGGTCCTTAACCCAAAAAGTGTGTTAAAATGATTTTAATTACATTAAAAAAGGTTTAATCATTCCACATATCTATAAATTCTCTATTTTAGTTATTGATAATTGTGTGTAAATGTTAATGCTTAATGGTTAGTACATTTAGGTTGTTTTTATGATCATGATGAACTTATTTGATATATTTCAATACCATTTTTTATTTTTAAATTCAAGAGTATGAGTAATATTTTAATTTACATACTATTATCATTTATATCCCTTTAATTACTATTATATATATATCCATGAAGGTGATGATAAAAAATTAAATACATTTTTGATAGAGGAGGTGAATTGATCATAATATAACCAATGATTTCTTTTTATAATTAAATGAGGGGAGATTAGGAAATAGATATTCTATTTAAATAATAAAATAATAATAAAAATATAATACTAATGTAATTATATCATGTTATATAGAATATATATGGATGTGTTAGAAGAGAAAACAATAATAATTTTTGGTTAATATTATTATATCTTCCTTTGGATGTATTCTTTAGGACTACACCTTATGTCTCTTTAGAGTGGTATTTTGGTGACATCAGAATTATTTAAACATGGTAAGAGTGTCGGTGTAATGAGCAAACCCATCAGGGCCCACCTAATGTACCTATATTCACACGCACAATAGTGTTCATGAAATAGTGTATAGGGATATTAAAAATGGGTTGTAACATCCAGAGTAAAAAACATGGATGAAATAACATTTAGGGAATACATAACAATAAGAAAGAAGAATACCAGATTCTAAAGGATTAATATGCATTCCCAACCAAAATTAAGGCCCAACATAAAAAAACTAGAATAATTCAATATTGAGAGATCCTGACTCTAGATCTCCAAGATTACCCATCGTACATGGTATATGCACCCAATTATCCACATACTCTTCCAAAATCACCACCGATCTATTTATCATCTACATAAGACTCGAAACATAAGGGTAATTCCCATACCAGGATGAGCATATAAATACTTAGTAGGACACCCCAAAAACATATAGGGGTAATAGAATATACAATAGAAGTAGTCATCTCAACCCAAAGTAAAAAATGAAATGAATCCCAACAAAAGACATTTATATATGCTCATAAAAGACCCACATTAGAGAGAAACGAGATCTCCATATCTTAGCCTGGCGCAGGTCGTTGAGTCTTCGAACATCACTAAAGGGTCCATCTATAATGCCCTGCATATCATTTATTTATGAGGGTAACTGTGTGGAGAACCCCCACCTCATCACTAGGTTGTGCATTGGGGGGGGGGGGGTACAATCTGCAATAGAGGACCCATTCCGTAGTGCATTGGGGGGGGGGGGGGTGACGCTCCATTAATAGAGGACCCAAACCCATGTTCTCTAGGAGGGGGCACTCAGTAGGTAGAGAACCCACATTATAGTGTATCCATGGGTATAACTAAGTTAATAGTGTAACTATTCCCTAACCCCTCACAGGTGTTCCACTCAGTTGGTTGAAGACACATGCCCAAATTTTTTAGGTGGTTCCTCATAGTAGGCTGAGGACCAGTTCCCTAGTCTGTTAGGGAGTTCCACTCAATATGTAGAGGATACATGCCCTTTTCCCTTTGGGGATTCCACTCAGTTGGTATAGGACCCATACCCTAATCTATTAGGATAGTGCAACTCAAACTAGTTCAAGGATTATGGGGGATACATGCCTTGATGCCACTTGTGGTTTCAACCTAGAGCCTCTCTAATGATACCACATGATCAATTCCATTGGGAATCATATCTTAAAGAAGTTTCATTCTTGGTACCTTCTTCTTTGTATCTAAAAAAACTATGAATGATATCATCATGTTATATATGAAAAAATGCTCCAGATAGGCTACTCATGGGATGAAATATGAGGCCAGATGAAGGAGATATAAAAGGTTTGAGTTTTTCATAGGGGTATGTGCCATGTATAGGGTTTACACTGTGTGGTACTACTCCATAAAGAGGTTGTGTTCTCCTTTGGACATGGATTAGAGGACATGTCATCGTACATGGTGAATATGTGACCCCAAAATTTGTTTCCCAGCCACCCAGGTCCTACCATTGTTCTCTAGGACATGCCATGGTAATCAAGCCATTCCCATGTACATGTTAGTGACCTCGTACCAGACCATACCCATGTAATCACAAAGTACTTGGTGTGTACTCCCGCACAGGGTCCAAGCCATGTGTAGTTGGAACATGACTCGACCACCTAGTGAGGGTCACCACTAGTGTGTCCCCATACACACAGTGTGTGATCCTTATCTTACCAAAAACCATAGTATCATATATAAGGGGAACTACATAAAATTTTTTCCTCAGAAGACATTTTGTTTAGTCAATTGTTTCATAGAAAACCCAATTCTTGACATGGTTCTCTAGATCCTTCCTGCCAGTATGAATCCTATTTTTTACCTCCCAAAACTAGTGATATTGTCCCCCATCCATCAATTGCAACCCTCTAATTCTTAGAAATTGGAAAACATTCATCTATGGTGGTTCATCGTGTTTCTCATGCACTAATCATCAACTAATATCCCATAGGTCATCATTAATTTCCTACAACACCACAAAAATTTATAAATTTACAAAATTATGAAAACCTAACTACAAAAGGTTTTCTACATTGATAGTCTATGTTTCAAACCCATATAGATGGTCCATATGATATAAAACAACTCTATATATTCAAATATTTAGTTTTCTATTGGTGATAAAGAGAGAGATAGAGAGAAAAAATGTGATACAAAGGAATATTGGTTATTTGGTTATCGATTTTCAAGGGCTGATGGGGTTTTGTAGTTCCAGGGTTCTTATGAAATTGGATTTTAGAATTTAAATTGATTAATTCATGATTGGAATCAGACTCAAGATGAGGTGGATCCAATGGACATGGTATCCCCTCCTCAACATAGTGATCCCCCTATTTCCACGGTTACATAATCTAGACATTTTAAAATCGAGTTCTTCTCAATAACATATTTAAACCTCGGTTCCTAGAATGAAATAATGGTTTTCCTCAATTCTTGGTAACAAGTTGAAAAATTCTAAAATGTTACTTTAAAATTCAAATACCTATGAAAATGAAAAAAATAAAGTGATTGTAAATTGAATGAATATAATACCACAATACAAATTATTGAATAAGAAAGAAATAAAGATCCAATGACACCTTCCAGCCTTTTCTACATATCCCAAGTATAATGTTGTTTTTACCCATAATCCTTGTGATGAGGGAGTAAGGGGGATTGAAAAAATAAAATGAAAACCATAATTAAAGACATATATGAAGCCTATGAGGACCCTTTATAATATAACTTATTGATCCAACATTGATCTACAGATCTCCTTTGGTTTTGTAGATTATCCATCTATCTGTATAATCCTCTGGGGATCGGACATCATTCCTTGGTGTTATAATGAGTCAAAAAGTGGTCATGGGTGATCTTGAGGCCATAAAATAGGTCTGATTGGATTTATACATCACATATATATTTTTTTGGATCATATTATCATTTTTACATTGTGTAATGTGTATACTACATGAGTTAGGTCCAGCAGGTCAAATACCATGAGTGGGAGGGGGGATCAGGGTATGAAAGATTAAAATTTCCTCCCCTTTGGATCTTGTTTCTTCACTAAACAAAACACTTTTCTCTCTCATTCCCATTTCAATGTATGAACATAATTTTAATCACACAGGATACACATCAATTTTTACATGGTTCACCCTCACTGGGCTACATCCACAGAATATAAAACAATGGTGTTCCAAAGTACCATATTCACTAAGGATCACTACCAATAATGAGTATAAGGATTGGGATAGATATTCTATGACTAGGATCACTACCTTTACATGTTTTAGGTTTTGATCACTAAATTCCTAAGGGTCACTCCCTATGCCTATCTCTCCCACTCAATGCCAGTGAAATGAGTCACTATCTTTCTCTTATTTCGCTCACAACTCGTGGAAAGGAATCCACTCACATTTTATATAATTGAAGGTAAAACACCGTTTATGGACATTTAGGTGATTTAATTTGAATGAATTTCACATCCTAAAATAAAGGTAGATTATCTTATGAAATCCATTTTATACTCACAGCTTAAATCCACATTTATGCATAGTGTTAGGTTATAGAAATAACTTTAGAAATTTAATTTGAATATTTTTAAATCCCCCTGGTGTGTTTTGAGAACCTCCTGCTTCTCCCACATTCTATGTGGTGGATTTTCTATGTAGAATTCCCCCTCCACATACCACTTCTTCTTCCGGGAACCTCTTCTACTCTGTGGCATGCCTCTCCTTCAGACTTCCATCACCTACACTATCACATACCGCCTCCACGTACTGACTCTGTGAACCTCCTCGATGAACCAAATCTGGAAACCACCTACTACCGAAAATCACCATTTGTCAGTGAACTATTCTTTATTTATAGATTACCTTTGCATCCCCATACCAGAGCACCCCTCCACGTACTGAGTTCTTCTTCCATGAACGTTCTTCCTTTGTGGGCTACAATTCCTTGAAAAAACATCTCACATAATTTCTTCTAATAAAAACATCACACTTCATAATTTCTTCCTAAAACCCACTTATCCTTCAGATACTCCCCTACATACCGCACCTTCATCCTCTACGTACTGCATCCTTTGTGGGATAAAGTTCCCCACAAAATCCTTCATTGGAATTGCTTCCATGCAAACCACTTTCAGACTTAACCGAATTCACAGAGAAAAGTGATGTTCTATAATGATATTCTATCTTACTCTAATAGGTGGGATTAGTTCTCATTATTTAAGAAAATGTAACCACTTAATATGATAATTTGAGATTTTCCAAATCTTTGATTCGATACAGCCTTCTCCGCAAATTGATCCTCTTACCGTAAATCACACACATTCCACAAACCATTTTTCCACCACAGTCTATGTACTTACTTTTCTTCTAAATGGTACCATTATCTTCCACCTTCTTTTGAATTGTTATTCCTTCCACGTACCTCACTCCCTTCACCGTAACCATCAACTAGAACCATTATCAGTTCCGTAAACCACTCCCACATACCGTTCCCACTCCCTGGTATACAGCCATGAACCATTCCCAAAAATGGTACGCGATCCATGTTCTCAGATATGTGGTTCTCTTATTTTTCTGATTTCATTCACATTTCTTCCTACCATTTACCTATATGATGAAACCCTTCCATTTAAATAATAAAACTCCTAAATTTGAGACCCAAAATTTTGGAAAGCACTAGGAAATTGCACCACCTTAAAAACAATTTTTGGAAAATACCAACAATACTCTTTTTTGGTCATCTGTCTTTGTCAACATACACAATGACACAGAAAACATACCTAGAGGAAACATTGAGGGATTTGTTTCTCAACAACATGTAAAGTGTGGTCCTTGAAATATTAATGATATGATTCATGAAATTCACTTTTGGTAGATTTTATTCTCTTAATGGATTGTATTTGTTAATGATGTGTATTATTTCATGACATGTATTGTTTATGAAAAATGTAACTTGTTTTCCATCTATTGAAACTAATTTTCACCCAATTTCTTCAGTTTTTTGCCTTGTAAGTATTCTATGATCATTCATAATTATGTTAATCCTTTGTTCTTAGTTGTTTCTTGTTGAATCTTCATGTCATAGTGTGTACTGTATTTTTTATCCTTGTACTCTAATCTTTTCTATTATTTTTATTTTTTTTTGTATCCAACCAATTAGCACAAAGAATGTTAAATAGTCAAAATATTGGAATGAATAACAATTATATCATGAAAATTAATGTATAAAAAGTCCCTAAAATATATGAATGAAATTCATGTATCATCTCCTGTAATCATCTTAGTTCCCAAATATATGGAAACAATCAACTTTATCCCATAATGAATCATTATAAATCCTTAAATAAAACACCCAATCATCTTTCTCATAATAATTGATAGGTTCACTAGGCCGAATACCCTAGGGGGGTGAATTAGGGTATAATAAATTAATACATTATCCCCTTCGTATCTTATTTAGTTGTTAGAAAAAACTCAATTCTACCTCCCTCCCATAGGAATATATGAATAGATATGAAATTATGCATAAGACACATCTATTTATACTTGGTTCACTATCACTAGGCTACGTACATGGAGCATACAACGAAAATGCGTTGATGTACCAAATTCACTAAGGCTCACTACCAATAATTAGTACAATGTTTGGGCTGGATCTTCTATTCCCATACTCACCACCTTTCCAAGATTTATGGTTTTCTCACTACATTCCCAAGGGTCACTCTGTTAGACACTTTCTCTAGATCACTGCTAGTGGAAAGGGTCACTGTCTTCCTCTTCATTCACTCACTGCTCTTGGAAATGAATATACTCACAGTTTATAGACTTGTAGTTCAAACAGAGTTTATGGACATGTATGTACCTCCATTTTCATTATTTAATGAATCCTCAACTATAGTTAGATGCACTTTTGATGTTTCTTTTTCACCCGCAGATGAATTCCACCTTCCCAGGTAGTTCTAGTTACTGAAAAATCCTTTCGCAAACTTATTTGAATCTTTTTCAAGCTTCCTAGTGTGTTTTGTGAACCATCTAGCTCTTCAGCGTACTATGTACCAGGTTTGGTACACAGAACACTTTATCTACACACTGATGCTGCTATTGGGACCCACCCTTCATCCATGGACTACCTCCACCTTCACGATCTCATACCTCTACCACATACAAATTCTGTGAACCACCCCTATGAAACCCCTCCTATCCGAAAACTATTTTTTGTTCACAGACCTCCTTCACTTCTGCGTACTAGAGATCCCCCTCCACATACCGCTTGTGGAATTTTCTATCTCACATACTGAATATTAATCCCCCACAAAATGATTCAACTCCATCCTCATACTAGAGTTCCTCCTCCATGTACCAGACTTCCTTTACGGGTTAAGAATCCCCGCAAACACCTTTGGTGGAATTTCTTCTATGTGAACCACTTCAGCTTTTTTGGAATTCCTACTCACGAACATCCTTTGGACTTTTCCTAAATCCTAGATAAAAAAGTCATTCTATTGATATTCAATCTCAACAGTAATTGGTGGGATCAAAAATTCTTTTATTGGAAAAGTTATCTACAAAAAATGATAATCTAAGATTTATTAAATCTTCGCTTCAGATTTCACTGCCTGCTGATCCTTCTTCCATCACGAACGACAAGTCACCAGCAAACTGTTTTTCAGATGTGCTCTGTGTACCACCTTTTCTCTTATGCGGTTGATCTCCTCGACCGACGACACTCCATCTGTGTACCACACCACCTTCCACTGTGAAATGATTTCGGTTTAGCGAACTACACCCACTTACCGTTTCTGATCTCTGGTATACTGCCACGTACTCCTCTTGGACATGGTACATGATCAATGCCCTAGGATCCTCATTTATGTTACTTTTACAACTTCTTTTTCCATTCTTCACACAAATTCCTGATTTTGTGGCCCCAAAATTTGGTAAACACTAGGAAATTACGCCACCTTAAAAACCTATCTTCGGCAAACACCAAATATAATCAATTGTGGTCATCTGGATTTGTCAACAAACACAACCACACCCAAAACATATCAAGAGGATTCCTTGAGGGATTTTGTCCCAACAATATCCCCCTTTGGGTTTGATGAAAACTCTTCTCATAATAATTCTTTCACATTTTGATAACTCATTAAAATTTCTTCCAACTTCAACCACCAGTCTTTTCAGATGATCAAGATAGCGATCAAGGATTTACATAACACATATTCTAAGCCCACATGAGCCATGATCGGCATGAGAAACAAGAGTAGTATGAAAAGTTCATCAATAAATCACTTAATTTCTGATCACCAATTGTTGATACCATACTGACACTAATAAACTTCTTTTATCACGACCCTCTTCCATCGTGATATCTAATCATTGATTGATCACTTCATGAATCATCTGATTTAATACTCCCCAATATCTTCATCTCAGCTTCAACTCCCCCTATCTCTCTACTCCACTTATCATCTTCTCCCCATGTATTTTCTCTCCCTTGAATAGTAACACTTGCTTCCCCTTTGTCAACAAACCCAAAGGGAACTTCAAGGCTGTCTGCAATAGGTTAAAGAACACATATCAACACATTAGGGAAAGACACATCATACTTCAGGGAGAGGGGGGTCCCACATAACACTTTTTAAAGTTTGGGAAGTCGACTGGACTCACAAAGCTAGTCGATACATTTCAAACACTTATTTGGGTAAGTACTTTATAAGAATATTTGCAAGTTGTTGTTATGTAGGCATATAATTCAACTTCACAAGACCTTGTCCACTTTCTCCTTGATAAAATAATATTTTATTTCAATGTGCATTTCCCTCAAGTGATGGATTGGATTTTTTCATATATTTATAGCACTTGAATTATCATAATGGATTTTGATTAGATATTTCACTCCAATTCCCATATCTTTAATTTGTTGCTTCATCTAAAATAGGTGTGTGTAAGCTTGAGTAACTGTAATGTATTTAGAATCAATGGTTCTTAATGAAATGAAATATTATTTCTTGATTAACCAAGAAATACAAAACCCTCCAAGATAGAAGGCACCTCCTAATGTTGATTTTCTATCATTTGCTAAACCAGCCCAATCCACATCTGTATATCCCAATAACTCTGGATGAGATTTCTCATTATACATTAATCCAATATCCAGTATTCCCTTAATATATGGATGAATTCTTTTTACAGGAATCATGTGGATCTCCTTAGGATTTCTTTGATATCTCACTGCTTTTCATGTGGAAAAAACAATATCAGGCCTTGTTGTAGCCATGAAGAATAAAATTCCAATAACATTACAGTACTCTCTGGTATTAACTCTCTTGCCTTCATTATCCTGTGATAGTTTCAACTGAGTAGAAACTGGAGTATTCATCTATTTGGAATTATCTATTCCAAACCTTCTCAAAACCTCCTTGAAATATTTAGATTTAGAAATAAAAGTTCCATTCATTCATAGTGTCACATGTAAGCCAAGGAAAAATGTCTTCTCACCAATCACTAAAATTTCAAACTATCTTTTCATGTATTTAGAAAAATGTCTACATTATGCTTCATATAATACACCAAAGATAATGTCATGAACATATACTAGCACCAACACCATCATAATTTTATTGTTTCCATTGTTGAAATAAAAATTGAAATAAACTCCACAACAATTAAAACTGTTCTTATTTAGAAATTTATTATGCCTTGAATACCATGCTCTTGTTCCTTGCTTAAAACCCTATAAATCCTTATTCAACTGAAAAAATCTGTTATCATCTTCATGAATGATAAAACCATCTTGTTTCTCCATGAAGACTTACTCTTCTTGAACTCCATTCTAAAATTATGACATTACATCCATCTAGAAAACCTTAATATTTCTTTTCACTACTATAAACAAAAATAATCTGATTGTCTCAATCCTTGAAATAGGTGAAAAAAATCTCATCGACATCAATACCATCTATCTGAGAGTAACATTTTCACACCATGCATGATTTGTTTCGAATCACGACACCATATTCATTCATTTTGTTGTGAAAGACCCATTTTGTCCCTATGAAACTCTTGTCTTTTGGTCTCAAAATAATTTCCCAAGTATGATTCTTCTCAATTTGTTCCCACTCTTCATTAATTATTTGAACCCAATTATCATATCCAGCTACTTCATTTAAGAATTTAGTCTCCAATTGTGATAAGCATGATGCTGGCTATAGAGACTCTATCCTCTTTGTCTTTACTAGAGCTGTATGATCACCAATTATGTTCTTCCTATCAAATTATTCTCTTCTTGTTGGTCTCTAAGAATACACTGATAGGTTCTCATCATCTGAGTCTTATTATGAATCAACCTCTGGAACTAGATCGTCTCATGATCTTCTTATCTCTTCATAATTATCCTCCTGAGTCTAATCATATATTTGATGAATATTATGTTCATTCTCCACTATAGTCACAACATGACTTTCAACTATCTTTCCCATCCACTTATTGAAGCATTTATATGATTTTCTTTTCTTTGAGTATCCAAGAAATATCCCTTCATCCCCATAGGATTCAAATTTCATATGTTTTTTCCTTATTAGGAATTAAACATTTACTTCAGAATATTCGAATGTACTTCAATGAAAACTTCATTCCATACCATAACTCATATGGTGTCCTCTTCTATTTTTGACAATGTAATCCTCTATATGAAGTGTATACTTCTATCATTATTTCTTCTTTCCAAAATATCTCAAGAAGGTCTTTTTCAATGAGAATATTTCTGGCCATATTGTTGAAAACTCGATTTATTCTCTCAAATAATCCATTATTCTATGAAGTTATTATAGCTACAACTTGATTCCTTACTCCATGTTTTTCGAGATAATCCTTCACTTGGATATTTTTGAACTCTTTTTCTATTATCTGTTCGAATCGTTCAGATTTTCTAACCAAGCATCATTTCACATTCTCGTCAATATCTTGTAATGAAACTGAACACTTCATATTTGTGGGTAATTATTGAAACCCATTCCATTCTACTACAGTAATCAATGAAGAGAACATAATATCTCCTCCCATCGATAGCCCTCAGATAAACTTTTCCACACACACCAATATGTACCAACTCAATAAATAATATTGAATTGTTATCCTTTTTCTTACATGTCTTTAGAAATGATTTTCCCCTTTTCATAGGCATCACACATATGAGTATGATCATGTGATAATATATGGAGATTTCGAGTTGCATCATATTTCACCAGATCTTCCAAGGAACATTGGATAATGTGGCCATGATTCTTATTCCATAACTTGTTTTCTATATCCTTAGATAGAAATCACATATCATCTTCTCCACTCATGAGGTAGAGATTCCTTTTCAAACTCTTTCCATGAAACACAACATCACCATAATTTTCCTTGATGATACAAATTTTTTTCTAAAAAACATATGGCAGGCCTTAAGTCACACAATTGAATGACACTAAGAAATTTGTGACTAAGACCCTCAATAACTAATTCATCTTCTCATCTCATTTCTTTTCCTCGAAATATGACTTTTCCTGAAGCAATACTTTTCAATCCCTCATCATTACCAATTATTACGATACCTTCTTTATCATACCTGATTGCAGTAACTAGATCCTTATTTTCCATCATATGGGGAGTGCATCCACTATCAATGTTCCATATCCTAGTGTGATCTAATTTCTTGAATTCAATTTCTACAACCAATGCTTTTTCGGACCTTTTCTTTTTGACCCAGGGCTTTTACATCATACCCATCATGGAATGATAATCTTGATCTTCCTCATCATATGATTGACTAGCTTCAACATTCAATGATTCGAATAAATTTTGAATTTCTAAATCACTTTATGATACCATTGGATGATTATTATGAACAAATTATGTCTTCCTCAGCACATTCCTCTGCATTGTCAATGTGAAATATATTAACATATGTACGATTCCTTTACACCTAAAACAATGACCAACAAATGATGACATGGAATTATGAGCTCTGTATGATCGCCTATGTTGGTCTTTTTCCATTTTGTACCTATTTTCTATGGAACATTCATTTTCAAAGTGTCCCATATTTCCACAACAATAATATCTTATGTGATGTAAATTCCTATGTGGAAATTATGCACCACTAGTTGTTCCTTGGGTTCTCTGAATCTTCTGATTATAGTTCATACTCAAATAAATATTCAATCATAGAGTTGGTGCATGTGGTCTGACATGAACCATAAATAATTTCTATTATAGATCAGGCACCATACCAACCTTATCATTTTGAACTAATTGTTGCTTTCGTTCTGATGAACCACTCTGCTTAAATCTCATCTTCTCTCTTTCTGGTATGAACTTTTTTCCTTGTGCTGAGATTTAGGTTTATAGTTTGTCTTGATCTTCAATTTTTCATTACAGACTGATGAAATCCTATTCTAGTTGTTCGATAAGTTTTATTTAGTCTTTTATAGTTTCAGTCAAACTATCAATTTCAATTATATATTCATCAATTTTTAGAATGTACTCAACCACCTTTTCTGAGATTTATATAATTGAAGACCTCAACTTCTCAATTTATGCATTCAGATCAGAATTCTCATCTTCCTGTTGTTGTATAAATAGTTTGGCATCATGAACAACATTGTTAGATTTATTTTTTTTGGATCTCAAAATATCTACCTCTTCAAGGGAAGATTCTAAATCTTCTTGAAGATCAACTCTTCCTTCAATATATCCTTATTCATTGTCACTTTCTTACCTTGTTAATGAATTTCTGGAAACTACCACCAAAACATTTATTTTATGATCCTCGTAGTCCTTCAACTATTCTTCCTAAGATCCTTCCGAACTTTCATCCTCTTTTTAAAGTAGATTCTTCTTTATGAAGAAAATTCTCCTAATATTTATCCTTCCTTTCTCATTTTATGAATCATTATTTTGGGTAATTTCTACATTTTCTACATTTTAATCATCAAAATTTTTAGGAAACTTTTCTAAAAAATTCCCAATATTTCCACATTGAAAGAATGTAGTCAAAAGTTTACCTTTGAACCTCTATTTTCCCCATTTCATATTGGAGGAGAGAAATGACATGAAATCATCCATATTTTCCTCCTCAGGAATATCTTCAACAGATA
This sequence comes from Viscum album, assembly GCA_963277665.1. Classification (NCBI taxonomy): domain Eukaryota; kingdom Viridiplantae; phylum Streptophyta; class Magnoliopsida; order Santalales; family Viscaceae; genus Viscum; species Viscum album. Next base: position 971,491,722 of record OY728127.1, on the reverse strand, counting down.
GATTCTTCATGTCCTTGAATTCCACTTCCTTAGACTTCCCCTTTTCGACTGCATCATTATCAACATTTCTCATTTCATATACTACAAGGGTAATGTTTAGGTTATCTAGTAACATCGCTTTTGAGTGTTTATCTTCCAATACTGAAACTTTTGGATTGAACCACGGTGGATGTTTCCTTAAGATATGTTTCAAAATCTTGATATCTTCAATGACTTATCTAGGACCCCATATGTATTCCACAATAATATTTATCATGTCAAAGAATGCATCAACAATCTCATTGGGATTAATTATGAGATCCTAATAAATATTCCATAGAACCAACAGCTTTGCTTCTTGGAATTTTGAGTCTCCATCATAAATGTTCAACAATTTTTCCCACATTGAATGTGATGTTTTAGAGGATATTAGCTTGGTATAAATTTCATTTGATAGGGATCACCCAAAAAAATTGATCCCTTTTGTATCAGAAACCAATTCTCTTATTTCATCTTCTGATAAGGCACCAATATTAATGTCAGTTGATATTCCATGCATAGATATTGTGAAGACATCCATACCTACTAATCGAAAGTAGTGCTGCATCCGATTCTTCCATAGTTGAAAATTATTTCCTTCAATGATCATAATTCCTTTATGATTTACCACCTCCATTTCTTCTTCTTCATAGAGAACTGCTATCTTTAAACCTTTCTCTCTGATACCAATTGTTAGGTACACTATGTTGAAAACCCTGAGGGGGGGGGGGGTGAATCTAGGTATAACAAATTAAAACTATCTCATATTTGAAACTTGTTTCATCATTAGAAAAAACTCAATTATCTCTTCATCACGTAGAAATATATAAATTGATATGAAATCATTCACATGAAACATCAATTTTTACTTGGTTCTCCCTCACTAGGATACATCCATTGAGCATAGAACGATAATGTGCCGATGCACAAAATTCACTAAGGCTCACTACCAATAATGAGTACAAAGTTAGGGCTCGATCTTCTATTCCCATGCTCACTGCCTTTACAAGATTTAGGGTCTTCTAACTACATTCCCAAAGGTCACTCCCTAAGCCTCTTTCTCTAGCTCACTACTGGTGGAAAGGGTCACCATATTCCTCTCCCTTTTCTCAATGCTCTTGGAAAAGAATACACTCACAATTTATGGACTTGTAGTTCAAAAACAATTAATGAGATGTAGGTCCCTTAATATGCATGAATTCCTACATCCTATACTATAGGTATATGCTATGTTGACATTCCTTTTTCACTCTTAGATGAAGTCCACCATCCCTGGTACTGTTAGGTACTGTAAAATACTTTTGAAAACTGATTTGATGCTTTTTTAAGGATCCATGTGTGTTTCATGAACCACCTACTCTTTTGTGTACTATATATCAGGTTTGGAATGTGCAACACCTCCTCCGCGTACTGCTATCACTGTTGAAAACTACCCTTCATCCATGGACTGCCTCTACCTTCGTGATCGCATACCACTACCGCGTACTGATTCTGGAAACATCATCACTGAAAACCCTCATGTCTGTGAACTTTTATTGGTTCACAAACCTCCTTCGCTTCTGTGTACCAGAGATCCCCCTCCATGTAACACTTGTGGAATTATTCCTCTCACATACCAGAGATTCATCCTCCACATACCAATTCAACTACTTCTGCATACCAGACTTCCTCTTCTGCCTACCAGACATCCTTTGCGGGTTAAGAATCCCCACAAACACCTTTAGCATAATTTCTTCAATTCGAACAACTTTAGCTTTCATGGAATTCCACCTCGAGAACCTCATTCAAACATTGTTAAATACCAGATCAAAAATATGCTATAATGATATTCGATCTCAACAATAAGTAGTGGGATTGGAAATTATTATATAGGCAAAGATATCAGCAATAACCGCTAATCGTAGATGTCTCAAATCTTTGATTTAGCCTTCACTGCTTACTGATCCTTCTGTCATCGCGAACCACAAGACACCAGAGAACTGTTTTTCATATGTTCTATACATACCACATTTTCTCCTACACGGTCGATGTCCTATGCCGATGACACTCTATCTGCGTACTACACCACCTTCTGCCGTGAACCATTTTCGGTTTCACAAACTACACCTATGTACCTTTTCCCGATCCCTAGTACATGGACCCGTACTCTTCTCAGATATGGTACGTGATCCATGTCTCGTGATCCTCATTTATCTTCGTCTTCAAACTTTTATTGCCATTATCCACACAAATTTCTGATTTTGGTGCTCCAAAATTTGGAAAAAACTTGGAAATTGCGCAACATTAAAAACCTATCTTTTACAAACACAAACCATAATCAATTGTGATCGTATAGCTTTGTCAACAAATAAAAACACACCCAAAACATATTGATTGAATGACTTGAGGGATTTTTTCCCAACAAAAATCATGAATATAGTGGTGTGATCACACTCCAACAGACCGTGGTAATGTCGAACCCCACCCATATATGCCAATAAAGAAGAACATGAAAAAAATGGGTAAAATAATATTAAAAAAGGGTGATAAACATTTATGGTCAATAATTATTGTCCTTTGTTTGAGAATTATGGAATTGTGGGTGATATCATCAAATAATTTGAATAAATTGAATAAATTAAATTAATTCATCAATGGACTCAAGTGAAAGGTATGAAAACAAAGATCAAAAGTGGATATATATATATATACATACATACATGAACAATATTTTAATTACCAGAGGAAACTAAAATTTATGGGACCTACCTCAATTTTGGATCAATCATTTGTTAAAAATGTGTTCTCTAGTGATGAGGATGATCTACTGTGTTCGATTTCTGTCGATCCACCTCAATATAATAGTTATTCATCATCCAAAATAGATATTCCAATGAAGAATACTCTAAACCTCCACTCAAATCCACTTAGTCTTATGAGGATAACCCTAGATATTTTTTATAAGAGGATATTTATAGATGATTTATTTTAGGTCATTTAAAAGAAAATAAATAAATTTAATTATTTATTTTAATTAAAAACACCAGTAACTATTTCCACAACAAGACATCTAGTGCTAACCAACCTTATTCCATGCCTAGTGTAAACCCCACGTTACAGAATCAACTATGGTCATTGATTTTTATCTAAGTTTGTTCATAGGAGATATCCCATTATATCTAAAAATTTCATGTGAGTGATATTAATATATTTAATATTTTTATAATATCATTTTTGGGATCATCAAGCATTAGAATCTCAAAATTTATTAGCACCATTATTCAAAAATATTCTTTTATATATTTCATAGTCTTATAAAGAAAAAATAGGGTCACCACATAATTTCCCCTTCAATTATTTTCATCCTCTAAAATCAAAATCCAAAAAAAGGTGGAGATACTTAGCCCCCATTTTAAATTCGAGATCCCAGGAGCTCTCTTGCATGCTCCCAAGATACCACTGAAAGAAAACAAGGGAATATCCCATCCACATAAGAACTTATCATATAGACCCAAGTTCTCCATTTCATACTCTATTATGGTGTCTCCATACTTGATTTATATCCTAACAATGTCAAATACATGTATTGGATCATACATGTATATCCTCATCTACGACACATGGAAGATGTCATAAACTTTCTCCAATTGTGGGATAAGTCTAGGTGATATTAAAACTTTGAAAACCACCATTGAATCATGAATGACCTAATGATCCTTAGGGTTATCTTGAATTCCAAGACAACCCACCGAAATCCACTTCATGGGTTGTCTCTCAAGAAATCATGGTTCCCTCACCAAACTCCAAGGGTCTTCAATGTTGATCTGTATAAGATTTCTATCATCATTGGGATATCATAATTGTAACACCCGAGATTTTTATGAGTAATATTTTGTTTTTATATATCATCAAAGGAATCTTTCACTACACACTTTCTTGGATTACTTTACACGCAATCACGACCTTCCTCGATAGCTTGCGTCGTACGCAATACCGAGTTTCACTAAACAACGATATGCTATTAAAATATTATTAAAACTAGCCGTTATGAATAGTAATAACCACTTTTTGAAATTTTATAAATTTTATTTTTCAAAATGGACTTCATTTTTGGATTCAGAATACCGAAATTAGCCTAGGGTGAAATTTTGGTATTTTTTTGAAAACATCCAATTTTTGATGAATAGTGAAACCACTAAGTGGTAGGTTAAAAACTGAATTTTTGCATAAAACGTAATTTTACCGCTTCTGTGAATGAAATTTCGAAAATCCGACAAACACGGTTGATATCAGTAAGTAAAATGTGGTTCAATGAGATAAAAATAATTTTTTGGTGAATAGTAACTTTTTACTTTTTTTTACCGCGGTTAATAGTAAATAGGGTAACTAAGGGTAAAAATGTTATTACTATTACCCTAACACATGTCCTAATTCTATTGGATAAGTTTAATTCGACCAAAAACAAACTTAGGAATAAAATATTACCATTTAGGCCCACTTGGGTTAGATTAGGACATTTATTATTAATTTATTTAAAGAAGGGTTAAAATAGTTAAAATCAAAGTTTAATAAGTAAATCATTTTTAATATGGGGTTATACATAAGATAAATTCGACTATAAATATTCATTAGAAAGATAAAAATATTTCCTACATAATGTTATTTTATTTATAATTTTTAGACATTAAATAATTTAATTTATTTATGACACAATTATGATGCAGTAATTATCTTATTTATGAAATATTGACATAATTGATGTTATAAACACAAAAATAAATGTAATTTGAGACTTGTTATGAATTACAATAATTTTCTAGGTTACTATGATATATTAGTGTTGATTTAATCAACTTGGTTCGAACATATAATTCTGTTATGACTTTCATAAAAATCATATATCAAATAGTGTCAAAATTGACACAAAATAGTTTTTAAATCAAATATTATATTACTAATTGTTATTTTTTTCCTAAAAATCTAAGGTTCGTCCAAATGACTTAGATAAGGATATATATATTAATAATAAATAATTTGGGCTTCGTTTGGCATGTTATAGTAAGTGTATTAACCATATAGTGAAAGAAAACAAAAAGACACGGTAAAAGTTAAATTATTTAACTTAGAGTTAAATCTAATTGATAAGGTTAAAATAATACCCTAAACTTGTCTAAATCCTATTGGTTGATAGGATTTAGACCCATCCCCACTTTATCTTCGAAATAAGATCCTTTGTAACCATTATAAACCGATTTTGACTTTAATATAAAATAATATTTTGAGATATTCCTAAGGTGCCCCTCTCCTCCCTTATAAAAGGGCACCTCCTTCCCCTCCTCCTCACACCAATTTGAGCAATCAAGCTCGGCCAAACCCTGCCATGTTCTCCTCTCCACTTCCCTAGAATAATCCTAGAGGTCCTGGTCTTCTTCAAAGACCAATCTTAGTTCCCTAAGTGGAGGATTCAAAGAAGCGTTCCAAAGAAGAGGTAAAATCCATTACCGATCTTTTCAATTTCTTTCTTCTTAAACTTATTCTTCTTTAGTTGTTTCATGATAAAGTAATAACATCAGTTTTAATTACATACTGATATGTTATTATAAATATGAAACAACCCTAATTCACCTTCTATCCATCCTACGGAAAAATGAAATCACCGCGCGTGCGTACGTACAGAATACCGTCTCCACGCCGTGGTGTAATCTATTTTCCACCATCACCTTACAAGGATGGGTATAATGGTGTAATGAGTAAATATTTATGATTATTATAAAGTAATATTGATACTGAAATAATATATATATACTCCAATACAATTCCACTATCATAGGAACGATATCATCACTCGTGCGTACGTACGGAATACCGTCTCCATGATGTGATGCGACTCGTTCTACATGATCATCATTACATAGTAATTATATAAATGAATTTAATGAATAAATAAGATATATGTTACACTAATACCATTCTGGATATAAGGTATCTATAACCTTAAAAGAAGAATAAGAATTTATTTGTCAAAACACGCATAATAACAAAAGGCAATAAAGACCCGAGTAACAAGTAACAATGAAATATTACTAACAAGAAGCTAAGAATATGACCATATATGATATCATATCAATATGTATGATTCTGGAATAAGTCAATAACATTATTTAAACCATTATACAGGAGCGTCGGACACGTACAAAGCAATTCAGACCTAAGGTAAGGGAAATATCACAATCTCATTTTTATCCGAGATTGTTTATTCGTAAGTATTTACTGGGGTGTATTTTATCATCCACATCCATGTTTCATAAATATGTAATATTATTTCCATCCACCTACAATTGTTTAAATCCATTTTTACCCTTCAGTGTGTTTTTAGTAAAAGAAATGAAAGGAATCTTTTGTCGTTTTTCGTACGAGGTACTTTTTGACTTTTCAGACAAAAGTACGAAGAATGTTTTTTTAACTTATACGGCATGAATGGATTTTTAAAACATTATTTCCAAGAAGATTCCTTTACAAGTTTTCAAGTTTATTTTTAATCAACTTATTTTATTTTAAAGTCGTATGACATGTTATGAAAGGAAAAATGTTTTTGAAGTAGAAAGGATATTTTCCTCAAGAATGGAGTTCAAGTATTTTATCAAAATTATTTTCCATCTAAGATAATAAAATGGTTCTGTTTTTATCCCTATTATTACATGGATTTGATTATGGAAATATTTTTATGAATTCCTTTATCTTATATGGATTGTTTTATGATGTCATGTTGTTTAAGAATCCCATTTTTATTACATGGGTTACGCTATGATGTATGGTTTATGATTATGTGGCACACATAAGAAAGGATTAATTATAAGATGGGTGGGACCTATATCTCCCTACAATTCATTGGGTAAAGATTTTATATCTCATGAGATAGACATGGCTAGAACGGTAGGTTATACCGGTTCAGTGAAACAGGACTGGAACGAGGGTGACTCGGTTCAGAAAGGGACTTTGTCCACTTAGATAGTCTTGGCAATGAGTCATGACTAACAAGAAATGATTTTCCATGATTATGTGTGCATGCCACAAAGTTTCAAGTTTCATGTTATGATTATGGGGATCTCATTTTCACTTCTATGATTTATTCCATGTTAAGATATTATGATCTCTTTTGCAGGATATGATTTTCAAAAAGATATGATATGATTTTTATTTCCTTTATTTGCCCTTGCTGAGCATTTGAGCTCACCCTTTTATGTTTTCTTTTCCCCAGGTCAGGAAGATGGATATTAAGTAGAATATGCTAAAAGGGACCCTAGATATGATGAAATAATTGGGAGACACTGTAGAAGATTTATGAACCAGTTGTTTATGTTTCCCAGTTTCTAAAGACACTATACCTATACGGTCCTTTGTGGTTTTGTCATATGTTGTAATAAGTGTGCTTCAATTTTGAAGTATTAACAATGTATGTAAAGTATGGGTCGTTATAGTTGGTATCAGAGGAAAGGTATAGTCAACCTTTGGAAACTAGGAGGTGAAAGTATTAGTAAGAACCCTAAGGGTAAGTCTAAGCATAGAACACAATCTTAGTGTTTTAGAAATGGCCATGAATACCCTAGGATAATACCTTAAGTGTGAAATTTTATCCTTGATTATGTGGTTTTCCTATTATAATTATTGTTTCTCACACTATTCTTCTTGGTTTTAGTCAATGGCTGGAACCCAAAGGAACCGTGTTAATGCGGAATGCGATGGGAAATGCAATGATTGTCCCCCTGAGCAACCAAACGATATGGGAGCTGGAATGCAAAATCTTGTAGCCATGCTCACACAACTTTCTCAAGCTATGAATCATGCAGGACTTCCAAACGAGCAAAGGAAGGAGCAACATTCTGTTGAATCCTTCATGAGGCAGCGTCCACCTTATTTCAGAGGGTATACTGATCCATTAGTTGCTGAACAATGGATTAGTACTACTGAAAAGATATTTTCAGTTCTTCAATGTTCTGAACATGATAAAGTTATCCTAGCAGTGTATCGTTTGGAAGGAGATGCTGATCAATGGTGGAATCTTATTAAGAATACGAGGCAAAGGGATGAAATTGAGTCTATGGAATGGGATGAGTTCAAGAACTTATTTTTCAATAAGTACTTCCCTCGTATTCTCCGAACAAAGATGGAGAAAGTGTTTCTTGAACTGAAGCAAAGGGATGATGAATCTGTTGGTACCTATGAAGCAAATTTTACAAGACTTTCAAGGTACGCTTCTGGTATTATTATCCAACCTGAGAGTATGATCGATCGATTCTTTAGTGGCTTAAAACCAAGTCTTCGAAGGGAGTTAGCCATAAGGGACTTCAATAGCTACGAGGAAATCGTTCGATGTGCTCTCAAAGTCGAGATGGAGATTGGAGTAACCCATCAGTCACATGGGTTTGATAAGAAGAGGAAGATGGAATTCAAAGGAAAATCTAAAGAGCACACTGAAAAGAAGATGAGCTTTCCCTTATGCTCAAAGTCTGGAAAGAAACATGGAGGGAGTTGTCTTAAAGGGACAAGTAAATGTTTTAAATGTGGAAAGGAAGGTCATCGGGCATTTGAATGCCGCGATAATGGGAAGAATATGTCTAGTGATGCAAACAAAGGAAGGGATACACAGAATGAACCTACTACACTTCAATGTTTCAAGTGCACGGAGATGGGGAATTATGCCAATCAATGCCCAAATCCAAGGGCTGATGATGATGGTCGACGTCAACAAAATCTTAAGGCTAAAGACAAAGGAATGTCACATGCAATTTCTATCAGCGATGTGGAGTACGATAACTAAGTGTTGAAAGGTACACTTACCATCCACTCTAAAGTAGAAAATGTTTTATTTGATTCTGGATCCACCCACTCTTTTATTTCTGAAAAATTTTCTAAGGGTATCACCGTACTACCTCAACAATTAGATGTTCAGTTAGCTGTGACAACACCTAATGGCACAACTGTCGCATCAAAAGTTTATAATTCTTCTCCGATCGAAGTTTGTGGGAAAGTGCTTCCTGCAAATCTTGTGATCCTTCCTTTAGTGGAATTTGATGTGATTCTTGGCATGGATTGGCTTTCTCTACATGGATCTCATATCAATTGCCAAAGAAGGGAAGTCACATTTCATATTCCAGATCAATATACGATCGTCTATCAATGCAAGGATGAACATAACCTTCCAGTGGAAATTTCTTCCATCTTATGGGTATTGATTCCACTAAATGAAGGTTATTTATCTCAAATGGATGGTGAGAAACTCACGATTAAGAATATTCCCATTGTATGGGAGTTTGATGATGTCTTTCTGGAGGAATTACCGGGTCTTCCACCAAATCGTGAAGTTGAGTTTTCAATAGAACTCGTACCGGGCGCTTTGCCAATTTCAAAGACACCTTATAGAATGGCCCCAATTGAGTTGCAGGAATTGAAGAAGCAACTCCAAGAGAATCTTGATAAGGGATTCATACGCCCTAGTGAGTCACCTTGGGGAGCACCTGTTCTATTTGTTAAGAAGAAAGATGGATCAATGAGACTCTGCATTGATTATCGAGAACTTAACAAGATCACTATCAAGAACAAATATCCTCTCCCACGCATTGATGACTTATTTGACCAACTACGCAGAGCTCAATACTTTTCCAAGATTGATCTTCGTTCAGGGTATCATCAATTAAGGGTCAAAAGGGAGGATTTACCAAAGACGGCTTTCCGTACAAGGTATGGACACTATGAATTTATAGTGATGCCATTTGGTCTTACTAATTCCCCTGCTATCTTCATGGATCTAATGAATAGAGTCTTTAGAGACAATCTTGATCAATTTGTGGTAGTCTTTATAGACGATATTCTTGTCTATTCAAAGAGCAAGTAAGAGCATGAAGATCACTTGAGAATTATATTAAAGACCCTGAGAAAGGAGAAGCTTTATGCCAAATTTACCAAGTGTGAATTTTGGCTTCAAAAAGTTGCATTTTTGGGTCACATAATCTCAAAAGAGGGGATATCTGTGGATCCAGAAAAAACAGAGGTTATCGAAAGATGGCCAAGACCAACAACAGTAACTGAGATCCGAAGTTTTCTTGGTTTGGTTGGATATTATCGACGTTTTGTAAAAGATTTTTCATGATTATCTAATCCACTCACCAAGTTGACTCGGAAAGGAGTTAAGTTTGTTTGGATAGAGGAATGTGAAGAGAATTTCAAGGAGTTGAAAAGAAGGTTATCCAGTGCACCTGTGCTCACACTGCCTTGTAGTGGAGAAATGTTTGTGATCTACAGTGATGCATCCAAGAAGGGATTGGGGTGTGTTCTTATGCAAAATGATGTGGTGATAGCTTATGCCTCACGACAGTTGAAAATCCATGAGCAAAATTACCCAACACATGATTTGGAGTTGGCTGCGGTAATCTTTGCATTAAAGATTTGGAGGCATTACCTTTATGGTGAAAGGTGTGATATTTATACTGATCATAAAAGTTTAAAGTATATTTTCACACAAAAGGAGTTGAATATGCATCAAAGAAGATGGTTGGAGCTGATTAAGGATTACAACTGCTCAATCCATTACCACCCTGGGAAAGAAAACAAGGTGGCAGATGCATTAAGTCGACAAGACCATGCTAGTTTATCCATGATGAGGATCACAAAAGATCCAATATTAATAGATTTTCAAAGGATGGATCTTGGAATTATAATGGAAGGGGAAAAATCTTATCTTTCTCAAATGAATGTTCAACCATCTATACATGTGAAGATTAAAGAGGCACAAAAAGAAGATGTCGAGTTACAAAAGAAGGTGAGAAATGTTCCTGAGTTCAACATTGATTGTGATGGGATAATAAAGTTCAGGAATCAGGTTTGTGTTCCTCCCATCCCCGAATTAAAGAAGGAGCTGCTGGATGAGGCTCATAGTTCATCATTCTCTATTCATCCTGGAAGCATGAAGATGTATAGGGACCTGAAAGAGTACTTCTGGTGGGATGGCATGAAAAGAGATGTTGCTGAATATGTCTCTCGATGCTTGGTTTGTCAACAAGTTAAAGCTGAGAGACAGAATTCTAAAGGGATGTTACAACCATTACCCATACCTGAATGAAAATGGGAAAACATCACTATGGACTTTGTCACAGGACTTCCTAAAACATCCAAAGGCAATAATGCTATCTGGGTCATAGTTGATCATCTTACAAAGTCTGCACACTTCATTTCTATTAGAGAGGATATCTCTCTAGATCAGCTTGCCAGGATATATGTAAAGGAAGTGGTAAGATTGCATGGAGTACCACTTTCTATTATATCTGATCGGGATCTGAGATTTACCTCGAAGTTCTAGCGAAGTCTTCAGCATACTCTGGATACAGAGTTGAGTTTCAGCACTGCTTATCATCCCCAGACAGACGGTCTGTCTTAGAGAACAATTCAAACCCTAGAAGATATGTTGAGAGCTTGCTCTATGGATTTCAAAGGAGGTTGGGATCAACACCTACCTTCGGTGGAATTTTCTTATAATAATAGCTTTCACTCCAGTATTCATATGGCTCCTTATGAAGCTTTCTATGGAAAGAAATGCAGGACTCCAACTTACTGGGATGAAGTTGGGGAAAGAAAGCTATTAGGACCTGATCTCGTTGATGAAATGGAAGAAAAGGTTAGATCTATTAAACAACACATAAGAGCAGCTCAGAGTCGACAAAAAAGTTATGCCGACAACCAAAGAAAAGACCTAGAGTTTGAAGTGGGTGATAAAGTGTTCTTACGAATATCTCCCTGGAAGAGGGTTATGAGATTTGGAAAGAAGGGGAAGTTGAGCCCTAGATATATCGGTCCTTTCAAAATACTGGATCGTGTTGGGAAGGTAGCTTACCGATTGGCGCTTCCACCGAATCTCTCTCAAGTTCACGATGTGTTTCATGTATCTCTCCTGAGAAAGTACATACCTGATCCTTCACATGTACTCAGCTCAGAAGTTGTACCGCTGGAGCAAGATCTTTCTTATGAAGAACAACCGATAGAGATTCTGGATCATTGCGAAAAAGTCCTACGAAACAAGACCACTCGATTGGTGAAAGTTTTATGGAGGAACCACCAACTTGAAGAAGCTACATGGGAGCTTGAGGATATGATGAGGGAGAAGTATCCTCATCTGTTTGTTACAAAGTGATGAATTTCGAGGGCGAAATTCTTTTTAAGGGGGGTAGAATGTAACACCCGAGATTTTTATGAGTAATATTTTGTTTTTATATATCATCAAAGGAATATTTCACTACACACTTGCTTGGATTACTTTACACGCAATCACGACCTTCCTCGATAGCTTGTGTCGTACGCAATACCGAGTTTCACTAAACAACGATATGCTATTAAAATATTATTAAAACTAGCCGTTATGAATAGTAATAACCACTTTTTGAAATTTTATAAATTTTATTTTTCAAAATGGACTTCATTTTTGGATTCGGAATACCGAAATTATCCTAGGGTGAAATTTTGGTATTTTTCTGAAAACTTCCAATTTTTGATGAATAGTGAAACCACTACGTGGTAGGTTAAAAACTGAATTTTTGCATAAAGCTTAATTTTATCGCTTCTGTGAATGGAATTTCGAAAATCCGACAGACACGGTTGATATCAGTAAGTAAAATGTGGTTCAATGAGATAAAAATAATTTTTTGGTGAATAGTAACTTTTTACTTTTTTTTACCGCGGTTAATAGTAAATAGGGTAACTAAGGGTAAAAATGATATTACTATTACCCTAACACATGTCCTAATTCTATTGGATAAGTTTAATTCGACCAAAAACAAACTTAGGAATAAAATATGACCATTTAGGCCCACTTGGGTTAGATTAGGACATTTATTATTAATTTATTTAAAGAAGGGTTAAAATAGTTAAAATCAAAGTTTAATAAGTAAATCATTTTTAATATGGGGTTATACATAAGATAAATTCGACTATAAATATTCATTAGAAATAAAAAAAGATTTCCTACATAATGGTATTTTATTTATAATTTTTAGACATTAAATAATTTAATTTATTTATGACACAATTATGATGCAGTAATTATCTTATTTATGAAATATTGACATAATTGATGTTATTAACACCAAAATAAATGTAATTTGACACTTTTTATGAATTACACTAATTTTCTAGGTTACTATGATATATTAGTGTTGATTTAATCAACTTGGTTCGAACATATAATTCTGTTATGACTTTCATAAAAATCATATATCAAATAGTGTCAAAATTGACACAAAATAGTTTTTAAATCAAATATTATATTACTAATTGTTATTTTATTCCTAAAAATATAAGTTTCGGCCAAATGACTTAGATAAGGATATATATATTAATAATAAACAATTTGGGGTTCGTTTGGCATGTTATAGTAAGTGTATTAACCATATAGTGAAAGAAAACAAAAAGACACGGTAAAAGTTAAATTATTTAACTTAGAGTTAAATCTAATTAATAAGGTTAAAATAATACCCTAAACTTGTCTAAATCCTATTGGTTGATAGGATTTCGACCCATACCCACTTTATCTTCGAAATAAGACCCTTTGGAACCATTATAAACCGATTTTGACTTTAATATAAAATAATATTTTGAGATATTCCTAAGCTGCCCCTCTCCTCCCTTATAAAAGGGCACCTCCTTCCCCTCCTCCTCACACCAATTTGAGCACTCAAGCTCGGCAAACCCATGCCATATTCTCCTCTCCACTTCCCTAGAATAATCCTAGAGGTCCTGGTCTTCTTTAAAGACCAATCTTAGTTCCCTAAGTGGAGGATTCAAAGAAGCATTCCAAAGAAGAGGTAATATCCATTACCGATCTTTTCAATTTCTTTCTTCTTAAACTTCTTCTTCATTAGTTGTTTCATGATAAAGTAATAACATCAGTATTAATTACATACTGATATGTTATTATAAATATTAAACAACCCTAATTCACCTTCTATCCATCCTACGGAAAAATGAAATCACCGCGCGTGCGTACGTACGGAATACCGTCTCCACGCCGTGGTGTAATCTATTTTCCACCATCACCTTACAAGGATGGGTATAATGGTGTAATGAGTAACTATTTATGATTATTATAAAGTAATATTGATACTGAAATAATATATATATACTCCAATACAATTCCACGATCATAGGAATGATATCATCACTCGTGCGTACTTACGGAATACCGTCTCCACGATGTGATGCGACTCGTTCTACATGATCATCATTACATAGTAATTATATAAATGAATTGAATGAATAAATATGATATATTCTACACTAATACCATTCGGGATATAAGGTATCTATAACCTTAAAAGAATCATAAGAATTTATTTGGCAAAACACGCATAAGAACAAAAGGCAATAAAGACCCGAGTAACAAGTAACAATGAAATATTACTAACAAGAAGCTAAGAATATGACCATATATGATATCATATAAATATGTATGATTCTGGAATAAGTCAATAACATTATTTAAACCATTATACAGGAGCTTCAGACACGTACAAAGCAAATCGTACCTAAGGTAAGGGAAATATCACAATCTCATTTTTATCCGAGATTGTTTATTCGTAAGTATTTACTGGGGTGTATTTTATCATCCAAATCCATGTTCCATAAATATGTAATATTATTTCCATCCACCTACAATTTTTTAAATCCATTTTTACCCTTCGGTGAGTTTTTAGTAAAAGAAATGAAAGTAATCTTTTGTCATTTTTCATACGAGGTACTTTTTGACTTTTCTGACAAAAGTACGAAGTATGTTTTTTTTAACTTATACGACATGAATGGATTTTTAAAACATTATTTCCAAGAAGCATCCTTTACAAGTTTTCAAGTTTATTTTTAATCAACTTCTTTTATTTTTAAGTCGTATGACATGTTATGAAAGGAAAAATGTTTTTGAAGTAGAAAGGATATTTTCCTCAAGAATGGAGTTCAAGTATTTTATCAAAATTATTTTCCATCTAAGATAATAAAAGGGTTCTGTTTTTATCCCTATTATTACATGGATTTGATTATGGAAATATTTTTATGAATTCCTTTATCTTATATGGATTGTTTTATGATGTCATGTTGTTTAAGAATCCCATTTTTATTACATGGGTTACGCTATGATGTATGGTTTATGATTATGTGGCACACATAAGAAAGGATTCATTATAAGATGGGTGGGACCTATATCTCCCTCCAATGCATTGGGTAATGATTTTATATCTCATGATATAGACATGGCTGGAACGGTAGGTTATACCGGTTCAGTGAAACAGGACTGGAACGAGGGTGACTCGGTTCAGAAAGGGACTTTGTCCACTAAGATAGTCTTGGAAATGAGTCATGACTAACAAGAAATGATTTTGCATGATTATGTGTGCTTGCCACAAAGTTTCAAGTTTCATGTTATGATTATGTGGATCTCATTTTCACTTCTATGATTTATTCCATGTTAAGATATTATGATCTCTTTTGCAGGTTATGATTTTCAAAAAGATATGATATGATTTTTATTTCCTTTATTTGCCCTTGCTGAGCATTTGAGCTCACCCTTTTATGTTTTCTTTTCCGCAGGTCAGGAAGATGGATATTAAGTAGAATATGCTAAAAGGGACCCTAGATATGATGAAATAATTGGGAGACACTGTAGAAGATTTATGAACCATTTGTTTATGTTTCCCAGTTTCTAAAGACACTATACCTATACGGTCCTTTGTGGTTTTGTCATATGTTGTAATAAGTGTGCTTCAATTTTGAATTATTAACAATGTATGTAATGTATGGGTCATTATAATAATCCTCTATCAGATCCCATGATCTTTATCCTTCATCACCAATACAATATCTGGAACAACTAGATAACCATCACCAATATCAATCCAACACAAGGCTAAGCTATATAGTGTCCCACACATGGCCTAGAAAGGATCCATGCAAAGTATAGAGTGATGATAGTTTATATATGAATGATATACCATTGTAATGTGATTATATCATCTACGTATGAAGTATAAAACATAATACCACAACATTTACTCATGTACCTGGATAGTTTGTTCATTATACCCACCCATCTTGGGGTGAAATTCCATTCTCATATGAAAATGGGTCATGAATGCTTCATGTTGGCCTCTACCTAATCATTAAATATACCATGAATCATGGTTAGATACATTAGTCAATGGTTAATCATGGATTGGAATGATATCTTATATGTAAAACTATCACAAACACTCCATTGAAGTCTACCCTTTATTGTAAAGGAAGTGTGATGACTGCATGAGTTGGTCAAAAATCACCCAGATTGTAGCACAGACTCTCACAATATGTGGAAGCCCTATACAAAATTTTGTGGATATTCCATCCCATTTACAATATGGTATCTAAAGAGTTTATGTCAAAACTTCCAGAACCTGGTAGTCATCCTTAACCTGCTAACATGTGAGACATTAATATAAGAACTTGGAGACAATCTGTCTCATTCCAACCAACCAAAACAGTCACTCAGGGTTCGTTTACATATTACCTAAAATGATATATAAAACCAAATGAGAATTTTGAAACTCACTTATTAACTCTTATCATATAACAACCATAACCATCATCCATACCTAGAAAATGATGATGTACTCCCATCATTCATAAAATCATTCTGTTGAATCTACTAAGGAAATATGTTCATGAATAGCCTCATTTTCGATGTCTCCTAATTGAGAATCTGACAGATACTAGAAAAGTTGGGGATTCTACACTATAGAATGAAGAAAATAATCACCCTTTTCATCCAATAGGGTTAGTTGAAAAGATGATAACTACTCTAGAGCCTCATGTAGAAAACTATAATGGGACTTCGTATAAAGGGATTCTGTAACCATGTTTCTATTCCCAAGAGTATAGTCTATCTAAAATTCATATCCCAACATGAACTCCAATTAGAAGTATAATATTAGGTTACTATCTCTCAGTGTAAAGATATTACTAAGACACTGATGGTCTATGTAAAAAAAAATGTGATCTCCCAGAAGATAACACCTCTACATCCTTAGAGAAAAACTACCATTACTAACTCAAGGTCATGAGTCACGTAGTTCATCTCATGGGGTATCAACTACCTTGACACATATGTGATAAATTACTAACTTTATATCAACATGATTCTGATCTAATATCTAGAGGAACATAAATACACTATGTGTTAAACATCCTCCTTTGGAAGTTTTAACACAGGAGAACTAGTCAAACTCATCCTGAACTACTCGATGCCTCTTTAAGATAGATTTTCAAATCTATACAACTTCTTTTTCCGCATTAGGGTGGCGAATGTGTCTAAAATCTTATAGAAGTCTTCCATAAACCTGTTGTAGTACATCATGATGTGAAGAAAACTTTCCACATCTAGAATTCCTTTGATAACTAAATAAATATTCACCAGTCCTATAGATAATCCATGATCAGATATAACATGCCCTAGAAAGTGATCCTCATAGATCCAAAATTGGAGATATGATATCTTACCATAATTATGGTTCTCCAGAAGTAAGTCTATGACCATCCTCAAGTAATCCACATGATTTTCCTTTGATGTAGAGTATATGAGTATTTCATTAATGAATACAGCCACAAAATTTCCCAATTATTAAAGGAAGACATAGTTAAAAATTCTGTAAACATAGTGGGGAAATTAATCACACAGAACATAATCACTATGAACTCATAGTGTTCATAGAATCATCAGAATGTCAGCTTTAGAATATCAACCTCACAAACCCTCAAGTGGTGATATCTAAACATGAGATATATCTTAGATAACCAACTCATTCCTCATAATAGATTAAATATTTTATCATCTTGGTAATGGGTACCTTCTCTTTATCACTACCTAGTTTAAGTGACGATAATCAACATAAATCCACAAGATCATATCTTTCCTTTTAATAAAAAACAGGAGCTACCAATGGGACATACTGGGTATGATAAAACCATTCCCTTGAAGGTCTTCCAGTTTCACAATCAGAATCTGTAGCTCATTAATGTCTATCTGATATACCATAAAAATTATTGGTATGATACTTAAGTGGAATTCAATGCATATATCCATCTTTATCCTTATAGATAGTCCCCAAACATCTTCAGGGACGATGTCCATAAGGTCTACCACAAATAAAGGAATCAATATAGCTGAAGTTCCCACTACACTAAGTGAAAAAATCATCAACTAATGGGTAATGGGATAAAACCTCAGGCATGAAAGGATCAATCACATAGTCATAATATCTCTATCACCCAAATAGTAGAACGTCATCCAATATGTAAAAAGGTATCTGAATCACCTATAATGATAGTCAATGTAGTCTCAATAAAAGGAAAATTAGTCAATAAAAAATATCAAATCATAAATCATGGTCATGAGTACTAAGAGGTCCCACATGAAACTCTTTCAACTAGGTGATAGCTCACACTATCAATAGGTAAGTGATTTTGAATAATCGCACCCAGTTAAAACATCAAGAAAAGGAATCTATGTTAAGATATCAATAAAGAGATCTATCTCTCATGAATGGGGTATATGAATGAATCATTGAAATAAAACTATATCTATAAGTACTATAAAAATTATATAATAAACACATTTCATACCTTGTATCATCTCCTAAGCTGTCAGTTCATAAGTCTCTATGGCCTGCAACATTCAACAACCCCAACCACTAACTCCCTAAACCTGGTGTGGGCCCCCTTGTAGTGGGGGTGGAATTATCTCATAACTTCACCCTCTACTAGTAGATCCTCCCCCAAGAGCTCCACCATCTCATCATCCATCATCACCTCTTTGTGGGCATGCTATTCATGATGGGGAGAACCCTAATCAAAGTGGTACCTCATTCATGTAAGACTTTCTATTGCCCTATTTCTATCATCCACATGCCAGGTTTGTAAATCATGTTCCACAGGAACTTTATCATCACATGTATATCATATCCCATATCTAGGATGAGTTTATCCATTGTAAAGACCTTGTTCCACAACTCCACATGCCCAAGACCGACCATGGGAATATCTCATGTGCCAAGATACTAATGAATTACTCCTTCTAGCTATTGTGGATGCATATTCACCATGACTCCAACTTGGAACACCTACTACATGGATCCCCTCAGATAGGAATATCTCATACACTAGTGCCTACTCTAGTACTCCAGTATTAGTGGGAATAGAAACGTGAATCACACTAGCATGGATGTCTCTATAAATACCATTCTTAATCATTCATTCATGAATTTAACCATCACCAAAACATTTAGATAGAGTACTATTTAAGGTTAGTGGAACTATTTGCATACTCAAAAACTAGCATACTATCCTTTTATAGATCAAGAATCACCTCAATTCGAACTGAACAAAATCTTGTAGGGTAACAATCCTCATGAAACAAATTTATATAAGTTGTTACATGAGAGTTTATACTAATAATTAATCTATGTGATTGGAATCCACCAGTATCTGACTACTCAATGGAAAATATTTTCTTCTAGTGCAATATTATGATTGGTAACTTTTCTTATGAGTCTAAAACTCAAATTATGGAATCAGACCAATGATCAACTACCCAGGGATCTAGCTCATTGTGGAACATTATAATCCTTTGGCATTGGAACTAGCATAGTACATTAAGCATACAAATATCCTCATCCTACCAAACTGGTACATTCTCCTACTCTACATGTTGGGGTGATTCTACCCATCCACTAGGAGGAATGATCTTGTGATATACCCCCAAAACTGAGGCCTCATCAGTCCTTGGATTTTTTTATGACTCTTAATTGGTAACCTAGATAATTTTATTTTTGGAGGAATCTATAAATTAATCTAGATGTACCATAGTGTGGTTATCATATATATATTGGGAGATGACATTAGAATGATAATTAAATGAAAGAATCCTATATGATTCATGTAATAATTTCTCTATAACCAATTCCTTCACATGACGAGTAGATAAGTAGATAGTCAGAGTCCTAGATTATGGATACATTAGATTCCACAACCACATTAGGTTACCTATCTGAAATCCATAATTCATACCCTTTGAAACTATTTTCACAAGTTCCAAAAAAAATTCTCACTATTGGTTTTTCTCTATACTAATAAGAGGATAAACCAACTCTGATATAGCTCTATAGTTACTTGACCAACCATGGTGTGTCTAGATGGTGGAAGTCCAGGCCTTTGCAACCCAAAGCCTGCCTCAAATATTCTAGGGTGTGGTGAAAAGTAAAAGTATGAATAAGAAAAATTGGATTCCTTTTCCAAGTGTACCTATATGCGAGCACACAACAATATCCATTTAACAGTGCAGAAGAGTAATAAAAGGTGTATTAACATCTAGAGTAAAAACCAAGAATGAAATAACCTCTTGGGAATATATATGAGAATGTTAGAAGAAAACCAAAAAAGGGGACAAATACATTCCCAACTAGAAATGAAGTAACAAGAAGAAAACAACTAGAATAAAGGAATTTTTAGAGAGACTAACTCCTGATATCCGAGAATGACTACAATATGCAGTCTATGCACCTTTTTATCCCTATGATCTACTGAAATCACCATTAATCTCTATTTCATATATATAAGACCTAAAACATGTGGTAAAATTCCATGAAGGAGTGAGTATATACATACCTAGTAAGATTCACCCAAAACCGAAGGGTGATAAATATAAATAATATAAATGAAGATATCTTAACCCAAATCTAGAGGGAAACGAAATACAAACACACAAACACACACAAGAACATATATATATTCATAGAAACCCAGATGAGAGAGAAATGGGATCTATGTATCACAACCTTGCATGGGTCATTGATTCTTCCAAAAGATCCAAGTGGTACATATCTAATTCCCAACGTCTAATGTATCCATAAAGCTAACTGTGTTTAGGACCTATACCACTCTAACATGTCACATAATCGAGGGGGAACAATCTCTAATAGAGGACTCATAAACTATTCTGTCAGGGGGTGCCACTCAGTAGACAGAGGACCCATGCCACAATCCTCTAGAGGGGTGACAATCATTAGGTATAGGATGCACACCCTAGTGCGTTATGAGGGCTCCATTCAGTAGGTAGAGGAACCACTACCTAGTTCTTTAAGGGATGGGGGTGGGTGACACTCAGTAGGAAGATGAACCAAACCCTAGTTTTTTAGGGGTTTCACTATTAGGTAGAGGACCCATACCATATTCCACAATGGGGTGACACTCAGAAGGTATATGACCCACGCTATAGTCCATTAGGGGGGTTCCACTCAATAGGTAGAGGACCCATAACATAGTCTATTAGGTGGGTTCCAAAAAACTAGTGCAAGGAGTATGGGGGACCTGCACACTAATGAAGTAGGGGGTTTCCAAACCTAGACACTCTCTTTGATTTTCCCTCCTCATAATCGATATCATAAATCATTACCTAAATGAGATTCAAAATAGTATTATTCCAAGCCGTATTCCTAAATCCACTAAAAAGGATACCATAATGTTCTGCATGGAATATTTTCCCAGATAGGCTACACATATTACAAAATTCGAGTATAGAATAAGGACATGAGAAAGGAATAATTATTTCATAGGGGTAAATGGTGTTTTTTGGGTCCACATAGTGTGCGGTCCTACTCCACTACCTAGTCATGTTCTCCTCTGGATATGTCATGGAGCCCATATCACCATAAACAGTGTTCCCCAACAACTCGAGGCCGACCCATGTGCTCCGGATTAAGCCCATGTTTTCCAGTCTGTTCCCATGTAGCTTTCCGTGTACCAAGTCATGTACGAGTATAAACCCATGCCCTTGTAATCCTAGTGTACATAGTGTGTCCTCCTTCATAGGGTCATTGACCTATACAACAGACACATATCTCAGACAAGAAGGGAGTATCACACATAGTGTGGTCCCAAACACATGTAATGTGATCCTTATCTTCTCTAGAAACCTAGTACCACAATCGGGGGGTACTAAATTGTGTGTGTTCATCAGATTATATGTATTGTTGTTGAGTTTTCCATATGAAATTCAGTTCATAATATAGTTCTCCATATCATCACCCACCTCCAAAAATCCCACTATTTAACCACTCGAAGCTAGTGGGATCTTCCTCCATCTATCAAATATGGCCTTCTAGTGGCTATAAATTAGAAACAAGTCATTTGCGGTGGTTCTGGGTGTGTCCTGTGAGCTACTCATCACCTTTTTTCAAATTAGATCCTAGATCTGGGGAAACTATCAACCAAATCCCACAAGTAATCCTAATCTATCTACAAATCACAACCCCTATATTCATTCCAAAAATCATCATGAATCTGGTGGTGCAATCACTCTCGAACCTATGCAAGTAATGTCGAACTGTGATCTTATAGGACAATGAAAAAGAATGTGAATAATGATGAGATAAAAGAACAATTAAAATGAGAGATAAACTTTATTGGACAACAATTATTGGACTAAAATTGAATATTAGTGAATTCATGGTGATATCATGTCATAAAAAGAATAAATTTAATAAAAAAATTTAATTCATTAGTGAGATCATGTGATGTGTAGGGAAAACCATATCCAAAACACACACACACACAGATATATATATATATGTCGATTATAAATATTTTAACTAATGGTTTAAAATGAAATTGATGAGAACTATATTGATTTAGGATCGATCATTGGCAATGAACACATTCGCCAGGGATGTGGATGATCTGTTGTGTTCACTAAATTTTGATCCACTTTAATCTTATCATTGTTCATCATCCAATATTTATTATCCAAAGAAGAAAAATATAAACCTCATCTAAAATATTACAAGGGTTATGAAAATAAACCTAGAAATTTTTCATAATAGGTTATCAATATAGGATTTAGATTAGGTAATTTAACATGAAGTTAATAAATTGAATTTTTTATTATAAATAAATACACCACAAATGCCTACCTGAAATAGATTCCTGGCACCAACCAACCATAGGTCACACATAGGGTAAAACCCACATTCAAGAATTGACCATGATCTAGTATATCTAATCTTAGGCTCTGTTCTGTATATAATCTAATATTTTGGTAAAAATTCCCACATGTGATATTTATATAATTAAAATTTCTATAATATTAAATATGGGTTCACCAATCCTCGAAATTTCACACTGTCTCAATTCCTGACTACAGAAATATATTTTTAATATATTTCAATGTTTTACAATGAAAGAATAGGGGTATTATAGTGGGGTGTAATATTGGAATAATTAAATATATTTAAGAAGTGTATAATGTTTAGGTAAGTGGGGTGATGAATGGTTGTATTTATATGGTGAGGAGAGGGGTATTTTTGAATATAATATTCATTAGATTAATATTTTTTCTAAATACTACCAATAGTTATGATTTTTGTGACTATATATTTTTATTGATGCTTTTGAGGCTAGGCTAATGGTTTCTTACATAGTACCATATACAATTCATTTTGTACTTAAGATATAGTTTAAAATAAAATATTAATTTTATTTCACTCAAAAAAAAAATTAAAAACATTAAAAAAATATCAAATAAATTTAACTAATCTAATTTCTACATGAAAATAACAAATAATAAATCATTTTCTTCAAAATAACATCCAATATTTGATAAATTTAGTTTATTTAAAAAAATTATTATTTATTAACAAATATAACACCTCAAGATTCCATGGTACTCTTCTCTTTGAATAATACAGTAGCGTGTGTTTTACACAACTTCGAGTTCTAACACACCACAACCAATCAAACTAGCCGTTATAAATAGTAATACCCACTTTTTGAAATTTTATAAATTTTTTATTTAAAAATGGACTTCATTTTTGGATTCAGAATATCGAAATTAGATTAGGGTGAATTTTTGGTATTTTTCTGAAAACTTTATGTTTTTGATGAATAGTGAAAAACACTGAGTTATAGTTAAAAACCGAATTTTTATTTAAATAATTATTTATTTTATTTAAATTTATTTTATTTCAAAATAGATATATAATACATATATAAGTTTAATGTATTTCATTGGAGTCAGTTTATAATAATTTTAGATATATAAAAATTTTATTGACCTTTTCACTGTCTTTTACCCACCTCCTATGAGAATTTGAAAATTCACATAAAAATTAATTTTACCACTTTTGTGAGTGGAATTAAAAATATTTGAGAGAAATGGTGGATATAAATAAGTAAAATGTGTTTCAATAATTTGAAAATAATTTTTGGTGAATAGTAACTTTTTACTTTTATTTACCACGGTCAAAAGTAAATAGGGTAATTAAGGGTAAAAATGATATTATTATTACCCTAACATATGGCTTAATTCTATTGTATAAGTATAGTTCGACCAAAAACAACCTTAGGAATAAAATATGAACCTCTTTGGTCCAATTGGATTAGATTAGGACATTTATTTTTATTTAATTCAAAGAAGAGTTAAACGAGTTAAAATACAAGTTTAATAACTAAAATTTTTTAATATAGGTTTATACATAAGATAAATTCGACTATAAAAATTTTTATTATAAAGATAAAAATATTTCCTACATAATGTTATTTTATTTCTATTTTTTAGACATTAAATAATTTAATTTATTTATGACACAATGATGATGTAATAATTACCCAATTAATGAAATATTAAAATAATTGATATTTTAAATATCCAAATAAATGTAATTTGAGACTTTTTATGAATTACACTGATTTTATAGGTTAATATGACATACTAGGGTTATTTAGATGAATTTTTTCGATGTAATAACGCTGTTATGAATTTAGAAAAAACAAAATACCAAATAGTGTCAACATTGACATAAAAGAGTTTTAAAAAAAATATTATATTATTAATTGATATTATATTCTTAAAAATATAAGGTTTGGAAAAAAGACTTATATAATGATAATTGTATCATTAATGATCCATTTGGGGTTCTCTTGGAAGTATATAGTATGTTTATTAACCATATAATATAAAATTACAAAGAGACATGGTAAATGTCAAACTAGTTAACTAAGAGTTAAATATAAAATATAAAGTTAATATATTGACCCAAACCTGTCTAAAACCAATTGTTTGAGTGGTTTTCGACCCATCCCCACCTTATACTTTATATAATCCATTTTGGATCCATTATCAACCGAAATTATTTTATTATAAAATAATATTTCTAGCTTTTCCTAAGGTTCCCCTCACCCCTCTTATAAAAGGTCGCTCCCCCTTATCTCTAATTCCACACTTCAATGCCATTTTCATCAGCCAAAATCTACCGAAATAACATCTCAACTATCCTCCCTTAATCCTAGAGGCCTTCCTTTAGTCATAAAGCCAACTTAAAGATCCCTTTTCATCAAATCAAAATAAAGAACCTGAAGAAGTGGTGAATATTTAATCACCTCTTTCAAGTTCCTTTCTTCTTCCACTTCCATTTTCTTTGTTTTTCCATTATAAAATAATAACTCCAGTATCATCTATATACTGTGATGTTATTATATATATGGTATAACCAAATTCATTATTCTATCCATCCTTTGAATGATATGTCACCATACGTGCGTACGTACGGCTTACCGTCTCCACGTCGTGGTGTAATTGTTATTCAATACATTATTATTTGGATGGGTATAATAATGATGTGTAATTGATATAAATAATAAATATAACTTGATAAATATTCTTTATATATGATATAACATCCAATTATATATTATTTTAACATCAGAAGAATGATATTTTTGCTCGTGCGTATGTACGGATTACCGTCTCTATGAACGTGATGAGATTCATTCCCCATCGTATCCATTCAAGACAAATTTTCATTAGATTATTAAAAATAATGTTTAAATACATGATATCATTTTGTATATGAATAATATACATCCCATCCATAACAAATATGACTCACATAACAAATAATATAAAGTAAAATGAATCCATTAACACCTGAAACAATGATAATACTAAAATATTATTAACAAAGCAATGTTAAAAGATCATATATGATATCATATTAATGAATACAATTCTTGTATAATTTAATAACAATTATTTCACCACTATACAGGATTTTAACCTACCCTCTACTAAGAAAAAGTAAAAGGTAAGGGTTAATTTCAGAATCTGTTTATTATCCGAGGTTGTTTTTACGTAAGTATCTACTAGGAACTCTTTATCATCCATATCCATGTTTCTTAAATATGTATTTCAAAACATTCTTACTATTTTATAGAATATGGGTTAAAGTCATTTATACCCTTATTTTACTTTTTATAATATGTTCAAAAAGGAATCTTTCCGTTGTTTTCCAAACAAGGTCCTTTTTAACCTTTTCGACAGAATCCAGGTAAGAATGTCTTTCTTAACTTATACGGTGGGTACGACTATTTTCCAATGTTATAAAATCTTCAAAGCTTCCCTGACAAGCTTATAAGAATATTTTCAATTAATATTTTTATTTTATAATTAATTATGTGTCTTTTAATTGATTTAAAAAAAAGAGATATTTCTCTCAAATAGTTTTGATTTCATCTATGTCAACATCCTTTGAAGGATTTTAAGCTTATTTGAAGTCGATTTATTATGATACAAAACTTCCATATTGTATTGAAGGTTTTGTGATATGTTTGACTATGGATGTATTTTTTTTATACCATTCATGGTTTATGGAGAAAGTATTGACATTTCATATGCTAGTTTTAATACGAATGTTTATATTATGTTTAAACCTGTTCATACGAGGAATGCATTGGACTTAGTAAGTGACGGGTGGAGCCCGATATAGCTCCTCGATGCCTTAGTAGGTGTCATGGGACAAAATAGTGTCTTGGCACAAGGCCTTGACAAAATATTATTTGTAGTCTTGGCATAAGGCCTTGATTATGTGGTTATGATAGTCTGGCATTATCCATTCCATCATTATGAAAGTGGTTATTGATATTGCATGTGATTGTTAGACTAGTAGAATATCCATGTGAATAAGTAAATGGAATTATTTCATTTAATTTTTTCCATATTATGCTGAAGTTCATGTTTAAAAGGATTTTGTTTTAGTTATACATTTCCATAAATGTTTATGCTTATTTATGAAAGTTTCTACTATATTGTTATCCTTACTGAGCATCTGAGCTCACCCCTTTCTATGTATTATTTTTCCCAAGATGTGAAGAAGTATTTTATGAATGACCTACAGGGATAGTCTGAGATGATATGAGTGTGGACTATGGAGACTATATTGTTGTAGTTTTTCAATTTATGATGTAATGTATGACTTATGAATATATCTAGTGTTTCCAAGGGTACGAAACTAATCAGTCTTTCGAGACTTGATCTTTTGTGATCATGCCAATGTTATGTAATAATGCACCGACTTTGGGTAACTAGGGTCGGGGCGTTATAGTTGGTATCATAGGAAGTTTAGTACAATCCATAGAAGCTAGATTTAGATAAACACTAATTAGAGCACATAGACCTAAGATGTACTTTGAGGATTAGTATAGAATAATATCCTAGAATTTTGGTATTGTAGATATTTTTTGAGTTTTCTATGAAATACATCCCTATCTTGATACAAGAAGGTAGGGGTGGCTCTGGCACAGATTTACCTAGGGGTAAAACCCAAAAACATTACTTCGAGCTAGACTCGAATGAGAACTATTGCATGACAATGGGCCTTGCTGTACTCTTGGTTACGACATTTCTGGGGGATATGCTTAGGGTAATTCTCATTTTCTTTACAAAACTTTATGAAGGGTTTATGAGTATATACTTCCTCAAAGAAAATTTTTTATCCTTATGTATTATATCCATAAACTGTTCAATTTAAGTTAAGTGTTTTTGAAGTTTGGAATTTTGTATTTAGATTCATAAAATAATCTAGTCTATTCCATTGTTTAGAAAAGGTGCATAGTGGAAGGAATTGAAACTACATCAATGCACGCAATCCATGTAGGGATTTCACTCCTGGTCAATATTATTATAGTGGAGTTGGTGATACAACTAATGTCGATCAGCTTATCACTATATTGCGACAACTCACTCAGGTTATGAATAAAAACCTCACCCGTATAGAGCACCCTGATCCATAGCATGGAGGATCAATGTTAGATTTCTTCATGGGGGAAAAACCACAAACATTAAATGGGAGTAAAAATCCATTACTAGTTGAGCAATGGATAAATTCCTTTGAGAAAATATTCCATGCCTTGGGGAGTAGTGAAAGGGAAAATGTTATCATGGCAGTTTACCACCTCACTGGAGATGCTGATCAATGGAGGTCATTGATTCAAAACACAAAGGAATATGATGAATTATCAAATATGAAATGGAGGGAGTTTAAAGAGATTTTCTTAGAAAAATAATTTCCTCATGACCATCAAGCAGATAGGGAAAAGAAATTTCTGAGTCTTAGGCAAAAGCAGGATGAGAATGTCGCAAAGTATGAGGATAACTTTACAAAGTTAGAAAGGCATGTTGTAGATTATATATGTAACCTAAGAATTAAGATTTATCATTTCTTTGATGGGTTAAAACAATTTATCCATCATGAATTAGTCTCAAAATCCTTCTCTTTGTATGAAGATATTGTCTCATGTGTTATCAAGACAGAAAAAGAATTCTCTAAGTATTATGACTTTAAATAAAAGCAAGAGAAGAAGAGGTCTCCTGAGAATTCTAGAAATGGAAATAAGGGGAAGAAGGGAGAAGTTTATTATCCATACTGCAGTAAATGTGGGAAGAAACACCCCGATACTTTATTGAAGGGAATGAGTGTCTGTTACAAGTGTGGTAAAAAAGGACACCAAGCTCATGATTGCAAGGGGAAGAAAGAAGCTACTAATGGTCAATGCTACAATTGCTGGGATATGGGACATTATGAAAATGAATGTCCTAAGCGTCAAGGGAACTTACCTAAAAAAATGACAAGGGATCAAGGCCAAGTTATTCTATCACTACTTCTAAGGTAGAAGCTCTGAAAGACGTGGTGGTAGGTAATATAATGGTTTCCTCAAGTTTAGAAAATTCATTATTTGATTCTGGATCATCGCATTGTTTCATATCTTCCCAGTTTTCTAAGAAAATTTGATATTTCCAATTTGATTTAACAAGGGAGTTGTCAGTAAAAACTTCTAAGGGAAGTATCATTGCAACAAAGTTTTATTAATCAGTCCCCATTAGAGTACATAAATGTTTTTTATCTATTGATATAATCATCATACCCATGATTGAATTTTATATAATCCTCGGTATGGATTGGATTTCAAACCATGATGCAAAAATTTAGTGTAATAAGAAGGAGGTTACGATTTTTGATGATGATAATAAAGAACACCTTATCCTTAGAGCAGAATCGTCACCACCTAATTCTTATCTAGATCCACCCCAGTAGCTCAACTGAATTCAATTATTGGGGAGGAAGGGAATATAATAACTTTGGGTGAGGAAAGGAATGTTCAAATAGAGGATGTACCTATTGTGAAAGAATATGTTGATGCGTTTCCAGAAGATTTACCTGGACATCCTTCGGAATGAGAAATTGAGTTTTCCATTGACTTAATTCCTGGTTCAAGGCCTATATCGAAGACCCCTTATAGAATGGAAACTATGGAATTAGTTGAACTAATGAAAAAACTGGAGGAATTGAGTAATAAAAGATTTATTCTCCCTAGTGTTTCTCTATGGGGAGCCCTGTCCTTTTTATTAAGAAGAAATATGGATCTATGAGGTTATGTATCAACTATAGGTAAATCAATGCTATAACAATAAAGAACAAGTACCCCTACCTCTCATTGATGATTTATTTGCCTAACTGCATGGAGCACAATACTTTTCAAAGATTGACCTTTGATCTGGATACCATCATTTGTGTGTGAAGAAGGAAGACATTCTAAAGAAAGCATTTCAAACCAGGTACGGGCATTACGAGTTTACAGTAATGCCTTTTGGATTGACTAATGCACCCTCTATCTTCATGGATCTAATGAATAGAGTTTTCAAGGAATATGTCGATTATTTTTTAGTGGTATTTATCATTGATATCTTGGTATACTCCAAAATCTATGAAGATCATGAAAATCACATGCGCATTATCCTGAAGACTCTTAGAAGACATGAATTATATGGGAAGTTTAGCAAGTGTGAATTCTGGCTTCAGGAGATTTCATTTATTCTCCATATTGTCTCTAAGGATGGAATTTCTATTTATCCTTCAAAGACCAAGGCAATCCAATAATGGCCAGCACTGATAAGTATAACTGAGGTATGTAGTTTTATTGGTTTAGCATGTTATTATCGACGTTTCATCCAAAATTTTTCCATGTTGTCTAACCCATTAACAAAGATCACACATAAAGGGGTTAAATTTGTTTGGAAAAAATAGTCTAAATAATGTTTAGAAGAACTAAAGAGAAGATTAGTCAATGCTCCTATATTGACTCTACCATAAGGGAATGATGGGTTCGTTATTTATAGTGATGCATCTAATAAAGGACTTGGTTGTGTGCCTATGCATAATGATAGGGTTATTGCCTATGTATCAGGACAGTTGAAAATTCATGAGGAAAACTATCCAACTCAAGATCATGAGTTACCAGCTGTAATATTTTCATTGAATATTTGGAGACACTATCTCTATGGTGGAAAATGTGAGATTTATACGGATTACAAGAGTTTGAAGTATATTTTTTCACAAAAATAACTCAACATGGGGCAAAGGAGATGGATTGAACTACTCAAAGATTATGATTTCACGATAAAATACCACCTGGGGAAGGCAAATAAAGTGGCAGATGCTTCGAGTAGAAAGGATCATGGAGTTTTGAACAATATCAGAGTTGAAATGGATACTATTTTCATGGATCTAGTAAATATGGATATGTGAATCACCATGGAAGGTGAAACATCAATTCTTTTTCAAATGGTTTCCAAAACATCTTTACTAGAAAGGATAAAGAGTACTCAGACCAATGATGAAGAGTTTCAAAAGAAGATTAAAACTGTGAATGATGGGAGATTGAGTGACTTTGTGTATGAAGAGGTAATTTTGAAATTTGGGAAGATACTTTGTGTTCCCGATATACCTGATCTAAAAATAGAACTTTTGGATGATGCTCATAGTTCTTATTTCTCTACACACCCTGGGAGCACCAAAATGTATAGAGATTTAAAGGAACATTTTTGGTGGGACAACATGAAGAGGGAGATTACTGATTTTTTGTCAAGATGTATGGATTTTCAACAAGTGAATGTTGGAAGACAACAACCAATAGGAGACATGAAACCTCTTCCCATACTGAAGTGTAAATGGGATAATATTACGATGTACTTTGTCATGGGACTACCAAAGACTCCTAGAAGGAACAATGCAATATGAGTCATTGTTGATCATCTTACCAAGTCAGCACATTTTCTTTCTATAAGGGAAGATTTACCACTTGAATTTCTAGCAAGACTATATATTAATGAAGTTGAGAGACTTCATGGAGTACCCCTATAGATTGTTTCTGATCGTGTTCCACGTTTTACATTAATATTCTAGAAAGGTCTTCAAAAATCCCTAGATACTGAACTTCATTTGAGCACTGCTTACCACCCCCAAACTTATGGACAATCAAAACGTACTATTTAATCCTTAGAAGACATGTTGAGATCATGCTCACATGACTTTCAGGGTATGTGGGATCAATATTTACCGCTGGTGGAATTTTTCTATAACAACAGCTTCCATTCAAGTATTCAGATGGCACCATATGAAGTGTTATACGTAAAGATATGTCGCACACCAACCTGTTGGGATGATGTTGGTGAAATAAAACTCGTAGGCCCAGAACTGGTGGAGGAAACAATGGAAAAGGTGAAGGTAATCCAAAACAACATCAAAGAAACTCAAATGTGGTATAAGAGTTATACTGATAAACGAAGGAAGGATTTGGAATTTCAGGTAAGAGATCATGTTTTTTTTCAAGGTATCTCCATGGAGGGGAGTTATACGTTTCAGTAAGAAGGGTAAATTGAGTCCCAGGTATGTCGGACCTTTCAAAATTCTAGAAGGAATTGGGACTGTAGCTTATCATTTGGCAATGCCGCCAAGTCTCTCCAAAGTCCATGATGTGTTCCACACATCACTATTGAGAAAATACATGCCTGAACCAACGCATGTACTCAACTATGAGGAATTAGAACTAGAACCCGATATGTCTTATTGTGAAGAGCCTATCAAGGTTCTTGATACAAGAGAACAAGTGCTGAGAAACCGGACAACTCGTCTGGTAAAATTTATATGAAGAAACCTTAAGATGGAAGATGCAACGTGAGAACCCGAGGAACTTATGATGAAGAACCACCTGAGTCTTTTTAATGTGGTAGTAGTCTAGAAAATTCGAGGATGAAATTATTTGAAGGAGGGGAGAATGTAACACCCCAAACTTCCAAATTACGCTTCTCTTTGAATAATATAGTAGCGTGTGTTGTACAGAACTTCGAGTTCCAACACACCACAACCAATCAAACTAGCCGTTATGAATAGTAATACCCACTTTTTAAAATTTTAAAAATTTTATCTTTTAAAATGGACTTCATTTTTGGATTTGGAATATCGAAATTAGATTAGGGTGAATTTTTGGTATTTTTCTGAAAACTTTCAATTTTTGATGAATAGTGAAAAACACTAAGTCATAGTTTAAAACATAATCTTTATTTAAATAAATATTTATTTTATTTAAATTTATTTTAGGTCAAAATAGAAACATAATAACTATATAATTTCAACGTAATTCATTGGATTGAGTTTATTTATGACACAATGATGATGTAGTAATTACCTAATTCATGAAATGTTAAAATAATTGATATTACAAATATCCAAATAAATGTAATTTGAGACTTTTTATGAATTAAAATAATTTTATAAGTTAATATGACATATTAGGGTTGGTTATATGAATTTTTTTAAAAGTAATAATGCTATTATGAATTTAGAAAAAACAAAATACCAAATAGTGTCAAAATTGACATAAAATAGTTTTTAAAACAAATATTATATTAATAATTGATAATATATTCCCAAAAATGTAATGTTCAGACAAAATACTTATATAATGATATATGTATCATTAATGAACCATTTTTGGTTCTCTTGGAAGTATATATTATGTTTACTAACCATATAATATTATAATACAATGAGACATGGTAAATGTCAAACTATTTAACTAAGAGTTAAATCTAAAAGATAAAGTTAATATAGTGACCCAAACCTGTCTAAAACCATTTAGTTGAGTGGTTTTAGACCCATAACCACCTTATACTTTAAATAATCTATTTTTTATCCATTATAAACTGAAAACAATTTTA
Organism: Viscum album; assembly: GCA_963277665.1. NCBI lineage: Eukaryota > Viridiplantae > Streptophyta > Magnoliopsida > Santalales > Viscaceae > Viscum > Viscum album. Next base: position 971,458,286 of record OY728127.1, on the reverse strand, counting down.
TTATAAAATAATATTTCTAGCTTTTCCTAAGGCTCCCCTCACTCCTCTTATAATAGGGCACTCACCCTTCTCTCTAATTCATAACTTCAAATCCATTTGGATCATCCAACCTCTACCCAAATACCATAAAAACTATCCTCCCTTCATCCTAGAGGCCTTACTTTAGTCATAAAGCCAACCTAAGGATCCATTTTTATCAAATCAAAAGGAAGAACCCGAAGAAGAGGTAAATATTTCATCACCTCTTTCAAGTTCCTTTCTTCTTCCACTTGATTTTTCTTTGTTGTTTCCATTATAAAATAATAAATCTTGTATATTATATATAATGTGATGTTATTATAAATATGGTACAACCAAATTCATTATTATATCCATCCTTTGAATGATATGTCACCATACGTGCGTACGTACGACTTACTGTCTCCACGTCGTGGTGTAATTGTTATTCAATACATTATTATTTCGATGGGTATAATAATGATGTTTAATTGATTTAAATAATAACTATAACATTATAATGATTCTGTATATATGATATACCATCCAATTATATATTATTTTAATATCAAAATAATGATATTTTTTCTCGTGCGTACGTATGGATTACCGTCTCCATGAACGCGATGAGATACATTCCCCATCGTATCCATTCAAGACTAATTTTCATTAGATGATTAAAAATAATGTTTAAAAACATGATATCATTCTGTATATGAATAAGATAAACCCCATCCATAACAAATATAACTCACATAACAAATAATATAAAGGAAAACAAATTCTTAAACACCCGAAACAACGATAATACTAAAATATTATTAATAAAGCAACGTTAAAAGATCATATATGATATTATATTAATGTATATGATTATTTTATAATTTAATAACAATTATTTCACCATTATAAAGGAGTTTAACCTACCCTAGACCAAATAAAAGTACAAGGTAAGGGTTAATTTCACAATCTCTTTATTATCCGAGGCTGTTTTTACGTAAGTATCTTCTGGGACCTCTTTATCATCCACATACATATTTCCTAAAAATGTATTTCAAAACACTCTTAATATTTTATAAACTATGGGTTAAATTCATTTATACCTTTTTTTTTGACTTTTTATAAGATGTTTATAAAGGAATATTTCCTTCATTTTCCAAACAAGTTCCTTTTTAACCTTTTAGACAGAATTAAGGTAAGAATGTATTTTTTAACTTATACGGAGGATGCAGCTATTTTCCACCATTATAAAATCATCGAAGCTTACCTTAAAATCTTATAAAAATATTTTCAAGTAAATGTTTTATTTTATAATTATGTGACTTTTAAATGATTTTTAAAAAAGATATATTTCTCTCAAATAATTTTGATTTCATCTATGTCAACATCCTTTGATGGATTTTAAGATTATTTGAAGTTGATTTATTATGATACAAAACTTCCATATTGTATTTAATGTTTTGTGATATGTTTGAGTGTAGATGTGTTATTTTTATACCATTCATGGTTTATGGAGAAAGTATTGACATTTTGTATGCTCTTTTTAATACGAATGATTATGTTATGTTTAAACCTGTTCATATGAGGAATGCATTGGACTTAGTAAGTGATGGGTGGAGCCCGCTATAGCTCCTCGATGCATCGGTTGGTCTCATGAGACAAACTATTTCCTTGGCACAAGGCCTTGACAAAATCTTATTTATAGTATTGGCAGAAGGCCTTGATTATGTGGTTATGATAGTCTGGAATTATGCATTCCATCATTATGAAAGTGGTTATTGATATTTCATGTGATTATTTGACTAGTAGAATATCTAGGTGCATAAGTAAATGGAATTATTTAATTTAATTTTTTCCATATAATTCTGAAGTTCAAGTTTAAAAGGATTTTGTTTTAGTTATACATTACCTTAAATTTTATACATATTTATGAATTTTTCCGCTATATTATTATCCTTACTGAGAATCTGAGCTCACCCCTTTCTATGTTTTATTTTTCCCAAGATGTGATGAAGTATTTTCTGACTGACCTACAGGGATAGTCTGAGAGGATATGAGTGTGGACTATGGAGACTATGTTGTTTAAGTTTTTCACTTTATGATGTAATGTATGACTTATGAATTTATCTAGGGTTTCCAAGGCTACTAAACTAATCGGTCATTCGACACATGATCTTTTGTGATCATGCCAATTTTATGTAATAATGCACTGACTCTGGGTAACTGGGTTTAGGGCGTTGGAAAAAATATATAATTTTTTGATATGAAAAAACTTATGAACCACAAATAAATAAATCATAATTGAATAAAATTATTTAATGAATTATATATTTTTTTAAAAAAACTTGTTATAAAAATACATCATTTTTTCAAATACGATAAATTTTTCAAAAAAATATATTTTCAAAAAATATATCTTTTTTGAAAAAAAAAATTTATATTCTCTTTATGTAAAATATTTATTTTCACATATTTAACAATTTATTTTAATTTAATTATGACATATATCTGTTATATTTGAATTAAATAATATATTTAACTTTTTATTTTACAATTACGCCATTTTGGTTACTATTTAAACTACTAGTTTACTATTTGTAATAGTGATATTACTATTTCTGGACATTGTGTAGTTCTTCCAATGGTCAAATAGGTTTTATAAATCTAATAAATATATTCATTTCCATCATTCATAATCTACTCCAAATTCTCCCATGTTTTTTTTATTTTCAAAATATAGAGATTATATTTCTAATGTTTTGTATATTTTTGATTCTATTATTCATGAGTGTGATTATTCTAAGAGGCCAATTTGATAAAAATTTCTAAATATAGAAATTTTATTTTCCAATTTTTTTGGTCTCATTATACTACTTGAATTATATTAAAAATACTTATTCTCTAAAAGTAATTTTTTTAAATTACCATAATAATGTTTGTTTTGGTTTTCATTATTTGCTGCATGAGTTTTATACTACACTACATTATCAAATATGATAGATGTATATTTATAAAGGTTATCAAAATATAAATTATTAGACATTACATATATATCGTATAATAATATAGTTTGTTTGAATGTAAGAATAGTAGTTTGTTGGAAATAAGTCACTCCATGTTTTCAGAGAATGATATGTATTTATTTTTCTAGAGGAAGTCCATGGGAATGTAAATTCAAATTCAAAACCATTTTTTGTGGACCAAATCAATATATAAAAATATAAGTTACCTATAACAATATGACACCATGATTTAAATAAATTAGTTTATTTGGTCTAACATGAATTATCATGGTGAAAAGTGAAAACATGGGGAATTTTGAATAAAGAGGAGTTGATGGTATCTTCCTTGGATGTCCTCCAAATGTAAAAGGAATGTAACACCCCGAGATTTTATGAAAAATATTCTTTTAATATAATTTATGTCTTGTGTTGTATGCTACAACAAGATTACCTTGCACTACACGCAACACCGTATGAGCTTGCAGTATACACAACACTATTCTTGGATCATGTTACACACAATTTTGATAGTAGTTATTCTACGAAACATTGAGTGTATATATATAAATATATATATATATTAAATATATAAATGAAATATGGTTGTATTTTTTTATACGAAACAATGGAGGAGTCTTGCAAAACACGCAACCCTGACTTGGCTTGCATTACACGCAATCACGACTTTCCTCCATAGCGTGTGTTGTACGCAATACCAGGTTTCACTAAACAACTATATATGGTTATAATATTATTATGAACTAGCCGTTATGAATAGTATCAACTACATTTTGAATTTTATAACATTATTATTCATCTTACACATTTTATAGAACATGGAATGAGAACAAAATCAATTTTACAAGTAAAATAACTATTTTTCAAAAAATGTAGTTTTGCCGCCTTTTGATGGCGCACCCACCTTAAATCTTGTTTTTGACATGTCTATAAGTTAAATTTGACAAAATAAAATTATTATTTGGAATCCGTGTACAAAAATTTACTTTGAATAATTTTTTCATATTATTCTGATAACTTTCATATTTTAATGAATAGTAAAATCACGCTATATTTTAATTAAAAACAACTTTTTTAATCACAATAATTTATAGGGTTAGATTATCTTTTTAATTGGATTTAAAGTTTAATTAGAATATATTTTTACCATTTAATCCAATTTTGGTCATTGGAATTAATTTCACTTTGAAATTGGATATAGACAAGTATCAATCTTTTGATTGTTACTGTTTCTTAAAAACACATGATTTGTTTTGACGACGGGAATTAATTATTAAATTAATTAATGCAACTTATATGTTTTGAATTTGGTAAAATAGACATCATATTTGAATTCATAATATAAAATATATCTTAGGCCAAATTTTTGGTATTTTTCTGGAAACTTTCATTTTTTGATGAATAGTGAAACCACTAAGTGGTAGTTAAAAAACTGAATTTTTCATAAAACTTAATTTTACCGCTTCTGTGAGTGGAATTTCCAAAAAATCGAGAGACACGGTTAATATCAAGGACTAAAATGTGGTTCAATGAGATGAAAATAATTTTTGGTGAATAGTAACTTTTTACTTTTTTTTTACCACGGTTAAAAGTAAATAAGGTAATTAAGGGTAAAAATGATATTATTATTACCCTAACACATGTCCTAATTCTATTGGATAAGTGTAATTCGACCAAAAACAACCGTAGGAATAAAATATGACCATTTAGGTCCACTTGGATTAGATTAGGACATTTATTATTAATTTATTTAATGAAGGGTTTAAATAGTTTAAATCAAAGTTTTATAAGTAAATAATTTTTAATATAGGGTTATACATAAGATAAATTCGACTATAAATATTAATTATAAATATACAATTATTTCATACATAATTTTATTTTCTTTATAATTTTTAGACATTATATAATTTAATTTATTTGTGACACAAAGATGATGCAGTAATTATCTTATTAATGAAATATTGACATAATTGATGTTATAAATACCCAAATAAATTTAATTTGAGGATTTTTATGAATTATAATAATTTTATAGGTTAATATGACATGTTAGTATTTATTTAAATAATGGTTTTATAACTAATAATTCTGTTATGAGTTTCACAAAAATCAATTACCAAATAGTGTCAAAATTGATAGAAAATAGTTTTTAAAACAAATATTATATTATTCATTGTTCTTTTATTCCTAAAAATCTAAGGATCGGAAAAATGACTTAGATAAGGTTATATATATTAATAATAAACAACTTGGGGTTCTTTTGGCTTTTTATAGAAAGTTTATTAACCTTATAGTTTAAGAAAACAAGAAGACACGGTAAAAGTAAAATTATTTAACTTAAGGTTAAATCTAAATGATAAGGTTAAAATAGAAACCTAAAATTTTATAAATTCTATTGGATGAGAGTATTTCGACCCATCCCCACATTATCTTCGAAATAAATCAATTTTGAGCTATTAAAAACCGAATATGACTTTATAATAAAATAATATTTTTAGTTTTTCCAAAGGTGCCCCTATCCTCCCTTATAAAAGGGAACCTCCTCCCTCTCTTCCTCACACCACTTTGAGCCTTCAATCTCGGAAAACCCCTAAAAACCTCTCTTCTACACTTCCATAGAAACATCCTAGAGGTTCTGGTCTTCTTCAAAGACCAATTTTTGTGCCTTAAGAGGAGGTCTCAAAGAGGCACTTCAAAGAAGAGGTAATGTCCGTTACCGATTCTTTCAACTCTATTTATTCTTCCACTTCTTATTCTTTAGTTGTTTCATTATGAATTAATAACATCAGTATAAATCATATACTAATATGTTATTATAAGTATTAAACAACCTTATTTCACCATATATCCATCCTATGGAAAACTAAATCACCACGCGTGCGTACGTACGGAATACCGTCTCCATGCCGTGGTGAAATCTGTTTTTCCACCAACACCTTACATGGATGGGTATAATGGTGTAAAGAATAACTATATATGGTTATTATAACATCATACTGATTCTGATAGATTATACCATCCACTATAATTCTATTCAATAATTATGGGAACGATATCATCGCTCGTGCGTACGTACGGACTACCGTCTCCACGACGCGATGAGATTCATTCTCCATGTTAACCATACATGAATGATCATAAAGATTATATAATTAATAATAATGAAATATATGAAATAATAATTCTACTGGATTAATGTATATATATATCTATTTCATCTATTCAGTTTCATTCAATTCAATAAGGAAATGAAAACAACATTCATGCGTACGTACGGCCTACCGTCTCCATGAACAGTATATTTCATTCCTTTTATCGATATATAATATATATATATACATATATGATGAATATATATTATATATAAATCATGTCTTACATTCTGGAATTATGTAAATCAGGATATAAGTAATAATATCAAGAATGACAAGTCGAAACACATACGATAAATGAAAGGATTTTACCTAAAATGCTACTTTAACATGGAATTTACAAAATAACGGGTAATATAAAGTCATAAGTGAAACATATATGATATCATAACAATGAATATGATTCTTTAATAAGTAAATGACATTATTTAAATCATTATACAGGAGGTTCGGATACGTACGAAGCATATCGGACCTAAAGTAAGGGATATATTTTCAATCTCATTTTTATCCGAGATTGCTTATACGTAAGTATTTACTGGGGTTAAGTTTATCATCCATGACCATGTTTCCTAAAAATGTTTTCATAAAATTTTTACCATTCTTCCATGAATGTTTAAATTCATTTTTACCCTTTATTGACTTTTTACCACATTGTATGAATGGAATATTTCCTTTGGTTACCATATAAGGTTCTTTTTGACTTTTCCAACAAAAGTACGAGGAGAATGTTATTTTTAACTTATACAGCATGAACAGATTTTTACAGTTTCCTAACGCCTCATTTTAAAGAAGTTTCCTCTACAAGATTTCATGATTATTCTCAATAAAACCCTTATCTTTTAAAATTGCATGGAATTTTGTGAAAAGAAAATGATTTTAAAGAAGAAAGGATATTTTCCTCAAGAATTCATTTCAAGTGTTTTGTCAAAACTATTTTCCATCTAAGATGACATTATTTCATATGTGTATGTTTCAATTAAAATGTCTCTATGATTTAAATGGTTTCAATTTTCTTATGATGAAATGATATCAAATTTTTATGGATTATGTTATGATGGCATGATGTTTAAGAATCCCATTTTATTACATGGGTTATGCTATGATTTATGATTTAAGATTTTGTGGCACACGAAAGAATGATTTAATTATGAGATGGGTGGGACCTATATCTACCTCCAATGCATTGGGTAAAGATTTATATCTCATGAGATAGACATGGCTGGAACGACAAGTTAAACCGGTTCAGTAATATAGGACTGGAACGAGGAGTGAACTCGATTCATAAAGGGACTTTGTCCACTAAGATGGTCTTGGAAGTAATGCCTTGGCTACTATGGAAATCATATCATGTGCTTAATGGTTTTCCACAATTACATATTTAATTCCCATACTATATTATCATTAGTAATGTTTTTTTATGATCTATGACTTACGTACTTCCATGATTTATGTCATTGCTCAAGATTCTAATGTTTAAATATTATGTTCATGTTTTGATGTTCAAATGTATATGATTTGTTTTATTTTATCCATGCTTACCCTTACTGAGCATTTGAGCTCACCCTTTATATGTTTTCTTTTCCCCAGGATTTAATGAAAGGTTTTAGGTAAGGAAACAGAAAGGGGAAGATCTTATGGGAGATGTTGAAGATCTTTCACCACGATTAGAAGATTATATTCCAAGTTTCCAAAGACACTAAACTATTACGATCCTTGTGTGTCTATTTTTGTTATGTCTTAAGTATTCTGCTAAAGTAATGTAATGTCCATGTACATCAAGCTTTGGGTCCGTTACAAGGAAACCATTTATATAATAAATAGATAATGATGATGTTGTATAGTGATTATGTGAAGGGGTTAGAACACATCATGAAAGAAGTTATATATCATGAAGTAAATTCTAGATGTGATGATGATGAAGAATAATTGGTTGATAAATGAGATATGATATCAATAAATGATATTAATTCAGAACCCGTATAGATTGAAAGGACAAATAAAAAAAATTTACTGATGAAGAAAACGTTTCACAAGACTTAAAATGATGAGAAATTAAGTTTTGTTATAATCAATAGTTGAAGCCCAAGGAATACCAAATCAAACTATGATAAAATTGATGAAAACAACTCATACCTCATTGTTTGGTCAAGTTCAACCAATGTATGTGAAATAATCAATAGAGCATCATTAATGGATTAATTCAATGAATGATGAGTTGGGTTCGATTGAGAATAATGATACATGGGAGTTGGTACCAATCTAATAAACATGTATATTACAGTAACCAAGTTGGAGTTCCATAATAAGTTAAATTATAGGGGAGAGGTGATAGAAAATATAGGAAGAAATGGTTGAAAAGGTTATTCACAAGTTTATGTAATTTATTATGATAAGACCGTCACACCAATATCATGGATTGAGACAAATGTAACGCCCCGATTCCGGAAGCCACCCGGAGGCGCCCCGTACCCAGTAGGTCAAATGGCCTCAAGCGCATTTCCCAAAATTCCATAGGCTTCCAACTAGTAGCGAGGGACTTGGGTGTGATAGTGGGGAAACTATGCCCTCATTGGCAGAGTACACAGAAGAAGTAAACAACACATACAATAGCGGAAGCAGAAACTAACCAACAATAGTAAATAGTGGAAGACTGATAGAGAAACAACTTTAGAAAAATATATGTAAATGATGAATGGTACATATATGTCTAGGAAAAAAGAAAAACAAGTCACAATGCTGAATATTGTACAACACAAAATCTCAAAAGAAAAATAGATAAGAAACTCCTTAGCATCGCAAGCCTCAGCTTGGTCCTGTGCTCTCCTGCTCCAATGCAAGTCAAGTACCTGAAGTAGAAGGGAACTTCCCATTATCTATACCTGCAAAAATATAATCTGTTTGGGCCCAAAAGAATGACCCAAATAGGGTATGAGACTAAATCCCAGTAGGCAACAACCCGAAGATCTGTGCCTAATAGTCAGTGAGTATATAGCAGGTAAAGTATAGTAAACAGAAAACAGTAAGAACTAAACATGATAATACACATCAGTAAACAACCCGTAGATCAAACAAGAAATAGTGAGGCAAAAAAAAACCACAAACGGGAATCCCTCTTGGAAGTACTCACAGATATCCCCTCTGGTCCAATCCAAGAAGTACCAATAACCCTCTGTGTAGTAAACTCATCCTAACCCCTGTTTTTTGGTCATATGAAAATTATAAGACTCTCTGAGGAAGAACACTCATCCAATTCCCCTTATAGTCTGAGGTGGTCAGGGAATCTTTAAGGAAGATCACAAAGTCAATTCCCCTTATATCCCCAAGGTCTATAGACTCTCTAATGAATCTAACTCGGTCAATTCCTCTTACAGCCTCAGGTCGATCACAAACTCTATGAGGAAGCTCGCTTGGTCAACTCCTCTTATAGCCTAGAGTGGTTTAAAGAAATTCAAACAAAATAAAGACTCTCTAAGGAAGCTCACTCCATCTATCCCCTTATAGTCTATAAATCTCAAGACTCTCTGTGGAAGCTCACTCGGTCTATCCTCCAACAGTCTATAATATCCAAGACTCTTTGGGAAGATCACTCGGTTTATCCCAAAAAGTCTACAATGTCCAAGACTCTCTGAGGAAGCTCACTCGGTCTATCCCCTTATAGTCTATAGCACCAGGTTCTCACGGCCCTATTCCAGTCAGTGCATAATAATGTTATATGTACAAAGTAAACCTATAGTGCTACTTTGATAACCAGTCTAAAACATCTCAATAATGTCAGGGAACACTCCATCCTACGGTCACAAGGCATGGAAAATAGGTATAACGGAAAATAGGTTGAACAAGACCAAAAGGTCGTAAACAGATAAGCATGGGAAAAAAATCCAAGAATAGCCATTATCCTTGTACATAACCAAATTACCTCTACACAAGAATACAAGAAAGGAAGGAAAACAAACAAGGGTAAAACAGTAAACACACAATACCTCATTCAAGGGTATTGGTGGAATTTGCACATAATACTCAAAGACATTGAACAGAAAAGCACAAACCACCTTCCTTGATGCTAGAAGATCGATATACTTGAGCCACGAGGCTTGAATATCATTTGAATGTCGTAGATCTACGAAAATGCACAAAATGTTCAACCCATGATAACTTTGAGAAGACGAGGAATTGGAAAACAATTCTCTAGAAGAAGGAACATATTACCGCTGCAGTTCCAACGCAATCGAAGATGGTCGATTTAGAGAACATATGGAGGTTTAGTGGCTCGGAGAAGTCTCAGTGTCATATGGCTTCTCTCGGTCGAACGAGACCTAGAAGAAAACGTTTCTGGTAGTTATACACGAGCCCAGTGCATTTAATGAAAAAAATGAAAGTACAAGGAGTGTACTTTTGATGTACACAGCGTGTACTAGGATTTTACGTATTCTACTTTAGGTCGACTCCATGTCACCCCTACATGGTCGTGTGTGTGGTCCGGACACGACCAACACACGACCTCGTGCGATAAGGGTGTACACGGAGTGTACTCATAAAGTACACGTCATGTACTTCCAAAATTTCCAGAAACTCCTCTCTTCTCAAAAATGGCAGAAAAAGGAAAATCATACCTGAAAAGAAAGTCTGGGTTCTTACAAACTTCCCCCTTTAAAGAAATGTATCCCCGAATTTTCCTAGGAATGCGTAGAAGAAGAAACCCTGAACAGCTCTGGCCACTACGATTGTACATCGGCCTCCCTCTCCCATGTCTCATCCTGTACTTGCCCATGCTGCTATAGCACATGTACCAGAGGAACAGACCAGCCACAGAGAACCTTCGTACTAAAATCTACAAGCCTAATTGGATGCTCCCCAAATGATGCATCCCCTTCGAGCTCAACCTCCTCAGGTTGAAAGAAATGAGATGGGTCTGAAAAGTAACGTCGGAGCTGAGAAACATGGAAGACATCATGCATAGCCCGGTACCTCCAAGGTAACTGCAACTGATAGGAAACTGGCCCAACTCTCTCCAACACCTCAAACAGCCCGACGTACCGTGGTGAAAGTTTACGATGTCTCTGAATCATCTTGTGTCCCAACCTCAGTGCGACACACAGGAAAACTTGATCCCCAACCTCGAACTCCAGAGGTTGTCTCCGTTGATTAGCATGAGACTTCTGTCGAGACTGTGTCATAGCCATCCTATTTCAAATCAACTCTATCTATTATGGGGTCTCTTGAACAAGATGAGGTCCTAGAAAAGATGCCTCTCCTGACTCCAGCCAGCATAAAGGTGATCGACATGGTCTACCATACAAAGCCTCGTAAGATGCTATCTGAATAGTATCCTGAAAACTGTTGTTTTAGGAAAACTTCCCAAGAGGTATATGCCTCTCCCAAGAACCTCCAAAATCCAGAATGCATGCTTGGAGCATGTCCTCAAGCACTTGAATCGTACGCTCGGACTGGCCATCAGTCTGAGGATGGTAAGCAGTACTCAAAAGTACCTATGTACCCAAAGCCTTCTAAATCCCCTACCAGAACCGAGAAGTAAAATGTGCATCCCTATCTGAAAAATGGACTATGAAACCCCATGCATATGTACAATCTCTTGGATATACAACCGCCCCATCTCATCAACAATGAAGGTCTCCTTGATCGGCAAGAAGTGAGAAATCTTCATGGTTCTGTCAATGAAAACCCATACTACGTCTTTCCCTCAAGGAGACCTCAGCAAACCGGTCACGAAGTCCATCACGACGTCATTACGCTTCCACTCGGGAATGAGTAACTACTGTAAAAGCCCTGCTGGTTGGTGATGCTCCACCTTTACCTGCTTACAAGTGGAACACCTCATGAGAAAATCAGAAACGTCCCTTTTCATACCTGGACAACAAAACTGATGGTGTAGATCACAGTACATCATGGTGACACTAGGATGAACTGCCGAAACTGAGGAATGAAAGTCCCACATCAGATCCTCGCGTATTTATGTTGGAACCCACACACGGCCATGAAATCGCAAGATCTCATCCTCACCTATGGTCCACCAAGGAATAGGTTCCTCTCCTGACACGCTTTCCCGTAGGACTAGGCCTTCAGAATCTGATAGTTGCCTCATTCATACTCGATCAAGAAGAGTAAAGGTAATAGCTACAGAAGAAAGAAATTTCTTCCCCTGATTGTAGTGCACCTCCAAATGCATATCAGAGAATAGATCCATAAGCTTCCACTCACTGTTGGCCTCCTAAACTGCTTGTAACTGAGTCCTCCTACTCATAGCATCGTCCACAATATTGCCTTTCCTAGGTGTATAGGAATGATCAAAGTCAAAGGACTGAAGGTACTCAACCCACCATCACTATCTCAAATTCAGATCACGCTCAGTGAATATGTACTTGAGACTCTTGTGGTCGGTAAACAACACAAAGTGCTCTCCCAGAAGATAATGTATCCAACAGCATAGGGCATGAACAATAGCTGCCAACTCCAGATCGTGCATTGGGTAATTCCTCTCATGTGACCTTAACAGCCATGACCCGTAAGAAATGACTCCATCTCCCTACATAAGCACAGCTCCCAACCCGATACCTGAAGCATCGCAGTAAATGATATAGCTCTTACCCAGATCTGACAAGACTAGTATCGGTGCTAAAGTCAACCTCCCCTTAAGCTCCTGAAAGGCTGAATCACAAGAATCTGACCATAAGAATGTCACCCCCTTCTTGGTCAGACCTGTCATTGGTGCTACTAGGCGTGAAAAGTTCTGTATGAAATATCTATAGTATCCAGCCAGCCCTATAAAACTCCGCACCTCAAAGAAGTTCTTCAACTACTCCTAAGAAACCACATATCTCACTTTCTTTGGGTCTACTGATACTCCTGCCTCTGAGATTACATGACCCAAGAAGTGAATATGGTCCATCTAAAAGTGGAATTTTGAGAGCTTAACATATAAATTATGCTCCAACAGTTTACTCAAAACGATCTCAAGATGGGTAGCATGGTCGTGTCGAGCGTGATAGTTCTCCAAAATATCATCCATGAAAACAACCACGAAGGAATCAAAGTATGGAAGGAAAAATCAGTTTATTACTTCCATGAAAACTGCAGGCACGTTCGTGAGACTGAACAACATAACCATATACTCATATAAACCATACCTGCTCTGGAAATCCGTAAGAGGTATATCAAATGGTCTAATGTGCAACTGATGATATCCAGATATCAAATCAATCTTTGAGAACACCTGGGCTCCTCGAATATGATCAAGGAGATCATCAATCCCCAGCAAAGGATATCGGTTCTTGACCGTCAACTAGTTCAACTTCTGATAGTCCACATAGAGCCTGAGGGTACCATCTGCCTTCTTTGCAAACAGGACAAGCAAAACCCAAGGAGAAGTACTGGGTCAGATGAAACTCTTCGCCTGTAACTCCTCCAACTACTTCTTGAGCTCCTAAAACTCAGGTGTAGCCATCCTATAAGGATGAATGGACACTGGTGCGGCTCTTGGGACGAGATTAATCGAGAAGTCTAGCTAACATTCCGGAGGAAACCCTGAGAAGTCCTCTAGAAAGACATCTCTAAAACAATACACCATTGGAAGAAAGTCTAACTATGAAGTCCCCTGCTCATCCAGATAAATACTAGCATTCTGGGTTGTAACTCCTTCCAACCCATGACACTTTGGGCCCGTTCTGCTCGCCTGGACGTCCCATTCCCCTCTATAAAGAAAGGATCCACCCTTAGGTGATACGAAACTCACCCTATGGAAATAACAGTTGACGACTTCCTAGAAGGGAACTAGCCAATCCATTTTGAGAATGACATCATAGCTCGTCATATCTAGGACATAGAGGTTCTATAAGAAGTGACACCCTACAACCTCATTTGGGCACTCTCTGCACTGACGTACACTAACCGCTCTAGTCCCCAACGGTGTGTCTAGAGTCAAAGTATCGGCAGAGGAGAAGTGTCAGAGCCCAATGCTCTCCACAATGGCAATAGAGATAATTCTATAGGAAGACCCTGTATCGAACAGAGCAAAAGATAAAACTGAGGCTACTAAGTTCATACCTCGAACTGTAGAGGGGCCGGGATCCTGCTCCCGATGGGTCTGCTACACTAAAAAATTCTGGCCTGCTCTATGGCCCTGTGACCCTGGCAGGCCACTCTGAGCTGATCCACTTTGCTGTCGCTGGTATCCTAGTGACTAACGATCATGGCCGTGACCTCCACCTCGGCCCGAACGGAAAGAAGAAATCCAATTCCCAGACTGGTGAGAAACTGGCGATGTATCTCTTAAATGTGGGGTCATAGAAGAACCCCTACCACCAGCTATAGGTGATAAGATCTGACAGAAACACTGAAGATGGCCCATATTGCTGCAATATAGGCACTCCATTGGGTCTCTTTGGAAATGGGGCCTACTATGCCCGCTCCTCCCGCATTGGTAGCATATTACTAGGCTGCTCGAAGATACATTCCGCCTACTCTGATCACCTCGAGTAGACTCCCTACGGCGCTTCCAGCTATCAGTAGGAGGAAACGTAACTCTGGATGTCGAACCGCCCGGGCTCACTGCTCCATAATTCCTCAGGTTGCACTCAATGATCAATGCCTGGTTGATGATAGAGGATATCAAAGTCAACCTGAAGATGTTCACCTATGATCGGATGTTGTGCCTGTAACACCCTGAGATTTTATGAAAAATATTATTTTTAATTTCATTGATGTCTTGTGTTGTATGCTACACCAAAAGGATCTTTCACTACACGCATCCCTAACTTGACTTTCATTACATGAAATCGTGACCTTCTACGATAGCGTGTGTTGTACGCAATACCGAGTTTCGCTAAACAACAATATGTTATATAAACTAGCCATTATGAATAGTAATACCCACTTTTTGAAATTTTATAAATTTTATATTTCTAAATGGACTTCATTTTTGGATTCGGATTATCGAAATTAGCCTAGGGTGAATTTTTGGTATTTATCTGAAAACATTCAACTTTTGATGAATAGTGAGAACACTGGGTTACTATTTAAAAACCCAACCTTTTATTTAAATAATTATTTATTTTATTTAAATTTATGTTAGGTAAAAATTGATACATAATACCCATATAAGTTCAATGTAATTCATTGGAATAATTTTATAATAAGTTTAGATATATAAAATTTTATTAAACTTTTCACCGTCTTTTACGCACCTCCTAAGAGAATTTGAAAATTTACATAAAACATAATTTTACTGCTTTTGTGAGTGGAATTTCAAAAATCCGAGAGACACGGTTAATATTGAGGACTAAAATGTGGTTCAATGAGATGAAAATAATTTTTGGTGAATACTAACTTCTTACTTTTATTTACCACATTTAAAAGTAAATAGGGTAATTAAGGGTAAAACTGATTTTATTATTACACTAAAATATGTCTTAATTCTATTGGATAAGTTTAATTCGACCAAAAACAAACATAGGAATAAAATATGACTATTTAGGTCCACATGGATTAGATTAGGACATTTATTATTAATTTATTTAAAGAAGGGTTAAAATAGTTAAAATCAAAGTTTAATAACTAAATCATTTTTAATATAGGGTTATACATAAGATAAATTAGACTATAAATATTAATTAGAAAGATAAGAATATTTACTACATAATGGTATTTTATTTATAATTTTTAGACATTAAATAATTTAATTTATTTATGACAGAATGATGATGTAATAATTATCTTATTAATGAAATATTAACATAATTGATGTTATAAATACCCAAATAAATGTAATTTGAGACTTTTTATGAATTTAACTAATTTTATAGGTTAATATGACATGTTAGTATTTATTTAATGAACTTTTTTAGAACTAATCATGCTGTTACGATTTTCACAAAAATCAGTTACCAAATAGTGTCAAAATTGAAATAAATAGTTTTTAAAACAAATATTATATTATTAATTGTTATTTTTTTACTAAAAATCTAAGGTTCGGCCAAGATACTTATATCATTATAGGTGTATCATTAATGGACCATTTAGGGTCTCTTGGATGTATATGGTAAGTTTATTAACTATATAATATAAAAATACACATTAACATGGTAAATGTCAATCTATTTAACTAAGAGTTAAAACTAAAATATAAGGTTAATATAATGACCCAAAAATATATAAAATCTATTGGTTGAGAGGATTTTGGCCAATTCCCACTTTAGATTCAAAATAAATCATTTTGGGGATATTATAAACCGAATATGACTTTATTATAAAATAATATTTTGAGTTTTTCCAAAGGTGCCCCTCTCCTCCCTTATAAAATGGGCACCCCTTCCCTCTTCTATTCACACCCTTTTGAGCCTTTAAGATCAGCCAACCTGTCCCCATTTATCTTCTCCACTTACCTAGAAACATTCTGGAGGATCTGTTCTTCTTGAAATACCAACTCTACTTTTTTAAGAGGAAGCTTAAAGGAGGTGCGTCGAAGAAGAGGTAATCTCTTCTTCCGATTTTCTCAAGTTTATTTATTCTTCTACTTCTTCATCTTTAGTTGTATAATTATAAAGTAATAACATCAGTACTACTTATATACTGATATGTTATTATAAATATGAAACAACCCTTTTTCACCCTCTATTCATCCTATGGAAAACGAAATCACCGCGCGTGCGTACGTACGAAATACCAACTCCATGTCGTGGTGTAATCTGTTTTCAACCACCACATTACTTGGATGGGTATAATGGTGTAAATAAATAACTATATATGATTATTTTAAAGTTATATTTATTCTGATATATTATACATACACTTCAATACAATTCCACGATCATGGGAATGATATCATCGCTCATGCGTACGTACGGACTATCGTCTCCACGACGCGATGAGATTCACTTCCATGTTAACCATTCATTAATGATTATAAAGTATATATAATGAATAATAATGAAATATATGACATAATAATAATAATTTATTTATGTATATATATGCATGTCATCTACTTAATTCCATTCAATTCAATAAGGAAACGAAAACAACGTTCATGCGTATGTACAACCTACCGTCTCCATGAACGGTGTATTTAATTCCATTTATCAATCTATCATATATATTTATATTCTGAATATATATTATATATAAATCATGTTTTACATTCTGTAATTATGTAAATCAGGATATAAGTAATAATATCAAGAACAACAAGTCTAATATAGTGTTAGTACAACTCATTAGGTTGACACCAGCGTTTCTAATCAAAACTAGTCTGATAATATGTTCATGTAATAAACTGATAATTAGATCTACTAATTGATAAATAAATACAATATTACTGTAAAACTACTTCAAAACCATTAAAAAATATCTTTGAGAATGTATTAAAGCCATTCCAACCATCACCATAGAACCATGGAATGATAAAAGTACTCGACAAATACCACTGTATATACATTTCAACATCATGTCTAATCCCTATAGATAATCATTTCACCACCCCGAAAATATCAGTCTCTATAAGAAGTATGGTATCAAGTCATATCCCTTTATATAATCATTATAATATGAAGTTCATCCAATCCCCCTATATATTCATCACAACATTAAATTGGGCTAATCTCTCTATAGAGGAATTAAAAAGTGAATTTGTCCCTAGCCTTGTATATAATAATTACAATATGAAACTCAAAATAGGTCACAACAATAATCATATGACAATATTATGTCATAATATTCAATGATTAATTATAAAAATTACCATAAGTCTTTCAATTTAATATTCATTTTCATAACAAATTATTTCTAGTAATTTCTATTAACAATAATATATTACCAAATTCAAGTTATATCATGAAATTACCTAGATTTTTATATCATGATAAACACACTTTAATACATTTTTCAATTAATAATTAATCAATTATATCCACACCCACGAGTAGCCACAATTTTGTCCATAATATGATTTAATCTAAAGGGATCCAGGGAATAATCCCACCCATGATTTATAATCATTAATCATTTAATTATTTAATGTCAACATTATTCTAGAAAATTCTTATACTGCACATTATTAATAATTAAACATACCATTAGGATGGGTGGATCTATTTCAAATAAATTTGATGGAGAAAAGACTTCCTAAGATGAGAATTAGTGAAGCGACGAGGGAAAAGGGTTTCAGGGGTCGCAAGGAGCAGCGTTTCGGGGTTTAAAAAAAAGTTTTAGCAGTGTTTTATAAAAAACCCTCGATAAAAAACTACTGAAAAAAGATATGAATGTTGAAGTGAATTCATTATTTTTATTCCTCAAAATGGTTATGATAGATTTTTTTTGGAACTATTTAAATGGGGCTAACCCATTGTGAATTTTAAATATGAGATATGATACCATATTCTAAGAGAATAATTATCCCTTTCTTCATGAATTTCATCATGGTGGGATTCTACCTCCATTGGGGAAATCTAATTAGTTTGGAATATTCCCTAAAGATAATTCTATGTGAGCATATTTTTGGGTTTATTCCTGGGATATCACCTATGTTCTAGCCCATCACCTTGAAATTTCTATCTAAAAAACTCAATAAATGTTTTTTCATTCATTTCATATAGATAATGAGTAATTACAATTGAAATTTCTCTCCCGACATAAGGTACACATATTTAAAATAACTGGGGAGGGGTTTTAATACTATATTTGGTTGATGATCAATGGATGATGATAAATTTAGGTTTCCCACTTCCGATGGAAGGACCTACTGCACAGAAGAAATCATACCATCTTATTCATAATTTAACAAATAAACAAATAATTCAATTTTTACCTCTTCTTCCACATGAATCACAATGTCCAGTGTTTTGGGAATTAACAAATTCAATGATATTTTCATTGGAAATATTATATCATAAGGATAAGAATTTATGGAACATACCAAATTCTTCAATTTTATTAGTACCAAATTCATTGGATAGTGAAAATAGTGAAAAATCATCTAATGAGTTCCTCATGGATTCAAAAACATTAAAGTGGATAGTGTTATGTCCAAACTCAATGGTGAGTGTTAATTTATCGACATTGATGATGGTTTTGGACATTATTATAAATGTTTCCCCAAAATTATGTGTGAGGGTGATGGGATCCCATCTTCTTCTATATTCATCACATAGAGGTCTGATGATAATAAGATATCTTTGAATTTCGTATGGACAACCTCCAAGTATCATGCTACAAAAACATGAGATCTATTTGAAAACTTGATCCCACTTGGGTGGGATTATAATATACCATATACATAGAAATATATACTATGTTAGGAAATAAATTAATCAATGAACATAGATCACACAACTCATTATATAATTTTAAAGAACCAATGTTGTGTGTAATGGAAAACTTCCCGGGATCATGACATTTATCTAGAACACGCGGTGTGATAAGGGTTAAGTAATTCCTCCCATGTTTATCTTCTCATTTCCATTAAGTATAACCTTAATGGTGAAAACATCCTTCAATAATTTAGTATACCTTGAGATTATTTTATGTTCCTCAAGAAATAGGATTTTAATTTCTACTTTCTGAAAGGTATCAAAAATTTATATTTGAAGCACTTCTTCTAGTAGTCTATTTAATTCTATAATCCTTGATGTAAATGGATGGGGTAAGTATTTATTTACCCTTTGATGTCATTTCAATGTATTTTATTGTATCTTCCACCTTGGAATATCCTTATCCGCTTCTTTCCATACATCTTCTCGGTGCTTTTCCAAATAATATTCAGAGTATTCAACTTCATTACCACTCAAAACAGGTGGTATTGGTTTAGTTTCATCAGATTATTTTTGAGTGAGTTATTTTTGAATTAGTTTTTAACATACTTACATTATCCTTTGGGTTATTCACTATTTGAGCTAGTAGTTTTCATGTGTTTTTAGACTGGATTTCCACAAGTCTTCCAACTGTTTTTTCTAGCTTATCAAACATATCCTATAGGCCATCAACCTTGGATTTTATCTATTGCATATGAGGTTGTGTGATGGTGTATGGTTTCTCATAGAGTATTTTGAAGGTTTATTTTAGATTTTAATAAGGACGGTTATAATATTTCCTTTGTTGATATTTTGGTGGGTTTTGGAATTTTAGATGGAATGAGGGTTGGTTTTGGAACGAGTTTTAATATAGGGATCTAGTTTAATTTGGTTTTTTTAAAAATATATTGTAATTTGTTAAGATTTCTATATAATTTATTTTCATGGAACTATCTTAGAAAAAAGTCTTCTTCACATCATTCCATTCACTATATTTCAGCACCCTTGTTAGTGAAATGGTTAGGTGATGAATATAATCCACTTTCCATAGCTGGTTCCTATTATTAAATCATTTGTTTCAGGGAAATATATCTCATAAAAATTTATAGTTATATAATATTAGTTTCTAATAATTGTGATGGATGATAAGTTTTTACATCATTAATACCTCTTATTCATGTACCTCTTGTATCTAATTTTAGCGGGTTATGGGAAGTAGTATCATTCAATCCCATATATTCTTCAGGTGATTTTCAAATCAATTACCATCCAGATGATGCATCAAAAAATATTCTATAAATGTATAGTGTTTTTTTGTTAAAAGAAAGAAATTAATTGATTCTCCTCAATTTACTGATGTTGCAATCTAGCGCATAGCATCGTAAATATTTTCTAAGTACTCGTAATTTGTTTCTCAATATGATTGTTGGATGGTAATCTAGAGGTGGGGAAGAATAATTGAATAAATCATCTCAAAATTTCAGTCAAATCATGAAAATATCCTTTTTCTAGGTCATATACCCATTACTTAGTAGCTCATTCTAATTAAAATGGTAATTCCTTACACTTTACCTACTCCTCAGCTACTCCTTGGGTTATAAAAGTAGAGTATACAAACATAAATTATTAAATATCTTTCTTTAGGTATTCTACTTCCAAGTCATGAAATTTTTAATTAATGGAATCAATTTATGTTTCATCAAAATATAATTTTCAAACTATGTAATGGAAATTTTATTGTTTTTATTGAATAATTATGGTATATAGAGTTCACTATGGGTTTTGTTATGATTTATATCCATGATGATAGGTTTGGAGTGAAAAAATGATGTTTCATTGAAATCTATAATAGAAACTTCCTAAAATTAAGATTTAAAATTATATTTTTAGCTATATTCAATAAGGTTCATTCAAATTCAGGACATAGGGGGAAAGGGTCAATGCTATTGGATCTATTACTAGAAATTTGAAGAGAAAAAAGATATTGTTGACACAACATTCCTAAAAATTATGTCATGATTTGACACGTGCCTATCATGGGGAATGAAAAAACATTTATTTACAAATTTAAAATGATAGTAAATTGTTTAACCTAGGTTGTCTCTTGAGATTAGTGCACAACAATCATGTTTTTTTCTTTAAACTAGAGAATTATGTGTAGAGTTTTTGACGTTTTTTGATATTAAAAATAAATAAATAAACAAAATTAATGTTGAACAGATTTTTTTGAAGAGAGTGATGGGATTAGGGAAATATCACCTTTTTAAATGTAATCAAATTCATAAAAATCATTCCCCCTCTTTTCTTATTGAATGATAAACTAAAGGCCCTCAATTGTGTTTTCAATCACCCTTGGTTAATGAAATCATTGGAAAACACTACTATGTGAATGAAAATAAGTAAACCATTCCCAAACTACTATGGAATGTACTGATCGAGAATTATTTATCCACATATATATAAATAATTAAATTATTCCCACATGTTCCAACATTCGTAGACACTCTCCAACTAAGTCAATCTGCTCAATCGAGACAAATTACACTAGGCAAAGGGAGTTTAACGAACTTCAACCATAGATATAAAAAATGAATGAAACCAAAAGCCAAAATGAAATCACATAAATATAATTTTCATCAAAAAATAAAATTAAATATTCAATAGAAAAAGAATATTTTAAATTAAATCACAAGAATCCAACATTAGACAAGGAAAAATCCCCATTCCTATATCACTCAAAAGTTTTACCCCTTCACACGAAGGGTAATAGAGTTGAATGAGGAAGAAGATATCATTATGAAACTATTAAAAGAGAAAATAGAAAATCAAAAACACTATAATGTTATAACCCTCTAGCACAACCGCTCATTCTCCTTCTTCAACACCATTTAATGGAAGTGGATGAACATATTTTTAGGGTTTAGGAGTGGAAAATTTTCCCTCCAATAGTTGTCTAACAAAAATTGGTCCTTATTTATAATACTAAATGGTTGATTATTAGGATGATGTCTTATTACAAGTATTTCCTAAATCGGTTTCCCATTCTCCATAAAAATATTAGCTTCATTGGGAACCTGTATGAAATGTTATACCCTATTTACTGAAGAACACATTTTTTAGCTGAAGATACAATTTAAATCCCTCCAATTTATAGAATTAAATGGTTGATTAAATGTGTCAACATCTATATTCTGATTTATTATATCATTAATATAAGATACTTATTTAAAATATATCTATAATAACCTCATTTTTATGTCTTTATCCAAATTTATTCCTCATTTACTGAGCTGGGGTCCATTCTACTGTCCATAAATATTTTTCAAATTGATTGATATTTTTGGTCCAGTGGATTTTGAATTATTACTAGGTCTATAAGATGATATTGTAGCCCCGAAATAATGGAAGTGTAAAAAAATTTCATAAATGTATTTTTATAAATATAGAAAAAGTTATTCTTGAGGTACTAAAGTAATAAAAATCTATTAAAATTACAGAATTAAGCAGTATTCACATTTTATCCCAAAATTAAGTAAAAATCCAAAAATTATGAAAATAATGTCAAATTGATAAATTTTTAGGGGTCAAATCATTAAAACAAACATGAAAAAGAATGAAAATATTAGATTTATCACTCTTCCACAGTGCTATATTTCTATGGATGACATGTTTTATGTGTCATAGATTCAAAGATATAAACATGATCTTTCTCACATTATAGATGTTATTGATTTTATGATATATACTGAATCATAATTTTAGAATAATATGATCCATATCATAGAACGTTTTAATAATAATAATTAAGAATTCTATATTTCCATCATGTGATTATAGTGGTGGAATGTGTGTGTGCATGAGTAAACATGGTACAAGGAGTTAGATATGTGGGTGTAAGGGCCTGAGATGTTCACTCATAGCCCTTGGTGATGAAAGTGATCACATATCAGGGATGAGATGTTATATGGTAGGGAGGTTTTAAGAACCCACTCTTTACTAGTTACTACACTATTGACATTATTTATTGAACCTCTTCGAAATTATGTTAATAAGCTTTTTAACCTAGTTAAATTTATGTTTTAGAGGTTCCTCGGTTCTTAGAGGAGGTTAGATATCAATAGAAAGTGGTGAAAATCATCTTGTGAATTAATGTAGTGACACTATCTATATAGTAGGTAATATAGTATCCCAATAAAAAAACATGAGTCCCACCTACCAGTCAATGGAGTCTAAGTAGAATATTCTTCCTACAAGAAGACCATCATCCCAATAGTGGGGTTTCCAAGGGTGTATCTATTATGGTCAAAATCACTGGATAACTAATGCTATCCTATGGCTATAAATTTTCACTAAGCTGGGATGGGATTATAAGGGGAATAATTTTATTTTATTTACCCAAATCACATTTTTAATCTTTTAAATCCACTCCTTCTATCATATTTCTTGTTTAAAATTATTTATGGTTCTCTAGGTATTCCTTGGATTACCTAACACCTTATCATAGTTTCATGATCATTAGTTTGATCGATATGTATGGATTTGTAATTTCTTTACTAAAATTGGGGTATTCCACTTTTTTTATTCCCTAATATTATTCTTTTATAACTAACCAGTTCAATATATCACTATAATTAGGGATTCATGGTGTTTCCCTATTATCTAGATACACGTTCTGTTGGTTTCTAGTTCTCTACTCTCAAGGTAAGTGGTCTAAAACATTTCCATATGGTCTATATTAATTTTCATGTATGTGTAAAATGTGGGAAATTTATTACATTCCATGAACACAATATTTTCTAATTATAATTCACTTGAATGTATTGAATCTTCATGTTAAAACCATTCATGGATAACGTATGGTATGTTGCCTAATATATCCTAGACATAGGCCACCAAACTGATGTTTCTTTCCTTAACCCTAGGTTGGAACATGGATTATAGTACTAGTACCCTTTTAATTGAATTATAGAATTATTGGATGATCATTGGATCTATCCTTCTGAACCATGTATCCCTAGGGGTATGAAATTGGGAACAAATATGAAAAGATAATTATTCATAATTAGTATGTGAAGTATAATTTTAGTAATTTTTATACTAAATGGTATCATGTCATGAAACTGGTAATCGAGTTAATTGAATAATGGATTGTAACTATAATCAGAATGATAATCGGAAATTGGAACATTTTAACCCGTATGGTGTAAACTTATTTTTTTTTGAATGTTTGGTAATTTTGATGAAATTTAATATGGTTACTTATGATATTTATAATGATAAATGATCCATTGTATTAAAATTTTACTTTGGCATGATGTCCACCAAACATGTTAGTTTTCATACCATGGGAATTTACATTTGATACATTGATAATTGAAAAATAAAAAACACCCTTAGTATGGGAGCCCGCCTTGGGTTGGTTGTGAACCGAATGTGTGAATTTTCCTAGAAGTGAAATCTTCCTAGACATTCTTGTGATTATGATAGTGTTGTGATATGTCATTTCTAAGAAGGTGTGAAAGACCCTAGGTGTCAACTTAGAGCCTATGGGCTATGAGATTTGTTTAGATTTTATGTATTTAATTATGAATTAATGTCAATGTATATAATAATGTTTCATGAAAATTTACTTGGACTATATTTGTATAGACACTATTGGTGGTGTCCTACTATATTTTAGTCACACCCTATTTGGGAAACCACTTGGCATATGGGAATACATCATTGATACAGTTCTAGATAAGTAAAAGGGGTTGTGTACTTGTTCTCTTGATTTATTAGCCAAAATTACAGCTTGGGGATTGGGATAATCATGGGGATCTCGACCGGTTTGAGATTAATTACATTGTATTATTTTTTAGACCGAATCCTGTTTATATTTAGTATACAATTTTATTATTACATAGGATGTGTAATTATGTTGTATAGTATTTTTTCATTTTCCAATTTATCTATTAGATATGATTTGTA
Organism: Viscum album; assembly: GCA_963277665.1. Taxonomy (NCBI): domain Eukaryota; kingdom Viridiplantae; phylum Streptophyta; class Magnoliopsida; order Santalales; family Viscaceae; genus Viscum; species Viscum album. The sequence continues at coordinate 971,432,846 of OY728127.1, read as the reverse complement.
TTGATTTTTTGGTCAGACTTCCAATTTTTATAATATTCAGTAAAAAAGGGTATATAATCTCCTTTATAATTATATGATCCTCACTATTAGTGAGTATAATTTTAAATACATAGATGTGTGTTTGAGGTATTTTTGGTGACCTGACTCTTTCTAGTGAGAAGGAATGGGTTAAGGATTTTATAGTTAATGTTGTGGTTAGTGAATAGTACTAGAAATGATATACAACACATTGTAGTGAATAATGAACAACCCAAGGTAAGAATAGAGTTCCATATTTTGAGTTTCTATGAGTAAAAGGATCAGTTTATGAATCAAGGGTAACCATACATGAGTTGCAATTTCTTTAACAACATTAATAGTGACTAATTAGTTTTGAATGATCCAAAGGCTCTAAAGGAATAAAGATTAGTTTTGAAGAAGATGAAGGAATTTTTTAGTTTGAATTTTAATTTGAAATTAAAATTTGACCATAGAAAAGTGTCTCTGGTTACCTAATAATAATTTTAAAAAGGGTATTATAGGGAAATGAAGTGTATGCAGAGAAGATAAAGAGTGTGAATAGAAAAGTTCATATGGGAAGAATAAAATTACTACCTTAGTTGTGTGAGGTTATCACACATTTTTTATGTTTTGGGAGAAAATGATGTCACACATGGTCCACATTATGAAGAAGTGTCGGAACACTATAAAAATTTATACGTATAATTATTTTGACCAAAAACAAAATTTGTGCATCAGTGATGACAGTAAATCACTAGAAACAGTACTAATTAATGAGGTTATTTTCTTCCTATGTTGGGATTCGAATATGTTTTCTTATTTTAAAAAATTAATGTATATACCCTGATTATTTTTATAAACCATGGTTATTCTTTTAGATTATATGATCATTGGTGATTCCAAAACATTATATGGATTAGATACTCATTTTGAGTAGTAAACCTTGCACAATGACTATTCTTGTCTATTTCACTCATCAAGCGTGTGAGTTAATTAGTGAGATCAATCACTATAACAATTCATATAGTTTTATTTTATATGAAAACATAAAATGGTATAAATGAATATTATTCAATGAATTCGGCCCCCTCTTAGTAAACATACCATTCCTGGGTCCTTCAAAACTATAATTCCTGAAATACTTACTATTAAATTCATAGAATTCCATTTATACATAAAAAAATAAACCATTGTTATTTATTTAATCATTAAAATATATTTCAGAATCATTCAAATTTTAATATCTATGATAAACTTTAGTAATCATACACCAATGGATAAGATATTACATATCAAATACATTACACAAATTATAAATTAGGGTTTTGTAAAACTTTTTGACACTGAATAACCTCATTGTCCCCAATTTTCTCCCATAATAATAATAATAATAATAATAATAATAATCATAATAATAATAATTTTATCTATTATATGGCAGTAAATAATTTTGAAACAACTCACACACCCCAAACGAGCATATATCACAAAACCAGTAACCCCCATGGGATGAACAAGCTCAAAAAAATCCAAAATATTACCATGTAATGGATATAAAACAACCTAATTTATTAATGGGTTATCAGAAACATGGTCTAAAATCCTTATTAATAATTCTAAATTTTTTTTTTAGTTATATACCCACACTGAAAGCTAAGATATTATATTATTAATATTTATTAGAATAATCAACATCCTTAAATATGTTATTTATTTCCATATTACAATGCTAGGAAAAAATAATTCTTTATGGTATTAAAATAATAATGACAGCTACCATGATGATGGTGGTTATTATGGTTGTGATAATGGTTGTGATGATGATGAAGAAGTTAATGATAATGTTGCTGACGATGATGTTGATAATTATTATTCTTATATACATTATTATGGAATATAACTAGATTATGAAAAACACTAACTATTACGACCCTTCCTAGAGGGGATAATGTCGTGACTACCCCATTCTTGCCTCTAATAGGCTAGGGGCTGGTGACTAGCACCAATTAGGAATATCCCACAAATGGGAGTCATTTTCCTATGTACTTGTACACATGCTCCCATCTTCGATCCAAAAATGCTGAAATGTAAAACCACCAAGTAAAAAATCAAGCATACCACTAAGAGAACTAAGGCAGAGTATGATAGTAGAAAACTAGAAAGTAAATAGGGGTAGAATACAAACCCACCCAAAAAGGATTTTGGAAAAGAGAAAGTAGAAGTTCCTAAAAATAATCCACAGAAAACCCTACCTATGTGGTAGGTATAGGGAGAATTGTCTAAAGATGCAGGAGAACACCTTGAATGTCTGACATCTCTAAAAACCACCTGGTCATAGTCCACCTAGTACTCTATCAATGTATCAATAATCTTCACAAGACACGACACGTGAAAGAAAATCCTATTTTGGGGCATGAAAAAAATACTTAGTAGGACACCCACAAAACATGTAGTATAATACCATATAAGTGACATCACTACAAAGATATATTCAACTCAACATAGATATATGTCTACAAAAAATATAGAATGAACATCCATATATACTCATAAAATATTCCAAGCCTCAAAGGTCTCATCCACTTCAAGCCATATGGTCTTGGTCACAACATGCTCATTATGAGTGATCTCACTCCTTGAGATATCTGATATTAATCACATAGAATAGGTCTACCAAAAGTACCCAAGAGAAAAAAAGGTCCCAAAAAGTTACATAGCTTCCATGAGACATTCAGTCTCTCTAGGGCATAGGGTATCGATAAGACATAGAGCTTCAGTAAGACAGAGAGTCTCAATATGACATGATGTCTCGATAAATAGATAGGGGTTCAACTACACCAATGGCTCACTGGGGGACTCTGGCCCCTACTGGAAACATCATCCTAGAGAGGGGAGTTGTTCACATGTAAATATTAGCCAAAAAATCTCTACAAACCCTACCAATGGTAGCCCGAAGATAATTGAGGACCACCATCCCTCTAGGTGTGATACGTGCTCCAACCTGTCGAGTCAACTATCAAATACAGGATGATACAACTCTCTTATTAAAACCGATCATACTTTATGATGAGAATGAGATCCTAAATAAGACCCTCATAAGAATATAAAATGAGATTTATAGAAATTTCTTCTCATCCTAAAAAACCCACAACCTATCTCAAAATTAACTCCTCATTACAAGGGTCTCAACCCCACAAACAGTACATTAAATGGGCACACAGTTTGAATTTTACATCTTTTTTAATAAAAGGGTACAACCCAGGTCCGGTCCAACCTATGCTATGGGACGACTTGCTTCACCACACGCAGTCGACCCCCAATCTTCTGCCTCCCAAATCCACACGTGTTTTCACCACCTCCATGTAGTCGGCCTGCCATCCACCTACCCTACATCCTTTCCGCTTCTGCAGGATCCATGTGGACCACCCATGCAAATGCAGCCTCCTCACCACTGCCTCCCATAGAAAATACTGATGATAACTTCTATAGAGCATGATATAACCATGCCTCCAACACACCCCCTGCCATGTCCTATATCTATAGGCCACCCCATCAGTGGCCTCACCCTGCTGGATAACAATCTACATAGACAAGCCCCAAGGACACACGATTTTGCTCTCCTGGATTGGCTGGAGACACCACATCCAACCTCTACCTTGCATCAATATGATCCATTGTCCTAGAGAAATGTTTTCTTCCCCTCACTGTCACAGCTAAGCAGTTCCTTGAAGGGGTTAGATCTTCAATCTCCAATCGTTGCGCAATGAATTGAGGGCATAACGATCGGTCTTTGGTATATGGGTTTTATAGCATGGGGAGGAGATAAAGATCCCAGGAAGAAATCGAGATATTGAGGGGATAAAAAATAACAAGGATCAAACATTGCATCAAACCTTGGACATTGTTTATTTCAACCTCATTCCATTCCATAATAATGATCATGAATGAAAATCAAATCCTTAATCCAAATAACCCCAAGAATAGAACCCCACAATTATGGCCATCCAACAAGAATGAGTGATCCCCTAGTTAACATGTTCATTGGTTGACCCACGTTCATCATTGATTTTCAACAATGGGGAAAATAACAAACAAAATCAAAATGTCCTACCTCAATTCAGTTTGATCAATGAGAAAAAATGGTTGTCGCATTTTTGTTGTGAGAAATATCTTTTCAATCTGAGGTTCTTAGTTCTTGATTCTCCAATCCATCATAGTTTGTTGTAGAGAGCTCCATCTCCTTACCTCAGAGTATTTCCAAGGTTATTTCATAACCCTGGATTCATGACTACAAGAAATGTTGAAATAAAACTCTCAATACATCAATTTTTTTAATTAAATTATATTAATGACATTTATTCCCAAATACTATGTTTCAAAACTAACACACGATGACCTATGTTAAGCCTCATATAAGGAAATTAACCCCTTAAAACTCACAAGGGTTCTCTGATTTCTAATATGAGTTACCATTTATGAGTTATTATAATTTAAAAAAAATGAATTTTATTTAATAATTTTATTTAAGGTTACGCTCTTGGTGAATTTTTCTACAAATGACCCGTGAAGCCCAATGTTAGGTCGTGATTAAGGTCAAAATAGTATTCTAAGCTCAATGGTGCCCTTGTATTTTCAATCAAGGAAACAAATTTAGTGTTATTTAAATTTTTACAAAAAATCATATACATGTGCTATTAAAAACATATAATTTTTCAATGAATTCTTCTGGGCACACTGAGACTCAGAATCACATTTCGGCTCAGCGCATGGTCATGGAATTTTCCAAAATAATTTCTAAATATAAAAATATGGAAAATATAAGTCCTAAAAGTCTCCCCATCTTAGGTATTTTTTTCCAAAAAATCTAAAAAAAGGACTACTAAAAAAATTAGGGTAATGATCATGAATCGGAGACTTTCACTCCAATGCACTCTCTTAGAGATTCCTGTGCTGCCACTGATCATGCACTAGAGGAATCAAACACCCATGAAGGATCCCCTCCTGTCGATCCTTGATCTCCCCTGGGTACTCATCCAATGTCTCGACATCATCAAGGTTCATTTATCCCCAATTAATGAAATGTGATGGGTCATATAGGTATATCCTCAGCTAAGACACATGGAAGACTTCATGTACCTGATCCAACTATGGGGATAGAGAAAAGCTGGACACCACCTCACCAACTCCATGCAGTATCAGGGAATGGTCTGATAAACCTTGAAGATAGCTTGTCGTCCCATGAAAATATTTGTATCCCATGTCGAAGAGAGACCCAAAGGAACACATGGCCTCCCTCCTCAAAATCCAATGGTGTAGGGGTATTTTATGTTATATGTAAAATCCACCAGAGAAAGGAGATCTTCCAAACTATGGACAAGACTTATCATTTAAGCCCGAAGAATGTCCTCTAGAACCTAAATGCTTCACTCATTCTGGAAGTTCATCTGGGGGTGAAACACTATGCTCAAGAAAAAATGAGTCCCAAACGTCTCCTGTAATCCCTTAAAAAACTAGGATGTGAAGTTAGGATCATGATCTTAAAATATCGTCAATGGAACTCCATGATGTCAAACTATATCCTACCTATTGAGGCATCACAAGCTCTCTTCTGAACTCTACTCCAGAATGGATAAGAAGTGGACCAACTTGTGGATTTTCTAAATGACCACCCCGATGGTATCATGCACCATGGACGTACATGGTAAACCCATAATGAAGTCAATTTTCATCGAATACCACATCAATTCTGGAACCTCAATGGGTTGAGAAAAACCAGCTAGAACCTATTGCTTAGCTGTCACATGTCAACAATTCAGTCATCGAGACACAAAATCTATATCTTCCTTCTTTATCCTTGACCACCAAAATAATGGAAGAGGTCATGGAACATCATTTACTCACTTGGATATAACGATTAAGGGAACATATGAAATTCCCTCAGAACCACCGTTCGCAACACCACTGGTATCATCATTTGTACTCTAAAAAGAGTAGAGTTCTCCCCACCATTAAAATATCAATTGGGGGAATGCCTTGTTTACATTTGAGCACATGGAAAATCATTTTCAGTAACAATATTTTGTCCCTCCCTCAATAACCACAAGAGTGGATGGGTTACAACCATTGACTAGAGATAACCTCCTCCATGTTCATCCACAAAGGATATTTGCAATGAGGTAAACTGCTCTGATTCCTTGTTCAACAATTCCAAGATGGATCTCCCACTGAGAGAATCTTACAACATGTTCCCCATCCTAGGAATATAAAAAATATCCATGTCATAGAGCTGGATGAACGTTTTTCCATCACCTATGTCTCATGATATAATCCTTATGAGGTAAGATATACTTGAGACACTTATGGTCAACGTAGATGATAAACCACTCGTCCATCAGGTAGTGTCACCACATCTTCAACGCTAACACTCTTGCTAAAAACATGAGATCATTGATCATGTAGTTCTACTCGTGTGCTTTCAACATGCATGAACCATCAACAATCACTGCTTTACTCTACATTAAGACACAACTGAGCCCAGTTTCTTGATGCATTATAGAACACTATATATTCGACACCCCCTCTGGAAACATAAATATGGTAACACTCATCAATCTCTGCCTCAACCATCACTGGGTCCATTGCAACTCCAATATCAAAGATTATGTTTACCACAAAGAAAAAAAGAAATCTCAAATCCATGACTGATAGATTAAGAGATTCCCATGAAGTCGGTGCTCTCAAAGTGTGTCTACGACCATCATCATGTGTCTTGTGTGATCTTTCTTAGATTCCGTGTATATATGTATTTCATCAAATAATAAAACATAGGGATTAATAGGGAGAAACAATGGGTCTCATTAATCCCTTCCTCTATAATTCCTCCAACTGCACCCTCGGCTCCCGAATCTTTTTGGGAGAAATATGATATACTAGTGTGGATATAATTGTTATCTCTGGATGTAGATCAACACAAAAGTATAACTCATAGAGGGGAGTTAAACATGGTATATCTTTGGGGAAGACAAAATTATATTCTTCCACCAATACAAGAAATTGAGGACTTGTAACATCCACTACACTAAGGGTCTTTCCATCCAACTAATGAGTAACAGGATGCGTCCTCCTATGAACGAGTCCATCCTGAGCTACAAGGATATCACTTTTGCTAATAAAAAAGGGAATATAGTTCAATTACTATGGACAAACCCAAACCATTTCCTATAATAGTCAATCTGATCTTATACTGTGGATACTAGTACTTATTGAGAATGACATCATTTGACCTAGATTCTATAAACCAAGAGATCCCAACCAAAATTATCACTTTTAAGAGTGAGATCACGATATTAGTACTAGTGTGTGATCATCGAGAATTATCCAATAGGTGTCTCTAAATGTAATGGTCAAGTAAATGGTTTAACTGGAATCTCTAATTACCTAAAAATGAAAGTTTCATGAAAGGAATTACTAGAAAATTTTTCTATCTACTACAACTAAAGTAGAAAGACACAAATCATAATGTGAACCATTCCTAGAGTCCTGGGGTCATAAGCCTCGACATCCTGAAACTATCTCCTACACATTCATCTAACTCCCTCCATCTGGTATGGACCATCTGGGGTGGCGATGGTAACATGTAAAAATTTTGGCCACCTCATACTAATTCCAAAAATCCTCTGACATGTCCTCTGCCAAAAAGATCTATCTTCTCCTACCATTCCCTCATTGTTGGCGGCTCATCAACATCCTCTCTGACAGTAACATTAATGGTGGTATAATCATGCACAGAATGTCCCTTCCGACAACAAGCATGGTGATGCCTCTTCCTCAAGGAACTAGAACACCCCTTAAACTTCTGAAAAGACCTCCCCTTATGTTGATTACATCGTGCAACAACTATCGGTAGGTCTTGATGACCCTTCATCCCTGGAAAGTGTTTCCACAATAGCCTATGATACATATTCTAACCTTGTGTAACATCATCTAGCACAAAAAAATCCATGAAGGACTCAGTCTAGAGATCTATATCCACTAGAACCATTAGAGGTGGTCTATGAATTGGTCAACAAGAGAATGTTCCACCTATTGACCATCCTGATGAAGCAATGCCCTATGACTAGCTCCCCTCATGGAGGTCTCATCAAAAAATCGGGTCAAAATCCTAATCCTTCTGTGAACACCTCATGGAATGGCATCATAAATACATCCTATAAGAAACAAATATGTACCATGGACAAATGAGTGTACCTGGTGAGATGATTCAAGAAGAACATGGAAAACACTACCCATTCCTATATGGTGTGTGTACCTTTATTTTTCCCTACTACCAATTTTTTCTGGTATCAAGTTGAAAAGAAGGTGTCTATAGTCTTGGTGTATGTATACATCTACCATCACACCAACTCTAGAGTCACTAACCTGAAAGCTGAACTCGAAATGGTTAACACTATTTCCCAAAACCAATATCATAGACACCCTGCCCTAAAGTAGAACTGACCCCCTCCGATACCACTCTATCACGACCCATCCCACTGGGGACCATGTTTTGACTAACCCAATCCCACCACCCATATGCCATGGGATGGTGACTAGAACTAATTCGGAATATCCCAAAAATGGGTGGCATTTTCCAAAGTACTTGGTCACACACACCCATCTCCAAGATCAAAATACTTAAATTTAAAAACAATATTTAAAAAAGAAGGCATACCACTAAGGTACCAAAAAAAGAGTACGATAGTAAGAAACTAGTAGGTAAATAGGGCCAGAATAAAATCCCACTGAAAATGGAGTATGAAAATGTGAAAGTACAAGTTCCTAAAACTCATCTGCAGAAAACCCTACCTAAAGGGTAGGTACTGGGATAGTTGTATTAAGCTGTCATAGAACACCTTGATTGTATTTCCTCTCTAATAACCACCTAGTCCTGGTCAACCTAGGACTTTATCAAATCATCGATCATCTGCACATGAAACAACATGTGTAGGAAGAGCCAGTGTAAGGGTGAGTGTGTAGGAAGAGCCAGTGTAAGGGTGAGTAAAACAATACTCAGTAGGACACCCCAAAAACAAAAAGTATAATGACATAGCGGAAACATCACTAAGAAGATATATTCAACTAAAAATTGGTATGCGTATACAACAAATATTGAAAGAACATCCAAATATACTCATAAATGATTCCAAACCTCAAAGGTCTCATCCCCATCCAGCTATATGGTCTCGCTCATAGCGTACTTAATCCTAGAGATCTAACTCCTTGATTTATCTGATTGTAAGAATGTAGAACATGTATACCTAAAGTACAGAAGAGAAAAAAAGGGATCAACATGTTACATAGATTCCATGAGACATTCTATCTCTCTATGACATGATGTTTTTATAATAAACATAGTTTTTGTAACACACAGAGTCTTGATAAAACATGGAGTCTCGATACAAAGATAGGGGGTTCACTATGCCCAAGGCTCACTAGGGGGACTCCTGGAACTTCTGGAAACACAATCCTAGATTGGGGAGAGGTTCCCATTTTAATATTGGTCACAGTATACCCAAAAACCCTATAAATAGTAACATGATGACAAGTGAGGACCACCATGCCTCTTTCTGTGATACGTTCTCCAACCCTTCGAGTCAATTGTGGAAGCTGGGTAGAAACAACACACATCTGATCACATTCCATCCTCTATGACTAGAACGAGATCCTATGTTGAACCATCATAGGAATTGAAAAGGGTAATGATCCAAAACACTATTGTTCCACCACAAAAAACCCACCAAGCTATCTCAAAAGGACTGTTTCATCGCAAAGGTCCCAATTCCACTAAAATATCATCAAACAGACACATGGTTTTAATATTATGACTATTTTTTGAAAAAAGGGACCAACCGAGGTCCGGTCTAGGGTTGATCTGAACCGTTGGACCCAACCCAGTCCTGTATGGTCTAGAATGAACCAGGCTAGCCTGTTGGGCCTCTTGGACCATGGCTCACCGGGCCACTATGACTTTTGGACTGTGGATTCCACTGGTCTGGCCCTCACTATGGGCCGGTTTGTTGTGCCCCATGGGGTCTACCCCGACCACATTCATCCAAGATTCACTTGGTGCCACCCCACATCCATGCGGTCATCCTGCTATCTTCATGACTCATATACTTTCCACTACTGTAGGATCCATGTGGGCTGCTTGCCATGTATGTGGCCTCGTCACTGCTACGTCCCTCAGTTAATGTCGCGACCGCTTATCACAACCCGTGCCGCCACCCCAGATCCAACATAACCCATGGTATGTTGCATCTTTCCAGACCACCCCTCCAGTGGCCTCTCCATCCCTACTCACCATCCTCCTAGACCAGCCTCCCTGGACCCACATAGCCACTGCTTGGACCGGTCGAAGCTACCACCATGGGCCACCGCGCTGCACCATTACCTTTCACCATTGTGTGCTTATATCCCATCCAAATTGTGTTGTTCCTTCACCGTCATACATCCTCTATCCCTTTACATGGTCAGATATTTGATCTCAGATCGTTGTACCATGAATTGAGGGCACAATGATTGATTATTCACATAGGTGTTTTAAATCGCGGGGAGGAGATGAACAATGCATGAAAAAAGTGAGATTGAGGGGAGCGAAAAAGAGAATGAAAAAACCCATGGACTAAACATTGTTTTTTTTATTCTGGCCCCAGTTGATTTCATAAGAATGATCATGAAATCATATCAAATACTTAATCAAAAAAACCCCTAGAATAAAACCTCGCAATTAATCCCATCCGTCAGGAACGAGTTATTCACATGTCAAACTTTTCATTGGTTCATCCATGTTCATCATTGATTTTTAGGAATGGGGAAAAGAATAATCAAAACAAAAACACCCTGCCTTTATTTGGTTCAATCGCTAATGAAGAACAGTCACCATGTCATTATCTTGGGAACGGTCTTTCGAGTTTGAGTTTCTTCATTCTTGATTCTCTAATCTATCAGTGTTTGTTAGAGAGAGCTTTATCTCCTTAGCTCAGAGGTTTTCCAGGGTTATGTCATAACCATGGATTCCTGAAAATATAAAATATTTGAAGAAAAAGAATTCTGAATTAAAATTAGTTTTTATTAAATTATTTTAATGATTTTTACAGAAAAAAACAATCTTTCATAGCCAACCTATGCCAAATGATGTTATGCCTCACCTAAGGATAACACACCCTTGCAAACTCAAAAGTGGTCTCAAATTTCAAATCTGAGTTGCTATTTATGATTTATTATGACTTTAAAAGAAAAATAATTTTATTTAATTATTTTAGTTAGGGTTACACCTTTGTAGTCTTTTTCTATAGATGACTCGCACTGACCAATGATTGGTCACCCGTACAATGAAGCCACTTTTCTAACCTCAATAGTGCCCTCATATTTATTATCCATGCAACCGTATAAAAGTTATTTAAATTTTTAAGAAAATTCATGAGTACACGATTTAAAACAAATAACATTATAAATAAAATTGTTTCAGGGACACAGTGCCTCGGAATCGCACGACGACTAGGCAGCTGGTCTCAGAAGTTTCCCAAATATTTTATAAAAATAAAAATTGAGGAAATCAGAGTCATTACAGAAACACACCCAAGGGTCATATTAGGGAAATACCACACCCCATTGAGTGTATTGGTGATCCCAAATTTGAGACATATATTTACACCAAACGCATTTTAATAACCTATAACAAATACAAAGATAGCTCTTCATCCTGGGGAAATTATATTCTTTTTCATTCTAGGCCCAATAGACTAATTTTTTTTATCCACTACTGCATGAAATTATTTATCCATAAGTATACCAACTCGTTTTTTTGATTGAAACTATAAAAATATAACCTTCAATGTCAATTTATATAGATATATAAACAATTGATATAGAACAAATGTAGGAATGGAAATGTACTGTACAATGTTATTCAAACATAAGCTCCAGAATTGCTTATGATGAAACCCATCTTGTATAAACTACATCATATAATCTCTTATGATACATCACATCCATGAACCTCATTAAATAATAATTACACCTCATATTTATAATTATTATGGTGTTAATTTATTTTCATAAATTTTAATATTGACCTCTTATATACCAACACCCATCCAAAACCACTATATTATTGTTTAAAAACATACAAAAAAATACACAACCTATAAAAGAATATTATACTATGAAAATAAATTTTACTAACTGATGACTGAAATCTAGTTTGAAATTTTTATTATAGATTCTCCAAATTGACAATTGGATTATAAATAAACCTATTTTCATTTTGTTTAACACATACAAGATTCCTAGGTTGTGTATGACATGCTTTCACTTTTTTATTGAATTTTCTCATCATCCAAATTTAATGGACACCACCACATGAATAAAATATCTTAAATTCCACGTATTTCAACCCCAACCACATGATTCAATAAAATTGATAAAATCATATACATACTGGGAGGTACATAGTTGATGTCTACCCCTTGAATGAGTATTGTTTCATAATATCATATAATGAATTATTAAAATAATATAAAAAATACATTGAAATGAACAGTTTAAATACCATGTACATAATAATAATTTTATATATATAAAAATTTCAATGATCAAATTATAGGATTTTTAATTAAATAAAAAAATTCCACATCTTACCAAAACATAAAGTATCATTGATGGTTCTTGTAAGGACAGAATCAAGTACACTGAATTTCATTTTTCAAGATAAAATATATAATTAGAAATTTAAAATTCAAAATAAAATATTAAGAACAAAATGTACATTGATATTTTATAATAATTAAAAAGAAGGTTAAAAACAAAATCAATATGGACTATTTAGGGAAAAAATAATCAAAAATTTATAGCGAGGAAGGAGAGAAATGAAAGACATTTGAACTTCCTTTCATAGCCTCCAAACCAATCATAAAATCTATTTAAAATTAATTTAATTGGGGGTAAAATATATAAAACACATATTTTTAGACATATTATTACATGAAATTAAGAATATTTACCCATAAAATACAAACCAAGGATTTAAATGACCATTATCTTTCAAAGATTAGGTAAATAATTAACAAATATGAAACTAAAATACAACATATTTTTTTTAATCTAGATAATGAGATCCTAAATACCTTTTAGTTATTATGAATAAAGAGGATTACTTGGGTATTACATATAAAATGGTACATATAAAATTCCCAGTAAGGGAATCAACATCGAAATGAAGTATAAAGCATGAGTTAGAAAGAATAACATGATAACATAAAATGTGTTTGTCAGGAATAAACATTTGGAGATATAAAATATAAAATCTGGAATCATATTATCAAAGAAATACAGGAATGTGGAAACAATACATAACATGACATAAAAATATGTCATGGATCCATGGAAATATCACATAGCAAATAAAGTTACAAATTGGATTAATTTTACTCCCTAATCCCATACATAATGTCTCATGAGACAAAACACTACCCACAACATTAGAGCGATATCAGGGTACACCCATCACAATAAGAACATGAATATGTGTGCCACATAATGTAATCTAACTTAAGGAATAAACATAAGGGTTACCCATTGAAATAAATGGGTTTCATAATCATGTCATAAGGCATAACCAAAGGGTGTATCATAACGGTGTCAATAAAAGAACGGAATAAATCATTATTGGAGAATTAAAAAGAAAAAAATAATATAACATGAATAATTATGTCCAATTTAAGTGAAAAAATGGAATCAAGTATTTTTGTAACTGTAGAAATATACAACATTAGTGTTTTCGTAGGGAAAACAATACGAATTCTTTAAATAGGGAAAATGCATAATTATTTTAAAAAACCAAAAATTATCTAAAACATATTTTTATGATAAAATGTGTGTTTTTTTAAAATAGATGAATTAAAATATTTTATGGAGTGTACTTCAAAATTTTAAAGAGACTAAGAATTTCCCTTTAACCGGGTTTCTTTATTGAGAAGAATTGAGAAGAGAATATTTTATAAAATGTATTTATCCATCATATAAAGATGAATTGATCTAGATATAAATGTTTTGAATATTTATACAGAATATAAGGATATTTTATGAAATGGATAAATAGTTAAATTCAATCTAAAAGAGAGAAAACATAACCAATTGGAAATACGGAGGTTTGGAGAGAACCCATACCATATGTCCACATGCGTTCTTCACTTTCACTTAATTAAATAGATAATAACATTACATTAATTAATTAATTAAATCAAAACTTCTTCCATTTTTTTTATAAATCCATTAAGTTAATTTATGTCCATTATTATGATTTATAATGTTTGAATTCATCTTTGTGGGAGAAATCATTTCCTAGATACATGATCCATTGATTTTTATATAATTATGAATTTTCCTTGAAAATGAAAATAAAACATCAAAAGTGAAATGAAATGTTATTAATGCAATTATAGAATTTTAAATGGTAAAATATATCATTTTCCTTTTTCCACATGAGAATAATTTAGTTGATAAAATGTTAATGATGAATGTCTAGTTTATTTTTGTGGGTTCTCCAACCATCCAAAACTAGTTGAAATTTATTTAACTTCGTGGACATATACACTTTAGAGAATATAAAACCATATATAATATGCATAATTAGTTTATTTTTGAAAAATATATGGTAATTTAAATGATCCATGAATTAATTAGTGTAAAAAGAAAACTCATCATTCATGACAGTGGTTAACTGACATAATATGGACAATGGTTCTGTTTTTCATTGAGTAAGAGTATATGTGAGAAGGGGTGGATAAAGGATATTCCATTATAAAGATAAAATTCTAGTATATAAAGGATATTGGTGTTATTATTCTTTTATGTATAAAGGATGAAAAGAGATGTTAGAAGAATAAATGAAATTAAGGGTGGTAGTTTTAGAATGTCACCTCTTGAAAATCACCAACTTAAAGGACCCTTATAGGATGTTGGAATTGGTCTTTTGGTCTAATATGTAGCACTTGGAAGTGGGGAGAGTGGAGAGGAGAGGGTTTATAAGATATTTTGAATGATTCAATGATTATATAGTATGAGGATAAGTGTAACACCTCGAACCCTCTCTTTCAGATTCTATATATAGAAATGTTGTGTATATTTTTGTTTATAAAAGACATCTGAATAATACAATCAATATTTTAAATTTTCAGAACTTTTATGGTCTAGGTTTTTTGCGAATTAGACAAAACTATATAGTTTTATTAGAGTTGTAATAAAATAAAATAAAATAAAACAACTATCTATCATCATGCGTGCTAACTCCAAAATATAATATATTCACGCTAGAACTTCTATGATATTTGTGGGAATATTTTAAGAACATGAGATGAGAATAAAAGAGACTAATAATGGGTTTTAAAACTAGTGAATAATTTATTTATTAAAATTATTTTAAACATTATTTTAATATACTTTATAGAAAATATAATTATATGATATATATATATATATGACCATTCAAAAATATTTTTTATTTTTTTTTAAAAAAATTAATCTTTGAAAACACATGGATTTTTGTTTTGAAATAATCATTAAAATAACACTTTATTTATGGATTATTTTAGTAAATGGAAGATCATATGAAAAAAATATTTCCACATGAACTATCACAAGTAGGACAATGTCCTATGAGTTTATGGGTTAACTCCCCATTCCTAAATCTCCTGCATAAAAACCACATGCCAAATATAATTTTTAAGAAAAAATTTTAGGATCCTATTGTCTCAATCTCAATCCCTTAAATAATGTTATAACATACATAAATTATTTTCATAAAAGAAAATAATTTTATATATCCTTGATTTTATAAATGACTTTTTCTGTAATTGTTTAAGGAGAAATACATATTTTTAAAAATAAATAGCATGAATATATAATTTGAAAATTACTCATGATAAACTATTAAATTCATTAAATATTCAAATTTTCATGTAAATACATAGTTATATAATCATTTCTGTTATATACATACATCAAAATCATATAATAATAAATAAAAGACACATTAAAATTAAACTGGTGCATGTAAAAAAAAATGCACGACATGTCATATGTTATAGATGATGGAAATATCTTATATTTATAAATGACAATCATGATTGTAAATGTACTTTTTAAACATAAAATAACAATTTTTATTATTATTTATATATTACTGTAAATAATAATCGTAAAATGATTTCATAATGTAATATTATAATTGTATCCACATGAGACTCAGCCCAACTGGCGAGGACTCAGCAAGTGCATCCAAGAGGCCTGAGATCAAATATGGGAGGTGACATATTTCTGGGTTACTATTGTAGGTACTGTAGAAGGTTATGTAGAAGACATTACATTAGATGATACTATTCATCTATTCAGGCCTTCGAACCCCCAGTCCTTCAATGCCTTCGGGCCACTGAAGGCCTATGGGCCAGTCAGGCTTTCAGGCCACCACACGGCCTTAAAGATACCTCAAGGACTTTGGGCCACCCGAAAATATAGATGTAGAAGAATGATTACAAGGAACAAGGCTCCAGATGAGGATTTAGAGTAGTCTAATTCACTAGAGGATATATAACTGGACATGGAAGATTGAAAGGGAATGTCATTACCATCAGTACCAGGCATATGCATCTATGCACAAGATTGCTAGCAGAGCAGCCATGTGAAGGTGGAGAGCTGACATCACGACATTTTATGGGGAGGTGAAGTTTGAAGTTGTATTGTTTGGGTTAATTTCCTACGACCTATGTGTCCTCTAATGTCACTTAAGCCTTCAGGCCTTATAAAGGTTCCCCATAATCCCTTGAAAGGGTGATTATAAAATATATATATAAAAATTTTAAGGCCTTAGGTCTATTTAGGTTGGGTAATGTTATAATTGTATAATCCATTGTTCATAAAATATGTCATATTTTAAAATAAATAATTACTTGTGATATAATTTGATGGAATAATTGGAAAAATATTATCTATTTCAATATAATCAAAATTAAATAAATAATTTGAAACAATAATTATTTTGTTTTTTGTGATAAAAATGTAATGAAAATAATATTTTAAATAATATTATTTTCACTTATAAAATAAAATATCATTAATAAATTATAAAATGTAATACAAAAATTTTAAAACATAAAACATGTATGATTTTTAAAATTAAACCTTTACAATCAATTTTATAAACTAAAAACTTTATAATTTGTTACATAATTTAATTTTAGTATAATAAAAAAATGGAAATAAATAATTTAAAACAAAATAATTATGTTCCCTTAACAAATTGATCATAAAATTTAATTAAATAAATAATTAATCCCATATTTATTTTAAAAATAAAACATTTTAAATTTTATGAACAAAATATGAAACAATCAAAAAAACATTTAAAAACATTGAAATATAATTCTCCATACAATTTTTTAAAAATTAATATAGAACATATTTAAAATAAATAATAGCTGAAAATCCTTAAAATAGAATTATTCTAAAACAATATAGTCACTTACCATATAAACTCATGATAACTCACTACTAACTTTCCTCGTAGAAGAATCAAAGGCTGGGGAAAAATTCATTTTAGAGACTAATTAATTGATATCCCTTTTCTCAAAGGTAGTTCCCTCTTTTATACCCAAAGGATTACATGAAAATATTAACATTATATTTATTATGAAAATTCCATTAGGCAATGTAATGAGTCTTCTTTATAGGGACCTCCTTTAATCATAAAAAGATTGTCGAATTATAAACAGACGTGTAATCCAAAATCCATATTTTCCTATAGATTTCACTAAAGACATAACATGAAAGAATAATATAGAGAAATCAAATGAAATCATTCAGATTTCATGCTTCTCAAAAAATAGTAATAGATAATATATATATTATAGCCTATAATCAATTCAACAATTAAAATGAAGAGAAATTTAAGTGATTGATTCATTTTTATTATCCTAATAAATGAAATATGTAGAGATTACTCATGAAGCTTTGTTGAAAGAAGACAAAATATACTAAAAATAATGAAACATTGGTTAAATTAATTGAACGATCCACATAAAATATATAAAAATTACTATAGAGGAAAACTGATAATGATAGGAAGAAGAAATTGAATAAAAAATGAACACCCCACTAAGTTGATAATAATCGAAGAGGAAAAATACAAATATTTTAAAAAAAGTATTTAATATGATAGATTCAAATACCTAATAAGAAATCAAACACAACTACTTCACATTTCTACAAATTGAAGAATAAGCAGAGGGTGATTATATCTCCATATGTGGTTAGTATCAATCATCTAAGATCATAACCTCTTTAGTGTTCAACTCTTCTGAAATTGAACGTCATTCTACTTCAAATTGATCCACATCTCACGATTGAACATCAGAGACTTCACTCGCCCTATTCACTCTACTGTGATCAAATCCTCCAGAAGAAGAACCCACACTCAGCTTGGTTCTTCTTTCTACACCACTTGAAACCTAGTTTTGATTTCCCCCAAAACCAGTTTCATGGTTTTATTTCATTATTTTATTTCCTTATTTCAAAAGATGATTTTATTTCTATTTTTTAATATAATTTCTTTAATTTTCATATTTCAATTGAACTATAATTATGTTTTATAATAATTCTCATTATTATATTTCATATTTTATAAAAATATTCTAATAATATTTATAGTTTAAATATAAGTATAATATTCTTATAATTATAATTTCATATATATTTATATATTTATATTTTATATTTCATTATTATTCATTTTTTATATTTAATAATTTTTTTTTCATAATCTGTATGTTCATATAATTTTACATTAAGAATTTTAATAGAATATATTTCTTCTTATTACATTATTATAAAATTATAATTTGATAATATATTTAAATATATAAGAAAATTCATAATTTCATTTAGTTATATTTTCATAATTTTATAATTTCATATATTTAAATTATATTTATTATCTAAAATTTTAAATTTAATATATACATTTATTATATAAAATAATTTCTAAATAAATATTTTACTTTTCAAGAACCCCATTTGATAGAAATTTCTTTAAATTTTGTTATTCAAAAAATAATAAATTATATTTATATTAAAATATTCTATAAAATAATTCTATATTTAGAAAATATTATATTTTTTCATAACATTTAATATTAATATTAATTTATATCTTAATCCTTAAAAATATTTTAACATAAGAGTTTGGAAATGATAAAGTTTTCATCTATTTACATTCTTATTGAATTACAAATTCATTTTTTTAAAATTTTATTGGTAATATGGATTCAAATGCTAATAAAATAAATACTTCTTATGGAAAACTCATGTTGTTACATTCTCCCCATTAAAATATTTTCCCCCTTCTAATTAGTTCATCCAACTTTAAAATAAAATTATGAATTTCCATCTTTAAAATTAAGAAAAACATAAAATGTGGAACTTATATACTCTACCGCTTATATTTTTCCCCAATGATAGAATCTGATCTCCAATTTTGTCAACACCCTTGCTTTGATACTATATATAACACCCCAAACCCACAATTTCAAATTTGGTACATAAAAATGTTTCATGTGTATATATATATATATATATAAAAGACATCTGAAAAATACAAAGAACATTTTACAATCTAGGGACATATCTATTCTATATTCTATAGAATTAAAAAACACCATATAATTTTATTAGAGTTGTATAAAAAAATAATATAAAATAATTATATCTCTTCACATGTACTAAATCCTAAAGAAAACACCTTCATGTTAGAATTTCTAAGATAATTTTAGATGTTTTTTGAAAACATGGAATGTGTAATAAACAACAAGGTAAGGGGTCTTACAACAAATTATTTTTTTTATAAAAACTATTAAAAATTATTTTAAAATAATTTATATCAAATATAATTATTTGATATATATATATAACTATTCAAAAATACCCTTTTTAAAAATTCGTTTCAAAAATAAAACATTGAAAATACATGGATATCTCATTTTAAATATTCTTTAAATTAATATTTTATTTATGGATTATTATGATAATCATAAAATCCTTTGAAAAATGTTTATCCACAAGGAATATTTTTGGTATGACCAAATCTTGTTAGGCCCTAGGTTAACTCTCCTTTCCTCATTCTCCCGCCGGATACCCAAGTTCAAGATTTAATTTTTAAGAAACCATTTAATGTTCAAATTTTTACTATTTTATTACATTAAATCATTTGAAAACATTAATAAATTATTTTCAAAAAAAATAATTTTATATCTTCTAGGATTGATAAATCACATTTTAATTTTTTTTTTTGAGAAATCCATATTTTAGAAAAAAAATAACATGGATAAATATATTGAAAATTACTCACAAAAAATCTTAAATATATTCAAAGTTTCAAAATTTATTTTAAATATGTTTATATATAATCATTTTCTTTAAATAGTTACATACAAAGAATATAAACATGAAGAAAAGTCTAATGAAAATTAATCAAGATCATGTAATATAAATTCATGATCTATCATCAGTTATTGGTGATGGCCATATATTATATTTATGAATGACATTCAAGATTGTACGTCTACTTTTCACACTTAATATGATAGTTTTTTTATTATTTTAAAAATAATTTAAATAATAATCGAGAAATGATATCATAAAAAATATTATAATTGTGTAAAACATTGATCAAAACATCAATCATATTTTAAAATAAATAAATAATTTTTATATATTTTGAATTAATAATTGACATATAATTATTTATTTCACTATAATCAAAAGTAAATAAAACTATTAAAATAATAATAATTTTCTATTTCGATAATAATAATTAAAAGAAATAAATATTTAAAAATATTATTTCTTCCCTAAAAAAATAAAATATCTTTAATTAATTATAAACTAGAATACATAAATTTAAAAACATAAAATATGTAAGATTTTGAAAATAAAAACCTTTAAAATAAATATTATAGACTAATAAAAATATTTTTTTTGTAGTATAATTCTTAAAACATAAAATAATATAAATAAAAAATAAAAAATAAAAAATTTATATTCCATTTCAAATTAGTCGAACATAATATTATACTAAAAAAGTTTATAATTTTATACTAAATTTGGAAATAAAACATTTTAAATGGGATTGACATAATTTGAGGTACTTTTTTTAAAAACTTTGAAAAATAATTTCCCGTAAAAGATTTTTAAAATTTCATATAGAACATATGTAAAATACACCTTATTTTAAAATCAGTAAAATAGATATTTTCAAAACCAATATAGTCCCTTACCTAATAAACTCTAAAGAACTCACTCACATCTTTCCACATAGATGAATCAATGGAAGGAAACATATATAATTCCCATATTTCTTAATGAATCTCCCTCTGCCAAATGGATTCCCCTCTTTTATAACCAAAATATCACACAATAATGTAAATATTAATTTTTTTTCATAATTCTACAAGGAAATGAAACGAATCTTCATATAGTTGTTTAATTTACATTCCAACCAACCATCAAATTATAAACAACCTTGTAATCCAAACTCCATATTTTCCAATTGATATCACCCAAGACATAACACAACAGAAGAATCCATAGAAATAAAAATATGTGGTTCATATTTCATTATTCTCCAAAAGTAAAAATAGTTAATATATATCTTGTAGTCACTGATCACTTTGAGAAACAAGGTGATGAGAAATTTAATTGGATGATTCATTTTTATTATCAAATTAGATGAAATCTATGGAGCTTCTACGAGAATATTTTTTGAAATACGAAAGAACTGGTTGAAAACAATGACAGATTAGATAAATTAATTGAAATATCCACAGAAAAATATGAAAATGACTAAAGATGATAGCCAATGATGATTTGAAGAAGAAATTGAAGAATAAATGAACACATCATAGGGTTAAAAACAATCAAAGAGGAAAAATCATAAAATTTGATAAACATTTATTTCATATGATAGATTTAGACACCTAACAATAAATCAAACTCATGAACCTTAGAGATCTACAAATTGATGAACAAGAGGACGAAGATAGGATCTCTATCCATGGTCGGCCTCTCTCATCCATGATTAGAACCACTTTAGCACCCGAATCATCCAAAATTGATTCTACTTTGGCTTCAAAATGATACAAAACTATTTCTCAATTATATGATACATCACTCACCCTATTCCCTCTACTAATATTAGATCCTCCTAAATAAGAACCCATATTCAACATGATTTATTTTTATGTGCCTCTCGAGACCCGGTTTGGATTTCCCCCAAAACCAGTTTCATGGTTTCATTTCATTGTTATCATTTTTAATTATTTTGAAACCTGATGTTTTTTATTGACTCATTTCTTTTCTTTTCTTTTTCTCAATTATATTTAATTAGAATTATGTTTTACAAAAATATTCATTATTGTAATTCAGATTTTATAAAAATGAAATAATAATTTTCATAAGGAAATATATTTAATAATAATCTTATAATTATAATTTCATATATATATATATCATAAATTACATTCCTTTAATATTTATATTATCTGATTTTAAATTTTTTTATCAAAATTCAAATATTTAAATAATTTTAATTTAAAATTTTTCATAAAATATATTACTTCTTTTTACATAATTCCAAATTTAAAATTATATATTATATTTATATACATATGTATATTCATAATTATATTTTTTTATATTTTCATACATTCATTTTTTTCATATATTTAAATTTTATTTATTATCATCAATGAGAATATATATATATATATATACATTTTATCTAATATAATTCCTAAAAAATTATTTTTAATTTCAGGTAACCCATTGATTTTTTTTATAAATTTAGTCATTCAAAAAAATCAAATTAAATTTATATGAAAATATTTAATAAAATAATAATATATTTATACAATATTTTATTTGTTCAAAACATTGAATATTAATTTAAATTCAAAAATTATTCTTTAAAAATATTTAACGTGAGATTTTGAAAATTATATATTTTTCATATAATAAATTTCTTAAAAAACTATATTATCATTTTATAAAAATTATTATTACTAATATGGATTCAAATGCAAATAAAATAATGAGTTCTTTTTTAAAATTTGGGATTTTAAAAGAATGAGTGGTTAGTGTTGTATTTATAATGGGAGAAGAATGGTGGTTTTCATTATTGTACTCGCTTTTTTATTATTTTGGATCAATAGTTTCCATAGAATTAATTATTGTGACTATATATAGTGAATGATGCGTGTGAGTTCAAATTAATGGGTGAATATATCATTCCTGACTGAAAATTTATTTTATTTGGATTAAAATGTCAAATTCTATAAATTATCATATTTCACTATTCACAAAAATTCAACTAATTTATAAAAAACCCAAAAATTCATGATAACATTTTTTTAATATTTAGATACAAGAAAAGAAGTGTAATCTATAAAAATAATTTTATTTATATGAGAAATTTAATTTTTAAATAAAATCAACATTTATAAAAAATAGGAAGGTTAATATTATTTTCGATTTTAGGGACCATTGAAAAATTACTTATGGTATCATAAAATTATCTTATAATTATAATAAAACATAATATTAATTTATGAATTTATTTTATGAAAATAATTTTTCTTTTAAATATTTTTATTCCTTATAACGTTACAAATAAAATATTACATTTTACAAAATTGGAAACATTTAATTTATCATTTTTAGGACATCTATTTACTTTAACTTGATATAAATATATCATTTTTTCATTTTATAAGATATGTAAATATTATTTTACATTTTTTGTGAGGTTACTATTCTAACAGTCATATTACTATTCATAACAGTTCGATGACTATTCCAACAATCAGATTTATACTAGTCATATGGGCTCACTACATCATATAAATACCTCTTATTCAATTCATTATTAATCCACTTCTACTTTGTCTCATATATATATATATATATATTCATTCACCTTCATAATGAATATTGTATTACTAACATTATGTTTTATATCTATAGCTTTGTTCATGAGTGAGGACATTTTTCTAGATTAAGGAGATCCAAATTATCCTATTCTTATTCTATTATTTTATATTTATTATCCCACTATGATATATTTTATTCTTATTAGGTTATATTATGACTAATGTGTCAATATTAATTTAGTAGAATAATGTTTTGTTTGTTTCTATACATGATTTATGAGCTTTATAGTATAAGAAATAATTTTAATAAGGGAAATTGAAATGATTAAATTTTCTGTCATTACAATATTCCCCCAATATGAATTTTTTCCCTCAAAATTTCATTTTAGATTGTAATTTTAAAGCAAGTGAGGGTAATTCTCTATTATCACCTCATCCGGTTCCCATGTTTCCTCTTCATATTTATGGTATTTCTATATTTATTTCAATAGAGGAGTAGTTTTGTTTCATATAAGTTTTTCTCTATAGACTATGATAAAAAATGAATGCTCCTAATAAGAGAGATCATTTTTTTACCACCACTTAAACAATTACCTATGAGGGATCTGATATGTATATCCAATAAAGGGACATGTGGAATACATAATGTACATTAGACATGGTTGGTGGAGGTTTTAGTTGATTTTCCAAACCTCGAATGTGATGAAGAATATCAAAGGGTCTATATAAATGGGACATAGATTTCCCTTATTCAAAAACCTCTATAATATTTTCCATTGTGATATATAGAGGAATAAATTACTTCTAACTTCACACACCAAGTCTCATCGAGGATTGTCTGCAGAGATCTTCTATAGATTTTGGCTTTGGTGATGTGTTTCTGAATTCAAATCAGCTTTTCTACCATTTGGAAATCCATTTAATTTCCATGAAGCTTATGTTCTTGAATTTTATACCAGCATGCACGTGTAACACATTTATTGTTGTAAAGGGATTCATATGGACCCTTTTGGATGCTTGAATATAACCTATTTTTGTAAGAAAACTTGACCAGTGGAGGATGCTGATACCTTCCTCTGAATTTTGTTGATCATAATCTCAACTTATATTCTAATTCTTGAATCTACTGATCAAATTGGTCATTATTTTGGGGGTGATAATCCATATGGACGATTAGCTCAGTTTTAGATCTTTTTGGATATTTCTCAAGTGCTTGAAGGAAAATATCAGATCTCAATTAGATTAATTTGATACTATAACACCATAAGTTATCACCACTTATTTGATTTATATCTATGTATTTTTATCGAGTGATAAGTTTAGTCAAATAGAAATAATGTAATAAGTCTTTATAAGACGATCCACAACAACCCATATAGAATTATTTCTTATATATGTCTTCAAAATTATAATGAATATATCCATGGTAATTTTTTCCCATTTTAACATAGGTATGGATAAAGGTAGCATCATACCCTTATAATTTTTTCCTTTCAACTTTCACTTTCTAACATACCAAGCACTTTGATCTAAATTCAACGATCTCATTCTTTGTAGTATCCCTCCAATAGTGTTCTACACTATCTTAATACATATTTGTGCTCCCTAGGTGGGTGGAGACAGTCGAGATATGTGCATCATTTAAAATATACCTCTTTATCCTAGGAATTTATAGAACACATATTCATGAAGCAAATCTTACAACTCATTGAAATTCAACTTTTCACTCTGATGATTTCCAATTTTTGATAACGTCTACCATCATTGGAATTTTTACATCATCTCCTTAAGTATCCTTTATTTTTGTTAATAGGGATTTTTGAGAAATCAATTTTAAAAGTAATGATGAGGTTATTTCTATCGTGATTCCCATATACATCATTTTCAAGTCTAATAATATTGTATCCTTCTAAATTTTATTTATTGATAATGTTGGAGGATCCTTTTTACTAAGAGAATTAGCCACATTATTTTCCTTACTAAAAGATAGTGGATTGAGAAGTTATAATACTTAAAGATAACTAAATATCTTTACTATCTCATATTAAGATCATTATTTGTGAATATATATTTTTGTGGACCTTGTAATAAGTATATATCTCACATTTATCCCTAGAGAGATAATCCTTCTATATTTTCAATATGAAGATCTCAACTACAAACTGTAGATCATGGGTTGGAGATTTTTTCTCATGAAAATTAAACTTCATTGAGTCATAGGCTGTCACTTTATCATTTTTCATCAGTAAAAAACCCAATTATATATTTGATACATCACTGTATACCAAATATAGTTCCCCTCTTGTGGGTAGATTTTGTACTGGTGAACTGATAAGACGTTTCATCAATTTTTTAAAGTAGTATTCACATTCACTACTATAGACAAAATTTAATCCCTTTTGATTTATCTTGTTTAGTGTCTTTTAAAATCAATATTACTGCCTCAAAAAATTTAAATAATACCTATAATGAAAATAAAACTAGATATATCCATTACAGATGTTTGAATGTGCCACTTCTCAACTGGATTTGTCATGTCATGTTCCACAGATATCAGTTTTATGGTGATAACATGCCCCATGAAAGTTAATTACACCATTAATAACTCAAATTTACTATAATTATCATATATTTCTCCCCTGATACAATATTCAAATGCTTATCATGCTCATCATTTCTCTTTGAGTATATCATAATATCTTCTATAAAGACAACCAAAAAATTGGTGAGGTAATCTCTAAAAAATCTATCAATTTTCTCCCTAAAGAAATCTATTGCATTAGTGAGTCCAATATGAATCACCATAAACTCATATTTTCCAAACCTTGACCGATAAATAGTTTTGGGAATTTCTTCCTTCTTCATCATTAATCAGTTATATTCCGACTGAAGACCCACAATAGATTAATAATTATCCCCATATAGTTGATTGAATAATTCATCAATATGTTGTAGGAGATAATTTTCTATATATCAGGATTTTTGTTGAGATGATGATAATCAATTCATAGGTTCATTGACTCATCCTTCTTCTTGATGAAGATGACTATTTCACCCCTAGTAAAGCACTCTGGCACATAAACCCATTGTATAGATTCTCTTGTATGTATATATTTAGTTCTTACAACTCAATTGTAGAAATCATGTAAGGAGTCTTTGATATGGACATATATCTAGTTATAATTTCAATTGAGAACTCAAAAACGTAGTTAAGTGGTAGACTTAGAAATTATTTAGGGAACACATCAGTATAGTCCCTCACAATGGGAATTTATTCAAGCATGATCCTCTCTATTATCAAAATCATTTGGGCTATATATTCTTGATCATATATAAATATAATCCATTATTGAGATGGATATTCCAAAGGATATTCTTCCACCTCCATACATTTTTATATAATTGAATGATACCTTAGGATATGAAGAGTGACATCCCTTTCCCAAAATTTGATGTTGGATTTATATAAATATATCCATTCCATAACTAATACAGAATCAAAATCCACAAAAGGAAGTAAGATGTGATTTACATGGAGGTTAAATTCACAAACATTGACCAAGAAGGATTTATGAACATTAGATGAAATAATGTCTCCATTCTATATTCTCAAAGATAACTCAACCTATAAATTTTGTGGCGGTGTTTGAATAGTTTCACTTAACATTCAAGATATGATATAATGTGTATAACCCATATAAAAAAATTAAATTTTCTATTCTTTAATGAATAGATAACGTACCATTCACCACATCCTATTCAGGATCCACCTCATCTGTAGTGATAAAATATACCCTTCTTTACTACCTTATAGATTTCTTTCATTGATTGTCTGAAAAAATCCTTATCTTAGTGCTTTATATCGAATAATTCATGTGTTCCTTATATTTGAAACATTGTATTGAGGACTAAATGTTAATATAAACAATCTTTTATTCCTAATATTTTTTTGGTTTCATTAAATTAATTTGGAATTGATTATCTTTATTCCCCTCTTTTCAACATTTTAAGAATTTATTGGTTATGTTTTGAATGTTTCAAGAATTCTTCCTCCCATAGGTTTGATATTGGGGATGGTGGGTTTTCTATCCTCAAATGGATTTCTCTATTTATCCTTACATATTAATCACAACTTTATTATTTTTATATTTTAGGCCATAGAACCATTGTGAGTCTTTAATCTCTACCTCAACCTTAAGGGAACAATAGATAATCTCCTCTTAGATATCAAAATCTTGAATCACCAATGTTTTTTATATACCCAGTATTAAACAACTAAAGAATCAAACAAAATTGAATTCAGTGTTCATGAATAATAAATAGATATATCTTTTAATCCTTGTGATACTTTCCTCATATTCATGGATAGACTCATCTTCCCTTTGATTCAGTCCAGAAAATCCCTCCCTATCATAAGACAATGTATTGATGAAAATATTTTTTGAAAAATATTTTAATGATTCATTCCCATTCTATGGAATCAATTACCTCTTTATACATTGAATTATTTATCAATTTCTTCTACTGACCAACATCCCCATCAAAATGGTAGACCAACTTTATGACATTATCCTCTTCTAAACACTAGAGGACATATAATATCTTCTCAGTTGAGTTAATCCATTGTTCCATGATGAGGGGATCATTAGATCTACAAAATATTGGAGGAATATTTACTATAAAGTATTCAACCTCAACATTATCTTTCAAGGAGTAAGAGGGATTTCCACACAATTCAAGCTGTTATACATAATTTTGGCAAATTTATCTATAACTATCATGATGTTCTAAGATCTTGCTCCCATTAGGATTTTCATCTCCATTGGGAAATCAACACATTCCCTATAAAATTATATGTTGGAATTAGTTCTCTTATTTCATACCATTAACTAAATAACAAAAATAAAATTTGGGGTCCTTGAATACTTTTTTAATGATTACATATAATGGGAACTATGAACATATAAGAATAAACTTATAAACGAATATTATATACTTACATTTAATTTCCTATGTCCCAATATTGGTTTTTCATGGTGATAGTGTAATAACTAGGGTTCATACTACTTTTTTTAGTCCTAATCCCCAAAAATAACTAAACCATGATCTAATAGTAACTATTCTGGCCATAGATGTTTACATATACTATTACATGATTTTAAGAGTAATTATATATCAAATAAAAGTAAAGGAATGGAAGGCATAGTGTTTCTAGAAGATTAGTTACAAAAATAAAAACATGAAAATAGATTAAGAAATATTTTATTAATATGTATTATGAGCTCCTAACTCCATTTGAGCTCCTATAATGACATGTATAACCTCAGAAATATATAGACAAAAGTTGTGAGATAAAAACTCTAGTAAGTTAATAAACATGAAAACGAATTATAAATCACGAGTCATAATGAATAACATGATAATATAGTAGTCATGGATCAATAATAAACATTTGGATACATAATATATAAAACATGGAATCATATGACCAAGTAAATATAGGAATGTGGTAGCAACACATAACATGGAGAAAACATGAGTCTAGGTTAACTATCAAGATGATATCACACAGTATACTGAGTCCCATAATGTATTACGTTTACTCCCTAATCCAATACATAACATCTCATTATATGTAACATTAATGAATTCATTGGATAACTATCTGGGTGAACCCATCATAACATGTACATGCATATGTGTTCCAAATAATGGAATCAAACATACAGAATAAACATAAGGGTTACCCATAGAAAGAAATGGGTTTCATAATCATGCCATAAGGCCTAACAAAAAGGTGTATCATAATGATATCCATGAGGGAATGGATTTAATAATGTATCCAAAATAATAATGTAAAAATATAAATATACCATAAATAATTATTTCAAATTAAGTGAAAACATGAAAAATAGTGATTATGTGACACTATAATGTACCACATTAGTTCGGTTTTAGGGAAAAGATTAAAGATTCCATAAATAGGATAAAGCAATAATTATTTACATAAAATGAAAAAAAAACTAAAACAATTTTTCATGGTGAAAATAGTTTTTTGAAAAATATTTTTGGTTTGAAACATTTATGGAGTGTACGTGAATGTGGATAAGAAACTAAGAATCTCCCGTCAATCGAGTTTTCTTATCAAGAAAAATTTTGAATCTAAGCATTTATATCAAGTATTTACCCAAAAAAGAATTATGAATTGATATAGATCTAAATTTTTGGAAAATTTATATAGAATATATGAGAATTATATATTATGAATGGATAGATAAATTGAGGTAAAGAGAGGGAAAATGTGACCCATATGAAATATGGAGGTTTGGAGAGATCCCATACCGTTTCAGTGAATATATTTTTCACTTTAAATTAATGTAGTAGAAAATAAAATTATATTAATTAATTAATTAATTCATAACCTATTCTACATTTATTAATTTTTTTTATAATTTTATAAGGTTCATTTATATCCATTTTGAGGAGTTATAATGTTCAATTTCGTTGTTTCAAGAGAGTTAATTTCACAGTTTCAAGGTCTATTCACTTTTATATAATTATGTATTTTCATTCCAATTGGGTTTAAAACATAATAAGTGAAATGAAATATTATTAATTAATTTATATAATTTTAAATCGTACCATATATCTTATTTTGTCTTTTACATGACGATGATTCGTTTGATAAATGTTATTGATAGATGTTTAGTTTATTTTGGTTATTTTTTCAACCATACTAAACTAGTTTCAATTTATTTAATGATATGTCCATATAATATTTTCATAATCTGAAACCAAATATCATATACATAATTATTTCACTTTTATAAATTAATTGGGAATTTATACCTTCCATCAAACAATTATTTGAAAATAAAATCCTTTGTTCATGATGGCAAATAACTGACCTAATATGGACAATGGTTTTGTTTTTCATTGAATAAGATGAGATTAGAAAAGGTATAGGAATAATATATTCATTTATCAATATAAAATTAATGTATATACATTATAATGGAGTTATTATTCTTTAATGAGTGAAGGAGGTGAGGAGAATGTATAATTAGAAAAGAAATTAATGGAGGTAGTTTTAGATTGTTACCTTTTAAATATAACCTCCCTAAAGGACGCCATTACGAATAGGGTATTGGTATTTTGATGAGACAAAAAAAATTACATGGGGAGAGTTAGTAAGAGAGGTTTTAGTATATATTTGGAATCATCAAGGATTATATGTAATTGGGAGAAGTGGTGCTATTTATATGCGGAGGAGAGGAGTATTTATTATTATTTTATTCATTTGATTATTATTTTGTCTCAATAAAATAAATAGTTTTTATTCATGTGACTATGTAGAGTAAATTGTTCATGTGAGTTTAAACTTATGGGAGATGACATCATTCATGACTTAAAAAATCTAGTATTTGGCCTAAAATGTTAAATACTTTAAATTATTGTATTTCACTATTCTCATCAAATTAATCTATTTTGGAAAAATAAAAAAATTCTCCATATCATTTTTTGATCTATAGCTTTTATAAATGAAATTTATTTTATGTAAATAATTTAAAAAATATGAAAACTTTTATTTCTAAATAAATCCATCAATTATTAAAAAAATATAGATTGTAATATTATATTCAATTTCATGGACCTGTGAAAAATTATTTATGGTATCATAAAATTATCTTATAATTATAATAAAAAATAATAATAATTTATGAATCCAACTTATAAGAATTGTTTTTATTTGGAATCATTTTATTCAATATAAATTTTCAAAGAAAACATTTATGTTTTTCAGAAAATGCCAAAACCTAATTTATAATTTCATTTATATCTACCATGATATAAATATATAATAATTTCATTTAATAAGATACCTAAATATTATATTACATTTATATTGGTGAGGTTACTTTATAATCGGCATATTTCTATTCCTAATGAACATATTACAATTTCATTGGTCAGATTTATAATGGTCATTTGGGTTCACTACATATTATAAATACCTCATATTCAATTTATTATTCATTCCATTTTAGATTCTATAAATTTTCTATATATATAACATCAACTTAAAAAATGAATATTTTATTATTAATATTATGTTATATATTTTTTTTCTTTTTTCCTGAGTGAGATCAACCTGGTTGATCAAGGAGATCCAAATTATCATATTCTTATTCTCTTATTTACTATTTATTATCCAACTGTAATATTTGGAAGACTTATTGTTCTATTTTATAATTAATTTATCATTATTAAATTACGATAATAATTTATTTTGGTTTCTATATGTCATATTGGTCTTTATACTATATGAAATAATTATAAGAAAGGAAATTATATTGATATAATTCTAGGTCGTTACATTCTTCCACCTTATAAAATTTCACCCTTGAAATTTTGTTTCACATACTAAGGTGAAAACCAGTGAGGGTACTTCTCTTTTATCACCACCTCATTGTCACATTTTACCTCTACATATTTATGTTTCTACTATATTACATTGAATATGTGAGTGGTATGGTATCATATAACTTTATATCTACTCTCCAAGATCTTCATAATATTATCCTCATAAGAGAGAAAATTTTCTAGTTGTACCACCTCTGAATTCAGTACATGTGAGGAATATGGAATTTATTTCCTCAAGAGGGATACCTGGAATACATCAAGTTCTTGAGACATCGTTGTTTGAAGTTCTAATTAATAGGCCACCTCTTTAATGTGACCAAGAATCTCAAAGGGTATGATGAAACTATAACTTAACTTTCCCTTCTTCCAAAATCTAATGACTCTCTTCAATGGAGGTATATAGAGAAATGACTTGTCTCTAACATCAATATCCATGGCCCATCAACAATTTTCTATATAGATATTATATGACTTTTCCATACACTATTTTGTTTCTGAGTGGTGTTCAACTTTTCTACCATTTCCTTGGAAAATTTTCATCCTATAAGTTTATATTCACTAACATCATCCCGACATCCAAGCATTTCAAATTTCTTCCCATAAAGCGCATCATATGGATTTATTTTCTATTTGAGTAGAAAATATTATTATAAGATAACATGACCAATAGAAAATGATGATCCCATCCTCCATTAATATCTATTGATATTTCTATAAACATATCTTCCAATTTAAAAATATCCCACATGTAATGGACATCAGTTTGAGGGTGATAAGAGATACGAATGTTCAACTCAATGTTAAGAAGATGTTGGATAATTTTCAATAACTTGGATAAAAATATCATATATCAATTACATAAAATGAATATTGGTACTCCATATAGTCTCACCACTTATTTTATGTATATCTGTGCAAGTTGATCTAGTTATAAGACCTCTATAATAAAAATTAATTGAGTATTTTTTTATAATATTTTCCACTACAACCCATATAGATTTATTTAGATGGGATTTATTAAAATGTATAGTGGAAAAATCCCTGGTCATGTTTTCCCATTTACATGTAGGTATGAATAATTGTTTCGTCACACCCTTATAATTTTTCATTTTAGCCTTCACTTTCTTACATACCATTAATGTAGTTGTAAATTCAAAGATCTCATTATTCATATTTTCCCACCAATAGAGCTCTATTATATCTTAATACATCTTTTTTTCTCTATAGATGGATGTGTAAGGTTGATCTATGTGAATAGTTAAAAATATCACTCCTTAACACATGATTTTATTATACGCATAGTTATGACACAAATACTCTTACTCTATCCTCATAAATTTTGAACTCAAAATATTTCAAATTTATGATATATTCCACCTTCTTTTGAATATCCAAATCATCTCATTGAGCATCCTTTATCTTCTCTAAAAGAGATGGTTGAGCAATAATTTGTGAAAGGAATGATTATTTTCCTTACTTTTAGATTCCCATGTATATCCTTTTCATGTCTAAGAGGATTTTATCATTCTCAATTATTATCATCAATAATGTTATAGGACCCATTATTCATAGAGTATATACAACATTATTTTTGTTTCTAATATGCTACCAGATTAAGAAATCATAATCCTTAGTGAGATCTAACAATATTCATTGGAATATGATAATATTATTATATGTGATTATATATATTTGAGGCTCTTGTGATTAGTATATATATATCACACATTCCCCCATTGAGATAACTCCGCCATATTTTCAATGTGATGATCATAGCCGACAACAATAGATCATGCTTGTTGTAGTTTTTCTAATGAAATATCAAATTCTTTGAGGAATATGATATCAATTTAATAATTCAAATTACTACACATCCTAATACATTGTTTTAGGAATAACTATATACCAAAAATAGTTCCCCACTTCTTGCTAGCATAAGTACGAGTGCAATGACAAGCCTCTATTTCAAATCATTAAAATAGTCTTCACATTCACCAGTCTAGAAAAATAGTACTCCCATATGATTCATCACGGTTAGTGGGTTGTAAAATCACAATATGATCCTCATAAATCATTATTAATACACATCTTTCCCATGGAAAAAATAGATATCTTTTATAGATGATGCCTTGGTCCACTCCTCAATTTCCTTTTTCTTAGGAGGGTCCACATATTTCCCTTTTTTAGTTATAACATACAATAAGAATGATAATTCCACAATCCAAAAATAATGTTTAATATAATTTATATATAGTTTATCCCCACTAAAATACATTATAATATTACTAAAATTCTCATTGTGCGCCTCCTTTATTATAGAGTATATCATTATATCATTTATAAATACTACCAAAAATTTTTCAAGGTAATATCTAAAAAATGTATTCATTTTGTTCATAAAAATTTACAGATAATTTGTGAGCCTGATAGGAAGAACATTAAACTCATAGTTCCCATACATTTTTTGAAAATAATTATTGGGAATATATTCTTTTATTCACCTTTAATTGATGATATCCCAATTGAAGGTCCCACTTGTCAAATACATAGAACTACATAGTTAATCAATAAATATATATATCAATCAAAGGGAATAATTTCTATTTATCTTGATTTTATTGATCCCATGATAATCAATGTATCGGTGCATTGATCCATCCTTTTTCATAATAAAGAGGACAAGCACACAACATGTTGAAGCATTTGGGTTTATAAAAGCATTTTTTAGATTCTCTTATAATTGCTTCTTAAATTTTTCCCACTTAATAGTGTTCATAATATAAGGATTATTTGATATGGGAATAGATCTAATTATATGTTCAATTGATTAATAAAACTCTTGGCCAATAGTAAGACTGATATTTTTTTTAGGGAACACATCAGTGTAGTCCCTCAAAATGGGCATGTCTTTAAGTATGATCATCTCATTTATCTCAGTCATTTGATCTAGATATGAATTCTCATTAAGAAATGGTATCCATGCATGAGAAGTATATTATAAGGGATATTTTTCTACATAATTACATTTTGACACAATTTTATTATTCCTAGGGATATGTAAAGTAATATCCCTTTCCTGACTGTTGATGTCAGCTTTGTATAAAGTCAGTTAATTTATTCCCAATATTTCATCCAAATACAGTAAAGGAAGTAAGAAGATATTTACATGGAGGTTCAATCCACAAATAATGATCATGGAAGAGTGATATAATTTTGATGCAATAATTTTCCCATTTTATATTCTCACAGATAACTCTACCTCAATATTTTGAGTTGGTGTTTGAATAGTTCTTCTAATCATTCCAGATATGAAAGAATGTGTAGAATCAGAGTAAAAAATTACATTTTCTATTATTTAATTAATAACTAGAGTATGTTTTTCAACATAATTTCCATGATCCACCTCAACAATGGTGATAGAATATTCCCTTCCCTACTGCCTTAGTGGCTGTTTTCATTGATTGTCTATAAAAATCCCTGGCTTAGAGAATTGGATCGAATAATTCCCATGTTTCTTAGATTTGTAACACTGTACTAAAGGATGGATGTTAATCTAAATATTATTTTCTTCTTCCAAATTTTAGGGTATCTTCATATCTATTTTTAAATAATTATCCCGATTCAATTTTTCTACATTTGAATATGCATTTAGTTCCCTTTAGACAGCTCTTGTGATACATCTTCTCCCATGTTTGACATGTTGGATGATGGGATTTAATTCTTAATTATCCTACTATATTAAGCACTATTTTTATATCTTCAAGACAAAATGACCATTAAGAGTCTCAATTTCCATCTTAACCTTAAGAGAATAATGGAAAATCTCTTCATAACAGTGAAAATATTGAATCAAATTTTTTCATAAAATTGGATTTAATCTACTGAGGAGGTGATCCATCATTATTTAATTGTTCGTGAAAAATACAGAGTCATATTTTGAATTCCGTGTGATGTTTTCCTCATATTCCTTGATAGACTCGTCTTTTATTTGCTTCAGTATAAGTAACTACCTCTCCATTATAAAATAAATATTTCAATGAGAATATTTATCGAAAAATATTATCTTGAATCCTTCAAATTACATGGAATAAATTTATTCATTTACATCATGTTAGTTATTAGTGTCCACCAATGACCATATTCCTCATGAAAAATATATACCATCAACAAGTATCTCTCTTCTTCTGAGCACAGGAAGATAGAGAATATATTCTCAATAGAGTTAATCAATTATTCCAAGATCAGGGGATTAGAATATCCACTGAATATAGGTAGACTTTTTCAAATAATTTAATTGACCAAAAATTCATATTTCTAAGGATATGTAGTGTGTTACACTTGATTCAAGATATTATTCACAACTTTAACTAGTATAAGTAGAACTATCATGATGTTATGATCTCCCGTTCCCATGAGGCTTGACATCTTATTAAGTCAATCATCACATTTACTATAACATTGGTTGTTGGAATAGGTTCTACTATTTCCTAAAATTAATTACAAAACAAAAATAAAATTATTGGGGCTTGAATACTTTTCTAATGAGAATATAGAATATGAAATATAAAAAAATAAGGACAAACTTACAAATAAATAGTGTATCCTAACAAAGGATTCCCAAAGGTTATTCAGGGTGTTAGAATTATCCCTTGCGTTTCTACTAATTTTTTGTAGTCGTAACCCCAATAATATTCTAACCATGATCTGATACTAACTGTTGATACTGTATCCATTACATATATTATTATATGATTTTAATCATAATTATCCATCAAATACAAACGAAAGATCAAAAATCAAAGTTTAATTAGAATATTAGGTTAATAATTTATAAATATGAAACCAGAATAACCATTTTTATCAATATCAATAATGATCTCCTAACACCTTTTGATCTCTTATAACATGTATAGGATAATTTGTACAACCCATAGAAAAATGGGGTGAGCTAAAAACTCTAGAAAGGGAATAAACATTGAAACGATGTATAAAGCATGATCCGGAACAGATAACATGATAATATATAAGGAATTGATCATGAATAAATATATGGATGCATAACATATTGAACATGTAATCATATTATCAAGGTAATATCTGAATGATACATCAATACAAGACATAACATAAACATGAGTTAAGGATAACTAAAAACACAATATCACATGGTTGAAAAAGTCACATACTGAATTAGGTTTACTCCCTAATCCCATACATAACATATAATGATCCAATACATTAAGAAATGAAATAGATTGATATCTGGTCACACCCATTATAACATGAACATGTATATGTGTGCCATAAAAATATTGAAATGTGAGTAATAAATATAAGGGTTACCCATGGAGAAAAAAGGGTTTCATTGTCTTATCAAAAATCAGAACCAAAGTGTGTATCATAATGGTATCCATGAAATAATGGATTAAATCATTATAGTATGATATTAAAATAAAAATAAAAATATATCATTAAAAATAATTTACAACAGAAGTGAAAACATGGAATATAGCGCTTTAGTAACTATAAAAAGTACAACTTTAGCGTAGTTTTGTGGAAAATATTACTGAGTCCTTAAATAGGATAAAGGAATAATTATTTCCATAATACCAAAAATAAAAAAAATCATGATAAAATGAGTGATTGTGGAAAATATGGGTGGATTGAAAAATTTTATGGTGTATACTTTAAAATGGATAAGAAACTAAGAAGTTCCCTTTAATCGGGGTTTCTAATTGATAAGAATTGGGAAGGGAACATTTTATAACATTTTTTTCCCATAAAAGAACGTTGTATTTTGCTATATATAAAAATTTGGACCCTTATACATAATATGTAATAATTATATATGATTAATGGATATATAAAATGAGTGAAAGAGAGATAAAATGTAACCTATATGAAATATGGAGGTTGGAGAGATCCCTTACTTTAAGTCTGAATGTGTTATACACTTTCACTTAATGTCCTAGTTAATAAAATTAGATTAATTCATTCATTCATTCATAACCTATTCCATATATATTTATTTCATTAATATCTTTTAATATCATTGATTTCCATTTTGATGATTTATAAAGTTCAATTTCATTGTTCCTGGAGCATTCATTTCATGTTTTCATGGTCCATTGACTTGTATATAATTATGTATATTCCTGAAAAATGGGAGTACAACCTAAAAATTGAAATAAACTAGTATTAATGAAAAGGTAAAATTTTAAATAGTTCCATATATCCTTTTATTTTTTTACATGAGGATGATTCATTTGATAAAAAGTTAATGATAAATGTTTAGTTTTTTATCAATTTATTTCGACCATCCCGAACCAGTTTTGATTTATTAAATTTTATGGATACATACTATTTAAAAAATTATAAACAAGGTATAATATAAATAACTAGATAATTAACAAATATTATAAGTGAATTTAATCATTCCATAAAATCATTATTAGAAAATAAAACTCATCATTCATGATAACTATTTACAAACAAAATACAGATAATGGTTTCATTTTCATTGTATAAGAGGCTAATTGAGAAAGGGTTGAAATAAGATATCAAATAATAAATATAAAATTGTTGTATATAAATTTTACTTGAGTTATTATGATTTTATGGATGAAGGAGATGATGATAAGTTATAAGAATAAATGAAATTAAAGGATATCATTTTAGAATGTTACCTCTTGAATATCACCTCTTTCAAGGACCCCATTAGGAACTTGGAATCGATATTTTGGGGAGACCAAATGCACTTGGATGTTGGTAGAGTGGGAATGAGAGTGTTTTTTATATATTTTTTAATTTTCAAGGGTTATAAGGTGTGAGGAGAAGGGGTGGTGTGGGGTGGTATTTATAAGGGGAGGAGAGGTGTGTTTTGATTATTATATTCACTTGATTATTATATTGGCTCTAGACTATCAATATTATTAATTTTTGTTACTATATAAATTTTTTGTAGTATTTTATTTTAAAAAAATTAATGATGAAATCATTCATGACACAAAATTATTTATATTAAGATTAAAATGATAAATACTGTAAATTATCATATTTTATTATTCACCAAAAATTCAAATATTTTAGAAAAAACAAAAAAATTCCCCCTAAAGTTTTATATATATATATATTTAAAAAATGGAATCCATTTTATGAAATTTTGTTTTTATATTTGAGAAACATTTTTTTTGTAAAATCACTATTTATTAAAAAAGTACATATTTTAATATTCTAATAGATTTAATAGATTTTTGTAAAATTACTTATGGTCTCATTAAAATATCATATAATTATAATAAAACATAATATTAATTTATTAATTCATTTTATGAAGATAATTTTTATTTTAAATAATTTTATTCACTATAAAATTTTTAATAAAACATTTATGTTTTACAAAAATTCCGACACTTAATTTATCATATTTAAAACATTTATATATTTTTACTATGTAAAAAATATATTATATTTCCATATTATAACATTCCAAAATAATATTTTAAATTTTAATATTTGAGATTACTATTTTAACGGTTAGATTACTATTCCTAATAATCAGATTAATATTTCAATGGTCATATTTATAATAGGCATATGGCTTCATTACATCTAATAAATACCTCTTATTACATTCAGCCTTCATTAAATTATACTTTATATAATGTCTATATACAAAATATTATCTTTATTAGGAATATTGTGTTATTAGAATTATATTTTTTTCTACTACTTTGTTTATGAGTGCAGTAATACTGGTGGATAGATGAGATCCAAATTATCATATTCTTATTCTATTATTTTCTATTTAATGTCCCAGTTTGATATGTAGCATTCTTTTTTGTTTATTTTTTAGCTAATGCATAATTATTCGTTTATGAGAATAATGTTTTTTTGTTTTATCTATGTTTTGTATGTGCTTTATACTATATGAAATAATTATCATACGGGAAATTACATTGGTAGAATCCTGGGATGTTATAGAGAACAAAGAGATAAAGATATGCTGAAAAAAAGTCATAGATTAATTAGAATTTTTTTGTGAGGATATTTGGGATGTGCTATGAGTATTTAATGTGGAGGAGAGTTATATATATATAAATAATAAATAGAATAAAATAATTAAATAAATTTTAAGTAAAATGTATTAATAGTTATAATTCTTATGACTATGAAAATTATTAAATCAATTTAAGACGATTCAATATTATTATTTTATTATTAATGATATTTTGTTACAAAATCAAAATGAAATTATCTTTATACAACTTTATTATTTAACTCTTTTGGTTACTATATATAATAATTTTAAAATGATCCCAATTATCAATTTTTTATGTTTTAATTTAAAATTTATATTCCTTATTTGAATAACAATATACATGTATGAGATAATTAATTATGAAATAAAAATATGAATGAATAAGAAAGTTTATTTTAAATGAGTAATAATTACAAAACACAAAAATAGTAATTATTATTATCATATTATATGAAATTCCATTATGATTTCTAAATTTACAATCTATTTTTAATTATATTATTATTTTTACATATAATAGGTGTATAACAGTATCATCTAATGAAAAAATTATGATCACACTAACCACTACCTTCTCTATAATGACCCAGAATTTTATAGATTAAATTTACAATATTATAAATATATTATATAGTGTAAAATAGATAAATCAAATGGAGGAAATAATGCAAAAAATATTCTAAAAAATTAATAATGAAATAAGTTGTATTCATAGAATTTTAGGAACCTATATTTATGGAATGGTTACCTGAAAATTAGAATAGTAATATGACCATTATGAATAATAATTCTAGAAATAGAATAGTAACACCACCTATGAATGTATAAATAAATTTTAGGTATATTTTAAAGGAAAATATGATCTATTTATAAAATGGTTTAAGTAAATAATTTTTTAAAAAATGATAAATTATGTGTTGGAATTTTTGTAAAATATAAGTTTATATGTACAATATTATAATTAATATAATGATTTAATATTTTTTATAAAATATATTCTTAAATTAATATTTTTTTCTCTTATGATTATAATATAATTTTTTGATACCTTGTACAAATTTTCAAAGTGTCATAAATTCAATTATAATATTAACACTGGTATTTTTAAAATAAATGATGATTTTAATTAGAAACTAAATTTCTCATATTTAGAAAATTATTATCATAAAATGGAGTTAAGTTTTGAAATCTACACATCAAAAAATTATTAGGGTGAATTTTTGGTATTTTTCTAAAATAGTTGAATTTTGTGAATAGTGAAATATGGTAATTTACAGTATATACCATTTTAATCCAAATACATAAATTCTTGACTCATGGATGATGTAATAACTCATTAGTTAGAACTAAAATGCACTATTTACTATACTTATCCATAATAATCATTACTACTGATTGTCTTGATCCAAAATAATGAATAAATGAATAAAATAATCAATAACACCCCTCTCCCACTATAAATACCACCCCTCACCAACTCTTTACATTAAACCATATAAGATTTGTATCATGTTTATATTATACCCAATTCCTCTAACAATCCACTTCCCCACTTCCTAGTCTTTCTAGTCTCCACAAAGTACAAATTCAAAGTGCCTTAAGGAGGTTCTCAAGGAGACGACACTCAAAAGGTAAAATCCACCTTTCATGTTTAATTTCTTTTAGTTTATTATCCCCATCAAACCTCCCCTATCAAAATATACATTATATATACAGTATTATATATATACTATAATGATATTGTGATAATGGTATATCCACCATTAAAACTATAATCATCCCCTTTTATGTTAAAAATGAATATGTCTTCCATGTAATGTGGATACACCTCCTTCTTGGATTATGAATTTTCATTTTCCATTACGTACTTCATGGATGATAATGAAACCATTATAATGGAAAATAATTATTCTAAAATGTATATTATAACCATTTTAATGTATCATATATTTATAAATAATATTAAATAATAAAACAAAACTAGTTCTTGATGACTGAAAAACCGCCAAAATATACTAAACATTTATCATTTACATTTTATAAAATGAATCATCCTCATATAATAAAAATTTATATAATAGGAAATTAAAAATTTTGGAAATATATTAATACCATATAATTATAATTCTGTTGTTTTTTATCCATTTTACATGAAATCACATAATTATACTCAAGGGAATTGATCATAAAATCAAAAAATGAAACTCCTGGAACAACAAATTTAGACATTATAACTCATCAAAATGGCCATAAATGAACATTATAAAATTATAATAAATAAAATATAAATTTATTAGGTTTTTAATTAAATTATTAATTATTCCAATTTGGTTATCCAGTACTCTAATTGAAAGTGCAGAAGAATTTCTCACATAAGGTTGGGGATATCTTCAAACCTCCATTTCTTTTTCATCAGAGTTACACTTTAAATCTCTTTACACTAATGTATCTATTCATTCATCATATGTAATTTTTCAAAATTATTTGTATAATTTCCAATTTTTATAATCTTGATCAATTCTTCATTCCTTTCTATGGAAAAAATGTTTTAAAAGGTTCAATGTATAATTTCTCCCGATAATCATACACGATTAGTGGGAACATACCAATTTCTTACACATTTTAATGTACACTCCATAATCTGTTTTATGCAGTAATTATTATTATTTTCTAAAATCACTAATTTTATCATGAGAAACTATCTTACTGCATATCTTTTTTATACTAAATATTAATCCTTTATCTCTTTTAAATTCTCCATTTTATTTTCCCTTAAAATACACATTAGTGGATCATTTTTAATATTTATTAAACACTATTTTAATATGTTTTCACATAATTCGGACATAAGTTATCATAAATTATGACTATTTTACCCTATTAATGTTCAAGTATGATTGAAATCCATTTTATCTTGTACACACTAATGACAAACTAATTTTTTATTTTATAAAACATTATAATAGTACTCATTTATTTATATGGGCCCTTAAGTTTATTTCATATGTTTGATTCTTTATGTGGAACACATATGAATAAACATGTTGTGATGGGTGCACCCAATTAACAATCCAATTCATTGATTAATGTTTAGCCTAATGTTACATTATTTATGGGATTAGAGAGTAAACCTAATCTGTTATTGGACATTGTCCACCATATGATATTGTTTTGGAAGTTAACATATATTCATGTTTATGTCACTATGTATGCTTCTACCACATTCCTATGTTTCATTGATTACATAATCCCATGTTTCACATGTTATATTCCTATATGTTTATTCATGTTCATGACTTTTTATGCCATCATGTTATGACTTCTATCGCTAGGGTAATTCTTTATTACCATGTTTATTCAATTACTAGGATTTTTTGTATCATCCATTTGGTCTATGTTATTCCTAGGTTATCATATGATGATGTAGTAGATCATAAGAAGTTAAGAGAGAAATATTGATGATAATATAAATATTTATTATTATATTTCATGGTTTTTAGTTTTACCTACTTAGTCTTCTAATGAAACCAGAAATTATGGTCCTTGTATTTTAATTGATGGTTAATTATGTTTAAAATCAAGTAATAATTTTTTGTAAAAGGATATGGTCACTATATTTGGTATTAACCATAGGTATATTTATTTTTGGATATTGGGACTATAAAACATTAGTAATAACCCCTGGTACAATTTTATCACTATGGATAACCTAGATTGAATATTATGGAATCACAAGTTAGGATATACTTTTCATTTACAGGTTTACCCTTATATGTTCAAATTTAAATTTTTATATTATTATTAGCTAAGTATTAAGGCACCCTAACTGTATTTTATTTTAGTTAGTTAATGTATAGAATTAAGAAAAAATATTCCAAAAATCAATTTCATATCAAATGTGATGATTTCCCTAATTAAATGAAAAATCTTATGGGAATAGGAGCTCAAAACATCATGAAAATACATGCTCAACTGGATTAGGTAATGTCTAATTACTTGAATCATGTGGAACACCCTCCTCCTATGAAAGGGAGTATAATATTCAAATCATGTATTTGAAAAAGTATCATATCTTTAGTTTATATTTTGATACCCTCGTCACAGAATAATTAATTAACTACATGGAGAATATATTCCATATCCTCTTGTGCTTTGAAGAAGAGAATTTTGTGCTAGAAATCTATTATTTTGATGAGGAAGATGATCAATTGTGGACACTAATCATGAACACAAATTTTAAGGTGGAAACTAATTCCATGTTAAATGAATCATTTACAAAAATATTTTTAAATAAATATTTTCTCCGAACATGCCATCTTATGATGGAAAGGATGTTCTGTAGATTGAAGAAAAAGGAAGATGAGTCCATATGGAAGTAAGAATAAAACTTCACAAGGTTTTCTTGATAGAAAAA
The DNA here is from genome assembly GCA_963277665.1 of Viscum album. NCBI lineage: Eukaryota > Viridiplantae > Streptophyta > Magnoliopsida > Santalales > Viscaceae > Viscum > Viscum album. Next base: position 971,387,956 of record OY728127.1, on the reverse strand, counting down.
TGGATTTTTCATGAACATTGAAAGAAATCTGTTTCTATTCTTTAGTAGACTAAATATGAGTCTATGAATAGTATTTGAGATTCAATAATTTGACATTTACAAGGAGATTGTCTGTTGTTCCCTTAAGGTTGAAATGAAGAATAAATACTCTAAGTGGTCTCATGGGACTAAAGATAAAAATAGGAAAATGGATTTTAATATGTGAGGATCAATAGATAAATCCCATGATGGAAGGAAAACCCAACATCCCATATGTTAAAAGTGAGATAAGAAGCATCTTGGGAACTTTATAATGGGAAACATAAGATACTTCAAATGTGAAAGAGAGGGTCATTAGGAATTATTTTTCCTGAAGGGATATGAAGAATTAAAAAAAATAAGAAGATGAAATAGAGGTTTAGATCAACACTCAACATGTATTTATGTGTTTCAATTTCATGTAGCATGTGCATTATTCTACGCAATTCCCTAAGCCAAGGGTTGTTATAAGAAATCAACAACAACAACCTCCAAGGGTATAAGTATGGGAAAATTCTATCACTAATGCTTATGTGGTTCCCCAAAATGATGTGAAAATAGGTACAAATGTTATTTACTTAATAATAGAAAATATACTAATTTATTCTAGTTATATGAATTCTTTATTATATTTCATGTTTTTTTGGACTATTAAAACACCACAAAAAAATGGAGGTTGAGTGATTTGTGAGAATAAAACATGGGAAAATTATTGCATCCAAAGTATATAACTCCCCTAAAATTAATTTTTGTGGACTAAACATCCCAAAAATTTCATACGTACCTTTATGGAATTTGATTCAATATTATTAATGGATACGATATCTTTATATAAATACAATATCAACTTTCTGGAATGGGAGATCACTTTTGATGTCTCAAGGAATATTACAATAAATTTTAAGGAGGAGGATGAATATTCTTAAGAATCATCATATAAATTGTGGATATTTTTTCCTTACAAGAAAGAATATATATCTCAAATTATCAAGACAATGGAGATAATCCTTCTTGGAGACATGATCGTTGTGAGGGACTAAACTGATGTGTTCCCTAAATAATTTCACGGTCTTCCTCTTGAATGAGAATTTGAGTTATCAAGTGAACTTATTTTTGGTTCATTGGATATATCAAATACACCTTATAGAATGTCCACTATTGATTTTGAATTATTGAAGTAGTAGTTGAAAAATAATCTAGAAAGGGTTTTCATACACTTGAGTTCTTCGTCGCAGGGTGCACTAGTCCTCTTCCTCAAAAACAAAGATAGATCAATGCACGTCTGCATTGATTATCTTAAGCTCAAAATAATCATTATAAAGGGAATGTATCCCCTATCACATATATATGACTTGGTTGATCATATATGTAGGTCCAAGTATATCTAAAAGGTGTTCATTTGGTCAGGATGTAACCAATTAAAGGTGAAGAAGGTGTATATTCCTAAGACTACCTTTAAAATGAGGTAAGGACACTATGAGTTCATATGGATTCCCTTCAGAATCACTAATTATCAATAAAATTTCAGGAATTTAATGAATAGAGTCTTTTAAGGTTACCTTGACGAATTTATTGTGGTCTTTATCAATGATATTTTGATATAATCCAAGATAATGGAGGAACAAAAATAAAATTTTAATATTGTGCTAAAGACATCGTGAATAGAGAAACTATATGAAAATTATACTAAATGTGAGTTCTGTATGGAGTTAGTATCATTATTGTGTCATGTTACCACTAATAATGTGATATATATTGAACCTTCTAAATAAATGGAAATTGAGGATTAAACAAGACCAACAACTATATCAAAGGTCTAATGTTTCCTTGGTCTAGCTGGGTAAACTTGACAACCAGTGAATATGTTCTATCATTTGGAACACCAACTAACTAAGCTAAATCATAAGGGAGTAATTTTTTTATTGACTAGTTAATGTAAATACTAATTCAAAGAGTTGAAAAATAGGCTTATCACTATACCTGTAATCACACTACCAAACAATGGAGAGGGTTTTTGAATAAAAAAATGATGCTTCAATGAATGTATTTTGGTGTGTACTCATATATAATTATATGGTGACATCCTAAAACTCAATACAGTTGATGTTCCATGAGAAAGACTGCCTAACGTGTGATATGGAGCTAACAACTATGATTTTTCCTTTAAAATCTGGTGGCACTACCTCTATAGTGATATGTGTGAAATATATAATGATAAAAAGAGACAAAAGTGTATATTAACACAAAATGATAACAAAATGCATCAAAGGATATGGTTAGATCTAATCAAGGACTATGATTTCTCTATTCACTATCATATAGGGAAGAACAATAATGTAGCTGATGCTCTTTGAAGAAAAAAACCTTCTACTCTATCTGCGATGCATATTGGGAAGGACAATATATTTTTGTAAATGACTTGGATATATATAGAAATAATAATGACATGGAATACATACTACCTTTACAAAATTATTTTCCATCCAACTATCCAAAATAAGGTAAATGATACACTAATGGATGATATGGAGCAACAAAATATGGTGAAAGAGGTAAAGAAAGGGATGCTACATGAGTTACAAATCAATGATGATGGTGTTATTTGGTTTGGATCTATGATTTGGGAGCCTTTATCACTTGAGATAAAGAAGTTTCTGGTATATATTCACCGAAATCGTTTTCCCCATCCATCATGGAAGTACTAAGATATATCAGGATCTTCATAAACACTTCTGGTTGGAAAATTTGAAAAGGAATATTACACTGTATATCTCATGGTGTCTGGTAGGTTAGAATGTTAAAGCATGGTGACATAACTCTATAGGGATAAGGAAACCGTTTCCTATACCCACATAGAAATAGGATAATGTTTATGTATACTTTTTTTATGATATCCAAAGAAAATAAAAAGGAAAAAATGCGATATGGCTTGTAGTAGATTGACTCACCAATAATTTCCACTTAATTGCTATTTAGGAAGATTTATCACTTGAAAAACATTCCATGTTATATATGAAGGAATTGTGGAGGCTTTATGAGGTACCAACTTTTATAGTATCAGATCATGATCCATGTTTCACATCTAAATCATATAGAAGTCTTCAAGATTCTTTGAGTACTGAATTGAATTTCAGCAAGACCTCTCACCTCCAAACTGATAGGTAATATGAAAGGGATATTTAAATGCTCAAGTATATATTGATAGCGTAATCAATGGGACTTAATGGTGTATGGGATCATCAACACCAATTTAATGAGTTCCCATACAACAATACTTTTCCACTCAAGTATTCAGATGGCACTATAAGAAGATCTATATTGGAAGAAATATATAACTCCAACCTATTGGGACAAAGTCGGTGAAAAAACTTTACTTAGATATGATATTATATAGGATATGATAGAAAACATTAATGCCCTTAAAAACATATCAAAGCTACTCATATTTGAAAAAAGAGCTATAATGATAACTGTTGATGGGATTTAGAGTTCGATTTTGGAGAAAAAGCCATCCTTAGAATATCACCATGGAAGAGAGTTATGCAGTTTGGAAAGAAATAGAATATTATCCCAATGTACATTATCCCCTTATAGGTCCTTAATCACATAGGAGGAATGTTCAATCAGATTTCTCTTCCACTAAATATGGAAAATATTCATTACATGTTCCATGTATCTCTCCGGAGGAAGTACATACATGACCCATTACATATACTGAATATGGAGGTGGTATAACTAGAGATTGAACTATCATATAAATAGTAGTTGGTTAATATATTGGATAGTAAGGAAAAATTAATATACAAAAATTTGACTCATCTTGTTAATGTGTTGTGGAGGAATATTATTTTTGAAGTTGAGACATTGGAACTAGAGGAAGAAATAAATGAGAATCACCCTAACCTATTTTTAATTTATCATTTAAAATGAAATTTCGAGGGTAAAATTTTATTAGGGGGGAAGAATGTAATGATCTAGAATTTTATCAATGAAATTACCTTCATAAAAATTATGTTGTATAGTATAAATTACACACAACACATAAAGAACCTGATTAAAAAACTATTCTCATAAATTATGAATGAAATAATTTTTATTCATAGAAATTAAAGAACCTATACCAATAAAATAGTAACCAAGTTTTCGGAATAGTAATATGACCATTAGGAATCATAATCAAGACAATAGAATAGTCACCTCACCTATGAAATTATAAATAAAATTTTGGTATCTTATAGATGAAAATTATATATTTATGTCATAGTATAAGTAAATAAATTTTTTAAAAATGATAAATCAAGAGTTCTATTTTTGTAAAACATAAATTATTATTTAAAATTTTATGATTAAAATAATGATTTGAAAGAAAATTAATTTTCATAAAATAGTTTAATAAAGTAATATTTTTGTCTCCTATGATTATAACATAATTTTATGGTAAATTAGTTAATCATTGAAAGTGTCATAAAATTGGTTATAATATTAAAATTGATATTTCTAAACAAAATGATGACAATTTTTGAAAATTAAAGGACAAATATTTAGAGAATATTTTCATGAAATTAAGTCCATTTTTGAAATACACACATCAAAAAAAGGTTAGAGTTAATTTTTTGGATTATTATAATATATTTGATTTATTTTGATGAATAGTGAAATATGGTTATTTATGGTATTTAAAATTTTAAGATAAATACATGAATTTTTGAGTCATGGATGATGTAATAACTAATTAGTTAAGAAATAAATGTAATAAATACTATAAATGCTAACAAGAATATATAATATTGATAGTATTGAGCCAAAATAATAATAAAATTAATAAAATAAACAAAAACACCCATCTAGTTTTCTCTTTATTCCACACCTCACCACCTCTGGTAATCACACCTTATATGTTTTGGTTCTTCCATATATTAGACCAAATTCCTCTACCAAACCTCATACCAAAATCTGTTTCTCTATGGTATCACCAAAATAAAAATTCCAAGTACCTTAAAGAGTTTCTTGAGGACACGACACTCAGGAGGTTAAATCCACCTTCTTTTTCATTTAATTTAATTTAATTTTTTATCCTCATGTAACATAACCAATTAAAAATAGAATGATTACTCTATTATTATATATATAGTATTATTTTTATGATAATGAAATATCCACCATCAAAACCCTCCTCTAACCCTTTTATCTTAAAAATGAAAATGTTCTCTGTATTATACCAATACACTGCCTTTATGGAAAATGATTTTTTGTTTTAAATTACCTCATTCATAGCTGGTCATAAACCAATTATATTGGATTTTTTTTAAATTTATATTTTTAAATTTTTTTGTTTTGTAACAAATATATATACACATTCTCAAATAATAAAACAAAACTAGTTTGTGATGATCGAAAAACACCCAAAATAAACATAAAGTTTATCATTTACATTTTATAAAATGAATATCCCTCATATCAGAAAAAAATGATATATGAGGACATTTAATATTATGGAAGTATATTAATACCATATCATTCCACTTCTGTAGTTTTTATTCCATTTTAATTGATCTACGATAATTCTGCTCAAGGTAATCGACCATAAAATCCTGAAAGGAACACTACCAGAACAAAAAAATTAAACATTATAACTCATCGAAGTTACTATAAATGAATATAATAAAATTATAATAATTAAAATATATTCTTAATAGGATTTTAATTAAATTATTAATGAATCTAATTCGATTATCTAGGACATAATGTGCATTTTCAGAATACTTTTTGACACAAGTTAAGGGATCTCTCTGAACCTCCATTTTCATTTGGGTTGCACTTTCTCTCTCTTCAATTCAATGTAGTTCTTTATTATTATTTAATTCTTATAAATTTCATTTTTATGTTCCAAAATTATGTATCCGGATCAATTTATCTTTCTTTCGTGGGTAAATACTTGTTTTTAAAGGATCCCTTCTCAATTCCACCCAATAAGTAAGCCCGATTAAAAGGAAAATCCCAATTTATAAGTAGACCATAAACTTGTCATACCTTTCCAAATAACTCCTCATATTTATAATAACCAATTTAATTCATGAAAAAATTTTCATTATTAAATATCTTTATTGAGTAATATATATGTACTTAACAATATTTCCCCATCTAATCAAATATCATTCAAAGTGTACACCAAATGTAAAAAATGGAATACAGTTTAGGATATAACAACACCAATCACAAAAAATAATGATTATTTAAAACAAATGTAAATTTTGAAGTAATATTATATTAAGTAAGGGATATTTTCAATATAAAGTTAAAAATCACAAATGATGTGAGATTGCAATGAGATAATTCAAAGTGAAACATATAATTCCATGATATATGAGTGAATCATGATATTAAATGAAAAATATAGAGTATATACATCACATTAAAGTTAATTGGATTATAATAACAAATTAGTATTAATGGAATATAGGTTGAGACAAAATCCCTGACAACTATGGTAACATCTGAATTGGAAACACCAAAAGTTATCATCATCCAATGAAACATGTAAATAAATTCATATAAAATAATTCATGATATAATATATAAATGGGGTATTAGATACCCTACAGAAAATAAGTAATTATTGAACATGGCATTTATCTCATTTATGTAAAAAGTGAGATGAAAATCAATTACCTTATGCTTTGTTTTTGATGAACATTATTTACCCTCATGTATAATGGTTCTATGAATTTTATTATCATAAAATAGTACCATAATAAAATTTAAAATATCATATATTAACTTCTTATAATTTTTTATTACCTATTTTTTATAATCATTCATTATTTTCACTATTTTGGTTGTTGATTTCCTAGATTTTTTTGTATATTTTGACTTGATTTTTTGTTCCAACTATTTATATTTTGATTTTATCATCTATATAATGTAAAACATGATTAAAATACTATATATATTCATTATTAATGTATTTTTATTAATCTATAAATCATGAAGATAGGAAAATGAAATACATTGTTCATGGAGATGGTAGGTCGTACATACGCATGAATAATGTTTCCATATTTTTTTCATATTACACGAATGAAAAGTAACTAATAAATATTTATATTATTATTTTATTTATTTTATTTATGTCGTATATTTTTATTAAAAAAAATCTTATTACATTCCATGTGTAGCATGAACAGGTCACATTACTTTGAGGAGGTAGTAGTCCACACATCCACAAACAATGTTATTGTATTCTCTCAAAATAGAATGCCTAATGATGTGTGTTTAAAAATAGTTACAGAAGAAGAACTAAATTATAAATATCCTATATACCATATATAAAATATAAGTACCACATTATGTCTGTCCTATAATGTTGGTAATGGAAGAATAAACAACATCAGGTCATGAGGCAGTAGTCCGTCATACACACAAATGATGATTGTGTATCCCATATAATGGAAGTGTGTGTGAGTGTAGGTTGTAACCAAGACATAAAAATATATGATAAATATGATATTATATAGTAAAAATAAAATAATAATTGAATGGATGGATAATGAAATGAAGTAAAAGTGATTGATGAATAACTTTAACTCTTGTTCAGGAAACTTCTTTTAGTTTATACCAAAATAATAATTTGGATGGATTTAATCCTAGAGTGAGGCTTCATGAATGAGTTTATGGATTATGGGGAGATATTTGGTTATTTTTGTGATTATTATGTTTTATTTATTGGTTTTAATAGGTGGTAGGTGTAGGTGACTTTTTATAGTGGAGAAAAAGTGGAATTTTTATAAATATTTGAAATAGGGAAAAACACACATGTTTCTTCCATATCATGTAGCCCCAATAAACAAAAAAATTCATTCCAAGCAAGGATATTCTCTATATATGTCAAAAATATATATTTTTGAATTTTCACTAGGTCATTTTGGCCATTTTGTTTATTGATTAGTCCTTTGTTAAGCATGTTTTTCTCTGAAAAAATTTAATTAATTTGAATTTGTTTCATTAATGTTTTCAGTAAAAAACTAAGTCGGCCAAAATATAAATTATAAATTATTATGATTAAAAATATGGCATCAAAATTTTTAAATTTAAATCATATAAATGATAGAAATTAATTTAAATTTAATCATGTAGACATGACAATGAAGCAGGGTTTTAAATGTAAAATGGTCAAAAGTTTATAATGTTTTTATATTTAATTTCAATCTTAAATAGATTGAAATTTCCTAAATTTTATTAATATTTGTATATTTGATACATATTAACATTAAAACCAATTCAAAAAATAATATAAAATTATAAATTATTTAAATTAAAAACAGTTTTCAATTAACATTCACTATTTTTACTATGCATCACAAAATGAAACTTCTTAGAAAAACATCATAAATTCACCTTAAGATTATTTTAACATTCCAATTTAATAAATGAAGTTAATTTTTAGAAATAAAATTTATAAAATATGAATAAATTGGTTTTCAAATTAGTGCGACATTACAAGGCGGTAAAACTTCCTTTAGAAAAATATAGGGTATTTATACATAAAATTGGGGTTTTATAATCTTATTCTTATCAAATATATTGGAAGAATGTAAAAAAATTGAATGGATATATAATGTAGAAATTTACCTTATAAATTTTATTAATTTTGTACAATTTAATTAACTGTGTAAAACTTGATTAAATAGTGTTCTGTTTGAACATGGTGTTGTGTAATTTTCAAGCTATAAACAAAAATAAATTTGTTATAAAATGAAAATATTATAAATTATTATGGTTTAATAGTGAAACATTAAATAACAAGAAAATATAATCGTATAACACTAGGAAATCATAATATACTATGCATATGTTAACCTCTAATGAAATATCCATTGAATCGCATTTGATAAAAAATCACCCAATGTGTTAGAGGTATATATAATTCTAGTCCCACCCATCACATTCATATCATGTACATTTTTTATAATTACAATAATATCATAAAAAATAAGATCACATTTCATCAATTTTAACCCCATCATTAAGTAGTGATAGTTACATACATGGAATATACCAATGAATGAAGGATATGTACATTTAAGTGAATAATATTTAGTAAAAATGAGGGTAGTAATTCAGTACAAAAATTGTTGTCATAGAAAATCACTAGATAATTTTGACAAAAAATGGGTGTACATAAATATTCATGGAAGGATTAAATGAGATTAATAGGGTTAACTCATTACACAAACTATATAATTATACTAAAGAGATGTGTAAAAACATATTGCAACCTGAAAACCTAAAAAAGGCATAACTCAAATAATTTTTTTGAATAAAGTGGAGGAAATAATTCCTTACCTTAAGAGGGATTTTCTAAAAGAAATATTGTATATTTAAATGAACATAGAAACACCTTGGAAGGGATTCAGAGAGTGAGAGGGATAACTAAATTTCTCTAGATGGGTTTTGAGTGATGATGAGTGGGATATTGGGTGGGTAATTATATTAAAAGATATGAGACTTCATTATTAATTTCTAAACATATGTTTTGGAATATATATTATAGTAACATTAAAACAAAAAAAATTACCATGGGTTTTTCCATGGTTTCTATTAAATATAATTTTAATTAAATATCTTATTAGGGAAAATTTTAACTCCTTAAAAAAATTACATTGGTGATGTGTAAGTGACTCATGTTCCTAAGTAATTGATATGAAAACCTTAAGATATAATATAGGTTTTGGGGGATTCATTAACATTCTATATGATTAATCAAATAACAGAAAAAGTCATTATATTAAAGTGGAAATATATTTTGAGTCATGGATTCAAATTAATATACGTACTATATAATTTTTAAGCTTTTATGATGTGATAATATAGACCGTATATTTACACATTATTTAATTTATATCTGAAAAAATATTATCAATTTGAAAATTCTATATAATTCACCATTATATATATTTGATGTTTTTATTTCAAATAAGTATTTATTTTATAAAAGTAATCAATTTATTAGAGTCTTATATTTTGAATAAAAATATCAATTTATTGGAAGAGAACATTTTTTTTGATATTTACCACATTTTCATCCTTACAACAAATAAAATGGACATCATGAAATGATCTTATCATTTATATTTCATTTATTGTTATCTAATAATAATATTTTATAAAAATATCATTTATTTCAAAAATTAATTATTTTATCAACAAAGTATCTTAATTAAAACTATATATTTATTAAAAATAAATAATTGATTCCAGCATGTCAATAAATTTTTTTATCAAACTAATTATATAATAATTCATAAATTAATAATAAAAAAGGATAAATAAAATCATTATTTAATAAAAAATAAAATAAAAAATCATATTAATGGTGTATAAATACATAACCCCTTATTAAACCAATGAATTCCATAATGGTATAATGTGTGTTGGTGGTTCTTTCTTGGGGAAGTTCAGTTAACAAGGTTTGGGCCATGATCTTGATAAGATTTAAATTATCCCATAAATGTTTTTCTTGATATTTAGTTGCTTAATGTTGGATTGGTCGTGGTCAAGGTATATGCCCTGTGATTCCATATCCCACTGAATATTTGATAAATGTACTTCATAGGATACGATCCTACCAGTCGAGGCTATAACTTATACCTTCTCTGTCAGTTGGACTTTTCTTAACCCTTACCACACTAATCACAGTGGTCACTATACAACAACTATATCATCAATGGTTTTAATGCATACTGATCTTTTAAATCCATCAGTCCATAAAAATAAAAAATAATCAAAGTAGTGAATGTGTTTTAAAAAATAAATATAATTAATAAGTCATATATTCATTAAAAAATAGAATTTCATTTATAAATGTTTTTATTGTTACATTCATCCCACCTTAAAAAATATGACCTTTGATTTTTTTTCAATACTAGAATAGATGAGGGTACTTATATATCTTCTCATTTTCCATGTTACCTTATTTCTTCATCAAACATGAGGTTCCACTATAACACATTGACTAGGTTGGTTTTCATGGTTCATAGAAAATTGTCTCTAGGCCATAAGATATTTACCAGATGATCCATATATGAAAATAGTTCTCCAATGTTACCACCTCTATATTTAGTACATGTCATGGGTCTGGTATATATGTATTCAAGAGTGATACTTGGAAAAAATCATGTATATGATATTGGTTAGGTGAGATTTCTTGTTAGTAGTCCATCACTCTGATGAAATCAAGGATCTAAAAGGGGTATATGTTTCTAAGACTAATCTTTCACTTCTTCCCAAACCTCATTAATTTATTCTATAGTGATATATGAAGGAACACTATGTATTCAACATCAAAATACAGATCTCACTAATAACTTTCTCCCTAGAATTTCTATTAGTTTTATGGGGATTTAATATGATATTGAATGGTTCGAAATTTATATTTCATATCATGGATTCAATCACATCCCATAAACATCCAATCTATAAAATCCTCACGACATGTTTGATTCTGTCACTTCTTCCAATTAAAAGCCTCATAAGGTGATATGTTAACACTACAATGGAAATTATTGTCATATGTGAACTCCACTATTAGAAGGGGTTAATCCCAAAATTTTTGGAAGTCAATTTAATATGATTTTTTATATCCTATATAGTTTGGATTGTTTTCTAAAACTAACTATCAATCTAAGGGTGTTAAAAATTATAGGAACATCGATCTATATCTTGTTATTTTTAAAGGATTCTCTGAGACCATGAGGTAATCCTTAGATATCGATCAGATACACAATGTTTATAGCACTCCATATAGTATTACTATTTAAATTATATATATAATAGTGAGTTGGATGGGAGATAAACGTTCCATCATAACAATGAAATTAAATCACATTTTATCGTGATTTATTAACAACCAGAAGATGTTATTTTCTTTATAAGTCATGGGGAGTCTTATAATGAAATAAATGTCTATTTTTTACTTTTAACATATTTGTATTTAAAATGGTTTTATTATACCCTTATACTTCTATTTTTAAGCTTTTACTAATTGGAATACCATGTATCAAGACATAAGTTATGAAATCTCCCTCTTGATGTTATCTCTCTTGATGTTTTAATTCATATATCTTCACATCTTAGTAGTTCAAAAATGAATAAATAAGGATGATATATCCACATAATCCATAATTTATCTCTTCATCTATGGGTTTGATTGGAATATATTTGTATTCCAAACCATACGAATATAATTTTAATAGTGTTGAACTCTATAATATTCACAACCATTCTCTATGTCTCATAAAATTCTTTTTTAGGAATTGTTGATCCTCTCAAGAATGGATGGTTGAGAAGTTATTTTATAATGGAAGGATGTAAATCATTTTTTATTCCCATGTCAATCTTTTTCATGTCCTTGAATATTGGAACCCTTTCAATCCATATCATTGATAAGTATGTTGGATCCATTCTACTCAAAGTTTCTCCCACTCTGTTTTCCTTTATATGATGGATATAGAATAATGAATCATAATTCTTTATCATAACTAACCACCTTAATTGGATCATATTGAGATCCTCTTTTGTGAATAAATAATGAGTATTTTATAAACTATATATATACAACACTTTTCCCAATAGATATAATGTTAACAAGTCATCTTCCCAAATATCACTATATCCAATTATGGATCATGTGTTGAGTAGTTCTACTAATGGATTATTAATTGGTGGGATGCATATTCTATCAATTGTTCAACATTCATGAGTACACAACCCAAGACTATTTCAATGAATCATTGTAGATCAGCAAAGTACTTTTTTGATGAATCATTGTACATCCAAAATCCGTCCCCACAAATGGGTAATTTGAGAAGAGGTGTAGTGAACAGACTATTCATTAACATTATAAATCTTTATTCACATTCATCATTCCAAAAACACCATTACTCCCTCTCATGTTATCTTGATTAGTGGTCCAAAAAACATGATAATTTAACAAAATATTTATTATAGTAACCATGTAGTCTAAGGAAACTATGGATCTCCATCATAGATGTTTGATTAATTCATTTTTCATTTGCCTCTATTTTTGAAGGATCCATAAATAACAAGTTTTTTGTTTTAACATTCCACAAAAATTTTAATTACTCCATAAAAATTCTCACTTACTAAACATCACTTAAAGCATTTAATTTCATGAGGTCTTTAGTATAACGTTCTTGTGCTCCCCATGTTTCTCATTACTTTTAGAGTAGATAATCATATAATATATAAAGGCTACCACATATTTGAGGAGGTAATCCACAATTAATTTATTCATTATGTCCATGATTATAATATTAGAATTATTGAGTCCAAATGGAAATAATGTGAACACATTTTGCATGTACATTGTATGAAGATGAATCTTAAGGTTATCCTTGTTCATTATTTTTACTTGATAATATCCCATCCATATATTTACATTATTTAAGTACTAGGCTCCACATATCCACTTGAACAATTCATCAATTAATGAAATTTGATACTTTTTCTTTGTTAATATCTTCTTATCATAATGATTATCAATGCATAGGGGAATTGAACCATAATTCATCACGATGAAGATTCCAAACACACCGCATGGTGAAACCCTTAGGTGTATAAACCCTTTATTGAGATTATCCAATATCTACTTTATTATCACATTATGTTCCGTCAAGGACATTCTATATGTACCCGTGGATATTGGAAAAGATCTAATAATAATATCATTTGAGAAATCAACCTCACAAAATAGAGGAAGACCCAAAAACTCATTGTGTAACATAACAATATATTCTCTTACAATGGGTGTGTCATCATTAAAAATATTTTCCATAGACTTAAATATTTTTTCTAGATATATTGTATTATAAGGAAAGAATTTCCATTACTAATATTATGATACACATTTTATTAATCCTCCACATTCCCTTATATTGAATCTGGGGGAGATTTTAGATATAGTGGTTGATTACCTTCTTATAGAGATGTATGTTTTCTAAATATACGGTAAGCCAATTCATACAGATAATTTAATTATATTTAACTAAAGGAAGTATCACATGATTCTCATAGAAATTTATCCTGAAAATATGGATTGAGGAGAATTAATATACAAGAGATACAATAAATTTCAAATTTCCCATTTTCAAAGATATATCCACATAAATGTTTTTTGGTGGAATTAAAATAAAATTTATAAACTTTTATTAAATTAAAGAATAAATTAAAAATAAAAAAATAGTTAAATAACTATTTTTGAACAAATAATAAGCTTTCCTATCACCCCATCATTATTAGGACCCACCTCAGCAGTTGTGGTGGAAAACTTTTACCCTTTATCTCTAAGACGTAGAATAAATTTATTCCTTATATTGTCGAAAAACCATGTCATAGTGTATTGATTCATATATTATTATTTTTCCTTTACATTGAAATATTAGATAGTAGGTCTAAGGATTACTATAACATTAATTTTATCCATCACATTGGTCATTTTTTCCACTATAATTCTATATAGAGGTGACCTAATTTCCACTCATAAAACATTTAATTTTCTCTTCTAGGTAATGTTTAGGATTATTCCTCCCACAATTTTGAAAAGTAGGATGTTATACTATCAAAACCCGTGAGTTTGTTTTTGCATCACACAACTAGAATTAAAATCCATTAACTGAATCTTACCTTATGACCCATACTATCTAGAAGAATCATCAATATGTATTTTGAAATTGAGGGAACATCAAAAAACATACTTATATATGTCAAAGTCTCCAATCATCATTTTCTTTCATAGATTCATAATTATCCCACTAAATAAGATTTAAAAATAATATAGAGGTCAATTAAAAATCCATAGGCAAATCATGAACATCTTGTGAGGTGTTACTTATACAAATTATAGATCCATCATCCTTTTATTTGAGTGTAAGAAATTCTGTCTCTATATTTAAATAGATATTGTGAGGAAAATATTTTTGGAAAAATAGTTTTGGGAATTATTTCATCTCCATCACTTCAATTGACACTTTGGTATTTATATTATTGTTCAAAATACAACACAGATCATATTATCACTTGATATTATATAAAGTTTTAAAGAACATTTTAGTCTCATCGAATTAAAGGAATGAGATGACATTCTCAATGTAGTTGACCCATTATTCCGTAATTAGTGGAATGAAAAAACAATTGAATATTGATGGCCATTATCACATGAAAGTCGTAATTTCGACTTTCTCAGTATTAGGGGGATGTGGGTGTTCCTCATTATTCATTTTTAATTCAAAAATTGAGTTAATTTAGAATATATGGTCATGAGTTTCATGATTGAAACTCATATTAGGTTTCGAATCTCATTTGGGTAGTCATCAGTTTTCCCCTATATTGGTTGTTGACATTGTTCTTTATATTTACAACCATTGACTAATATAATGTGAATTTTAGGGATTTGGGTTTTTTAAAATATTAAATTCAAATAAGTGAAACTATTAAAATTGAATATATTACTCGAAAATGTTCTAAATTCCTTATCATTTGATTTTATGGGATTTAATCTAACCTATCCCTAGTCTATTTCCAAACATAAATTTTTTGAATATCCTATGTGTTGTTTTGATAATTTTTTTTTGTGTATTTTGGAAATTAATTTTTTTAATTAATGATTTTGTTAATAGGTTGTAGAATTTTGGTTAAGAATGTTTGGGGAGAGGTTGTTGGATGTTTTTTTTATAAAACATTTATTATAATTTTGTTATAGAAGAAGAATTTCAAAAAACAAGAAGGTTGGAAAGAAATTGTAAATATGGTAAAGAACATTCTCACAATGTCAATTGATTTTATTATTATTGATCAATGCTTCCACATTATGAATAATTCCTGATAAAAAATAATATTTTTTGGAGAGAATAAAAATGAAACAATATTTTCATATTCTAGAAAAATAATTCCGAAAAATAATTTTGGACAAATAATTTTTAAAAAATTAATGAATTAAAAATAAAAATGATTGTATCAATGTATTAGAAATATAAGTACAATAGTATATAATGTTGAGATCCCATATTCAAAAAATAAAATTTTCTATAAGAATTTACTACAAATTGTACAGTCCATGAGTTTTAGATCATCGTCCCCAAATTTTATTAAAAATGTAAAAGGGAAAAAAACAATAATGGGGTATTCCAAATACCAAAAAAAGTAGAAATGGACACTAAAAGACCCAACCACATCGAGACACTATGACTCCAAAAATAAAACCTACTTGAAGCCCAAAAGTACTTGGGTTTAAGACACAATAAAATATTAACATCGGTTCGACCAATGAAAAAAAATATAGTATGCCCCATTTCCGAAACAACCACACTATTTTAAAAATTTTATCACACTATTTACAGCCTATAAAAACCCTATATTTTCCCACATATTGATGTCAAAACCAAATGTAAATCCTGCATGAGTTCATCACCATCACCAGGAACCAACCCCACCAAGGGTCACTATCTGGAAATACCTCACAATCAACACCGGTCGTATCGGTCTATTCATCTCCCCTCACTAGAAACCTCACCGAGTAAAGGTTTTAGAAAAACTTTTATTTCTAGATTATCCCTTAGAGTATGACCAATGTCCTCGCCAGGATCCCAAAGGCATATCATTCCCATCGCTCGCTGACGTTTCACCCCACCATCAAGCCACCATGTCGTAGCTACTTCCATGTTGAGCTCACCATCCATATTCCAAAACTGTACAATAGATATGTTGTTGGCTATAAAACCAAGAGATTGTGATCGATCTTCCCATACCACCAATAGTTGTAGGACAATGTCTAAGAAATGTAGCTAAAACCCCATCATCATCCTGAGCATGCTACCACCTCCACTGTGATGCTCCTTTATGGGATTTTTCATTGTACTCTTCTGATCGTAGTGGAGGTCGCTTCGAACACCCCTCTATCATCGCCTAGAGTGGCTCTCCATCATCTTCTAATGGGATGAGATTCCACTTCAGTCACCAAAATGACCTTAAAGAACATATCCAACCATAAATATATCACCGAGAACTTCTTCATCAAGTTCAACCATATGACGGATGCTAAAAATTGAAAACATCTTAGAATGTCCAATAATTTTTTCATAAACCTTGATTGGGTTGCAGAGGAAATCCCCATTGAATCCTAGATAGATATAATATCCATTCATGATAGTGATACAATCCATAATATTCCATCATCTATATGAAATCCTTTTGAATAAAATTTGATTTTGGAATGTTGCTGATTGGAACCATTGAAGAGTTTCATGAAAAAGGTTGCCCATGGGTTTTCATTCATAAAATTCATTTATAATTTTTTTGAATGTACAAAGTTAAATTCCCCAAACAAACCGCTAATATAGTTTTGTTTTAAGAATATTTGATGAATTTCTATATTTGATGATGTTTTTACTAAGGGGAATATAGTGTAACTAAAAACAAGATGAAAAAAGAATAGAAGTATTCCAGAATGGAGTTATCAGTGAAACCTTTTTTAAGGAGGTTGTACATTTTTATCAGATAGAAAATATAAAGAACATCATATGTACCAAATTATGATCATTAGAACAACATAATCTCTTAATTTTTTTGTATTGATTTTAAAGTTTTAAAAAATTTGAAAAATAAAAGTATCATATAAATTCATATTTGTGTATAAGTGTTTTCATAATGCGGTAGAATTTATAGAAGTGAAAGATGGAGTTATAAGCCAATGAACATTAGGTGTGACTAAATTCATTAAAATCGTCAATAATGTAGTCAATCATCTGTAGTAATTCAAGAGAAACAAGTAGAGGGAAATATATTTAATGAATATATAGCATGTATGAAGATTACAAAGAAATGTTTTGTTACATTTTCAATGTTTGTGAATTTAGGATGTCAGATAATGAATAAAGTCCATCATACAATCACATATAAGAAAGTTTATTTGATGGAAATTTCAATGAAATCGATGTGTAAATGTTGAGTTGCGGTAAAGAGAGTAGATGGACAAAAACTGATTAATCCGACATCAACTTCTTAAGATGAATTCCAGTTGAATAAAATTTGAGGTAATTCAATCATAAAAAAAGGGAATGGTGGAGAATATGTTATGAAGTCATCAGGAAACCAGAGTCGCCGGACAAAGAAAAAAAAATAAAGATGTTGATTGATGGTATGTAATAGCCCAAACCTTCATTAATGAAAATTCATCTTTATATATTTAAATAAATTGTTATGGGTATACAAAACTTATGAACTTCCTTGGTTTTATGTTTTTGGATTTTAAAATACCATTAGGAATTGTGACCGTTGATAATATAGTTGTTGAATAGTGATCACATGATTAGTATAAATATTGGGCTTTAATAAATCCAATTTACTCAGACGAAGGAAGCAATAGACTCATCCAGTGGACTTTCCTAATACAAAGCCCATTTCTCAGAGCTCAAAAAGGGGGAGGCATAATTGGGATTTTCTCTTTACTAATCCCAATCTGTGCTTGAATATGTTAAGCTCGAGCAGAACCACCTACGATAGATGTGGAAGTTGATAGAGATTACCACTCGAGCAATGTTATCCAAGCCACCCAAGGAGTCTGTCACCATCGCACATCATACCCTAATGTCTTATGAGTGTGTTTTAAGGGTTTATGTAAAAATACCCTATTACTATTATTATGTACATTATTCTAGTACATAGAATATACATTATTTCAATTATTGTTACTTTGTAAATAGGTTTTAAAGCAAAAATAGTATTTTTAGTTAAGATTCAACTAAAAAATATATTTTTATGAACTAATAGATTTTTTGAATTAAATAATATTTTAATAAAATATTATTATTATTAAATTAGTTATTTTAATATAAATAATTATATAATTTTATTAATGTAATTGTAATTTTTATTATGAATTTAAAACTGTTTTTGTCGAAACCCATGAATTTTTTATAAATGTCGTTTTTATATTAAAAGAAAAAATTCACATATTTAGAAAATCATTTAGATAAAATGAATATTAATTTTGGAATCAAAATGTAAAAATTATCCAACGTTGAATTTTTCATAATTTTCTGAGACTATCGATTTTTTGGGTTAAAATTAAATCTCTTTTATATATATAATGTGTTTTATGACATCATAATGACCCAAAAATGATTTAATAAAATACTATAAAAATTATTTTCGGCCAATATATGTTTTTGAAATAAAATAATGTGATTTTGGATTTGATTGATTTATTTTACAATGTTTTAGTGGACCCTTCGAGGCTTATAAAACAGTTTTTCTTTTTAAATTATTTTCTTTGAGAGTGTGACTTGTCTCCACATAAGTATCCCTATTATTTTAAGAATTTCTACCATTGAACTTATAAAATATTGTTTTCAATCCCCTTTGGAAAAGCCATGGGCAAAAACCATGGTCTGGTTTGTGGTTTTGATTAGTTTGATATGTGGTGTCCCAAACCTAAATAATAAATAATTCTCTCTCATTTCCTATATAAACCCACCCAAGCTCCCACTTCCTCTTCACTCAAAGCCTTTTTAGTTCATCCAACCTCTTCCTTCCTCTCTCTATAATCCTCCCAAGGCACCCCAATCTCCCAAGAGGCCTCTCTCAAGCCTCTCCCAAGGATTTGGGATCACACTACCAAGTAAGGGATTCCTTCCTTCATCTTTTATCCATGTTTATTAATATTGTAATTCCCTTTTATTTTCAGTTATAAATTTTGGGGTATGATTTTCCACCTCCCCCATACTTCCCTCTTCATGTTTTAATGATGATAGACTCCTTTCTCTTTCATTAATGCCTCCCATTTACACCTGTTACCATGCCTAAATTCCGTGAGGGATTTCTCCCTCCTCATTTACATCCAAGTAATTCTATTGTATTATGAATCTAAATTTCATAATATTTGTTGGGACATGTATCTATATGACCCCATTACTATCCATTTTATGTAAATATTATAAGACACCTCTTTCTCTCTCATAAACCATTTTTATGAAATCTTATGTCACACCGTTATGCTGCCGAAATTGCACCGTGATTTTCCAAGCCAATGTAATTGTGTAGGGAATACCATGCCCATTTATCTATCAAGGGTATTCACCTTTATTCAAATTTAATTATTTATTATAACGCTTCTTTTATGTTTTCAATATCCCTTTATCATGAAATATATGATGATGAATGATTCCATGTTGTATAATCCATGCGGCACACTAATGCATGAAATGAATTATTTAAGATGGTGCGCCCTGATAGCGCTCCAATGCATTGTGTAAAGTATAGTATCATGATACGTCATATGAAATTAGTGTTGACTCATGATAATTCATGTGCAATGAGTTTTTACTCGTTCTTCATGTTTAATGTGGGTTTACTCATGATCCATGTGCGATGGGACTAGGATCAAGATAATTCAATGTTAACTATTGTGGAAACATTTTCATGTTATGATTATCATTCCTTATCATGAAATTATGTTCATGTTTCTATTATGGTCCATTGATATGCCTATTGTCTAATATGTACTTTATTTCTCATGTTATCCCATGTTTATTCCCTTACTGGGCTTTATAGCTCACCCTTTTCTTATGCATGTACTCAGGTTATCCTATGCAATGCTATGTACGAGGGAATTTAGTGGTCATGTAAAGGAAGTTTTTGATAAGATGTTTCATTCTATGTTTTAAGTTGTTATATAATGTTCTTAATCCCCAAAGACACTAGACCTTGTAATATTCTATGTTTTATCAAGTGAAGTTTTTATGTAATAAATCTTCTTTATGTATATAATAAAGATCAGGGTTGTCATAGTCAGTATTAGAGGATAGGTTTAGTTATTTTTTTATTAGGATTAAAAAACCCTAGAAAAACCTTATATACAAGACTATGTATAATAAAAACATCCCTATGTTTTTTTGGGTATTGAGTAAGTGGTTTATCAAGAAAATACATCTCTGTCTGGATATGAGTAGGTAGAGGAGGCTATGGAACAGATGTACCAAGGGGTGAAACCCCTAACAAGGAGTTTTGGGCTTTACCTAGGGGATCCTGGAACAAGACAACGAGCCTTGCTGCACTCTTGGTTATGACACTCCTGGGGGATATGAATTGGTAAATTCACAAGCTTAGTATGAACCATTATTAAGGGAATTTAAAAAAATCCCCAAAGAATATATGTTAGAAAGTAGATCATGGATAACATAGATTGAAGCCTATTGATTCATAAGTTATGGAAATAAAAGTTATTTATAAGTCATTTGTTTTGTCCTTGTATTTCCCTTTTATGTGTTACCCCTAACATTCCTTTTATTCCAGCCAATGGACAGTAATAGGATGACTCTGGCTAATAACCGATGTAAAGGTCAATGCGATGACTATTATAATGAGATCCCCAATCCAATGGGAGTGGGAATCATGAACTTTTTCATGATACTCTCTCAGTTAAATAAATATTTTAATAGAAACATGTGTCAAGATGAACTTTCACCCCCCCCCCCCCAATAAAGAACATGTCACTATCAAAAGCTTCATGATACAAATGCCTCCATCTTTTTATGGATGATTTGATCCCTCAATCTCTGAACAATGGATCAACTCCATTGAAAAGATCTTATCCATCCTTTAATGTTATGAACAAGAGAAGTTTCTTCTGGCTTCTTATCATATGGTGGGTGAAGTTGATCAATGCTGGACATTAACAAAAAATACAAAGCCTCAGGAGGAGATCGAAGTGTTTGAATGGAAGGATTTTTGGAAGATGTTTTTTGATAAATATTTTCTGCGAACCCTTCGGCCTAATATAGGAAGGGACATCCTTTACCTCAATAAAAAAGGAGTCGAATCTGTCGGAGAGTACAAGGAAAACTTCACAAGGCTTTCACAATATGCCTCTGACTTTTTTGTTACCCCCAAATGCATGTTTGACTGCTTCTTTGGTGTGTTGAAACCTATCCAGCAGAAATATCTTGTGATCTGTGACTTTGGTAGCTATGAAAAAATTGACTGAGGTGCCCTCAAGGACAAAATGGAGATCATTGAATCTCAGGGGTATCACAGGGATAAGAATTTTAACGTGAACTTCAATTCTAGTGGTCCGATGGATAAATCCGATGGTTATAAGAAGATCCAGCAACCCAATTTCCAAAGTTGTGGAAAGAAGAACCCCGGAAATTTCATGAAGGGGATAAGGAAATGCTTTAGGTTATGAAGATAAGTACACCTAGCTATTAACTGCCGATAAAAAAACCCTCGGCTTTGATAGAGGATAGGAACAATCTGTTCAAATCTCAACACGTTGTTCATTGCTTCAACTAAAAATAACTAGGGAATCTTGAAAATCAGTTCCCTAATCCAAGGGTTTTCGAACGAAACCAACAACCTCTAAGGTAGCAAGGGAGATCTTTTTCCACCACTACCACCGAAGTTAACCCCAAAAAAGAATTTGTGACAGGTACACTAGTTATTCATTCAATAATAATGAATGTACTTTTTGATTCATGTTCTACAAATTCTTTTATATCTTGATTGTTTAGTATAACAATCCCAACACCACCACAAATCATGGAAGTAAAAATGTCGGTGAGTACGGAAATTGGGGAAATCATTGCATCCCATGAATATAACTCCTACCCTATCATAATCGGTGGATTGAACTTCTTTAAAAACCTCATCATACTCCCTCTAGTAGATTTTGATGAAATTATTGTCCTGGATTGGATTTCATTATATAGAGCCAACATAAATTTCGGTGAGAGGAAAATAAATTTCCATGTTGAGAATAGATACCTGATTTTGTACAAATGCAAGAAGGAAGATGAATTTTTTAGCTCCATCATCTCAAGCGTGGATATTATTATCATATGAGCACACGCATCAGGCTCAGATGATTGAGTCTAAGGATCCAACCATCCTTGAAGACATGCCTTTTGTGAGGGAATTCGCTGAAATGTTTCCTGAGGAATTATATGGTCTTCCTCCTAGAAGAGATGTTGAATTCTCAACTGATCTTATACCTAGGTCATTTCCAATATCCAAGACTCCGTATAGAATGGTTATTTTGGAGCTTTAGGAGATGAAGAAAAAACTATAGGAGAATCTGTATAAAGGATTTATATGCCCAAGTGCTTCCCCATGGGGTGCAACAGTCCTCTTCATCAAGATGAAGAATGGGTCAATGCGCCTTTTCATCGATTATTGTGAGCATAAAAAAATCATGATAAAGAACAAGTATCATCAACCACTAATTGATGACTTGTTCAATCAGCTACGTGGAGCACAATACTTATCAAAGGTAGATTTTCGGTTGGGATATTATCAAGTTAGGGTGAAGAAGGATGATATCCCCAAGACTAATTTTCATAAAAAATATGGCCACTATGAATTCATAGTAATTCCTTTTAGACAAACTAATTCCATAGTATTATTCATGGACATGATAAATTGAGTCTTTAGAGATTTCCTAGAAACATTTGTGATAGTATTTATAGATGATATTCTAATATACTCCAAAACCAAGGAGGATCATGGTGATCATCTAAGAACTGTACTAGAGACCTTACAAAAGGAGAACCTCTATGAAAAGTACATAAAGTGTGAGTTCTGGTTGAAGGAGGTATCATTCTTGGTCCATATCATCACATTTAATGGGATATCTATGGATCTCTTCAAGACTTCTATAATAGAGGGATGGTCTAGGCCCACATCAGTAACAAATATCCGTAACTTTTTTGTGTTGGATGGATATTATTAATGATTTGTGAGAAATTTATAATGATTGTCCAACCATCTTACCATGAAAAATTGGAAGGGAGTAAATTTTTCTCGGAGTGATTAATGGGAATAAGGCATTAATGAGTTGAAAATTCAGCTTTTCACTATGCTCGTGCTCACTATACCCACAAGTGGAGAACTTTTTGTGGTATTCAGTGATGCTTCAAAGGGCCTGAGCTTTGTGTGGATGAAAAATAAAAAATTCATTGCCTATGTTTCATGTCAATTGAATGTTCATGAGTATAATTATCCAACACGTGATCTAGAGTTGGCTACGGTAATCATCGCTTTAAAAATTTGGTGGAATTATATCTTTGGGGATAAGTGAAAAATATAAATGGACCACAAAATCCTCAAGTATATATTCACATAGAAATAGTTGAACAAGCGCCAATGAAGATGGTTGGAGCTAATCAAAGACTATGAATTATCAATCCATTACCGCCCTGGGAAAGAGAACAGGGTGGCAGATGCTCTAAGAAGAAAGAACCCATCGATTCTAACATTGATGAGAATTGAGAAGGATCCAATCTTTTTAGATTTGATGAAGATGGATATGGGAATCATAAATAATGGAACATCATCAATCCTTTCACAAATTATTGCTCAGTTGTCTTTATAAAGGTTAAAGGATGCTCAAAATGTTGATGTTGGAATTCAGAAGAAAGTAGAAGCTATCATAAAAGGTAAATCCCTGGAGTTCAATGTTAATGAATAAGGAATTGTGAGATTTGGGAAAAGACTACATGTTCCTTCAAGTTTGGTGCTGAAGATGGAAATTTTGGATGATGCACATAGTTAAAATCTCTCTATTCACCTAGGAAACACAAAGATCTTTTGAAATCTCTGAGAACATTATTGGTGGGATAATATGAAGAAGGAGATTGTTGAATATAAATCAAAGTAAATGGTGTGTCATCAAGTGAAGGATGAGAGATAGAAGTCTAAGGGGATAATTTAAACATTACCCATACTGACATGGAAATTGTAGAAAATCACTAGGGACTTTGTCACCGGACATCTAAAGACATCCAAAGGAAACAATGAAATATGGGTTGTTGTGGATCGTCTTACAATGTCTTCACACATTATTATAATTCGGGAGGATTTCTCATTGGATCAACTAGAAGAGATATATATTTCGGAGGTGGTAAGGCTTCATGGAGTATCACAAACTATTTTATCAGATTGAGATACAAGATTCACCTCTATGTTTTGGAAGATTCATAAACATGCTCTGGATATTGAACTAAACTTCAGTATGACCTATCATCCTCAAACTGATGGCCAATCTGAGAAAACTATTTAGACACTAGAAGATATGTTAATATCATTTTCAATAGACTTTAAACAAGGATGTTATTAACATCTTTAGATGGTTGAATTATCCTATAATAACAGTTTCCACTCAAGAATCTGAATGACACCTTATGAATCCCTATATGGGAAGAGGTGTAGAACACTAACATGTTGAGATGAAGTCCATGAGCATAAGCTACTAGGACCTGAAGTGGTTGAAGAAATGGTGGAGAAGGTAAAAACCATTCAGCAACATATCAAGGCAACCCAGAGTCGATATAAGAGTTATGTAGATAATCGTTGATGAGACCTTGAGTTTATAGTTGGAGATGTGGTATTTCTATCCATATCTCTATGTAAGAAGGTCATGAGGTTTGGAAAGAAGGGTAAGATAAGTCCTAGGTACATCATCCCCTTTGAGAATCTTGATCGCGTCGGGGTTGTGGCCTATCGAATAGCATTTACACCTACCATTGAAAAAGTACATGAGGTCTTTCATATCCCTCTTAAAGAAGTACATACCAGACCCTTCACATGTACTCTCTTCAAAGGTGGTACAATTAGAGGATAGTCTTTCTTACAAGTAGAAACCAGCGAAGATCATAGATCATAGAGAAAAAGTTCTACGAAATAAGACAATGCCCATTATCAAGCTGTTGTGGAGAAAAAAATGTTTGAAGAAGTGATGTGAGAATCAAAGGAAGTAATGAAGCAGAGTTACCCACATCTGTTTTAGTGTGGGAAAAGGAAATTTCGAGGGAGAAATTTTATAAGGGGAAATATTGTAATGACCCAAATATTCATTAATGAAAATTCCTCTTGATCTATTTAAATGTCTTATTATGGGTATATAAAACTTATGAAAATACTTGGTTTTATGTTTTTTGGATTTTAATATACCATTAGGAATTGTGACCGTTGATAATATAGTCGTTGAACAGTGATCACATGATATAATAAATATAGGGCTTTGGCAAATCCAATTTACTTAGGCGAAGGAATTGATGACCTCATCCAGTAGAATTCCCCCATACGAAGCCCATTTTTCAGAGCTCAGAAAGGAGGTGGCATCATTGGGCTTCACTCTTGACCAACCCCAAGCTAAGCTTGAATAAATTAAGCTCGTGCAGAACCACCTAAAAGAGAAGTGGATGTTAATAGAGATTACCACTCGAGAAATGTTATCTGGGCCACCCCAAGAGTCTTTCACCATCACACACCTTAATGTAAGGTATTATGTAGGTGTTATAAGGGTTTATGTAACAATAACCTAGTACCAAGAATATGTACATTAATCTTGTATAGAGAATATACATTCTTCCTATTATTGTTACTTTGTAAATAGATTTTAAAGTACAAACAATATTTTTAATTAATATCCAACAAAGAAATATATTTTGATGAATTACTAGATTTTTTGAATTAAATAATATTTTCATAAAATATTATTATGATTATTAAATTGAATTTCATTAAATATAAATTATCATATAATTCTATGAATGCAATTGTAATTTTTATTAAGGTTTGAAAGTTGTTTTTGTAAAAACCCCTGAATTTTCAATAAATGTCGTTTTTTATTTTAAAATTAAAAATTCACATATATAGAAAATTATATAGATAAAATTAATATTTTTTTGGAATCAGGACTTTGAAATTATCCAGCGGTTATTTTTTCATAATTTTTTGAGACAATTAAATTTTTGGGTAAAAAATAAATACTATTTTAATATATAATGTGTTTTATGACATCATAATGACCTAATAGTTAAGTAATAAAATACTATAAACAATATTTTCTTCCAATATATGTTTTACCATTAAAATAATGTGATTTTGGGTTTGTTTAATTTATTTTACAAATCTTTAGTGGACCCTTCAAGGCTTATAAAACATTTTGTATTTTTAAATTGTTTTCCTTAATTGTGTGACTCACCTCCAAATAATCATCCAAATTATATGAAGAATTTAGGACATTGGACTTATAAAATACTTTTTTCCACTCCGCTTTAGAAAAACCCATGGACAAAAACCATGGGCATGTTTGTGGTTCTGATTAGATTAATGTGTGGTGTCCCAAACCTAAATAATAAATAATTCTCTCTCATTTCCTATAAAAACCCACCCAAGATCCCACTTCCTCTTAACTCAAAGCCTTTGGAGTTCTTCTAACCTATTACCTCCTCTATCTATAATCCTACCAAGGCACCCCAAGCTCCCAAGAAGCCTCTCTGAAGCCTCTCCCAAGCCTATGGGATCACACTTCAATGTAAGGGATTCCTTCTTTCCTCTTTTTATCCAAGTTTGTTAATATTTTTATGCCCCTTTATTTTCAATTATAAATACTGGGGTATGATTTCTCACCTCACCCATAATGCCCTATTCATTTTTTAATGATGATATACCCCTTTCACTTTCATGAATGCCTCCCATT
The DNA here is from genome assembly GCA_963277665.1 of Viscum album. Lineage (NCBI taxonomy): Eukaryota > Viridiplantae > Streptophyta > Magnoliopsida > Santalales > Viscaceae > Viscum > Viscum album. Next base: position 971,360,388 of record OY728127.1, on the reverse strand, counting down.
TACACCTATTACCATGCCAAAACTCATTGAGGTATTTCTCTCTCCTCATTTACATCCGAGAAATTGTTTTATATTATGCATCTTAATTATATTATGTTTGTTGGGAAAAGTATCTATATGACCCACCCTTACTTTCCATTTTATGTATATATTATAATACACCCCTTTCTCTCTCATCAACTATTTTTATGAAATCTTATGTCACAACGTTACGCTGCCGAAATTTCACCGTGATTTTCCAAGCCAATGTCACTATATAGTAAATACCATGCCCATTTCTCTATCAAGGGTATTCAATTTTATGAAAATTTACATGTTGATTATTAAGAATCATTTATTTATTCCACATCCATTTATCATGTAAATATGATGATGAATAATTTGATTTTGTATGATCCATGTGGCACACTTATGCATGAAATGAAATATTTAATAGAGTGAGCCCTGATATCACTAAAATGCATTGGGTAAAGTATAGTATCATGATACGTCATGTGAAATGAGTGTTGACTCATGATAATTCAAGTGCAACGAGGGTTTACTCGTGATTCATGTGCAATGACGGTTTACTCATGCTCCATGTTCAATTAGCCTTGGATCATGCTAATTCCATGTTAAGTGTTGTTTCCACATTTAAATGTTATGATTATCATGATTTATCGTGCCTTTATGTTCAAGTTTCTCCTTTTCTCCATTGATATTTCTATTTTCTAACATGTACTATATTCCTCATGTTATTCCATGTTTATTCCCATACTGGGCATTATATCTTACCTTTTTATGCATGTATTTTGGTTATCCTATGCAATGATAAGTACGAGGGAATGTAGTGGTCATGTTAAGGATGTTTTAAATAAGATGGTGTGTTCTATGATTTAATTTTTTATGTAATGTTCTTAATCCCTAAAGACAATATAACTTTCAATCTTCTATGTTGTATGAAGTTAAGGTTTTATGTAATAAATCAAGTTTATGTATGTTATAAAGAACATTGTTGTTATATGGTAAGTGGATAAAGTTTCCTTAAAAGGGTTGTAGATGAATAAATTATAAAAAATATTTCCATGAATATTTACATAACCTTATAATATCTTCATGTATGACCATGCCATAATGAGAATTTCATCTGGTTTTTTACCCATCCAAATTCAAGAAAATTTGAGAAGTTCCTTACCATATGAATCTAATGAAGCTTGGGAAAGGGTTGAAATATTGGATAATTCAATGATGCTTCAAGAATATTATAGATGTATAGAGATTCATCTAGTGAATTAAAAAAGATATACACATTAAAACTTAAGGTTTCAGTGTGTGGGAAAGTGAAAATGTGTTCCCACCTTCTACTTCTATGAAAACTATATAAAGGGGTGAAAAGTAGGTTTGTACTTGTAATTATGTTCGTAAAAAATGATGATGTAGTAAAGGATATGTGTAATAATTGATTTTTGTACCTATATTCTATTTCTTGTTAAATAATGTTTCCAGATATAGATATTTTCTATCAGAATCATTATATAGAGTTTTAGTTAATAATTTTTAGATATATATGACCAAATAAAATTTATTTGTTGTGTTTGAGGTCCACTGATTTTAATTAATTGGACAAAAACTATGTTATGAAAATTATCATAGGTTTAGTGAGGTTCATGGTATAGAGTTTTACATATTAAGACATTCACACATGATATACTATACAAGGTAGAATAATTATACATACCTTCCAAAAAACATTTCTGGATAAGAATTGACAAAGAATTATACAATATTTTTCTATCATGTTTTAAATGTCCAAATTTGTAAATTGATGGGAGTCAGTATAATCTTAGAAATCTTGAGATACATAGTCTAACATTAGTTTTCTCAATAATTTATTCACTTTATTCTAATGGATATTTTCTATAGACCAACTAGAGTGTATGTGGAAAGGACATTGGTTCTATCACTAAGGTCAAACCTTATAAATCATGCATGCATTTTTTTAATTTATATTCATTTTCATCCTCATTAGATGGTTATAAAATTTTACATGGGAATAACTCTATTGGGTTTCTAGGGTAAAATTTCATAATGTTTAAAATTTCAAAAAATAATCTACTGATTCAACCCCCCCTCTAAGTGGTTCAATTATAATAAAAAACTTCAATTAACATTAGAACATTGTTTCCCCTTTCAAATACATATGATGAATAATATCAATTCCTTAAAAAAATAGAGCTATTCTAACATTATATAATAATAATTATCCTGGTTTAAAATATATAGTGATACTCTATCTTCTATCACTCGTTCTATAGGTTTTTGTTGTAGAAACGATTGGGTTTTACACCCATTAGGAAATATTCTCCTAGGAATTTCACTAATAAATGAATTAATTCAGTTAAAAATATGGTGAACCATAATTAAAGATATCAGAACGATAGATGGGGAAACAATTAATTAGTGAATAACTATAGTCAATGATGTTTTGTGAAAAATATGTGATTTTGTAGATATATTGGAAGATTCTTCAATTTTCAACAAACTCATGAAAAAATTCCAATTTTTTTGAATATTTGATCTTAGATTTAGATTACAAATATGATTTATCACTTCATTAATTACATAAATCTCTTGTTTCATATGAGATATGAAAATCTTCAACATTTAAAATGTATATTAAGGTTGAAATAGATATTTATGATACAAGAAAGCTAAAATACATGATGTTGAGAATGATGACCTAAGTGATTCAGAATATAAAGAAGATGATGAAATTAATGAGAAGATAATGTATATTATCTCTAAAAGTAATTGAATAGGAGGAGAAATGTATATTGGTAAACATACACTCTAATTCTTTGAGTGTGGGGGAATTGGTCATTTTTCTATGAATTCCCCCATGAAGAATAGTGGGGAATATATAGATCATTTTCAATAAAAACCCTAGTGGAAGTTGTTTATCGAATCTTGAAAAGAATATAAGAAATATACTTGTGATAAGAAAAAAGTTTTACTAGAAATATATGAATTATGTTGAGTAAGAATGATAAATCTAAATCTAGTGACTAAAATCATCATAAGATGAATGTTCAGAAATATTTAGAATTCTCATTACAAATACTTAGAAAATGTAATATTTGTTGAATAGTGAGGAAGAAGCATGATGTAATGAAACATATAGAGAATATCATCTCAAATCCGAACCTATAGCCTTTTTTGATCATAACACTAAACTCAATAAATAAATATGAATTATTAGAAACTAATATTGGTATAATGATGAAGGAATTATATATTTTAACAAATAGTAAGATGAGGTTATCTAAGATATTGTAACCCTTAAACTGAATGTCACTAAATAAGGAAATATAATGGATGATATAGGTAAGAAACATAAATATAATGATTAAGAAGTTTCCAAAACTCTATAAAAACTTATGTATATTGAAATAAATTTATTTAAAATGATTGAAAATTTCAAAAATTCCTCAGATATGAAAGTTAAGCCATAATCAGCTGCTAAGAAAGATCACTCAAATAATCCAGTGAAATCCCCACCAATTAAATGTAAATGTTTTTTGTATTTTACAAACAATTAAATTGATAGAAAATATATTACTAAATATTCAATTGAGAAAGGATGTGATAACTCTATAACATTTACAAAGTTTTTGGAAAACCTTGATAATAATGTTTCCCCACACTAAGAGGAATAAAGAATAGAAACCAGTTACAAACCTTGAGAAACTGATTATAAATAAATATAATATTTCTATAGAATACTAAGAATCCATATATATTTTCAGATTTATAGTATATTTATAAATTTAGAAGATAATTTTTGAAAACAATGACTCTTACTAGAAGTAGGTATAAAATTTGGTATAGAAATAATAGAATATATGTATGAAATATTCATAAGACAACAGATGATGGGGAACTAAAATATCAAGATGATTGAAAATTTACAATGTAAAATCAATTTTATGTCCTAATGGAAGTTTGTGGAATATGTGACCAAGCTAGTCACATTGATGAATAATATATGAAAACTCTTCTCAGGTAAGATTCTAATGTGATGAATGAAAAGAAATCTATAAAGGGGAAATTTTAAGAAAGCTCCTTTATTTTCGGATAACACTAAATTCAATGAAAAAGAGAAAACCATGGATTATTTATAGTGTTTATACCACACACATTATAGGATATATAAAAATCATTAATAATGTTGATGATCATTAAGGAGGGATAAGTACATTTAAAAATGATAATTATTTAAAAAGCTGAGTAATATAAACAACTGAGATTGAAGCTGAGAAACTAAATTATATAGAAGTTTTTTATGTTGATGGAATGAATAAAAACATATATAGTGTGATCAAATTTTTTGATAATTGTATGGAAGTAATTATAAAAAAATATTCATCTATCATCATATGATTATGAGATATTAAAGCTATTATTTGTGGATAATGAACCAGTAGAAATCTCATTAAGATTGAAGAACTTGGTAACTCATGTTATCTGAGTTATGAAGATGAGAGAATGTTGTGGAATAGTATAGTTGACTATCTTTTGTAGAAAATCATGAAAAATATTTCAAATAATATTATGTTATAAACTCAATAGAATATAAAATTAATGAATAAAATGATTGTATAACTTTTCATAATGGTAAGATGATTACACGGATTCATAAGAATGTTTAAATTCAATATCAAGGAACTTTTAATCTTATTCAAACTGATTTATATGGAATAGTGAGACATTAATCAGTTAAATAGGATTCAAAAATTACCACATAAATTTATTAGTTCACCTATATGGTGAACAATATTTTTATAAAGAATAAATCCGATAATTTGGAAATATTCAATTTTTTCAGAAGAGATGTAGAAAGGGAGCCATATTTTTACATACTTAAACTAAGAATGTATAAGAGAAAGTTCTGAAAATTTAATAATTCATAATACTACTTGAATAAAAATTATACTAAACAACAATATAGTTCTCTATAAAATCCTAAAAAAGTAGTGTCTTAATGGGAAAAAACAATGTTTGATAGAAATGGGATGAATCATGATGGATGAGAATAAACAATCTATCCTTTTCCAAAGAGAACTTATTAGTAATATTGTACATATAAAAAATAAATTTAATTTAGGAAATAATATAAAATGAATCCCTATTAAATGTGTTATAAAAACATTTAGTGAAGTATTTCATGTTTTCAAGGATTCCATGTTAACTAAAAATCTAAAATTTAGATCTTATAAAATATGATGAAAAATATGAAGATGAGATTTTAATATGATATTAAATGGAAAAATATGTTATAAATTACAGATTAAATTTTTACTAATGATAGTTTATTTCAATTATGTGAAATTTGTTGAAAGGTCACCATATTTAATAATGGTTGTTGAGAATGATGGGTAAGGAAAGTTAAAGACTTCTAATAAAAATTTCAAATGTGAATATGTATGTGAGCTGAAATAGGGTTTCGATGTTTCAAAAGAGTCATTCTATGATGGAAGTGAAGCAGAATAAAAATCTCCTAAATTTCATACTCTATAAAAATTGGGTTAATTAGAAAATATTAATGTGAAAAAATTCTAGTTCAACTTAGAAAAAAATTATGATTAGAATATAAAACATTAGTTATCTTAGAGGTTGAAACAAAATCAGTTTCATTATTAGTTTAATTAAAATAATGGTCAGATTCCATGAATGAAGAGTTAGACATAATTAAGAAAAATCAAACCTGATAACATGTTCCATGTATACCAGTAACGAATATTATAGGGTTAAAATGGGTGTTCAGAATCAAGTTAAATGAACATGGGAATGTTTCAAGAAACAAAGAAAGATTTTTTATGAAATCAATTCACATGGTGAAGGTGTATGTTTCGAATAACTTTTTCCCCCATTGTAATATTTGAAACTACTAAAATGTTTTTATTAGTTGGTATACATCATCATTATGAAGTTTCTCATATGGGTGAAAAATTTGTGTTATTAAATGGAGAAATTGGTGAAGAAGTTTACATTGATAAAACATGTGGGATTGTACGTTGTGAGAGATGAATTAAAAGTGTCTATAATTAAGAATTCCATGTATTTTTTTTAAACAATATCCACATTAATTTTACTGGAAACATGATTGTTTCAAGAAAATGTTGATTTTTTAAGATGGGATAGTTGAATGTTACTTATATGTGAAGGATATGAACTTAGGTACCCTAATTTTTATTATTTATATTTATGATATAATTCTTTACTGGCATAGAGAAAATTCTAGTAAAATATAAGATTAATATTTCTTAAGTTTCAATGCATGGGTAATTATGATTTTCTTAGGTTTACATGTTCAAAAAAATTTATTCATTTATTTATTTAAATAAATTTATACAAAAGTGAAATTAAAATCTATTTTTATGGTGGATTCCAATTAACATCCAACTCAAATTTTGTTTGGCATAAAGCTGATGGATGATTTTGTTAGGAATGGTTTAAATAATAAAGATTTATGATATTTTACAGGAAGTATAATCTATATTATAGCTTCAATACCCAACATTGATTATTCTATTACTTTGTGTTCCATATATTAGATTGATATAAAGAAAATTAATATGTTCTCAGATGAAATAATTTTCTGTATGTTAATGGAAAAAAATCACATGGGTAATTATATAAAAGAATCAGTGATATGAAATTTCATGGTTAAACTGATTCTGATTTTGATGGATATTGAAATTATAGAAAATCAAAATATGTATGAAAATATTTCTTGGGATAATGTTGTGTGATCTTGAAAAAGAATAAACTATGCTCAATAACATCGAGTATAGAAGAATAATAATATGTTTCTTCCACCCATCCTTTTACTCAAATTACATGGATTGAAAATCTAGCTGGAAGATTAAAATGTGAAAGATTCTGCAACAATGAAGATTCACAATGATATTCTAAGTGTCATTGATCATTCCAAAAATAATGTACAATATTCAAGACCAAACAAAATGATATTAATTTTATTTTCATTAATGAGAAATATGTAGGTGAAGATGTTAGGATATATTACATTTGTACAAAATATAAAATTGTTGATGTATTCATAAAAAAATTCCAGAATAGATATTTGAGTAATTAATTATTTATCATCATGGACAACCTTCACAGAAGTCTTCCTAATGTCTATATGGAATCCCCATCCCAGATTTGGACTATGATGAAAAAGTTTTAGAATATGTACAACATTTTTTTTCAAATTGGGTGAGTAAATATTTTCCAGAAAAGATGAAGTGTATGTATATATATTTAAAAAATTAATCTAAATGTGTCGTTATCATAAAATAATGGAGAAGAAAAATTGAGATATTGAAAGTGAGGGGTAGTTTATATTAATATATATAAAAATTTATTCTCCCTTGGGGACTGAATCCCTTAAAAAAACTAAAATATCTTGTATTACAATTTTAAGACATCCTTTTTGAGAAAGGATCTATTTTGGTAAAATTTTAAAAAGTAAATGTGTTAGAAAAATGAGTTGTGAATATATCTGGGTGATGAAAAATGATTAGTTCACAGAACTGATAAAGAAATGTGGTAAAAAAAATACAAGGATGGAGATTGAATATCATTTTCTATTTTTTATAAAAATTTTGTTTAATTTTTTCTAAAACTAATATTTGTCAAATAATTCTCTTCCCAAGAGGTTACAAAATGGTTTTTATGTATGTATACTATGAATACTATTGGATTTTTTTGAAGAATTTTTTTATAAATTTATAATATAAACATATAGATAGAATGTCATTATTCTTGAATGTTTCTTAAAAATTGATAATTCTCATTATAAAAATGATATAAATTGTTATCTTAATCTATCAAGGATTCCACATTATTAATAAATCCTGATAGAAGCTGATTTTTTTTGTGATAATAAAAATAAAACATATTTTTCATGATTCAAAAAATCATATATCGAAGAAATATTTTTTGACAAAGAATAATATTATGTTCTTGGAAAGAAAATCTTATTGAAGTTTGTAAAATGGTATTGAAAATAAAACTATAAATTATTCTATAGTTGATGTTTCAAATATTGAAAATTCTTATTTCAATATGATGTTTTCTATAGGAGAATGTGTTGTTTCAATGTTAGTGATAAGATGATCCATTGATGAGTATCAAGAAATAGGGTTTTAATGAGTTTAAATTCATAAAATTCATTCATAATGTTTTTCAGGTGTATAAAGTGAATGTTAATAGAAAAACTTGTAGACAATGTTATTATAATAATAGATACTAATGTTGGAGATTTACTAATTTTTGTAAAATGGGGAATGTAGTGAATATAATCTTCATATGAACAACGTGCATATTTTTTTAGACAATTATTCCTTGGTCAAACATTTTTAAGAAGGATTTACCTATTAACCATATTACCAACATGTATAACATTAGACATAGCAAATTATGATCATTTATAAATACCCTGACACTAGTTTCCTAGATAATATGGTTACTTTGTTAAATTTGTACTAGATAAAAGTTATCTCACCCTAATGGACTAAATGTTTATTAGTCTTGGTAAACTAGATACATAATTAAAATTAAAATTATATTTTAACAAAATAAAGTATATAAATTGTTTTATTTGGGAATAGAATTATTACCCTTTTAATATCCAGACATATCAATCAAAAAATACTTTTTGGTATCCTTTAAAAATAAAAATAAAAGAAGTGAGCTCAAAATATTAGTAAGGGTATTTTTATAGTAGAAACAATCATAAATAAATAAAAATAAAAAACATAACAAGGTTAATAAATATAGAACATTCCATTTCAACAATAACGTGAGAATAATATAGAATAAATTAAGGACAATAAAATAATACATATAAAAAATCATATGGGATTGAATGTTGTCCGTGGTTATTATAACTAATAGAATAATTAAATGCACATAAATAAATGATTTCATAATGATTTAATGAATAATGACGAACATATGAAACATACCATAGAGGCCTTGACCAAGACATCTAGAAATACGATGAAGCCCTGGAACCATGAATTATGCATGAATGGGTAGGTTATTGTGACTTTATCTATTTATACATATCATTACATGATTTTAAGTCTAATTAATCATCAAAATACAACCATGTATCATAAAATCCAGTGTTGTTAAAGTACTAGGTACTTAATTAAACATCATAAAAGAAAATTTTATTTAATATCCAGATTGAGCTCCAAACTTCCATTATTACAATACATATAGATAGGATAACCTAGGGGTAACATGAAAAAAGGGATGAGATAAAAATCCTACCAAGGAAACTAATATAAGAATAAATATCAGCAGAAGGGTTAGAAGGCATAACATAATGATATAAAGTTGAATGTTACATGATTAAACATAAATAATAAGATCATTTAAAACATGGGATAATATAATCATGGAATCATTGTAATGTTCTTTCAATATAAAACAAGTCTTTATCATGATTAAAGCTAGTTGTAGATAGGGGAGCAGAAGCCAAGGTTAACCACCAAGACCATTGCACCTGGAGCACGAGTCAAGGCTAACCACCAAGACCATTTCACATAACATCTCATGAGACTAAACATTACCCATTTAATTAGATAACTATCTAGGGGAAACCATCATAACATGTTCATGAATATTATTTTCACATAACAAAACATATATAATCAACCATACATAAACATAAGGGTTAACCATGGTAGGGATTATGTATTATGATCTTATCAAAAGGAATAACATAAGTGATTATCAAAAAATATTCCATGAATGAAAGTATTTAAATCATAAATGTAAATTAATAAGAGACAATTAGAATATATCATGATAGGTTATTCAAAAATTATATTAATAAATTTTAAAAATTGGGTTTAACAAACATTAGAGATAAATCATTTTTATGCGGTTTATGGAAAACATCGAAGATCATTTAAAATAGAAAAAAAGAAAATATTTTATTTAAAAAAATAATTAAACCAAGAATTATTTAATAATAATATGAGTGGGTTTATAAAAATAATTGTGGTTAAATAATATTATGGAGAGAAACTAAAAATTAGTAAGAGTTCAGGAAGATCCCTTATATTGGGCTTGCTTATCAGGAAGAATTGAGAAGGGAATCATTTGAAAACATGTTTTTCCCAAAAAAATAAGTATGAATGGATAATAAAAAATTAATTTGGAACATATGAATAGAATTTAAAAGATGTACATAAAAATAATAGGTAATTTCATTTTTATAAAAATAGAGTAAGAATAACCCGAAGGAATAATGGATGTTTGGGTACAATCCCTTACATTAAGTACAAAGGTGTTCTTCCCATGATCTTATTGTCCGGGATAATAAAATTAAATTCATTAATTAATAATACGATAACCTCTTATACATGTAATTTATTTATTATAATATTATTAAGTTTATTCAGGTCCTTTTTTATGGGTTAATAGGTTCAATTTTATTATTTGGGAGCATTTGTTTCCTTGATTTTCATGATCACTTTATTTATATACATGTACGGATAATCATGTAATATGAAGATGGTTTTCTAAAAATGGTTTTATATGTTATTAGAAAACAACTATAATATTAAATGGTTATAAAATTCATTTGGTTATTTGGAGTGAGGATGAATCATTATATAGAACTTTAATGATAACTGCTTGGGTTAATTTGGTGGTTTTTTGATCACAATGAACTCATTTGGTTTTATAAATTAATACCATTTGTATAAAATGATTCCAAAAAATTAAAAAGGTTATATTAGATACATAATAATCTGGTTCAAGAATAAAAATGGTTTCATGAAAAGAATTGAAGAAGGTAATAGAAATTGAAAAAATGTCATCCTTGAATGTGATAAATTAACACATCTGAGATAGTGTTTCCATTTCTAGTATAAAAAACTAGGGAAACGAGAGATGATGATGAATTATTACAATACCATAAAAAAAATTTGTACATTTATGGCACTGGAGTTATCACATTATTTTTATGTGACATCCCATGATTTTATAAGATAGATTCTTTTTAATTTCATTAATGTCTTGTGTTATACACAATTTCATGTTATTTTGATAGAATTGAAAAATGAGTATTGATTTTTTCCAATGTAAAAATGAACTAATATTGGATTATATTATACACTACACCAAAGTAATGGTTCACTATATGCAACACTGACTTGGCTTGCGTTACATGTAAGAGCGACCTTCCTCGATAGCGTGTGTTGTACATGATATCGAGTTCCACTAAACAACAATATATTATTATTTAATGGGATATAAACTAGAATTTATTAATATTATAAACCAAATTTTTAATTTTATATATTTGTAATTCATCCTACACATTTTCTAGAACACAATATGGGAAAAAATCAGTTTTTTGGATAAATGAAATATTTTTTAAAAAATGCATTTTTACTGCCTTTTGATGGCACACCCATTTTAAATCTTGTTTTTGAAATGTTTATAAGTTCAATTTCACAAATTAAACATATAATTTTGAATCAGGATATAAAAATTTACATGGGATATTTTTTTTTATTTTTCTGATAAATTTTATATTTTGATGAATAGTAAATATACGATAAGTTTTAATTAAAAACAACTTTTTCATTGAGATAAATTATATGGATAAATTATAATATTGAATGGTTTTAAAGTTTAAATATAATATATTTTAACCATTAAATATAATTTATTTCATTACCAATAATTTTACATTGAATTCATTACAAAAAACATTTTAATCTTTTGGAATGTTCTAACTTTTAAAACTCATTTTCTCAACAACGGGAATTAATTATAAATTAATTAATGCAACTTCTGTGTTTTGAATTTGGAAATATGGATTCAATATTTTTAATAAGTAGTTCCAAATTACGTTAATAGGCTACTTTTATTTTTGGGCATTATGAATAGTAACTACGGTAAATTTTATTTAACGTTATGAAAGGTAAATCAGGTAATTAAGGGTAAAAATAAAATTCTAAATTTACCCAAACACTTGTCTCAAGATAATTGGATGATTATATTTCTTCCTAAAACATACTTGGGTCGAAATAGTATCTATTTTAACACCCTTGGATGAGATTAAGACATTTAATTTATTTTATTTAAAGAAAAGTGAAATATGTTTTACTCAAACTTTAATAATTAATTTTTTTAATATAAGGTAACACAGAATATAAATTTGATATTAAACACTCACTTTAAAGATAAAATGTTTTTTATCATGGAAATTTATTTTTAATTTTTAAGAAATTTATAATTACCTTAATAGCTTATACAATAATGATATAGAAATTATTTATTGAAAAAATAAATAATATAGTTTTTATTAAAATAATAATACCCAATGAAAGGCCCAAAAACTTGACCAAACTTTTTTGTTCAAGTATATCTAAACATTACGCAACCAAGGGTCAACTTTTGGACCATTAGAAGCCTTATAAAATGGATTATAAAATTATATTATTTTATTTTAAATGATTTCAAAGTTTTCACCTTCATACTTTAATAAATATAAAATTTTAAATGATTGTTATTTTTAGAAGATAAATTCAAATAAAAGTTTTATTATGAATTCTATTAGATTTATCAGCATAATATTATTTTATTTTTAATTTTTATGCAACCAATAAGTATGTTAAATAATTATATAAAAATGTTGTAGTAATTATTTTATTAAGAGAAATATCAAATAAATAAATTTAAAAATATTAAAATAAATATTATATGAAATAATTAATGTGCTTCAAGAATTTTATAAATGAATATGACATGTTAAAAATAAACTAAATAGTTTGGTTTGAATCTATCTTCTCTGTCTATTTTATTTAAATACAAATAAATGAATAGTGTCAAAATTGAAACCATTGATATTTCATAAAAATAATATATTATTATTATGTTTTAAAATCAATAAAATATTTTAAAATTACATATTTTAAATTATATGGTCTAAAATTTCATAAAGTATCGAATTTATGTACAATAAACAACACATAATTATGTATTTATAATAACTTAAAATTTATAATATTATTTCCACAAATAAAATTAAATAGATTAAATAAGGAAAAAAATGATAAGGTTTAAAATAAACTCAAAACGTGTCTAAATTTTATTTTTTGAGGATATTACAACCCTATACCATCTAATATAATAATTTGAGCCATTTTTGTGGTTTTTATGTTGGTTTTGATTTTATTATAAATTAATATTTTTGATATTTCTAAAAGTGCCCCTCTCCTCTCTTATGAAAGGGCACCTCCTACAACTACAATTCACTCCATTTTGAGCCTTAAAACTCAAAAAAAACCATGTCCAATTCCCCTATCCACATCCCTAGAAACATAATAGAGGTCCTATTATCCTTCAAAGAACAACATTAGTGCCCTAAGAGGAGGTTTAAAAGAGGCACGTCAAAGAAGAGGTAATCTCTTCTACCGATTCCTTCAAATTTATTTCTTCTTATACTTCATCTTCATTAGTTGTTTCACTATAATGTGATAACATATGTATCACTCATATACTTATATGTCATTATAAATATTAAAAAACCCTATTTCACCTTCTATCCATCCAATGAAAAATGATATCACAGCGCGTGCATACCTATGGATTACCGTCTCCACACCGTGGTGTAATCTATTTTTCACCATCACCTTACCCTGATGGGTATAATGGTGGAGGTAATAAATATAAATGATTATTATAACATGATACTAATTCTGATATATTTTACACCATACACTTCAATACCATTCAATAACTATGGGAATCATATCATCGCTCGTGCGTACATACGTCTTACCGTATCCACGACGCGATGAGATCCATTCTCAATCTTAAATATTAAAGAATGATTATAAATTATATATAAAAAGTTATAATTAAATATATAAAATCATAATTTTACTGAATATATATATTTATGTCATGTACTTACTTCCATTAAATTTAATAACGAAACGAAAACAGCATTCATACGTACATATGATCTACTATCTCCATGAACGGCGTATTCCATTTTATTTATAGATATATGATATAAATATTTATATACCGAATATATATGATATATAAATCATGATTTACATTCTGGAAGTAAGAAAATCATGATCAAAGTTATCATATAAAGAAAAACAATTCCGAACAAATATGATAAATGATACGATTATTATCCAAAATGTTCCTTTAACATTGAATTGACAAATCAATGGGTAATGTAACGTTGTAAGTTAATCATATATGATATCATAAATATTATTATGGTTCTATTGCAATTTAATAATATGTTTTAACCCACTATACAGGAGTTTCGAACACATACGAACGACATCAGACCTAATTTTAGGGAAAATATCACAATCTCATTTTTTATTCGATATTGTTTATACTTAAGTATTTACTAGGGAATATTTATCATCCATGTCTATGTTTCCTAAAAATTTAATATTAATTATATCCTCCTAAATTTGTTTAAATCCAATTTTACAAATTGGTGAAATTTTATTAAAAGATACGAAAGGAATCTTTTGTCATTTTTGGTATGAGATACTTTTTGAATTTTCCTGTAAATGTAAGAGAATAATGTTTTTTAAACATATACGGCATGGACGGATTTTTACGGTTTCATAATGACTTATTTCCATGAAGATTATTCGATAATATTTCATGATTATTTCGACAAAAATTTTTTCTTTTAAAAGTGCACGGTATTTTGAGAAAAGGAAATGAGTTTGAAGAAGAACAGATATTTTTCTCAAGAATTCATTTCAAGTGTTTTATAAAAACTATTTTCCATATAAGAAAAAATTTTATAATATGGTTATGTTTCAAGTATAATAACCCTATTATTTACTTGGTTTGATTATGTTTCTGATGAAATTATATCCATTTGTTTTATATAGATTATGTTTTGATGGGATGATGTTAATGAAAGAAATTTTATTCGTTGGGTTATGCTGAATGATTTATTTTTATTTTGTGGAACACGTAAGAATGATTTAAATACGATATTGGTGGGACCTATATCTCCCTCCAATTCATTGGGTAAATATTTATATCTCATGATATAGGCATGGTCGGAACCGTAAGTAAATCCGGTTCAGTAATATAGGGCTGGAATGACAAGTAAATCTGGTTCAGTAATGGACATCATCCACTATGATGGTCTTGGCCGCAATGCCTTGGCTACTATGGAGATCATATTATGTGCTTAATGGATTTCCACAGTTACATGTTTTATTCCAATACTATTTTATCATGATTATTGTTTCTTTATGATCTATTCCTTATGTACTGCCATGATTTATGTCATTTATCAAGATTTTAATGTTTAAACAATATATTCTAGTTTTCACATTCAAATGTTTATGGCTTGTTTTATGAAATCCATGTTTACCCTTACTGAGCATTTTAGCTCACCCTTTCTATGTTTTCTTTTCCCGAGGACATAAAGAACGGTTTTAGGTAGGAAAACAAAAGTGGAAGATCTTTATGGGAGATGATGAAGATATTTGAACATGATTAGAATATTATGTTCTGAGTTTCCAAAGGCACTAAACTAATACAGTATTTGGGAGTTTTTTTGTGTCATGTATTAATTATTCTGAAAAAGTAATTTAATGTCCTTGTACGTCATGATTTGGTCTCTATAGTTGGTATCAGAGTGAATTTTTAGTCAATATTTGGAAACTAGAATGTAAACACATTAGTGAAATTCCTAGAGATATTTCTATGGTGTGTCTGGAAATGTCCCTTAGGGTAAGTATAACTATAGATTACAGTCCTATAATTATGGTAAAAATCACGAGTAACCTAGTATTAAACCTAATATGTTAGAGATTGAATGTATTCCCCTGTGATATGTTGTTTTCATAGTATGATTTTTTCCTCGCACACTATTCTTTTTTGGGTTTTAGAAAAAGCTTAGAAACATGAGGATTCACGTTAATGAAGAATATAATGGAAAATGGAATGATATTATCCATGAGAAACCAAATGATATAGGATTTGGAAGGAGAAACATCATTATTATGCTGAATCATTCATCGTGGTATATGATTAACAAGGTGAACTTTAGTTTTATTACTATGCCATCGAATAAGAGTAAGATAAACATTCAAGCAAGTTTTCATGGTGAGGAACATAAATGAAAGAAGATTAAGCTTCCTATATATCAAGAAGAAGGGAAGAAAAACCTTGAGTAATACCTCAAATGTATGGGAAAATGTAATCTGTGTAGGGAAAAGGTTCCTAGAGTGACAGACTGTCATGGAGTTCAATGTCTTATCCATGGAGAACAAGGGAATTACCCAACTCAATACCCTGAGCTAATAGGTTACTTCTAAATCAAGGAAGGACATATTCCAAGCCAATCATTGAAGAGTATGGATTCAAGTGTTTATATATTAGTATTCAAGAATAATTTTGTAGAGGTACTTTTATGGTACTATAGAATATTAGAATATCTATGTATTGGTTTATTGTGGTTTTCAATAATTATATGTTACTAGTAATAATGAAAAGTGATTGAAATATTTTTGGAAAGAACATGATATGCGCATATTGAAGGGATAAGGAGATAGTGAGATGTTTGATAGTTTTAATGAGCTCATGAGTGAAAAAGGACAATGTGATGTCACGGTTTGAGTGTGTAGAATTTTTGGGAATTTGGTATGTAGAAAGAGTTAAATTTTGATAGAATTAATGTTTTCATTAAGTTTCTATTGTAATTCACGTTTCAATAAAATACATGATTAAGGTATTCACATGTTTGGAATGTGACAACCAAGAACTACCTTATGAGATATGTGAGATAAATTGTATGACGATTTAGTTTACCTCTTTCTAAGTTTTATATTTTCAGAAGGATTATAATGTTATCTATTTATGGATAGTATTAGTTATCTTCCATCTTATGTTTGTTAGATTAATGTATAATCTTAGTATAGGTGGACTTATGCTTATTTTATAGCAAGTTCGAACATTTTTTGTTAAGACAGATGGAGTGACCTATCATTCTATCTCATGATCTGCTAACACTTCACGAATAACAAATTAAACCTCATTTATTTAAGATATGAAGTGTAAATTGTTCAAGGAATGAAAAATTATGAGATTGTACTGAAATAAAGTAAGTATTTCTTTTCATGTTCTTCATCTTTAAGAAAAGGAGCTTGATAACAAAAAATGTTATCCTAGTACCTTCATATCTGATTAATTAGATTCTACCTTATATCATCACAAATTTATGACCTAGATGAATTTTGGGGGTGGAATTCATTTTAATGGGGTTAGAATGTGATACCCTGATATTTTAGGGGACAAATTCTTTTTAATTTCATTGATGTCTTGTGTTACACAAAATTTCAAGTTTTTTTGATAGAATTCAACACTGAGGATAGATTTTGTTCAATGTAAAAATGAATTAATATTGGATAATTTTATATGATACACTATACAAAGCTATCACTACACACAACACTGACTTGGATTACATTACACGCAAGAGCGACCTTCCTCGATAGTGTGTGTTTTACGTGATACTGAGTTTCACTAAAAACAGTATATTATTATTTAATGGGATAAAAATAGAATTTATGAATAGTATTAACCAAAATTTTAATTTTATATCATTTGAATTCATCCTAAAAATTTTCAAGAACACAATATGAGAAAAAAAATCAATTTATCGGATAAATGAAATATTTGTCAAAAAATGCAGTTTTACAACCTTTTGATGGCGCACCCATTTTAAATCTAGTTTTGAAATTTTTATAACATAAATTTGAAAAATTAAAATTATTCTTTTTAATAAGGATATCAAAATTTACTTTTGAATTTTTTTTTGACATTTTTCTAATAACATTCATATTTTGATGAATAGTAAAAATACGCTATATTTTAATTAAAACAAAATTTTTTCATTTAGAAAATTTATATAGTTAAATTATAATATTTAATAGTTTTAAAGTATAAATAGAACATATTTTTACCATTTAATATAATTTATTTCATTACCATTAATTTTTCATAGAATTTATACGTAAAAACATTTCTATCTTTTGCAATGTTTTAACTATTAAAACTTGTTTTCTCTAGAATGGGAATTAATTATAAATTAATTAATAAAAATTATATGTTTGAATTTAGAAAAATAGATTCCAAATTTGGAATCATTAGGTCCAAAATATGTTAATTGACTATTTTTATTTTTTTACATTATGAATCGTAACTATGGTAAATTTTATTTACCACAGTTAAAGGTAATTCAGGTAATTAAATGTACATATAATATTATAAAATTACCCTAACACTTGTTTTAATATAATTGGATAATTATATTTCACCCTAAATAACATTTGGGTCAAAATGGTTTCTATTTTAACCCACGTGGATGAGATTAATACATTTAATTTGTTATATTTAATGAAAAGTGAAATATGGCTCAATCAAACTTTAATAATTAAATGATTTATAATATAAGGTAATACAGAATATAAATTATATTATAAATAATAATTTGAAATATAATTTTTTTTCTTTATAAGGGAATTTGTTTTTAACTTTTAATAAAAATATAATTACCTTAATAGCTTATTGATTAATGAAGCATAATTTATTTACTGCAAAAATTAGAATCATCGTTTTATTAAAATAATAACACCCATAAAAAGAACAAAAAACATGACCAAACATTATTTTTAGAGTATATCTAAACCATAACCAACAAAGGGTCTATTGGTGGACCATTTGGAGCCTTATAAAAGTGATTAGGACACTTATATTATTTCATTTTAGATGATTTCAAAGTTGTCACCTTCATAATTTAATAAATATAACATTTTAAATGTTGGTATTTTTAGAAGATAAATTAGACTAAAAGTATTCTTAGGAAAAATATTATATTTATATACATCATGGTATTTTATTTTTAATTTCTATTCAAAAAATAAGTATGTTAAATAATTAAACAAAAATATTGTATTAATTAATTTAATAAGAGAAATATCAAATAAATGGTTTTAAAAATATTAAAATAAATATTATATGAACTAATTAATGTGATAAAAAAAATTTATATATTCATATAAAATATTAGTAATATATTAAATAGTTTTGTTTGAGTCTATCTTCTCTATGGGTTTTATTTAAATTCAAATAAATTAATAGTATCAAAATTGACACTATTGATATTTTATAAAAATAACATATTATTAAATTGTTTAAAAATCACCAAAATATTTAAAAATTGAAAATAAAAAATTTTATGGTCGAAAATGGAATAAAATATCCAATTATTCACATCTAACAATACAAAAGTATGTATTTAAAACCATTTAAAATTTATAATATTATCCCCACAAATAAAATTAAACAGATTAAATTAGGATAAATCAAAATAGAAATGTTTAGAATAAGATCAAAAAATGTCAAAATTATATTGGTTTGTTATATTACAGCCCTATCTCATCTCATATTATATTTTATGTCATTTTGGTGGTTTTTATGTGGGGTTTGATTTTATTATAGATTAATATTTTTGAGGTTTCCAAAAGTGCCCCTCTCCCCTCTTATAAAAGTGAACCTCCTCCCTCTCCTCTTCAGTCCATTTTGAGACATACAATATGTCAAAAAACTATCCATTTACCTTATCAAAGTCCCTAGAAACAGAATAGTGGTCCTGGTATTCTTTAGAGACCAAATTTAGTTCCCTAAGAGGATGTTTAGAAGAGGCACGTCGAAGAAGAGTTAACATCTTCTACCGGTTCTTTCAAATTTATTTCTTCTTCAACTTCATCTTCATTAGTTATTTAATTATAAAGTAATAACATAAGTATCAATAATATAATTATGTTATATTATAAATATTATATAACCCTATTTCACCTTCTATCCATCCTACGAAGAACAGAATCACTACGTGTGCGTACGTACAACTTACCGTCTCCACACTGTGGTGTAATCTATTTTTCACCATCACCTAACTAAGATGAGTATGATGGTGGAAATAAAAACAATATATGATAAATATAACATGATACTAATTCTGAGATATTTTATACCATCCACTTCAATACCATTCAATTACTATGGGAACGATATCGTCGCTCATGCGTACGTACGACTTACCGTCTCCACGATGCGATTAGATTCGTTTTCCATGTTAACCATTCAAGGATGATTATAAAGTATATATTATAAATTATCAAGAAATATATGGAATAATAATAATTTTGGATTTATATATATGTATGTATTTATGTCATTTACTTACATCCATTAAATTTAATAAGGAAACGAAAACAGCGTTCATGCGTACGTACGGCCTACCGTCTCCACGAACAGTGTATTCCATTCCATTTATTGATCTATGATATTTAAATTTATTTAAAGAATATATATGATATATAAATAATGTTTTATATTCTGGAATTAAGTAAATCAAGATAAAATTAATCATATTAAGAATAAAAATTCCAATAATGTATGATAAATGAAACGATTATTATCCAAAACGTTGTTTTAATATGGAATTGACAAATGAACGGGGAATATAAAGTTGTATGTGAATCATATATGATATAATAAATATTATTATGGTTCTATTACAAGTTAATAATATGTTTAAACCCACTATACATGAGTTTCAGACACATATCGATGAAATCAGATCTAAGGTAAGGAAAAATCTCGTAATTTCATTTTAATATGAGATTGTTTATACTTAAGTATTAACTGGGGAATATTTATCATCCACTGAAATGTTTCCAAAATATTAAATATTACTTATATCCTCCTAAAATTTTTTAAATCCAATTTTATATATTGGTTAATTTTTATTAATGGATATGAAAGGAATCTTTTGTCGTTTTCGGTACAAGATATTTTTTGACTTTTCCGGAAAAAGTACTAGAAGAATGTTTTTTAAAAGTTATATGGCATGAATAGATTTTCATGGTTTCATAACACCTGATTTCCATGAATATTACTCTATAATATTCCATGATTATTTTAAAAAATTAATTTCTTTTAAAATTTCATGTCATTTTGAGAAAGTAAAATGATTTTAAAGAGGAAAGGATATTTTCTTCAAGAATTCATTTCAGGTGTTTTATTAAAACTATTTTCCAAATAAGATGACATTCATTAATATAGTTACGTTTCAAGTATAATGTCCCTATTATTTACATGGTTTTATTTTTTTTATCATTAAATGGTATTTATTTTTTATATGGATTATGTTATGATGGGATGATGTTTATGAAACTCATTTTATTCGTTGGGTTATGATGAATGATTTATGTTTATTTTGCATCACACATAAGAATGATTTCATTATGAGATGGGTGAGACCTATATCTATATAAGGCCCCACCCTTAAACCTTACTTAATCTTGAGTTATTACAAGATTACACATTGAGGATCTTTTCGGGTTTAGAGTTTTAGAGAATTAGATTATAAAACTTGCATTACATTCCACATATAAACAAAGTGATTACAGAAAGATAGTATTATTTTTTCCCATCAATGGAAACATATTTAAAATAAAACATGGATTAATTCTTGACACTTCCTTGACACTATCATCATATCATGTATCTTTCCCTTGACCTGTGAAAAACATTTCAAAAAAACTTGGGATGAGCATAAAAAGCTCAGTATGGGTTATAAAAATATTGAAAGGAAACATAAGTTCATATATACATAAGAATGAAATCATACTTTACCCATAAAACATAAGCACTTTAACATACCTCATAAAATCATGAATAAATCATAGAAATCATATGACATAAAGGTAACTTGAGGCATTCATAACATTCTTACGTAGGGAGTAGTCCTCTTGGTTACGTTTGGAATACCCATCACAGTATATTCCCAAAATCTCTTCGGAGAAACCTTAACGTTTCACTCCATCACGTTACCCAATGCATTGGAGAGCTATATCGGGCTCACCCGCCCTTAGTTTATCACAGAACCACCCGTATTCATAATAATTCCCAAGAACCATAACATAATCGTATCACATAATACATGCATAAAGGAAACATAACATTTCCACATTTCAATCACAAGATATCAATACAACACATTGATATAATAAAACATTATGAAAACCATTTTCAATACCAAAATAAAAGAAAAGTAAAACATGGTATTTATTTTTCTTTTAAAAAGAAGGTATGGCTTGTAGAGGAAGCCGAAACTCAAATAATGGTCACGGCGGCAGAGAAGTCGTTGTCGCCTCATACGTACGACAAAAATATTCCCTTTTGTCATTTAGTAAACGATTAGTATAAAAAATATTCTTTTTGAATAAACGTAAAAGTCAAAGGGGTTTATACACCGTATAAAAGAAGGTTGTGTATAAAACAAAATATGCCTCAATGAAAGGAGATTGAGACGAAGTCCCATACCTCGGGTCTGACTTGACTCGGTCGTTCTTTAATCTCCTGAATAATAAACTTTAGTTAATTTCTACTTGTTTAAGAACCTTTTTCAAGTTCATTATTCCTTTTATATCACTTATTGTCATGTCATGAACACTATGTAATTATTTAAGTTAATAACGGCCGTTTTAACGATCATTGGTACTTGAGTAAAAAATAAACCCTTTATAATTACAAGTTGTTCATGTATCCATTATATCCAGAATGGTATTCATGATGTAGATATCATATATTTCATATATATACAGTAAATTCATGAATTTATAATATTACATAATCATTTAGAGGTAAGAAATGAAATGCACCGTTCTCGGAGACGGTAAGCCGTACGTACGCATGAACGCTACTTTCATTTATATTTCTTATTTTATAGAATGAAATAATAATGATATAAAGGTATATTATAATTCCAGTGTAATATCATATATAATATCATAACTCCATCCTTTGTACGTCCCACATATGGTATTAACGAATCAAATCACTTTGAGGGGGCGGTAATCCGCACTTCGTTAAATGAAGATATCGTGTTTACCCATAATGGAAACCATAAAGGTATGCCCAAAATGAAAAATACAGATGATTAAGGAAAAAATAAACATATTATATATCATATATAAATATAGTTTCATCTTAATGGCCACATTTGAAGGTGTTAAAAGAATGTTGAACAATCATCGTTTCGGGAGGCAGAAATTCGCCATCCACGGAAACAGTATGTTCTTTAACCATTAGATGTAGGTGTGTGTAAGTGTAGCTCGAATACTTCTTATAAAAACATCCTAGTATATGGAAGATACTGGTGTTGTTTAAAAAAATTAATAAAAAGAGTTTAGGGGGTTGGAGAAGTAAAATAAAACAAAAGGACTCAAGTGAAGACATTACCTTAAAATCGGGTAACTCCCTTTGGTTTGAGCTCAAAAGATTCCTTGGGAAGACTTCTGCCCAATTTTAGGCTTCAAGGAGTAATATAGGGATGTGGAGAGACAAAATGGGCAGGGTTTGGCCATTCCAAAGTATTTGTAAGTGTGGGTAAGGAGGTAGAGGTGGGGGCCTTTTATAAGAGGAGAGGAGGGGCAATCTTGGAAAGTAAAGAAATGTTACTTTATTTACAAATGAGTTTCGGATTAAAAAGGTCCCACATTGATATAATTCGAGGGTAAGGTAATAAGGGTTCTAAATCCACCCATACAATAGGTTTTGGACATGTGTAGGTCATAGATTTTACACTATCATTTCATTTTATTTAAATCCTTTATTAATGAGGTAATCGCTGCATCATCATGATGTCATAAATATTATAATTTATTTAAAGTCTAAAAATTATAAAAAAATACTATGATGTAGGAAATATTTTTAGATTTCAAATGAATATTTATAATCAAAAATCTGACTTGTATAACCCCATTTAAAAATTGTTTTAGTAAAACATCTCATGTTTGTGTCATTTTTACTTTTACATTAAATAAAAAGTAATTTATGTCATTTCCCAACCAATGTGGCTCCATGGGGTCCCCAAGCTGACCCATGGATTTTCTTGGTCGGCCATGACACATACAATAAGGGTAGGACATGTTTCTAGGTCATTTCATATTATTAAAACATTATTTTTACCTTAAACTACACAAATTACCACTAATCGCGATTAAAAACATAAAAATTACTATTCACCAAAAAAATTATTTTAATCTCATTGAACCACATTTTACTTATTAATTACAACCATGTATGTCGGATTTTTGAAAATCAAATCACAGAAGTGGCAAAGTTTCATTTAAATGAAAAATCTGTTTCTTTAACTACCACTTAGTGGTTTCACTATTCATCAAAAATTGAAGTTTTTCAGAAAAACACCAAAACTTCACCCTAAGCTATATTTGATATTCTGAATTCAAAAATGATGTCTATTTTAAAAAATTAAAATCATATAAGTTACATTAATTAATTTAATAATTAATTCCCGCTGTCATGACAAATAGCGTTTTTTTAGGAAACAATAAGTATCAAATGATTGACACCAGTTTAAGTCTAATTTCAAAGTGAAATTGATTACAATGACCACCATTGGATTAAATGGAAAAAATATATACTAATTATAATTTAAAACCAATTTAAAATATAATCTAATCATATAAATAAATTAGATTAAAAATAGGTTTTGAATTAAAATACAACATTTTTCAATATTCATTAAAAAAATGAACTTTATTGGAAAAATACCAAAAAATCACAAAAAGTAAATTTTGATGTCCCTATCATAAAGAATAAGTTTATTTTGACAAACATAGCTTATAAAATTGTCAAAAGATGGATTTAAAAATGGTTTTCCATCAAAAGGTAGTAAAACAATCTGTTAAAAATATTAGTGTATTCCATGATTAAGATTGGATTTATTTTCATTTTAAGCCTCTAAAACACTATCTAATTCATTAGTAGACATAGATAAAAATATATATTATTCCTTAATTACTTGGGATGTTAAATCCTTCCCCCCTTTAGAAAATTACGTCCCTGCAATTTATTTACTTATCGAATAAATGGGGGTACTTATCCCTCATTTCATTTTCAGATTCCCATGTTGCCTCTTCCATCATGTTGTTTTTCCACAAAACCTTTACCCGATTAATCACCTTATTCTGTAACACATGCTCCCTGTGGTCAAGAATCTGGACCAGTTGTTCCTCATAAGATAGGTTCTCTTTCAGCTGAACTACCTCTGGAATCAAAACATGAGATGGATCTATCACATACTTTCTCACCATTGAAACATGAAAAACACTGTGTACCTGAGATAAACCTGGAGGTAAAGCCACTCGCTAAGAAACTGATCCAACTCTCTCCGGAATTTCATATTTTCCAATGAACCTTGGACTCAGCTTTCCTTTCTTACCAAATCGCATCACACTTTTCCATGGTGATACTTTGAGAAAAACATGATCACCTACCTCAAAAGAGAGATCCTTCCTCCTATTGTCCGCATAACTCTTCTGCCTACTCTGAGCTGTTCTCATGTGTTTCTGTATCAGCTGAACTTTTTCTGCCAACTCTTCTACCAATTCTGGTCCCATCAACTTCCATTCACCCACTTCATCCCAGAAAGCTAGAGTTCGACACCGCTTCCCATATAATGCCTGAAATGGTGCCATCTGTATACTGGAATGAAAACTGTTATTATATGAAAATTCAACCAAAGAAAGATGTTGGTCCCAACTTCCCTGATAATCCATAGATCAAGAACGTAGCATATCCTCCAATGTCTGAATTGTTCGTTCTGACTACCCATCTGATTGAGGATGAAATGTTGTACTAAAATTTAATTCAGTACCCAACAACTTCTAAAGTCCCTTCCAAAAGTTTGAAGTAAACCTAGGATCACGATCGGATACAATGGAGAGAGGAACTCCATGTAACCTGACTATCTATTTAAGATAAAAATGGGAGAGTTGATCTAGGGAAAAAGTATCTCTTATAGAAAGGAAATGAGAAGATTTAGTCAAGCGATCAACAATAACCCAGATTGCATTATTACCTCGAGATGTCTTCTGTAATCCCACAACAAAGTCCATGGATATATTCTCCCATTTACACTATGGCACCGGTAATGGCTGAAGCATCCCTTTCGGTAACTTTCGATCTGCTTTAACCTGTTGACAAGACAAACACTTCATTGTAAAATCAACAATATCCCTTTTCATTCCATCCCACCAGTAATACTTCTGCAGATCTCTATACATCTTTGTACTGCTAGGATGAACTGAAAACGGAGAACTATGAGCTTCACATAACAACTGTCTCTTCAAATGTGAATCACAAGGCACACACAATCTCTTCCCAAATCTCAAAACACAATCATTACCAATGTTGAATTTAGGCAACATACCCTTCGGAACCAACTCAACCTTTTTCTGCAACTCACTGTCTTGCTTCTATGCTTTCTTGATTCTGTCTGATAGAGATGATCTCACTGATACCTGAAACAAAACACAAGAACTTCCTGCTCCAACAACTTCTATGCCAAATTTCATCAAATCCTTAACCAAAGGATCACGTTCCAAACACAACATTGTTAATGAAGAATTACTTTTTCGACTCAAAGCATCGACCAATTTATTTGCTTTTCCCGGATTGTAATGAATTGCACAATCATAATCCTTGATTAATTCCAGCCATCTCCTTTTTCTCATGTTCAATTATTTCTGAGTGAATATATACTTTAACTTTTGTGATCAGTATATATTTCACACTTTACTCCATATAAATGATTCCTCCAAATTTTTAAATTGAAAACAATAGCATCTAATTCCAAATCATGTGTAGGGTAATTTAACTGATGAGTTTTCAACTGTCATGAAGCATAACCAATTACCTGATCATTCTGAATTAGGACACAACCAAGTCCTTTCAATGAAGAATCACTATATATAACAAACTCACCATTCCTGGAAGGAAGTGCCAAAACTGGAGCATTCACCAATCTTCTTTTCAACTCCTGAAAACAATCATCACATTCTTTTGTCCAGATAAACTTAACACCCTTCCGAGTTAGCTTAGTCATTGGACTAGATAACCGTGAAAAATTTCTAACAAACCTTCGGTAATATCCTGCCAAACCAAGGAAACTACGAATCTCTGTTACATTTGTGGGTCTTGGCCATTCTTCAACAACCTTTGTTTTTGCAGGATCAACAGTTATCCCATCTTTAGAAACAATGTGACCATGGAAATAAATTTGTTGCAACCAAAACTCACACTTTTTGAATTTCCCACAAAATTTCTTTTCTTTTAAGGTTTGAAAAATAACCCTTAAATGTCTTTCATGCTCCTCTTTACTTTTAGAAAACACCAAAATATCATCAATGAAAACCACTACAAACTTATCCAAGAAGTCATGTAAAATTCTATTCATTAATTCCATGAATACAATAGGTGCATTGGTTAGCCAAAAAGGCATTACTACAAATTCATAATGGCCATATCTCGTACGAAACGTAGTCTTCGGAACATCTGATTCCTTTACCTTCAACTAATGGTACCCCGATCTCAAGTCAATCTTTGAAAAATACCGAGCTCTCTGGAGCTGATCAAACAAATCATCGATATGAGGCAAAGGATATCGGTTCTTAACATTGATGTTATTCAAGGCTCTATAATCAATGTAAAGTCTCATAGAACCATATTTATTTTTAACAAATAAAACAGGAGAACCCCATGGTGACGTGCTAGGTCGAATGAAACCTTTCTCTAATAAATCTTGCAATTCCTCCTTCAACTCTAAAAGTTCAATTTGAGCCATTCGTTAAGGGGGTTTTGAAATTGGCTTAGCATCAGGAACTAAGTCAACAGTAAACTCAACTTCTCGATCTAGTATTATTCCAGGAAACTCACCAGGAAAAACATCAGGATACTCATTTACCATTGGAACATCATTAATCTGAATAGTTCCTTTATTTTCAACGATGTGTGCAAGGTAACATTCATTTCCATATTTTACAAGTTTCTCAGCCTATTGATATGTTATCAACAGTAAGGGTTCATTCTTGTACTCAAACTGAAAGTCTTTCTGAAAAGAAACTTCTTTAGCTCTACAGTCAATATTAGCATGGTAAATAGAGAGCCAATCCATACCCAGGATAACATCAAACTCTACTAGAGGTAAAACAATAAGGTTCACAAGTAGGTTCTTTCCACAGATAAGGATAGGAAGATTCTTATAAATTCAATTTACCTCAACATTTCCCCCAGGTGTTTTTAACAAAAGTTCAGGAGTCATTTCTTGAGATGGTATTCCCATTTTACTAGAAAAGTTTTCAGTGATGAATGAATGTGCAGACCCCGAATCAAACAACACACATGCATAATCTGAAAAAACAAACAAAGTACCTGATACAACTTCATTTGATGGCCCAACATCTTCTGAAGTAGTTCCAAAGGATTTCACCACCCCTTTCTGCTTGTAGTCTAACTACTTCCCATCACTCGAGCTTTTTTTTCGGACACTCGTTTTCATAGTGACCCATCTCATTGCACTTAAAACATTTAACTAACTGTAAATCAAATTTAAACTTACCATCACCTTGATCTTTTTCAGTGCAATCATGAGCCTTATGTCCCATCTTACCACATTGGTAGCACTTTCCAGAATTCATAAGACATTCCCCAGCATGCCTTTTACCACATTTATCACAAATTGGAAACTTAGTTTTCTTACCATCATACTTTTTTGAAGAATTATTTCCTTTCTCCTGCCACCTAGGTCTCTTCTTCTGTTGGTTGTTATAGAACAATTGATCATCTACAAACTCCATTTCCACCTTCTCAGCACATCGAACAAGCTTTTCATAACTTTTGAACTCACGGGAAGCTAATGCCCTTCGATATTTTGGCTTTAATCCTGAGTAAAAACGATTGATTTTACTATCAGGGTCTCGGATAAAATTTGGAGCATACCTTGCCAAGCGAGTGAACCTTTCTTCATAGGCAGCCACTGATTCTTCCTCTTGCCTCAATTCCAAGAATTCCAGTTCCATCCTAAGTCGAACAGCCTTAGGAAAATACTTCTCAAGTAACATACTATTAAATTCATCCTAGTCGAGAGCATCAAACTCATCAGCGTCCCTGATATTTTTAACCATCGACCACCACTGATCTGCTTCACCCTCCAAACGGTAAATAGCAAGACTAACCTTTTGATTGTCTGAACACCCCATGACATCGAAAATCTTCTCCAGTTCTTTAATCCACCCTTCAGCTAGCACATGGTCAGATGATCCTCTGAATTATAGGGGATGTTGCCTCATTAAATGTTCCACCACTGGCATGTTCCTCTACGGTTGATCTGGATGATCTCATGCATGGATACCACCCCCATTTATCACTTGAGTCAACTATCCCATTACTACAACAAACTGTTCAGTTCCAATTCCGACCATCTCAGGATGCTGATTCGGAAGGTTATTTCCTTCTGTATTCATTCCTAGCACTGCTTCCCTGTTTCCTCTGCGGAAAACCATTCTGAACAAACATGTCTTCGATGAAGCAACATGGAAATCTTCAAATGCTACATCACTTCAAAAAAATATTTTTGGATAATAATTTAATAGAATTGTAACTCCTAAAGTTATCTAAACCGACCTCTGATACCAACTATAAGGCCCCAGCCTTAAACCTTACTTAATCTTGAGTTATTACAAGATCACACATTGAGGATCTATTCGGGTTTAGAGTTTTAGAGAATTATATCATAAAACTTGCATTACATTCCACATATAAACAATGTGGTTACATAAAGATAGTATTTTTTTCCATAAATGGAAACATATTTAAAATAAAACATGGATTCATTCTTGACACTTCCTTGACACTATCATCATATCATGTACCTTTCCCTTGACCTGTGAAAAATGTTTCAAAAAAACATGGGATGAGCATAAAAAGCTCAGTATGGGTTATAAAAATATGGAAATGAAACATAAGTTCATATATACATAAGAATGAAATCATACATTACCCATAAAACATAAGCACTTTAACATAACTCATCAAATCATGAATAAATCATAGAAATCATAAGACATAAAGGTAACTTGAGGCATTCATAACATTCTTATGTAGGGAGTAACCCTCTTGGTTACGTTTGGAATACTCATCACAGTATATTCCCTAAATCTCTTTGGAGAAACCTTAACGTTTAACTTCTTCATGTTACCCAATGCATTGGAGAGATATATCGGGATCACCCTCCCTTAGTTTTTCACGGAACCACCTGTCTTCATAATAATTCCCAAGAACCATAACATAATCGTATCACATAATACATGCATAAAGGAAACATAACATTTCCACATTTCAATCACAAGATATCAATACAACACATTGATATAATAAAACATTATGAAAACCATTTTCAATACCAAAATAAAAGAAAAGTAAAACATGGTATTTATTTTTCTTTTAAAAAGAAGGTATGGCTTGTAGAGGAAGCCAAAACTTAAATAATGGTCACGGTGGCGGAGAAGTCGTTGTTGCCGCATACGTACGACAAAAACATTCCCTTTTGTAATTTATTAAACAATTCATATAAAAAAGATTCCTTTTGAATAATATTAAAAGTCAAAGGGGTCCGACTTGACTCGGGTCCGACTTGACTCGGTCGTTCTTTAATCTCCTGAATAATAAACTTGAGTTAATTTATACTTGTTTAATAACCTTTTTCAATTTAATTATTCCTTTTATATCACTTATTGTCATTTCATGAACACTATGTAATTATTTAAGTTAATAGCGGTCGTTTTAACGATCATTGGTACTTGAGTCAAAAATAAACCCTTTATAATTACAAGATGTTCATGTATCCATTATATCCAGAATGGTATTCATGATGTAGATATCATATATTTCATATATATCCAGTAATTGAATGCATTTATAATATTACATAATCATTTAGAAGTAAGAAATGAAATGCACCGTTCATGGAGACGGTAAGCCGTACGTACGCATGACCACTACTTTAATTTCTATTTCGTATTTTATAGAATGAAATAATAATGATATAAATGTATATTTTAATTATAATTTAATATCATATATAATATCATAACTCCATCCTTTATACGTCCCACATATGGTATTAACGAATCAAATCACTTTGAGGGGGCGGTAATCCGCACTTCCTTAAATGAAGATATCGCGTTTACCCATAATGGAAACCATAAAGGTATGCCCAAAATGAAAAATACAAAATCTTAAGGAAAACATAAACATATTATATATCATATACAAATATATTTTCATCTTAATTTCCACCTTTGATGGTGTTAAAAGAATGTTGAACAATCATCGTTTCGGGAGGCAAAAATTTGCCATCCACGGAAACAGTATGTTCTTTAACCATTAGGTGTAGGCGTGTGTATGTAAAGCTCGAATCATTCTTATAAAAACATCCTAGTATATGGAAGATACTGGTGTTGTTTAAAAATAAATGAATAAAAATATTTTAGGGGGTTGGATAAGTAAAATAAAACAAAAGGACTCAAGTGAAGACATTACCTTAAAATCGGGTAACTCCCTTTGGTTTTAGCTCAAAGGCTTCCTTGGGAAGACTTCTGCCCAAAGTGAGGCTTCAAGGAGTAATAGAGGGATGTGGAGAGACAAAATGGGTAGGGGTTGGCTGAGCCAAAGTCTTTGCAAGTTTGGGTAAGGAGGTGGAGGTGGGGGACTTTTATAAGAGGAGAGGAGGGGCGCTCTTGGAAAGTAAAGAAATGTTACTTTATTTTAAAGTGATTTTCAGATTCAAAAGGTCCCACATTGATATAATTCGAGGGTTATGTGATAAGGTTTCAAAATCCACCAATACAGTAGGTTTTGGACTTGTGTAGGTCATAGATTTTACATTATCATTTCATTTTATTTAAATCCTTTATTAATGAGGTAATTGATGCATAATCATGATGTCATAAATAATTTAATATATTTAAAGTCTCAAAATTTAAAAAAACTACTATGATGTATTAAATCGTTTTAGCTTTCTAATTAATATTTATAATAAAAAATATGACTTGTATAACCCCATGTAAAAATTGTTTTAGTAAAACATTTCATGTTTGTGTCATTTTTCTTTTACATTAAATAAAAAGTTATTTATGTCATTTCCCAACCAAAGTGGCTCCATTGGGTCCCCAAGTTGACCCATGGATTGTCTTGGTCAGACATGACACATACAATAAGGGTAGGACATGTTTCTATGTCATTTCATATTATTAAAACATTATTTTTACCTTAAACTACACAAATTACCACTAATCGCGATTAAAAACATAAAAGTCACTATTCACCAAAAAAATTATTTTAATCTCATTGAAGCACATTTTACTTCTAAATTAAATCAATGTATGTCTGATTTTTGAAAATCAAATCACAGAAGTGGAAAAGTTTCATTTAAACAAAAAATCATTTTCTTTAACTACCACTTAGTGGTTTCACTATTCATCAAAAATTGAAGTTTTTCAGAAAAATACCAAAACATCACCCTAAGCTATATTTGATATTCTGAATTCAAAAATGATGTCTATTTTACAAAATTCAAATCATATAAGTTACATTAATTAATTTAATAATTAATTGCCGCTGTCATGACAAATAGCGTGTTTTTATGAAACAATAAGTATCAAAAGATTGACACCAGTTTAAGTCCAATTTCAAAGTGAAATTGATTCCAATAACCACCATTGGATTAAATGGAAAAAATATATTATAATTATACTTTAAAACAAATTCAAAATATAATCTAATCATATAAATAAATTAGATTAAAAAGAGGTTTTGAATTAAAATACAACATTTTTCACTATTCATTAAAAAATGAACTTTATTGGAAAAATACCAAAAATTCACACAACGTAAATTTTGATGTCCCTATCATAAATAATAAGTTTATTTTTACAAACATAGCTTATAAAATTGTCAAAAGATAGATTTAAAAATGGTTTTCCATCAAAAGGTAGTAAAACAATATTTTAAAAATAGTAGTGTATTCCATGCTTAAGATTGGATTTATTTTCATTTTAAGCCTCTAAACACTATCTAATTCATTAATAGACATAGATAAAAATATCTATTTTTCATTATATACTTGGGATGTTACAATATCCTCCAATTCATTGGTTAATGATTTATATCTCATTATATAGACATGGATGGAGTGGAAAGTAAATCTGGTTCTGTAATACAGGGCTGGAACAACATGTAAATCTAGTTTAGTAATGGACTTCATCCACTACGATGGTCTTGGAACCAATGCCTTGAATAATATGGAAATATTATTATGTGATTAATGTTTTTACAAAATTACATGATTTATTTCAATGATATTTTATCATGATTAAGTTTCCTTTATGATATATTCCTTACATACTACGATGATTTATATCATTTCTCCAGATTTTAATGATTAAACTTTATGTTCATGTTTTTACGTTCAAATATTTATGTCTTGTTTTATGTTATACTTTTTTACCATTAATGATAATTTTAACTCACCCATTCTAGGTTTTATTTTTCCGATGATATAAAGAGTGGTTTTTGGTAGGAAAAAAGGGGAAGATATTTATGGGAGATGTTGAAGATCATTCACCATGATTATAAGATTATGTTCCGAGTTTCCAAAGGCACTAAAATAATGTGGTCTTTGGGTGTTTGTATGTTTCATGTATTAAGTATTAATTAAAAGTAATGTAATATACTTTTAAATAATGATTGGGTCTCTACATTGTATGGGGAGTGGTGAGGATAAAAAAGGATACAAATGAACATTAATGGAAATTTAATGAAAATGGATGATGGGTTTATCTCTCAATCTATCCTATTGAGAACCTCTATAGGGGAGAGGTTTTGGTATTTTGATGAGAATAAGAGATAAAAAATATGGTAGAGGGTCTTAGGGAGATATTTGAGTATAATTGTTCCATGTCACAAGTCTTGAGAGGTGTAAGGAGAAGAGGTGGTGAGGGTTGGTATTTATATTGGAGGAGAGGGGATTTTTCCCAATATTTAAATCATTAGTTTATATTTTTTTGAATATTAGAAATAGTTGTGATTCTTGAGACTAAATACAATAGTTATATCATTTTAGTTCAAAACCATTTTTATTATATAATCCATTACTAAATAAATAGTGTATTTAAATTATAATGTATATATACCATAATGATTCTTTTTTAATATTCATAAAAATTCAAGTATTTTAGGAAAATCTCAAAAAATCACCATTACCATTTTTGGACTTATAGAATCAAAAAATTAACTCAATTTTATGAAAATAATTTTTTTAATTTTAAAATTTTATTTATAATTTAACCCATAATTTACTAAAATAATACAAATTAAAAAATTAAAACTACTTTTCTAACACTTTGAAATGCTAATTAAGGTCTCGTAAAATTATGCTATAATCATAAGACATAAAAATATTATTTTATGAATACATTTTGTGAAAGAAAATTTTTTTTAACTTCTGAAATTAATCAT
The DNA here is from genome assembly GCA_963277665.1 of Viscum album. Lineage (NCBI taxonomy): Eukaryota > Viridiplantae > Streptophyta > Magnoliopsida > Santalales > Viscaceae > Viscum > Viscum album. The sequence goes on along the minus strand of OY728127.1, from coordinate 971,325,858 downwards.
AAAATTGTAATTAAATATGAATTCCTTACAAAAATAAAAAAACACAGTTAATAATTTTTAAAATATTTATTTACTAATACTATGATTTAATTATATTATATTTAAACTTATAATGTGGATACATTTTATTTATACATTCATTGGTGAGGTTACTATTACATTGGATAGTTTACTATTCATAAGGGTCACATTACTATTCAAAAGTTCATGTTACTAATTTATCAGTATATGTTTCTTAACATCAAGAGATACCTTTTATTTCCCTCATTACTCATTTATAAGTAATGTAATGTGTTCTATATCTAATATTGTGTGATTATACTATAATACATAATTATAATAATGGAATTACATTGATAAAACATTGGGTCGTTATATTCTTCCATCCTTATGAAATTTTCCCTTGAGATTTTTTTAATACTCTAAGATGAAAACAGGTGTGGGTACATTTAATTCATCTCTTACTATTTTTCCCACGTTTCCTCTTTGTAATAATTGTTCGTCCATGGTACTATGTTCAGGTGAGTAGTCTTGTTACATAAAAATTTATCTCTATGATCCATGATCTTCACTGTCTCATTCTCATAACAAAGATCATTCTCCAACTGTACCACCTCTGAAGAAAGTACAAGTAAATGATCTAGTATGTACTTTCTTAATTGGGATACATGTAATACATTGTGAACTTTAGACATGGTAGGTGGAAGTACTAGTCTATAGGCCACAACTCTAACGCGATCAAAAATCATGAAGGGGACATTGTACCTAGGGATTAACTTTCTATTCATCCCTAATCTAATGACCATATTCCATATAGATATTCTAAGGAATAATGTGTCTCTAACAATGAACTCAAGGTCTCATTTATTATTACCAGCATAGATTTTTTGTCAACATTGGGAAACATTGATGTGCCGCTGAATGGTTTTCAACCTCTACACTATTTCTTCGACCATTTCAAGTCCAAGAAGCATACGCTCACTGAATTCATCCCAGCATGTTGGTGTTATACACCTTTTTTATAAAGGGATTCATATAGAGCCATTTGGATGTTGGAATGGAAGATCTTGTTGTAAGATAATTCAACCAGAGGTAGGTGTTGGTCTAAGCCTCCTTTGATGTCAATAGAACACTCTCTCAATAATTCTTCTGGTTTCAGAATAGTTTTCATAGGGTAGTGATCTGTTTGAGGATGATAGGTTGTACTGATTTTCAACTCAGTTATTTGAGCATGTTGGAATGATTTCTATAACTTCAAGGAGAATCTCTAATCTCAATCAGACACAATTGATAGTGGCACTCCATTCTTCATTACCACTTCTTTGATGTATATCCATGAAATTTTATCTAGTGAAATGTACTCTTGAATTGCAATAAATTGATCTATCTTTGTAAGATGATCCACAATAACCCATATATCATTGTTTCATCTAGATTTAATTGGATGTAGAATAAAAAAAATACATGGTAATGTTCACCCACTTCCATTTAGGTATGGGTTGTGGTTGCATTATCCCTTTAGATTTTTTTCATTTTAGACTTCACTTGCTGACATAATAGTAAAATTGATATATATTCAGTGATCTTCTTCTTCATATTGCGACACCAATAGTTCTTATAGTGATCCCAATACATCTATTTGATCCCATGGTGAATGGATATGGTTCATCAATGTGCATATTGCTAGAAACATAGGGTATAATAATTGTTTCAAACCATTGGGATAAGGTGGAAAACCAATGGTATACCCTATGATAATAGGTTTCCAAACCGTTGGTTTTTGAGGAATGGGGATATCTCTATTCCAATGGTTAGTTAGTAACTGTTGGCATAAGGTACTAGGAATTACACTATTCCAATAGTTTTTACAAACCATTGGAATATTTTTTTTCCAATAGTTGTATACCATTTTTATATATCGATCATTAAATCTATACCAATGGTTTAAAACCATTGGTATAGTGTTTTACCAATGGATTAGATCAAACAATTGTTATAGATATGGTTTTTAGATCTATTCCAATGGTTTCTAAATCGTCATTATAGAGTTATGTAATTCTAGATGGCTGCACACATCTGCCTCCCTTCCCTAATTACTTGCAATTACAATTACATTGAAAAAAATATAAAGTTCAGAATTGAAAATGATAGTAATGTAGACAATATAAAGAATAACAGACTAGAAATAAGAACACATGAAAATACTCTCCATACATGTGAAAAAACACTACAGAATAATGATCCATAGAATAACTGAAAACAAAACTAATATAATGCCTAAAAAAAGACTTCATTAGAAAAAACACTACACTTTTAATACACCTGAAAATTCAAAAAACATAAAATAAAATGATATAGAGAAAGACAAAAAATAGAAAAAGAAAACACTAGGAAAATGAAAACATGGGAAAAAGAAAAGACTGAAAAAAGTACACACTAACACTGGAGAAATATGACACTGGAAATTACTACATTCCAATTGAAAAAGACAAAACTAGAAAAATACAACACACACAAAAACATAGAAAATTATAATGATATGAAAAAAATATAACACTGGAAATTAAAACATCCCAATTGAATTGATCTGAAAAGAGGTATGGTATCCACACCAAAATTATAATGATATCCACACCAAATTGTACAGTAGGTACAAATAACATCGAATAGATTGAAAAAAAATCCATCATTGTTGTATTGATATTATTGATTGATGAGTTTAGCATTTACAACACATGAATGTTTTTTTAGAATAGGTTCTTTGTGGTGGGTACTAATTTTAGTTAATGAATTTAACTGAAGGGATTTAATTAAATTGAGTAGAATTATTACTCGATGAGAGAGTGAAGAAACCATATATGGATTTATGTATAAAGGAATCCACCATCATCACTCTGATGGTGATAGACCAACAACCTTTAGAAATTTGGAATGAGACTAGATCAAATTTTTGTTCCATTATGTAAAGCATAAAAAGAAAATTAATCAGAGGATGATGACTAATAAGTGGTATAATGAAAATGAATAATCTCATGTTCTTCTTCCAAGAGTTTGAGTGTATGCTTTGGTGGATTTTGTGACTCACTGAAGGCTGCCATAGTAGTGTGAAGGGCCACTGGGTATCCATTGAAAATCCTCCATGGAACTAAAGGATACTAAAAAAACTATTAAAATAAATTTTAATGAATAATATATGATGATATGGAATAACTGGAATCCTAAAAAAAGTTTTCAAGTAATTTAAGAAGGTGAGTTTTAAAAAATTTTGTTATTCACACACAACATAGTTAGAGGATGGGGCATCAAGAGGGGTGGGAAAGCAAGGGAACCTTGAAAGACGGGATAGGGTTGTAAGGGTATAACATGGATGGGTATACTAGGAGGGGCCATGGGCATTGGTGGTTTTGGTAGGGAGGATGGAGTGTTGGGGATGGTGTCATAGATAAGGATGGGTAGGGTAGGGAATTAGCTTTGATACCATGTAAAAATAGAATTCATTGAATCCAATTACATATAAAGAAATAAATATACAAGTAAGACTAATAACCTAATCAATCCTGTGAATGTTGAATCATATACTAAATATACAGATACCCAAATTATATAAACAAAAAAGATTAAAATACATTGATAAAAGTTATTTTGACTAACATTATATTGTATTTTGGCTACCCGAGTCAAGAATAATGTGAACTACCTAAAAAAACGTATATTTAGTCACAACCTATCAGAAAAAATAAAATTTTAGTAATATCAGCAAAAAATGTAATAGATCAATTTGTCCCTCATCACTATCACCATAATTATCATCACAGTCATCATCAGCCTCATAATATTCTTCAACCATGTCCCTGACATCATCCATTTACTCATACCCATCCTCATCCTCAGCCTCATCCTCAACCACATCATTACCCTCATCCTCTACCTTGTCCTCTTCCTATCCCTTGGCCTCATCCTCTCTCTTAGCCTCAACATCCTCCTCCTCCTCAGCCTTGGCCTCGACAAAATCCTTGGCCTCAGCCTCTTCCTTCCCATCATCATCACCAGGAAGGACATCATCTTGACCAACATAAGAACTTCCACCGGGTTCACTATATAATGAATGCATCGATTAAATATATCCATCACATGTTGTGCTGACCTCCGGTGGAAATGACGAAAATAAAACATTCATCCGTTTCATAAATTCATTTTTTCATATCAACCTGTTATTTCACTTCTGGGACCCTTTTTATGTCTAGTTATACTTGTTCCTTAACATTTTTGAACTCGGTGGTACTAAAAATGGTACCTTAAGAGGACCAATACCTCCCCAGGACTATAATTTTCCCAGTTTGGTAGCATACTCTGTTAGGGTGCTCATTTCCCAACACCTAATGTCAATGATCATTTGGCCCAAAATTGTAAGGTTCTTGGGAATCATGGGCCTCCAAATAATATTCGTATAAACATAAATAGATATTAAGTTACAAACCCTATATTAAAATTTTAAATCAACAAAGTAAAACATACAATTTTTTGTTGTGTCGGTACGTTAACCGCACTTCCATATTTGTTCTTTCAACTCGACAAAACAATTCCTACTTGAAAAACATGCCATAAAATATTCTATAACTTCTTTATAAGGACCTAACCTTAAACATTACATAATATTTAATTAAATTAATAATTCACATTGAGGATATTTTCAAGTTTAGAGTTTTAGAGAATTAGGACATAACTATTACATCTCAAAAGATTACAAATTAGACACTTCTACATAGTTTCCATTTTTTAAATAAAATAAAAACTCATCAAAAAAAGAGTCATGTCTAGTTCCATGTTCTAGATAGTATGACTTTTTCTTGATCCCATCCTTGACCCTATTCATCTTTATGTCCTTTGAAAACATTTACAAACTTAGTATGAGCATAAAATGCTCAGTAAGGGTAATAAAACAAAGAAAGAAAACATTTGTTCATAAATACATACAAAACAGAAACTCTTTTACTTACCTCATGAAAAAAAAGATTTATGAATAACACATATAAATCATAAATCATATAGGTAACTTGTGGCAACCATAACATACTTACATTGATGTTATCACAACTACATAGAGAGTTACTTTGGAATACCCATCACATTATATTCCCTAACTCTCTTAGGAGAAACATTCACGTTTACCTCTGACATATTACCCAATGAATTGGAGAGATATCTCGGGCTCACCCACCCTAGGTTTATCACGGAACCACCCATATATGTAAATAATTCCCAAGAACCATAATATGATCATAACACATAACATAAGCATAAAGGAATGATAAAAGTCCCACATTGTAATAAAAATATATAATTTAAATATATTGACACAAAAAATCCATTATCAAAGCCTTTTTCAATACCAAAATACATAAAAAGAGTATATGGTATTTATTTTACTTTTTAAAAACATTATGGCTTCTTAAGGAAGCCAAAAGATCAAATAATACTCATGGCAGCGGAAAGGTCATTGTCACCACGTACGCTAAAAAGAAACATTATTTTTTTCATTTAGTAAAATTCTTCATAGAAAAATATACCCTTTGAATGAAATGAAAATTCAAAGGTGTTTATACAGTGTATAAAAGAAAGTCATGTATTGGAACAAAATATGCCTCAATGAAAGGCGATTGAGACGAAGTCCCTTACCTCACGTCCGACTTGACACGATTATTCTTTAATCTCCTAAATAATATACTAAATTTAATTTATACTTTATTAAGAACCTTTTTCAATTTTATTATTCCTTCTATATCACTTACTTCCAGGTTATAAACATTATGTTATCATTTAAGTTAATAACGTTCGTTTTGTCAATATTTGGTACTTGAGTGAAAAATGAACACTATATATTTACAAGTTGTCCATGTGGTCAATAGTACATTATATACAAAATGAAATTAATTATTTAGATATCACATATATTATATATATATCCATTATATATATATCCATTATATATATATATTTATAACAATACATATCATTTGGTGGTAAGAAATGAAATGCAACATTCATGGAGACGGTAAGCCGTACGTACACATGAACGGCACTTTCATTTATATTTCTTATTTAAATGGAATTAAAAGATAATGATACATAGTTATATTATAATTACAGTATAAAATAATATATAATATCATTAAATCTATCCTTTATACATCACACATATGGCATGAACGAGTCATATTACTTTGAGGGGGCGGTAGTCCACATTTCCTCAAATGAAATTATCATGGTTACCCATAATGGAAACAATAAAGGTATTCTATAAAGGAAAAATAAATAAGCATAAATAAAACAAAAACATAATATATATCATATATAAATATAGTGTCATGTTAATGTCCACCATGATAGGCGGTAGGAGATAATCGAACAATCATCATTTCGTGAAGCGTTAGTTTTCCATCCACAGAAACAATTTGTTCTTCAACCATTAAATGGGGGTGTGTGTAAGTGTAGTTAGAATAATTCTCATAAAAACATCCTAGTATTTTTATAATACTGTTTTTGTTATAAAATAAAATAATAAAAAGATTTTAGGTGTTGAATAAGTAATACAAAAGAAAAGAAGTTAAGAGAAACTGTTACCTTTAATTTGGGTAACTTCCTTTGGTTTGAACCGGAAGGACTTCTTGATGTGCCTTCTGCCTAAGGTAAGGCTTCTAGGAGGAGGAGAGGGATGTAGAGAGCTTAATTGGGCAGATTTTTGATGAGATAAAAGTCTTGAGAGGTGTGATTAATTGGTTATAAGTGAGGGATTTTTATATGGGGGAGGAGGGGCTCTTTAGGAATGTGTGATAATATTATTTTATTATATAATGATATTCGGTTTATAAAGGTCAAAAACTAATTAAATTAGAATATAAGATGACTCATGGTCGAAATAAAGACATTAAATAAGAATTTGACAGGTTTTGGATATTGGTTTAATATTTTTAATCTTATTTATTTAAATATTTTATTAATGTGGTAAATACGACATAATTATTGTGTCATAAATAATTTAATTTAGTTTATGTCTAAAAATTATAAAAAAAATACGATGATGTAAGAAATATTTTTATCTTTCCAATTAATATTTATAGTCGAAAAGATAATTTATATATCCCCCTCAAAAAATTAATTTACTAAATGATATTTTTTTTTGTCATTTTTGCCTTTACTTTAAGTTAATTAATCTAAAGTGTCATTATCACTCCCAAGTGGCTCAATGGGGTCCCAAAATAGTCCCAAAGACGGGCATGGTTGTAAATGACTTAGAAAATAAGTTTTGGACTAGTTTTGAGGTAATTTGAAATTATTATAATATTCTTTTTACCTTGAATTACCATATTTACCTTTAACCGCGGTAAATAAGTCAAAAGTTACTATTCACCAAAAATTATTTTCATCTTATTGAACAAAATTTTACATAATAATAACATCCATGTATGTCAGATTTTCAAAATTCAATTCACAGAAGTGGTAAAATTTCATTTAAATGAAAAAGTCAGTTTTTTAACTACTACTAATTGGTTTCACTATTCATCAAAAATTGATGTTTTTCCAAAAAATACCAAAAATTCAGCCTAAAATATAGTTGATATTCTGAATTCAAAACTGATGTCTATTTTTACAAATTCAAAACATAAAATTGGAATTAATTAATTGAAAATTAATTCTCATTGTTAAAACAAATAGCGTGTTTTTAAGAAACAATAACTATAAAAAGATTGACACTTATTAATGTCCAATTTAAAAGAGAAATTAATTTCAATGAACAACATTGGATTAAATGGAAAAAAATATATTCTAATTAAACTTTAAAACCAATTAAAAATATAATCTAACCATATAAATAAATTATATTAAAATTTAGTTTTGAATTAAAATACAATATTTTTCACTATTCATTATAAAATGAACATTATCGGAAAAATTCCAAAAAATTTACACTAAGTAAATTTTGATGTCCCCATTCTAAATAAGGATTATATTTGGTCAAATATAATGTATTAAAGTGAAAAAACTATATTTAAATAGGTTTCTTCATTAAAAGGCGTTAAATCAAACTTTTAATGTAAATTAGGCTTAAAATTAAATTCATTCACATTTTTAGCCTATAACATTATATTGGATAAATGTAAATACATTTAAAAAACATGTATAATCATATTGTAGTTCTTTTTTTCATTCCCACCAATACAACGGCTAAGAGTTAACTACTATTTAAAATAATAATATTATATTATTAGTGTGCAATGTAAGATTTCAAAGAAACATGTTGTTTCTTATCGGGTACGCTATCGAACATAGAAACCACTTTAATGTAAAATTAATTATTTAATTAATTTTTTTTAATAAATATGAAATATGTCTTATTCTTTATTTACATGGGATGTTACATGTCTCTACAATGACATTGAATGTAGGAAACCATAATTTAAAATTGGTTACCAATAATGAATTTCATAATTAAAATTATATAAAACCATTATAAATTGAATAAATTGTAGAGGAAATAATATAAAGTTCAAGACCAAAAGTAAAATTATAAACATATATTATACCTAAATCCTCTCATGATCTTATATCATAGCACGCCCCAGAGTGTGGAGGTACTTTTTATCATCAAAGTGTTTTTTATTTTATGTTATGATTATTAAATAAAATTAAATAAAAAAAGGTATTATTAATGAAAAAAACTAAAATTATTGTTTAAAAAACTCAAATGTGAGTAATACATTAATCAAGGAAGTCATCTAATGGGTAGGCATTTTCTGATACTATTCTATTAGAAAATCATTCACGATAGTACCACCTATATCTCTAGGACAACTCTAGCACACTAGCCAATATAAAACTTGTGCTTATTGGCTCTCCAAACTCAACTATCTCCTTTAGACATAATTTCCTTGCACCCTCACAATTATGAAAATTGAAATGAATCTTATATCAAAATATTAATTCATATAAATAAAAAATAATATTACATTAAATACAATAGATTGTTTTACCCATATCTATGCACAAGAATTATCCTTGACTTTGCTAGAAACTTTTTACATTAGATTAGGCTAACTAGAATGACTTTGAAGTATTTGGAAAGCATTTCCCAAAAACTATGACAATGATACCTGGTTTTTCTAATTATATTATTGTCTTCACTCTAGTCCACCACCAACTACATGCAGTAGTTCCATATTGAATGCATGCATGTATGCCCCCACCCCAACTAACTATCACCTTATCTATCTATTATGATGGAAAAAATATTATATCAATACATTTTATAATTAAAATATATTATGGTAAAAAAATTAGGGTTATAAAATATAGCCACAACAATCTGCAAAATGGGCGCGGCTGGATTCGTTGTTTCTGAAGAAAAGTCACAATGTATAGATGGAGTGGGTCCTAGTGTATTCTCCATAGGAATAGATTGTGTTAGAGTAGGAGATGAAGAATAAATTTAGAAGCTATGAGAAAAATAAGTATATGGCAAAGAAAATGGCATGGCTGGCTGGCCAACTACATATTACGGATGATGAGTTTGAATCATCATGGGATATTGTAAAGATGGGTGAGGGGGATCAGACTTAAAAGATGGTGAAAACATAAGAGGACAAAATATCCTATGTGTACCTTACAAAATAGGAGGATTAGAATGTGATGGTGATGGTACATCAGTGGGAGGGGAAGGGTCAAATTGGGTACATCGACTAAGCACCTACCTCTCGTACTAACCCCCTCGTACTACCAGCTTGAGTACTAGGACCGCTACTTGATTGCTCATCAAATAATTAGTGCCTAAGTGGTGGATTATACATAAAAATTTAGAATAAATTTAATCACTTGATATTTTATGTTATTGAAATATATATATTTGAAATAATATAGTCACAATAGGTACTAAGGGAGAAATTTCCATCTCAGTCATTTGGAAATTGTTGTATGTCATCCTTTTTCATCACTGCATATCAATAGGTTCCATTACCATCATTTGGGAATAAATATAGATGTAATTAGAAAATTATAACAATAGTGTAACCCAAAAAATTTAGACGTGGCTTATTTATCATAGTTTATTTGGATCATATTTCCAGGTAGGTAATTTATTTATTTTTTGGTTTGGTCAATTTTTTCATTGGTTTTGATTTTCATATCAATTAGTTTAATATGTATAACGAAATTAATATTTTTTTGTTTCAATTTAGTGGTTTGGGTTTTCTTTTGTTTGGTTGGTTTGAATACACTTCAATTAAATATTATAAAATGCATGTAATAGAAAAATCAAACAAGTAAATATTTAAAATTCACCTGAAGGTTTAATTGGTTACAAAATATATCTAATAAGTAGTAAATTAATTTGTATAGAACAAACCGCAACAACTCAAGTCAAGCTAAACCAAAAAATCCAAGAACAAAGATGAATGCTTGATATATTTCCCACTACAACTATAGGTTTGTAATCAACTCTTACAATAGAAGTATTAGAGTCATCATAAGTAAAAAATGGATCAGGGGCAATGGGGGATGGGATGGTGTCAATTCCACATCACCATCATGATAAATATGTATTGGGATTACTTCAATAATGATACCAAATTCAGGTTGAAGATGATCTTTGACATAAAAAACATGTTTCACCAATGATTCCAATACATATGGTTCATCAATAGCAAGAGTACGAGTGATGTCAATAACCCGAAATCCATAATCATCAATAAAGGTGGTCTGCCACATCCTCGAATCAGACCACTGTCATTTCATCATAATAACTTAACCATGACAGTAATAATCCAATATTTTTACTTTTTCAACGAGTCCATTATAAGATCCATTTTCAAAATGAGCTCTATTATCTAATGAACTGGCATAATAGTATGTTGTAGCAGTTAGTATAACACCATCATGTTGTGTTCTCATGTTAATTTCTCATTTAGTGATAATAAATCATTACCCTTTGATCACAATTGATTTACATTCATGAACCACGATATTAGAAACAAAATATAAAGCTCTTATTTATTTATAGATAGTGTCAACATGAAAAATTGATACCTAAAAATTAAAAAAATATTAAATTTAATTAAATATTAATTTTATTTATTTATTAAAGAAATATTTATACCTTCTACTTCAACCAAGAATAAAACTCTTTGCTTTGAAAAGTCTCTATCATTGTCAAAGATAATGAACATTTTTTATATTTATCATTTAATTATGTTCCCTATAGATAAAAGTATAAATAGTTTTACAAATTTGTAAAATTACAAGAGATGATATAAGATATAGATGATCAATTTACTTACTTGATGTAGTCATCAAACAAATCACAGTTGAAAAACACTAGGCAATGTTCAATCTCTCGATCCTCAATGATTAATGTCATCAATGTATATGATCCAACAATTCCATTTATTTGAGGAAGTGATGGAAAATAGGTTTCAATTTTCTCATACTATTCTTATTAATTTCTCATTGGTCTGTTCATTCTCATAGTAATATGAGAAAAATATATTTAGAAGAAATCCATTCCTTCTTGAGCCTAGTAACCATTCACCATAGAACCTTGGGGATGATTCCTATTCTAGACATAATATTTCAATGTGTATGTATATCCTTTATTTGGATACATCCAATGAAAAGAAACAGGTCCTCTAAAAAGTATTTTGGTTGGAAGGTGCATAGTCATTTGCACCATGCATGTGAAAATAATGGAGGAAATATTTTCTCTAACTCAAAAAAAGTTAATGGTGTATCTATCAATATTTTTTGTCAGGTATGACTTAAAAAACATATAATCACAAATATCTCTAAACAAATGGCACAATCAATGAACTGAAACCCATACATTATTGGAACGAAATTACATATTTCTTATAGAATCAACACATACTGAAGAAGGTGATAATAACGAGTCTTCATAGATTTTAGATTCACCTCTTTTCTATTGACCCATTTTTATATATTTCATGAATATCCATAAAGACATTTAATATTCTCTAATACTAACCAAAATTTATTTTTTCTGTAGGTATCATCACATAATAAGAACATGGAACTTTCCATATATTTTAACTGATAAACACATGATGCAATTATGGTCTAATCCCCCATACACCAAGTTACACTGAGATCAAAAATCCTCTTTTTTCCCTTTACATTTATAAGAATCATAAGAAACATTTCATGTATATTCATTTAAATTTTTATTACATCTATGCAACAACATAAAATTTTTTTTTACCAAAAAGTAAACTCAATGAAGATACTCATCTTCTTTCAATTTTAATAGGTACCATTAGAAGCATTCTTCCTCTTTGTAGATTTCATTTAACCCTTTCCAAATGAAAAATATTCTTGTAATTCATTAATCACATATGTTACAGGAATAAAATGAGGTGGATTGTCGGTTTCCATGGTATTTTCAAATCTTCGACAATTATTTATTTATATATGGTCAATTGGAAATAATTGTAAATTTCCATAAAAATAAAACCAATGTGATATTTCAGTCTTTTGGATTGATTACTCTTCATTCAAGAAGGACTTAACAATTTTCCCTTCATCCCCCATCCATACGTTATTGCATAAGCAGGAATACCATTTATCGCCCACATAAGCACATCACACATCTGAAATATGTCTTTAGATCATGAATTATATGTGCACACACACACATCACAAAAAAAGCATAAAATATTTTATTAAAGGTTTCATATATATATATATATATAACATTATCGGGATCAGAAGGGCCAGATATGAGTATACTCAAGAAGGTGTATGGTTCTTTCCAACTCAACCATGGGGGAAGGTTATTAATGTTTATGAAAATTGGATATGTTTTGTGTGAAGTAAGTATCTTCCCAAATAGATTAAAACTGTCTCATGAAAGACTCATCCTCACATTACGGACATCAACTGCAAAATCATGAAATCAAGAATCAAATCTCTTCCATGCAAAACCATCTATTGGGTGAACCAACTCTTCATTATTCTTATTTATCACGATTTAATTCCATCAATTTTTATTAATATTTCATCAGACATGAAAATATTATAGAGTCTTGGAGTCAATGTAAAGTGCCAAATTACTTTCTGTGGAATAAAAGAAAGTGTTTCATCAGATTTTATTTTCTATTGGGATGTTCTACATTTTATAAAATCATTTATTTCAGTAGTTTCCTCCCAGAATAAGATGTAGTCTTTAGAGGATGCATGAATTTTGTTTTTTGAAAATCCTTGTTCTTCAACTAACTTCCATTCCATCTAGTGTTTTGAGGAAATATATGAATCAACTAGAAATAATTCCTTCGAGAAGGTAAAAATGTAATCAATGGAAGTATTAGAAATCCATTACATGGTTTTCCCATGAAAAAATTGGATTAAAAATTAAAAAAATTTCATTTTATCACATTGTCAATATACTAGTGTCGTTGCACCATCATTCAATTTTTTCACCCTGTCGACATCATAATTTTCATTGGATGAATCATGTGTTCTTGTATTGAAGTCGTCTTGGGAGAAAACATTTCCTTCTCATGATGAAGAATAAATGTAAATCGGTCATATATCGAATTCTCCAATCTATTCCTCTCATTTGAATCATAAGAATTTTGAGATTCCATTTTCTCCCCATTATGATACCACACAAAGTAGTTTGTTTAGAAACCATATTTGGTTATATGGTATCTAAATTCTTCTCAGCTCAACCAAGGTCTTCCAACACAATTATAACATGGGCAGTGTATGTGACCACTTTCTGAGGCATTTCCAAATGAGAAATCTAAGAGATCTCAAAATTGTTTTGAATATTATTTGAGATCTGAATAGTTTCATACATCCAACTTCTATCCATTCTATAAAAAAATTGAAATAAGTTATTTTGTGAAAGTAATTCAATAAGATTCCAGTTCAATCGAAAATATTTTCACAAAAAATTGAGGTGTTCAGATTATATAAAAGGAAAATTTACACAATACTCTATATGAGAATCATAATATGAAAGAAAACAAAATACTATATATATATATAACATAATATTATAAATATAAAACCATAATATTTAATTGAAACCTGGTGGATGTGATGGAAAATCATTATATACAGATTGATCTCTCTTGTATAATTATATGAAAATAGTTGGCATTTAGTCTAAATTAATAGAGATCATTCTATTGCATAATTAATGATATAATTATAATAAATGGTTACATTTTTGTTTTAGTGATCAATGATATCTTTAATATGTTGTTCTATTTAAAAATTCTCCATCTTGGTATAATGAACTAGAAATCTATAGGTGCTCAACAAAAATGTTATAAATCCAACAAGATGAGTTATTGAAGGGTAGAAAGGCTTCATGGTATACCCCAATGTGCTATATTTAACATACTCTAATACATACGAATGTTTTTATGGGATTACCCACTTTTTTATGTGAACTTCATCCAAAATCGGTGGTCATATAATTGTAATTATTCTCCCATAGGATAAAAAATGGAACTTCTTCAAATGATTCACAAGGTTTAAAAGTGTGGGGCCATATAATAGGTAATATCATGGTAAAAATATATATACAATATCTCATAGATGAATGCATCAACATATTTATCTAAAATATAAATAGTTTTCTATTCCATTGGAAGAATGGAAGTAAGCATAAACGATTTTATTATTACCAATGTAATTATTCTAATGTATCATAGGATATTGTGGGTCAAAGTTGTGTTAATTCCATATAAATTGGGTTCTGTAGCCTTGGACATGAGTTTGGAAAAGTTGTGAATTATTACCAAGGGCCTCACACATGTCATGTCTCTTAAGTGCATCTCACATGCCACTTCAACAACATGCCTCAAACAGGTAACATATTGAACTAATATATCATTTTTATTGTATGTAATTGTAGTGAATTTCATATAGTTTATCCAAAAATATTTACTACATATTTTACTACATATATAAAAAATATATTACATGCACTATTATATGAAATATCAATTAAAAATATAAGTGGAAAACATATAACATACTTAATTACTATTTTATATAGTAGGGTATCTAATAATAGTGTATTTTATACACTCATTAGAGATAACTATTACACCGTGTACTGAAAAATAGATTTCCATCGAATTTTTGTTGTTGTATGTTGTAATATAGAAAAAACAAATACTATAGAGATGAATATTGTAATAAATTAATATTACTGGATGAATGATATTTTATGCATAGATTACTATTGAAAGATGTATAATTCATATTGCAATAGATTAATATTGGATAGTGCAATGGATAAAAGATTATATATTTCATATAGTGTAATAGAATAAAACATTAATTATGGAAATAGATTACTATTACATATTTTAAATGCATAATAGATTACCTATTTCATTGGGTGTGTTGCATATTCCAACAAGTTACACATGCACAGTGCAATAGAAAAACATACTAGATATTACACAATGTGCCCAGATTAGTTATTTCCTAGGATATGATGCATATTGAAACAAATTACCATTTAATGGTATAATAGGAAAACATATTACACATTTAATAGTGTATGAATTGATTACATATTACAATTTATGATGCATATTAAAACATATTACATATTCACAATGTAATTGAAAAAACAGATTAGTTATTTCATAGTATATGGTTCATATTTCAATAAAAAGGTATTTTACAATGAAATAGTAAAACAGAAGTAGTGTATAATGGATTTATATTTATGAAAAACATGTATACAAAATAGATGTAGAGTATGTATACAGATGCATATCAAATAGATTCAGCATCTATACAGATTAATTATAATGGTTTTATATTAATACATCTATAATGTATCCATACAGATGAAATATAACAGATTTATAGAAAATTAGTGTATTTATGATAATTCCGATGTCTTATATACTAGAATGTTAATGAATCTATGTGTATATTGATATAGTATATGAAACAAAATCAATACATATAAATAATGAGAGATTACAGGCCGATGGGGAAAAAAATAAATGAAAGAAATAAAACTCACTAATTTGAAGATAAATAAAGGTAGAAAGTGATTTGAAGAATAAAAAACTAACCGGAATTAGAAGAAAACTAATGAAACCCATGATGAATTTCCTATAGAAGAGTGGCCATCAGTAAGAAGAGAGTTACACTGCTCTTAGGGAAAAAGAAAAGTTGCTTCTGGAATGGGGGGGGGGCTCGTGCTGTATTTAGGGGAAATGTATCCCAAAAGATTTTAAAAATTGTTTGGATGTATCCACTATACCAACGGTTAAATTTTTTTGGCATAGACTGGTTTTTAAGCCTTTCCAAATAGTTTTTCTGAACCATTGGTATAACATATAAAAATATAACATTTCCCAGTGGTTCTAATTTTTTTTTTGTTAAAGGTGTCTTATCCCAACAGTTTCAGAAAAACATTATGTTATGGGAATTGGTATAGATCTAAATTCTAGTATTTGCATCATTTAGAAGCTCATTATTTATCTCTAGATTAGATGGCACACATAGTCGTTACCCAAATCTTACAACTCCTACCTCATCAATATTCAAATCAAAGGGTTTCCCATTTCTGATAACTTCATACCTTTTTTGAATTTCCAAATCTTTTCTTTGATCATTATTTTTTCCCATGAGTTATGGTTGAGAAATTATTTGAGGAAATATTGACGATGTTTATCCATTAATGATTCCTATGTCCTTCCTTTGTAAATATAAGAGGATTGTATCCTTATAAATTCTCATTATTGATAATGATGTTGGAGAATTTCTACTTAGATCGCTCGCTGGCTTATTGGAATTATTGGGAAGGTAGTTGATTGAGAAGTTGTAATCCTTAGTGAGCTATAACTATCTTTACTGATGAATATTATGATCATGCTATGTGAATATATATATTTGAGACTCTGGTGATCTTTATATATCTAAGACTTCTCCTAATAGAGATAATACTTCCATATTTTCCACAGAATGATCACAACAGCCAACTACAGATCATTTGTGGGATGGTTTTTATCATGAATTTCAAGTAATTTAATTCATAGGATATCAATTTATCATTGTTAATTAGAAAAAATCCTAATCCCTTCACTGAAGCATCATAGTACACCACAAATAGTACCCACTTGTCAGGAGTGTGAGTATTGGTGCACTGATAAGCCACTTTCTAAGCCTCTTAAATATTTCCACACATTCTTATGTCCAGAAAAATGTCACTCCCTTCTATGTCAGCATGGTTATTGGGTTCGAAAATCATGATAATTTCATCACAAAACGTATCTAATACCAAAATGAACCAATAAAGATGTGTATATTTGTTACATATGTTTGTCAGGACCATTATTCGATTTCCTTTTCCTTTAAAGGGTCCATTGATATCCCTTCACTGGTGATAACATTCCCCAAGAATTATAATTCCTTCATCAAAAATTCTTGTTTACTATACATTTCATATAACTTATCCCTTCATAACGTCTTCAGCATAGTATTCAAATGCTTCTCATGTTTCACCTTGATCTTAGAGTATATAAGAATATAATCTATAAAGGACACCACAAATTTTTCATGGCAATATCTAAAGACTCTATTAATTAAATACCTAAAAATTATTAGATAATTAATGAGTCCAAAGGTCATAACTATGAACTCATAGTGTCCATACCTCATTTGAGTGTCAGTCTTGGGAATATCTTCATTCTTACCCGTTAATTGGTGATATCCCGGATGAAGATATACAATAGATAAATAATTGGCCCCACATTGCTGATTGAAATATTCATATAACCATGGAATGGGATAATTTTTCTTTATCATGATTTTATTGAGCTCACGATAATCAATAAAGAGGATCATTGATCCATCCTTCTTGTTAACAAAGAGGAGTGTTGGGCCCCAAGGTGAAGCATTCAGCGATCTAAAACCGTTCTCCAGATTCTTCTGTAACTACTTCTTCATCTCTTCCAGCTCAATGATGGCCATTTTATGTGTTTTATTCAAATAGATAGTATAAATACATACCCTTAAACATTACGTAATCTTGAATTAAGTTAATAATTCACATTTATGATATTTTCTGGTTTAGATTTTTAGAGAATTAGGACATAACTATTAAATTACACCTCAAATATTACAAAGAAGACACTTATACTCATTATCAATTTTTTCATAAAATAAAAACTCCTTAAATAAAAAAAGAGGTCTTTTATTGATAAAAATCTTTTGGAATACTTACATTCTCTTACACTTCCTTATACCCTATGAAAAACAATTCAAAAACATGGGATGAGCATAAAAAGCTCATTGAGGGTTATAAAATAAAGAATGAAATCATTATTCCATCAATACATACAAAACATAAACTCTTTAACACACCTCATGAAATCATAATATTTATGATTAAAAAATATAAATAATTAATCCTAAAGGTAACTTGTTGCATCCATAATATAATTACATTGTAGCTTTCACAACTACGTGGGGAGTTACATTTGGAATACCCATCACAATATATTTCCTAAATATCATAGAATAAACATTAACTTTTACCTTCATAATGTTACCCAATGAATTATAGAGCCATCTCAGGCTCACCCACACTAGGTCTATCACAAAACCACCCATATAGGTAAACAATGCCCAAGAACCATAATCATAACACATGAATAAGCATAAAGGAAGGATACATTTCCACATAGTAATCACAATATAACATTTCAATATATTGACATAATAAATCCATTCTCAAAACCATTTTCAATACCAAAATATGTAAAAAGGGTATATGGTATTTATTTTACTTTTAAAAAACATTATGACTTGTTAAGGAATCCAAATATCAAATATTGATCACAGTGGTGGAAAGGTCATCGTCAACACATACATTAAAAAACATTCCATTTTTTATTTATTAAAATTATATGTAGAAAAATATTCCCTTTGAATTAAATTAAAATTCAAATTGGATTATACACCGTATAAAATCATGTCATGTATAAATAAAAATATGCCTTAAAGAAAAGAGATTGCGACAAAGTCCCTTACCTCATGTCCAACTTGACTCATTCTTTCATTAATCTCCTGATTAATGAACTAATGTTAATTTACACTTAATTAAAACCCTTTTTCAGGTTTATTATTCCATTTAAATAACTTATTAACATTTTATATGTAGTACATAATCAATTAAGTTAATAATGGTTGTTTTGTCAGTATTTGGTACTTGAGTAAAAAATAAACTTATTATAATTACAAGTTGTACATGTGGTCAAAATTCTATTATCTCCGGAATGATATTCATGATTTAGATATAATACATAGCATATAAATCCAATATATATTTATATATATATATGTATTTATAATATTACATAACATTTGGATATAAGAAATGAAATGCACCGTTCATAGAGATGGTAATCCATACATATGCATGAACGCTACTTTCATTTCTATTTCGTATTTATTCGAATGATAACTTAATGATACATAGGTATATTATAAATCAAGTATAATATAATATATAGTTTCATTAACTCTATCCTTTATATGTTTCACATATGTCATGAATGAGTCAAATCACTATGAGGGGGCGGTATTTTGTGTTTCCTCAAATGAAATTATCATGTTTATAAAACATGAAAAGCATAAAGGTGTGTTATAAATGAGAATTAAAGAAGAATAGAGTTAAAATAAATAAATAAAATAAAATATATATTATATACAATTATAGTTCCATCATAATGGCCACTATGAGAGGTGGTATGAGATAATTGAATAATCATCGTTTCATGATGTAGTAGTTCACCGTCCATAGAAACAGTATGTTCTAAATCCATTATATGGAGATGTCTGTAAGTTTAGTTCAAATAATTCTCATAAAAACATCCTAGTATAGTTAGGATATTGGTGTGTTTATGTAATCAATGAATAATAATAGAATAGGTAGTGAATAAGTAAAATAAAAGAGAATAACTTGAGAGAAGATGTTACATTTAAATTGGGTAACTCCCTTTGGTTTGAACCATAATGATTTCTTGAATTGACTTATACCTAAGGTAAGGCTTCTAGAAGGAATAATGGAATGTTGGGAGCTTCTTGGAGGAGAGTCTGGATGAGCCAATGATCTTGAGAGGTGTGAGGAATGGGTTAGAGGTGGTGTCCTTTTATAAGAGGGAAGAGGGGCTCTTCAGGAAAGTTTAAAAGTATTATATTATTATAAAATGATATTTGGTTTGAAAAGATTAAAAAAAATTAAAATCAAATATAAGATAATTATAAGTCGAAATAAAAGCATCCAATAAAAATTGGATAGGTTTTTGATATTTTTTAATCCTTATCTTTTTTTATTTAACTCTTTGTTAACTTATTTAAATTTTACCATGTCTTCTTGTATATTCATTCTATATAATTAATATATTCTATATAAAATTTCAAGCGACCCAAAAGGGATAATTAATGATATTTATAACATCATATATGTCATCTGGCTGAATATTAGTTTTTTTGGATTATTTTATCATTTAATAAAATATTAATTGATTTATAAAATCTTTTATGTCCATGTTTATACTATTTATATCATTAGTTTTTAAAAAACCATAAAAAGGTGACCAATTTTAAAAAACATTATTAATTCAAATATAACAAGTCATAATCATCCTTAAAATTTTTGGATGGTATAAAAAGTTTCAAAAAAATTATTTTAAAATTTATAATATCATTTATTTAAAACATTCTTTAACGAGGTAATCATTTAATCATCATTGTGTCATAAATAAATTTATTTATTTGATGTCTAAAAATTATAAATAAAATAGTATGATGTAGGAAATCATTTTATATTTATAATGACTGTTTATAGTTCAATATATCACTTATATAACCCCATATAAAATTTGTTTACTAAAATATATATGATTATGTTACATTTTCCTTAATTTTAAAATAGTTTTTATAAAATGTCATTTTCTCTTACAAGTGGCTTCACCGGGTCCAAAAATCGACCGAAGGATTCCCAAGGTCGGAAATGTATTATCCAATATGATTAAGATACATGTTAGGTCAATTTAACATAATTATAATATTATTTTTTACGCTTATTTACCATATTTATCTTTTAACCATGGAAAATAAAATATTTACTAAAGTTACTATTCATAATATATAAAAATAAAATTTACCTATTTACGCAATTTGGACCTCCTAATTCCAAATATGGAATACTTTTTTCCAAATTCAAAACACAAAAGTTTTATAAATTAATTTACAATTAATTCTCGTTGTCAGAACAAAAAATAATCATATTTTAAAGAAATAATAACTATCAACGGATTAACCCTTTTTATGTGAAACTTCAAACTGAATTTATTTACAATGACCAAAATTGAATTAAATGGTAATAATATGATCAAATTAAAAGTTAAATCCAATTAAAAATAATAATATAACCATATAAATAAATTATATTAAAAGGATGTTTTGAATTAAAATGTAGCATTTGGCACTATTCATTAAAAATGAATTTTATCCGAAAAATACTAAAATCTTACCCCAAGAAAATTTTTATGTCCCGAATCTAAAAGGGAATTATAATTCATCAAATAGAATATATAAAAGTGAAAAAAAACTATATTTAAAAGGGGTATTCCATGACAAGGTGGTAAAATGAACATTAATGAATATTAGAGTATTTAATGCTTAAAATAAGATTCATTCACATTTTAAGCCTATAACATTTATTTGATAAATTTAAAAACATTTAACAAACATGTATAATCACATTTTAGTTAGTTATGTTCATTCAGACCAATGCAATGGTTATGCCTTAACTACCATTTAAAATAATAAAATTATTATATTATTTTTCAATGTAACTCAACGTTGTATGCGACGTAATATTTCAAAGAATCCCATTGTTGTGTATCGGGTACGCCATCGAAAATTACATTTCCATTAAAGTAAAATTAATATTTAATTCACAAAGATTAATAAATATAAAAATGTCATATTATTTATTTACATGGGATGTTACATCCTTCCCCCTATTGGGAATTGTGTCCCCATAATTCTATTCACTTATCGAATAAGGGGGGTATTTATCCCTCAAATAATTTTTATATTCCCAAATTTCCTTTTCAACCATATGGGTTTTCAAAAAAACCTTTTCCTGATAAATTTCATTATTCTGCAAAAATTTCTCTCTATGGTCATGAATTTGGACTATTTGTTCCTCATAAGAAAAATTGTCTTACATCTGAAATACCTTTGGACTCAAAACATGAGATTGATCTGGCATATAATTTCTCAACATTGAAACATGAAAAATCTTGTGTACATGGGATAAAAATAGAGGTAAATCTACTCTATAGGAAACAAATCCAATTTTCTAAAAGATTTTATAGGATCCAATGAACCTTGGACTCAGCATTACCTTCTTACCAATGCGCATCACAATTTTTCATTGTGAAAATTTGATAAATACACGATCACATACCATGAAAGAAAGATCCTCCCTCCAGTTATCCACACAAATTTTCTGTATTATACAAGTTGTTACTATGTGCTTCTGAATCAACTGAACTTTCTCTTCCATGTATTCTACCAATTCTAGTCCCATCAACATTACTCCACCTACATCATCTAAAAAAGCTGGAGTACGACACCTATTTTTATATAACACCTAAAATGAATCCATCTATATTCTGAAATAAAAACTTTTATGATAAGAAAAAACTACCAAAAAAATAGGTTGGTCCCGAATTCCATGGTAATCCATTGATGAATCACATAAAATATCTTCCATGTTCTGAATTGTTCGTTCTAACTACCCATCTGATTGTGGATGAAAAGCTGTACTAAAATTTAATTCCGTACCCAATGACTTCTAAAGGAATTTCCAAAAATTAGAAGTAATCCTAGGATCACAATCAAATACAATGGAGACGAGAAATCCATTTAACCTAACTATATTTTTAATTTATAATCGATAAAGTTAATCTAGAGATAAAGTATCTCGAATTAGAAGAAAATGAGCACATTTAGTTATTCGGTCAATAATAACAGATATTTCATTGTAACATTGATATGTCTTCGTTAATCCCACAATGATGTCCATGGATATATTTTTCCATTTCCACTCTAGCACAAATAAAGGCGGATGCATCCCTTTCGGTAACTTCCACTCTGATTTACCCTATTGACAAGTCAAGCACTTCACAGTAAAGTCAACAATTTCTCTTTTCATTCCATCCTACCATTAATACCACTGAAGATCTATGTACATCTAATTACATCATAGATGAAATGAAAACAAAGAACTAGAAGATTCACATAACAACTCATTATTAAACTATGAATCAAAAGGAACACATAATCTCTTCCCAAATCTCAAAATACAATCATTATCAATGTTAAATTTTGGAAACATAACCTTCTGAACCAACTCTACCTTTTCTACAACTCACTATCTTCCTTCTATGATTTCATAATTCTATCTGATAGAGTTGATTTCACCAACACCTGAAACAAAACAGAGGAATATTCTACACCAACAACATCTATTACAAGGTTTATAAAATCATTTATCAAAGTATCTTGTTCCAAATGTAACATGGTTAATATAACATTACTCTTTTGATTCAGAGAATCTACCACTTTATTTTTCTTTTCCTAGATGGTAATTAATCATGAAATAATAACACATGATTAATTATTTCCATATCCTCTATCTCATTTTTAATTATTTCTTAGGGAATATATACTTAAAACTTTTGGATCACTATATATTTCAAACATTACTCAATAAAAATGATGCCTCCAAATGTTTAAATAAAAAACAACAATAGCTAATTCCAAATCATGCGTAGTGTAATTTAACTCAGGAGGCTTCAACTGACGTGAAGAATAAGAAATTAGCTGATCATTCTTTATAAGGATACAACCATGTCCTTTCAATGAAGCATCGCTGAATATAACAAATTCACCATCTCTGGAAGGTAGTTACAAAACTGGAGCATTCACCAATATTATTTTACATTCCTGAAAACAATCATCACATTATTTTGTTCAAATGAATATAACACCTTTTCGAGTTCACATATCCAGTGGGCTAGATAAATGTGAAAACTTTCAACAAACCTTTGGTAATATCCTTCCAAATGAATATAACACCTTTTCGAGTTAACATAGCCAATGTGCTAGTTTCTTTTATTTTAAGATCCTAAAAACACCCACAAATGACTTTAAAGGTCCTCTTTAAGTTTAGAATATACCAAAATATCATTTACAAACAGAACCACCATTTATCACCTGATTCAACTGATCAATTACTAAAACAAACTATTCAATTCAGATTTCAATAATCTTAGGATACAGATTTGGAAAGTCATTTCCCTCTATATGTATTCCTGGTATACTTGCCCTATTTCTACTACGAAAAACCATTCTAAAAAATGAAATATCTTATTCAAATCAACATGGTAATATTCAAATGATATATCATTTTAATCATATCATAATTTAATTTATGGATATTAATTTAACAGTATCCTAACTCCTGAAGTTGTCTAAAATGACCACTGATAAAAACTATAATGCCCCAAACTTATACATTACATAATATTGAATTAAGTTAATAATTCACATTGACAATATTTTAGTTTTTATAGTTTTATAGAATTATTCCATAAATATTAAATTACATCTCAAATATTAAAAAGTATAAAATTATACTCAAAATCCATTTTTTCATAAAATAAAAACTCCTTACACAAAAAAATAGTTTTTTCTTGATATAAATCTTATTGAATACTTACTTTCTCATACCCTTACTTATACCCTGTGAAAAATATTTCAAAAACTTGTGATGAGCCTAAAAAGCTCAGTAAGGGTTAAAAAATAAAAAAAGAAATAATTAATCCATCAATATATACAAAATATAATCTCTTTAACACACCTCATGAAATCATATGATTTATGAATAACACATAGAAATCATAAATTATAAAGGTAACTTGAGGCATCCGTAACATACATACGTTGTAGCTTTCATAACTACATATGAAGTTATGTTTGGAATACTCATTAGAGTATATTACCTCAATATCATAGAAGAAACATAAAAATTTGTCTTTGTCACGTTACACAATGCATTGGAGAGGTATCTCGTGCTCACCCACCATATGTTAATCACAAAACCACTTGTATATGTAAACAATGCCCAAGAACCATAATCATAACACATGAACAAGAATAATGGAAAGATAACATTTCCACCCTGTAATCAAAATATAACATTTAAATATATTTACATAATCAATCCATTCTCAAAACCATTTTCAATACCAAAATATGTAAAAATAGTATATGGTATTTATATTCCTTTTAAGAAACCATTACGTCTTGTTAAATAATCCAAATATCAAATATTGCTTGCAGCGGTGGAAAGGTCAATGTCACCGCATATGTTAAAAAAACATTCACTTTGTTATTTATTAAAACACTATGTATAAAAATTTCCCCTTTTAATAAAATTAATTTTCAAAGGGGTTTATACATTGTATAAAATAAAGTCATGTATAAATCAAAATATGCCTCAAAGAAAAGAGATTGAGAAAAATTCCCTTATCTCGTGTTTGACATGACTCGTTCTTTCTTTAATATACTGAATAATAAACTAAAGTTAATTTCTGCTTTCTTTAGAACCTTTTTAAATATTATTATTCCTTTTATATCACTTATTACCACATTATAAACATTACATAATCATTTAAGTTAATAATGACCGTTTTGTCGATATTTGGTACTTAAGAAAAAAATGAACTTCTTATAATTACAAGTTGTCCATGTGGTCAAAATTAAAATATATCCAAAATGATATTCATGATTTATATTTCATATATATCATATATATCCAGTATATATATATAAATGTATCTATAATAATAGATAACCTTTTGATATAAGAAAAGAAATGCACCGTTCATGGAGACGGTAAGTCGTACGTACACATGAACACTACTTTCATTTCTATTTCATAGTTAATGGAATGAAAAATTAATGATATTTATGTATATTATAATTCCAGTATAATATAATATATAATTTCCTTAACTCCATCCTTTATACATTCTACATAGGGCATGAATGAGTCACGTCACTTCGAGGGGGTGGTAGTCCGCACTTCCTCAAATGAAATTATCGTGTTTTCACAACATGAATATAATAAAGGAATGTTCTAAATGAGAATTAAATAGAAATAGAGATAAAATAAATATCATATATATCATATAAAATTAAATTTCCATCATAATGTCCACCATGAGAGGTGATAGAAGATAATTGAACAATCATCATTTTGTGAGGCAATAGTTTGTCGTCAACAGAAACAGTGTGTTCTAAATCAATTAGATGGAGGAGTGTATAAGTTTAGTTAAACTTATTCTCATAAAATAATACTATTATATTTAGGATATTGGTTTTTTAATGTATTCAAATAATATGAATATATTAGGTAGTCAAGAAGTAAAATAAAATAAAAGAACTTGAGAGAGGATGTTAACTTTAAATCGGGTAACTCTCTTTGGTTTGAATCAAAAGGATTTATTGAATTGAATTATGCATATGTTAATGCCTATAAGAGGAAGTGTGGGATGTTGGGAGCTTCTCGGAGAATATTTTTTATGATACAAGGGGGTTTATATGTGCGAGTAATGGGTTAGAGGTGGTGGAATTTTATAAGTGGGAGGAGGGGTTCTTTAGGAAAGTTTGAAATTATTATTTTATAATAAAATTATATTTGATTTGAAAAAGTCAAAAACTAATGAAATTATAATATAAGATGAATATATGTCTAAATAAAATCATCAAATAATAATTTTACATGTTTTGGATTTTTTTAATCCTTATCATTATTTATTTAACCCTTTGTTAACTTATTTAACTTTTATCGTGTCTTCCTGTATATTCATACTATATGGATAAAATATTTACTATAATATTCCAATAGACCCAAAATGGATAATAAATAACATTTTTAACATCATATATTTCATTTGGAAAAACCTTAAATTTTTAGAACTATTTAATCATTTAATAAAATATTAATTTACATAAAAACTCATTTAGATCACTTTTTATACTATTCATATCATGACTTTTTAAAAATCCATAAGAACTTGATCAATTAGAAAAATACATAATTAATTGAAATATAAAAAGTCATAATCATCCATAAATTGTTTTTAATGGAATATAAAGTTTAGTATAAAATTATTTTAATATTTATAATCTCATTTATTTAAAACATTCATTAACGAGGTAATCATTACATCATCATTGTGTCATAAATAAATTTATTTATTTGTTGTCTAAAAGTAATTAATAAAATACTATGATGTAGAAAATAATTTTATATTTCTGATTAATATTTTTAGTAAATTATATCACTTATATAACCCCATGTAAAAATTGTTTTACTAAAAAATATATGTTTATGTTACATTTTCCTTAACTTTAAATTAATTTTTATAAAATGTAATTTTCACTTATAATTGGATCCATGAGGTCCCAATATCATCCCAAAGATTCCCATGGTAATACCTGTATCATATAATAGGAATAGGACACGTTTTAGGTTAATTTAATATTATTATAATATTATTTGTTACCCTTATTTACCATATTTACCCTTTAACCATGGTAAATGAAATATTTCTGAAGTTATTATTCCTAATGTCTAAAAATAAAATTTACTATTTACCTAATTTGGACCTCCTGATTCTAGATATGGAATCCATTTTCCCAAATTCAAGACACATAATTTTCTGAAATTTATTTAAAATTAATTCCCATTGTCAAAACAAAAAAGTTTGTTTTTAAGAAATAATAACTAGCAAAAGATTGACACTTGTTTATGTTCAATTTAAAATGGAAATAACTTTCAATGACCAAAATTGGATTAAATGGTAAAAATATAATATAATTAATGTTTAAATACCAATTAAAAATAATAATATAACCATGTAAATAAATAAGATTAAAAGGCAGTTTTTGAATTAAAATGCAGTATTTTCCCCTATTCATTAAAAAATGACCTTTATCAGAAGAATACCAAAATCATACTCAAAGTAAATTTTGATGTCCCAATTCTAAAAAATAATTTTATCCTATCATATATAATATTTAAAAGTGACAAAAACTAGATTTAAAAGTGATTCTCCATGAAAAGGCCGTAAAATGACCTTTACAGAATATTAGAGTATTTCAAGCATAAAATCAGATTCTTTCACATTTTAAGACTCTAAATTTTATTAGATAAATGTAAAAAAATTTAACAAACATGTATAATCATATTTTATTTAGTTTTTTTCATTCCTGCCAATACAAAAGATATGTGTTAAGAACCATTTTAAAATAATAATATTATTATATCGTTTTTTGGTATAACTAAATGTTGTGTGCAAAGTATGATTTCAAAGAAAACCATTGTTGCGTATCGGGTAATCCATTGAACATAGAATCCCCTTTAATGTAAAATTAATATTTAATTCAAAAATATTAATAAATATGAATATTTCATATTCTTTATTTATCTGGTATGTTAGAGGTAGAGATCTATGAATAAGTTAAATTGTGAACACAACCTCTTGGTCAAGTGGAAGACCAGGAAATTCATTAGGGAATAAATCAGTGTAATACCTCATCATGGGTATATATTTGAGCACAATTATCTCCATTTTCTCAATCAATTTAGGCATATATTCTTGCTCATAGGGAAATAATATCAACACATTGAGAAATTTATTCTGAAGGAAAATCTTCTTAGTCCTTACACTTGTATAGAATTGGAGGATTCATTGGGATGTGAAGAGTTATCTCTCTTTCCTAATAATCAATGTGGGATTTGTATAAAGATATCCAATCCATTCCCAAAATAGCATGAAACTCTACCAAAGAGTGCATGAAAATATTTTCTAGGAGGTTCAGTCCAAAATCATTAATCGGGGAGGAGTTATAAACTTTTGATGTTGTAATTTTCCCATTTTATATTCTAAAAAATATCTCAATATCCAAATTTATAGGTGGATATTGAATAGTTATATTAAATGTAAATTATATAAAAGAATGTTTAGAACCAAAATCAAATAGTACATTTTCTATTTTTGAATGAATAACAAGTATATCTATCACTACATCGCTATCTGGATCTACTTAAACAATAGTAATGGAATAAAACCTTCCTTATACCTTTGAGGTTGTTATTGATTGCCATAAAAAACCTTTGGCTTAGAAAAATTGTTCACATAATTCCCATTTTCCTTATAGTTGTAACACTGCACTACAGGATGAGTGTTGATATGATCCTTCCTTTCTTTTCCACGTTATTGGAATTATTCATATACCATCGGTAGTTATTATCTAGATGTCACATTTTTTCAAATTGGAATAAATTCTTAGTTCCATTTTGATATTTACAAAGAGTCTTATTCCCACAGTTTTGACATGTGGGACGTTCGATCTTCTTTCTATGATGCAATTTATTTACTAAACCACCTATATTAGAATCTATTTTCCACCTTTTTCACAGGGTCCACAAGACCATTTATATTATCTGATCACTATTTAATAATTAAGGGAATAATAGACAATGACCTTATAACTATCAAAGTCACAAATCACTAATGAATTTCATAGAATCTGTTTTAGTCCATTAATGTATCAATCCACCTTGATTTTGGTGTTCATGAAAAATCTGGAAGTGTATCTTGTATACCTTGTAATGTTTTCTTCATACACATTGATAGACTCATCTTCCTTATCCTTAAGTACGAGGAACACACTATCCAGCTTCAGATGGAGGGTTCATTGAAAATATTTATTGATTTGTTTTCTTCAATTCCTCTCAATCCATGAAATCCATTTCTTCATGGGGAATCATAACCCTGGTCAGTATCCACCACTGATCAGCTTCCCCATCAAAATGACAAAACTCCATCACGACATTCTCTTATTTTGAGTTCTAGAGGATAGAGAATATCTTTTCAATGGAGTTAATACACTATTCCACAAGGAGGGGATAATAAGATCCACTAAAAATGGTAAAAATTTCCCACATGAAGGAATTGACATAAAATTTCTCTTTCCTTGGAGGATGAGGTCATTCCACATGATTCATGTTATTATTCATAACTTAATCCAGATGAGAATGTACTGTCATGATTTTTTGACCACCATTCCCATCGTATATGGGATATCATTAGAGAAATCATCACATTCCCTACCACATTGATTGTTGGCATGTGATTTTATACATCATTCCATCAACTATTAAAAGAAAGTGCAATTTGGGGGGCTTTAAAA
Organism: Viscum album; assembly: GCA_963277665.1. Taxonomy (NCBI): domain Eukaryota; kingdom Viridiplantae; phylum Streptophyta; class Magnoliopsida; order Santalales; family Viscaceae; genus Viscum; species Viscum album. Next base: position 971,295,459 of record OY728127.1, on the reverse strand, counting down.
CTTAGCTAATAAGAATAAATGGAAACTTGTAATGTAAAATGATAAACTTATAAAAAAATAGTATATTTTAACTTTTTATTCCCTGGGGTTAAATCTAGGTTATCCTTTATCTATTTGATAACATATATTTTTATGGGATCTTTTTTTGGTTCTCCTAGTAATGGTTCTTAATGAGATTACTAATTTACCAAAGCATATACCCTGGTAGTGTAAAACTAGGTGTGTATAAATGCACATTTTCATGTACCATATTACCCTGAGTTAGGCCTGAAACATCCATACTTAGTTTTCACTCCTAGGTGCATCTATTCCCAAACCACATACACTTCAAATATCCAGATAGGGATTTATTTTCTCAATAATCCACTTACTCTATATTTTCAAAAATTTAGGGATGTTTTCTTATACATAGTCTTATCTATATGGTTCTTAATAATGTTCTATATTACTAATCTCTAAAAATAACCAAACCATCCTCTAATACAATCTATAGTAACCCTATCCTTTTAAAAATATTACAACATGATTTTAAGAAAAATTATAATCAAAATACATTCCAAGGATCGTAATATCTATTGTGTTTGGAATACAATGTATATAATTAAATATCATAAATGAAACTTTTATTTAATATCCATATTGAGCTACAAAATTCCATTGTTCTTATACATTCGCATAGGATTACCTGGGGATAACGTGAACAAAGGGATGAGCTGAAAAGACCCTTAAGGGAATTAACATAAAAATAATGCTTAGTACAAGGGTTAGATGGCCTAATATAATGATATAAAAAGGCATGGTACAAGATTAAACATAAGTAATCATAAAATTTGGAAAAAGGGATCATATAATCATCGAATAATAGTAATGTAAAGAAAAAATAAAATATGGTATTATCACAATCCAAGTTCATTGCACATTAATGATAAAAAGACAAGTAAAACCACCAAGACTATAGTACATGGATCACAAGTGAAGGATAACTACCAAGACCCTTTCACATAACATCTCATGGAACTAAAATTTACAAAATGAATTGGATCTCTATCTGGGTGCACCCATCATAACATGTTCATCAATTTTCTTTCCGCATATAGAATTATATATAATCAATAAGACATAAACCTAAGGGTTACTCGTGGTAGGGATTAGGTATCATAATCTTTTCAAAAGGAAAAACATAAGGGATTATTACAAAGGTGTCCATAAAATAAAGGATTTAAATCATTAATGGACATTCATAAGATAAATAGGATTATATCATGATTGGTGATGGTAAATTTAAGTGAATACATGTAAAAAATGGGGTTTAAGAAACATAAGAAATAAATCATTTCGGTGTGGTTTAAGGAAAATATTAGTGATCATTTAAAATAGAAAAGAGAATAATATTTTATGTATAACCCAAATTGAACACATAAGGTTTTCATAATAAAATTCATGGTTGTATAAAAATAGTTTTTTTCTTAAATTATTTATCACACTTGAAAATTTTTAAGAGTTCGGGAAGTTTCCTTAAATTAGGCTTGCTTATCCAAAAGAATTGAAAATGTGGTAATTTAAAAACATGATTATCCCCAAAAAAGGATCATTGGATCATAACACATGTATTTTTAAAATAAAAAAATAATTTTTATTATGTAGATAAAAATAATAGAGAAGTTAATTTTGGTAAAAATTGAGTAAGAATAACCTGATGGAATAATGGAGGTTCGAGTAGAATCTCTTACCTTAAGTATGAAGGTGTTCTTTAATTAGTCTGAATATCATGGATAATCAAATTAGATTTATTAGTTAATAATTATGGAACCTATTATACATGTAATATATTTATTATAAACTTATTATGTTTATTCATGGCCTTTTCATGGGTTAATTTGTTCTATTTTATTATTTGGGAGTGTTTGTTTGTTTGGTTTTCAGGATTGGTTTACTCATATACATGTGTGGAAAGTCATGTAAGATGAGGATGGTTGTCCCAATTTTATGGTATATCATACAAGAAAACATCCAGAATATTATTTACTAAAAAATTCATTTGTTTATATGGAGTAAGTTTGGATCATTATATAAAACTTTAATGATAACAGTTTGGGTTAAATGGCGGTTTTTTTATCACAACAAATTCATTTTTGTTATAAATTAATAATATTTGTAAAAAATGATTACAAAAAACATTAAATAAGATATATTACATACATAATAATTTTTTCAACCTTAAAAATGGTTTCATGACCATAATTTAAGACGATAATAGAAATTGAAAACCTATTGTCCATGAATGTGATAAATTAACACATCTCAGGTGGTGTTTCCATTTCTATTATAAAAGGTGGGAAATGAGATATTATGATGAATTATTCCTTTCTCATAAAAAAATTCTAGTACAGGTATGGTACTAGAGTTATCACACCAATTGGTTGAGGAGAGGTGAGGATAGAAAAGAATACAAAGGAACTTGAAATGAAATTGAAAGAAAACTGATTAGGGTATAACCCCTTGATTTCTTCCTCTTGAGAACCTCCATAGGGGAGTGGTTTTGGTCTTCTGAAGAGACCAAGATCAATTGTATGTGGGAGAGGATATTAGAGAGATTTTTAGAAGAAATTGGACATAGAAAAATGCTTTAGGGGATTAAGTAGAATAGGTGGTATTTATAGTGGAGGAGAGGGGAGTTTTCTCAACATTTAATTAATTAATTTATTATATTGATAAAGATAAGGAATAGTGATGAATATTGAGCATACATATATTAATTGGATCATGTGAGTTATAAATAATGGTATTACATTATACTTGACTTAATAAATATTTTATTTAACTTATAATGTTTATATACCGCAAATTACTATATTTCACTATTCACAAAAAATTCATGTATTTTAAAAAATCCAAAAAATTCACCCAAACCATTTTATGACATGTAAAATAAAAAAAGGAGATCCATTTTATGGATATTATTTTATAAATATTATAAATTAATTTTTAATTAAAACCATACTTTAAATAAAAAATACAAAATTTTAATTAAAATTACTTTTCTGACAATTTAAAAAATTATTGAAGGTCCTAAAAAATAATATTATAATCATAAGACTTCCAAATATTTTTTATGAATACATTTTAAGAATATAAATTATCATTTAATTTAATAAATAAATCACATAAATATAATTAAATATTTATTACTTACAAAAATACCAACATGTAAATAATATTTTTTAAAAAAATTTATTTACTTATACTATGATATAAGTATATCATATTTACACTTATAATAAATATTTTTTTTATTTATACATTCATTGGTGATGTAAATATTACATTTTCCCATTTACTATTCATGAGGGTCACATTACTATTCCAAAGGTTAAGTCACTATTTCATTGGTATATGTTCCTTATCTTCTAGAGATACCATTTATCTCACTCATTAATCATATATAAGGTTTGTATTGTGTTATTATATAATCTTATTTGATTATAATAATAGAAATAATTATGATAAGGCAATTCAATTGATAAAACACAATGTCCTTACATATGTCCTTGGCTAAAACCAATCTAGTTTTTCTCATGATACCAACCGATATATCGATTGTTTATAGTTGGACTCACTCATAACATAGGATGTCCAATGCATTAATTATATGAATAAATTACATAAAAAAATCAACATGCCTAAATAATTAATAAATTTCCATATTGGTAGAACTACCATAAATAATATAAATACTATCCCACAGTCATAATTACATAATCAACATGAATAAATATGGTGGATGGTATCATTAATGTATATTCTAAACAAAAGATTCAATAAAGGATATTGAAATATATGAATATACCTTAAAAGTTCAGAGAATAATTTCATGAGTAAATTAACTTTTCTACTTTGAAAATAACTCTTTAAAATTAAAAACTCTGCATGAATTAAAGAATTAATTTTATTCGAAAAAGAAAATTAAAAATTTCAATGGAATACAAAGATAATTTTCACATCATGATAGTTGGGTATTCTATTCATGTGGTATAAGTTGAAAAAAAAATTCTTTCACACTTTTTAAAGGAATTCCCACAAGTATATCATTTTGAAAAAGACATGAATATTCATTTATTTTTTTTGTAAAAAGTCAAACAATAGTAAAAAATAATTTTTAAAATTTTTGGATATTTTTTTTGAAATTATGTTTATAGAAATTGGACATGGAAGATAAATATTCATTAACTGAGACTTAAAAATAATCAATCATGAATAATGATGGGGATATGAAATAAACCCTTACCACTTTGTTAACTTTTGAATCATAAGACATAAGAGATAAATAACTCCAAATGAAACATGAAATACCTTGAAGATGAAGATATTTTTGGTATAAAATAATAATGTTAATGTATATACCCCATAAAAAATAAACAAGTGATTAATATTGAATATGTCCCACAGATGTAAAATTGAGATTTGAGACCTTTACCTCAAATCTGACATCCTTCATAAATGTTTGAAACAACTATATAATAAACGTATATTTATTATACATTTATGAAAAAACCATAATTATATATATATATATATAATTCCATTTATAATTTATTTAAAATCTCTGACCACCACTTTATTAACATTTATTAATTAATTAATCATTCCTGGTGGAAACTATGTTTTTCATATATGAGTTGATTTTTTAGTCCCAGTCCTTATAAATTTATTATTGTTCATCATCAACATATTCTTCTTCCTATTATAAATTAAAAATATATTTAGTATATATATATATTTATATGAAACCATAAAGTCATATATAGAAAAATTAATTTCATTTTTCATGAAGATGGTAGGTCATACGTAAGATGGATTGATGTTTTCACTTTTCTATGCATGGGATGAAAAAACTAGTAAATATTTTCTGAATCATAGTTATGTAATAAATATAGTCTATATTCATTACTTCCATCTTCATAAACATCCAGTTAATTTGGATATGAAAGGTGAATTACACCGTAATATGAAGACATTAATTTGTACGTAGGCACGATAAACATTTTTTCTTATTATAGGATGTATAAGATATGTAATACGGTTTTACTATAAATATAATGTAACAAAAATATAAATTTTTATATTGGAGTTATGATTTTAGTATGGGTACAAAAAATGAATATGATGTCGAGGAATAAATAAACGTGAAAGAGTCGTTAAAGACGATTACCTCTTCTTTGGTTGAATCCCTTTGGATATCTTCTTAAGTGACCTGGGGTTGCTACCACTAATGGGATAAATCCTAAGGAATATCGATATTTATTTTCAAGATTAATTTTTAGTATTTGGATTAGATACATTGATCAATGTGGTTTAATGAAGTAAAGGAGGATATAGCCTTTTATAATTGAGGTCAGAGAATCTTTTTTGAATTTCAAAAAATATTAAATTAATATAAATTATAATAATTTAATACAAGGCGGTGATATGTCTATATAATTTCATTTAGTAAAATTGGGACATGTTTTGTATATATTTTCACCCATTTAATTTAGTTTAACCCCAATTAAATCTCCTAGAAATTACTATAGTAATAAAAGTTTCTAGACTATAAGGTTCAACAATGTTACTATAAAATTTTAAATGACCTATAAATGGAAAAGGGTAGATTTAATAGACCATATACCATTAAATTCTTCAAATATAACATTTTTTTGAATTTTTAATCATTTAATAATATATTATTTTCATATAATATTAATGATGTCACTTTTAGAACTATTCATTTATTTTGACCTTACTAACATAAATAAAAATAATAATTCTAATGAAATTCATCAATAAATATCCAATATTTATTTTTAATATATATGTTTTTGTTTTACATTAATTATTTATAATTATACTACTTTAAATCATTTTAATATCATTTTTTAATTAATTAAATAATTATTACGTCACTAATGTGTAATCAATTATGGTAATTATTTTCTCACTACAAAAAAATTACCATAATTAAAATAGATAATTTATATTAAAAAATAGTATTTTTAATATACCATATCCCCTGGTTATCCATGTGTTAAAAATATTGAAATTGTTAAATAAAAGAGTACGAGAATTTTGACTTTTCTTAACCTTAAATACTATAAAGGTCATTGTCTCATCAAAATGTCAATAAAAGATCATATAACCTAATATTGGATGAGCATGGAAGATAATAAATAATCAATTAAAATTTAGGTAATTCTTTGCATCATTTTTTTCCTCATCATTTAATTTTTAACATTAATTACTCATTTTACCTTTTACTATGGTATCAAAATTTACTACAATTACTATTTATAATAAAAAAAGAAAATATTTACTATATTCAGAACTATTGATTATAAATATTTAATCCATTATTAGAAATTAAAATATTAATAAGTGGTAGAAGTTAATTTAAGAACAAAATTCAAACCAAAAAAGAGAAATAGTTTTTTATGAAAAATTGAATTCTTAAGAATAAAACGTTTTTATACAAAATTCAACAACAAAATTTCATCCAATGAACCAAATTTTCTTAATAATAGTATTATATTACTAATTTAATTTTAAATAATTTTTAAATAAAATACAAATTTTCAAAATCATGATGTAAAAATATAATTTAAATAAAAATTATTATTTTCATAATTTATTGTAAAATAAATATTTTCTGAAAAGTCCATAGAATATACCATTAGGTCATTTTTATATTTTGATTTCAATAATAATGTTTTTTATAAAATAAATTTTCTATTAGTTATATAAAATAATTATAATATGTCCATAGAAAAAAGAAAAAAATTATCATTTTTTAAGAAACTATAATTTTGGAAGAATAAGTTTATTTTACAAAAAAGAGCTGATTTCATAATAATTAATCAATAGATTTTCATTTAGGAGGAACTTTATATATTTATTTTATAACATGGGTAATCCTATTAATACCATCTTATTTAGCATCTTGGATAGAATGTTCATATTTAAATATTAATATCTCAAATTTTGCTTGAGCTTGGTGTTTCATGTCGTATACACTATTGAACATAATCACCCTTTTAAAATATCAAGGTTTAGTGCACAACAAGATATCAATGAAATTTAATTTTTTCAAAAATTAACATACCGTAAAATATTTGGATGTTATATTCTCCTCCCATCAATGAATTTCATCATCACAATTTTAATTTCAGATCAATAGTCAAGGGATTGACATTTAAAAATAACTTTTTTGGAAAATCCACACCATAAAAGGCCTAATAAAACATCCTCTAAAAAATTGGGGAACTAAAATATTAATATCATAAAAAACTCATTTTTGAGTAGGATAAAATTAGATAAAAGTGAAAATGTGGACTTATAAGAGAAAAGAAATGGTCAAGGATTAGTAGAGTGTGATAGAGAGACAGGTCATGGGAATGTCAACCATTAAAAAACCATAAATTAGTGATGGTTTAAAAACCCATTGATTTATTTTCAATGAAAAGAAAATGTTTATTTTTTTTCAAGGCATATTTATTAAAGTTTAGGGAAGTTTTTACTGTCCAAATAAATCCCTATATAGAGTAAATATAATTGAATTATTCCCATGTAATACGTGTAATCTCATCCTTTGGTCCTGATTAAATTAATTTTCATACAATTTATTATTCTAGGAAATTGATATTTAAGATGAATTTTTTATTCCTAAATCAATTTTAATAAAAATATAATTATATGTAATTCCTTAAACCTCTATATATATACAAAAAAATATCTAGAATGAGTTATCCAATATTATAAATCATACTTTAAATTTAAAAAGGATAGATCTTACCTTTAATATTATATATCCAATAACATAATAATATTATTTCCAAATAATCAATAATTTTAAAACTAATGGTTATATATACATCAACCCATTAAAATTTCTTTCAAAATATCATCAGTCACATTAAAATAACCTAATTTTTCAAAAATATCTGATTATACAATATGATTCTCAATAACAACTTATTATTTTCTAAAGAAATCATTTATATAAAAACAATCTCATAATGACCTAGAGATAACGTAGGCCAGTTTCTAGTCAGCTCACCCTTATTGCCCATTTATTGGGGTTTCAGGACTCATGGTCTTCTTGATTATGGTAGGATATCCCCTGTATATAGGTTGTCCTTTTTTTGAAAATATAAAATTCTCATGAATATGAGAAAAATCCTCAAAAATAATATTACACATCAAATCACTTTTTTAAACCATTAATAATTTCTATATGATATATTCATAATATTTACTAACACTTTAATCCCAATAATCCATAAATAAATAAACCTCAAATTCAAAATAACCATAATGGAATTAAATAAAATTAAACTTAAATCTACAAAAAAAATTTTTACCCAAATAACTTTTTCATTAAAACATATACTAAAATAAAGGGTTTTATTCAAATAAATATCTTCCGAAATATCATTTTAAGCCCATATCACATAAAACATAAGAATGGGTATATATACCTTTAAATTTGTGATCAAATAAAGAATTATCACCATAAGAAAAATTAGTTTTATCCCAATATCAAACACATTTTAAGGGTTATCTGTCCATTAATCATATTCTTCCATAAAATATTAGTTTATCACTAAATTAATTTTCATTGTTCTCAGTACCCTTGAATATATAACTTAAAATACTTAAACATAAAATACCAATGGAAAATCATTATATGATACTAGTCTCCTTTAACCAGAAAATGTTGAATAAAAATTCATATACAACAAAAACACATAAATCCTTTCACATCAATTTTTTTTACAGTAGTGGGCCATCTTTTTTATAGTGATTAATCCTTAGTTTAATGAATTGAATCAGATAATACCTATGTTCCCCATATATTAAACATTTAATTACTTGGAAAAAGTTTACTCAATTACCTCTATATTAACATATAGAAAATCGTACCCTCAATATTAGATATTTTTCTATGTTCTTATTATGACATTATAGAGAAAAATTAAATTGTACATTCTTACCTACACGATAATTTCCTCCTAAAATTCCATAAATTTGAATTGTACTCTTATTTGACACATTATAAATCTCACTAATGTTTTCATTTTTAATCATTATCGTAAAAGATGATTTCGAATAATCACAATATATTTCACTCTACTCATCATCCAATTTGGTTACTCATTACCACTGAATTTTTCATCACATTTAGTGTTAATGATTATTCCTCATAGTTCCATCTATTGACCAAAACCAAAAATAATGGTTTAGGAATCAAACATCAATAATCAGATTGGGTGGTCAAATAATCATGAAACATTACTAAAAAGATATATAAATCATGAAAAATAATTCTCAATATTTGAGTCTTTATTTTTATCCTTAGATTTACATGGGAATAACATAAAAATATATCATGATATACTAAAAATAGAAATATCATAAAATTCAGTTATAGTGTTATATTCCCTAATATTTTTTACCTAAATGAAGTTCCCAAAGTTTTTACTGAACATTCTCTGACAAAAATGTAATAAAACCGAACCAAGTATCCCATATCTAGTGGTTACTTTTTTATATTTTCACAAGATGTGATAAATCACATCCAAAAGTAATCAATTGTTTAATAGTTCTGGTAATCTAGATTTGTACATGAAATTCACATTACATTTAAAAAAAATTAAATTAAAATATTGTATTCTATAATAATTCCATTATTCCCCTTATCATAACATTGAATATTAATCAAAAAACACATCTTGGTGTGTTAAGGGAAGTAAAACATAACAATGGAGTGGTATTAGATTCCCTGTAGGGGTTTGTGTACAATAAAATCCAATTATGAATAAACATGCATAAAAAATATGGAAATTTAAATATCTGAAACAAGTTCTACTTAAACAATAACATGATCATAACATGGAAGGAATAAATAATTATTAAATAAGGATTATAAATAATCACTTGATCTTGAAACATAATAATGGATATTATAAATAATATAATAATTATTTGAACATCAATAAATAATTTCATAAGGATGGAATAAATAATATCAGACATCTAAAACATACTGTCAAGGCCTCAACCAAGACATATGATAATTTCATTAAGGCCCCATCCCATGACATCTACAGAAATGGGTATGACATCATCCAATACCCAATATAGTTTTTTCCAAGATTCATACTAATGAATTTATGGGTTATAAAGGTCCCAATTCATCACTTAAAATTTTCAATGCATTTTTCATACGAATAAATAATTTTACAGAATCATTATTCCATAATAATCAATAACTTCCCATATATGAAGAACTATCATACCAAAAATTAATAATTTACCCCAAGTCAAAATTACCATAAACCATTTAAATAAATACTTTGGAATGTATCATTAGATTATAACCTCAGCATAATATTCCATAATGAATACTGTCATAAATGAAGATAACTTAAAAATTTGAAAGGAAATTTTATTGAGTCAAATTTTATTTCTACATTGAAAATAAAATTTTAAAATCTAAAAACTACACACATAATAATTAAATAATATTAATAAAGAAATTTAAAATAGTAATATAATATTCAAATAATTATGTTCTTATGATGGAGGTAAATTTATTTAATGACATATACATTAAAAAACATTTCTTTCACACTTGTGTAAGAAAAGACAAAATGTACCCCATACATAAAGAAATAGAAATATACCTTTATTTATTTATAAAATTATGAAAAGGGTAAAAATAAATTCAAAAAATAATTTGAAAATAGTTAAAAAACATTCGAAAACATTTTTATGAAACATGGATATTGAAGAGAAATATTCCACATCTGAGACTTACAAATATATAACCCCTAATAATGGTGAGATTGTGAAATAAATAAATACCACTTTCGTAACTATTGAATTATAATCTAAAATTCAAAAGATATATTAAATACATTGAATATAAATATAATAATTGTATAAAATAATAAAGGTATAATACATATCCCACATAAATTAAAAAAGTGTTAAATATTTCGTAATCCCATAGAAGTAATAGTGAGGTGAGAAACCCTTACCTTAGGTCTGACTTTAATCATATGTGTTCAAAACTATTGTATAAAAAATATTGATTTATTATAAATATATCATATAACAAAAATAATATACATATATATATATATATCATACCATTTATTATTTATTTATAAAATTTAACACATTTTTATTAACAATTATTTATTAAATCATAATTTTGGGTGACAACTTCTTCATTTTTCATGTGTATTTTTATTTGGTAGTTATGATACTTATAATTTTATTATTATTACATAATATACAAAATATCAATAAGTTAATAAATAAAATTTATATTAAATATATATACATACTTATAATCATCCATTAAAAAAGATATTTAAAAATATATTATAAAATTCTTGGAGATGGTAGCTTATAGCTACACATTAACATTGTTTTCACTTTTTGATGGATGTAATGATAGAAATAATTTGTAACGCCCCGACCCTAGTTACCCAGAGTTGGTGCATTATTACATAACATTGGCATGATCATGAGAAAGATCAAGTCTCGAAAGACCGATTAGTTTAGTAGCCTTGGAATAACTAGATACATCCATAAATTTTTACATTACATCATAAAAAAAACATCTTGTCTTCATATCCCCTCATACTATCCCTGCAGGTCATTCATAAATTACTTCTTCATAATCCTGAAAGAAAAAATAAAACATTGAAAGGGGTGAGCTCGGATGCTCAGTAAGGATAACATTATAGCAGAAGCTTTCATAAATAAGCATAAACACTTAAGGCAATTTATAACTAAAACAAAAGCCTTTGAAACTTGAACTTCAGCATAAAATGGAAAAGGTAAAATGAAATAATGCCATTTACTTACTCACATGGATATTCTACTAGTCGAATGATCACATGCAAGATCAATAACCACTTTCATAATGATGGAATGCATAATGCCAGACTATCATAACCACATAGCCAAGGCCTCATGCCAAGACTACAAATAAGATTTTGCCAAGGCCTTGTGCCAAGACACTAGTTTGTCTCATGAGACCTACCGATGCATCGAGGAGCTATAGTGGGCTCCACCCGTCACTTATTAAGTCCAATGCATTCCTCATATGAATAGGTTTAAGCATAAAATAAACATTCGTATTAAAACTAGCATACGAAATGTCAATACTTTAACCACAAACCATGAATGGTATAAAAATAGAACATCCATAGTCAAATATAACTCATTTGATACAATATGGAAGATTGTATTGTATCACATTAACCTCAATAAGGAATAATGAAGGATGTTGACATAGATGAAAATAATCATCAAAACTATTTGAGAGAAATATCCCCCTTTTCTTGAAAACATTTAAAAGTCACACTATTTGTCAAGAAGCCATTTAAAAATAGATTTTTGAATCAAAGTGTCCCATACCAGTTTGAAACTTTTTTAAAGGAGTTTTAATTTCTAAACTTTAATGTCCATATAATTAAATCCTTAAAACCATTTTTAAAACATGGACATTAATGAGAAAGAATTAGATGAATAAGTCTTTAAAACATTTAAAAATGGTATTTTAGTTAGAGATTCTAACCAAAAGAGAGACACTTGAATGAAAATAAATGAGGTAATAAAAACTTTGTAATATCATGAGAATAAAGGGAATTCATGATATACTATGTCAAAGTACATTATATACACCACATAAAAGTGATTTGGTGTATATCAACAAAGAAGTCTCAATGGAATGTAAGTTGAGATGAAATCTCTCATAAAGGCCATATCCTTAGGTTAAGGATAAATCAATAACATAATTATGTGTGAAAAATATAAATACACTAAATATGATTGGATATTCAGTGTAAAACAATAAAAGTATATTCACACATATTCCTGTAAAAACAACACCAACGAATTGGATGTTTAACTCAACAAATGGTGAAAGAGTTAAAATTACTCTTATCAAATTCATATCAATGACTTGAGAATTTTCAATGGAGTGATTATGTTTATCAAAAGTATATCCACAGGAAGGGGAGTGGAAATTATGACATAATCAAATGAATAGTGATTCCACACATAATCTTGGGGTAATATAATCAATGAAATATGCGTAAAGCCAAATGGGTGGAAATTGAAATCTCAAATTCCTTTATTGATTAGGTAACTTAAGAAACAAACACCCATGAAAGAAAGATCATACCATGATGATGTAAATACCCATAAAATAAAGTATATTACACAATGAATACAATCATGGGTAGTACACATACACCACATGCAATAATTAAGTGGTGATCAATGGAATTCTCACGGAATTAAAAGTGAGACAAGAAACCCCTTACCACGTTAATCAACTGAGTCGCATGGCCAAAAGTTAATAACCACCAAATGATTTACAGAATAACATGAATATAAAGTGAATCATGATAATATATATCAAATGGAAGTACACAATACACCACTTTCAATAATTTAGTAGAGAACAATGGAAATCTCACGGAATTGTAAGTGAGATAAGAGAATCCCTTACTTTGTACTTTTTCCTTGGTCGATGGTAGGTTTACCTCCTGTATAATGGTGAAATAATTGTTATTGAATAATAAAAGAATCAGTTACTTTAATATGATATCATATATGATCTTTTAACATTGATTTGTTAATAATATCTTAGAATTATCGTCATTTCAGGTGTTAACGGGTTCATTTTACTTTACATTCTTTGTTATGTGAGTCATATTCGTTATTAATGGGATGTATATTATTCATATCCATAATGGTATCAAGTCTTTAAACATCATTTTTAAATCATCAAATGATAATTATACTTGAATGGATACGATGGAGAATGAATCTCATCGCGTTCGTGGAGACGGCAGTCCGTACGTACGCACGAATGCTACTTCCATTTAATTTTTATTTTAAAAGAATCGAATCCAAATGATACATAGGTATATTACTATTCCATTAAAATATAATATTTTATATATGTTACTTAAGTTCATTAACACAATCCTTTATACGTTCCATGTGTGGTATGAACGAGTCATATCATTTTAAGGGGGCGGTAGTCCGCACTTCCTCAAATGAAATTATCGTATGTATATACAACATGAAACAAATAATTGTATGAAATAAAATGGAATTACAGAATCTTATATATAAAATATATATCATTAATATCATATTTAATTACAGTGCCATCCTAATGGCCACCATGAGAGGCGGTAAGATGTATTTGAACAATCATCGTTTCGTGAGGCGTTAGTTTGCCATCCACAGAAACATTATGTTCATCATCCATTAGATGGAGTTGTGTGAATGTGTAGTTTGAATCCTTCTTATAAAAACATCCTAGTATATTGTGGATACTGGTGTTGTTACAAAAGAAAGTAAATAAAAATAGTTTGGGGGTTGGAGAAGCAAAATAATTGAAAATAATTTAAGAGAAAATGTTACCTTTAATTTAGGTAACTCACTTTGATTGGAACCAAAGGACATCTTGAAATGATTTCTGCCTAAGGGGAAGCTTCAAGGAGGAGGAGAGGGATGTGGGGAGCTTATTTGGGCAGAGTTTTGACGAGCCAAGTGGCTTGAGAGGTGTGAGGAATGAGTATAAGTGGTCTCCTATTATAAGGGAGAGGAGGGGCTCTTTAGGAAAGAGTGAAAGTATTACTTTATAATATAATTATATTCGGTTTATAATGGTCCAAAAATAATTGAGGTCGAAGAAACGATGACTCATATTCTAAATAACATCAACCAATAAGAATTGGACAGGTTTTAGATAATATTTTAATCATTATAATCTTATTTATTTAAATGATTTATTAATGAGGTAAACATTGCATCATTATTGTGTCATTAATAATTTAAATTATTTGATGTCTAAAAATTATAAATAAAAAATAATTATGTAGGAAATCTTTTTATCTTTCTAATGAATATTTATAATCGAAAATCCAACATGTATAACCCTATGTAAAAATTGTTCTTTTAAAAGATGTAAGCTTATGCCATTTTTGTATTCATTTTAACTTAATTAAAATAAAGTGTCATTATCACTTACAAGTGGATCAATGGGGTCCCAAAATTGACCCAAAGATGCCCATGGTCGACCATGTATCAACCAATAGGGTTAAGACACGTTTTAGGGTAATTTAGTATTATTATAATATTATTTTTTAACCCTTATTTACCGGATTTACCCTTAACCATGGTAAATAAAATATTTACCGCAGTAATTATTCAAAATGTCTAAAAATAAAAGTTACCTATTTACACAATTTGAACATCCTGATTCCAAATATGGAATCCATTTTTCTAAATTCAAAACACAGAAGTGGCAGAAATTAATTTAAAATTAATTCCCGCTGTCAAAACAAAAAGCGTGTTTTTAAGAGATAATAACTATCAAAAGATTGACATTTGTTTATGTTCGGTTTAATTGTAAAATTATGTCCAATGACCAAAATTATATTAAATGGTAAAAATATATTCTAAATATACTTTAAAACCTCTCAAATTCATAATTTATTACTATTAATTATTTTGATTAAAAAAGTTGTTTTTAATTAAAATTTAGTAATTTTTACTATTCATCAAAATATGAAAGTTATCCGAAAAGTACCAAAATTTCACCTTAGGCTAAATTTGATATTCCAAATCCAAAAATGAAGTCCATTTTGAAATATAAAATATATATATAATTTCAAAAAATTAAGTATTACTATTCATAACGGCTAGTTTGATCGGTTGTGGTGTGTGTTAAAACTCGAAGTTGCGTACAACACACGCTACTGTTTTATTCAAAGGAAAGCGTACCGTGGAAGCTTGGGATGTTTTATTTTAAATTTTTTGATGTCCCCATTTAGTCAAAAAGTTTAAAATATTTTATTTAAAAAGGGTTCACTATTAAAATTTGGTAAAACTACAATACTGAAGATGAATTTGTTCTTACATTATGTCTAAGAAACTCATAATATGGATTCTAAAATTATAAGGATTATATAAAGTTTAAAATTTAGTTAATACTATTCATAACCTTTTTTGAACGGCTTGTTTGGTAAGTCATGGTGCGCTTGAACTCGGTGTTGCGTGTAGTGCAAGTTATTGAATTATTTTGAAGAAATAACACACTATGAAATCTTGGGGTGTTACATTCTCCCCTCCTTCAATAAATTGCGTCCTCGCAATTTGAAATTGTTCTTCGAAAATAAAAGGTTGAAAATAGAAAATATATTTGTGGGAAAACCCACATCGGAAATTGGTTTACTAAAATTTAGTCTTAATATGAGGAAAAGAGAAATGAAAGGGTCACCACCAAATTATGATCTCGATTAGGAGAACATTGGTGGCAATTAGAGACATATAATTGGAGGAAAAACGTAAATATTTATAGGTAGTGGTTGAGGTCATCAATCACAAACAAGTATAAAATTGAGGTCCTTAAACTCATCAATCTATGATGATTTGAAGTACCATCGGTTCGACAAAATATAGGGTATTGGGATCACACATTTTTGACATTTCAAAATATCTTAGTTGAAATCCCACATCGAAAAATGAATTAATGAGGCCTCTATTTAAAATAAAGAGTGGAAAGTATGAAGATTACTGAAAATAACACATACTAGGGTTCCATGTAGGAAAATATGGATATGGAGGAGAAATCTAACCATCAATTATCTGATGGAGAGTGGTAGAGAACCTGGCTATGAAAAGGCCAACAATCCCAAAGCCATAAATTAGTGATGATTTAAGGTACCATCTAGGACAACATTTTTTTTAAAGTTACATTACATAAGGAAGAGGAATTCATTTATGATATTGACTAAGAACATTATGAGATATACTTAAATTTTAAGTAGATTTTCATTCTTTAATAAATTTCCACTAGTAACTCAATTTTTTTAAACGATGAGTATCCAAGAAGACTTGGTCACACTGGAAGAGTTAGAATAAACTTCTATAGAATCACATGATCCATGCAGGATAAACCATATATTTACATTGTCTTTGAAGATTAATCAAAACCAAAATGGTTAGTGAATGATCTAATGATCCCCCAAAAGGATATTCATTGAGATAAATATGCACTAATCTTAATTTCTAAAATTAAACCAACAATACCCCAAAGTTAAATAGATACCATTCAATAACCAATTGTCCTTAAAATCCTTTAATATAATCCAAACTAATATTGAAACCCAAAACATAGAAGAATTTGATTATGTAGTCTCCCATGTTACATTGTATCTCCAAATGACATCAAATACTCTTAAAGTCACATACTTAAAAGTAATTAACACCATCACATATTCTATGTTATAGGTTAATCATTTCCATAAATAACCCAAATCACTATAAATCAACAATAAAAATGTAGATAAAAATCCACCATTACTCTACAAATGAAACCTCATTGTATTCTATTTTCCTTGGGCATATAGTGTTCCTAACAAAACGAACATCTTCCAAAATAACATTTATCACTTAATCACCAAATCATTTTCCTATACCAAGGGTATTCATTTGATAAGACATAAGAACCCAAATCATCTTATTATTGATCAATAAAATCATTTAACAAAAAAATAGTCATATTAACCAGGGACTTCACGTAGTCCAGTGGTAGGCGATAAATCCCAATCGCACTTTGGTTGTGGGTTCGATTCCCATAGCTTTGTCCGACGCGACGGGTTGTCACACGGTCTACGTGTTGTCCTTTTTCAAAAAATATATTCTATAATATTACCAAAATGAGATAAATTTTTCATAATTTAACAAAAAATGTTATATCATACTTTGCATTTTCATCCCAAATTATAATAACTTATCATTTTCTCAAACCCCAATGATCATATAAAACCAAATGGTTATTTATACCTATATCCACAAGAGAAGAGACAATTATTCCTCAAATATCATTCTCACATGGAAAACTGAGGGGTTACAAATACAAGAGAAAATTATTCCAAAGTAAACCCATCAACAAGGAGTGCTAATACTTTTTAAATTTTTCTCCAACCATTTATTTCTACATAGCTTCTTCTTTGAGCAAGAAAATATCCTATAAAATAGGACATTCACTCGGGTAATGGCCAGGTCCCCTACATTTACGGCAAATGACTGTAAATGGACTCTTGGGACCATTTTTATCTTCTTCCATAGTACTCTTCATTTTTCTTCGGCAATTCTTCACTTTATGTCCTTCCTTCCCGCACGTAAAACATTTCGTTGTCCCATTGATACACCTTCCTGGGTGTCTCTTTCCACAATTCCTGCATGATGAAAATTGAGGTTTCTTTTCTCCATGGTCTCCATTGCTGGAGATCTTATCATTTATCACCTTTCTCTTCCTTGTTGAGTCTGGGAGTTGGTTAATATATATGTTGTTGATCATATTTTTGGAAAACTGATTTGGCATAAAGACGATATCTTTTACGCCTATCAACATTCCATTTTGTTTCTCATTTCCACCACCGTTCCCACCTTGTACATCATTCTCAAAGTCACTATGACTTCCTTGGAATCCAGCCATTGACTAAAACCAGAAAGCATTGTGTGAGTAATAGTAGTCGTAAAATCATTTAGAGATTAAAATGTCACCATATTCTCAATTTGAAACATATTAGGATTAACCAAGGTCATTTACTCTCATCTTATGTATATATTACTTAAATCGGTTTGTAAAGAAAATGTAAATTATCCTAAGCATATCCCCCAGGAGTGTCGTAACCAAGAGTGCAGCAAGGCCCGTTGTCGTGCACCAGTTCCCGTTCGAGTCTAGCTCAAAGCGGTGTTTTTGGGTTTTACCCCCAGGTACATCTGTGCCAGAGCCGCCTCTACCTGCTCATATCCAGACAGGGATGTATTGCTCAGAAAACTCACAAAATCTCTACAATACCAAAATTCTAGGAAGTTCTTTTATACTAATCCTCAAAGTTCATCTTAGGTCTACGTGCTCTAATCAGAGTTTATCTAAATCTAGCTACCAAGGTTTGTACTAAACTTCCTCTGATACCAACTGTAACGCCCCGACCCTAGTTACCCAGAGTCGGTGCATTATTACATAACATTGGCATGATCATGAGAAAGATCAAGTCTCGAAAGACCGATTAGTTTAGTAGCCTTGGAATAACTAGATACATCCATAAATTTTTACATTACATCATAAAAAAAAACATCTTGTCTTCATATCACCTCATACTATCCCTGTAGGTCATTCATAAATTACTTCTTCATAATCCTGAAAAAAAAATAAAACATTGAAAGGGGTGAGCTCGGATGCTCAGTAAGGATAACATTATAGCAGAAGCTTTCATAAATAAGCATAAACACTTAAGGCAATTTATAACTAAAACAAAAGCCTTTGAAACTTGAACTTCAGCATAAAATGGCAAAGGTAAAATGAAATAATTCCATTTACTTACTCACATGGATATTCTACTAGTCGAATGATCACATGCAATATCAATAACCACTTTCATAATGATGGAATGCATAATTCCAGACTATCATAACCACATAGCCAAGGCCTCGTGCCAAGACTACAAATAAGATTTTGCCAAGGCCTTGTGCCAAGACACTAGTTTGTCTCATCAGACCTACCGATGCATCGAGGAGCTATAGCGGGCTCCACCCGTCACTTATTAAGTCCAATGCATTCCTCATATGAATAGTTTTAAGCATAAAATAAACATTCGTATTAAAACTAGCATACGAAATGTCAATACTTTAACCACAAACCATGAATGGTATAAAAATAGAACATCCACAGTCAAATATAACTCATTTGATACAATATGGAAGATTGTATTGTATCACATTAACCTCAATCATGAATAATGAAGGATGTTGACATAGATGAAAATAATCATCAAAACTATTTGAGAGAAATATCCCCCTTTTCTTGAAAACATTTAAAAGTCACACTATTTGTCAAGAAGCCATTTAAAAATAGATTTTTGAATCAAAGTGTCCCATACCACTTTGAAACTTTTTTAAAGGATTTTTAATTTCTAAACATTAATGTCCATATAAATAAATCCTTAAAACCATTTTTAAAACATGGACATTAATGAGAAAGATTTAGATGAATAAGTCTTTAAAACATTTAAAAATGGTATTTTAGTTAGAGATTCTAACCAAAAGAGAGACACTTGAATGAAAATAATTGTGGTAATCAAAACTTTGTAATATCACGAGAATAAAGGGAATTCATGATATACTATGTCAAAGTACATTATATACACCACATAAAAGTGATTTGGTGTATATCAACAAAGAAGTCTCAATGGAATGTAAGTTGAGATGAAATCTCTCATAAAGGCCATATCCTTAGGTTAAGGATAAATCAATAACATAATTATGTGTGAAAAATATAAATACACTAAATATGATTGGATATTCAGTGTAAAACAATCAAAGTATATTCACACATATTCCTGTAAAAACAACACCAACGAATTGGATGTTTAACTCAACAAATGGTGAAAGAGTTAAAATTACTCTTATCAAATTCATATCAATGACTTGAGAATTTTCAATGGAGTGATTATGTGTATAAAACGTATATCCACAGGAAGGGGAGTGGAAATTATGACATAATCAAATGAATAGTGATTCCACACATAATCTTGGGGTAATATAATCAATGAAATATGCGTAAAGCCAAATGAATGGAAATTGAAATCTCAAATTCCTTTATTGATTAGGTAACCTAAGAAACAAACACCCATGAAAGAAAGATCATAACATGATGATGTAAATACCCATAAAATAAAGTATATTACACAATGAATACAATCATGGGTAGTACACATACACCACATGCAATAATTAAGTGGTGATCAATGGAATTCTCACGGAATTAAAAGTGAGACAAGAAACCCCTTACCACGTTAATCAACTGAGTCGCATGGCCAAAAGTTAATAACCACCAAATGATTTACAGAATAACATGAATATAAAGTGAATCATGATAATATATATCAAATGGAAGTACACAATACACCACTTTCAATAATTTAGTAGCGAACAATGGAAATCTCACGGAATTGAAAGTGAGATAAGAGAATCCCTTACTTTGTACTTTTTCCTTGGTCGATGGTAGGTTTACCTCCTGTATAATGGTGAAATAATTTTTATTGAATAATAAAATAATCAGTTACTTTAATATGATATCATATATGATCTTTTAACATTGATTTGTTAATAATATCTTAGAATTATCGTCATTTCAGGTGTTAACGGGTTCATTTTACTTTACATTCTTTGTTATGTGAGCCATATTCGTTATTAATGGGATGTATATTATTCATATCCAGAATGGTATCAAGTCCTTAAACATCATTTTTAAATCATCAAATGATAATTATACTTGAATGGATACGATGGAGAATGAATCTCATCGCGTTCGTGGAGACGGTAGTCCGTACGTACGCACGAATGCTACTTCCATTTAATTTTTATTTTAAATGAATCAAATCCAAATGATACATAGGTATATTACTATTCCAGTAAAATATAATATTTTATATATGTTACTTAAGTTCATTAACACCATCCTTTATACGTTCCATGTGTGGTATGAACGAGTCATATCATTTTAAGGGGGCGGTAGTCCGCACTTCCTCAAATGAAATTATCGTATGTATATACAACATGAAACGAATAATTGTATGAAATAAAATGGAATTGCAGAAGCTTATATATAAAATATATATCATTAATATCATATTTAATTACAGTGCCATCCTAATGGCCACCATGAGAGGCGGTAAGATGTAATTGAACAATCATCGTTTCGTGAGGCGTTAGTTTGCCATCCACAGAAACATTATGTTCATCATCCATTAGATGGAGTTGTGTGAATGTGTAGTTTTAATCCTTCTTATAACAACATCCTAGTATATTGTGTATACTGTTTTTGTTACAAAAGAAAGGAAATAAAAAGAGCTTGGGGGTTGGAGAAGCAAAATAATTGAAAATAATTTAAGAGAAAATGTTACCTTTAATTTAGGTAACTCACTTTGGTTGGAACCAAAGGACTTCTTGAAATGCTTTCTGCCTAAGGGGAAGCTTCAAGGAGGAGGAGAGGGATGTGGGGAGATTATTTGGGTAGAGTTTGGACGAGCCAAGTGGCTTGAGAGGTGTGAGTAATGAGTATAAGTGGTCTCCTTTTATAAGGGAGAGGAGGGGGTCTTTAGGAAAGAGTGAAAGTATTACTTTATAATATAATTATATTCGGTTTATAATGGTCAAAAAATCATTGAGGTAGAAGATAAGATGACTCATATTCTAAATAACATCAACCAATAAGAATTGGACAGGTTTTAGATAATATTTTAATCATTATAATCTTATTTATTTAAATGATTTATTAATGAGGTAAACATTGCATCATTATTGTGTCATTAATAATTTAAATTATTTGATGTCTAAAAATTATAAATAAAAAATCATTATGTAGGAAATCTTTTTAGCTTTCTAATGAATATTTATAATAGAAAATCCAACATGTATAACCCTATGTAAAAATGGTTCTTTTAAAAGATGTAAGCTTATGCCATTTTTGTATTCATTTTAACTTAATTAAAATAAAGTGTCATTATCACTTACAAGTGGATCAATGGGGTCCCAAAATTGACCCAAAGATGCCCATGGTCGACCATGTATCAACCAATAGGGTTAAGACACGTTTTAGGGTAATTTAGTATTATTATAATATTATTTTTTAACCCTTATTTACCGGATTTACCCTTAACCATGGTAAATAAAATATTTACCGCAGTAATTATTCAAAATGTCTAAAAATAAAAGTTACCTATTTACACAATTTGAACATCCTGATTCCAAATATGGAATCCATTTTTCTAAATTCAAAACACAGAAGTGGAAGAAATTAATTTAAAATTAATTCCCGCTGTCAAAACAAAAAGCGTGTTTTTAAGAGATAATAACTATCAAAAGATTGACATTTGTTTATGTTCGGTTTAATTGTAAAATTATGTCCAATGACCAAAATTATATTAAATGGTAAAAATATATTCTAAATATACTTTAAAACCACTCAAATTCATAATTTATCACTATTAATTATTTTGATTAAAAAAGTTGTTTTTAATTAAAATTTAGTAATTTTTACTATTCATCAAAATATGAAAGTTATCCGAAAAGTACCAAAATTTCACCTTAGGCTAAATTTGATATTACGAATCCAAAAATGAAGTCCATTTTGAAATATAATATATATATATAATTTCAAAAAATTAAGTATTACTATTCATAACGGCTAGTTTGATCGGTTGTGGTGTGTGTTAAAACTCGAAGTTGCGTACAACACACGCTACTGTTTTATTCCACTAGTAGAATACTAACCTATACCAACGGTTTGGAACCGTTGGTATAGGCCTCCAAACCGTTGGTATAGCCTATACCAATGGTTTGGAGAACCGTTGCGAAGTAAGCCGTTGGGATAGGTCTATACCAACGGTTTTCCCAAAACCGTTGGTATAGACCTATCCCAACGGTTTACAAAACCGTTGGTATAAGTAATATGAAAATCTATTCCAACGGATATAAAACTGTTGGTAAATGTATTTCAAAAAAAAACATGAGCTGGGATTTGATCCCACGACCCCTTGTTTATAATCGAACGACTTAACCACTAAGCTAACATCACTTTTGTAAACATAATTTCATAAATATATATATGTATTATCATAATTATTTAAAATTTAGATTTATATAATGTTCTCGGGTAGCAGACCTGGAAGAAATGAAAGAATCTATCCCAACGGTTCTCAAAACCGTTGGGATAGACCTATCCCAACGGTTCTCAAAACTGTTGGGATAGGTGGGATAGGTGGAAATTTGCTGGAGGGTGGAGGTTGGTTTTGGGGGTGAGTTTTCCCAACGGTTCTCTCAAACCGTTGGGAAAGGGGGGGTCTTTCCCAACGGTTTGGGAGAACCGTTGGGAAAGGTGGGTTTTGAGGACCCTTTCCCAACGGTTCTCCCAAACCGTTGGGAAAGACCCCCCCCCCCCCTTTCCCAACGGTTTGAGAGAACCGTTGGGAAAGGTGGGTTTTGAGGACCCTTTCCCAACGGTTCTCCCAAACCGTTGGGAATGACCCCCCTTTCCCAACGGTTTGGGAGAACCGTTGCGAAAGGGTATATATAAGTGTTGGGAAAGATCCGATTTCCAGTAGTGTTCAAAGGAAAGTGTACCGTGGAAGCTTGGGATGTTTTATTTTAAATTTTTTGATGTCCCCATTTAGTCAAAAAGTTTAAAATATTTTATTTAAAAAGGGTTCACTATTAAAAGTTGGTAAAACTACAATACTGAAGATGAATTTGTTCTTACATTATGTCTAAGAAACTCATAATATGGATTCTAAAATTATAAGGATTATATAAAGTTTAAAATTTAGTTAATACTATTCATTACCTTTTTTGAACGGCTTGTTTGGTAAGTCATGGTGCGCTTGAACTCGGTGTTGCGTGTAGTGCAAGTTATTGAATTATTTTGAAGAAATAACACACTATGAAATCTTGGGGTGTTACATTCTCCCCTCCTTCAATAAATTGCGTCCTCGCAATTTGAAATTGTTCTTCGAAAATAAAAGGTTGAAAATAGAAAATATATTTGTGGGAAAACCCACATCGGAAATTGGTTTACTAAAATTTAGTCTTAATATGAGGAAAAGAGAAATGAAAGGGTCACCACCAAATTATGATCTCGATTAGGAGAACATTGGTGGCAATTAGAGACATATAATTGGAGGAAAAACGTAAATATTTATAGGTAGTGGTTGAGGTCATCAATCACAAACAAGTATAAAATTTAGGTCCTTAAACTCATCAATCTATGATGATTTGAAGTACCATCGGTTCAACAAAATATAGGGTATTGGGATCACACATTTTTGACATTTCAAAATATCTTAGTTGAAATCCCACATCGAAAAATGAATTAATGAGGCCTCTATTTAAAATAAAGAGTGGAAAGTATGAAGATTACCGAAAATAACACATACTAGGGTTCCATGTAGGAAAATATGGATATGGAGGAGAAATCTAACCATCAATTATCTGATGGAGAGTGGTAGAGAACATGGCTATGAAAAGGCCAACAATCCCAAAGCCATAAATTAGTGATGATTTAAGGTACCATCTAGGACAACATTTTTTTTTTAAAGTTACATTACATAAGGAAGAGGAATTCATTTATGATATTGACTAAGAACATTATGAGATATACTTAAATTTTAAGTAGATTTTTATTCTTTAATAAATTTCCACCACTAACTCAATTTTTTTTAAACGATGAGTATCCAAGAAGACTTGGTCACACTGGAAGAGTTAGAATAAACTTCTATAGAATCACATGATCCATGCAGGATAAACCATATATTTACATTGTCTTTGAAGATTAATCAAAACCAAAATGGTTAGTGAATGATCTAATGATCCCCCAAAAGGATATTCATTGAGATAAATATGCACTAATCTTAATTTCTAAAATTAAACCAACAATACCCCAAAGTTAAATAGATACCATTCAATAACCAATTGTCCTTAAAATCCTTTAATATAATCCAAACTAATATT
This sequence comes from Viscum album, assembly GCA_963277665.1. Lineage (NCBI taxonomy): Eukaryota > Viridiplantae > Streptophyta > Magnoliopsida > Santalales > Viscaceae > Viscum > Viscum album. The sequence goes on along the minus strand of OY728127.1, from coordinate 971,269,812 downwards.
GAAACCCAAAACATAGAATAATTTGATTATGTAGTCTCCCATGTTACATTGTATCTCCAAATGACATCAAATACTCTTAAAGTCACATACTTAAAAGTAATTAACACCATCACATATTCTCTGTTATAGGTTAATGATTTCCATAAATAACCCAAATCACTATAAATCAACAATAAAAATGTAGATAAAAATCCACCATTACTCTACAAATGAAACCTCATTGTATTCTATTTTCCTTGGGCATATAGTGTTTCTAACAAAACGAACATCTTCCAAAATAACATTTATCACTTAATCACCAAATCATTTTCCTATACCAAGGGTATTCATTTGATAAGACATAAGAACCCAAATCATCTTATTATTGATCAATAAAATCATTTAACAAAAAAAATAGTCATATTAACCAGGGACTTCACGTAGTCCAGTGGTAGGCGATAAATCCCAATCGCACTTTGGTTGTGGGTTCGATTCCCACAGCTTTGTCCGACGCGACGGGTTGTCACACGGTCTATGTGTTGTCCTTTTTCAAAAACTATATTCTATAATATTACCAAAATGAGATAAATTTTTCATAATTTAACCACAAATGTTATATCATACTTTGCATTTTCATCCCAAATTATAATAACTTATCATTTTCTCAAACCCCAATGATCATATAAAACCAAATGGTTATTTATACCTATATCCACAAGAGAAGAGACAATTATTCCTCAAATATCATTCTCACATGGCAAACTGAGGGGTTACAAATACAAGAGAAAATTATTCCAAAGTAAACCCATCAACAAGGAGTGCTAATACTTTTTAAATTTTTCTCCAACCATTTATTTCTACATAGCTTCTTCTTTGAGCAAGAAAATATCCTATAAAATAGGACATTCACTCGGGTAATGGCTAGGTCCCCTACATTTACGGCAAATGACTGTAAATGGACTCTTGGGACCATTTTTATCTTCTTCCATAGTACTCTTCATTTTTCTTCGGCAATTCTTCACTTTATGTCCTTCCTTCCTGCACGTAAAACATTTCGTTGTCCCATTGAGACACTTTCCTGGGTGTCTCTTTCCACAATTCCTGCATGATGAAAATTGAGGTTTCTTTTCTCCATGGTCTCCATTGCTGGAGATCTTATCATTTATCACCTTTCTCTTCCTTTTTGACTCTGGGAGTTGGTTAATATATATGTTGTTGATCATATTTTTGGAAAACTGATTTGGCATAAAGATGATATCTTTTACGCCTATCAACATTCCATTTTGTTGCTCATTTCCACCACCGTTCCCACCTTGTACATCATTCTCAATGTCACTATGACTTCCTTGGAATCCAGCCATTGACTAAAACCAGAAAGCATTGTGTGAGTAATAGTAGTCGTAAAATCATTTAGAGATTAAAATGTCACCATATTCTCAATTTGAAACATATTAGGATTAACCAAGGTCATTTACACTCATCTTATGTATATATTACTTAAATCAGTTTGTAAAGAAAATGTAAATTATCCTAAGCATATCCCCCGGGAGTGTCATAACCAAGAGTGCAGCAAGGCCCGTTGTCGTGCACCAGTTCCCGTTCGAGTCTAGCTCAAAGCGGTGTTTTCGGGTTTTACCCCTAGGTACATCTGTGCCAGAGCCGCCTCTACCTGCTCGTATCCAGACAGGGATGTATTGCTCAGAAAACTCACAAAATCTCTACAATACCAAAATTCTAGGAAGTTCTTTTATACTAATCCTCAAAGTTCATCTTAGGTCTACGTGCTCTAATCAGAGTTTATCTAAATCTAGCTACCAAGGCTTGTACTAAACTTCCTCTGATACCAACTGTAACGCCCCGACCCTAGTTACCCAGAGTCGGTGCATTATTACATAACATTGGCATGATCATGAGAAAGATCAATTCTCGAAAGACCGATTAGTTTAGTAGCCTTGGAATAACTAGATACATCCATAAATTTTTATATTACATCATAAAAAAAACATCTTGTCTTCATATCCCCTCATACTATCCCTGCAGGTTATTCATAAATTACTTCTTCATAATCCTGGAAAAAAAATAAAACATTGAAAGGGGTGAGCTCGGATGCTCAGTAAGGATAACATTATAGCAGAAGCTTTCATAAATATGCATAAACACTTAAGGCAATTTATAACTAAAACAAAAGCCTTTGAAACTTTAACTTCAGCATAAAATGGCAAAGATAAAATGAAATAATGCCATTTACTTACTCACATGGATATTCTACTAGTCGAATGATCACATGCAATATCAATAACCACTTTCATAATGATGGAATGCATAATGCCAGACTATCATAACCACATAGCCAAGGCCTCGTGCCAAGACTACAAATAAGATTTTGCCAAGGCCTTGTGCCAAGACACTAGTTTGTCTCATGAGACCTACCGATGCATCGAGGAGCTATAGCGGGCTCCACCCGTCACTTATTAAGTCCAATGCATTCCTCATATGAATAGGTTTAAGCATAAAATAAACATTCGTATTAAAACTAGCATACGAAATGTCAATACTTTAACCACAAACCATGAATGGTATAAAAATAGAACATCCACAGTCAAATATAACTCATTTGATACAATATGGAAGATTGTATTGTATCACATTAACCTCAATCATGAATAATGAAGGATGTTGACATAGATGAAAATAATCATCAAAACTATTTGAGAGAAATATCCCCCTTTTCTTGAAAACATTTAAAAGTCACACTATTTGTCAAGAAGCCATTTAAAAATAGATTTTTGAATCAAAGTGTCCCATACCACTTTGAAACTTTTTTAAAGGAGTTTTAATTTCTAAACATTAATGTCCATATAAATAAATCCTTAAAACCATTTTTAAAACATGGACATTAATGAGAAAGAATTAGATGAATAAGTCTTTAAAACATTTAAAAATGGTATTTTAGTTAGAGATTCTAACCAAAAGAGAGACACTTGAATGAAAATAATTGAGGTAATCAAAACTTTGTAATATCATGAGAATAAAGGGAATTCATGATATACTATGTCAAAGTACATTATATACACCACATAAAAGTGATTTGGTGTATATCAACAAAGAAGTCTCAATGGAATGTAAGTTGAGATGAAATCTCTCATAAAGGCCATATCCTTAGGTTAAGGATAAATCAATAACATAATTATGTGTGAAAAATATAAATACACTAAATATGATTGGATATTCAGTGTAAAACTGTCACGACCCGTCCTCGGGGCCCGTGCCGTGACTACCCCAAGCCCGCCTTCCATAGGCCAGGGGCTGGCGACTAGCACCAAGGCGTAAAATCCCAGTAAACAGGGAAGGCATTGCCTTTATAAGTAACAACCACACAGAGTCAGCAAGCGGAAAGTAAAGTGCAGAAAAGAAAAGGGGCCGGAAATACAAGCCCAACTGTAAAGTACAACTGAAAAGTAAAGTACAGCAACTGAAGAAAAGACGGCGGCCTCGTGTCGTCCACTGGCAATCCCACCTGAAGGGTGGGTACAGATAGCCTCCAGGCTCCTCGGGTCCCACGTCCGCTCCGAGCACGTCCCGCCCAGTGGTCCACCTCCAGGTACCGTCCTGCTCCACGCCCCAACCGTGATCAGCGCTGTCCGTCGTCTGCAACCAACACAACGAGGTGCGGGCATAGCCCGTGCAGGGGTGAGTACAACTACTCAGTAAGGACCCCGAGACCCCCGAAGGTCTCCCGAAATCCACAAAGGATATAGCACAAAAGAAAGATGCAATCACGAAGTAACATCTGACTTGACATAGGTATATGCCCATACATATACCTAAGTCCCCACTTCTAGCTCTGCTCACGAGCTCAAGAACAACTCAATCCACATAGGAAGCAAGACTCAAATCCACAAAGGAGAGTAAACAGTAAATCCACAAAGGATAGTTCAACACAATCCACAAAGGAGAGTAACATAAGATTCAGCTCAACCAGGTATACTTTTTCAGATGACGTCAAAGACGATCACTGATCCGTCTAAGTCGTCGGACCCACGAAGGATCGATAGGTACTAACCCCCGCAGAAGACCCACACAGGATCGGGCTCACACAGAACCTGTAGGCAGTGGCTCACACAGAACCGGTAGGCAGTGGCTCACACAGAACCGGTAGTAGGACCCACACAGGATCGGGCACTGATCCGCATAGGATCGCTGAGTGCAGTAGTCGACGCAGTCCACTGAGGATCTCTGCTCTGCCGTCGCCGCAGTCCACGAAGGATCTCTGCTCTGCCGTCGTCGCAGTCCACGGAGGATCTCTGCTCTGCCGTCGAGGTCACAGCCAGCGCTAGGGTTCCCGCACGTAGCGAGCTCGTTTAGGAGGGTCCGCTCCACGAGCCGAGGGGCTGATACATCAACTGACACGTAGTCCGAAGTTGATGTATCCAAAAGTTCCGTATCGACAACAGGATCTCAACGCGACAGACGGCGCGTCAATCGGACGCCCGGTCTGAGAGTTATTGGCATTTTCGTCCCAGGGGCCCGGTTGGTTTTTAGGGCAAAACCAACCCGACCGTACTCCGCCTGTATCCGATCCTCGGGCGGAGTATGCCAAAAGTTCCGTCTCACTTAGAGGAAACTACCACAGCTGACGGTACGTCGATCGGACGTCCGTAGCTCAAGTTATGAGCGTTTCCGCTCCGAGGGCCCGGTTGGCTTCGTGTACGAACCAACCCGGCCGAACCCAAAGTCTTCCGAAACCTTGAGTATAATATACCGAAACGACCGTCTCGATCCAAGGATCGCGTAGCCGCTGACGGTTCGTCAATCGGAGGTCCCAGGCCCAAGATATGGGCGAAAGACCGTAGAGGGCCCGAAACGGGGGTACTGGGCCCGGGGCGACCCGGCCCGAACCCCCCCCTGGGGTCGGCCGAACCGGGTCGGCCCGACCCGGCCCGAACCGGCTCGGCCGGGTCCGGTCCGGCCTGGGCGCGGCCCGGCCGACCGGACCGGCCGGCTCGGCTTCGGCCGAGCGGCCGAGCAGGCCGCCGCCGCCGCGGGTTGAACCCGCGGCTTGAGGGAAACCGCGGCCCCGCGGGGGGCCGCCTGTCACGCGGACGCGGCCGGGCCGCCGCGTCCGTTCCCGGTTCCGCGCGGCCGCGGAACCGGCCGCCGCTGCCGCCGCGGCTGAAGCCGCGGCGGGCTTCCTCCACGGCGGCGCGCCGGGCGCCGCCGGCGACCCGCGCCGCCGCCGCCTTCCGCGGGCCGCCGGAGATGCTCCGGTGGCCCGATTTCTTTCCCGTCTGCGCCGTTGCTCCTCCCGGGGGACGATCTTCACTGCGGAAACAACGAATGGCCCTTACGTCGTGCTTTTGCCGTCGCCCGCCAAATCCGCACAAAAAAGGAAGATCGGCGGAGGGTTGCCAGGTCTTGTTCGTTAGACCCGCACCCTCCGCGTTAGTCATACTCAACGGGAGGAAAGGCTACAACAATTTTTAATCAAAGATAAAAATTGTTCAATCCTTTTTCTTTTAAACGGCATTTCAATTTTTAAATAATTGAAATTATTCATGCCGGTTCTTTATTTAAAATAAATAAGAACACGGGAATGAATCATCAAAGAAAATAAACCCCTACCTTGTCGTCGTCGTCGGACGAGAGGTCGTCGCGGGATCGCTCGTCGCGGAAGAAGGGGGGATCGTTGCGTCGTCGCGGTATCCAGCGTCGCGTCGCCAATCTCCGGATCAAGAACAAACGGATTTAATTAATTAAATCTGTTGTTATGAAATTTAAAAAGGGAGAATTAACGATCCGATTCTCACCTTAGTTGCCGAACGAGGATCGGCCGCGGAAGAAGAGGCGTCGCCGAAGAACGTCGCGGGTAAAGCTCGTCGACGTCGCAGATCTTGGTGTGCGTCGTCGAATTCCGATCGCCGGCGTTCTTCGCGTTCTTCGCGTTCTTCGCGTTCTTCGCGTTCTTCGCGGGGAGATGAAGGAACGAAGATTCTTTCAAATCCTTTCCAAGGATTTTTAGGTTGGTCTTATTTTATAAACATGCCAACACGAAACTGGTTAAGAAACGATCCATCAATTCGAAAGAAACGACCCATTTAATTCACGAAGAAACAGTCCATTTAATTCACGAAATAAACCGCCCAATTAAATGGTCTGTTAAGAATTAAAGAAAACGCGTCGGTTGACTTTTCAGTTACTTTGACGGGTTTTCGCGGGTGCGTTACTTAGCGAAAGAAACGGCGGGGCTCGTGCGGGCCCTGCCTCACAAATATCCTACCAAGGGGTAGGATATTTCTGGATAGCATCCTATCCAGTTCAACTCAGTTCAAGCCGCCTTTAAGTGGCTTCAAGTGGCTTCCAAGCAGCTTAAGTGAAATAAAATAAAGTTGTCGCACAAACTTTATTTTATTTCTGACTTAAAGCCGTAAAATTTAAAAACCACGTCTGAGCAAACGCAACTCCGGAAGAGGCGTTTCTAAGCAAATACCGGCGCTGCGATTTCATCGGTGCCCTCAGAATTCGATTCCGGGCACCGGTTCAAAAGATAGAAAAACCCGCTCGTCCGTTCACTGAACGTACCCGAGCCAAACTTCGGAAATTGATTCCGGGCACACCGGGCCTCGGAATCAGGTGCCGTCTGAAGCTGCGCTCTTGTAAAATTCCAAAGAAAATTAAGAAAAAAATTTCCTTGAAATTTGCGGGTCTTTACAAAAACAATCAAAGTATATTCACACATATTCCTGTAAAAACAACACCAACGAATTGGATGTTTAACTCAACAAATGGTGAAAGAGTTAAAATTACTCTTATCAAATTCATATCAATGACTTGAGAATTTTCAATGGAGTGATTATGTGTATCAAAAGTATATCCACAGGAAGGGGAGTGGAAATTATGACATAATCAAATGAATAGTGATTCCACACATAATCTTGGGGTAATATAATCAATGAAATATGCGTAAAGCCAAATGAGTGGAAATTGAAATCTCAAATTCCTTTATTGATTAGGTAACTTAAGAAAAAAACACCCATGAAAGAATGATCATACCATGATGATGTAAATACCCATAAAATAAAGTATATTACACAATGAATACAATCATGGGTAGTACACATACACCACATGCAATAATTAAGTGGTGATCAATGGAATTCTCACGGAATTAAAAGTGAGACAAGAAACCCCTTACCACGTTAATCAACTGAGTCGCATGGACAAAAGTTAATAACCACCAAATGATTTATAGAATAACATGAATATAAAGTGAATCATGATAATATATATCAAATGGAAGTACACAATACACCACTTTCAATAATTTAGTAGCGAACAATGGAAATCTCACGGAATTGAAAGTGAGATAAGAGAATCCCTTACTTTGTACTTTTTCCTTGGTCGATGGTAGGTTTAACTCCTGTATAATGGTGAAATAATTGTTATTGAATAATACAAGAATCAGTTACTTTAATATGATATCATATATGATCTTTTAACATTGATTTGTTAATAATATCTTAGAATTATCGTCATTTCAGGTGTTAACGGGTTCATTTTACTTTACATTCTTTGTTATGTGAGCCATATTCGTTATTAATGGGATGTATATTATTCATATCCAGAATGGTATCAAGTCCTTAAAAATCATTTTTAAATCATCAAATGATAATTATACTTGAATGGATACGATGGAGAATGAATCTCATCGCGTTCGTGGAGACGGTAGTCCGTACGTACGCACGAATGCTACTTCCATTTAATTTTTATTTTAAAAGAATCGAATCCAAATGATACATAGGTATATTACTATTCCAGTAAAATATAATATTTTATATATGTTACTTAAGTTCATTAACACCATCCTTTATACGTTCCATGTGTGGTATGAACGAGTCATATCATTTTAAGGGGGCGGTAGTCCGCACTTCCTCAAATGAAATTATCGTATGTATATACAACATGAAACGAATAATTGTATGAAATAAAATGGAATTACAGAAGCTTATATATAAAATATATATCATTAATATCATATTTAATTACAGTTCCATCCTAATGGCCACCATGAGAGGCGGTAAGATGTATTTGAACAATCATCGTTTCGTGAGGCGTTAGTTTGCCATCCACAGAAACATTATGTTCATCATCCATTAGATGGAGTTGTGTGAATGTGTAGTTTGAATCCTTCTTATAACAACATCCTAGTATATTGTGGATACTGTTGTTGTTACAAAAGAAAGGAAATAAAAAGAGTTTGGGGGTTGGAGAAGCAAAATAATTGAAAATAATTTAAGAGAAAATGTTACCTTTAATTTAGGTAACTCACTTTGGTTGGAACCAAAGGACTTATTGAAATTCTTTCTGCCTAACGAGAAGCTTCAAGGAGGAAGATAGGGATGTGGGGAGCTTATTTGGGCAGATTTTGGACGAGCCAAGTGGCTTGAGAGGTGTGAGGAATGAGTAGAAGTGGTCTCCTTTTATAAGGGAGAGGAGGGGCTCTTTAGGAAAGAGTGAAAGTATTACTTTATAATATAATTATATTCGGTTTATAATGGTCCAAAAATCATTGAGGTCGAAGATAAGATGACTCATATTCTAAATAACATCAACCAATAATAATTGGACAGGTTTTAGATAATAGTTTAATCATTATAATCTTATTTATTTAAATGATTTATTAATGAGGTAAACATTGCATCATTATTGTGTCATTAATAATTTAAATTAATTGATGTCTAAAAATTATAAATAAAAAATCATTATGTAGGAAATCTTTTTAGCTTTCTAATGAATATTTATAATCGAAAATCCAACATGTATAACCCTATGTAAAGATTGTTCTTTTAAAAGATGTAAGCTTATGCCATTTTTGTATTCATTTTAACTTAATTAAAATAAAGTGTCATTATCACTTACAAGTGGATCAATGGGGTCCCAAAATTGACCCAAAGATGCCCATGGTCGACCATGTATCAACCAATAGGGTTAAGACACGTTTTAGGGTAATTTAGTATTATTATAATATTATTTTTTAACCCTTATTTACCGGATTTACCCTTAACCATGGTAAATAAAATATTTACCGCAGTAATTATTCAAAATGTCTAAAAATAAAAGTTACCTATTTACACAATTTGAACATCCTGATTCCAAATATGGAATCCATTTTTCTAAATTCAAAACACAGAAGTGGAAGAAATTAATTTAAAATTAATTCCCGCTGTCAAAACAAAAAGCGTGTTTTTAAGAGATAATAACTATCAAAAGATTGACATTTGTTTATGTTCGGTTTAATTGTAAAATTATGTCCAATGAACAAAATTATATTAAATGGTAAAAATATATTCTAAATATACTTTAAAACCACTCAAATTCATAATTTATCACTATTAACTATTTTGATTAAAAAAGTTGTTTTTAATTAAAATTTAGTAATTTTTACTATTCATCAAAATATGAAAGTTATCCGAAAAGTACCAAAATTTCACCTTAGGCTAAATTTGATATTCCGAATCCAAAAATTAAGTCCATTTTGAAATATAAAATATATATATAATTTCAAAAAATTAAGTATTACTATTGATAACGGCTAGTTTGATCGGTTGTGGTGTGTGTTAAAACTCGAAGTTGCGTACAACACACGCTACTGTTTTATTCAAAGGAAAGCGTACCGTGGAAGCTTGGGATGTTTTATTTTAAATTTTTTGATGTCCCCATTTAGTCAAAAAGTTTAAAATATTTTATTTAAAAAGGGATCACTGTTAAAAGTTGGTAAAACTACAATACTGAAGATGAATTTGTTCTTACATTATGTCTAAGAAACTCATAATATGGATTCTAAAATTATAAGGATTATATAAAGTTTAAAATTTAGTTAATACTATTCATAACCTTTTTTGAACGGCTTGTTTGGTAAGTCATGGTGCGCTTGAACTCGGTGTTGCGTGTAGTGCAAGTTATTGAATTATTTTGAAGAAATAACACACTATGAAATCTTGGGGTGTTACATAATTAATCTTCTAAAAATTATTATTATGTAATAATTATCATATATTCTCATTAGGTTAATATTTATAACCATCCATGTAAACTAGTGTTGAAAAATGAATTACAATGTTACAAGGAGATGGTAAGGCATATATATCCGTGAGTAATGTTTTCACTTTTTGTTGGATGGAAAAGAGTTGGAACTTCATTGGACCATTACAATAATAAAATAATAAATGTATTTATGATATTGAATTTATTAGTTTTTTATTGTTAAAACACCTGAAAGAGAATTATTTGAATAAATAATCATGAAGTATTTAGTAAACACAATTACCTCTTCATCAGTGGACTCAAATTAGATCTCTTCACAAGGGGCCTAGGGTTGCTATCATTGAAGATCCAAAAACTCTGCCACAAGGATTATATTTTTTATAAGAGTAATGTGAATATTTTTTTGAGATAAATAGCTCAGTGTTATGTAATTATTTAAGAGGGGAGGTTCAAATTTATAATTGAGTTGAGGGGACCTTTTTGAATCTCCTAAAATATTAAATAAATATAAATAATTTCACATGTTTGAATTTACCCAAATTAGTATAATTCGAATTTAAGGTGGTGATAATTTGAATAAATTTCATAACATATATTTTTAACTTGTTTAGAATATTTTTTCACAATTATAATATTGTTTTAACACCTCATTAAATATTTTGAAAATTATCATAAAAATAAAATGCTCTACCTTCCAAGGGCCAATAATGTTATTATAAAGTGGATAAAATCCCATAAATAGACCATAGTGGAGGTCATTAACCATATCCCAAAAATGTTTCCAAATTTATTATTATTTTTAATTTAAATGATTTAATATATTATTATTTTCATAAAACATTAATAATGTCACTTTTAGAATAATTAACATTGTGTGACCTTAATAAAATTAAGTAAACAAATTAATTTAGATAGAATGCATACATACCAATATAATATATAATTATTTATTGAGAATTCATGGGTCATATTACGTATATAAAATTATACTACATTTAAGGATTTTAATATCATTTATTTTATTTTTCGATTATTTTTATACTTAATGCATCATCATTATGTAAGAATTTAATGTTAATATATTTTAACCAAAAATTAAAAATAAGCTACCATGGTGATGATAAATTACATATATTTCAAAATATTCTTATAATATAACATATCTTATATTTCTCTCTATGTTAATAATATTACATTGATTTTGATCAAAAGTGTGGAATTTTTTACTTTTATTTACATAAAATATTATAACAGTCATAATATCATCCAAATGGAAAAAGGTAATATAACCTAATCCTTGATGAGTATGAATGAAATTAAACCATCCAAGAAAATGAAGGAAATCTTTATGGTCATTGTTTTGATTATCATTTTATTTTTAACCGTAAATAATTTTTTAACCTATATTGTCATAACAATGATTACTAATGTCACTATCCATAATGTCAAAAAAATAAAAATGGAATATTTATAATTTTGGATATCATGATTACAAATATGGAATCCATTATTCAAGATTCTATTTCAATATGTGTAATATAAAATTTATTTGATTAAATAGAAATACATAATAAAAAATAATTTTTGAGAAAAAAATTCCCATTTAAGTGTAAAATGTTTTTATAAAAAATTAAACCATAAAATTGATTCCAATGAACCGTCTTAGACTATTAAAAATATTATATAACTAATTTGACTTTGAAAACATTTTAAAATAAAATGTAATTTTATAAAATTATAGAGATAAAAATAATTATTTGCATAAAAAAATTAATTTTCACTATTCATTGAACAATCAATCTATTTAGAAAAATAAAGAAACTTTCACCATAAAATTAAATTAATTTGATTATTTATGAAATTATGTTTTTTACTCAAATAAATTTTCAAAATTTTCGAAAACATCATCATAATAATTCCTCAAAAAATTAATAAAAAACCATTTGATGAACACATATTTTATAGAATAAATTGATTTTTTTTTAAAATGACTGCTTCATACCTAATAATTAATCAATAAATTTGAATTTATTAGGATGTTTATATATATATTTCATATTCTGGTTAATCCAATTCATACCATCCAATTTACTGACTCTGTTTTAATTGTAATATTTAAATAATAACAATCCATAGTTCCTTTAAGCTCGATGTTCTCTGTTGTAGATGTTGTTGAAAATAGTGTAATTTTATAAATGTTGGCGTTGAATGCAACATATATTATTAACCAAATTAAGTTTTTTTAAACAATCATTCTAGGAAATCTTAGGTTGTTTCATCATCGAACCAGCATAATAATTTAGTGATTTTGTTATTGATTTTGTGTGGCTTTTCAAAATTATAAATAAAAACAAGTGGAATAGAAGTTACATTTGAATATATATGAAAAAAGTGGTATTAAATTAAAATAAGTTGATGAAAATGTTCTGAGTCAATGAACATTGGTTATGAATAAAATATTTCAATTTTCTCAAAATTTGTTCAACCATTATCTATAAGTCCAGAGAAACAGAGATTTTTAAATATATTCAATAGATAGAATGATTCTGTGTTTATGAGGTTATGAAGTGAAATGATAAAGAAACCATATTAGTTGTACACTTTTAAAGATGTTCATGAGATTTTTTTGAGAAAATTATGTATAATGATTGATATGTAGTAAATAGTCTAGATTGAGATACACTAATTTATTGGAAAGACATTTCATATGAAGATTATAGATCAAATGAAATATGATGAAATTTTATTTGAAAAACAAGTATAAATGCATATTATTTTATGAATTCGTCAGGAAACCAAAGTAGTTGAATAAAGAAGAAAAGATGAATTGATGTTTTTGTAAACAAACATAATTTTCATAAAATATCTCTACCCAAAAAAATTTCTGATGAAGATTTATAGTGTTTTTAAAAAAGTGATGTCTCAGTCAATGAAGAAGACGCAATTTATTAAAAATAAGAATTACATGATTCTAAAATAAGGGATTTTTTTACAAACCCTTTCATAAAATGGGAGGAGCTCAATAGACAGATCCTCCTTCCAAGTAATACCCTCACTAATACCCATGTTTTCAAGACCATATACAACCATTTTCGCTTCAGTAAAGGTGTGTGTGGCAATGTAGTCGATCTCCAAAAGAGAAGCCCGACATCTCATACAGAGGTTAGTGATAGGACAAGCTAGATGGACTTCACCATTCCAAATCACCTGGAAAATGGTGGTTGAGTCACTCTCAATCCACAGGTTGTTCCATCCCTTTTTCTTGATGAAATACATAGCGTGAATCACACCCATCACTTCGGTCTTCAATGACAAGGTCGTACCACAACTACCAAAGAAGCATCCATAGCACTTCCCATTAAAATATTTTAAGATAGAAACATAACCAAAAGGTCCCAGATTTATTTTGGAGGCTCTATCAACATTCACTTTAATCCATCCTAGAAGTGGAGTTTTCCAGAAAACCTCAAAGGAGTGCTTTTGTTCCCTGTAGATACCATCAACTCTATGATGACGAAGGATCTCAAAATCACCAATGGAGATGTCACAATATGATTTCTGTATCTAAGTGGCATCCCTAATGGAAATTCAAATTTGCGTTCGACCTGCATTAAGATTGAATGAGTAATTTTTGTGGATAATGGAATTTCTATCAAACCAGATCATGTGGAGGAGCTCTGAAACCACTGCTAAGAAGAGATTATTTATTTTTTGAAAAGTGTCCAGATCCACACAACTTTTTAATTGAGCACTAATAGAGTTAGAGTGTAACCATCTGTATCCAAACAAGTCAGTAATATAATTCCAAATCACTGAAGTCGTAGCAGAAGACACAAACAAATGGTTAATATACTCTCTATACTTATGGAAAAAATGGAACATAGAACAAAGTTGGATTCCAAAATATTGAAGAAAACCTCAGTGGGAACACAGTAGTGGGAAATACACCATACAATACTGAGTCTTGATGGATTAATATAGTTCTAATCAAAATATTTTAACCAGAAAAAGATCATACCCAGATATGTGAGATTGTGATTCTAAAAATATTTTGAGCCAAGAACCCCATTATGAGTAGGCTCCCATATACAAAAATCACGATCATTATCATATGATTAATTGTCAATAATATGCATGTTTTTTTCTGCAAGATTGAAGATTCCAAAATACATGATATTCTTTATAGTATAGTTAGTGCTCACCAGGGAAAAGATTGGAGGTAACATTGAAATAAGAGGGAGACCAGTCCAATTATCCAACCAAACGTTCATGGAAGAATCACCATTGACCATCCATCTAGAGTTTAACATAATGTTTACAAAATATTGTCTAATTGAGAGCCAGATGGCAGATTGGATATCGTTCACATTTCCTTTCATAAGTTTGTTTATGAACCTTTTTCTTAGAAAATCAATAGAGCGAGAGTTATTATTAATCAATCTCCAAGTGATTCTATCTTGAATGGAATCGTTAAAGAGTCGATGGTTTTTATAACAATACAACATTTGTCTAACGGTTTGAAACAAGTAGCATGGAGAATGGTAACAAGTTTTCTTTCAAGAATGCTACCAATAAAAACAATATTACTGATGTAAACATTAATTTTTTTAATAATTCAAACATGAAAATTATAAATCATCAATGAGTAGACCAATTTTAACACAATAGTATATTTCACCAAAAAAATCCTTCCCACCATGGAGAGAGATTTACCCTTCCAGGAGAAAAGTTGGTTGACCACTTGGACAACAATGGTGGAGTTCCTTCCCTAAAAAATTGGAACACCAAGGTTATAAGAACCCTGCATTAAACATTACATAATCTTGAATTATGTCAAGAATTCACATTGAGGATCTTTTCAGGTTTAGAGTTTTTGATAATTAGGTCATAAATATTAAATAACAACTTGAATATTACATGTAGGCACTACTACTCAATATCCACTTTTCCAAAAATAAAAACTCTTAAAAAGAAACCTGTCTTGTTCCATGTTTTAGACAGCATGAGTTTTCTTTGATCCCGTCCTTGACGCCATTCATCTTTACATCATGTGTAAAACATTTCAATAACTTGGGATGAGCATAAAGAGCTCAGTAAGGGTTATAAAATAAGGATGGAAAATATTATCCCATCAATAAATACAAATCAATGAAACCAATACTTTACCAATAATAACATACCTTACGAAATCATAAGATTCATGAATAACCCACAAAAATCATAAATCATAAAGGTAACTTATAGCATACATAACATACATACATTGTAGCTATCACAGCTACATAGAGAGTCACATTTAGAATACCCATCATAGTATATTCCCTAAATCTCTTATGAGAAACATTAATGTTTACCTCCATCACGTTACCCAATGCATTGAAGAACTATCTCTGGCTCACTCGCCCTAGTTTTATCACGGAACCACCCGTATTCATAAGCTATTCCAAATAACCATAACATATTCATATCACATAAAAAAAGAATAATGGAAAGATACACATTCGACATTTCAATCATAATATATCATTTCAAGATATTGACATAATCAATGCCTTATCAAACCATTTTCAGAACCATTTAAAACATTTAATAAAGAGATTTTTAATCAAAGTGTACCATACCACTTTGAAACTTTTAAATTATTTATTATTTGAATACATTAATTTCCATATAAATAAATCCTAAAAACTATTTTTAAAATAGGGATATTAATGATAAATATTTAGAAGAATAAATCTTTAAAACTTTTAAAACAATATTTTAGTTAAAGAGTTTTTAACAAAATGAGAGATTCATGAATACAAATAATTGAGGAATAAAATTTAATCATAAACTTATAATATCATGAGAATAAATGTATTCATGATATAATATTCCAAAGGACAGTATATACACCATGTAAGAGTGAATTGGTGCATAACTACAACGAAGTCTCAATGGAATGTAAATTGAGAAGAAATCCCTTATAAAGACGGTATATTTAGATTAAGGATAAATAAATTACACAATAATGTGTGGAAAAAATATATACACTCTATATGATTGGATATTAATTGTAAATCAATCATAGGACATTTACACATGTTTCTTTTAAGACAAAACCAGTGACTTGGATGTTTAACTCAATGAATGGAAATTGAGTTAAAATTACTCTTATCATGTTCATATCGATGACTTGAGAATTTATAAATGGCGTGATTATGTGTATCAAAAGTATATCCACACAAAGGAGAGTCGAAATTACAAAAAAAAACAAATAGTGATCCCACATATAGTTATTTCATGACAAAATTATGAATTATAATATTAACACAAGGAATAAAAATTGGGTTAAAAAGTTCCCTTAATGATTTGGTAACTTATGAAACAAACAACACATGAAATAAGGATCATAAAATGAAAATATAAACACCCATAAATGATATTATATTACAAAAAGTGTAAAAATCATGGGCAGTACATACACCGCACAAAAGAAATAGTGACAAATATAGCATGAATCTCACGGGAATAAAAAGTGAGATAAAACCCATTACCATGTTGTAATCAATTGAGTCATATAACCAAAATTTAATAACCACCAAATTAATCAGAGAACTCCATGAATATAAAGGGATTCATGATAATATGTATCAAATGGAAATAAACAATACACCATATGCAATGAATAAGTGGTGAACAATGGAAATCTCACGAAATTAAAAGTGAGATAAGAAATCCATTACCACGTGTCTGACTTGACTCCCTCGTATATTCCTTGTGCTTCCTGAATGATAAAATTAAGTTAATTTAGAATTAATTAAGAATATTTTTCATTTTTATTATTCCTTTCATATCACTTATTACCCTTCTATAACAATTAGTTAATTTTTTGAGTATATATCATACATTTTGTCGATGTTCAGAACTTGGGTAAAAATGAACTTGTTATAATTATAAATTGTCCATGTGGTCAAAATTCCATTATCTACAGAATTATATTCATAATTTATATGTCATATATTTTATATATATCCAGTATATATATATATTTATAATAGTACATAACATTTTTAGATAAGAAATGAAATGTACCGTTCATGGAGATGGTAAGTCGTACGTACACATAAACACAACTTTCATTTCTATTTCATATTTTAATGGAATGAAAAAAATAGTAATTCAAAGGTATATTATACTTTAAATATAATATTTATGTCATATATGTTATATAAGTTCATAAATTCTATCCTTTTTACTTTCCACGTATGGCATGAACGAGTCATATCACTTTGAGGGGGTAGTAGTCCGCACTTCCTCAAATTAAATTATCTCTTTTACTCATTATGGGAACGATAAAGGTATTCTATAAAAAAGAAAATAAATAAGAATAAAGAAAAAATAAATATATTATATATCATATATAGAGAAATTGTCATCATAATTTCCACCATGAGAGGCGGTAGGAGATAACTAAACAAGCATCATTTTGTGTGGCAGTAGTTTGCCGTCCACCGAAATAGTATGTTATTTACCCATTAGATGGAGGTGTGTGTATGTGTAACTCAAATAATTCTCATAAAAACAACCTTTAATATTGAGGATTATAGTTTTTTTATAAAATATAGTGAATAAAAATATTTCATGGGGTTGGAGAAGTAAAATAAAACAAAAGAACTTAATAGAAGATGTTACCTTTAAATCGGGTAACTCCCTTTGGTTTGAACCAAAAGGATTTATGGAAGTGCTTTCTGCCTAAGGTAAGGCTTCTAGGATGAATAGAAGGATATTGGGAGCTTATTAAATATGAGTTTAGATTATCCAAGGGCTTTATAATTGTGAGAAATGGGTATGAATTAAGGGATTTTATAAGGGAGAGGAGGGGCTCTTTTGGAATGTTTGAAAATATTATTTTATTATATAATTATTTTCGGCTTCTAAAGGTCCAAAAATCATTAACGTATAAGATAAGGTGGACCATGTTCTAAATAAAATCATCCAATATGAATTGGACAGGTTTTGGATATATTTTTAATTTTTATCATTTTATTTATTTAAATCGTTCATTAATGACGTAAACACTACATCATAATTATGCCATTTATAATTTTATTTATTTATGTCTAAAAATTATAAACAAATTACCATGATGTAGGAAATATTTTTAGATTTATAATGAATATTTATAGACAAATATATCAATTATATAACCACACTATAAATTTTTTTTAGTAAAACAATACATGTTTATGACATTTGTATTTTTTCATTAAATAAAAACCTATTAATGTCATTATCTTACCCAAGTGAATCCATGGGATCCCAAAATTGACCCATGGATTTTATTGGTTGGAAATGAATCATCCAATAAGATTAGGACAAGTTTTAATGTAATTTTATTGGTTGTAAATGACTCATCCAAAATTGACACATGGATTTTACGTGGGGTGTTACATCCTTCCCCCTTTTGGGAATTGTGTCCTCAAAATTTAAAAAAAAATTGGGCTTAAGAAATTCATTAAAAGTCCCACATCAGGAAAGAGTCAATAAAATTATCGCTTTAAAATAAAGCAAGAGAAGTAAAAAGGTCACCCAAGACAATAGATACTAGGATTCCATGAAAACATGGATATGGAGGAAAAAACAAACCATCATGTTCTGATGGAGAGTGATAGAAACCATGATTATTAGAAAATTAACCACCAGAAAATCCCGAACTTGTGATGGGTTAAACGGTCTTTGGTTTCCCAATTGGAAAAGTTAACGTACAATGTTTTTGTTTTAAGTTAGTTTTTATAAAGTTGAGGAATTTATTTATGAGTATAACAAAAAACATAAGCAAGCCTAATTACTTGTCATGTATACTTTCATACTTTACTTAATTTCTACCACAAAATCATCTTTCCTATGAATGATGAGTATTCAAGATAACATGGTCACATAAAAAGCTATAGAATAAGATTCTATAAAACAACATAATCCAAAATGATGAACTATATAATTCCCTTGTCTTGAGATATTAACCAAACCAAAAATGGTTAGTACAAGATCAGATAATCCCCAAATATTATAATACTTTATTAAAAGAAGTACTACACTTAATGTCCAAAAATTAATAAGCAATACCCAAAAGTTAAAAAAGGCCATTCAATACAAAATTTCCCTTAAAATGATTCAAAATAATCTAGACTAAGGATGAATCCCAAAACTCAGAAAAATTTTATCACATAGTCTTCCACGATATATCTTAGATTTTTTCTCAAAATAACATCAGATACTCTTAATGTCTCATACTGAAAAGTATTTAACCTAATCACATATATTCTCTATGCTAGGTTAATCATTTTCCAAAAATAACCCAAATCATCATATATCCACAATAAAAACAGAGATCAACCAAAATAAAATTTCACCTATTACTCCACAAATGAAATCCTATAGTATTATATTTTAATTAGGCATATAGTGTTCCCAAAAGTGCGAACGTCTTCCAAAATAACATTTATCACTTAATCAAAAAATCATTTTCATATATTAAGGATATCCATTTGATAAAATATTAGATCCCAAAATCAACTTATTCTTCATCCATAAAATCATTTAAATAAAAAATAATAAGTCATACTAACCGGGAACATCAAGTAGTCCAGTGGTCAGTGATAAATCCTAGTCGCACATTGGTTGTGGGTTTGATTCCTGTAGCTTTGTCAAACGCGACGAGTTGTCATGCAGTCTGTGTGTTGTCTAATTTCAAAAACTATATAATTTTATAACCTTCCCAAAAATAGATAAATTCATCAAAAATAATCATAACATATTTTAACTACGAAGGTTACCTAATAAATTTCATTTTCATCCCAAAATGTATTAACCTATAATTTCCTCAAATTCAAGGATCATATAAACCCAAATGGTTCTCTATAACTATATCCACAAAATAAATGATAATTATTCCGTAAATAAAATTTTTATATATCAAACTTCAGGGTTACACATATTATAATAATCCTTCTAATATAATCCCATAATCAAAAGAGCCTTAATACTTTTAAGCATTTCACCATCCTAAAATATACCATAACTCTTGAATCCCTTATATGTTGACTTCGTACTCATTCAACATTCTTCATGATCCATTATCCACTCCTTTCCAAATTATTATTAAATACTTCTTTCCTAAAAATAAAATCATGAATCATATCATAAAATTCAAAAATATCAAAACATTTGTTAAGAAATAATCCATACCTTTCATTGGTCATTGCCAGTTTCTTCATCCACAATCTGAATGGCATTAGGTATTGCTAAACAAATATTTTTATGATCTCGGTGATCCCATTACCGAAACCTCTTCATAGGACATGTGTTTGTATAATAACCATGCACACCACATTTAAAACATTCAATTGATCCCTCAGAAATAACTTCTTTCCCTTTTCTAGAGTCAACTGGATGCTTCCTTTTTCCATGGTAGGTTCTTGCTTTATGTCCTTCATTTCCACATCTATAACATCTTCTCGTCCCTTTGAAACATTTTCCTAGGTTTTTCTTTCCACATCCTTGACACATAGGTTTTTTTAACATACTTACCTTTATGATTATTACCTAAACATCCATAGGGATTTGTTTATCGCATATATGTTGCCTTATAAAAATCATCATGGTTCAGGTTGTCAATCATGACTCTGGATAGTTGGTGGATAATAACCACAAGAGTTCTCATTGTAGGTCCGACTTCATTCAATTTCTCATTCCAAAAACTATCACAGTTTTCTTCACATCCACTGTTACATTAGTTCCTAATAGATCCATCCATTTCCTAAAACCAAGAAGTTCAGTGTGAGTATATTAGTAAAATAATTATATAATATCTTATGAGGAGGTTAAATACTAAGATATAATTATTCATGTCATCTTAAACTCATTCACTTTATCTAAAAAAATAAGACCCATTATGAAATCTTAACCATTATCATAATGTCACTTATAATTAAAAAATACCCTAACCTCTAAAGTTATCTAGACCGACCTTTGATACCAACTATAAGGACCCGACCTTAAACATTACATAATCTTGAATTATGTCAAGAATTCACATTGAGGATATTTTCAGGTTTAGAGTTTTAGAGAATTAGGCCATAAATATTAAATAACAACTTGAATATTACTTTTAGGCACTACTACTCATTATCAACTTTTCATAAAATAAAAACTCTTAAAAAGAAATATCTCTAGTTCCATGTTTTAGGCAGCATGACTTTTCCTTGATTCCATCCTTGACCCTATTAATGTTTAAGTCCTATGAAAAACATTTCAAAAACATGGGATGGGCATAAAAATAATACTAAGGGTTATAAAATAAGGAAGGAAAACATTATCCCATAAATAAATACAAATAAATGAAACCAACACTTTCAATTCTTGACATACCTTACAAAATCATAAGATTCCTGAATAACTCATAGAAATCATAAATCATAAAGGTAACTTATGGAATACATAACATACTTACATTGAAGCTATCAAAACTAAATAGGGAGTAACATCTGGAATACCCATCATAATTTATTCCCTAAATCATTTAGGAGAAATATCAATGTTTACCTCTATCACATTACCCAATGCATTGGAGAGCTATCTCAGGATCACCCTCCCTAGGTTTATCACAGAACCACCCGTATTCGTAAACAATGCCCAATATTCATTACATATTAATAACACATAAAAAATCATAAATGAAAGATAAAATTTCCATATTGCAATCACAATATATCATTTCAAGATATTGGAATAATCAATTCTATATCAAATCATTTTAAAAACCATTTAAAACATTTAATAAATAGATTTTTTAATCAAAGTGTCCCATTGCACTTTGAAACTTTTAAATGAATTATCATTCAAAAACATTAATTTACATATAAATAAATCCTAAAACAAATTTTTAAAACATGGAAATTGAAGAGAAATATTTATAAGAATAAATATTTAAAACATTTAAAACATTATTTTAGTTAAAGTGTTTTTAACAAAATGAGAGACCCTTGAATAAAAATAATTGAGGAATAACATTTAATCAGAACTTTATAATATCATGAGAATAAAGGTATTCATGATATAATATTCCAAAGGAATGTATATAAACCATGTAAGATTTAATTGGTTCATAAAAACAATGAAGTCTCAATTTAATGTAAATTGAGACGAAATCCATTATAAAGATGGTATCATTAGATTAAGGATAAATAAATTACATAATAATGTGTGACAAATATATATACACTCAATATGATTGGATATTCATTTTGAATTAATCATAGGACCTTCACACATGTTATTTTTATGCAAAAAACCAATGACTTGGATGTTTAAATCAATGAATGAAAATTGAGTTATTAATTAAGAATTAGAAGATTAACCCAAGGAATAAAAATTGGGTTAAAAAGTTCCCTTACAGATTTGGAAACTTACGAAACATACACCACATGAAAGAAGGATCACTAAATGAACATGTAAATACCCATAAATTAAAGTATATTACAAAAAGATTACAAATCATGGGCAGTACATACACCGCACAATGGAAATAGTTACAAATATAGCATGAATCTCACGGAAATAAAAAGTGAGATAAAACCCTTTACGATGTTGTAATCAATTGAGTCGTATGAAAAAAAAGTTAATAAACACCACATGAATCACCGAATACCATGAATATAAATAAAATCATTATAATATATATCATATGTTAGTACACAATACACCACATGCAATGAATAAGTGGCGAATAAGAGAAATCTCACGGAATTAAAAGTGAGGTACGAAATCCCTTACCACATGTTCGACTTGACTCTATCGTTTATTCTTTATGCTTCATGCATGATAAAATTAAGTAAATTTCTACTTGATTAATAATATTTTTCAATTTTATTATTCCATTTATATCACTTATTACCCTGCAATAACAATTAGTTAATTTTTTGAGTTCATACCAAACATTTTGTCGATGTTCGGAACTTGAGTAAAAAATGAAATTTTTATAATTATGAATTGTCCATGTGGTCAAAAGTTCATTATATCGAAAATGATATTAATAATTTAGATGTCATATATATCATATATATCCCGTCTCTATATGTATTTATAATAGTGCATAATATTTGAAGATAAGAAATGAAATGCACCATTCTTAGAGACGGTAAGCCTTACGTACGAATGAACACTACTTTCATTTCTATTTCATGTTATAATGGAATGAAAACATAGTGATTCATAGGTATATTATAATTTCAGTAGTATATTTTTGTCATATATGTTAATTATGTGAATAAATTCTATCCTTTATATGTTCCACGTATGGCATGAACGAGTCATATCGCTTTGAGGGGGCGGTAGTCCGCACTTCCTCAAATGAAATTATCGCATTTATCCATTATGGGAACCATAAAGGTATTCTATAAAAAGGAAAACACAGAAGTATAAAGAAAACATAAATATAATATATATCATATATATATACAGTGCCATCATAATGTCCACAATGAGAGGTGGTAGGATATAATTTAACAATCATCGTTTCATGAGGCAGTAGTTCTCCATCCACTGAAACAGTATGTTCTTTACCCATTAGATGGAGGTGTGTGTATGTTAATCTTGAATAATTATCATCAAAACAAAATTTTATATTGAAGATACTAGTTTTTTTATAAAAGAAAATACTAAAAAGAGTTTAGGGCGTTGAAGAAGTAAAATAAAAAAAGAACTTAAGAGAAGATGTTACCATTAAATAGGGTAACTCCCTTTGGTTTGAAACAAAAGGCTTTGTTGAAGTTCTTTTTTCCTAAGGTAAATATTTTAAGATGAAGAGAGGGATCTTGGGAACTTATTGGGGCAGTGTCTGGATGATTCGAGGGCTTGATAAGTATGACAAATGGGTAGGAAGTTAGGGATTTTTATAAGGGAGAGGAGGGGCTCTTTTGGAATGTTTGAAAATATTATTTTATTATCAAATTATTTTCAGTTTCTAAAGGTTAAAAAATCATAAAAGTTGAAGATACGGTGGCCCATGTTCTAAATAAAATCTTCAAATAATAATTTAAAAAGTTTTGGATATTATTTTAATTTTTAACTTCTTATTTATTTAAATCATTAATTAATGGCATAAACACTACATCATTAATGTGTCATAAAAATTTTTATTTATTTGATGTCTAAAAATTATAAAACAATTACCATGATATACTAAATCTTAATAGATGTAGAATGAATATTTATTGTCAAATATATCAATTATATAACCCTACATTAAAACTGTTTTAGTAAAACAATACATGATTATGACATTTTAATTTTTATTTTAAATAAAAAACTATTTATGTCATTATCTTACCCAAGTGTCTACATGGGGTCCATAAAATGTCCCATGGATTTTCATGGTCTTCCATGACTCATCTAATGTGGTTAAGACAAGTGTGAAGGTAATTTTATATTATTATAATATTATTTTTACCTTAAATTCCCATAATTACCTTGAATCGCAGTTAATTAAAGTCAAAAGTTACTATTAACCAAAAATAATTTTCATCCCCTTGAACCAAATTTTACATAATAATGAAAACCATGTATGCTGTATTTTTGATATTCAATTCACAGAAGTGGTAAAATTACATTTTATGAAAATTTTGAAAAGCACATAGAATGTGGGTAAAAAGACATTAAAAGGTTCAATAGAATTTTATATATCTAATCTTATTATAAAATCACTCCAATGAATTAAATTGTATTAATATAGGTATTATTTATCTATTTCGAATTTAAAACGAATTTATATTTTAAAAAAAATATTTAAATAAAAACATGGTTTTAAACAATAATGCAGTGTTTTTCACTATTCATCAAAAATTGAATGTTTTCAGAAAAATACCAAAAATTAACTCTAAGATAAATTTGATATTATAAATTAAAAAATGATTTATATTTTACCAAATTCATAACATATAATTTCCATTAATTAATTCCTATCATCAAAACAAAATGCATGTCTTTAGGAAATAATAACCATCAAAAGATTAATACTTTTTAATTTCAAATTTCAAAGTGAAATTGCTTCTAATGACCAACATTGGGTTAAATGGTAAAAATATAATCCATTTACAGTTTAAAACCAATTAAAAATATAATCTAACCATATAAATAAATTATATTAAAATGTGGTTTTGAATAAAAATACATCATTTTCACTATTCATTAAAAAATGAACATTATTAGAAAAATATCAAAATTTCATCCAAAGTAAATTTTGATGCCCTGATTCTAAAGATGAAAATTTTCTTGTCAAATAGAACATATAAAAGTTAAAAAAACTATATTAACAAAGGTTTCACCATCAAAAGGCGGAAAATCAACCCTTTAAAGTATATTAGAGTATTTATGCATAAAATTTGATTCATTGACATTTTAAGCCAATAACTTTTATTGGGTAAATGTAAAAGCATTCAAAGAAAATTTATAATCATATTGTAGTTAGTTCTGTTCATTCTCGCCTATACAATGGCTAGGCATTAACAACCATTGAAAATAATAATATTATAATGTTAGTGTGCGGTGTAATATTTCAATGAAACCCACAATTTCATATTGAGTACACTATCAAACATCGCAAATACATTAAAGTAAAATTAATAATTAATTTAAAAATATTAATAAATATGAAAATGTATTATTCTTTATTTACCTAGGATGTTACAAATATAGTTGAAGGGGAAGTATCCTTCTTTAATATGATTTCATTTTTTATATTATGAGAAAACAAATTCCAAAGAAAACAAATGGTTTTCCCTACCTTATAGATTGAACATAGAGATCTTGATAATGATCCAAAGACTTTTTATGATTTTGAATATTTCTTTTATCACCTTGTTAGAAAAGAATGATGTCATCTGCATAAAAGATAAGCGTTGGCACACTTATGTTTCTAGCCGCCCAAATGGGTTTAAGTTTTTTTTGAGAAACTAGGGTAGTGAGAAGTATGATAAGGTAATCTTTCTCTATAGGAAAAAGGATTGCAGATAAATGATCACCTTTCCTAACACCCTTGGTGAATTTAAAATATCTCTTCAGAGAGACATTTAAAATATTAGAAATAGAGGCCGAATTGAACAAGGAATTGATCCTACTGATGAAAATATCATTGAAACCAAAGGATTCCAAAACATTGAAGAAAAATCTTTAGTCAATGGTATCAAAGGATTTCATAATATAAAGCTTAATGGAAACATTACCTCCTATGTTATCTTTGTTTAGAGTGTTGCTTCATTACGAAGCAAGGAAAATACAATCTTGTATGGTTCTTCCCTTTATAAAACCAAATTGAATCCATCAAATAATTTTCTGACATAGAGAATAAAGTATATTGGCATGTAGTTTGGTGATGATTTTATAAAGAGAGTTAATAAGGGCAGTGGGCCGGAAGAGATGTATTTAAGAAGCATTGGATACTTTGGGAATTAAGGTAAGGAATTGGGAATTAAACCCATTAGAGAGAACCCCATTGGAAAAAAGGATTTAATAAGCTTGCACACATCCATGTTAATAACATCCCAATGATGTTGAAAAAACCGTAATTAAACCATCAAGTCCTGCGGCACTATCAGGATTATGGCTGAAAACTGTATCTTTGACTTCATGGTCAACAGGGATGCTTAAAATAGAAAGATTGTCTTCCTCATTAACCATGATCAACATTATCTCAGGAAGAAGGCCTTTATTAATATTTTGTTCATTGAAAATATTATAAAATTTGTTGACCAAATGACCATAAATGGCCTCCTTTGAGTCAAGAGGGTTTCATTTTCCCTAAGGAAGGAGAGAAGATGACAAAATTTATTTATTCTTTGGAGAGATCTATAAAACATGGTGTTTCTTTTACCATTTGAAAACCATTTTCATTGAAAATTTGCATACGAATGTTGTATTTTAGGAGCAGGATCGAATTCAATTTTAGAGCGGTGTTGATTTCAACTTGGGGGTCTGCATAAAAATTAGTGCAAGTAGAGTTGTTTTGAATTTGGGAAAGTTAATTTTCAAGGATTGAGATGTCTTTGTCTATTTTCTTGTATTTATCTATGCACCATCCCTTAAGACACTGTTTGAGGTGATTTAACTTAGTAATACATGGAAAAGCATCATTGTGATGGTTCATAGACTCCCAATTTTTTTATGATGATAGAAGATTTATAGTAAACATTAAATATCTTTGTAAATCCCTCATGTTCTAAGATGTTGTGAAAATTATTTCAAGTGGTTTACTATCAAGATAAATTCAAGAAATTTCGAGATGTTTCTAATTGTATGATTTTTACGAATATTGATAATGTTTGGAAACACTAGAAAATCAAAAGAAGAATAATTAATATTCAATAATTAATGACAATCCCTTGTAAAATTGAAAACAATTGATATAAAAAATTTTTTTGTCTTAGTTAGAATGAAATTGAAATATATTTCAAAAAAAATTTACTTCTAGAGAATAATAATAAATGGGTGAAAAGTATGATTTTACACGTAAATTATCACTAAAAAAAGTTTGCATTGAAGGACATATGCTAGAAGTAATTTTTCAACTAATGTTCTATTTCATGATTAATAATATTTCCAAATTTATAATTTTTAGATCAAAATAACCAGACATAGTTTATGTTTATAATTTATTTTCTGAGGGTTATGGATGGAATTTTTTGTTAAAGTTTTAGGAATAAGTTTTTTATTGAACCAGATAGGGAATAGTTTAGAAAAAAGTGGCATAGGTTTAAGATGGATCATAAGATAGAGTTTCCTAGATGAAGACATGTAAAATAGATGAACATTAATGGACAAAGAATTTGATATAATTTGTAGAAAAATATTCTAGAGTAAAATATGGAATGATTCAAAAACAAAATTTTCACACTTTTTATAACTAACGAATAATAAAATGATAGGAGTGAGTATAATCATAATAATATGGATATATAAGGAATCTAATATGAGTTGGCTCAATGCTGTATTCACTTGTTTCCAATTGTCAATTTCCATGGACCCATGAGAGTGGCCATGTCGAGGATGTAGGTTCTCAAAATGTGGTCAAACCTTGTAAATTGTAGATGCCTTGTTAATATTATATTTTTTTCATGATTATCAGATTTATATAATAGTCTATAATGAAGAAAACGTAACATGTTACAGGGGTTAATGTATACAATGTGGTGAATTTCAAAAATTTAACCCTTGATTCAACCCCCCTTCTTAGTTGTTCAAAAATCCTACTGAACATCAAATTTTATTGGATTTTTTCCATTCATAATTGATTTTAATAACATTGTGAATTTAAGAAAGAATATACCTTATTATGGTCAATTTTGGTGTGAAATATCTTCTTTTTGTTACACTAGGTGATGAAAAAATCAATTCCCAATGCCCACTTTTCAGAGTTATTACCCCAAGGTACAACCATGAAAGATCCTAATCATCTTTTAGAATCCAAAAAATGTTATGTTTCACAGAAACCACATACTCTACAATTTGACATAATTTTGGTATGTACTCCCATTTTTATTCTTATCCCTAAGTAATTCACTTTTATTCTTGAATTCTAATCCCCAAACATTACTTAACCTTACTATAATACTATCTATAGAAACCCATATCATTAATAAACGAAAAATTGTGATTTATTACATAAATTAAAACATAATACAAATAAAAATATCAAAATGGATTTTTTTAATTAATTAATTTGATAAATCAGATAATAACATGAAACAGTGATAAAACAAGATTATCATAAATTCATTATAATACTCTTAAAATTCCTCCTCTCTTATAAAACTTCAAAGGATATCCTGGGAACATATATAAAAAAGGGGTGATTTTGAAATCTCAAGAAGGGAATAATCAATGAATAACACTATGAAATCAATACACAAGAGTAAAGAGGCATATGAAGGTGATTTAAATGGGTGATAATCATAAACATGAACATCAAATCGTGATATAAGAAGAAAACACCATAGAAACATAGGATTTTTCACCATCATAAAACATAATATCATAAGAATAATTCTTTGATAACCACTAATACATCATAACATAGTGTTATTAAGACAAAATCACATGAAACATAAATAGAGTTTAATGACATCAAAATATTACCCAATGCATTGGAGAGATATATAATTCCATTCCTACCTATCACATTAATATAATATACAAGCATTAGTGTTATAGATGGATCATAGAACATAAGATCACCTTTAATCACCTTTATTCCCATGATTATTCGATGTGAGTTATATTCATGGAAGTCCCCAATAAATTATGTATAGTAAAACCAATGATTATGGACTTGAGTGGAAATGGGGATAACTATTCACTAACAATGATTAGTATGGAATAGGACATGATAATTTCATCAGAATAATTATTGTTCAGAAAGATTAGTAGACGTGATTAATGAAATAGAATGGGTAAAATAATTACATGAAAATAATGATGATAGTAAGAGGGATGTGTAAACACATTTGAAGACAGGTCCACCTGGAAATCAAAAGGCATAACTCAAAGAACGTGATTGAATAAATACGAGGATAAAATACCTTACATTGAGAGGGAAAATCTAAATGAATGAGGGGAGATGATTACGAGCATAGGAACACCTTGGGAGGGATTAATAGACCTATATGGAGAGTATATTTATCCTCAATGGGTTTTGAGTGAATATGAGTGGGAGGTTGTGTGGGAATTTATAGTAATAAATAGGGGATTTCTCTATTAGTTTTTAATCATAGGTTTTGGACTCTAAATGATAAAATAATCAAAACCAGAAGCCTTTACATGGGGTTTTTCTATTTATTAGAACAAATATGGGTATTTTAAATATTTTATATGTCCATGAAACTAAACAAGTAACATAATACAATTGGTGATGTTGAACTAAGTCATATTCAAAATGATTTTTTTAACCATAAAATATAATACATGTTTTGGAAAATTCATTAAAAGTGAATAAAATTAAAAAGATCAAAAATAAATTATTTTAAATTGAAAATATATTTTAAGTTATGGATTAAATTTATTGTATTTATTGCATCATTTTTGGGCTATTAAGGTTCCATAATAAAGACTGTATATTTATACCATAATTAATTTTGACCAAAAAATTGGATAGTCCATGAAAATAATAAAACATTAACCATTTGATAATTTAAACATGATAATTTTTGAAAATAATAATTCTTTAATAAAAATAATTTTCTAAATATGGAAATTTTATATTTTAAATAAAAATTCATATTTACATGAAAATATTACTTTTAACAATATTTACCACATTCTAACCCCTATAAAAAATAATATGTAAATATTTAAATAATATTATAATTAATGATTAAATTATTATTAATATAAGTATATAATATTTTATTATATATCATTTATTTAAAAAATTATGAATTTTATTAACAATATTTCTAAATTGTAACCAAAAAAATAATTTTTATTCCTTCATTTCAAAGTATTTTTTTATCAAAATTATTATATAATCATTTATAATATGGAAATTAAAAATAACAAATATAATCATTCTTTTAGTAAAAATAATATATTTAAATTCATATTTTTAAGGTCTAGATACATAATCCCTTATTAGACTTACGCATTCCCAAGGGTAAAGTGTCTTATACTGTTTCTTTGTTAGGGTGTTTAGGAAGACTTGGCTTGGGCCATGACCTTGATATTCTTGAGAATCACACATAATAGGTATCAATTAGGATTCTATTTCTGAAATTCAGCATGAAATTTATCAATGTAAAATCATAGTGATACTATTTCCCTAATAAGCTCTAGTAAATAGGCTTCATATGGTACGATACAACCAGTTGAGGCCATTTATTATTCCTTCTATATCAATTTTAATTTTACATAATGTGTAATATACTAATATTATTAGTAAATATATAGTTTCTATATTATTAAATATTATGATTCATAATTGTATCTTAAATCCAACAAGAAATATCGATCTAAAATTTCTACATCAGTGCATGTGTTTTCTATAAAAATTTTAAATAATAATGAATTTATTCATTCAATAGGGAATATCATTTAAAAAGTTCAAGTGGTTTAAATTTTTTACATTATATTATCTAGAAAACAATTCCAATATATTATCATATACCCTAATAAGTCTTTAGTATATTTTTCATAATACTAAAATATGAAATCCGAAGTGCCTTTAATATAAACAAATAATTTATATATCACTTGAACGTTACTTTCCTCAATATTGTAATGGTACATTATTTCTTAAAATGAGTAAATATATGATATTTCTTATATATGTAATGTAAAATAGGATATTGTTGATCAAACTATACTCTCTGATATTAACCACTTTTCCATCATCATCCCCGGAAAACATCAACCAAGTTCAACCTGATGTTTTCATTACCCTAGATTTTTCCAGTAAAAATATTTATAAATCCTCTTTAGAATATTTGTATTAATATACATACATACATACA
Source organism: Viscum album (assembly GCA_963277665.1). NCBI lineage: Eukaryota > Viridiplantae > Streptophyta > Magnoliopsida > Santalales > Viscaceae > Viscum > Viscum album. Next base: position 971,238,256 of record OY728127.1, on the reverse strand, counting down.
TATATATGTATTTCATGCATTCCTTATATTACCGGTAAACCAAGGAAAGATGATAACTCTCAAACCAATGATTCTATCGACATGCATCTTATGAATTCATTAAACTATTTCATTATGCTTCATTCAATCTACCAATGATTATTCCATAAAAAATTTGAGAACCATCATCCATATATTAATAAATATATATATATATATATATATATATATTATTAACAACTCCATCATGATGAGAACTAATCTTACTCATGTACTGATTAATATATGAATACTATGATCTTGGTGCTTACACAATCCCGTAAAGTTCCTTCCTCTGTCAATAAAAATTCCACTTTTATTAATTTATAATAAAAAAACTTGCATACTCAATGTACACCTCTTCTTCATGAAATAAATTAATGAATTTAGATTTGACATCCATATGGGAATCCTTGATAATCCATTGCACTATAATGAGAATGATTAATTAGTTATTTTTACCTAACTAGAGGAGAAATTTTTTCATTTATATTTATTTCTTGAATATAGGTGTACCAATCTCACACAAGTAACACATTTTTCATAATCAAAATTTCATATTCATTTAGCTTGTTACATAAAACACATTTAACCTGTTTATATTCTTATTTATCATACTCAAAATAATCTACCAATCCTAATTATTATTGATTTTTTAATCACTTTATTAATTTCCTTAACCAAAAATCAATCCATATAAGCCTACTTTGAAAAAATATACATAATATTAGATTAATGGTTTTTATAAATAATTTATTCTCTTTTTACTTATTGGTGATATCTAATCTCTAATGATATTCTACACAATGATTTTATCTCTACTTATTGAATCCCATGAAGCTGTAGATCTGACTTCATTCCACTAATCATCTATAAATTATTTATAATCAACAGTTATAAATCTTGTATGAACCTGAAAATTAATTTTAAAATATTATTATGCTTGATATCTTTCTTAACCTGGAACACTTAACATTAAGAGGACACAAATATATGAAAAAATATTGTTTATATGTGACATTATAACCCGGAAAGAAAATTAGAGATATGAATAGGAATATACACATTATGAGGAATATATATTTTGTTTTTATATAATGAAAATATGATTATTGATTCATAATAAATATATACTAGATTTTTAATATATATATTTTTCCCTTTAAAAATAAGTTTTCTTTAAAAATGGTTTTTATTAAATTTTGTGTGTGAGTATTATAATACATTATAACCAAAATTAAAAATTTTATTTCAGTAAATGAATATTATTTTTTAAATAATCATTTAAATATTGGAATAGGTCCAATTTTTTCTATTTTATGAACAAATTTAATTTATATTCAATAGGGAAACATTCACAATTTTTATAAAACTATCAATTCTATTCATTAATCAAAATAATTTAAAAGTAAAATTTTTTTGAATAAGTTTTTATTGAAAATTGATATCCATTAATTTTGAATAATAATAATAATTACATATGTATCAGTATTATACTTGGCATTGTTACTAGTTCATTTCATGGATAAAACATTTTTATAAAAACTATTTGTATATACGAAATGTTTTTCAATCTTAATAAATTAAATAATTAACATTTTATTGATAATTATAGTGAATACTATAATATATTTATTCAAAATAATAATTTAATAATAATTTATAAATTTTCTCAACTCAAGGAATTAATGTATATTTAGTTATAAACTTAAAAATTAATTATTCTAAAAAAATTCATTGTGTATCACAAACTTTATGAACATGAATCTATGTCACATAAGGAATTTTAATACTGTAAAACTAATTCAATAATTTTAATAAAAATAAATAATATAACCTTATATGTTAAATTTAATTTGTATCCATAATCTATATTAAATAATGAAAAATATTATTCCCATGATTTATGTTTCAAAAGGTTTTCCTAGTAGGGGAGGGCGGTTAACTAAAATATAAGGGTAATAATTCCACATAAAAATGTATAACTATAATTATTTATAGATATTTTGACATTATATTATTTTAAATTTTTATTGTCCATTTGGATCCACATTAACATGGAAATGACCTTATATTATTGAACTATTTCAAGTAATTCTATGTGTGTCCCTCCCCTAGATTATAAAAGGGAAACTCATATCATCCGTTATTCATAATATTTGAGTTCTCATCCTTAGAAAATAACAAAGCTAAATAGTTCTAAATAGTTCATAAATTACTTCCCTTCATCCTATATCTTCGATTATTAACCATGGACCATCAAATTAAGGCTTATATTTTTAGCGAATGGAGGTCTCACAGAGATGAGGTAATAATCTTTAACAACTCTTTAAAATTTAATTAGATACACTTAATATATTATATCCTTCATAAAATAATTAATATCATGTCTCATATATACTTAAACATTATTATTATTATGGGTATCCATTTTCCACCACCCTCCATCCATCAAAAAATAAAAACATCACTCAAGCTTAGGTATAGACTTTTGTCTACATGTAGTGGTGTTAATCTTTTTTAATAACCAAATTAATTCCATGGTAATAATTATTTTATAAAATTGAAATATATTATATTTATAAAATAATTATTATTCTGGAAATATAATACGTCGTTTACTTCATTACAATTCCACTGTTAAAAAATAAAATCATCGCTCATAAGTATGTGTGGAATACCACCTCCACAAAAAGATGTGATTCATTTTTCATTTTCTCTATTCATGGATTTATATATATACATATGTATATAATGAATATATATTATATTTATATCATTACTAAATTATAGAGGTGATGTAACCATGATAAAGACAAAAATATTGTAGGTACTGGAATGAAACAAAAATGAAAATTGAGACTGTTAACACTAAAAAATGATGATTATTTGGAATACACATTACTTATTGGGAATAAACCATAGATATTTATTTATTTTTTATTTGAATAAGGACCTAAATATATGATTATGATGCTAAAAATTATAGTTTCTATCATTATGAAACTATATATTACTATATGTATTGTTATTTATGTTTTAATTTCATCCATTGACAAAGGCCCCTTCTTATGATGTTATTCTTATGAAGTATTTTATATTTTAAAAAAATATATATATATTATTTTTGATTGATTTGTTATATTATCTATTTTTTTACTCTTTCCCTTAATAATAATATGTGCTCATCCGTTATTATACTTTCCTCTCCCCATCGTACTAATATGGGATCTAAATTTATTTCAAGAATTAACTAGTATTACTAATAACATTATAACTATAATTTTTAAGTTACTATTATTATTTATTGATGAATTGTGGGAGTTATATATGTATCATTTCTACCAATAATACTAAACCATTCAATCCTTCTAGATGTGATCCCTTTTATTTAGTGATAATATTGTTATGTAAAAAATAGTTCTATGTTACTAGAGTCCATGTGTTATATTTAGTATCAAATTAAACATAGAATCAACATTGGAAACTATATTTCTGAGAGATTATTTTATATAACAAAACCCATTTAATGAAATTGAGGATAATTTTATTTATATAATTATTACATAATTCTCTAGTAAAATATTGATTATTTAATTTTCCTTGAAAATTAATCCATTTATGGCTATTGGAAAGTGAATGTGGTCATAAAACAAATCCATATAGGAGTAATAACTCTAAATTAGGAATAGTGAGTATTAAATAAAACATACCTAGTGCACGGTGACTATTACTAAGACATAAACCATTGTGTAAACACCACAGGGATATTAAATTGTTGATTGACACACTCCTTACGAACCACGATGTATTATTTTAAATTTTTATATGGCTTTATGATAATCTAAAAATACTAATCTTATAATTCTAAGATTAAATGCAAATTTTCTTCTAATTTATCTTAGGTATTGAATAATATTTTAAATTATACACTATGAATCACAATGTCATGATTTAATATAGTGTATTCCATTATTTGGAAATGGATCCTAATGAGAGGAATGGAAAATGTCGAAACACCAATAATCAATATATGGATTTTACACTTTAGTTATTAAACACCACTATTGTTAGAGTTGAGTAGATTATTAATATATATAGAATTTTGACATAGGTATTTATACTTAACCATTCACATATACAACCTATTGATTTATAGTTTGATTTAATTATATTGGGATAATTAATGTGGTATAAAACACCACCCTTTAATGTAATTACTAATTCATTGATAGTTTAATAGTAGTCAAAGTCCCTTAAAATGATATTTCTAGATTTTTTATGATATTAATGGGAGAAAGTTATGCATGTAATGAATTTTTTTGAAGAAAATACTGATCTATAGTGGCCATTGATTCAGAACACAATGGATGAGGAAGAGTCACAATGAATTGAATGAAATAATTTTATGTATATATTCTTTGAATAGATTTTTTCTCTTAGTGATGAGGTGATATAGAAATAAAATTACTTAATCTATGAAATAAGGGAGAGTAATATGTTTTTATTCTAAGGAAAAATATAAAATATTTGAAAGGAATGTTATGAATTATATATTTTTTCCATAGACTATGATTTGTAATTTCGATTATGGGGTTCAGAGAAGACTATAAAAAAAGCTAGTATTTATTATCTTTAATTATATAATTAAATGGTTAAATGTTCCATCAGGATAGTGAAAGAATTGTAAAAACATATATTTTCAATGGAAATAAAGAGAATAATAGGGTGACTAAACACCAAGGAAAAATAAATAATTTGAAAGAAAATAAGGTATGCCGTGAACTTCAAACACATAGAAATTTATCAATGAAACACCCTAGTACTTTTTTAAAGGAGAGAATTATTTTCTTCAGGTGTAGAGATAATCGCCATCAGGTGTGTGAATAAATGAATTATAAATAATCTTCCAGTGTTTAGTGTTTCAACTATAAGGATATGGGGCACTATTAATATTAATTCACTAAGTTTCAAAGTAATATTCCTTAAAAAAGTATAAAGTATTATTTTAATGCTTATGAAATTACAAAATATGATGTTAAAAGGCCTTAACCATTTAAAAATAGGTAATTTGATCACAAAATAATAGTTTATTTGATTTTATATCATTGTGTTATTTTATTTTTCTCATAGATAATGAGTCATCCCTTGAATCTCTGTGTAAAGAATTATTAATCAAGACACCTATTTGGAATATTGTTATAGTGATAATATATCGAGCATTTTTAATTCAACTGAAAAATAATTCCCTTTTTACAAATATGGTTGATATTCCTATGTTTGGATTTCAAATATTAATTATTGTTATCATTTAATTAATTTTTATGACTTAGGAAATAGTATTTGAATCATAGTATATTATACGTTAATATAGTTGTATTATAATTTATGTCTTAAAGTATTGTAGAATCCCCACAGGTGTTATTATTGATGGTTTATGAGTTAAGTTATTACATATTCACCAGAATTTTTCATATTGGTTATAATATTATGTTATAATAATAATTTTTAGATAGGTGAAATAATATTTCATTATTTTATTCATATTATGATAAATTAAAGGATGATTATTGTTTTTTAGGAAGGAAAAGGTATTATTATTAATTCATCATTATAATATTTGATGAAAAGTGCTTGAAAATAGTGGAAACAAATAACCAAATTTTGAAATTTCATTTATGTTTTTTAGAAATCATGTAATAATATTTTAATAAATTCCATTTTAAAATAAATTCCTAGATCTAGGAATAAGATCTGGAAAATGAAAGTTTTTTCAATTTATAATCATTTTTGATGAATTAATAGACATTTTACCCACACAATATTAATGGTTATATGGTCATTAAATTTCTCATGAAAAATTTATCTATCGCATTATATTATTTTCTTGACATTATATTTGTCCTCCATGTCTTTATTTTCGTGCCCCCAAAAATTTTATCAATTTATGAGAACTTGATTATGTTTTAATTCAAGAAAGAATTGTGTTCACCACTTATCCTTTTCAAAATAAGTTCAATTTTATATTTTTATGATTTGGATTTTCAAAAATCATATTTCAAAATATTTAACCCCTAATTACAATGATAAATACATGGATGATGAAATTTACTTATGGTTGGATGAGGGGATATTCTAACACCCTGGAAATTTAGTTTAAAATATTACTATGATCGATAGCTTACATAACATGTAATAACAATATTTAAGAGAACTATGATATACTATTAAAATATTACTTATATGTGACCATTATAACCTAGTATTCAAATTGGTGATATGAATAGGAATAATAAATTATGAAAAATAGGCATGAACATTTTATATAATGAAAATGCATTCATTATTTAATAATAAATATTTACTCAGTTTTCATTAAAGAAATTTTATTCCTAATGAATATGTTTTTTTCATTAATGATTTTTATTAAATTTATTCCATGGAAATTATCATTAATTTATGTCATTCATAGAAATTTATTTTAATCAAATTAGTAGAATTTTTAGAGCATTATGTAAATAATGCCATCAGATGAATTTTTGGGATTTTTTAGAAAATAAAATTTTAGTTAATTCTGAATAAACACCATTTTTTGTAAAATAGTGATTTCTTTTCACTGAACTATGTCACACACTAAGATCTGGTGATGTCCAACTCGACACCCAACCTAATCCATGGCATGGCCCATAGGGAATTCCTGATCCCCACATGCTAGAAACTTGGTCCTAGGTATCAAAAATACACATTGGGAACAATTTCACCTATTTATATAATCATAAACAACCAATAAGAATTAACATCACATAACTGATAATCATAACCAATAGAGGTACAAAAATTTTCATACTCAATGTTTTACAACATTCACCCAAACAAAAAATATCACTATTTAATGTTATGAAAAAAACCATCCCAAAAACTTCTATTGAACAAGAGTTAAATCACCATCATTCCACCACCATCAACACCAGAAATAAGTGGAAAACTATAAACCAGATACACTATCACCAAAACAAAATGTATCTCCTTTATATGGGACATACATAACAAAGTCTACATACACCCAAAGGTGTATATAGGGTGTGAAAAAAAATCTCAGTAGGAAGCCACCCAAATTGAAAGGTCCCACAATATAACATTAGAAGAAAAATGAACATTCACACTTCCATAAATATAGTGGCAAATTTTGATGAAAATACTTTTAAGGAAAACACTCTTAAGGAATAAATTTATTAAAAGAAAAAATTCTTGAAATAAAAATGTACATAAGGTCTACCATATACTGAAGACTAGAACAACATCACAGAAGAATATTTTTAGAAGAGAGCACCATGTGAAATCCCTTATAGGTAACTAGATGATGTGGGACCCTATGAACCTCATACATTGGTGACTAGGGTCCTATAACTTAGCTAAAAACAACATTATTGTGCACGATCCAATGGAGAGGATATCATCCATTGTTCTAGTTGTCTCCAAATCATAATCCAATAAAAAACATATTTGTGAACAAAATAGTAGAGAAGATCCTATCTAATGTTTTAGTGGTCTATGACCACATCACATATTTAATTATTGTTGCAGCATAAATCCTTTTTATGAAACCAAGCCACACTACTGCCGAGTCAATAAGCATACTAGTTCTTGTCCACGCACCTAGATACCCAAGATTTACTTAATTCTCATGTTACTTTTAAAATATCACATAAATCATCACTTTTGTTTCAAAATTAAAATAATCACAAGTACATAAGGAAATAAATACTTTCACAACACATTGATCCAATGATCAAAGATCACATTGTAACCACTATTTTCCATAAATAAAATTCTCTATAGAAAAAATACACCAAAACCATATGGAAATAAAATTTTAACCACTTTCACAATTCATGAAACCCATTTGAAAACACAACAATAGGTACACATAAGGAATCAAACCATTTATATGGGTAATGAACCTTTATAATTCAAACTCAAATCAAACCCGTTTTATAACATGATTAACATTACATTAAAAAATCATACACATTTAAGGTGCCCAAAAATAAACCAAACATGAAAAAAACCCAATTTCTATTAGAAAATAATCATTAGAAACTTTCTCACCTTTAAATTTCACTAAAAACACATTTCACACATTTCACACAAATAATAAAATATATTAAAGAATCACCATAATGAAACACATAATAAATATAACCAATTTCTTTTCAAAAACACATTTAAATAATATATTCATGTCAATCCTTTTCCAAAAAATATTTTTCATCATAAAATTAACTCATATAACATATTTATGAAAGAAACCTATTATATCAAAATAATCTAACAATGTAAAAGCACAAAAGCACCTACATAAAACTTGAAAAAAATCTGTAAACCAATGGAAAAGCACAATCCCACCACCACAAGATCCTATAAAGGAAATATCGAGCAACAACCATCAAGATTCCACCCAAAAAAAAATATTAGTCCCTCTTTATGGAAACAACCCACTATAAAAGAAGAACACTTGAAAAAGGGAATTAGAGCCCTAAAAGGAGGAAGAAAAAAAGGGAAAGAGACTTACGTAATGATTAATTTAAGTTACCACACAAAAACCACCCAAGGAATAATTCTCAAAGGCTCTTAGAAGTCTTATAGGAAACTCTCTTTCTTGGAAATCCCAAATGGGGTGGATGAGAGGTGATTTAGGGTTAAAATAGAAGAGGGAAAAAGTAATTTTCTAATTTTTAATGACGTAGAAAAGTTTCATGGTTTTCCCACACAATTTTCCAAAAAGAAAAAAAACTTTGAATCCCTCACTTTCCAAGACGAACATACTGCTTGGTTATACTTTATGGTTTTCCAAACTGTGCAACATCCATGCAGTCACCACTATCCAAAATGAACATTACTGCATGGTTTCTTGGTCAAGGTCATATGGATTCCCCAAATTTTGCGTTAACCATGCACCACCTACTGGCAAGTCCACAATCTTCATTTTCACAAAAAACTCATTGGAAATCCATCAGAAAAATGCAAGAAAAAAAATAAACAAAATAATACCAAAAAAATCATAGACGTGACAAAATATTTAATTTAAAAATAATTTTTTTTACTTTACTATTAATGTACTTATTTATCCTTTAATTATAGATAATATAATTAGTTAAATAGTAGTCATTATTTTGCATTATTGTCTATATGTTAGTTTTTTGGTATTGGAATGAATTTTTGAAAAAAAAGGTTTTTATGTGATCATTGTATTTTATGTCAATAAAAAATCAATATTTATTGATAACATCAATGAAATTTATAAAATATTTATTTAATAAAATATTTTTATATTAATTTAATAGTTTATCAAAGTTCAAGGAAATAATGTAAATTTAGTTTTATGCATAAAAATTATTATTTTTCTTAAAAAAGGATTCATTGGGAATTGTGAACTTATATTAATGGGAATTTCTAGTACATATATATAAGATTAATTTAATAAAATGGATTTTGAAAATGTAATTAAAATAATTAATTTAATTTAATTGGGTATATATATTTTTTGGTAATAAATATTAAAAATAGTAAAATTTTGTCACGATCGCTAAATTTTAAACAACTTTATCGGGGGGGTGTAACTAAGAGATAAGGGTAACAATACCCCATAAATATGTATATTTTTTATTTTTTGAAGATTTTTAGAACACATATTATTCTGAATTTTAATTATTTCTGCTTTAGATCCACTTTCACATTTTGGTTACCATATAATATTTAAATATTTTGTGTAATTTTATATTTGTCGCTCTTCCAAATTATAAAAGGTAACCTCAAATCCTCCCTTATTCACAATATTTTAGAACTATAAATCCAAAAATAACATCCAAAAAACCCAAAAATATTACTTCCCATAACCCAATATTTCTATTATTCTCATAAGAAATTCCTAGTAAGGCTTAACGTGTAAGAAAATGGAAGTCACCCAATGAAAATTAAATAATATTATCTAAAACTCTAAAAGATTACTTTTCATTATACTTACCCAAATTATTTTTCCCCTTTACAAAATAATGAATATAGTATCATAAATATAATTATATGTTTTTTATAGTTTTTGGGAATCCTTTTTCACCTCCTTTTCATCCTATAGAAGTTGAAAACATTATTTGTGTGTACGTAGGGCCTATAATTTCCACATAGTGATATAATTCATATCTCCAACCCACAATACAAGGATGGTTATAAATATAGAAAAAATTAATATATATGATATTAATGAAATAAGTTTTATTTTATAAATATATGATATCATCTTTCTCATTACGCTTCCACCAATTTAATAAACTGATAATGACATTCATGCGTATATGCGGACTTGCAACTCCATGAAGTGATGAGAATCATTTTTGATATATTAAATTAATGGGAGATTTTAAGCATTTATATAATGAATATATTATTAATTTATATAATTAAAAACACTATTTATATCATTTAACTATGAAATATTTGAATGAAAATAAACTACAGAACAGAAACATAAATGAAAACTGAAACAGCTAACAATCATAATTTATGGATTTGTTAATGAATTATTCATATAAATGTGTTGAATTATTTTAAGTGGATAATATTTGGTACTATATGTAATTAATAAATTATCTTTTCTAATTATAATAAATTTTAATTTAATATACATGAGGATAAAATCAATTATTAATGAAGTCTGAACTGAGATAAGTGTTTAGTTCACAATCTCATTATTATTCTAGATTGTTTCTGTTTATGTTTTAGTTATATTAATTATATAATATTTCATAAAACGCAAATAAATAGTTACTTAATATAGTTATTTTGGTAATATAAACTTTTTTCTTTCATTTTCCTCTTTCTATCCATTCAAAAGTCCAAAATAATGTTTTTATGAAAAAACATTACTTTTCTATTCGACCAGGAATCATTTTATTACATATATATTTCCTTAATAAAATATTACATAAATTTTTTCATAGTATAAAATGATATATTGAATTCATTTTTAAACATGTTTGAATTTCTATAAAGTATTTTGGATTTAATATTCTTTTCATTTTCCTTGAAAGGAACTTTTTAAGAAATGTGTCAAAAAATCATTATTTTAATGCTTAATACAAGAATAGAATAGCTCAAAATCATGAATATTATATACATTGAATCATCCTATAAAATTATCCATTTTTCTAAAATTAATTACTTTTCCTAATATTGATGAATATTTTATTATAATATTAGTGATTTCAAAATTAAGAGGGAATTTTCCTCATGAAATGTTATAATGACCTTTTAATTGAATTATCATCTCTCATTTGATGGATCTTATAAATTAATGGGGGAATAATATGTTGATACTATCCAAAATATTGCTATAATGTCTTGTGATCTTGATATTCAATATATTTAATGGTGAAAATTTTTACATTTTTTATTCTAGTTTTTCAATACGAATGTTTATATTGATTATTTGTTGAACTTTTATAAATGAATATCATATGATGAATGTATTTGACTTAATACATGATTTTATGGTTACATTATAAACTTTTTATGCATATGTGGGTCTAATGAGTCAAACTGTTTTGGTTATTTTTTATTTATTTTACCTATTTAAGCATGTCATCTTTCCGTAAGGCCTTGATATTACAATTATGACTTCTCATATTTTGAATTATATCATTATGAAATATTATTGTCATTAATGTGATTACTTATTATTTATATAATTAATTGATATTATACGCTTCTTATGATATTATTTATATTGGATACTAGTTAATTTTTTTTATCATTTCAATATTTTTCTTTATTTATTTATTACATGATAGATTATAACCTATGATATCCCTTACTGAGCATATTATCTCACCCTATATTATGTTCTCCCTACACAAGGATACCAATAAGGGATATAATAATGATTCAAAGGATTTTATACATGATATAGTAATGTTATCACAGTAATTATTAGTATTATTTAATGTTTTTAGATGTAATATGAAAATCATATATATATATATTATATTCTGAGACTACTAAAAAATTATATACATTGAGATATGATCCCTTGTATTCTGTACCAATGTAGTAAAATTAAAACATTCTTTGGGATATTGGATTCTAGTTGTCACAATTAGTGCTCATCTAGAGCTTCTCAACATATCATTACTATCATTTAAATTTTTCTCACTATTTTGATGATGTTTTAGTTCATTTTCAATCATAGAAATGTCTTGGATTCAAAAAAATATTACCATGTTGTTTGTTGATATAACATAATTCCTAGAAATTCGATGTGTATGTATAGAAAATCCCTTTGACCCTATGTTTTTTTACCATATTATTATCAGGATGAATCAAATTCTTCTAAATATTTTATTGTATATCAATATTATATTCATCCCACACCACATCCCATATATAAACCATTATTTTACTAGACACAAAAAAAGTATCAGTATTATAGGCCGATTATAGGATTTATTCCTTTAAAAAATATCTAATAGATATTATTTGTTAAGAATCATTCTATTCATAATTTTTTTGGTATAGTTTGTCCACCCAAATATATTATATAGTTTTAGAGTTCTCACAAGTAATAAATGATTCATTATCCCATGGTTCTCATGATAACCCCCCCCCCAGATGTTCATAAAATCTATGGAATTATTACTTTATAATTTAATTATTTTCAATAAAAATATATTTTCAAACTTTTTATGATTCTAAGTATAGAAACTAAACACCTTAGACCTGTAGAATATTACTATAAACCATGAAATCTTAAAAAAATTATTAATCAATATAATATATCACTTATTTTCATTTGTATCTCTCAGTGATATCATCCTCCATTCATTAACATGTACAAGATCTAGAAACCATGTCAGATTCGTATAATTCACCTTGTATCCCATTTTAATAACCATTCCATTTGAAAAATTGTTTCATGTTTGAGTACGATCATATGGGAGTATTTGTATATCAAGACCTTCATAATTATTAATATGATCTTACAAGGGGTTTGACCAAATATAAAATGTTTTTATGAAAAACCCATTTTATTCATCATTAGGTTAAGAATAAGACATCATATAATCCATGGATATGGTAGAGATTACACCATGAAATTTCCTTGAATAAAAGTTTCACCCTCCATTCCTATGATTAGATAATTATTACTAGTTAAATTCACTGGATTACTCAGGTCACATAGTATACTTACACATAACAAGTGGTGACCATGGCGTCAATTAACTAATAAATCATCATTCCTCATATTTCTAAGTCTTCATAATTTAAATATATTATTAAAAATCATAGTAATAATTTATCATTGAGATAATATACCTTTTTACTATCATATTTAATCATTATCTATTATCAAGGATCAACAGTTTTTCTTGATCAACTACATTTAGGTAAATTTCCAAAACCACATCATTCTTAAAAAATTTCTGATTGATAAAAAATTTTGGATTTAAAACATGTTATGATTGATTCATTTTATCTTCCTTAGAGTATTATTGACCAAAAACATCTTGAAAATCATAATATAGGGTTTTCATTTTCATTACAAATCATAATTCCATGAGATACTATGTATGACCACATTAGTACTCTATAGGAAATTTCCGCGAAATCATTAATGAGAAAATATTTTCCACATTTCCACATTATATATAGTAAAATAATTAGTTATTAAATGTATATATTTAATACTAAACTATTCATCACTATCTTATATTATATTTTACACATATATACTTCTTGACTATTGAACACACATTTTCGAATCTCCCATATTTCAATAATAATAACAAAACAAATTAGTGTACTCATGTGTTTTTTAATATTAATGTTGTTAATTTGGGTTATTTTTTATTATTATTCTTATTAAAAAAATAACCCTTTGAAAATATTATGAGTGATTGTGTATTTGAATCAACCAACACCACCATCCGTTTTCAATCAAAAACCATAATATCATTAACATTTTTACAAATCTTTTATTTGTGGGTAAAATTCTATAACAATCATTTTTGTCCATAATTATCCTCTAATATATTCAATACATCTCATTTAATTAGATTCCTTGATGTTATATTAATAATCAAGTGTCTCACATGATATTTTATTTTAAACCATAGACATATTATTTCTCCATAAAGGTCCTTGATATGTTTGAATTTCTCTTTCATTGTATAAGTAAAACCATCAATAACCCACGTATGCTCTATAATCTTGATCTTTTAATAAACAATATTTTTCTCTATCTTTCAATATTTTTATATTTTATATTTCTAATTTTATCCTTCAACTCGTACTTAATTACTTTCTAAAACTACATGTTGTGATTGACATTATAAACCACTCCGTTAGATTTACACATTTTTTCTCTCAAAATACCTATCTTGTAATTTGTACCCTTTAAATATTATTTTAGTTCAACTCTACCTTATAGTTATATATTGTAATGTTTACTATAGTTTACTATTTATGTCATATCTAAATCAACCATAAGAACTTTCTCACCAATGTCTTTAAATCCTCATTGTCCTATAATTTTTATTCTTCAAATTTTTGGTCTTCTTTAAAAAGGATGATCTTATTTTAAAATAAACTTTTGATATTACACTCCATTAATTTCACATTATTCATAGATTTTATCATTGGTACATAATCATTGGCATTATAATATTATAACTTCATATAATCACAAAGATCTCTAAACAAATGGCATAACTGAATAACATCCACCCTTAAATTATTAAAAAAAAGATGGAGGATTGCTATTGAAATAAACTCATGTAGAAGGATGTGATTATCATGAGTCTTCAAAGTTTTTATCTTCAAATCTCTTATATTGACCATTTTAGATATGTTTCTTGAATAGTTATCAGGAACATTAATAGTCTCTAGTACTTCTAGAAATTTCGTTTTTTTTTGTAGGTGCAATCACATAAGAATTAAATGAAACTTTCCATTTATTTTCATCGATACACACAAGAAAAATCTCTGGTCTGATGCCCCAATCCACCAAGTCATGGTGAGACTGTAAATCATCTATTTTCCTTTCCTTAATATTTAGAAGAATTGAAAGCAACATTTCAAAAAAAAAATAATGTTCATTATGTCTAAGAAATGATGTTACAAATTGGTTGACCAATAAGGAAAATAAAAGAAAATACTTCTCTTCTTCCAATTGTAACTGGTTTCAGTGGAAACATTCCTTCTCTTTCCATATTTTATTTGACACTTCTTGAATAAAAAACTAAAATCATTCAATTCATTAAGCACATAAGTTCCAAAGATGAGCTAAGGTGGATCATCGGTCTCCATGGTATTGTCAAATCTTCGACGATTATTTCAATATGGATGGTCCATTGTTAAGAATCGTTGATGTTCATAAAAATAAAACTACAATGATGTTTTAGTATTTTGAATCATGTATAATTCATACAAATAGGACATGATAGTTTTCCCTTCATTCTCTATACAAACATCATTTTATAAGCACAAAAACCATTAATTATCCACATTAGCGCAACATGCATATAAAATATGTATTTTTAACATGCATAATATGTGTACACACTCACATACCAATGAAGTATCAACTATTTTATTAAATTATTCATGTATATTTCTATTTCATTTTTAGGATCAAAATGGACGTATGTGAGTTTACTCTTAAAATTGAAAGGTTTTTTCTTACACAACCATGGGGGAAGGTTATAAATTTGTATAAAAACCGACCATGTGATGTGTGAAGTAAGATTCTTCCAAAATGGATTAAAACCATCACATGGAAGACCCAGCCTCACATTACACATGTTAGGTGCAAAATATAGATATTGAGCATCAAATATGTACCATGAAAATACATATGTAGGGTGAACCAACTAATCATTTGTCTCCTTTCTCTTGGTATAATTCCATCACATTTTTATTGATATTTAATCAGACATAAAAAGATTCTGGAGTATAGGGATCAATGGAAAGTGCCACATTAAATTATTTGGCATAAGGGATGGTGTTCCGTCATCTTTTGGCTTCTATAGGGATGAACCAAATTTTATAAAATCATTTTATTCAGTAGTTTACTCCTAGAATAAACTGCAATATTTCGGGAAAGTAGGAATTTTTTTCTTGGAAATCCAAGTTCCTCAACTAAATTTCTTTCCACATAGTGGTTTTGGGAAATATATACATCATTTAGAAGTAAGTCCTTTAATAAGGTAAGAATATAATCGATGGTAGTATTAGAAATCCCATAGATAGTTTTCCCATTAAACAATCTGATTAAAAATTCCATCTTTTTTTATTTTACTGCATTGTCAATATACTGGAGTCGTGGAAGAAACATTCAATTTTTTCCCCCTAAAAACATCATAATTTTCATTAAACGCATCATGTGTGCTTATATCGAAGTCCTCTTGGGTCATAATCCTTTCTTTTTCATTAGGATGAATAAATGTAAACCGTTCATATAACAAATTCTCTAATCCAGTCTTCTCATTTGGATCATCAGCAATTTGATATTTCATTTTCTCCCCATTTTTATACCACACGTAGAATTTTTCTTGAGAAACATATTTTTTTATGTGGAAACTGACTTATTCTTGGCTCAACCATGGTCTTCAAAGACAATTGTAACATGGGCAGTGTATGTGACCACTATCTGAAGCATTTTGAAATGAAATATATGAGAATATCTTCTAATTGTTTTGAAAATTAGTTGATATCTGATCGGTTTCATACATCATACTTCTATCTATTCTATAATGAAATTTTTATAATTCATTTCATGAAAAACAATTAAATAAATTGAAGGTTCATCGAAAATATATTTATGTAAATGATAATTGTTCACTTTATATGAAACCATAACTAACACACTACTTTATATGGGAATCATAATATAAAAGTCAAAAAAATATTATATTTTTAACAAAATATCATTGAAGAACTATACATGAGGGTACAAGATCCTGTACACTTATGGAGGATAATTATTCCGGAGTTTAGTAAATTTTAGAGCGAAGAAATTTTATATTTTAGTAGATTATTTGAGTGATCACATTCACTACCCAAGAGGGTGGGGGTGTCCAAGGAGTGGGGGTTTCTTGGGGTGGCGGTTGTCTTGGGGGGTGGGGGCTCCCTAGGAGGTTGGGGTGTCCAGGGGGTGGGGGTGTTCAGGGGGTTGGGTGGTGGGGTGGTGACCAGGGGTGTTGTCTAAGGGGTGGGGGTGTCCAGGGATGGGGGGCTGTCTGGGGGGGTGTTGTCCAAGGGGTTGGGGCTCTATAGGGGTGGTGGTGTCTAGGGGTGGGGGATGTCCTAGGGTTGGTGGTGTCTCTGGGGTGGGGTGGTGTCCAGGGGGGTTGTCCAATGGGTGTGGGATGTCTTGTGGGGGTGGGGGTGTCCAGGGGTGGGGGTTGTCCATGGGGGTGGGTGGTTGTCGGCGGTGGGGGGTGTCCGAGGGGGGGGGTGTCCAAGGGGGTGGGGATATCCACCCCCAAACTAGGTTCATTGAATCAAATCTCTATCTAATTGTAGCATTACTTCAATCTTATTATAGATGACCTGGAATACTATTGGTGTAAACCATGAATATCATACATATAAATCACAACACACCAAATTGTAAAAACACCTCCAAATATCAAATGTGGATTGGATCGTATCTTCCACTCTAAATATCATACATGAATTCTAAAAAAACTCACCTACCTATAAACATGCATACAAATTTTGAGCTATGTATGTGGATTATTGATGCCTTGAGAGGATAGATGAGATCTAATTCTAGGATGTGATACAAGGTGTAAATATAGTATTTTCTATGTTTAAATTGGAGTACGATCCTTGTTATATCATCAGGGGATATGGTGTTGTATGAATGTTAAATTTGTATGAGATGAATATGGATAGTGGATAAGAACCTGAGTGAGATTTCTTTGTAGAGATCACATCTTCTTGGAAGGGTAAGAGTGAGTGTTGATATGGATCATCAAGAAAAGTCTTAATTTGTGAAAAAAACTATACATTGGTCATATTTCATTCCAATTTTTTTAGAGTTTCAAAGTGGACACCCCACCCCCTCCCTGGATAGCCCACACCCCCCACAACCCAACATCCCCCCATACACCCTTACAGCCCCCTAGACTACCACCAACTGGATATCCCCCCCACTCCACCTAAACACCCCACCCCACCCCAACCTAGAATGCCACCCCCTCCTTTGACAACCTACACTTCATCCATATAGACAACACCACCCCCTATGGATATAACATCCCCCTTGACAACCCACACACCACCCCCCAACTGGGCATCCCACCCCCACTACCCATGGACAACCCACCCCTACCATGATATCCCACACCCCCTCTCCCACACCCCTACAACCCCTACCCCCTGCAGCCCCCTGAACAACCCACCCCCACCTAGACATCCCCTCCCCCCACCCCACCTTGAAAGCCCCATGGATATCCCACCCCCTCCCAAGACAGCCCAGAGAACCCCACTCCCCAACATCCACCCATACCCCCTACAAACCCATGGACCCCCGCACCTAGATAGCCCCACTATTCCACCTAAACACCCCCACCCCCACCTATACAACCCCCTCTTCTCTAGACATACCACACCCCACTCCTCCATCTAGAGAGCCCACCCCCACCCCTCATGGATAGAACACCCCTTGGATAGCCCACCCACTTCCTAGACATCCCACACCGCCTCCCCACACCCCTAAATCCCCATATTCCCTCCTATATCCCCTCTGAATAGCCCACCCCACCTATAAATCCCCTACCCCCACCTGGATATCCCACCCCTCCTTGCACAGCCCACACCTCCTCCCCAACTTGGACAACCCACCCCCACCCCCTAGACAGTCCACACCGCCCTCCCCAACTTGGACAACCATCCCCCACCCATTGGAATGGCCACCCCCTAGACTACCCACACCCCTCCCCCACAAAAACTTCCCACCCTGACCCCCTGGACAGCTCACATCCCTCATTGGAAAACCCACACCCCCTTCCCCACACCCTTGTAGCCCCCCTACCCTTCTCTAGCCCCCCAACCCCTTGGACATCCCACCCCACACCTGGACAACCCCTACCCCCTGCAGCCCCCCTTAGGGAGATTTTATTAAAAACCATTTTATTAATTATGAAAGGAAAACCATCATGAAATAGAAATTTCATTAAAAAAAACCATTCAATTTATCAAGACATAACAAATTTAATTTATAAGGCTCTATGGGTCTCTTAAGAAATGTCACTGGGGAAAGGGGAAATCAACTACATGGTTAACTAAAATTTAAAAATGGTTCCATGCACTTAAGAGGTGGGGTGTTGTCCAGGGGGGGCTATACACGGGGGAGGGGGTTGTCTACGGGGGTGGAGGGTGTCCAGGGGGTGGGGGTGTCTAGGTGTTGGGGGTGTCCATGTGGTGGGGGTGTCTATGAAATCGGGGTGTCCAAGGGGGTGGGGTGTCCAGGGGGTGGGGGCTGTCCTGGGGGTGGGGGCTGTCCTAGGGGGTGGGGGAGGGGGTGCTATCCAGGGGGTGGGGTGTCCAGGTGTGGGGGCAGTCCAAGGGGGTGGGGGTGTCCAGGGGGTGGGAGTGGGGGGTGATAAGGGTAGGCAATACCCATAAAATACCTTGAAAATTACCTATTCCCAATCCAACCAATATCACAATTCCAACCCATCACCCAACCAACACCCATTCATCCTCAATATCACTACCCTTCCAATTATTCCTTGAACAAAAACTATATATAAAAAATCGAAATCCAATTTTCAACAAAAATAAATTCCATATAAACAACCATATCACCCCAATAAATAATGTAAACCCACATAAACAACTACCCTAACCATCCCCAATCCCATCACATAGATCATCCTTATATCCATTACCCACCTCAAGACCATATGACAATAAAAACCCATTACTATATTTTATGGGGGATACATCTCACTACCACCCATTAGTTCATAGGGTTCAAATACTCTATACATGAGTGGCTATAAATACTTTATATAAAAGTTATTCACACAACCATGACACTTGAAGTGTATAAAGAAATTGAAAAAAATCAATGTTTTCAGTATACCATGACATAGACAACACATAACACTAGTTTAGGACAAACCAAAATAGAAAACAAAATCAATTGATGAATAACATTAAAACTAAGGTACCACTTACTAATTTGAATTGTAGAAAAAAAATTTGATTGAAGATGGATCTATCAGGTAGAAGGAGTTCTACAGCCTAGGGTAAAGAGAGAGCTTCAAGAGAGCTTCGAATTAGGGATGAAATCGTGCGAATGAGGGAGATTGAGCTACTGTGTATTTGGGGGAAACTTTTCTTATCATTTTTTAAAAACTTTTGGGAAATTTATTCTTTACTGATAGTTTAAAAAAACTGTTTCTCCACATTATCCAAATCAAATATTTCCAAATTGATTGATTAAACTTTTGGTAAATCTTCATTCTAAAATTATAATACCAATGGTTTCAAGAAACTTTTTGTAAAGGTTGCTCTAGAACCAGTATACCTACAGTTTGTTCAAACCAATAGCATAAAACTGTTGGGAAAACCTCCATTTCCACTAGTGATACTAAGAGTTAATAAAGAACATTGTACGTATTATAAATATTAAGGAAGCGATCACTAAAGATCTTTGTTACAATTACTTTTCTTCCCCTTATATTACTTATTTATATATTTATTTCAATAATTTATAAATTTTTTTGTCTCTCGATGAAAAATAATGTAATCCCAAATTTTTTGATAATTACCTAAAGATTGATGATCGGCTGATCTACATGTTTTTAACACACTTCATATTAGATAAAAATTATACCAACCAATTCTTGTGGGGGTTGAGTCTTTATCTTATCCTAACCTAGATTTATGATATCAATTTTATTTATATGTGAATATTACTTCTCAAAAATTATCATTTATCAATCATATTTCAATGTATAATTATAGGTACGTTACTCCTCCTTCTATAAAGCCTCCTTTCTTTAAAAAAATAATAATGGCTGATAGAATCCTCCAATGGGATACAAAATATTCCTTCTTCTTTAATTTATAATTTGATCTATAATATTTATTATAAATATAAATTTTTTTCTTAGATGTATAGATATATCAAATAATAGTAGTAATGTATATAATTTTCCTTATCATATTCCCATATTATTATAGAAACACTGAATATCCACATTAGATATTTTTAAATATTTTAAATATGGGAAACCTAGGGAAGAAATGATATTTTTCAATATTTCAAAAAGAAATGTCCCTAATATAATTTTCCTTTACAATTTTCCACTATTAAATATCTAAATAAACCTTACAAACATCACGAATATGTTTTATTACTTCCAAATAATGTCTTAAAAGAAACTAGAAATTTTTATGGAATCCAAAAAATGTTTTATAATATTATCAAAGCATTAAAAAATACAAACAATGTTATATAGATTCTATACAGTGTTAGGAAATAAAACTAAATCGTATAAAAAAATCCAATTGACATCAACAATGCCCTATAGAAATCCAATAATTCTTATGAATGTATAAATAGACATTTAAAATCTGACCAGAAATATTATTAAGTAAATAAATTTCATATACAATATTCTTTTCCTACAAAAGTTTTTTCTACGAAGTATAGATAATGTCTTACGTATAGAGGGATTCCATTTTACATTTCAAATTCATAAAATTATATACTCTATGGAAGTCTTTCACATATATGGAATATTTATTCCTTTTAAAAATATTGAGACAACATAATGTTTTATGGGAAAAATTAGGTCTTATATATTCATGGAGGAATTAAAAATTTGTTATTTTTTATTCACCTCAATCCTCATAAGAATACACCAACTTCTTAATGAGACTAAACCTATTATATATTTAATAATCCCTTAATTATACCTGTTATGTATCATCAAAACAACTTTTGTATAAAAATTTATAATTTTACATATAAATGGATTATTTAAATTATAATAGCATACACTCCAGTGTTTAAAATAATTAGGATACATCTTCAAGTATTCTCACCAAAATATCCTTCATATATGATAACCATATATATGTTATCCATCATTTTATTCATTACATGACCAAAGACACCATGTCACAATATATTTCACTCTTCCACCATGTATTTAAACATCTATATCCTCATGTAAAACTTAATGATTAGGAACTATTCAAAAAATCAGTCTATGTCACTATAAATCAATCAATCACATTATTATTTTTTAAATAAATCCATCATAAAACCTTGTGGTTGAAAATTTATCTGCTTTAGATTTTATTAAATATTCAATAAAATATATTAACCATTTAGAGATAAATTGATATCTACCCCTTTATCTATTTAGTAATTTATATCCATCATTCTTCATATTTATAGTTTTTATGGGCTTCCATTCTTAATATTTATCAATAAAATAAAAAGGTCATTCAAATGTCAAAATTTATCTTTTAATTCTATACCATTTATTTCATAACATTACAGAGGGATCCAATCTTCTTTTAACCCACTTCCCACTAAAATTAATGAGATCATATTCTTATCCTTTATCCACCTTCAAATTCCCTTGATTCTTTTTTCTAATAACTCACACCATAAAACTCAAAATTCTATTTAGGTACTTTTCTTAAAATTTAGTCCCCATTTATCCCAAAAAAATTTATCAGATATTTTATGTTTTCTATATAGAATATATAGGGATAATATGGAAAATATAAATGTTTAACAAATTAATTAAGAGAGTGGAAACTCATTTATATCTTGAAACACAAATTTATATGATTTTATGATGGGCTATCAATGATTCTCTTAAAAACAATGTTCTATTTACAACCAGATTAACACCTCTCCATAAGAAGTGTAAAATCTGAATCTATAAGATATATTTATCACTATTTAATTAAAATCTCAATATTCAATACATGTTGATATTGAAATTTTCCTTCCTTTTATCAGTGATACAACATACTAGATTCCACTTGATAAATATTCACCATCCTATATCTTCTAGTTCAGCCTCTTAACTATTTTTTATGAAATGAAATTATAAAAAGTTTATCATTAAAGATGTTAAAATTTTCTTCCAACATCATTTGAAATCTTAAGTAATATATTTTAGTGATTGAATTTACAATATATCATTTAAGACTTTGATATATCGAATAATTATATGAAGATAATCTAAAATATATGAAAAATAATTTATGTTAATAATTCGATTTGTATTTATTTCACTATAAAACTACCCTATTCCAACAAAATATTAGCTTTCATAACAATATATCATCCTTTGAAACAATTCCTACACAAATAAAAACCATCATCAAATAAGAAATAAATGACTAATTATGTGATACATACCATAGGTTTTCTCAATTGATTACTATTTTTATGATAATATACTGAGTGTTCCACCATTTTTCACAAGAATTCATCTTTTCCATAAGAGAATTAACAAAATTTGAGTGTATTTCCCCAACTACCCATAAATTTCATAATCATTATAAATATATAAATGATATAGTCTTCATTATGGGGAAACAATTAGTTGGTTATGGTATTTTATTCATGGGATTTTAGAATTGTTCAAAAGAAAACAAATGATACAACATTTAGTATGTTAAAAAATATACCTGAGAAACTATGTCTATTGTAGATTATTTATTTCAAGTAGTCTTATACATCATATAGTCATGATAATACCAAAAATATTTCTTGCTATTATTTTTTTATCATTAGATTTATCTCAATACCAATGAAAATATTAGATGAGACCTTTGAACAATTTTTTATTCAATATATAGCTCTTATTACTATAGTTCCATGTTAATCATGGAAGTTAATAATAATATTGAACTTAAAATTTTGTTTTATATTTCGAATTTTATTATTAACACTACTTTTTGAGAGATATTTTAAATTTTATTAATTCTTATTAGGACTTGATTTCAAATGATACATTATTATTTTTTGATTCAACTTATTTCATTTATCACATATTACCTCAATCAGATGAATTCATTCAATACAGTGACAACCCATTGATAATATCTTCTTTATAATTCTATAATAAATCTAAAAAATGTTGTAATAATTTAAATACATTAAGATTGGGGTACCTCTTGGATCCTCATGGTGAAATTTTTGTTACTCAAGATGAACTAACTATTCAAATCTTTGTTTCTTCCAAGTCATGCTATTGGTGATCCCTTGGGTGATAAGACTCATGAAAACATCATCCCATATATGAGAAATATCACTATTTTATGACACATGCTTCATATTATTTATGAGACTAATCTCACTCTTATGAGTTCCTTATTTTGATTGATCATGGTTTCAGCCTTTCTCATTTTACTTTATCATTTAAAAGAACAATTCATTTTTCATATTTTTCATGCATTATGGTTTCATGCATGAAACCAGTTAATAATTTATCCTATTTATCCTATTAAATTATAATAAGATTCAACATAAACTCATTTCACAGGATGAGTTTGTCTTCATGTGTACTTCATTCTTTCTCAAATCATGAAATCCAATTTTATTTTTCATTGACATCAATGTTTCTTCGATTCATTTCTTATTGGTTGTTGTGAGTGAATTATCATAAGTTATTCATCCATTCTTCATTTAATTCCATGATTTTCTTCTAATACAAAAAATATATTTTTAATCATGAATGATGTTACTCTATCATAAACCCTCTCCTTATATATAATAAGAATGAATGTTTTCTTTATGATTTAATTTACTCATGTACTGTAGAAAAATATTACTCTATGGATAGTGTTAAAACATATTCAACATATCCCATATAAATCATACACAGTGTGGCATTTTTTTAGTTTATATTTTACTAAATATAGTATTTTAATATTTATGATCTAGTATGTTTATAGACACACAATTATAGTGTGTCTCAATGTTAAAAAAAGTAACCATTTTGTTTCTACCTCTCTTTGAGAGTCCTCAAGTCTAGATTTTTAATGAAATTACATTAAATTATAGATTAGAGACATGAATTGTATTATTTAACTAATTTATTCCTCCATATAGGTTTTATTCTCCTATTTTCTTCCCTACATGTATCTGAGATTTGACTCAAGCTCCTTTAACATATAATCATGATCATATAGTCAGGAAGCCATTTTTTCCCTAGGTTGGATTCATCATAAAATTTATCTAGATCCATTTCATCCCTATTTTTTTGTGACTTTATTTTTGTAAATTGCTTTGTTCATTCAACTCATCACCCATAATTACTATGTAATAATTAATGGACACCACTAATCTCAGATTCCTTATATTCTCTTTAGAATGATCTTATATTATTGTTAAGTTCTATTTATTCATGCTTCCTTATTCATTTTTAATTTCAAAAAATGGATTGGATGTTGTAATAATAATAGAAGAAGCATTCAACAAAAGAGAAAATAGTCTTTATCAAACATTATTTAAATTAACCATCATTATATCTAGCTTTTATGGGATAGTCTATACTTTAAGACTTCTAAGAAAACAATAAAACACTTTTATAATAACATTTATAAATCGAATCAGAAGTTTTACCTGAATTGGAGTGGTTTTCTTCTTGAGAGTCTTATTTTTATTTTTCCTCATTATTACTTTTGATATAATGAAATCTTCATTAAACATAGAGTTTTAAAACTAGTTATCCTTTAACTTTTCTAATCTTAAAAATATATTCTCCAACCATTTCCAAAAAACAAAAATCACAAGAATAATTAATGGGTTTATAATATATTCAATTATAGATATTTATGTTGTCCATTAACTATGTCCTAGAATCATGAACACATTCCCTATGTTTCTTTTTGTTATCATCACAGTGGATATACCATATAATCTATTTCATAACATGTATTTTGAATAAAATCATATACCTTTTACAACAATCAAATTAGTTTCATTAAATATTGGTGGCTTCATTATATAATCCATGAGTGAAAAAAATAATAAAAAACTATTATGAGGATGAAAGCTTGAAAAAAACACTCCTCTCTAATACAAAATCCTCAAAATTCTTTCATCTAGACCCAACCCTCTATTATTTCTTATAAATTTATCTCTATTTTATTTATATATATATATATATATTTGATAATAGTAGCAGTATCAATCCTTTTTGTTCACATCATCTTCTCATCTTAAAGAATCATTGAATATTCTTGTGATAAATTTTTCTATAATTTTAATATTTAACTACTTGAAAAATATATTTATATTTTATCCATTTTAATATTTAAACCTATATTCATTAATTAATCTAATAAATCAAAATTCCTAATTAAAAAAACGTCACATAAATATTGATAGATTCTTCCACATGATGTCCCTTAAAAAATAAATTTCTTCAGCCTTCTAAAAAATATTCCACATTACCTCTCATAATTTCTCATGTTATAAATTTAATATTATGGTTGATAATACTCACTATAATCTATATGTGTTATTATAAATAGTTTTTATACTTTTAGATAGTTATAGTGCTAAATAATGAATGACATCTTTGTCTCTTTCAACAGCCCAGTATATATGTCAAATAACTAACAGCATCATAGAATTATCCTCTTATATTCTTTAATGAATACTTCTTCAACATGGAATGATAAATAAAATCATATTCATAAAATATTTTAAAAATTCCAATGATATAATTTTCTTCACACTTCCATGTACAAGAAATTTTTTCACTTTTCTAATAGAAATTATTTCTATGCATTTTTCCGTTCATTTTTTATTTTTTCAAGAAATTTATTACAGTTACACACTTTTTTGATATGGATTATGATATATAGATATTCTCTTGTGATTAATAATATTGTATTACAAACTCCATACTCTATCTTATGATATCAGCAATGTCTTACACAATTAACCAAACTTCTTTAAAATAACAATTTCATACAAAATCCTACTTAGTCTTATGAAAATTTAAATATTATGAAATTCCAAAAAAAAAATAATGGATATCTATAATATATTATATATAAACATAATACCTTAATAAATGAATTAAAAAGTTTTTGGATGTCTCTAATAGTCTTAGGTGATCTTCCTATTCCTTGTAAATGGAATTACATAGTCTTTATTATTTCTTATACATATATAGAAACCTTTATAAATTGATGATTCATCAAACTGAAGACTCATAGGAATTTGAACACACCTAGGGAAGCATCATGACTTTTTTAAAATTAAATTTTACCCAACAAATTTTGTTATTATGTAAGTCTCACTCGTTCAAGGATACTTCATAAATTTTCCATTATTTATTCAGCTCAAGCTTCATTCATATCCATAATATTATATATATGAAAAAACCTCTTATGCATTCACTAATTAATTTCATGAACCTATTATGTATCATTAATAATACTTATAAATGATAAATACTATAATAATTTATATAGTGATTCATTCCTATGATTCTTTTTTCACTCTATTATTCTATATCATTATGATAAAACGTTCGAGCTTGTCAGCAAATAAACACCCAGATATGGTTACCAAATATTTGGGGACCATATTTTTCTTCATTCCATACCTAAAAACATCATATTTCTAATATTTATAGAGTCACGTGATGTATTATATAATCTTTATCCACACTAAAGGCTCCACACTTTGTCCTCATCACATACACTTATAAATCTTAACTTACGACCTTCTGCTTGTATACCACCATTAGAGTGTATAAAAACCTAAAGATTGATTTGTGTCATGATACCATTTGACCTGGAATACCTTGGTATGACACTAATTATTCAGAGATCCCACCAATTCTAGGAAAAAGTCATAATAATAGGTTGATGATATCTCCCTTATTATCAGGTGAACATTTACCCTCCCATTCCCCAATGTGGGATTCAAAATATAATAGTCTAATTCATCCCCAATCCATAAATGGTAAGGTAGTTAATAGCCTTTAAAAAATATTTTAGGGATTGTGGTTTATAAAGTTGTAAAAATATACTCCTCTAATAATGCTATCATAGATCAGAACCCAGAACATTGCACTTTGACACCATTGTTACATTGTACGCCTGTCACTGTGATTTCTCTATGAGATGAAAATATCCTATTTAATATCCCACAAAATATATTTCATTTCATGGTAATTATATCTAATGAATATAAATGGATCAACAAATGGTTTAGGGTACCACCCTTATTATCATGTGAACAATGATCCCCTAATTCCCCAATGTTATTGTCACATTCCAACTGCCAGACATATCCCCAAAACATGTATATGAGTGTTAATAAACATTTATCCCAAATTAATATTAGCATTCAATAAATTTAGTCCAAACTGATACCAAATCCACTTTATTAAACACCGAGTTACCTATCCTCAACGGAAATTTTGATACAGCTAAACAACATTTTCCTAAAATCCCAAAACAATCCTTATGATACGTCTAACTCAAAACTATATCCATAATACATGATAACTATATTACAATTCTAACATTACTAGGACCAATTACAGCCCTCCTCAGTGGAATTATGCTGTGTTTCAGAAAAAAAGCACACTTCAAATTGGACATGGGTAGATTATTAGTTCTCAGTAGTCACATCACAACATATGTGATGTCTAAGCCTAACACACTTGATCAAAACTCACACCCCCACAAATTATATAACAATGTAAAATAGGGAAATAAAATAAACAATAAAATATTATGTATTCAAAAAATTATAATATCTTCATTTGTGTAAGTAGTTCATAAATCAAAATAAAATGAATAGTGATTCACACTCAATAATCAAAAGGGAACCCCCCCTAACAGATGATTTGAAGAGTACCCTTCAATGAAATACCCCTATATATGAATGTCACATGCAGCTATCCCCTCCATGAACCAGTAATCTCTACCAATAACATTTCCAATGTGGTCTTTTATAATGTTCCCATATATTATAAAATAGTAATTTTGTGGGAAAAGACTTCCATATATTGGTGAGTATATACACAACTAGTAAGTTGATCCAAAATCCTTCACGGTACAATTAGTTTTTTAGTAAAATCAAAACGAAAAATGCTTTTTGGAACTCATAAGAACACATATATAAATTAATGGGGATAAATTGAGACATAGGAGAGTGTCCTAATATTTATATGCAACCCATATAATAATTTTTAATTATCCTAATGAATCCATATCACCCATCCTAGTAACCCTCATCACATCTGCAGAACTATAGTTGGTGGCCCATGCATGGACAAGGATAAGTGTCACTTGGTTGATTAACTAATAAAAATGGTCGATCCATTCCCTAACAATGTTTATATATGTGGGAATAACAAACTCCATAAATTTAAAAACCACTCCATGAGTGTATAAGGGAGTATCAAACTCTAGTATTGATATGGGGGACTCATTCTCTACAATAAAAACATTGGAAGGGAAGGACCAAACTTTTTAAAACAAAATCTTCATTACTAACCCCCATCAACACCCCAATAGAATGATAGAAGCTAAAATACATGTATTTTTTGTGTGTCTTACTTCTTATGAACATGATAAGTATACCATCACATTCTATAGTTAAGAAATTAATGATGTAATTCTCACACATCTATATCCATCTCCTAAGTAAAGATATATTAATGGATATAATGGATGGATAAGTAAACCTCATGAACTATGGGTGTGCACAATGTCTACCCCCAAATGTGTAGTCTAGTCATGTTCTTTCTACAGTTGGGCATTTTTTTATTGATCTACATGGTGATTCATTGGAATGGTACACGGAGTGTTGACACAAACAACTCCCATGGAAGGTACTGTTGGGGAATCTGAGTCATGTAATATCAACGGTACATGATGATTGGTTTTTACCCACATGGATTATATATCAAAATTTATATGAGGGTGTATACTCCAGATAAACACTATGTATATCTTCTTAGGGGATACATATAATGCAACCTTATACTAAAAACACATGATATTTATCTCTAAATAAATCCCTAGCCAACACATTTTGAGTGATACATGACATGTGCATCTATATCACAAATATTATATTAATGTCATCAAGAATAGAATCTAGTGAATTACTATAAACAAACTTTTTCTACAATTTCATCCTATGTTCAGAAATGAAACACTACTAAAAAAACAATCCCCAATTTTCATCCTAAAATAGATTATTTCCACCCTTAAAACATAAGTAAAACATTATAATAATGGATATTACTCAGCCTTAGAACCACTACATGATTTTTCGACAATGTTCCCACATTTTTGCCCCTTATAGAGATGAAACATCCCCCATAGTAAATCCATTATTCCAAGGTACTTTCCAGGATAATAGTATCCATATATCATGAGACCCAAATACCAATATGTCATCAATGTAGAATGAATTTTTTTAAATGACAACCATGAAAATATATATTTAATAAAATGACAAAAAGATAAGGGAAAATAATAACGCTATAAGGAAAGAAATTTTTGGTTTCCAAACTATTGATTTGAGCATAGTTCATCTAGAACATATTCAATGAAGGTGAATAACATGATAAAATTAGTACAAAATATGAATTTTTAGGTCATTGTAAAAAAAATTAGGTCCATAACATTACAGGAAAAATTATAACAAAAAATCAATGATAAAAATAAAAATGCAAGTATAATGAAAATAACAATGTCCAAACATGATTTCCATTGTTAACTGGTGATGATTTCCTCTATATAGGGTTTTGTTGTAAATTTATCTATTTTTTTCACATTTATTTAGTACAAGATGTCATAACCCATCCCCTAGGACCCGTACCATGACTACCCCAAGCCCGCCTCCTGAAGGCCAGGGGCTGGAAACTAGCACCGAAGGCGTCAACCTGAAAGTGGGAGGCAGTTTTCCGGAGTATCTATAAACACACACACACACACACACCCAACCACATCCCAACACATTGAAAATGGGAAAAAGCACCACTAAAAAATACGAGTGAAATTACAACAAAAAGTAAGTGGGAAAGAATACAAACCCAACAAGAATGCAAAACATCAAGTAAAAAAAGGGAATCTCTGATGGCCATCTATAGAAGAACCCACCCAATTGGTAGATTAGTGAAGTTGCTGGAAGCCAAAGTAGTATGTCATGTCCGCCTGGTCCTATTGGGCCCCACCTGGTCATAGACCACCATGCCCATCGTCATAGAATCCATAAATCCTATCTCTATAAGAACCCTTTTTGTAACATCAGTCGTCTATAGTAGACACAACACATGCGGGTGAAGCCCGTGCAGGGTTGAGTAACATAGTACTCAGTAGGGACCCCAAAACCAAAAGGAAAGAAAACACATCAATTCCTCAATGTAAATCACAAAACACAAGACATATCACACCAGGTATATTATAGGGAAGTAATAGTAGCATCATAATTCAGGTCTTTAAACACCTCATCTACTGGAGAACTCCTCCTCTATAAAGTATAGTGGGTCTGGAAAGTCACATACAGATGCTTCCCACTAACCATAGACTGCTTAGGTACTCTTCCACATCATGTACAATGGGCCTTCAAAGTCACACTAAGGTTCTTCCCACTAGTATTTACCTACTGTGGTACACCTACTCCTCATGTATCATGCGAATAAGTCAAATGTACATGCTTCCCACAATGGTCCTACAAAGTGGCACAAAGAAGTTTCCTACTAGGCCAAAAGCTACCAGTCGTCAGGTCTCAACTATTCGCAAGGTTATGTAAGTTGCATGCTTGAGAGAACCGATCCTCAAGCCATTCACCACATCTCAACATCCATGAAAGTCACCATAGATCATTCCAAAATATCCAACTCATCAAGGGTTTCCCAATTCCATAAACGGATAATCAGTTGGAGGTACGGTTTGCAAGATATAGGTGTTTTAGCATCCAGAGGGCCCTTTGCGATGGGCCCCGGTCCGACCCAGTCCGACAAACCTGACCAAACTAGCCCGAGGATTCCACACACCCTCGTTTATTGAGATGGACTTGACCTGACCTAGTTCGGGTTGAGTTCAGACTGGTATCACCTAGCTAGTGGGCCAGTCCCAACAGGCCTTGCTGGACTTGACCCGATTGGTAGAGGGTCCAGTCCGCTGGGTCGCCTCGCGAACCTGTCTTGTCCATCCCGACCCGAAGGGGCGTGGTTTCAGCCTTTCGATGCGGTTATAGCCCACTGGGTTCCAGTCCGGCCCACTGGCATGGTACGACCCACTGGGCTTGGTTTTAGCCCACTGGGCACCAGGACCAGCCCAGCCCGGTGATCCGCGTGTCGGACCCGCAGTGCGGGTCTGACCAGCTGGGAGTTCGCACCCTGTCTAGTTCTCAAGAGGTGGACTAGTCCGCTTCACTGGATGCGACTATTAGCCACGTTTGTGACCCTCCATCACCCTATGAGTCTCCGTAGGGAACCTCCTCCACCGTGGTCAAGAAACTGTGGCCCATCGCGCATGACATGGCTCGGTACCGCATCTGCTGCCCTCTGATGTGGTCAAGCGACCGTGTCTACCGTATCCAGCTGTCGGCTTGACCAACGACTTCTAATTCTACATAGTGTCCTGGTCTGTCCATGGAATTTCATCTATCATGCCATCGTGGCACGGTGTCTCCCACCCACAGCCACTGCGGGCCACCGCCGGCAATTGCCGGTGCCACCAGAAAATTCTTCTGCAGACCACTGTGTCCGTAATGGTGGTCCATTATTCATGTCGCTTGAGCTTGAATTTTCCAGTGAACTCCACCTCTACTGTGATGGTCTCAAAACTATCCTTATTTTGATTCAACAGTTTGGCCCCAAAGAACTCCCATAGCGGAGGGGCTAAGGCCTTTTTCGTATTGGCACGAGCCCTCTATGTTATATGTTTACAAAACAATTAATTTCTGGGAAATTTAATTTAAACAAAAAAGATAATTAAATCCAAGATAAAGATACCCCCAATGAAGTAATCCTCCCATAAGAATGAACAATTATTGGATTATCCTGTTCATGGGTTAATCCATGCTCATCATTTTGAAATAAGGATTTGGAAACTTTAAAATCAAAAACCTCTACCTCTTTGATGTTTATTACCACATGTTTGTCATCAAGGGGTTAAGATGTCGGCGTCGCTTATCAGTTCCGATCATCGAAAGGTGTGATGAAGAATATGATGTTCCTATGGTGTTTGTCATTATTAGGTGGGGTAGAAGTCCATATGAGGTTCTCAAGATAATCCTCCAAATTTTTAATCCATATTTCACCATCATGTTGAACTATAAATATGATCACGTTGCAGCATTCCCATTATGATACGACGTCAGGTCATTACAATTTTTTTATTTAAGAAATAATGATTTTATTACAATTTATTAAAGCATCATTACACGGTCAGTTTAACCAAGTATTAATGATCCTCATTAACATGCATCATTGCCGCCATGTTGGTGCCCCAACTACGTCACCATCCACCACTCAAAAGTGATAAAGAAAACAAAATAATTCATTTACATTATTTTATTATTTTTATTGAAATTCCCAAAAAATAACTTTTCTAGTCAGCCCTTTCCAGAGGAAGTTAATTCATTTCTAATCGAATCCTGGTGTTCTGAATTCAATTGTGCCCTCATATTTTCGATCTGAGTGACAATTCAAAAGATAGAAAATCTCACTCCCACGTTTAGAGAATGCAACAAAAATTGTTCAGAATTCTTCACCGGGCTCTCCGGACCACAGAATCACTTTCCATTGAATTTTTTGGTCTCAAAATTATTGTATATAAATTTAAAAAAATTACACAGAAATTCTGATCGGTTACATTCTTCACACATTATGTATTTACATCCGTGAAAACCAAAATAACAACTAAACAAAAAGATGGGGGTACTGAGCATGAATCTAATCCTCCTGCCCCCATGTGCTCTCCTATAGATTCCCATGCCACCATAGTTTACACACTAGAGGAATCTACCATCTACATAGGACTCACTCTTTTCGATCCTCTATCTTAACTAGGAACTCCGCAAACTTCTCCCCATCATCAATGTCGAGCTCTCCCAAATCAATGAAGTGTGAGGCATCATGCTCGTACCTCTTTAGATGCGACACATTGAAAAAATCATGCACCCAGTGAATCAGTGGGGGAATAGCTAAGTGGTATTCCACCTCTCCAAATCTACTCAAAATTATAAAAGGTCTGATGAACCTCAGAGATAGATTACCACCCCGTCAAAATCTCCACAATCCTCATCTAGTTGAGGCCTGAAAAAACACATGGTCTCCCTCATCAAACTCCAAGGGTATCTATCTTCTGTCGGTATAAGAAATTTTCCTTCTCTTTGTAGTCCTCATCTACTCTTGGATGATCTTCACCTTCTCTATGGTTTCCCGTACCAACTCTGGACCCGTGACTGTCTACTCCCCTTGGTATATCCAACATATGGGTGATCGTCACTGCCGCACGTACAAGGAATCAAACAGTATAATTCTAATTATGGAATAATATCTTTTGTTGTATGAAAACTCCACCAGTGGTAGGTGGTCCTCCCAACTACGACCAAAGTCTAGGATGAAAGCATGAAGCATTCATGCCATGGTATGTATGGTCTATTCTGTCAGACCATCTGTCTGGTGATAAAAAACTGTACTCAAATGTACTGCATCCTGAATGCCTCTTGTAATCCCTTCCACAACTAGGATATAAAGAAGGTGTCACGATCTGAGACAATCGTCAAAGGAACCCCATTAATCCACACAATCTTCTGGACTTAGAGGAATCCCAATCCCTCTACTAGTCCCTACTCTGAGATAGGTAGGAAGTGAGATGACTTAGTGAGTCAGTCAGCGATCTCCCAAATAGAGTCATGACCTCTTGACGTACGTGGTAACCCCATAATGAAGTCCATCGAGATACCATCCCATTTCCACTCTGGTACCTCTAGAGGATGCGTCATGCTTGCTGGAACTTGGTGCTCAACCTTCACTTGTTGACAAGTGAGGCGCCATGAAACAAACTCACCCACTACTTTCTTCATCCTTATCCACATGTACTGATGTCGGAGGTCCTAGAAAATATTCTCCACACCTGGATGTATCACTAGAGGGGAAGTATGCAACTCCCTCAACAACTAATCCCATAATTTCACTGGAACTAATGTGTGCCCTTTGAAAAGGATGATGTGCACCCCACCTATCAAAAATCCATCAGGAGCCCGTCTTGAGGATATCTGAGCACGCCGGGCCTTGCAGTCAACATACCACAGCTATACCTCCCCGAATCACTGTAAGAGTGGGGTAGTAACAACCTTAGAGTGGAGGTAAACAACATCATAATCAACCATGAGGGATGTCTACATCGCGGCTAACTGATATATCACCTCACTCAACAGCTGCAACCTAGTCCTACTACTGAGCACATATTCCACCACATTCCTCTTTCTAGGAGTGTATACTATCTCAAAATAATATTCCTATAGGAACCCTATCCATCGTTGCTATCTCTGGTTCAAATAATTATGGGAGAAGATATACCTTAGACTCTTCTGGTTGGAGTAAACTGTAAACTTTTCACCCATTAAGTAGTTCCCCCATATCTTCACAAGATCTACTGCAACTCCAGACTCTGAGATGACATATCCTAGGAAATGGAACTCCTGAAACCAAAACTGACACTTCGAGATCTTACTATAATGTTGGTTCGATCAGAGTGTATCCAGAATTAGCGGTAGGTGTACAAAATGTTTCTCCTCCGACACTGAGTACACCAAGATGTCATCGATAAAGACAATGACGAAACAGTTGAGGTAGGTCTTGAAAATACCGTTCATGAGGTCCATGAACATGATTAGAGTGTTTTTCATGCCAAAAGGAATCACCAAGAACTCATAGTGGCCATACCAGCACCTGAAGGTTGTCTTTAGTACATCCTCTTCCCGTACCTGAAGTTGGTGATAGCCTAATCAGAAGTCTATCATTGAGAACCACTTCGCTCCCTTCAACTGGTCGAAGATGTTATAAATCCTCGGTAGTGGGTACTTGTTCTTCAAAGTATTCTGGTTCAGGCACCGGAAGTCCACACACAACCTCAGACTCCCATCTGCCTTCTTGGAATAAATCAACGGGGCTGCCCATGGTGAAACACTGGGCCTTATGAACCCATAATCCCACAAGTTGTCAAGCTATACTCTCAGCACACAAAGATCTAAGAGAGCTATTCGATATGCCAGTGTAGGTATTGGTGTCGTCCCAAAGTATAGGTCGATACATAAGTCTACTTCTCTAGAAAGAGGTATCCCTAGAACCTCATCAGAAAAAACATCCTCATATTCGTCCACCACTACAATAGAGATTGGAATTATCTCCTCCACTACACCAATGGTGATGCTAGCCAATATGTGATTGATCCGCTGCACCCCCCTCCAACAGAGTTTGTTCAATTATGGAGGGGTTTCCTTCACACCGGTGAAAGAAAAACGGGTCTCTTCTCCCCAGACACACACCACTGTATGCCTAAAATAGTTGTTCTGAGTATGGAATGTGGATTACTAGTCCATACCTAAAATAACTTCTTAAGGCCTCAGTGATACTACTAGGAGATCCCAACCGAAGCTCTTGCCCCCTAGAGTATGATCACACTATCAGCAACAATGTGTAATTGTCGAATCCCCTCTTGTAGGAGTCTTTAGCCGTAAGGATGGAGCAAACTGCTCCATCCGAATCTTCGAGATCTGAATAAGAATCGTGGCAAGGAATGAGTGACTAGAACCTATGTCTATAAGTACTTCATCTAGGATGGAGAAGACACAGATTGTACCTCAGATAATCTCTGGAGCACCGTGGTATTAAGCCTCTATTTCCTGAAGCTGAGATTTCCCCTATCCGCCATCTCCTTGAGGTCGGGGTGGACCACATGATGGTGGTTTCAATAACTCCTTGAACTATCACCCACCACCTACCGCTCATCCATCTCCCCTACCACATCTACCGCCATGTAGATCTCCTAGATCACACCGCTATTACTACCTCGGCGGCCCCTCGATCGTTTGCTGGTCATCTGTACGGTGGGTCGGGCAGTCACATTCCATGTGTCCCTACCCGCTGCACGTGTAGAAATTCCTAGCCCCTGTTTGACTCCCTCTAGATTTGGAGCCTCACACTACTGACCCTCAGTCATGGGGTCAACCTCTAAATGAACTGGCCCACAAGGGCCCACATATATGCTATCTTCTACCTTCAAAATACTCCACCACATGGGGTCTAATAGTATCTCTAGCTATGGGAACCTGCTCCACAAAGAAGCTCTCCATCTGATGGGATTTCTCCAGCACCCCGGCCTGGGTTGGGATGTTGATAGGCACCACCAAATCCCTGATCTCCTCCCCGAGTCCATGCTCAATGGATCGAGCCTAGAAGAAAGGGCCTCTCACCATATCTATAGAGTAGAGGGAACAATTCATGAAACTTGTTGAGTACTCATCCATTGTCATGTTGTCTTTCTATAGGTGAGGAAGCTCTTGGATGCGCACAGAGCGCAAGGTTGTGGGGGAAAACTCTTCCCAAAAAAGCCACTTGACGTCAACCCCTGTGAGGGTCACCTGATCATGAGTCTGAATGGTCAAAATCAACCATCTCCTTGTCAATCCCTGTAGAAGGCTCTCTACCATGATAGCCATTTGGTCAGGCAGTTTCCTCACTAAGTGGAAGACTCATGTCACAACCTCTAACCAGACCTCAACGACCAGAGGATCTGTCTCTCCCCTGAACCTGGGAGGTCTCTCTCTTTAAAACTCATGTAGGTCACTGACCCTACCAACATCATCTTCCAGAACCTCCATCACTATATTCTGACCATCGGACAGTTGTATCATGGGTTCACCTCATGGTGGGTCCATCTCTATAATTGGTCCCTAAACGGATGCCTCTTCTCTAGGAAGGCTATCTTCGAGACCTTCCATCAGGATCCTGGCTGGTCGTCTATTGGTGTGATCCTAAGATAGATCCATATGTAACACAGCTAGAAGGTTATTCAGGGTGAGATGACTCTTATTCATGATAAGGAGAAAAATATGAAACCAGTGTTTTCACGGATTGAGCCAAAAATCAAATTCAAGGTCATAGTGTATGGATACATCGGTCGCTGCACCAACACTACTCTCCCCAAATCTGAAATTTGAACTCACAACACATATCATTGTTTCCCTAAAACAAAACAAAGACTCCCGATGTTTAAGGGGGAACCAAATGCCCTCAGATACAAATTTTTCACGACCCATCCCCCGTGGCCCGTGCTCTGACTACCCCAAGTCCACCTCCCAAAGGCCAGGGGCTGGTGACTAGCACCAAAAAAATCAACCAGCAAGTGGGAGACATTTTCCTGAGTACCTGTATACAAACACATACACAACCACATCGCAACACACTAAAAATGTGAAACAAGTACCATTGAAACAAGATGAGTGCAAGTAAAACTGAAAGTACATGTGCCAAAATATAAAACCAACAAGAACTGAAAATAGAAAGTAAAAAAAGGGAAACTCTGATGGCCATCTGTAGAAAACCCCACAATATTGGAAGAGTAGTGAAGCTACTGTAAGCCAAATTCATGTGTCATGTTATCCTTGTCCAATTGGGGCCTGCCTAGTCCTTGGCCACCATGTCCACCATCGCAGCATCTGTCAGTCCCGTCTCCATGAGCACCCCTGTCGAAAAGTCGGTCGTCTACACTAGACACAACACGTGTGGGAGAATCCCATGCAGGGGTGAGTGACATAGTACATAGTAGGGAACTCACAATTAGAAGTAAATAATACAAAAAAAACGTCAATGTAAACAATGAAACAAAATACAACTCACATTAAGTATATTCTTGGGCAGTAACATTAGCATCGTTAGTAATGTCGTCGAACACCTTAGCTACTAGAGAAATCCTCATCTATTAGGTACAGTGGACCTACTAATTCTGAAATTGGTGCTTCCCACTAACCATAGAATACTTAGGTACTCCTCCCCATCGCATACCATAGGCCTACAAAGTCACCCAAAGGTGATTCCCATTAGTCATGGCCTAATGGGGTACTCATACTCATCACGTACCATGGGATTTAAAATTTACACAGAGGTTTTCCCTACTGTGGACCAGCGAAGTCACATAGATGTGCTTCCCACTAGGCCAAAATTCAGTAGTCGTCAAGTCTTAGCCAGTCGTAGGGTTTTGTATGTCGTGCATTTGGGATAACAGCTTATCGAGCCCTTCATCACACATCAACTTACACAAAAATCATCATAGATCTTTCCAAAAGTTCCAACTCATTGAGAGGGTCCCAACACCACAATTGGAGCGTCAATAGGACATACTATTTGCAAGATATATGAATTATAGTAACCAAGGGACCGGTTGCGACGAGGCCTAGTCTGACCCGGTTGGACCGACCCAACCAACCCAGCTTTGGGGTTTCACATACCCTGGTTTATTTAGATGGAATCGACCTGACCTAGTGTGGATCAAGGTCAGTCTGGTATGGGTGGGCTGGTGGGATAGGCCCAACAGACCTCACTATACTCGGCCCGGTTGGTAGAGGGTCCATCACACCAGATTTCCTGATAACCTGGTCTACTCTGGCCTAGCCTGAAGTGGGTGGGTCTGGCCTGCTGGGTGAAGGTCTGGTCTATCGGCATGATCAATCTCACTAGGATCATGTCTATCCCACTGGGTAGCAAGACCAGCCTAGCCCGGTGAGTTGTGGGTCTGTCACACTGGGGGTTCGTGACCCATCCGGTCCACAAGATCTGAACTAGTCTACATCACTAGAAGAAGCTATGAGACACGTCCTTGCCCCTCCATAGCCCCACGGGTCTCCGTAGGGTGCCTCCTCTACCGCAGTCCTCCGACCATGGACCGTCAAGCGGGATGCATCTCAGTGCCACGTTTGTTGCCCTCCGACATGGTCAAGCGACCACGTATGCCGCCTCTAGTCGCTGACTCGGCCAGCGGCTTCTCTTGTTGCACAACGTACCTATCTTTCTGTGGCCTTTCATCTGGAGTTCCATTGGGGCATGTCATCTCCCATCCGTGGATGCCACAACGGGCCTCCTCCATCTATTGTTGGGGCAACTGTCGGCGGCGGCTCGCGATCAAATTTTTCTGCGGACCACCGGGTCTCCACCAGTGGACTGTTCTTTAGGACCCTTGGGATTTCATTTTCCTAGGAATTTATTCTTCAACCACTACTAGAAAATGGGTCTATACCCACGGTTTTACCAAAAACTGTGGGTATAGACCCACCTATAACAATAGTTTTCATAAACCGAGGGTATATGTGACATTTTCTAACCTATACCCATGGTTCATGATAAAACATGTGTATAGAGTACCCACATAAGTGCAAAAAGACAAAAAAATTCATGGGAATGTTGTGGGAAAACCTATACCCCCATTTTACAGTGAACCGTGGGTATAGGTGCCACCTATACCCAAAGTTTTTATGAACCGTGGGAATATCCTCTGATATAGAATCCTATACCCACGATTCACTGTAAAATGGGGGTATAGATAACACCAATAACCATGGTTCTCTGAACCGTGGGTATAGGGTCCCTAATTGTATGAGTTCGAAAAATATATCTATGTTAATGTATATATAATTACAGAAAACATCAGTTGTTGTATTAGAAAATCATCTTCATTTTTTAATCATAATCTTGGGTTCGATACTCTCCGTTTACATTTAAATTATACCACGTTTAAATTATATATATATATATACCAATATATATTAATATTATCAGAAAGATTAAATTGGCATAGTGGTGGATTAGTTTAGGTGTTCGGTAGCGATGTGGGTTCAAATCACGCTTCTAATTTTTTCATATACAGGATATTTAAATTTATGTATTAAGGTAGGTATAGAATTTTATAAAGGAAAAGAGAAGCATCTTGGTTGGAAAGACGAATTTCTTTAAGTTAATGGTCGCATGTTCGATTCTCAGTGGAAGATTTTTTTCAATGCAGTCAATTTATATTAACATATATAATTAGATATAGATATATTTGAATGAATTTCAATTGGATGAGTTGGTTAGGCTCTAAGAAATTGACTTGCAGGCCGCGAAAGTGAATATCACTTGCTGCGTGAAACAAAAGATTTAAAAATAATTGAAATTTTATACCCACGGTTTTTATAAAACCGTGGGTATAGGCAATTTTCTAAACCCACAGTTTTAGAACCGTGGGAATAACACTATGAAACACTGGAAAAATTATATAACCACAATTATAAAACCGTTGGTATAGGCAATTTTTTAAACCCACGGTTTTAGAACCATAGGTATAACACTTTGACACGCTAGAAAAAATATATACCCATGGTTGAAAAACCATGGGTATAGTCTGTGGAACTGTCCTGATGCCTCGGTTGCCCATGTTTCACAAAACCGTGGGTATAGGCTATACCCACGGTTTTTGGGGCTATACCCACTGTTTGGAACCGTGGGTATAGGTTATTTTTCCAATAGTGAACGCGAGAGTCTCAACACTCAGTTTTGGTTGATTTGAATGTTTGGCTATGAAGAACACCTTCGGTAGAGGGGCTCGGGCCTTTTTCGTGTCATCCTGGTCCCTCCACGTTCAAGGTTTACAAAAAAAGGTTAGTCTGAGGATTTTAATTTGAGAAACAAAGATAATTAAATACCGAATAAAGAAACCCCAAAGATGTCACCCTCCCACAAGGACGCACAGTCCACGGATTAGCCTGTTCGTGGGTTAATCCACGTTATTAGTTTTGAAATAAGTATGGGGAGACATTAAAATAATAAACCCCTAACACTTTGAAGTTAATTTTTGCACATTGTTCCTTGAGCGGTTAAGATGTCGGCATCACTTCTTGGTTCCGATAATTGAAAGGTGTGGTGAAGAAGATGTAGTTCCCCTGACATTCTTCATTATTCACTAGGGTGGAAGTTCGTCAGAGGTTCACCATAGAATCCTCCAAATTTTTAATCCATGTTTCCCCATCACGTCAAACGATAAATAGGATCATGTCATTGTATTCGTGTTGTGATACGATGTCGCATCATTACACTATTTTATTTATGAAACATCGTCTCTCTTCGCATCATTAAAGCGTCTTTGCGCTGTGAGTTTAATGATCCATTAATGACCCTCATTGATGTGCATCGTTGATTCCATGTCGCTTCCTCGATGTGTCATCCTCCGCCACTCAAAAGTTGGAAAGAAAATAAAATATTACATTTATTTTATTTTATTATTTTTCATGAAAAGTCCAAAAATAACATTTCTTATCGACCATTTTCAGCCAAAATTAAGTCGTTTTTAGGTGAATCCTAGCATTCTGAATTCAACGGTGCCATCATATTTTTGATCTGATCAACTGTACAAACGATAGAAAATCAAATTTGTACATTTATTGAACACACCAAAAAATGTTCAGAATTCCATTCCGAGATCTCCAGACCTCAGAATCATGTGCCGTCAAAATTCATGGACTCGAAATAAATACATATAAATAAAACAACTACACAGAAATTTATAGAGGTTACACTAGATCTTACAAATCCATTCTAATTAGGGTTAATATCAAACCCTAATTAGAGTCTATAATGGGGATTAAATAATATGGGATTAGGGGTTCTAATTATTTAAATTAATTAATATTTAATTAATTAATTCAATTTAGTAACACAAATTTGATGGGTAATCCTTAAGCCCCACCTTTGAAATAATATCACCGCTCCATGTGAAAACACATATCTTAATGTAAATCATGGTTTCTATTTCTCCATGTGATTCTTTGTTTAATCGGAAATTTTCTCTTCCCTAGAATCCCCATTCATTTACTAAAAACTGTCAACCTATATTTAATGTATTATTTATAAATTGTCATGATTCCAAAACTAATGAAATGAATCCGTGAAAAAAATCAAAAATATAATTTAAATTAATTAAAATTGATTAAATAGTTATAACCAAGCTAAAATAACGGCATGCATATTAAAAAGATTTGTGATTTTTTTAAATTCTATTTATGTTGTAATTGTTGATTGATTGAAAAAATCTCTTTGAAAATGATATCATGGTCAATTCCATTGAAATATCTATTCTTAAATATGAAACCAATATTTTTATATCATTCAAAGAATGAATAATATTTTTTACATGTATTGAAATTGATATTCCCTATATTATCATACAAAAAAAAGAACACCTTTAGAGCCTCATATCTCTAATTGATTTCAATATACTAGAAATACCACTTCATGTAATATATTACCCCCCATGCATCCATGATTTCATGTTTCTTTTAAAAATCATGTTCCATGGTAATATTCATAATCACATATATACCAATAAAATCAATTTCATACATACTATATGTAATCCCTCGAGCCCAGTTACCTAGAGTCGGTGCATTATTACATAACATTGGCATGATACAAGGAATCATGTCTCGAAAGACCGATCAGTTTTGTAGCCTTCGAAGTACTAGATACATACTTTATTTTTACATTAAATCATGATATAAAAAACATTTTCCCATTTTTAACCGACTTATATACCTTATCTTATCCCTATAGGTCAACCATAAAATATCTTCACAACCTAGGTAAAATAGAACATAGAAAGGGGTTAGCTTAGATGCTCAGTAAGGATAACAATATTGCAGAAACTCTGATAAATAAGCATAAACATTTAAGGAAATGTATAATACTAAAAACCAATCCTTTTAAACATAAACATAAGAATAATAAATAAATGGTAAATAAAACAATGTCATTTACTTATTCACATGGATATTATACTAGTTGAATAATCACATGCAGTATCAACATCCAATTTCATAATGATGGAATGCATAATGTCGGACACAATAACAACATAGTCAATGCCTCGTTCGAAGAATACAAATACAATTTTTCAAGGCCTTATTCCAAGACACAAGTTTTTCTCATGAGACCTACCAATGCATCAGGGAGCTATAGCGGGCTCCACTAGTCACTTACTAAATCCAATGCATTCCTCATATGAAAAGGTTGAAACATAACATAAACATTCATATTTAAAACTAGTATACGAAATGTTAATACATTAACCATAAACCACAAATGGTATAAAATAAGACATCCACAATAAAAAATATAAAAATACCTTCAATACAATATGGAATATTTGTATCATAATAAT
Source organism: Viscum album (assembly GCA_963277665.1). Taxonomy (NCBI): domain Eukaryota; kingdom Viridiplantae; phylum Streptophyta; class Magnoliopsida; order Santalales; family Viscaceae; genus Viscum; species Viscum album. Next base: position 971,193,949 of record OY728127.1, on the reverse strand, counting down.
TCCACTTCAAACAAATATAAAATCTATTAAAGGATTTTGGAATAGATGAAATCAAAACTATTTGAGAGAAATATATCTTTATGTTTTGAAATAATTTAAAAGTAATGTAATTATAAGACCAAAAATTTATTTTGAAAAAATTCTTAGAATCCTTTAAGGGAATCTTTGAAGATTTTGTAACTGCAGAAAATATCCGTACATGTCGTATAAGTTAAAAAAACTTTCTTAACTTAATAAAGTACGTAGTTTGGAAAATGACGGAAATATTCCATTAAAAACATTTTATAAAAAGTAAAACAAGGGTATAAATGACTTTATCCCATATTATAGGAAATATTAAAAATGTTTTGAAATAAATTTTTAAGAAACATGGATGTGGATGATAAAGAAGTCCTAGAAGATACTTACGTAAAAAACCTTGGATAATAAAAAGATTGTGAAATTAACCCTTACCCTATACTTTTCCTTGGTTGAGGGTATAATAACCTCCTGTATAATAGTTAAATCACTATTATTAAATTATACAAGAACCACATACATAAATATGATATCATATATGATCTTATAATATTTCTTTGTTAGTAATATTTTAGTAGAATCATTGTTTCAGGTGGTAACTGGTTCATTTTCTTTTATATGTTTTGTTACGTAAGTCATGTTTGATATGGATAGGATGTATTTGAGTCATATCCAGAATGATATTTAGTTCTTAAACATTATATTTTAATCATCAAATGACAATTATTCTGAAATGGGTACGATGGGGGAATGAATCTCCTCGTAATCGTGGAGATGGTAATCCGTACGTACGCACGAGCCACAATATCATTAAATTGAAGGTGAAATATTACATAATTGGATGTTATATAATACATACAGAATCATTAATATGTTATATTTATTATTTACAATAATTATATATCATTATTACACCCATCCAAATAAGTAAGTTTTGAATAACAACTACACCACTACGTGTAGACGGTAAACCGTACATACACATGTATGGTGACTTTTCCATTCATAGGATGGATAGAATAATAAATATGGTCATATAATATTTATAATAACATCGCAGTATGAATAAATTGCATGAGTTATTATTTTGGTATGGGAATAATAAAGAAAGAGGTAGGTGAAGAAGAAATGAACATGAAAGAGGTTGTGAAATAATTACTTCTTCTTCGGGTGCATCATTTTGACCTGCTCAAAAGGGATCATTAGGATAGCTTCTGATCAATGGAAGGCCTCTAAGATAAAGTTATTGTAGTTGGGAGGATATTTGGGCAGGGTTTGGCCAAGGAAAATGTCTTTGGAGGTGTGATTTTTAGACAAGGAGAAGTTCCCTTTTATAAGAGAGGTGAGGGTCACTTTAGGAAAAGTTTAAAATATTATTTATAATAAAATTATTTTTGGTTTCTAATGGGTAAAAAAGGTTTTATTTAGATGATAAGGTGGTTATGGGTATAAAAACGTTCAAAAAATAGTATTTATATAGGTTTTGGTCACTTTATTAACCTTATCTTTTAGATTTAACACTTAGTTATATAGTTTTACATTCACCATGACTCCTTTTATTTTTATATTATATAGTTAATAAACCTACTATAAACTATCACGTGAACCCAAAGTGGTAATTATTGATATATATATCCTTATAGAAGTCTTTTTACCGAATAATAGATTTTTAAAAATATTATATCAATTAATAATATAGTATTTGTTTTAAAAACCCATTTAGGTCAATTTCGACACTATTTAGTATTTGATTTTTTTGAAAACCATCAAAACTTTATCAATTTGAATAAAATTTATATAATCAACTATAAAAGGTCATATTAACCTAGAATATTCATGGAATGCATTAAAATTATCAAATTACATATATTTTAATATTTATAATATCAATTATTTTAATCTTTAATTAATAAGGTAATTACTCCATCATAATTGTGTCATAAATAGATTTAATAATTTAATGTCTGAAAATTATAAATAAAATACCATTATGTAGAAAATCTTTTTATCTTTATAATTAATATTTATAGTCGAATTTATATTATTTATAACCCTATATTAAAAATGGTTTAGTTATGAAACATTGAATTTATCACTGTTAACTCTTCTTTAAATAAAATAATAATAAATGTCCTAATCTAATTCAAGTGGGTAAAAAGGATCATATTTTATTCCTAAAGATTATTTTTGGTAGAAATAAACTTATCCCATATAATTAGGACATGTTTTAGGGTAATTATAATATCATTTTTTCCTTTAATTGCCCTATTTACTTTTAACCATGGTAAATAAAAGTCAAAAGATACTATTCACAAAAAATTATTTTCATCTTATTGAACCAAATTTTTCTTACTGATGTCAATTTTATCTCATGTATTTTTGAAATTCAATTCACATAAGCGATAAAATTTTGTTTTATGCAAATTTTCAAATGTGTCTAGAAGGTTTGTAAAAGACGGTAAAAAGTTCAATAAAATCTTATCTATCTAAACTTAATATAAAATAACTCCAATAAATTATCTTGAACATATATAGGTATTATTTATCTATTTTAATCTGAAATAAATTTAAATAAAATAATTAATTATTTAAATAAAAAGTCGGTTTTAAACAATAACGTAGTGTTTTTCACTATTCATCAAAAATTGAAAGTTTTCAGAAAAATATCAAAATTTCATACCAATCTAATTTTGATATTATGATTCCAAAAATGAATTCCTTTTTTTTTAAAATAAAATTTATAAAATTTCAAATAATTGGTATTACTGTTCATAACAGCTAGTTTGAATGGTCGTGGTATGTTAGAACTCAATGTTTCGTATAATGCAAGCTATTGTATTAGTCAAAGAGAAGCATACCATGGAAGCTTGGGGTGTTACATTCTTCCCTCCAAATAATTTCAACCTTGAAATTTCTTGAATATCAATACATAAAAAGACTCAGGTGGTTCTTCATCATTAGTTCCTTAGGTTCCCACATCACCTCTTCCATCTTATGGTTTCTCCGTAGAACTTTCACCAGATGAGTCATCCGGTTTCTCAGCACTTGTTCTCTAGTATCAAAAATCATGAAAGGCTCTTCACAATAAGATAGTTTGGGATCTAGTTATATGTCACGACCCGTCCTCGGGGCCCGTGCCGTGACTACCCCAAGCCCGCCTTCCATAGGCCAGGGGCTGGCGACTAGCACCAAGGCGTAAAATCCCAGTAAACAGGGAAGGCATTGCCTTTATAAGTAACAACCACACAGAGTCAGCAAGCGGAAAGTAAAGTGCAGAAAAGAAAAGGGGCCGGAAATACCATCCCAACTGTAAAGTACAACTGAAAAGTAAAGTACAGCAACTGAAGAAAAGACGGCGGCCTCGTCTCGTCCACTGGCAATCCCACCTGAAGGGTGGGTACAGATAGCCTCCAGGCTCCTCGGGTCCCACGTCCGCTCCGAGCACGTCCCGCCCAGTGGTCCACCTCCAGGTACCGTCCTGCTCCACACCCCAACCGTGATCAGCGCTGTCCGTCGTCTGCAACCAACACAACAAGGTGCGGGCATAGCCCGTGCAGGGGTGAGTACAACTACTCAGTAAGGACCCCGAGACCCCCGAAGGTCTCCCGAAATCCACAAAGGATATAGCACAAAAGAAAGATGCAATCACGAAGTAACATCTGACTCGACTTAGGTATATGCCCATACATATACCTAAGTCCCCAATTCTAGCTCTGCTCACGAGCTCAAGAACAACTCAATCCACAAAGGAAAGAAAGACTCAAATCCACAAGGAGAGTAAACAGTAAATCCACATAGGATAGTTCAACACAATCCACAAAGGAGAGTAACGTTAGATTCAGCTCAACCAGGATTTTCATTATCGAAACCGAAAATGTTGAAGAGCCCCATCTCTGAAGTGTACAGTGGTCCTGTCACGACTCCGAGGTACTGCTCACTAACCTAAGACTGCTGAAGTACTCCTCCTGTCGAGTACCGCGGGTCTGCTGCCAACTACCGGGCGCTCCATCCGCTGAGGGTCTGCTGCCAAATACCGGGCGCTCACCCAGATAGCCTACTGAGGTACTCCTCCTGTCGAGTACCGCGGGTTTGCCGCCAACTACCAGGCGCTCCGTCCGCCGTGGGTCTGCTGCCAACTACTGGGCGCTCCGTCCACTGGGCTAGTCGACTCACTCCAAGTCGAGTCGGTCAAGCAGTCATCAGGTCTCAGTCATTTACACGGTCTCCGTACTCCGCACGTACGTCTCCACCGTCACGGGTCTGTCGCTACAACCAAGCGCACACACTCCGTAGAGTATCGCGGGTCCGCCGCTACAACCAAGCGCTCCACCGCCAAGGGTCTGCTGCTGCATCCAAGCGCACCACCACTGTCAAGTACCACGGGTCCGCCGCTACACCCAAGCGCTCCACCGCTCAAGGTAAAAAGAAGATTCAGCTCACACAGGTTCGGTAACACTGTTCCACGTAGGATCGCTGAGTGCAGTAGTCGACGCAGTCCACTGAGGATCTCTTGCACAGTCGTCGCCGCAGTCCACGAAGGATCTCTGCTCTGCGTTCGTCGCAGTCCACGGAGGATCTCTGCTCTGCCGTCGTCGCAGTCCACGGAGGATCTCTGCTCCGTCGTCGAAGCCACAGCCAGCACTAGGGTTCCCGCACTTAGCGAGCTCGTTTAGGAGGGTCCGCTCCACGAGCCGAGAGGCTGATACATCAACTGACACGTAGTCCGAAGTTGATGTATCCAAAAGTTCTGTATCGACAACAGGATCTCAACGCAACAGACGGCGCGTCAATCGGACGCCCGGTCTGAGAGTTATTGGCATTTTCGTCCCAGGGGCCCGGTTGGTTTTTAGGGCAAAACCAACCCGACCGTACTCCGCCTGTATCCGATCCTCGGGCGGAGTATGCCAAAAGTTCCGTCTCACTTAGAGGAATTCAACGAAACAGACGGCGCGTCAATCGGACGCCCAGTCTGTTAGTTATTGGCCTTTCCGTCTCACACCCACCCTGGGAAACTTCCCAGGAGGTCACCCATCCTGATCACTGCTCTAGGCCAAGCACGCTTAACTACGGAGTTTTAACTACGTAGGCTCCCGAAAAGGAAGGCGCACCTTGAGTATAGTATACCGAAACGACCGTCTCGATCCAAGGATCGCGTAGCCACTGACGGTTCGTCAATCGGATGTCTCAGGCCCAAGATATGGGCGAAAGACCGAAGAGGGCCCGAAACGGGGGTTCTGGGTCTGGGGCGACCCGGCCCGACCCGGCCCGACCCGGCTAGGCCGGGTCCGGTCCGGCCTGGGCGCGGCCCGGCCGACCGGACCGGCCGGCTCGGTCTTCGGCCGAGCGGCCGAAGAGCCGCCGCGGGTCAAACCCGCGGCTTTGGGAGAAACGCGGCCCGCGCGGGCCGCGTGCTGGTGGCCGGACCGCGGACGCGGTCCGGCGGTTCGCCGCCGCCGCGGCTCGGCCGCGGCGGACTCCTCCGGCAGCGCGCCGGGCGCCGCAGCCTCCGGTCGCTGGCGCCGCCGCGCCGGCGACCCGCGCCGCCGTCTCCTTCCGCGGGCCGCCGAAGATGCTCCGGTGGCCCGATTTCTTTCCCGTCTGCGCCGTTGCTCCTCCCGGGGGACGATCTTCACTGCGGAATCAACAAAATGCCCTTGCCGCACGGTTCGTCGTCGTCCGCCAAATCCGCACAACAAAAGAGATCGGCGGAGGGTTGCCGGGTCTTGTTCGTTAGACCCGCACCCTCCGCGTTTAGTCAAAATCCACGGAGGAATAATCAACAACAATTTTAAATAAATCAAAATTGTCGGAGATCATGTTCTTCACTTTAAAAGAATAAACACGGGGAAAAAGATAAAATAATCCAACATCCCTTACTTGTCGTCGTCGTCGGACGAGAGGTCGTCGCGGAATTGCTCGTCGCGGAAGAAGGGGGGATCGTCGCGTCGTCGCGGTATCCGGCGTCGCGTCGCCAATCTCCGGATCAAGAACAAACAGATTTAATTAATTAAATCCGTTGTTATTGAAATTAAGAAGGGAGAATTTAGAAGTTTCGATTCTCACCTTTAACCGCCGATCGCAGGTTCGCCGCGGAAGAAGAGGCACCGAAGAAGAAGAAGAAGAAGGTCGCGGAAAAGCTGTTGACGTCGCGGATCGTGCGTCGTCGAATTCCGGTTCCGGCGTTCTTCGCGTTCTTCGCGTTCTTCGCGTTCTTCGCGGGGAGAGTGGAGGCTCAGAGGAATTGCACAACGATAGCAATCCTCCAAAATAGACAAGTTTGTCTATTTTATTATTTTTCCAACAAACGTAAAACGCATAAGTAACGACCCAATTAATTCACGAAGAAACAGTCCACTTAATTCACGAAATAAACCGCCCAATTAAATGGTCTGTTAAGAATTAAAGAAAACGCGTCGGTTGACTTTTCAGTTACTTTGACGGGTTTTCGCGGGTGCGTTACTTAGCGAAAGAAACGGCGGGGCTCGTGCGGGTCCCACCGCACAAATATCCTACCAAGGGGTAGGATATTTCTGGATAGCATCCTATCCAGTTCAACTCAGTTCAAGCCGCCTTTAAGTGACTTTAAGTGGCTTCCAAGCAGTTTAAGTGAAATAAAATAAAGTTGTCGCACAAACTTTATTTTTATTTCTGACTTAAAGCCGCAAAATTTAAAAACCACGTCTGAGCAAACGCAACTCCGGAAGAGGCGTTTCTAAGCAAATACCGGCGCTGCGATTTCATCGGTGCCCTCAGAATTTGATTCCGGGCACCGGTTCAAAAGATAGAAAAACCCGCTCGTCCGTTCACTGAACGTACCCGAGCCAAACTTCGGAAATTGATTCCGGGCACACCGGGCCTCGGAATCAGGTGCCGTCTGAAGCTGCGCTCTTGTAAAATTCCAAAGAAAATTAAGAAAAAAATTTCCTTGAAATTTGCGGGTCTTTACATTACTCCCACCTCAGGGCTTTACGTCCCCGTAAAGATACATCAAAAACTAGGGGAACAAATGGGGGTACTGAGCACGCATCTGAGCCTCCCGCTCCCAAGTGCTCTCCTGGAGGTTCCCGTGCTGCCATCTGACGCGCACAAGAGGAATCGACCGCCCACGTAGGACCCGCTCCTGTCGATCCTCGATCTCCACTGGGACCTCCGCAAAAGTCGCCCCATCGTCCACGTCCAGCTCCCCAAAGTCGATGATGTGCGTCGGGTCGTGCACGTATCTCCTCAGCTGAGACACGTGGAAGACGTCGTGCACCCGGTGCAACTGAGGTGGTAGAGCCAGGCGATAAGCCACCTCTCCTATCCTGCTGAGGACCTGGAAAGGCCCGATGAAGCGTGGAGACAACTTGCCGCCTCGGCCAAATCTCCGAAAACCACGTCGAGGTGAGACACGCAAAAAGACGTGGTCGCCATCCTCGAACTCCAGTGGCCTCCGCCTCCTGTCAGCATATGACTTCTGCCGGCTCTGAGCTGTCCTCATCCTCTCCTGGATGATCTGGACCTTCTCTGTCGTGGCTCGGACCATCTCTGGTCCCACGAGTGCTGACTCCCCAGGGTCTGTCCAGCACAACGGTGATCTGCAGGGTCTGCCGTACAACGCCTCGTATGGTGCCATCCCGATGGTGGAGTGGTAGCTGTTGTTGTACGCGAACTCCACCAAGGGTAGGTGGTCCTCCCAGCTGCGACCAAAGTCGAGAACACATGCACGGAGCATGTCCTCGAGTGTCTGTATGGTCCTCTCCGTCTGACCATCCGTCTGAGGGTGGAAGGCTGTGCTCAGATGGAGCCGCGTCCCGAACGCCTCCTGCAACCCCTTCCAGAGCCGGGAAGTGAAACGAGCATCTCGATCGGAGACGATAGATGATGGCACACCGTGAAGCCGTACGATCTCCTGGACGTAAAGACGTCCCAAGCTCTCCACTGAGCCCTGCTCTCTGATGGGTAAGAAGTGTGCCGACTTGGTGAGTCGGTCGACAATCACCCAAATGGAGTCGTGACCTCTGGAAGTACGTGGAAGTCCAGTCACGAAGTCCATAGATATGCTATCCCACTTCCACTCCGGGACCTCCAAGGGCTGTACCAAACCTGCTGGTACCTGATGCTCTGCCTTCACCTGCTGGCAGGTGAGGCATCGTGAAACGAACTCTGCCACAGCTTTCTTCATGCCCGACCACCAGTGCTGTCGTCTGAGATCCTGGTACATCTTCGCCACTCCGGGATGTACCGCCAAGGGAGAAGTGTGAAACTCTCTCAGCACCTCCTCTCGTAAAGAAACTGGTACGAAGGTACGCCCTCTGAAAAGGATGTCGTGCTCTGCTCCAAGGGAGAAACCATCAGGCGCCTGACCTGAGGATATCAGTGCACGCCGGGTCTCACAGTCAGCGTCCCCACGCTGAGCCTCTCTGACCCGCTGTAGAAGTGGAGGAGAGACTGTGAGAGACTGAAGAAAGGCTGCTCCGTCTCTATCCACGAAGGATATCTGCAAGGAGGCTAGCTGCTCTGTCGCCTCCTCAAGCAGCTGAATGCCCGTCCTCCTGCTGAGGGCATCGGCTACCACGTTCCCCTTCCCAGGAGTATGGACTATCTCAAAGTCATAGTCCTGGAGGAACTCAAGCCATCTCCGCTGTCTCAGGTTCAGGTCCTTCTGAGAGAAGATATACCTGAGACTCTGGTGGTCAGAAAAGACAGTGAAGCGCTCGCCCATCAGATAGTGCCGCCAAGTCTTCAGAGCGAAGACCACTGCTGCTAACTCCAGGTCATGAGTGGCGTAGTTCTGCTCATGCGGCCTCAACTGACGTGATCCGTAGGCGATCACGGCCCGCTCCTGCATCAGGACGCACCCGAGTCCAGTCCCTGATGCGTCGCAGTAAACTACGTATCCAACTCCCTCCTCAGGCAACCTCAAGATAGGTGCGCTGGTCAATCTCTGTCTCAGCTCCTGGAAGCTCTGCTGACATCTGTCTGACCACACGAAGGGTTTCCCCTTCTTTGTCAAAGCTGAGAGTGGTGCCGCAACTCTGGAGAAGTCTGGCACGAATCTCCGATAGTATCCCGCTAGGCCCAAGAAGCTCCGCACCTCTGTCACGCTCCTGGGTGGCTCCGCACCTCTGATACCAATTTGTCACGACCCGTCCTCGGGGCCCGTGCCGTGACTACCACAAGCCCGCCTTCCATAGGCCAGGGGCTGGCGACTAGCACCAAGGCGTAAAATCCCAGTAAACAGGGAAGGCATTGCCTTTATAAGTAACAACCACACAGAGTCAGCAAGCGGAAAGTAAAGTGCAGAAAAGAAAAGGGGCCGGAAATACAAGCCCAACTGTAAAGTACAACTGAAAAGTAAAGTACAGCAACTGAAGAAAAGACGGCGGCCTCGTCTCGTCCACTGGCAATCCCACCTGAAGGGTGGGTACAGATAGCCTCCAGGCTCCTCGGGTCCCACGTCCGCTCCGAGCACGTCCCGCCCAGTGGTCCACCTCCAGGTACCGTCCTGCTCCACGCCCCAACCGTGATCAGCGCTGTCCGTCGTCTGCAACCAACACAACAAGGTGCGGGCATAGCCCGTGCAGGGGTGAGTACAACTACTCAGTAAGGACCCCGAGACCCCCGAAGGTCTCCCGAAATCCACAAAGGATATAGCACAAAAGAAAGATGCAATCACGAAGTAACATCTGACTCGACTTAGGTATATGCCCATACATATACCTAAGTCCCCAATTCTAGCTCTGCTCACGAGCTCAAGAACAACTCAATCCACAAAGGAAAGCAAGACTCAAATCCACAAGGAGAGTAAACAGTAAATCCACATAGGATAGTTCAACACAATCCACAAAGGAGAGTAACATTAGATTCAGCTCAACCAGGATTTTCATTATCGAAACCGAAAATGTTGAAGAGCCCCATCTCTGAAGTGTACAGTGGTCCTGTCACGACTCCGAGGTACTGCTCACTAACCTAAGACTGCTGAAGTACTCCTCCTGTCGAGTACCGCGGGTCTACTGCCAACTACCGGGCGCTCCATCCGCTGAGGGTCTGCTGCCAAATACCGGGCGCTCACCCAGATAGCCTACTGAGGTACTCCTCCTGTCGAGTACCGCGGGTTTGCCGCCAACTACCAGGCGCTCCGTCCGCCGTGGGTCTGCTGCCAACTACTGGGCGCTCCGTCCACTGGGCTAGTCGACTCACTCCAAGTCGAGTCGGTCAAGCAGTCATCAGGTCTCAGTCATTTACACGGTCTCTGTACTCCGCACGTACGTCTCCACCGTCGCGGGTCTGTCGCTACAACCAAGCGCGCACACTCCGTAGAGTATCGCGGGTCCGCCACTACAACCAAGCGCTCCACCGCCAAGGGTCTGCTGCTGCATCCAAGCGCACCACCACTGTCAAGTACCACGGGTCCGCCGCTACACCCAAGCGCTCCACCGCTCAAGGTAAAAAGAAGATTCAGCTCACACAGGTTCGGTAACACTGTTCCACGTAGGATCGCTGAGTGCAGTAGTCGACGCAGTCCACTGAGGATCTCTTGCACAGTCATCGCCGCAGTCCACGAAGGATCTCTGCTCTGCGTTCGTCGCAGTCCACGGAGGATCTCTGCTCTGCCGTCGTCGCAGTCCACGGAGGATCTCTGCTCCGTCGTCGAAGCCACAGCTAGCACTAGGGTTCCCGCACTTAGCGAGCTCGTTTAGGAGGGTCCGCTCCACGAGCCGAGAGGCTGATACATCAACTGACACGTAGTCCGAAGTTGATGTATCCAAAAGTTCCGTATCGACAACAGGATCTCAACGCAACAGACGGCGCGTCAATCGGACGCCCGGTCTGAGAGTTATTGGCATTTTCGTCCCAGGGGCACGGTTGGTTTTTAGGGAAAAACCAACCCGACCGTACTCCGCCTGTATCCGATCCTCGAGCGGAGTATGCCAAAAGTTCCGTCTCACTTAGAGGAATTCAACGAAACAGACGGCGCGTCAATCGGACGCCCGGTCTGTTAGTTATTGGCCTTTCCGTCTCACACCCACCCTGGGAAACTTCCCAGGAGGTCACCCATCCTGATCACTGCTCTAGGCCAAGCACGCTTAACTACGGAGTTTTAACTACGTAGGCTCCCGAAAAGGAAGGTGCACCTTGAGTATAGTATACCGAAACGACCGTCTCGATCCAAGGATCGCGTAGCCGCTGACGGTTCGTCAATCGGAGGTCTCAGGCCCAAGATATGGGCGAAAGACCGAAGAGGGCCCGAAACGGGGGTTCTGGGTCCGGGGCGACCCGGCCCGAACCCCCCCCTGGGGTCGGCCGGACCGGGTCGGCCCGAACCGGGTCGGCCCGACCCGGCCCGACCCGGCTAGGCCGGGTCCGGTCCGGCCTGGGCGCGGCCCGGCCGACCGGACCGGCCAGCTCGGTCTTCGGCCGAGCGGCCGAAGAGCCGCCGCGGGTCAAACCCGCGGCTTTGGGAGAAACGCGGCCCGCGCGGGCCGCGTGCTGGTGGCCGGACCGCGGACGCGGTCCGGCGGTTCGCCGCCGCCGCGGCTCGGCCGCGGCGGACTCCTCCGGCGGCGCGCCGGGCGCCGCCGCCTCCGGTCGCTGGCGCCGCCGCGCCGGCGACCCGCGCCGCCGTCTCCTTCCGCGGGCCGCCGCAGATGCTCCGGTGGCCCGATTTCTTTCCCGTCTGCGCCGTTGCTCCTCCCGGGGGACGATCTTCACTGCGGAATCAACAAAATGCCCTTGCCGCACGGTTCGTCGTCGTCCGCCAAATCCGCACAACAAAAGAGATCGGCGGAGGGTTGCCGGGTCTTGTTCGTTAGACCCGCACCCTCCGCGTTTAGTCAAAATCCACGGAGGAATAATCAACAACAATTTTAAATAAATCAAAATTGTCGGAGATCATGTTCTTCACTTTAAAAGAATAAACACGGGGAAAAAGATAAAATAATCCAACATCCCTTACTTGTCGTCGTCGTCGGACGAGAGGTCGTCGCGGAATTGCTCGTCGCGGAAGAAGGGGGGATCGTCGCGTCGTCGCGGTATCCGGCGTCGCGTCGCCAATCTCCGGATCAAGAACAAACAGATTTAATTAATTAAATCCGTTGTTATTGAAATTAAGAAGGGAGAATTTAGAAGTTTCGATTCTCACCTTTAACCGCCGATCGCAGGTTCGCCGCGGAAGAAGAGGCACCGAAGAAGAAGAAGAAGAAGGTCGCGGAAAAGCTGTTGACGTCGCGGATCGTGCGTCGTCGAATTCCGGTTCCGGCGTTCTTCACGTTCTTCGCGTTCTTCGCGTTCTTCGCGGGGAGAGTAGAGGCTCAGAGGAATTGCACAACGATAGCAATCCTCCAAAATAGACAAGTTTGTCTATTTTATTATTTTTCCAACAAACGTAAAACGCATAAGTAACGACCCAATTAATTCACGAAGAAACAGTCCACTTAATTCACGAAATAAACCGCCCAATTAAATGGTCTGTTAAGAATTAAAGAAAACGCGTCGGTTGACTTTTCAGTTACTTTGACGGGTTTTCGCGGGTGCGTTACTTAGCGAAAGAAACGGCGGGGCTCGTGCGGGTCCCACCGCACAAATATCCTACCAAGGGGTAGGATATTTCTGGATAGCATCCTATCCAGTTCAACTCAGTTCAAGCCGCCTTTAAGTGACTTTAAGTGGCTTCCAAGCAGTTTAAGTGAAATAAAATAAAGTTGTCGCACAAACTTTATTTTTATTTCTGACTTAAAGCCGCAAAATTTAAAAACCACGTCTGAGCAAACGCAACTCCGGAAGAGGCGTTTCTAAGCAAATACCGGCGCTGCGATTTCATCGGTGCCCTCAGAATTTGATTCCGGGCACCGGTTCAAAAGATAGAAAAACCCGCTCGTCCGTTCACTGAACGTACCCGAGCCAAACTTCGGAAATTGATTCCGGGCACACCGGGCCTCGGAATCAGGTGCCGTCTGAAGCTGCGCTCTTGTAAAATTCCAAAGAAAATTAAGAAAAAAATTTCCTTGAAATTTGCGGGTCTTTACATTATATTTCTTTATAGGTGAGTACATATTTTGGGTCTATCATGTATTTTCTCAATAGTGATATGTGGAACACATCTTGAACTTTGGAGAGACTTTGCAGAATTTCCAAATGATAAGCTACATTTCCAATTCATTCTAGAATTTCAAAAGGTCCGATGTACCTGGGACTTAATTTACCCTTCTTAACAAATCATATAACTCCCTTCCATGGAGATACCATCAAGAAAACATGATCTCCAACCTGAAATTCCAAATCCTTACTTCAGTTATTGACATAGCTCTTTTTCCTACATTGAGCCGCTTTGATGTGGGTTTGGAAAATGTTCACCTTTTCCATTGTTTCCTAAAAATATTCTAGACCTACGAGTTTTCATTCACCAACATCATCCCAACATGTTGGTATGCAACATCTCTTTCCATATAACGGTTCATATGGTGCCATCTGAATACTTGAATGGAAGATATTGTTATAATAAAATTCTACCAGAGTTAAATACTGATCCAACATACCTTGAAAATCAAGTTATAATGATCTCAACATGTCTTCTAATGTTTGAATAGTCCGTTCTGATTATCCATCAATTTGAGGGTGGTAGGCAGTGCCCAAATGAAGTTCAGTATCAAGGGTTTCTTGAAGACTTTTCCAGAATATTGATGTAAAATGGGGATCACGATTAGAAACAATCGATAATAGTACACCATGAATTCTTACAACATCATTAATATATAGTCTTGCTAAATGTTCAAGTAGTAAATATTCTCTTATACCAATAAAATTTGCTGACTTGGTAAGACGATCAACAATGACCCATATTGAATCATTTATTCTAGAAGTCTTCAGTATCCCCATGACAAATTCTATCATAATATCATCCCATTTCCACTCAGGTATGAGAATATATTGCATGACTCTTCCAGGATGTTGTCTTCCAGCTTTCACCTATTGAGAAACCATACATTCTGGACACATAATCACCAATCTCCCTCTCCAATTTGTCCCACCAAAAATGTTCCTTACAATCTCTATACATATTAGTTCTACTAGGGTGTATAGATAAATTAGAGTTATGAGCATCATCCAACAATTCCCTTTTAAGATCAGGTATGTCAGGAACACAAATTCTCTTCCGAAATTTCAAAATTCCATCTTCATACATGAAGTTGATCAATCTCCCATAATTCACAGCTTTAATTTTCTTTTAAAACTCTTCATCATTGGTCGAAGAACATTTTATCATTTCTAGTAAACATGGTTTGGATACCATTTGAAAAATCATTGATGTTTCACCTTATATGGTTATTCCCATATCCATCTTTACTAGATCAATGTATATAGGATCCTTTGCAACTCTTATCTTGTACATAACTCCATGGTATTTTCTACTCAAATCATCTTCCACCTTATTTTCCTTCCCCGAGTGGTAGTTTATGGTTGTATCATAATCCTTGAGTATTTTTAGCCATCTCTTTTTCCTCATGTTGAGTTATTTTTGTGAAATAATTTACTTCAAACACTTGTGATCAGTATAAATCTCACATTTTTCACCATAGTGAGAGAGTATCCATATCTTTAGAGAAATGATTACAGATGCTAGCTCAAGATCATGTGTGGGATAGTTTTTTTCATGAATTTTTAGCTGTCATGATGCATAGGCAATAACTCTATCAATCTACATAAGGACACATCCATGTCCTTTCTTTGAAGCATCACTATAAATAAAAAACACATCATTACCTGATGGTAGAGTCAACATAGGAGAATTGACTAATATTATCTTCAGTTCTTCAAAAAATTATTCACAATATTTTTTCCAAAAAAAATTTAACACCTTTACATGTGATCTTGGTTAATGGGTAAGCCAATCAGGCAAATTTCTGGACGAAATGCCGATAATAACCTACAAAACCAATAAAACTACGTACCATAGTTATACTTGTTGGTGCTAACCATTCTTGTATTTCTCTACTCTTTGAATGATCAATATAGATTCTATCCTTAGAGAAAATATGTCCGACAAAATAAATCTCCGGAATCCAGAATTCACACTTTCTAAAATTCCCATATAATTAATTTCCTTAAAGAGTTTTCAAAATTGTGCGCAAGTGATTTTCATGAGCTTCATAGCTTTTGGAGTAAACCAAGATATCCTCAATAAATACTACTAAAATTTATAAAGATATTACTTGAAAAATATATTCATTAGATCTATGAAGACAGAGGGTGCATTAGTCAGTCCAAAAGGAATTACTGTAAACTCTTAATGCTCATACCTGATCCGAAATTCGTTCTTTGGAATTTCTTCCTCTTTCACATAGAATAGATGATATCCAAATCAAAGGTCAATCATTGAGAAATATTTAACTCCAAGAAGTTCATCAAATAAATCATCAATGATTGCTTGGGGATACTTGTTCTTTATTATAATAGCATTGATCTTCCTATAGTCAATGCACAACCTCATAGATCAATATTTTTTCTTAATAAAAAGAACAGGGGATCCCCATAGAGAAACACTAGGGAGAATAAATCCTTTATTACACAACTCTTCTAGTTTTTTATTTAGATACACTAATTCCAAAATGTCCATTATATAAGGGGTTTTCAATATGGACCTTGAACCAGGAATTAAATCAATGGAAAACTCAATTTCTCGTTCTGGAGGATGTCCAGGTAAATCCTCTGGAAACACATCAACATATTCTTATAAATAGGTACATCCTCTATTTGAACCTTCTTTTCCCCACCCATAGTTTTTTCATTCTCCTCCTCCCCAATAATAGAATTTATTAGAGCTAATGGGGGTGGATCTAGATAAGAATCAGATGATGAAATTTCTTCTTTAAAGATAAGTTATTCTTTTTAATAATCATCAAAAACTGTAACCTCCATCTTCTAACAATAAATTTTCGCGTCATGGTCTGAAATCCAATCCATACCAAGGATTATATCAAATTAAATCATGGGTATGATGATGATATCAGTAGATAATGAAAGTTTATATGCCCTAATGGGAACTGATTGATAAAACGTTGTTGCGATGATACTTCCCATTGGATTTTTGATTGAAAACTCCCATGTTAAATCAAATTTGAAATATCATATTTTCTTAGAAAACTGGGAAGATATGAAACAATGGGATTATCCAAAGTCAAAGAATGCATTGGCTAAATTTTAGGAAACCATTAAATTACCTGCCACTATGTCATTCGAAGCTTCAACCCCAGCAGTAGTGATCGCATAAGCCTTGCCTTGATCCCTTGGCATTTTCTGAGGTATGTTTTTTTGGCACTTACGAAATTCATTTTCCTAATGCCCCCTTTTTCTACAATTGTATCATTCAACATTAATACCATCTTTCTTTCCTTTTCAATCACGATCATGGTGGTATTTTTCTCCACACATGTAATAGACTCCCATTACCTTAATGCAAGTATCATGGTGTTTCTTCCCACATTTGTTGTAGGATGGAAATTAAACATTTCCTTTATTCCCCTTATTTTCATTTCTAGAGTGTTCATTAGATCTCTTCATCTCTTTATTTTCTTTAAAGTCATAAGACATAGAGAATTCAATTTCTTTCTTGATAGAACATGAGACAATAACTTCATATGATGAGAAGGATTGTGAAAAAAATGCTCGACGGAGAAATAGTTTTAACCCAAAAAAGAATTGATCAATCTTACTCCTTGGGTTACGTATATAATCTTCTTCATGCATTTCTAACCTTTTAATGTTAGCCTCATACTTTTCAGCATTTTCATCCTCCTTTTTCATCAGAGTCATAAATTGTCTTTCCAAATCTCCTCGATGGTCACGAGGAAAGTATTTTTCCAAGAATATCTCTTTAAACTCCCTCCATTATATATTTTATACTTCTTCATCCTCCTTTGTGTTTTTAATCAATGACCACTATTGATCTGCATCTCCTGTGAGGTGATAAAAAACAATGACAAATTTTCCCCTTTTTCTACTCTCCAAAGCATGAAGTATTTTATCTAAGGAACATATCCATTTCTCAGCAACTGATGGATTTGTATTCCTATTGAATGTTGGTGTTTGTTGCCTCCTGAATCAGTCTAACATTGATCCTACATCTTGTGGATTAGGGTGCTCCATTCGGGTAAGGTTATTATTCATAACCTATGTGAGTTTTCCCAGTATGGTTATAAGCAGTTAATCACCAGTTTCGTCACCATCTCTACTATAATTATCTTGAGTAAGAGGGAAATCCCTACAAGGATTACGTGCGTTGATATGGTTTCCTTTCCTTCCACTAGGCGCCATTTCTAAACAATTTCATACAATAGATTAGTTTATGAATCGAAATACATAATTCCAAACTTATAAAACACTTAACATAAACTGTACAGTTTGTGGATATAATCCATAATCATAAATATTTTTTCTTTGAGGAATTATGTACTCATAAATCCTTCATAAGTTATTGTAATGAAAATATGAATTATCCTAATATTATCCCCTCTGTAGTGTCGTAACCAAGAGTGCAATAAGGCACTTTGTCGTGTCCCAGGATACAGTGGCTCAAGCTCGAAACTCCCTCTTGAAGTTTTCACTCTTAGATACATCTATGTCGAATCTCCCTCTAATTGCACGTATCCTGATAAGGATGTACTTCTTGGAAAATAATCAAAATCTCTACATTACCAAAATTATAAGAAGTTCTTCTATACTAACCCTCAAAGTTTATCTTACGGTAATGTGCTCTAATAAGTGTTTTTCTAAATCTAGTTTCCAAGTTTGTAATAAACATCCTTTGATACCAACTGTAACACCCTGACCCCATTTACCCCAATTCAGTGCATTATTACATATCATTTGCATGATACAAGGAATCATGTCTCAAAAGACTGGTCGATTTAGTAGCATTGGAAGTACTGGATACATACATAAGTTTTACATTACATCATGAAATAAAAACAACAAAAACATTTTGTTCCCTTTTGAACACACTTATATCCCTTAGCCTATCCCTACAGGTAAACAATTAAATACTTCTTCACATCCTGGAAGAAAGAAAACATAGAAAGGGGTGAGCTCAAATGCTTAGTCAGGATAACAATATAGCAGAAACGTTCATAATATGAATAAACATTTAAGAGAATGTATAAGACTAAAGCATAATTCTTTTAAACATAAAAATAAGCATAATTTAAAAAAGATAAATAAAATATTCACATTTACTTATTCATATAGATATTCTACTAGTCGAATAATCACATGCAATATCAATCTCCAATTTCATATTGATGGAATGCATAACGTTGGACATCATAGGCCTCGGACCAAGACTACAAATAAGATTTTTTGAAGGCCTTATTCCAGGACAATAGTTTGTTTCATGAGACCCACCGATGCATCGAGGAGCTATGGAGGGATCCACCCATATCATACTAATTTAAATGCATTCCTCATATAAAAATATTGAAACATAACATACAAATTTGTATTTAAAACTGGAAAAAATGTTAATATATTGACCATAAACTATGAATGGTATAAAAATAACACATCCACAGTCAAACATATCACAAACCTTCAATACAATATAGAAGATTAGTATCATAATAAATCAACTTCAAACATGTAAAAATCCATGAAAGGATGTTGACATAGATGAAATCAAAACTATATGAGGGAAATATCAATTTCTATTTTGAAATAATTTAAAATCCATGTATTTATAAAAGAAAAAATTTATTTATAAAATATTTTTATATTCTTGTAATGGAATCTTTGAAGATGTTATATCGGAGGAAAATAGCCGCACACGTTGTATAAGTTAAAAAAACATTGTTACCTTAATAAAGTACCTTGTTTGGAATATGAAAGAAAGATCCCTTTCAAAACATTTTATAAAATGTCAAAAAAGGGTAAAATATCTTTAAAACATATTCTAGGAAATAGTAAAAATGTTTTGAAATACATTTTTAATAAACACTTTTGTGGATGATAGATAAGTCACAGTAGATACTTATGTAAAAATAACATCGGATAATAAAGAGATTGTGAAATTAAACCTTACCTTGTACTTTTACTTGGTCGATGGTACTTTAACCTCCTGTATAATAGTTAAATAAATGTTATAAAATTATACAGTAACCACAAACATAAATATAATATCATATATGATCTTCTAATATTTCTTTATTAATAATATTTTAGTAGTATCATTGATCGGGTGTTAACTGATTCATTTTCCTTTATATGTTTTGTTACATAATTAATGTTTGATATGGATAAGATTTATTTGATTCATATAAAAAATTATATTATGTTCTTAAACATTATTTTTTAATCATCAAATGAAAATTATTCTTCAATGGTTACGATGGGGAATGAATCTCATCGCGTTCGTGGAGATGGTAATCCGTACGTACGCACAGGTGACAATATCATTTAATTGAAGGTGAAATCATATATAATTGAATGTCATATCATATATACAGAAACATTATCATGTAATATTTATTATTTACATAAATTACAAATCATTATTATACCCATCCAAATAATGAAGTGTTAAATAACAACTACACCATGATGTGGAGACGGTAAGCCGTATATACACACGTATGGTGACTTTGTCATTAATAAGATGGATAGAATAATGAATATGGTTGTAATATATTTATAATAACATCACATAATGAATAAGGTACTGAAGTAATTATTTTTGGTATGGTAATAACAAAAAAAGAAGAAGTGGAAGAAGAAAAGAACTTTAAAGAGGTGGTGAAATAATTACCTCTTCCTCAGGTGATTCCTTTTGATTTGATAACAAGGCCTCCATAGGATGGATTATGATCAAATTAATGCCTCTAGGATAAATTAAGGGTAGTTTGGAGATATTTGGGTATGGTTTTTCTAAGACAAATGTATTTGGAGGTGTGATTTTTAGAGAAGGGGAAGTTCCCTTTTATAAGAGAGGTGAAGGTCACTTTAGGGAAAACTTGTAATATTATTTTACAATACAATCAATTTTGGTTTCTAAGGGCTCTAAAAGGATTTATTTCTAGGATAAGGTGGGTATGGGTCTAAAGACTCTCAACAAATAGGTTTTAGACAGGTTATGTCACTATATTTACCATATTATTTCGATTTAACTCTTAGTTAAATAGTTTTACATTTACCATGCCTCCTTGTATTTTTATATTATATGGTAAATAAAATTACTATAAAATACCAATCAATACCCAAGTGCTTCATTATTGATATATATATCCTTATTCAAGTAATTTTGCCGAATCTTATATTCTTAGAAATATTATTTCAATTAATAATATATTATTTGTTTTAAAAGCTCATTTATGTCAATTTTGACACTATTCAGTATTTGATTTTTTTGAAATCCATAAAAACATTATCACTAAAAATAAAATTTATTTAATCAACTATAACATGTCATATTAACCTATAAAATTCTTTTAATTCATTAAAAGTCTCAAATTACATTCAATTAAAATTTATAATATCAATTATTTTAATCTCTCATTAATAAGGTAATTAATGCATCATAGGTGTGTCATTAATAAATTTTATTATTTAATTTATAAAAATTAAAAATAAAATACCATTAGGTAGGAAATATTTTTATATTTCTAATTAATATTTATAGTCTAATTTATCTTATGTATAACTGTATATTAAAAATGGTTTAGTTAATAAACATTTAATTTAACACTTTTAACTCTTCTTTAAGTAAAATAATAATAAATGTACTAATCTAATACAATTGGGTAAAAAGGATAATATTTTATTAATAAGGTTGCTTTTGGACAAAATAAACTTATCCAATTGAATTAGGACATGTGTTAGTGTAATTATAAAATCATTTTTACCTATAATTAACCTATTTACTTTTAATTGTGGTAAATAAAAGTCAAAGGTTACTATTCAACAAAAATTATTTTCATATTATTGAACCAAAAATTACTTACTTATGTCAACAAAATCTCTTTATTTTTTAAATTCAATTCATAGAAGCGGTAAAATTATGTTTTATGCAAATTTTCAGATGCGCCCAGAAGGTTGGTAAAAGATGGTAAAAAGTTCAGTAAAATTTTATATATCTAAACTTATTATAAAATGAATTCAATAAATTACATTGAACATATATAGGGATTTTGTATATATTTTTACCTAAAATAAATTGAAATAAAATAAATTATTATTTAAATAAAACGTCGGATTTATACAATAACGCCATTTTTTCGCTATTCATCAAAAATTGAAAGTATTCAAAAAATACCAGAAATTCATCCTTAGTTAATTTTGATATTCCGAATCCAAATATGAAGTCCATTTTGAGAAATTAAATTTATAAAATTTCAAAAAGTGGGTATTACTATTCCTAATGGCTAGTTTGATTGGTCGTGGTGTGTTAGAACTCGAAGTTGCTTACAACGCAAGCTATTGTATTATTCAAAGAGAAGCGTACCGTGGAAGATTGAGGTGTTACATTCTTCCATACTTCAAATAATTTCTCCCTAGAAATTTCTAGAATATCATTTCATAAATAGACATGGGTGGTTCTTCATCATAAGTTCACTAGGTTCCCACGCCACCTCTTCCATATTATGGTTTCTCCATAGAAATTTTACCAGACGAGTCATCCTGTTTCTCAATACTTGTTCTATAGTTTCAAGAATCATGAAATTTTATTCACAATAAGACATATCAGGTTCCAGTTTTATTTATTCATAGGTGATTACATGCATTGGTTCTGGCATGTATTTTCTCAACAGTGATATGTGGATTAGGTCATGATCTTTGGAGAGACATGGAGGCATTTCCAAATGGTAATCTAGAGCCCCAATTTGTTCTAGAATTTCGAATGGTCTGATGTACCTAAGACTTAATTTACCCTTATTACTGAATCATATATCTTGCTTCCATGCTGATACCTTAAATAAAACATGATATCCTACATAAAATTCCAAATCCTACCTTCGGTTATCATCATAGATCTTTTTCCTACTTTGGGAAGCTATGATTTGGGTTTGGATAATAATCACCTTTTCCACTGTTTCCTCAAAAAGCTCTGGGCCTACAAGTTTTCATTCACTAACATCATCCCAACTAGTTGGTGTTCGATATCTCTTTCCATATAATGCTTTATATGGTGCAATCTGAATACTTGAATGGAAGCTATTGTTATAGTAAAATTATACCAGAGGTAAATACTGATCCCACATACCTTGAAGTTCATGTGAGAAAGATCTCATCATGTATTCTAAGGTTCGAATAGTCCTTTATGATTTTCCATCAGTTTGAGGGTGGTAGGAAGTCCTCAAATTAAGTTCAGTATCCAGCGATTTCTGAAGACTTTTCCAGAGTCTTGATGTAAAACAAGGATCACTATCAGAAAAAAATCGATAGGGGTACACCTTGAAGTCTTAAAACTTCATTAATATATAGTATTTTAAACTTTCAAGTTGTAAATCTTCTCTTATAACAAGAAAATATGATGAATTGGTAAGAAGATCAACAATGACCAATATTGCATCATTTCCTATAGGAGTCTTTGATAGACCCATGACAAAGTCCATCGTAATATTATACCATTTCCACATAGGTATGGGAAGAGGTTGCATGAGTCCTCCAGGTTGTCCTCTGTCTTTCACCTATTGAAATCCATACATTTTGACACATAATCAGCAATCTACCTTTTCATGTTGTCCCACCAAAAACGTTCCTTCAAATTTCTATACATCTTAGTGATACCAGGTTGTATAGAGAAATTAGAGTTATGAGCATCATCCAACAATTCCCTTTTTAGATCAGGTATGTCAGGAACACAATTTTTTTCCCAAATTTCAAAATTCCATCTTCATATATGAAGTCGATCAATCTCCCATCATTTAAAACTTTAATTTTCTTTTGAAACTCATCATTATCAATGTGAGAACTTTTTATCATTTCTAGTAAAGATGGTTTGGAAACCATTTGAAAAAGCATTGATGTTTCACCTTCCATGGTTATTCCCATTTCCATCATTACTAGACCCTTGTATATAGGATCCTTTTCAACTATCATCTTGTTCATAACTCCATGATCCTTTCTACTCAAAGAATATTCCACCTTATTTTCCTTCCATGAGTTGTATTTTATGGTGCCATCATAACCCTTGAGTATTTATATCAACCTCATTTCCCTCATGTTGAGTTCTTTTTGTGAAAAAATATACTTCAAACTTTTGCGATCAGTATAAATCTCACATTTTTCACCATAGAGATAGTGTCTTAATATCTTTAGAAAAATGATTACAAATACTATCTAAAGATCATGTGTGGGATAGTTTTGTTCATGATTTTTTTCTGTCGTGATGCATAGGCAATAACCCTATCATTATGCATAAGGACACAACCAAAACCTTTCTTTGAAGCATCAATATAAATAAAAAAACCATCATTCCTCGATGGTAGAGTCAATATAAGTGCATTGACTAATCTTATATTCACTTATTCAAAACAAATTTCACACTCTTTTGTCCAAACGAATTTAACCCCTTTACGTGTGATCTTGGTTAATGGGTTAGCCAATTGGGAAAAATTATAGATGAAACTCTGATAATAACCTGCTAAACTAATAAAACTTCACACCTTAGTTATAATCATCGGTTTTGGCCATTCTTGTATTGCTCCTTCCTTTGAAGAATCAATAGATATTCCATCATTGGATACAATATTTCCAAGAAATGTATTCTCCTAAATCCAGAATTCAAACTTGCTAAACATCCCATATAATTCATTTCTTCTAAGAGTTTTCATAATAGTGCTCATGTTATTTTCATGATCATCATATCTTTTTGAGTAAACAAAGTTATCATCAATAAATACTACTAAAATCTCATCATGATATTACTTTGAAACTCTATTCATTAGATCCATGAAGAAAGAGGGTGAATTAGTCTGTCTGAAATGCATTACTATAAACTCATATTGCCCATACCTGGTACGAAATGTTTTCTTTAGAATGTCTTCCTCCTTCACACAAAACTGATGATATCTAGATCGAAGGGGAATATTTGAAAAATATTTAGCTCTATGAAGTTGATCAAATAAATCATCAATGTGAGGTAGGGGATACTTGTTCTTTATTGTTATAACATTGATCTCCCTATCGTCAATGCACAACTTCATAGATCCATCTTTCTTCTTATCAAAAAAGTATAGGGGCTCCCCATAGGGAAACCCTAGGGTGAATAAATATTATATTACTCAACTATTCTAGTTGTTTCTTTATCTCTGCTAATTCCACAATTTCCATTCTATAATGGGTCTTTGATATGGGCCTTAAAACAGGAATTAAATCAATGGAAAACTCAATTTCTTGTTCTGGAGGATGTCCAAGTAAATCCTTTGGAAGCACATCATCATATTCTTGTACAATAGGTACATACTCTATTTGAATTTTTTTCCTCACCCATAGTTTTATCATTATCTTCCTCCCCAATAAGTTAATTTAGTAGATCTACAGGGGGTGGATCTAGATAAGAATCAGATGGTGACATTTCTGCTTTAAATATAAGGAATTTTTTATCATCATCGTCAAAAATTGTTACCCCCTTATTCTTAAAATAAATTTTAGCATCATGGTCCAAAAGCCAATCCATACCTAGGATTATATCTAATTTAGTCATGGGTATGATGATGAGATCAATAGATAAAGAATGTTTATATGCCCTAATGGGAACTGATTGAAAAAACATTGTTGCAATGATACTTACCTTATGATTTTTGACTTACAAATCCCTTGTTAAATCAAATTGAAAAAATCTAATATTCCAAGAAAACTGGGAAGATATGACACAATGAGATAATCCAGAATCAAATAAATCATTGGCTAAATTTGAGGAAACCATTAAATTACCTTCCATCACGTCATTCAGAGCTTCAACCTCAGAATTAGTGGTCGCATAAGCTCATCCTTTTCCCCTTTTAATTTTTCAAGGTAAGTTTCCTTGGCTCTTAGGACATTCGTTTTCATAATTTCCCCTTTTTTATAATAGTATCACTCAACATTAATAGCCTCTTTCTTTCCTTTTCAATCATATGATTCGTGGCCTTTTTCTCCACAATTACAAGAGACTCCCATTCCCTTCAGGAAAGTACCATGGTGTTTCTTCCTGAATTTATTTTAGGATGGAAATTTAACTTTTCCCTTCTTCCCCTTATTTCCCTTTCTAGATTGTTCAGCAGGTCTCTTCTTCTTTTTCTTTTATTTAAAGCCATAAGACTTAGAGAATTATTTTCCTGTATTGGTAGCACATGATACAACATCTTCATATAATGAGAAGGGTTGTGAGACTAATGTAATATGGAGAAATGGTTTTAAACCATAAAATAATTGATCAATATTAATTTTTGGGTTACGTATATAATCTGCAACATGTCGTGCTAACCTCATAAATTTAGCCTCATACTTTGCGATATTCTCAACTTACTTTTTCCTCAGACACAGAAATTGTCTTTCCAAAACCACTCGATGGTCATGAGGAACATATTTTTCTAAGAAAATATCTTTAAACTCACTCCTTTTCATATTTGATACTTCTTCATCCTACATTGAGTTTTGAATCAATTACCACCATTGATCTGTATCTCTTGTGAGGTAATAAACTTCCATGAAATTTATTCCCTTTCATTACTCCCCAAAGCATGAAATATTTTCTCAAAGGAAATAATCCATTGCTCAGATACAAATGGATTTGTAGTCCCAATGAATGTTGGTGGTTGTTACCTCATGAATCAATCTAACATTGATCCTCCAAGTTGTGGATCAGGGCACTCCATACGGGTAAGATTATTATTCATAACCTAAGTGAGTTGTCCCAGTATGGTTATATGTTATTCAGAACCAGTTTCATCCATAGCTCGACTATAATTATCTTGAGTTGGAGGGAAATACCAACAAGGATTACATGTGTTGATACAATTTTCACTCATTCCACTAGGAGAAATTTCAAAACAATGGAATACACTAGATTAGTTTATGAACCGCAATACATAATTCCAAACTTATAAAACACTTAACATAAATTGAACAGTTTATGGATATAATCCATTATCATAAAAATGTTTTATTTGAGGAAGTATATACTAATAAATCCTTCATAATGTCTTATATATATATTTTTTCAATTACCCAATGCTTATCTGCCATGAGTGTAATAACCAATAGTGTAGCAGGGCCCATTTTCATGTACCAGGATACCCCGGGTCAAGCCCGAAACTCCTTGTCAGAGTTTTCACTACTTGGTATATCTGTTCTAGAGCCACCTGTACCTGCTCGTATCTAAATAGAAATGCATTTCTTCAAAAATACACAAAATCTGTACATTATCAATATTCTAGGAAATTCTTCTATAATACTCCTCAAAGTCTATCTTACGGTAATGTGCGCTAATTATAGTTTTCTAAATTCAGTTTCCATGTTTTTTACTAAACTTCCTCTGATACCAACTATAACACCTCGACCCCAGTTACCCAGTGTCAGTGCATTATTATATAATATTGGCACGATACAATGAATCATGTCTCGAAAGACCAATCAATTTAGTATCCTTGGAAGTACTAGATACATACATAAGTTTTACATTACATAATGAAATAAAAACAACAACAATTTTTTTTCCCCTTTTGAACACACTTATATCCCTTAGTCAACCCTTGAAGGTCAACCATAAAATACTTCTTCACATCCTGGGAAAAATAAAACATATAAAGGGGTGAGATCGGATGCTTAGTAAGGATAAAAATATAGCAGAAACCTTCCAAAATAAGAATAGACATTTAAGACAATGTATAAGACTAAAAAATAAGCCTTTTAAACATAAACTTCAGCATAATATAGAAAATATAAATAAAATAATTCCATTTTATTATTCACATGGATATTTTACTAGTTGAATAATCACATGAAATATCAATAGGAAATTTTATAAGGTTGGAATGAATAATGTCAGACATCATAACAACATAGTCAAGGCCTCAGGACAATACTAACAATAAGATTTTGTCTAGGTCTTATGCGAAGACACTAGTTTGTCTCATGAGACCTACGGACAAATCAAGGATCTATAGCGGGCTCCACCTGTCACTTACTAAGTCTAATGCATTCCTCATATAAAAAGGTTGAAACATAACATAAGAATTTATATTTAAATCTAGCATATGAAATGTTAATACATTAACTATAAACAATGAATGATATAAAAACAACACTTCCATAGTCAAACATATCACAAAACCTTGAATACAATATTTAAGATTTTTATCATAATAAATCAACTTAAAACAAGTATAAAATCTATTAAAAGATGTTGAAATAGATGAAATAAATTTTTTGAGAGAAATATCTCTTTATATTTTGAAATAATTTAAAATTCATGTAATTATAAAAGAAAAAAATTATTTTATAAATATTCTTATAATATTTTCACGGAATCTTTGAAGATGTTATAACAATGGAAAATAGTCTCCCCCCCGTATAAGTTAAAAAACATTCTTACCTTAATAAAGTACCTTGTTTGGAAAATGATAGAAAGATTTTTTTCAAAACATTTCATAAAAATTAAAACAAGGTTATGAATGAATTTAACCCATATTCTAATAAATAGTAAAAATAATTTGAAATATTTTTTAGGAAACAAAAATATGGATGAAAAATAAGTCCCAATAGATACTTACATAAAAACAACCTTAGATAATAAAGATATTGTGAAATTAACCCTTACCTTGTACTTTTTCGTGTTAGAGGGTATTTTAACCTCCTATATAATAGTTAAATAATTGTTATTAAATAATACATGAACCACATACATAAATATTATATCATATTTGATCTTATAATTTTTCTTTGTTATTAATATTTTAGAAGTATCATTGCTTCAGGTGTTAAATTAATTATTTTCTTTTATATGTTTCATTACGTAAGTCATGTTTGATATGGATATGATGTATTTGTTTCATATCCAGAATGATATTATGTTCTTAAATATTATTTTTTAATCATAAAATAAAAATTATTCTTTAATGGTTACGATGGGGAATGAATCTCATCGCGTTCGTGGAGACGGTAATCCGTACATACGCACGAGCGACAATATCATTTAATTGAAGGTGAAATCGTATATAATTGGATGTTATATCATATATAAATAGTAATTAACATGTTATATTTATTATTTACATCAATTATACATCATTTATTGTATCCATCCAAATAATGGAGTGTTGAATAAAAACAACACCAAGATGTGGAGACGGTAAGACGTACGTACGCACGTATGGTGACTTTGTAATTCATAGGATAGATAGAATAATACATATGGTACTAAAATATTTATAATATAATCACATTATGAATGAGGTACTGAAGTTATTATTTTGTTTTGGGACTAACAAGGAATGAGGATGTGGAAGAAGAAAAGAACCTGAAATTGGTGGTGAAATAATTACCTCTTCTTCGGGTTCTTATTTTTAATTTGATCAAAACGTCTCCTTAGGTTAGATTATGATCAAATTAATGCCTCTAGGATGAATTGAGGGTAGTTGGGAGGATGTTTCAGTAGTTTTTGTCCAATATAAATGGCATTGTATGTGTGATTTTGATAAAAGGGGAAGTTCTCTTTTATAAGAGATGTGAGGGTCACTTAAGGAAAATCATGAAATATTATTTTATAATAAAACAATTTTCAGTTTCTAATGGCTCCAAAAGGATTTATTTCACGTATATGGTGGGTATGGGTTGAAAACCCTTGAACCCACAGGTTTTAGACATGTTTATGACACTATATTACCCTTATCTTTTAGATTTAACTATTAGTTAAACAGTTTGATATTTACCATGTCTTCTTGTATTTTTATATTATATGGTTAATAAATTTAGTATAAAATTCCAAGAGAAACCCAAGTTGTTCATTATTAAATTATCTAACCTTAAATAATTCCATTGGCTGAACCTTATATTTTTAGAAAATTTATAGTAATTAATAATATAGTATTTGTTTCAAAAACTCATTTATGTCAATTTTGACACTATTTAGTAATTTATTTTTTTGAAAGCCATAAAAACATTATCACTTCAGATAAAATAACAAGTCATATTAACCTTTAAAATTCTTTTAATGAATTAGAAGGCTCAAATTACATTTATTTTAGTATTAATAAGATAAATTATTTTAATCCTTCATTAATAAGGTAATTACTGCATCATAATTGTGTCATAAATAAATTTAATTATTTAATGTATAAAAACTATAAATAAAATACCATTATTTAGGAAATATTTTTATATTTCTAATGAATATTTATATTATAATTCATCTTATGTATAACCCTATATTAAAAATGGTTTAGTTATTAAACATTTAATTTAATACTTTTAACTCTTCTTTAAATAATAAAATAATAAATGTCCTAATCTAATCCAAGTTGGTCAAAAGGATCATATTTTATTCCTAAGGTTGATTTTAGTCGAAATAAAGTTATCCATTAGAATTAGGACATTTTTTAGGGTAATTACAATATCATTTTTACCTTTAATTACCCTATTTACTTTTAACAATGGTAAGTAAAAGTCAAAAGTTACTATTCACCAAAAATTATTTTCATCTTATTGAACCAAATTTTACTTAATGATGTCAACCATATATCTTGAATTTTTTAAATTAAATTCATAGAAGTGGTAAAATTATGTTTTATAAAAATTTACAAATGTTCCTAGAAGGGGGGTAAAAGACGGTAAAAAGTTCAATAAAATTTTATATATCTAAACTTATTATAAAATAACTACAATGAATTAAATTGAAAATATATAGGTATTATGTATCTATTTTGACCTAAAATTAATTTAAATATGATAAATAACTATTTAAATAAAAAAGTCAGTTTTAAACAATAACATAGTGTTTTTCACTATTCATAAAAAATTGAATGTTTTCAGAAAAATACCAAAAATTCATCATAAGAAAATTTTGATATTCCAAATCCAAAAATGAAGTCCATTTTGAAAAATAAAATTTATAAAATTTCAAAAAGTTGGTATTACTATTCATAACGGCAAGTTTGATTGGTCTTGGTGTGTTATAACTTGAAGTTACGTACAACGCAAGCTCTTGTATTATTCAAAGAGAAGCATAATTTGGAAGCATGGGGTGTTACACTATAGAAATATTGGTCCTCTTATTTAACCTCATTTTTGGGGCATTTTGAATCAAAAAATCCCTATTATATCAAAATCCTCTATATTCTTGAGATAAATTATCAAGTTTCAAAATTAATCAAGAAAATTATTGCCATTTTTATCATTACTCATGGAATGATCTCAAATAAAAATTTGAAGTTGTATTTATTTTAATCATAATATACAATTTGTGAACTTTCAGAGGACTATAATTTATTTTAAATACTCAATAAAAAAATTATTAAATATAACCAATCTAAAATAAGGATCCCATGATTATATAATAATTATTAGTGATATAAGATATATATTTCACTAATATTTGAGTTTTATTTTGATATTATTTGATCACATGGTTATTTAAGTAAATAATCCTAATGATTATATCACACACACACACACACATATATATATATATCTGTGTGTTGTATTGTCAAAATACCAACATTTCTAAAATTATATAACAAAAAATCATATCTCTATTTCTCTAGGAACATTAACATTGGGTGTACCTAACCCAGTGTTTCACAAAGTTCACATATGGTATGAACACCTTAACATTAGGATTATCTATATACTTCTTTCATTATACAAGAAAATCCATGTAATCAATTCCATCAGGTACACCAATTATAAATGAGTAAAGTATTGATGAGAGTTTATTTTGGTATAATTATATTATAATTGTATTGTGATGTGTTTTATAAAAGATTTCACTGTATAATTTTAGTATATATATTTTTTATATTTTAAGTCATATAATTCCTATTATTATGTATGCGTCAAATTATTTAATTTTATTAATTTATAACTCAAACAAAATAATCAAATATTTTTCATGATAATTTAGAAATGATATAAAACTAATGTTTTTCATATATCCAATGTAAAATTATAATTATAAAATTATAATAGTACTTATAAGAATCATATAAAATAGTTCATAAAAATATTTTAATTTGATAGATTAAATTTACAATAAACATAAATATACTCGAGCATGTTTGATGTGGCAATTATAAAACCGCCAATTTTTTAGAAAATAGATTCCACCCTTGTTCAATGAGAAGTTTAATGAAATGTATTACAATATATAGATCGCTAATAAAGTGTGATTTGAAGATAAAAAATCACATAAATTATAAATATGATATAATTATTATTAAAATTTTAGGTTGCATTGGAATTATAATAAAAAATATATTAATATAGGTGTTCTTAATTAAACATAATGTTATATCTACAATTAATGTTCTTATGTGTGGTTTTTAACATTTAAAATTAATTGAAAATGTTAAATGAAATATTAAAATAATATAATTACAAACATTGGACATACAAAATATCAATTTCAATAAAATGAGGCTGATGAGAATTTCCTAATTTTAATCACATAATATTTGATGAATTTAGATGAAATGAATAAATAAATTATAATTCTTTTATTAGAAACATATTATCCTTATATAAAATATAAATATTAGTTGATTAACATTTTATATTAAATATGGATGCTTCAAATAAAAAAAAATTCATGGTTTTTATTTCATATTTAATAAATCATGAAACTTAAAAAAGATAAAAACCATATATTTAAATTATATTATTTTAAAAAAAAACTCATATACTATAATATTAAAATTTAAATTTTTTAAAATCATATATATTAGTAATCGTTTCATATGTAAAATCCATTTTAGAAAATATTTAATATTATAAAAATATTTCTTTGGGTTAAAACCACTCTAGATTTAGAATATGATAGGGGTATTAAGGATTACCAATTTTCTCCTAACACTATATCATAGATCGTGATATATCATGACACTAATTTCAATTCAATAAAAACATATATCATTGGGGAAATTGAAAATAGTATACTATATTTTGTACTATATGTAATATCATTTTCATATCATATCATTTTATGGGCCTCATATCATGAATATCAATATTGTTATAATCCTCCTTGAGATAATTCAGAAAACACATTTGCATCTATAATACTCCCAAACACATCCTTATAATGAAATAGTATTATGATTACCTATTTAGATGGATAAACTAATGTATATCTAAAGAAATGACATTAAACATCATTTTTAATAATATTGTGATCAATTGGTTGGATGAATATATGTTATATCATAGAAACTGATACATGTAAATAAATTCTATCATATCATGTGTTCATAATATTTTTATAATTTCATCTAAAATTAAAATTTCCTACAAAATTGACCAAATCAGTTCATGATAACCCTAATGGATTGTAAGGTCCTCTAATAATCAAAATTTAATAAAATGTAATTGAAATAACATCAAGTGGTTTATATAAAATATAATCAAAATAAGAAAATTCCACTGTCCTTTTGAATAAAACCTATTCTTCAAAGTGTTTTATTAATATTCATCATAACTATATCAATATTTATTTCCTATGAAAGTGATTCTCGAAATATATGAATCAAAGAACAAATCCATAGGACCTCACTATGTTGTAAGGCATGATAAGATCGTTACATTAAATATGAAGGATATAAAAAGAGTGTTTCATTGAAAGAGTACCTCTCACTCACTCTCTCTAATACACATTATTTGGATTCTTAGAATCCAATGATTATTTATTTTAGATATTCTATTTATAATGTTTCAACCCTTAACATTGTTATTCTTCAACAAAATAAAGAAACATCACGGTCTGAGCAAGATTGAGCATTTTTAAATTGCCTCCTTCTTAAATATAGAAAATAAAATAACTTGTGATGTTGAATATAAACTCATTCAGACCATTCTATCGTTATTTTATATTTAAATTAATAATATGGTATGATATCACCCTTTTAATATCATCAAATGATATTGTGGATGATAATGATATATTACATTGAAAACAAAGAAATGCTTTGGAAGTGGTTTGCGATATCTAATATCACAAGATGTGATATCCCATATCATGTGTCTTGATAAACCATATAACATTAAGTGGTATAAACCATACCATGGAATTCAATATTGGATTTAGTGTCAAAATATCTTTCATACATATATATATACATACATACCTACCAACATGAATACATACATACCTATATAAAAACAAATGAACAAACACATATACATACATACATACATACGTATATAAACACATACCCACCTACGTACCTACATACATATGTATTTACATTCATAGACACATATATATGTACATACATATGAACGTACATACATATATTTTTATATACATACATACAAACATACCCATATATGTGTATACATATACACATATATACCTACATATATACATACACCCATACATTCATTCATACATACATTCATTCATACATACATATGTAATTACGTATTCTCATATATACATATATACATACACAACAACTTACAAAAAATAAATAATACATAAATAAATAAATACATACATACATATACACACACACACATACATACATGCATGCATAAAAACATACCAACACACACACACACACGTACACACACACACACAATCATACATACATACATACATACATATATATATATATACACACACACATTCATACATACATATGTGTGTGCATATATACATATGTGCATATATACCTATATACATTTTTTATTATATAAATACATACATACATACATACCTATATACATAGGTACATATATACATGCATACATACATACATACATACATACATACATACCAATATACATACATAATAATTTGTTTTCTTAAAAACATATATACGTACACACATTCTTCCATGCCTAGAAACCAACAAACATATATACCTACATACATACAAACATACTTAAATAAAAATATGTATTCATAAAAACATATATACATACACACATTATTGCATGTATAGAAACATACATACATACATACATAAATCCATGCATGCATACATACATACATGAATGCATGCATACATACATACATACATACATACATACATACATACATACATACATACATACATACATACATATATACACACAAACCAATATACTTGAATACACACACATAAAGAAACATGTAAAAAAACAAGAAAATTGACAAAAACATTTCAAACAAACAAACTAAAAACAAACAAACAGACATACATATAGGCACACACACACAAACAAGAAAACATTTAGAAATATAAGAAAACAAAAAAAACATACAAACATACATATATTGATATATTCATGAATACATACATTTACATACATAAATATACATACATTAATTTATTCATTCATACATACATATATACATACATACAGATACATAAAAACAGGGATACATACATATGTACATACATACACATGTAGGTATGAACACACACACAGATACGTAGGTATGTACAAATATAAAAAAAATACATTCATTGATTCATACATATATATGCATTTACATACATACATACATGCATGAATGCATACAAGTATGTGTACATTCATTCTAACATAAATTCATTCATACATACATACATACCTATATGAATGAATAAATAAATAAATACATACATACATAAATTTACATACATACATACATATATTCATATATACATAAAATCTAAACACAAAAATATTATATATAGATAGTTATGGATTGAACGAAACTAATCATTGTAAGTTAAACAATCAGAACATCATGCATTAAATAAAGCACTAAAAACTATCCAGACTAGGAGAACCCTATAAATTCAATGATACAAATAATTGGAATTCATAATACCTTAACTGTAATGCCCTCCACGTAACAATATTTTTTCCATTTTTGTTTTGTTTACTTCTATAGAGGATCTTGATATTTATTAGGATTTAGGGGTTGAAAATATGTTGTTTCAAGAAAAATATGTTAGGAACATGATTTAGGTGCATAGTTAGTACTAACCATGTTGTATGGTACTACGAGCCTTAGTGGAATTTTTCATGGTTTGTCAAACCATGTGAGTCCTTAAAAAACTCAATGGGTCATCAATTTGGTCAATGGGATACTTCACGGCTATGGAATAGTTTTCATAACTGTGTAGATTGCACTATATAATAGTGTACCTCATTTTTAAAAGGCATTACCCAACTCATAGTTTGTTAAACTTTGTGGCCTAATTGTGTTCTGAGATCTGAACATCTAAAATTTGATAATTATCGTGATTCCCTCAAAAGATTTGACCTCTAACCCCCCTCTTAATTCTCACTATCTTGAAAAAATCTATCAATGATGATATGGGAGTTTCTCTCCATGGTCTTATGATGATTATCCTTCCATCTAGATCGATCCCATCAAGGTATTTGTACTTTTCTAGTAATTTTCTTATGGTATTTCTAGATTTAACTCTGATCAATCATCTTTTCACTATTTTTAAAACAAATGTGGGGTATGATGACCCGATATATAGTTTATATGGAAATTCATGAGTATTATTTTTGATCAAGGCTATAGAGACAATATCTCTTCATTTTTAATAACTCTTTTAAAAGGAGACTAGGTTTCCTACTTTGGTGAGGTATGTGTCTCAGTACATAAGTTATAAATTATTACCAAAATGATGTTATTGTAAATTCCCTTGGTTTGGTTTTTGAAGTCAATTAATTTGGTATAAATGATGATTAATTCATGAGATTAATGTTTTAAAAGGGGTTTGGATTTAAATATTGTTTAATCATGTTATGTATTTGGTGATATACATCAAAAGTGATTTTTAAAGCAATATTGATCTTCAAGAATGTGTGTGGTGATTACCTATAATGTAATTGTATTTTAAATAATTAAAATTTTTCATCACATTTTCTGACAAACAAATAACTTTGGGAACCATAGGACCATTGGGAATGGATATATGAAATCCTTAGTGTGTAGAAACACTAGGGATTATTTTTATTATATCTATTGAATGTCAAAGGGATCAATATTGGTAGGATGGATAGTATTCCAAGTTTAGTGTCCCTTTTAATGTTCATGTATGTATTTATAAAGGCTAGATCACACTTGTGCTTGGGATTATTCATAATGGTATTGTGATAATATTTTACTTCTGAAATATTTGATGTATGTTATATCCATGGATGATTATAATTATGAAATTTGACTCTATTAGATTTCATATTGTTAGTCTGTTGAATAAGAATTTTTTTTATTAAAACTAAATGATGTTTTAAAAAATGGGTTTTTATTTCAAATCGATTTATAATCATGTTTTGTTTCACTAATAGAATAAATGGAATCATAGGGTTAGATTTGAGTAGATTCTCTAGTGGTATCCTATTATGTTTTAGTACTCACATCATACATTTTCAATTAGAATATTACAGTCATAGTTTCAAGGATAGTGATAAAGGGAAGATTATCATGTTCCATATTCATTTCTTATTGATTATATAACATTAAAAGAGATTTAGGTATGAGGTGAAACATGGTAATAAAGATACTTTTATTTGGATTGGTTTTCTTTGGTTCTGAATAATCCACTTGGATTGCTTCATTTGTTTCATGGTTGTGTACATTGTTATTCTTCACTATATGATGATTTTTTACCAAATTTTATTATATGTTAGAAATATTCTATTTTTAGGGATAATTCATTCTCATAGTATTTAACATTATAACTCAGTTCTTATCCTAGTCCCATAATGATTGAAAATTCACTTTACGCCATGTTCTAAGCTATATTGTGTGAAATTTATGGTTGACCAGAGGTTTTCATTGAAAAATGGAATCAGAGACTTTCCCAACAAAATTTCTAATAACACTAAGTGGTTGGGTTTTATATCTCAGTATAATAGAGGAAATAATAATCAGGGATCATGGATTATATGGAATATAGGTTACTAATCTCCACAATTCAAGATGCCTCTTCGGTTACCATGGGTAGTGAATATTTAATTTAAATTTGATGATTTCAATGTGTAATGATTTGATATTATGAAGTATGATTCTCATTGAATTTTTTTGGTTTCCTTCCTGGTTGTTCTAAATTTTTCATATAACTAAGAAGAGGTATCATGTTAGGAGGTTGACTTGGATGGCCTAGAAAACCATTCAATTGATAGAAATATCATTCTTCAAGTATGAAAGGGTTTATAACATTATTTTAGTTTTTCTATAAGTAATGTTTATAGTTCAATCATGAATCCACATGACATTGGTATTTTAATTTTGAACCCATGATTATTGGACTTATTGAGTGATTTTTATCAATTCGAAATGAATCATTGTGGTTCTTAGGAATTTTATATATCATGAATTAGTTTCAATAAGATTTATGATATAATTATATTGTATGGGTGTTGTATAAAATATTTATTATGTAAAATTAATTTTGAGAAAATAATAATTTTGGTTTCAAATGTAATGATTTATTAAAATCCAGTGACATAATGATCAATTTATATTAAATTTCATTCGAAATATGTATTTAATCATTGAATCCTAGTAAATAAATTTGTTTTTGAACTATTTGACGATCTTTATCATAAAATTTCACACCCTTGATGATTTTTTAATATGTTCAAATGTTCAAAAAAAAAATTTTTTTTACCATGATGTTGTAATGGGTGGTTCCATTATTTTAGGGAGATGTTCATGGTTTTTTGGAAAGTGAAATATCAAAAACTATATTCTTTTGAATGTGGAATGAAAAATAGAAATATGATTCTAAATTCTAAGGGAAACTAGTTTTATAATATGAATTAGGGTTGAATTACTAATGAACCTTAAACGTGGATAATGAAATTTGAGATGAAAATGGATCATGATTAGTGATTTTTCTTAAAAATTAAGATGTTTTATCTTGTAAATTATTATCAAAGAAATTTGAATCAGTTTATTTTTTCTAAAATATATTTAAACCATGCCTTGAGTTAGTGGGTCACATAGCCTCAAGCATGCCTCCCTATATGCTGGAGGCTTCTAACTTGCAGTAAGTGTGTAAGGGTGGTACAATGGAGAGACTATACCATCATGTTAGAGTATAATAATATTTACAATCAATAAAAAACAAAATCAAAGAAAAATATAAACAATCAGAATCAATAAACCGAAAAAGAGTTAATAGATAACTGAATAAGTATGTATTAGAATAATTAGATAAGTAATCAAATAAATAATATAAGAAAACACTCTATGTCAGTTTCTATTCTTGATTCATTGAATGATAATATTCAAAAATGGAATAGGGGAACGTACATAAAATCATGGTATGAAAAAATTATGAAAAGAAAAAAAACTTCACTAGTATATCGAGTGCATGCTAGATCCTCTACTCCTAAGCTCCATCTAAGGTAGAACATATCATCAACATGTAGCAGGGAATTTGAATTTATTCATACCTATAGGCTGACAATAATCTTAGGCATCAATGGTAGCTCAAGAATGTTGTGAGATAAAATCTCAGTAGGCCGCCACCAGTAGTGTCTATGTGTATTATGATTAACAATTTAAACTAAACATTGTGTAGGTATAAGTAAAATAGTATAACAATATAGAAATAAATATCCATCCCACCAAGGTTCTTATATGACACCTGGTGATTCTACGTGCCTCAACCCCTGATCGAGATAAGTTTCTGATCAAGTCACTATATATATATAATTATTAATATATATATATATTGTTTATTTATATATATCATTCACCTATATAAACCAACTATGTGTGGATTCCTAATAGACATATACCTGGAATACTAGTGCCAGCTATACTAGGGCATAACTCACATATCCAAGGATAGTTTAATGAGTATATTATTTCAAGACATAGGGTACATTCCCTACATTCTCAATATAGTAAGGGAAGTCATCCTACAACACTCATAATGGTGAGTGGACTTCCATGGAAACACTTTAATTATAGAATGTGGCGCGTCAACCTAATTCCCATATAGTATCACAAGTGAGGGATTCCGTTCTCTATACGTGATATAAGGGTGTGAGTTTACCCTCATGGCTCCTCAATCCTTACTTTCACACAACACCTCTATAAATGCATATTATAATTATAATTATCATGGTGAATTACATCCAATCCATATATGTTATAAATCCCATATACATAGAATATGTATAATCATTTATAACATAATACATAAGTCATAA
The DNA here is from genome assembly GCA_963277665.1 of Viscum album. Lineage (NCBI taxonomy): Eukaryota > Viridiplantae > Streptophyta > Magnoliopsida > Santalales > Viscaceae > Viscum > Viscum album. The sequence continues at coordinate 971,154,613 of OY728127.1, read as the reverse complement.
CCTCTTATGCCTGTCAATATACATGTTCAATTCATATTAATAATTAAAATTTATATGAATCATTTATTAGAGAGTATAAAAGTGTATGGACTCATCATCCCATTGGGTCATTCCATTTAAAACCAATTGATTCATTAATGAAAGAAAATCCATCAAACATTGTCCATTTCATTTAAATGAACCAATTCGATTTACCAAAACCTGAAAAATTCACATAAAAGTCTCCAGTGTTAATTGGTGGGTTTCATGATCAATTCAATTAAAGGATTCCACCATATTTAATAATAAATCATATAAATACTAATCAATTCCAAACACTAAGGCATGATAATTTAAAAACATAAGGATCATGGGGTCACTAATGAAGTGACATGGAGAACCATGTGATTTCCTACATGGGAAATTCTATAATAAAGAGATCCAAACAACTAAGGGGTGATTTGAGTTTGAAAAAATACACACATATCAAGGGAAATAACATTTAAAACCCAATCCAATTGCTAAATTATATTTTGGTAACTTCGAACCAATTGGAAAAATTGGCCAATTTTAAGTAGTAAATCCATTGGGGGAGTCTATAAGGTACGTAAGAGCTCCAACCCACCTAAAAAAGATCAATATACTTGTGTTAAGGTGAAACAATCAATTTTACATGAAGGAATCACTATAATTGTGATGTTCCTCAAAATATGACATCTGGAACAACAGAAATAGTTATGAAATGATAAAAATCCATGGGAACATGATGTGACCACCTACTTCATGTTCATAGATGATGCATCCATTAATATCAAAATTAGAATTGAAGAATGTTGGAAGAGATCTTCAAAATAGTCCAATAACATAAAAATCGACTAAATCATACTACACATAAATATAATGATGGATTTAAATGAATACTAAAATAGTAATTAAGAGAATAGGGGAGAATACCTAGAAGTATTTTTATCTTCTGAAGGATTGAGAAATAGACACTGATGGAGGATGGTATCTTAATGAATAGATATAGGTGTTTTGGAGCACAAATGATGCGATGGACCTTAGATAAATGCTAGATAAAACTGGTAAAACAGAAAATATTTAAAAACACAAGTCAGGATAATTTTTGATGATTCACAAAAAAATATCACAACACATGGATTAGGTGCACGGTCAGTCAAACCATGCACAAACCACAAACCATTGTTTATAGATAAGAGAATAATGCATGGTTAGGAACATTGTTTGAGTAACTGTGCATAGAACATGCAAATGGGATATGTCCCATGGCTATAAATAGTCGCATGGTTGTGTGCCATGGGTTGCATAGTCTTAGAAAAATTTATTGATCAGCCTCTTTTTCCCATCTCAGAAATCTAGGTTCTTTACAAGCCTCTTATTCACTTGGAACCTTTATGACATGATTATCCATTAATATTAAGTCTATTTAAGGTATATAAATTGAAAAACTAATTATCCATACCTTTTTTAAAATGAGGTTTCATTACAACATCTTATTTTTAAATAAAATCATCTCTGAGATGACCATATAAGGGTAAAGATGTACTTTCAATGAAGAGTTTCATCCATTTAGATCATAAATTTGCTTCCCATTCACAGGACTCCTCCAATACATGGACATACTTCTATAACACATGTACCATAGGAAGTTACATTCCTTATAGTTTCTTAACACTTTGATAAAAAAATACAAAGGAGATACTCCTCAAAGAAATAATCCAAATACAATTCAACCTCATCTGGGTGAAATACATGTGAAGGGTCGGGATATTAGAGGAAACCATCAGATACATAAAAGACTTAAAGCATGGATCTATATTTCTGAGTATGTTCAAACTATTAATCCATTGTTCTGATCTATTTCACAACCATGAAGGGTCTAATGAACATCATTGATATGATTCCCTGCAATTGAATACATGTACGCCAAAACATGCATGAGAATCACAAGATAAACTAGTCTCCAACCTCAAACCTAATAGGTCGTTGTCCTCTATTTGCATAATACTGATGTCAGCACTCATCTATCATCATTCCCCTCTCGATTATATGGAACTACTATATAGACTCCTAGATGAGACATGGTCCTAGAATCGCATCTTTAACTGCCTCTAGCAAGCACATATGGTAGAAAAAACACCTTCTATTTATGGTATATTAGGGATCCATGTCAATGGTATCCTTAATGTTGTTGTTATTTGAGAATTACAGCAATGGAATTTGTTTCTCCTATGAACCTGAAATGTCAAGGACACATTAACAGATCATTTCCTCTAGAACCTATGTCGTACTATCAACAATTCCTTTGGTAAATGGGTGATAGGAAATGCTTATATGTACCTATGTACCCAAGGACTTATGTAACCCTTGATAGAACTATAACATGAAATGAGAACCTCTATCAGAAATGATAGAATGTAGAGCTCCATGAAGACACATGACCAATTTTATGTAAAAACTTCCGAGATCATGTACCATAAAGGTCTCCCACATAGGTAGTAATTGTGAGACCTTCGTCAAATGATCAACCATAACCCATACGACATCATTACCACGATGTGATCTAGGTTGTCCAGTCAAGAAATCCATTGATACATCACCCCATTTCCACTTAGAAATGTACAATAACTATAGAAGACATGTCGGTCAATGATGTTCTAACTTCACTATCTAATAGGTATAACATTGAGTGATGAAGTCAAAAATCACATATTTCATACTAGGCCACTAGTATTGGTGTCATAGATCTAAATATATTTTAGTGACACTGGGGTGAATGGACCATGATGAGGCATGGAATTCCCACATCATCTCCTCTCTGATGTCTGTTAGGACCCATTAATAACCTTGGCTTCATAAGGTATCATCCCTATCCATGGTTAAAACTATAGAATTATTATCCTTGGAAATTATTTCCCTTAGGACATGGTTATCAGGACCATATAACATCCTCATTATTACCCACTACTAAAGATTATAAGTCGCTACTAAAGATGAGAGGATAATTTGACCATGTTTATCTTGAATCTCAACTTGAATCCCTGAGAATTAGGTTGTATAGTCAATTCTCTATTGTATTCTTGAAAAGACTATTTTTGAGTCTTCCATCTTAGAGCATTGAATAAAGAATTTCCATTACCATGGTTATTGTAAATCATGAAATCAAAATCCCATTGGTACTCAACCCACCTATTTTTTATGATATTTAGATCCCACTATGTAAAGATTTATATTAGGATTCTGTGACTTGTGAACAACACTAGAATAACTCCACATAGATAGTGTCTCCAACGCCATAAGCTATAAAAAATAGCTGCGAGATTGAGGTCATGCATCTTGTAATTCTTCTTGTGATGCATAAAATGACGAGACCTATACACACTTGCTCAGTAATCCTATATAAAATTAGATCCAAGGACAATAACTGATGTGTCATAATATATTGTATCGCTCTTGTCTAGATCTAGGAGAATATTTATCAGAACTGAAGTCATTATTCCCTTTAAACCCTGAAAGTCTACTTTAAAATATTTTTATCATAAAATTTTTACACAATTCTTTGTTAAGTTCTTAATAAGTGCTGCATGGAATGAGAAAGCTTGGATGAATTATCTATAATATATGGCTAACCCTTATAAACTCATGATGTCAAAGAAATTATTGGGATGCTCCCATGAATCTATAGCTATCACTTGCTATGGGTCTACTGAAACTCCCTACTCCATGATGGCGTGACCCATAAAGATGAAATGTCGATCTAAATGTATAATTTATGGATATTTTCATAGAGAGGATGCTATCTCAGTGTATTCAAGATGATATCATGATTGGTTGTGTAGTCTGGTACGGATCATGAATAAACCAATGTGTATTCAATAAAACTACCTCAAATGAATATACAAACAAGTGGAAAACCCAATTCATAATATCCATAAAGACTTCATGTGTGTTTGGGAGACCAAACAGCCTGACTATGTGCGCATTGAAACCATCCCTAATCCTAAAATTTATGTGAGGTATGTCCAGTTTTTTGACAAGGACCTGATGATTTCTTAGCCTAAGATCTATCTTTAAAAAACCTTTTTCTCCTTAGAGTTGATCAAAGAGGTCATCTATTTTAGTAAATGGATACCAATTCTTTTTAGTGAGATAATTCAAGTGGTCGTAATCCACTCAGATCCAAAGTGGACCATCTTCCTTCTTGGAAAATAGAACTGGTGAACCCCAAGGAGATGTGATGGGGTGTATAAATCCTTTAGATTCCAGATCAACCAACTACCTCTTGAGATCTGGAATATCCTTAGCTTCCATCCTATAATGAGTAATGGTCACTAGTTTATCTCATGGAATAAGTCCAATAATAAAATCTAACTCTCACACCATAGGTCTACTAGAAACGTAATTAGGAAATACATCCTTGAAATGATACACTACAAGTGGAATGATAGGGGGTTGCAACCTCTGATCATATAAGACAATAATGGACATCTGCGATGTCACACATCCTAGCTTCTATTGGTCAGGACTAGCTCTCGTCAAAAAAACATCCCATTAACCATTATGCACATATCTAATGCCTCCTTGGAATGTAAAAATAGCCTCTTATGATAGATGTCAATATGGTTCCAATAGAGAACTAACCAGTCCATCCGGATGATTACGTCAATGTTTGTCGTGTCGAGGACATAATGATTCAACAAAAAAGGTAGCCTCCCATCTTAGTGGGGGAATTCCTTACAATGATGAAATCCCTATAATTGGTCACCTAAAGATGTATCTAGAATCAAAACTCCATGTATGTACTTGATATTTCGGACTATACTTTCCATAATAGTCAAAAATATGAAGGAATATGACATGCATACAAAAAATATGGTAGACACTAAAGTGGAGGTAACTACGATATTGCCTTGAACTATAGAAGGTCTAGAGTTTTCCTCTTATTGCATTGAATGGACTACATATAATTATCATGTACCAAAATCCTGATTCATTGTCTGAATTTCTTGAGTAGGCACAGTCTACTAGCATCGAAAATCATATTTCTAGATTCCTCTTCCTCAACCACCAACTTGTCCTCACCGACTGGTGTTGTTCTAGCTACATGCCTTTCATGATACTATTGGCCCCACTTCATACTAAGGATTAGCTGTAGATCCACACTCACTATCCACTAGAGGGAATGTACTTAAGAAGAAATGAGGATGACCCAACATGTCACAACCTCTAAACTCCATTGGTTCCCTAAATCATTGACATTTATTATGTCCCTCCTTATTGAATTGATAAATGATAAGAAAACTATCTATATGAGGAGTCTGAATACTACTACCTCAACAAGAAGACTCAAAACGCCTCTTTCATCTACAAAAAGAACCACAAGAAACACTGGGTGTCGATCCTCACTAACTTAAATTTTTTTCATCCCTCAAATTCCATTATATGATCAGGGTCCTATTAACTATTTAAAAAATGTTAGTCAACCTAAAATTTTTGAACTACTATCGGATGGAGTAAACCATCACATCATAGAATCTCTAAGAATTCATCAGATCACTAATATATAGAAAGGGATAAAACGACTAAATCCTAGTGAAATTGGAAGATTATTCCACAATTGACAAGAATACCTCAATTGTAAGGAATATCTTTTAATACCCCTAGTAATATCATCCGACATGCATTTTAATAAAAAAGCTGAAAAATGATCTTGGTATTTTAATTTGATAATATCAATAACCATTCTATAGTATCCCAATTTAGTTGATAAAAATATACCACTATTAGGTGTTTTCAAACCATCTTCTTCATTGACTATATAAAACATAATGCCATTAACATTATAAGAATAAAATATTATATCTTGTTTTAGAGGAAATAGATCCAAAATCTTCCAATAATTTGACAAATCAACCCGAGTATCAGAATTAATGTTCGAAAAAAATAAATATACATTATTAGATTTATAAAATATGTTTCAACCTAATATCCATATTGATTATAATTTCTGTTAATATACATGATGTGAAAACAATTCTATAGGATCTTTATTAGTATATTTTTTATATTATTCAAATTTCATGTTCATCTTATCATTCATGTATTTGTTTTTATCCTATGATCTTCAATAAATGGATATACAAATTTAATATTCAACAAGACATATCAATGTGCCTATAATAATTCAATTTATATTAGTGTAACATTTTTGATCCTCCCAACATATCATAAAGTAGTAGGAATGATTATTTATTTCCCATATATTTGAGATATAGTCAATATATCATCCACATGTCCAACTTGATTCAATCCTATCTCAATATCTCCTATGCATCTATAATGAAAGGTAAGAAACTCCTCTTCAAAATAGGATTTATAAATAGATCCTTCAAGTTGAGTTTTATTTTGCATATATGTCTTCAAATGACAGAGATATTTGTGAAATAAAATAAATCTATCATAATTATTTATTATAATGTTCTTGAATTGTTTATGTAAGATGAATAACATATAAATAAAGTACCTATCAGTTAGATACATCCATCTATAAGTTAAATGGATTCCTAGATTTTTTCCTCAACCAAATGCATATTTAAATTCATCATGATAGTAAAATTATATGGAGGAAATATCATCCATATTTTACAAAGTGTCAATAAATATCTTTCCTAAAGGCCATGAAGATCGACTGGTTTTAGTGTTTTCTCACATAGTTTTTAATGAATGTGAAAAACTGGAGTAAAACTAAGGTATTATTTTTTATGTAGTAATTTACACAATGAAAATTGTAGTAACAAATACAAAAAATATACAAATCATTAATTTTAAATCCATGTAACCTATGATGCTTCAAGTTAACAAGAATTGATATATTACTTTAATAGCCATTAGATACCATTAATTTTCTTAAAATTATGAGTAATTTATTATTATCCTTATTTTTCATTGAAAACATCTCTGGTGTATACATTCTGTTGTCATATGGCCAGAGATCATGCTTTATGTTAATTATTTATATGTCTTCTAAGCATTGAGACGGTCTTTTTATTTTCCATGATCATTAAGCTATGTAACAATTAAATTTTCACAAAAAAATATTCTAAATATGCATAAAATCATGATTATTCCACAAAAAAATTAAATTTGTAATACCTATGTTAGATGAATATACATTTTCATTCATTCATGTGTTCCAATTTCCCTTAATGATGTTGTTTTATCTCATTTCCATCTATCATTAAAATTATGCATCTTCTGAAATTATGTTTGAAAATTTCCTAGTTTTCATAGTACTTAATAACCTATAAACGTATTTTGAGGTGGTATACGATCAATAGAACCTTTTAATTTTGACTTGTTCAACCGAAATCTGTTAGATACATCAAGAAATATTCAATTACACAATAATTTTTTTTAATGTAATCTAGTCATTCAAGATCAAAATCAGAGTTACAAATATGATAATACATAACCATGTATGTGTCTAACGAGATAAGTTACTAAGTCCATAGAAGTCACTAATGGTCCACATTGGAGCAGTGTGCATTTTGAATTTTTTTCAAGGATATGAATCAAATGTCTCTACACTGTTACACCATAAATACTTTTATTCATCAATTTGAGGATGAAAATAAACATAAATATCATTTCCATATATTTTTTTTCTAGGAATAATGATTGAAATGATAGAATTGATATTTTTCATACACATCTACCGAGGTAGATTGTAAGGGATCAAAACAACCAGCCATATGATATAATTGGTGGTAAAAGCCCTAAATGGGTGGAATCTATTGAAAAAAATTGCCAATAAAACATTTTTTGGGTCAGATGAGAAATATAGATATAATTAATTAAATGTATTAAATTATATTTATTCTCATGGACACCACAATAACCAGTCATCTTTAGTATCTATAGAAATATAGTTCATGTACTCAGCTGTTTTCAATGACATGAATAATCAATAAATTGAGATTTTAAAGTGGTGTAACAAAAAACCTTTTCATGTATTTTTTTATTTTTATTTAGAGTATTATGTTTATTGAGATATAAAACCTGAACCATTCACTGCCATCTAGAAGATGAAAATATTTTTGGATTTTTTTCTTCCTGAATTCTTTCCCAAATAAATAATACAATCATTAGGTCATGTATGTATATATTGTTATAATTCAGTCCAATATTGTTAACATCATTTTCATATCATAAATTTACCCATGGATCTTAGATTACACAAATTTATCTCATATCAATACTAATATCATGGACATAAACTTTTTTTAATTCCACATAGGCATTTGATATGGTACAACTTCAACATAAAATAACGTGTTGAATATTTCAAACATCAACCCTAAAACTCTTTATTTCCATCATCAATTATATCTTGTAACATTTTTGTCATCTAAATGAAATTTCCTATTACATTATTCTATTATAAATCAAGATGAGGATCCAATGACATGTTACCATCTTGATCTGTTTGTAGTATAGTTTTAAATACATCACTTGTCAGGTTTCTATTTTTAGAACCCTAAAATGGTTCTTTGATATTTTTTATATTTACTATTTTATCTTGAAATGTAAAAGGTATAGTTTATAATGGTTTTCATTTAATTTTACATTTATATGAATTTTTTTCTCACTCTGTTGATTGAAATCAATGATCAAATATTCGGTAACATTCAATTCTTCTTGCCAAATCCAACACAAATATTGTTTATGGAATTTATTCAATAACACGAGTTTATAAACTTCATGCCTCTTTAACTCAATTATAAATTTACATTTAGGAAAATGGAAATCTTACTGTCACATCAATAGATCGATTATAAATTTATAAATCCAAAAACTCATTCAAACACTTATCATACTGAGTTGTCTTCCTCAATAATGTGATCAAAATATTATACCTATATATCATAAAATTTCTTCTCATTATTGAGAAAAAATTAAGGCACATAAGTATTACTAATTAGTAAAATAGATAAATAGAAGTGAAAAAACAAAAACCAATGTAGTTATAATAATATTTATATAAGTAAATAAAGTTTAATGTAGAAAACGGAAATCAATTGTGGATAATATTTTGTAAAATATAACCATTATAAAAATTGGAAAATCATTAAGAAAACAACATTTGAAATGTTATTTGAAAATCATTTATCAAACATAAAATTTAAAAACAATTTATAAATCTATCTATTTTCATATAATCACTTTAAAACTAATGAAACCCTTCTTTAAATGAAGTCAATTGGTTTCAAGCACCTATTTTTTAAGAACAACAATTCCAATTTTAAAAAACTTCAATCCACCATTAGACTTATTGTCTAAAAAACAATTAACAAAATATTAATGTATAACTACCTTAAATTTCTAAAACATGTCTCTAAAACACACACACACATTTTGAAGAAACAAATGGCGTCTAACTCCCCTTTAAATAGTTAATTTCCATTTGAAAATACATGGGGAATTTTAAAAACTACAAGGAATGTGACATTGTTCAATGCCAATTAATTAGACCATTTGAAATAATTTAATAACCAAAATGTAAATTAATGCATGTTATTTGTTTTATGCTAAGTATAACTTGTCGAATGAATAAAAATAAAGGAATACAATGAGAAAAATAAGAAATGCCCAAGGGGTGATATAACCAACCACATAGGCATATCATGTTCAATATAAACAATGCACATTGAATTGAATATCCAAAATCCAAGAAGTACTAAAAGTATTACAAGAAAAATAAAAGTGGTAAAATAGGAAAAAATTCACTCACACTAATAATAAGCTATAAAATTTATAAAAGTTATAATATGAGGAAACTAATTGAAACTAATACTATGAAAAAATATTAGAAGGGATGCAAAATGAGACAAATTAGTATAAAAGTAGAAAACTAAAAAAATTAATAGAGATCTCTTGGGAGATTTCTATTTATTTATAGTTGAATAATAAATTATTCATAAGATATTCATTAAGAAACAACCAATTCATACTTATAGGAAAAATAATAATTATGAGATATAATAGAGACTAATTAAAAGTTATAATTATATCCTGAAAATAGTTTCTACGATATGGTGTAAAGAATAAGAATACAATATGTTTTGGCTTAAAAAATACATTACAATTAAATATTTATTAATTATTATTTGAAAAGTTAAGGGGTAGAACGCATTTAATTAAAATGAAAAAAATATCCTTTTGAATAATGTGAAAAGGAGGAACCCATTACAATGACCAGATGAGAACAAGAAAAAACAACATGGAACAAATGCCTTACATGGACCCAGAAGCCAAAAATTAAACAAACATAAAAATAAGAACCATCCAAGATTCTTCCCCCTTCCAAAACCAGAAATAGAGAAATCAGTCACAGATAATGTGTTTCACCCATTTCCATTAAATATTTATTCAAAAATCAATTAATTAAAAAAATATAATTAACATAAAGGGAATTATGATTAATATAATTTATTATTTATTAATTCATATTTTATACTAATTTCTTTGAAAACATTCTTTACAAGAATTTATGATATTATTTTATTTCGTGTAAACTATTCCATGTATAATTTATTAGAATAATAATAAAAAGTACTATTTGTTAAGATAATGATGGTGAAAAATAATTATACACTCAGTAAAGGTATTATCATTTTGGAACATCATCAATTCCAATTATTATTTTCATTTAATAACATGAAATGAATTACTGTTTAATATACATGACATTTTATATCTACAATAATATTGAAAAACATGAACATGTAAAGAAACTATGATTTTAATATCATATAAATAAACAAACATTTTCTTAAAAATGAAACCATGCATTACAATTCAATTACATATAAATACTTTCTTTATGCCATGAAGAATCCTCTAAAACCTATATCCTTTAACAAAGAATTCAAAATCAATCCAATAAACAACTCCCTATACCAAGAGAACCAAAATCTATATCATTTGAACTTCCCAAAACTTTATCTAATCCAAAAAAAAGTTTGGGTTTGTAGGAGTAAGAAAAATTGAGAGATGAGGAAAAGGAATATAGGAGTAGAAGGCAATGGGAAGATATTTTGTCCAAAAACTATTTTAAATCAAAGGGAGAAGGATAAGTTAGGGGAGATGAAAGAGAATGGGGTCACCAGGGATGAATCATAAGAGAAGAGTCTCTAGGCAGTGAGGGTGAGGTAGATGGATCAGGGGATCCAGGGAAACTAGAAATCCAGTGTGAGAGGCGTGTGGGGGTATCAAGGGAAAATGTATCACTAGTTAGGGAGAGGGTGAGTGGTTTAGGGGCTTAGGGGAAACTGGAGAACTGATGATGACTATCGTTCAGGGTATTTTGGGGAAATTAGAGCACCAGTGGGGGCTAGGGGGCTCAGGGGAAAATGAAGTTCCAGGGAAGGGGGAAACATAGAGGTGGAATAGGGTCGAGGTATAGATCGAGGTAGGGTTGGTTGGGGGTGTTTGGGGATAGGGTGTTATCTTGGGAGAAGGGGTTGGTGATCAGTAGAGAAATGGTCTTTTTTAGTTAATGGATAAAATTTAGTGGAGGTTATTACAAACCACTTCTAAATTCATGAATTTATTTATCATTGGGTTATTAATATATTCTATTAATAAACCACTCATAAACTATGAATTTGATGTAGTTTGTGCTGATATTCCCAATATGTTTTCAAAATGATACCTCATTGTACAATTTTTTAGTCTACTAAAAGCTATAGATTATAGTAAGTAGTATTTTTATAAAACCTTTTATGGAGGGGAGGCCTTAGGTTCTGGTTTTTTGTCACCTAAGGGTACTTTGTGTCTTCAAATGTAGTTGGATGTTCCATTTGTTTTGAGTTATAGATTGATTGGTTATGAAAACTGGTCCAGTTTTTTTATGAACTACACTTTTACCAAGATGTTCCATGTTCCATGTCATCTATGTTAGTGACCTAGAATGAGATAGTAAACATGATGCATTATTTCACAATACCTAGTCATTAGAAAGGTGAATATTAACATAAAAAAATTCTATTTTGGTGTATAATATTTTTTTACAATTTGAAAGTTGGTTAAACAATCCACATATCACTCTATTTTGCTAAAAAATAATTCTGGTGGGGAAGAAGATACAATTTGGTTAATCATTTGTTGAATCCGTTAATCTATTTTTATCTTCCCTACAGAGAGTATTGTTATGGTTGAAGTGTTGTAAAATCTATATTTTTAATAATTTATGGTTTCAATGGTCTCTTGGTCAATGATGACCATGATAAAAATTCTTCAAATTCATGGTTGGACTTGAATAATAATATAATTCTTGAGGAAACACTATAGGATCCATGGTTCTAAGTGGATTTTGGGATTCTTATATTAAATTTTCATTGTTCAAGGAGAAACACATTATATTGTCATATTGGTGGCCTTGTGGATCTCTTTGATGTTGATAAAGGGCAGATGAGTGGTCTCTAGTTGGATATAGTATTTCTAATAGGGAGTAGGGTTGGTGTTGTTTTCATTATAAAGATTCATTGTAGTTACAAGACACTTGAAATGTTGTAGACGACACTTCATTTGTATTTTAAAGGTTGTGGTAGGTGTTTAGTGATTTTCTCGTGGACTGACCATGATGGGGACATCATCTTTTGGGTATTTAGTTTTAGTGGAACTAATGTTCAATAGAACTTTATAGGTCATTGAATGACTTGGAAAGGTGTATTATCGATTATACATTCCATTTTTCTTGATGTAAATTCATGACATGCTCTATGTCTCATAATTTATGTTGTATTAGATGGATACTTACCATGTGTATGGATGTGAGGATATTAATCACGATTCAAACACCTCAATTTATTTGAAACTAGTTTAGGTTAGGGATCAATGGTATAAAATTATGCATGGTAAAATGATTCACATTGTAAATGTACTATGGATGTACCTATAGTATATACATGAGATATGGGATATGGAATCATTGATGATGGAATATTACCCTTCTCTTTTTCTGATTCCAAAATCATGAGTGCCTTATGGGGGAAAATACTCTTGGTGGGGACAATTATAATGCCCACTCGGTCACATGTATGTTTTATTTTTTAGTTTATTTTATCTATTTGGAGGTTGAAGATGGGTTTTTGGTAGTCGGATGATGAAAATATTATCTTTTGAGAAAACTTTCTAGACGAATGGTTCAAATTTATAGATATCCCTATTTATTCAGTAATTGTGTGGTATAGAACTATTTTTCCTAGTGGATTTTTTTTATTTTATAACAATTTGTAAAACCATTATTGTCTTTAAAAAACCATACAGGTGATAGGGATTTTTTCTAGGGGTTATCACATGTCACTAGCATGGGTTTTCATATTGTATAGATCTCCCAAGGTAATTATATAGAAAACATATTAAATGATAGAGGGAACTTCATGTTTTTTAAATCATTTATTAAACCATGAAATTAGATATGAAATTCTAAAATTATAAAATTACCTTAATTCACTAACTTTATTTAACCTATAATCATCCCTTTATATCTCTTTTGCATGAACCAACCTCTCCTTGTAACGAACCAAAATTTTTAAATGAAAATTACTATTGAGCTAATTAAATATCTTATTATTTAAAATGTCTATATAAAACATATGAATGTACTTGGTTTTATGCTTTTGTATTTTTAAATATCATTATGAATTGTTATTGTTGTTAATATAGGTGTTTAATAGTGATCACATTATTTGTATAATTATAGTGCTTTAACAAATCCAATTTACTCGGAAAAAGGAAGTGATGACCTCATCCCCTATAATTGCTCCAAACAAAGCCAATTTGTGCGAGCTCATAAAGGAGGTGGTCTCACTGGGATTATATCTTGACCAATCCCAAGTCGAGATTCAACACGTGAAGCTTGAACAGAATCGACTACGGGAGAAGTGGAAGTTAATACAGATTACCAATCGAGCGATGTTATCTGAGTCGCCCCAAGAGTTTATCACCACCAAAAACCTTACCCACAGGTCTTATGAATGAGTTATATGGGGTTATGTAACAATACCCTTGTACTATTGTTATGTTCATTAGTTTTTTATAGAATAAAAAATATACATTCATTGAATTATTGTTAATTTGAAAATGGATTTTAATGAAAAAATAGTATTTTTAGTAAATATTCAATTAATAAATATACTTTGATGAATTAATGGATTGTGGAATTAAATAATATTTTAATAAAATATTATAAATAAATAAATTGTTATTAAATATAAATAATCATATAATTTTTCAATGAATACAATGGAAATTTTTATTATGGTTTGAAACCTATTTTTGTCAAAACCCATGAAATTTCAATAAATGTCAGTTTTTATTTTAAAAATTAATCATTCACATATTTAGAAAATTATTTGGATAAAATGAACATTATTTTTTTATTCATGACTTCAAAATTATCTAACAATTAATTTTTCATAATGTTAAAAAATAGCCGAATTTTTGGGTAAAAATTAAGTACTGTTTAAATTTATAATCTATTTTATGACATCATAATGACCCAATAATGATGTAATAAAATACAATAAAAGGTAATTATGGAAAATATTTGTCTTAACATTAAAATAATGTGATTTTATATTTTTTTGATTAATTTTTTGGTACCTTAGTGAACCCCCAAGACATATAATATATTTTAACATTTTAAAATGATTTCCTTGAGAGTGTGACTCAACTATACATAAGCAAGCCTAATATTTTAATAAGTTCAGCCATTGAACTTATAAAATAATATTTTCTTCTCAACTCTGGAAATAACCATGGGAAAAAACCATGTAATGGTTTGTGTTTTTGATTAGTTTAATGTGTAGCTTCCAAAACCTAAATAATAAATAATTCCCTCTCATTCCTTATATAAACCATATAAATATACCATTCCTCTTCACTCAAAAAATTTTGAGATTGACCAAACTCTTCCCTCATCTCTCTATAATCCTCCTAGGGTGCCCAATTATACCATTAACCCTCTCTCAGTCCTCTCCCAATCCTTTGGGATCACACTTATATGTAAGGGATCCTCACATTCATTACTTCTTTATTTATCTCCATGTTTCCTTATATTATTATGACCTTTTATTTTTTATTAAAATTGTTGGGGTATATTTTTTCACCAGACCAATATTTCCCTCCTTATTTTTGAATGATTATAGACCCATTTATCTCTAATTAATAACTCCCATGTACGCCTGTTACGATGCCAAAAGTCTCTAAGTGATTTCCCTCTTTTCATTTACATCCAAGCAATTATTTTATATTTTGCATCTAAATTCCATTAAATTTGTTGGGATATTATGTTCCATGACCCCCTTACTGTCCATTTAATGTAAAAATGATGATATACACCTTTATTTCTCATCAACCCATTTTATGATTTCTATTCTACATTGTAATGCTGCTGAAGTGACACAAAAATTTACCATGATAAAATCATCGTGTAAGGGAATACCATACCCATTTCTATATCAAGGTTATTAAACATTATTAAAAAGTACTTTTTTTGAAGATATACATTTATTTGTTAAATATAACTTATTCCTGGAAGAAATTATGATGTCTAATGAATTCATATTGTATAATCCATGTGGCACACTTTTCTATGAAAATAACTGTTTATAATGGGTGTGCCCTAATAGTGCTACAATGCATTGGGTAAATAATAGTATCATGATACGCCATGAGAAATGAGGGTTTGAACATGATAATTTATATTAAATGAGATATTACTCATGATAATTTAAGTGCAATTAGGGTTAACTCATTTTCAATGTTTAATGAGCCTTAGCTCATGCTAATATCATGTCAAACATTGTTTCCACATTTCCATGTTATAATAATCATTCTATATCATTACTTTATGTTCATTTTTCTCTTGTGATCCATTTATATGCCTATTTCCTAACAAGTACAATATTCATCATGTTATGCCTTGTTTACTCCATTACTGGGCTTTATAGCTCACCCTTTTCTTATGCATTTCCTCAGGTTATCTCCTGAAATTCTAAGTACAATGTAATGTTGTGGTCATATAAAAGAAGTTTACAACAAAGATGTTGTGTATTATGTTCTATGTTTTTATGTAATGTTCCTAATTTCCTAAGACACTAGACCTATAAATCCTCAAATTTATCTTAAGTGCATGTTTATGTAATAAATCATGTTCATGTGTGTAATAAAGAGTAGGGTTGTTATAGTTAGTATCAAAGTGAGGGTTATTTATTTTGTGGGATTAGGATTTGATAACCCTTGTGAAAGCCTTAGGTATAAGAATAAGTATAATAAAGACATCCGTAAATTTTGGTGAGTGTATATTATGTGTTTTATTAAGAAAATACATCCCCGTCTGGATATAAACAAGTAGAGGTGGCTCTGGGACATATGTATCTATGTGTAAAACCATAAACTACCACTTTGAGATAGAGTCGAATAAGAACTAGTGAATGAAAATAGGACTCATGATACTCTTGGTTATGACACTCCATGGGGATATGCTTTGGTAAATTCATAAGCTTAGTAGGAACCATTATTAAAGGAATAAAAAATTCCTCTAAAAATATATGTTGGGAAGTATATCATGGATAACATAGATTAAATCCTATAAATTCATAAGATTTATAATTTAGCCCTTTTTGTCATTGGATTCTCCTTTACGTGTTAAGCCTAACATTTCTTTTTTATTCCATCTAATGGCTGGTAATAGGTGGACTTAGGCTAAAAAACAACGTGAAGATCAATGAGATTACTATTCTAAAGAGATGCCCAATCCGATGAGAGCAGTAATCGCAAACATTTTCACAATACTCTCTCAGTTAACTCATGTTTTAAATAGAAATATGGGTCAAGAGGAATTAACAACCCCCATAAGAAATAACAAGCTGCAATAGAGTTATTAATGAGGCAAAGGCCTCCAAAATTCAATGGATCATTTGATCCCTCAATCGTAAAACAATGGATCAACTCCATCAAAAATATCATCTACATCCTTCAATGTTCTGAGTAAGCGATGGTTCTTATGCCTGCTTATCATATGAAGGGTGAATCTGATCAATGGTGGACATTGATCAAAAAATTAATGCCTGAGGAATATATCAAGGTTTTGGAATGGACGGATTTCTAGAAAAAAAAATTCAATTAATATTTTCCTCTCACCCTTTCACTTAAAATGGAAAGGGGCCTCCTTGACATCAATAAAAAAATGATGAATCCATTAGAGCACACAAGGAAAACTTCAAAATTCTTGCATGATATGCCTATATCTTGTTCATTACCTGCAAATGAATGGTTTAACACTTATTTGGTGGGATAAAAACTAACCTAACTAAAGCTTTAGTGATCTGTGGCTTCAATATCTATTAGTAAATTGTCTGATGTGCCCTAAATGTCGAAATGGAGATCAGCAAATTTCAGGGGTATCATTGGGATATTAAGCCTAAGGAGGACTTTATTTCTGGTATTCTGATGGATAAATCCAATAGTTCTATGAAATTTCATCACCCCACTTTCCAATGGGGCGGAAAGAAGCACACTGAAAATTTCTTGAAGGGGACGAGGAAATTCTTTGGGTGTGGAAGAAAAGGGCACCAGGCCATTAACAGCTCACAAGAAAAACCCACTACTGTGATAGAGGAGAGGAACACTCTGTTTGACCCTCAAGTCATTGTTCATTACTTCAACTGTAATGAACTAGGGAACTTTTCAAACTAGTTCCCTAATCCAAGGGTTTTCGGAGTCAAACAAAAATCTCTAAGGCAGAAAGGGTGAGATTTTTACATCACTGTTTCCAAATTGAAACCAAAAAATGAAGTGGTGACAGGTATGATAGTTATTCATTCAAGAATAGCGAAGATAATTTTTTATTTTGGATCTATGCATTATTTTATATTCCAAATGTTTAGTAAAACAATCCCAACACCACCAAAAATCATGGAAGTAGAGATGTCGGAGAGAATGACAAATGGGGAAATCATTGCATCCTAGGAATATAACTCCCCCCAATCACAATTTGTGATTTGAAATTCATATAAAACCCCATCATACTCCCTGTAGTGTAATTTTATGGTATTCTTATCAGGGATTGGCTTTCCCTATATAGAGAAAACATAAATTTCTATGACAGTGAAATCACTCTTCGTATGGTGAATCATTCCTCAATTTTGTACAACTGAAAGGAGTAGGATGAATATTCTTTAGAACAATCATCTCAAGTGTGGATATTAATTCCCTATGAAAAAGAATATCATACTAAGATGATTGAGTCTAAGGGAGGAACCATCATTGAAGACATGCATATTGTGAGGGAATTCACTGAAGTGTTTCCTAAGAAATTACCTGGTCTTCCTCCAAGAAGAGATGTCGAATTCTTGATTGATCATATAATTGGATCATTTCTAATATCCAAGACTCTGTATAGAATGGTTTTTGCTGATATTTAGGATCTAAATAAACAACTACGGGAAAATCTGGATAAATGGTTTATATAAATATATGCTTCACCATGGGGTGAAGCGCTCCTCTTTGTCAATAAGAATTATGGGTCAATGCACCTTTGCATTGATTATCATTGGCTCAAAAAAATAATGATAAATAACATGTATCCTATGCCATGAATTGATCACTTGTTTGATCAGCTACGTGGAGAACAATACTTCTCCAAGGTGGATATGTGATTGGGATAATACCAAGTAAGGGTGAAGAAAGAGGATATCCCCAAGACTACTTTTCGTACAAGGTACAAACACTATGATTTAATATTAATTCCTTTAGACTCAGTAATGTTCTAGAAATATTCATGGGCATGATGAATATAGTCTTTAGATGTTAGCTTGAAAAAATTTTGGTAGTCTTTATAGATGATATTCTAATATACTGAAAAACCAATAAGAAGCATGAGGAGAATATAAGCACTATAAAAGAGACCTTTCCAAAGGATAGTCTCAATGAAAAGTACCAAAAGTGTGAGTCCTAGTTGAATGGAGTCTCATTCTTGGGTTATATAATCACAAGCAATGGGATATCTATGGATCCCTCCAATATATATGCAATTGAGGGATGGTCAAGGCCAATATCTATTATGGATATCTATAGCTTCCTTCAGTCAGATGAATATTATTTCTGATTTGTGAGAAATTTATAATGATTTAAAACCCCTCTAACCAAGATAACCTGAAAGGAAGTCAAGCTTTCATGTAGTGATGAATGTGAAGTGAGCATGAAGGAATTGAAAAGGAGGCTTATAACTATGCTCGTGATCATATATACCCACAATTGGAAAAAATTTGCAGTATTTAGTGATGCATCGATGAATGGAATTTGTTGTGTATTGATGGAAAATGACAAAGTCATCTCTTATGATTCAAGCAAATTGAATGTTCTGGAGAAAAACTATCCAACACATGATCTAGAGCTAGAAAATACAATCTTCGCTTTAAAAATTTGGAGACATTACCTCTTTAGGGATAAGTGTGAAATATATATGGATCAAAAAAATACCCTAGTATATATTCACACATAAAGAGTTAAATATGCACCAATAAAGATGGTTAGAGCTAATAAAAGACTATTGCAGCTCAATTCATTACCACCCTAGGAAAGGGAACCAGGTAGCTGATTCTTTAAGTAGAAATGACCCATTGATTATATCATTGATGAGAATTAAAAAGGATCCAATCTACATAGCTATCATGAATATGGACATGGGGATCATAAATAAGGTAACATCATCAATTATTTCACAAATGATTTATTTGGAAAGGTTAAATGATGATCAAAAGGATGATATGGGAATTCCGAAAAATGTGCAATCTATCAGAAATGAGAAATCCTCGGAGTTTAATGTTAATGAATAATGAATTTTGATATTTGGGTCAAAACTATGTGTTTTATAAAATCAGGAGGTAAAGAATGATCTTTTGTATGATGCACATAGTTCTAATTTCATCATTATCCCAAGAAACACAATCACATATCAAGATATCTGATAGAATTATTTGTGGGATAAAATGAAGAAGAAGATAAATAAGTATATATAAAAGTTCTTGGTATTTCTGCAAGTGAAGACTGAGAGGCAGAAGTCTGATGGGATGATTTAACCATTACCCATACCAACATGGAAATGAGAGAACATCACCATAGAAATTTTCACTAGATGTTAGAAGAAATTAGATGGAAACAATACTATCTGGGTTATTGAGGATCATCATACAAATATTGCACACTTCGTTGTAATTCAAGTGGATTTTTTATTGGATCAACTGGAACAAATATAATCAAATAATTGGTAAGGATGTATGCAGTACCATGATCTATTGTATCCGATCATGATCCAAGATTCACCTCTAACTTCTGGAAGAGTATACAACACGCAATGAAGACTGAGATGAGCTTTCATATAGCATATCATACTCAAACTGGTGGCCAATCTGAGTGGACTATCCAAACACTTGAGGACAAGTTGATAGCTTTCTCAATGGACTTCAAAGGAGGATGGAATCAACACCTTCCCATGGTTGAGTTCTCTTACAATAATAGTTTCCACTCAAGCACCAAAATGTCTCTTTATTAATCCCTTTAGGGTAATATTCACAAAACACGGTCATGATGGGATGAAGTTAATGAGAAAAAACTCATAAGTCCATAAATGGTTATATAAATGGGGGAGAAGGTTAAGACCATCCAACAACACATTAAATCTACTCAGAGTCGAAAAAAGGGATATACTGATAATCATCAATGACACCTAGAGTTTGATGTCGAAGACATGGTATTCCTCCACATATCACTACAGAATAGAGTTATGATATTTTTGAAGAATGTTTATCTTAGTTCAATATACATCATCCCTTTTGAGATCCTTGATTGCATTGTAGCAGTGGCTTATCAACTAGAAATCCCACCAAACCTATATGATGTAAATGATGTATTCTATTTATCACTCTCGAGGAAGTAAATACCTGACCAATCACATGTACTCAATACAGATGTGGTACCATTGGAGAATGACCTATCCTATGAAGATAAGCTGATGAAGATATTAGATCTTCGGGAAATAATTCTATGAAACAATACAATGCCCCCCCCATCAATGTGTTTTGACGAAACCAATAGTTAGAATAAGCAACGTTGGAATTAGAGGAAGTTATTAATTATTTTTACCCTCATCTGTTTTAGTGTGGGAATAGGTAATTGAGAGGGAGAAATTTCTTAAGGGGGAAAGATTGTAACGACTCAAACTTTTATTAACGAAAATTCATCTTGATTTAATTAAATGTATTATTATGTAAAATTGTTATATTAAACATATGCACTTCCTTGGTTTTAAGATTTTGGATTTCAAAATACCATTATGAACTGTTACTATTTCTAATATAGTTTTTTAATAGTGATTATAGGATTAGTACTAATATATGACTTTAACAAATCCAATTTTCTCACAGAAAGGATGTGATGGCATCATCCAGTAAAATTGATCCATAAAAAACCATTTTTTCAGAGCTCAAAAAGGAGATGGACTTACTAGTCTTTTACCTGGACCAAGCCCATGATGAGATTCAACACGTTCTGTTTGAACGGAATCACTGACAGAAGAAGTTGATGTTAAGAGAGATTACGGCTCATGAGATATTATCCGAACCTCCCCATGAGTTTGTCACCATCACATACCTTAACCTAAAGTCTTATGTAGGTGTTATAAGAGGTTATATGACAATAACATAGCACTATGATTATGGAAATTGTTTATAGAATAAAGAATATACATTGTTTTTATTATTGTTACATTGTAAATGGTTTTTAACGAACAAATAGTATTTTTAGTTAATATTCAATTAAGAAATATATTTTTATGAATTAATGGATTTTTGAATTAAATAATATTTTAATGATATATTATTATTAAATAACTTTTTATTAAATATAAATGATACTATAATTTTTTTTATGAATACAATTTAAATTATTATCCAGTTTTGAAAGATGTTTTTTTCAAGACCCTTGAATTTTTTATAAATGTCGGTTTTATTTTAAAAAGAAAAAATTCACATATTTGGAAAATTATTTAGATAAAAGGAATATTATTTTTGGATTCATTACATCGAAATTATCAAACAGTGAACTTTTCATAATTTTCAGAGACAGTCGAAATTTTTGGTAAAATCTAAATACTGTTTAAATATATAATGTGTTTTATGAAATCATAATTACCCAATAGTGATTTAATAAAATAATATAAATTGTATTTTCATCCAATATATGTTTTAACTTTAAAATAATTTGATTTTAGATTTTTTTGATAAATTTTATGGTTCCATAGTCGACTCTCCAAGACATATAAAATATTTTTACTTTTTAAAATGATTTCCTTGAGAGTGTGACTCACCTCCACATAAGCAAGCCTAATAATTTAATTATTTTGGAAATTAGTACAATAAAAAAAATTTTTCCACTCCACATTGGAAAAAACCCATGGGAATAAACTATGATATGGTTTGTGGTTTTGATTAGTTTAATGTGTGGTGTCCAAAACTTTAATAAAAAAGGATCCCCTCTCTTTTCCTATATAAACCCACTAAATCTCCCATTGCTCCTCACTAAAAACCTATGGATCGTGACTAACCTCAGCCCTATTTTCTCTATAATAATCCCATGGAGTTACAAGCTTCCAATAAGACTCTCTCAAGCATATACCAAGCCTTTGGGATCATACTTCCAAGTAAGGGATCCTCACATTTATTCATTCCTTATTTATGTCCAAGTTTCCATATATTATTATTCAATTTTATTCTCAATTAAAAATGTTGGGTTATGATTTATAACTTATCATATACTTACCTCCTTATGTTTTAATGATGATATAACCCATTCCCCATCATTAATCTCTCCCATGTACATCTGTTACCATGCATAAATTCTGTAAGGTATTTATCTCTCCTCATTTAAATTCAAGAAATTATTTTATATTATGAATAGAAATTCCATTAAATATATTGGGATACTATGTTACATGACCCCATTACTTTAAATTTCATCAATAAATGATTATATACCCCTTTTTCTATCAACAACCCCTTTTACGATTTCTATTTGACATTGTTCTGCTGCCAAAGTTACACCAAAATTTTCCATTCCAAAATCATTATATAAGTGAATACCATACCCATTTCTCTATCAAGGGTATTCACCTTTATGAACATGTATATGTTGATCAAAGACATACATTTATGTTTTCTATATATCTTATTCATGAAATAAATTATGATTTTTAATGAATGCATGTTGTATAATCCATGTGGCACAACTATACATGTATTGAAATGTTTATAAAGGGTGCACCCTGATAGTGATGAATGCATTGGATAAAGAATATTATCATGATAAACCATGTTCAATGAGGGTCTACTCATTCTAATTGAAGTGAAATGAGGGTTTAATCATTCTAATTCAAGTGCAATGTGGGTTTAGTCATGCTTTATGTGCAATGAGACTTGGATGATGCTAATATCAAGTTATTTATTATTTCTACATTTCTATGTTATAATAATCATGATATATCAGTCCGTTATTTTCATGTTTCTCTTCTAATCCATTGATATTCTGATTTCCTAACATTAACTATATTCTTTATGTTATTCCTTGTTTACTCCCTTACTAGGCTTTATAGCTCACCCTTTTCTTATGAATGTTCTCAGGTTATCCCTTGCAATGCTAAGTACAAAAAAATATTGTGGTAATGTAAAAGAAGTTTTCAATAAATATATTATGTTTTATGTCCTAAGTTTTTGTGTATTGTATCTAATCTCCCAAGACACTAGACCTCTCTATCCTCAGAGTTGTCTTAACTGAATTTTTAAATAATAATTCATGATTATTTGATTTTAATAAAGAGTAGGGTTGTTATACTCCTAATGATCTAGGAGGTTCTTTCCATGGTCTCATCATGATTCTTCGTTGAACTAGTGGATCACTTGGAGGTATGTGTTATATTTATATGGGTTGTTTTTTATTTTATTTTCATTTAATACCTCATATTCCCCATGTCCTGTAAACATATGTGGGTTATGAGAACATAAAATTCTATTTACATGGTGTTTTTTATTTTTAATTCATATATAGGCTTGTGTGGACAATATCTCCTTATTCAAAAATAACTATTTTTGAATAATAATATTTTGACTCCATTAGTGAGGTATGTTACACCACGAAATGGTTCTAATTAATGAAATACTTATTGTTCTTTTAAACATTTTTTCTTATGTTTTTGAAATAGGCTCATGTGTTATAAATGATGAAAAACATCATGATATTGATTTTTTAGAGGAGATTTTCATAAAAAATAGAGTATGTATTTTATGTGTTCAATGAAATTCCTATAAAATTTATTTTAGATAATAACAGAGTTGAGTAATTACTATGAAAATGTTTTATAAATTGCGATCATTGCTATTCAAATTTTTTTATAAACATAAAACATTGGGCTCCACAAGGCATGTGGTGTGGACATATGAAAGCCTCTGTGAGTGTGGACCCAATTGGGGTTATTATTTATCATATAAATAGACATTTTAAGGACATTGAATTTTTTTGATTCAATGTATTATTTTTATAGTTTTCCTTCACATTTTCGAGAATGTATCCTAGCTGGCTAGAGACCACTTTTACTTAGTTTTGTATAGGGTAATATATTTTATCATGTTTGATTGAATATATTTTTATAATAATATATTTTCATGTTTTATTCTAATTATTTCCCATATTTATTTTACTTTTCTTTTGAATTGTTTTTGGATAAAAAATTTTGTAACAAAAAAATGATGGTTTACAGATTGGTGTTTAATTTGAAAATAAATAATAAACTTGTTTTGTTTCAAAACTAGAACTAACATTTTCATGGAAATAACTTTTTGTTAAGTCTCCAGTTGTATCCTACCAAGATTTTTTTCTCACACCCTACATTTAGATTTTTGTGTTTATAGTCATGGTTTCATAGGATACATGTAAAGTGTATTGGAATAATGGGGCATAGTGAATTCTCATTGCTGATGTAACATTGGAAGAGGTTTAGGCAGGTGGTGACTGACAGTCACATGGAGTCATGGATTTCTCCAGGATTTGTTATAGGTTTAGATTAGCCTATTGGATTTTTTATATAAATTATTATTGTGAACATTTTTTCCCATATAATACATTTATTTTGTACATTTTATTCTTTTATATTAGAAATATTGTTCTGTATGTTCATGGATAATTCATTCCCAGATTTTTATGTTGATTCCTTAGTATCTTTTGTTATGAAATAGTGATCTATAACATAAATTGGTCTATAGGACATGCTATATCTAGTGATGTGTCGGTTTTCCTTAGGTTGGTTCATTATTCTAAATAACTACATTGGGTTGATTCTTCTCACACAATCCCATTGTAAACTCATGGAAAACATAAAAAGATGTTAAAATAGTGTATTTATAGGAAAACATGTATTTAGTAAATTCGTATTATTTCCATTTATAAATTGGAGAACACTTCTATAATTTTTATTTAATTGGGTGTTTTGATTTTTCAATATGAAATGACATGTTAAAAAAATTTCATATCAATATTCGCATTTCTAAAAGAGATGTGTACAAGTGGTTCCACCCCACTTTATAGTGGGATCTGGATATTTAATTGATTCCACTACCATTTAAACTAATGGGGGCCAAATTTAGATAATGAAACCTCTGATTTCCTACTGTTTTACATGTCTTGATTTCCATCATCCTCTTATCATGTTAGTTATTCTTAAATAAGATCAAGTTACACTTACTTATCATCTAATGAACCTTATTAAAGTATCATTAAATAAAAAATATTAGAGTAATACCATTATATAGACATCTTAATGACCCTTGCATGTAATTTAACCTCTACTAACCATCACTTGAATTATTGGCTATTGTATACCTTCCATAGAATTAATTTATGTCCACCTCCCTTCACTAGACATTCATTTCCACTAGTATGAAAATTAATCCAAATTTTATCTTCTATATCTTCTAATTATTCTTATTGGAATCATATCTTGAATTAGACATAAAATTTTATAAAAATATCACACTTGATGACTAAACATAAGGAAAAAACAGGGTAAAACCAATTAAAAATCTTGTGAAACAATAATAGTGTATCCAACACCTTTTGAACACCCTAGAATCACTAAGTCACAATGATTCATTAAATGTTCCCTGACTAAAAACTTATGTTACATGTTATCCAGATTATAACTCCCTCATAACATACCCACCTCTAGAATCCTATCCTCATACTTCTTCTTGAATATATGACATTTCAATCCATTCTTCTTTGTACATAAGTGGAAAATTGGATTATTTATTAAATTAATTGAACACTAAATATCATAGTTGAGTAAACCACATTCATGAATCCTTATTGGGTCCTCCAACATAAATTTATCTAAAATAGTTCTTTCCATGCTCTTTAGAACAAAAATTTATCTTCTATTATGGATAATTCTGAAAATAACTATAACGTAGACATCATTGTTAATTATACCCCCCCACGAGAGTTAACACATATCCAATGGCAGTCCTCTATGTGTTAATATCTCTTCTATAGTTATCATCCACATAACACTATAATAGATCATCCATTAAGGACAATTCCATATGTTCTGATCATTTTATATACTAGAGAATCCAATTCATAACATTTAAATGATCATTCCATATATTATCCATAAAACAAATGAAAACTGATACTATAAATTAAATTTCAAGCCTCATACATAGAAAGGAGTAAGTCAAGATTCTCACTGAATATGAAACCAAAACATTCACCATATATATATAGTATAATATTTAGTTTTTTGATTTTCCCTTTAGAAAATTTTAACTATCCATCCAATTGGGTTGATTTTATCTTATACATAGTCATTAAAAATCCCATGTTCTATTTCTAGATATAATAATTTAGATATAAAAGAAAACATCAAATTTTACTATCTCTTACGATCTACATTACAAATATTCTCTTAGCCTCACAGAGATATTTCTTCTGAAATCATCCAAATATAAAATTAATATCCTCCTATATCTACTTATTTTCTAGTACTAGAAATGGTTTATCATCCACATATAATGTCATTCTAATAAAGATATCATCCATAAACATATGTTTTAGAAATAGTGATATGTGTTCATATAGATAAACACCTTCTCATCCATGAAAGAATTAGAGTTCTGGTTACATTACCATGATTCATGTATCAATCTGTATAAACATCACTTTTTTTACATTCTATTTCCTTGTTACGGTCATCTATGAAAATGTATAGTTTATTTTTATAAATATTTACCTTTATGTTACCATAATGTAATTCTATCATGACATCCGTATGTTTCAGATTCATTCTTTTTAAAGAAACAATACTTAGAACTATCTTGATTATAACATGAATAACTACTAGTGATAACATTTCATTTAAATAATATACTAAATTCTTCTGAAAAATACAGATCACTGTCCAAGAATTGTACCACTTCTTACCAATAGTATCTACATTAAACTGGATGAGAAATGTATTCTAAAATAGTTTATTCCCCTACAGTAGTTTTGTTAACTCACATGTTTCTTTTTCATCTATATACTCTATCTCATATTTCATAGGTAAATAATACAATCCAAAATTATTGAGAGACTCCACTTATTTTAGGATCTTGATATCCCCTAAATCTATATGAATCAATAAATATAAATAATATTTTTGAAAATGGATATGTCATCTTGCATGGATAGATACCTATAATTCAACATTTTATTCCCCTATTTCTAGAATTTAATCTTTTAAAACATTTTATTGTGTGTCATTATACAGAGAAACCATTTTCCTTTCTCTCACTGGTACGCCTTCCATTTGATTAATTAAATCATTTCGAATTTACATGATCCCTAATCATTGGAAAACCAATATCCTTTTAGAAAATCCATTCATAAAAACATAGACATGGTTAATCATAAATTTTTTCCCTATATCCTTTTTTAAAACGTTTCTATCTTTCTAGATTCCCTACTCAATGATGATAACTTTATCATATCTTACTATCTTCTAATAATCATCATTTAAAATCATAAAACAAAAGTATCCATCCAATATCTTTTACTGAAACATTAATGGGATGTAAAATATTGTTTTATTTTTGATCCTTGGCTTCCATATAGACATAAGGTAATCTTATGAAAACATTGAGGTCGTAAACATTCAATGGTTGACTATTTTATAGCTGATCTGGGATCTCTTTCCAAAATGGTGCAAAAGGACTCCCATTAACAAGGTATACTAAGAAATTGAATTTTTCAACCAATATTAACATGGAAATTATAGAATGTAGCATCATAATAAATTAATTTTAAATTAAAATTTTATTTATCCTCTCTTCCAAACTATTTTACATTGGGGTTTGTGGAAAACCCTTTTCAAAATCGATTCCTTTCCTCCAATAAATCTTCCAAAAAGAATTATTATTTTATTAAACATGATTATAATGAAATATTCCTTTAAGTATATTATAAGTCACGTTTTCCACTATTTCTATCCATTGAATAAATAATCAAATAATTTAATTTTTTTACTTATGAATGAAACCTCATTATTTCTGTAACTCACTATGATTTTAAAATAAGAATGTTGTGTATTATATTATAAAAAAATAAAAATACTAAAATTAGACAATAATGTAACTCCTTGAGAATTTATATTATATTTATTTTTAAATATATTTAATATCACCTAAAAATTTTGATACACACAACCCCGATATTTTTATGTTCAACGACAAATTCAACATGCAATAGTGAGCGTAAATGACCCATGATATATATTACAATCATAAACAAGCAGTTAAATTGATTGAAATGAATAGTACTAATTAATTTATGATATATATATATATATATATTACCTACTAAAATTAAATTAGTGATAAATTTTACAAAATAATCAATCAATTTTTAGTAATGTAATTTTATTCTTAAAAAATATTTTTTTCATAAAAAATGATTCTTATTTCTTTTCATTGTGAATATTATAACTAAATTTTGGAAATTTTTGAAAATTTATTTGGAAAAATGAACATAAGTTTTAAAATTATAATATCAATATTTATATTGGGTGAAAATTATATATTTATCAAAACATGTTGATTTTTTAGTTAATAGTAAAAAATACCGTTTTTGTAAGAATATCAGTTCATTTCAAAAAAATTTGTAATTTAAAAGTCTAAAATTTGATTTAAATATGATTTCACATAAAATAAGAATTAATTATTTACATTTAATCTAATTAATTAAATTTTAATAATCATTATATATTATTTCAATATAAGTTTGATTTTAGGTTTAAAAATCTGATATTTCTTGGAAATTGTTTTAAAGTCCATAATGTTCTCCAATATAATTAAGTTAAATAACCCCTAATGAGGATTAAATTAAATGAAATATATATATTATATAAATTTAATTATTTATTTATATTCAATAAAATAATTTTATGACACATTGAGTTAATATAATATCATACTGTGCCTCAAAAATACACTTATCAAAAAACCGGCATTTTCATTATAATAATGGGTTCTTTTTTAAATTTATTTTCAAAAACTTATGGAAAATTTATTTTAAAAAAACTCAATTTATTAAATCAACATGTGATATATATATATATATTAGGTTTAATTTTTGTGAATTTTCTTAAAATAATAATTTTTTGATAAACATTGAAAAGTACAAAATTTATATTGAAACTACCTTTTCATTTTAATTATATATAAAGATAAATTATATTTTATCATATATTTAAATTAAAATCAGTTAAAATTTATATCTATTAATCATATTTAGGTTATTTTAATCAATTTTATATTGAAATTTGACATAAAACATTGTAAACAATTGAACATTTTCTCTATAAAAAAACGTTTTTCGCTTTGCGTCTCCAGGATTAATTATAAATTAAATTATCCACTTCCACAAATCAAATTTTAAAAAAGTTATTCTAAATTTTTAATATTAATAATTTAAATTTTTTAATTATTTTAAAAAAAATTGGACAAAATGAATAGTGAAAACTGTAAAAATTTATTACCGTAGTTAATGTAAAAATAAATTCAATAGGAATTTTAAACTAAAATGATAAGGGTAAAAATATCCTACAACCATGTATAAAATTTATTTTATTGACATATTTTTACCTTAGAACTTATATTCAAGATTTTTTTACTTTATTGGAATCATTTTAAATGAAAATATTGAGGGCAGAATTCATTTTTTTTGCAAATTACAAGTGTGGAACTCAAATCACTTATAAAAGGCCACCGCTCTTAGATCTTCTTCAAACCTTGAAAACGATTTTTTTAATCCATGACCTATCCATGAAGATTTTCATATTTTATACTATAATCTAAGAGGCCTTATTTTTGGAATAATTCCAAAATAAGAATACTTTTTTTCAATCCTATGAAGGATACCCAAAGAAGAGGTAACGTTCTTCAATATGTGTTTTTATTATATTTTTTCCACCTTCTTTAAATATAATAAATCCATTCAGGTATAATTACTTCAGTATCATCAATATAAATAAGTGTATTTATAATATGTTAATGAAAAAAACCATTTCCACTTACATCAAATGGCTTATGAAATCATCATTCATGTGTACGGCCGAATACCACCTCACGAACCATTGCCATTCATATTACAATTACAACCTCTCTTGGTTGGGTATGATTATGGGTCTATATTATATATATGATATGAAAAATATAATTAATCAAATTTCTTCATTATATCATATATAAATTTTTATCTTTTCATTTTGTATTGGATAGGATTATGTCACTCGTGTGTAAGGTTTACTACTAACTTATGGAGCAATGTGATTCATCTTTCATCATTATTTAAATTGAATTTAACATGGATAATATGAATGATTATATGTGATATAACTGAAAAAATTATTTTATTCATAATCATTATGAAAATATAATATTTTCATTAATTTTTGACACTGGAAAATGTTAACATGGTTTTTGTAAGCATCGACTATCACCTTAAAGAAGTTATGTGCATATATTTTCATAAACAAAAAAAATAGATTATATATTACGTATATGTAATGAAAAAATATAGTATATAAGATATTACAATCACTATATATTGAAAAATATTTACTTACCCAATGTCTATAATGATCGTTGAAAAATTGAAATTCTACTCATGTGTACGTATGGTATACCGTCTCCATTAACCTAACACACTTCACTTTTCATAACCATCAGTCATAATTGGTGTTAAAATTATAATTGATTTATATATATTATAATTATTTTATGATTATTTTTATGGATATTATTTAACCATATAATATGAAAAGGAAGTGAAACATTCATGAAGAATCACATATGAGAAAACAACGTAGTTGACCCCGAAAAAATGAAAATAATGATGGATTATTAATGAATGGTGGATAAGATGTCATAAAATGATGATATATGATATTATAAATATTAAAATGGTTTTTAATAATTTAATAACATTATTAAAATCGCTATACATCACGATATAATATGTTCAACCAAAAGGAAGTGTGGGGTAAGTTATTTGTTAACTCAATTTCCTTTTAGTGTGTTAAACATCTACTTTATTGATTATGTCTTTTAAAGATTTTTTATGTAATTAAATTTTATTATTTTATGTTTTATTTTCAATAGTTTTATCTGTATTTAAAATTTATACAAATAATCAATTCATTTTTAGTCCCTAAATCTATGATATGATCTTCGTAAGGGAATTCAGTCTCAATTTTCCTTCTTTGGGACTTTAATCTTATTATGAAGCTGTTTTATTTTTTGAGGGTTATATATAGCCCCTATGATATATAATTACATGATTTTATTTATTATCATGATATTTTTATTTTAATTTAATTTTATCCTTTCACAGGGTTTATGATTCAATGATACCAAATTAGTAATCATTTTATGCTAAAATATCATCATTTATAAGGATTATTTATAATAAAATATCCAATGTTGGAATATTATGATCTATCTATGAAGTATTCTAATGATTTTTGTTATCCAATGGATATTTATGATGTTTTTAGGTAATAGTAACAAATTTCCACTATTTGGTATTTAAAATAACTGAGAAATTTTTTTTTAATAAATGTTCCCTTTATTAATCACTTTGGTCAAAAATAATTTTTTTCGTCCAAAACCAAGATTTATAAAAATGTTTTTATAATTGTATTTATTATTTTTAAAATTATTTATTAAAAATAATTTAATCATTATTTATTTTGAAATCATTTTGGAAATGAATAGTAATATGATTTTCCAAATATTGACCATTTGATATTTACTAAAAATGTGAAAGGAAAAGTTTCTTTAACTTGTATTACATGTTCATAATTTTACACCTTCATTGTCCATGAAGTTTCTATTATACCTTTTCATGGTTATTTTCAATGAAAATTATTTTCAATTTTTTTTATGTTTTAAAAAGTGTTTTTCAAAAAACAAAGGT
The DNA here is from genome assembly GCA_963277665.1 of Viscum album. NCBI lineage: Eukaryota > Viridiplantae > Streptophyta > Magnoliopsida > Santalales > Viscaceae > Viscum > Viscum album. Next base: position 971,121,985 of record OY728127.1, on the reverse strand, counting down.
TATTTTACTCAGGAATTGTTTTAAAGGAAATTTAATGCTTACATTATATTAATCCATGGTTGTTTGAATGGAAAATAATTTAACTACATTGTTTGAATATTTAGTTTTTGAAAATTTATTTTTAAAATGAAATTATTATTCTCCAAAAAAATAATTTAATTATATTTTAATTTTATTTCAAATCTTGAATGAAAAAACCCTGTTGTAACTTATTATCCAATGTATAAATTTTTTAGTGATACCATACTCGTTATTTCTATGGATGATTAAGATTTTTTAAAAGAGGTTTTGTGGAACCCATTTAATTTCCATGGGTAAATAATTTATAAAATATATTAAAATAGAACCATTTATTTTCCATTGTTTAATCATGTTTGAATGAAAATTTTATGGATCCTTTTACTTTTCCTTAGTTTATTGACACTATAAAAAGCATAATACATCTTTTAGAAGTTTTATGTTAAAATAGAATCTCTTTGTACATTATTCATATTGAAGTTATTGGAAATTTCATATATGATGTGTAACACCTAGAATTCAGAAAAGAATATCATTTTATAAAATTTAGTTTATTCCATGAATCACTGATTTCATCTAGTGTTACCTAAAACAAGGAGTTTCTTCAGTAGGTTATGTTACACAGAAGACCAATGTTTACCAAAAAAATAATATATTATTACTATAAAAATGTAATGTGACAATTATCACCTAGATATTGGAATATTGTTTACAAATAAGACTAAATAACATATGAAAATATATATTGTACACATTCTTTATTTATTATATATTGATTAGTAATAATAAAAGTTCCATTTAAATTAAATATATTTTTTTTCTGGAAATAATATTTGATCAAATAGATAGGTTAGTCATGATTTTCACCTTAAATTTAAAATTAATTTTTACAACTTTTATAAAATTTATTTGAAAAAATGAACATCATTTTAGACATAATATTGCTGAAATTTTCTTGGGGTGAATTTTTGGGATTTCTATAAAATTTTTCATTTTTAATGAATAGTGGAAAATAAAAAATTGTAATTGAAAATCACTTTTTTCATTTTAATAATCTATAAGTATAGTTTATATTTAAAATTAGATAAAAAGTATAATTAGTCCAAATTTATACTAATTAAACTTATTTTATACATTTTAATCATTTTAATATTGAATTTAGATATAAAAAATTTGTAAAATTTTGAACAATATTTCATTAAAAACCATGTTTCTCATCACGTAAGTGCGATTAATTTTAAATTAAAATATTCAACATATGTGAATGGAATTTACAAATATGATTTCAATATTTTAAATCAAAATATTTTAATATTTATAATAATTCTTACTTATTTTTTGTGCAAAATTAATAGTTAATGAAGAAAATTTTAATTATCTTGGTTGAGGTAAAAATGAATTTCCAGGGGGTTAAACCAAAAATATATGTGTAAAAAGTACCTATAAAAATTTATAAAAATAATTTTATTGAAATATATCTACAATTTAATATATAATAGTCTATAATGTCCCATTTGGACCCTTTTTTATATGAAAAATATGGGATCAATCAATTAGTTTCAAAAATATAAAGTTTGTCCTCTTCCATGCTTATAAAAGTTGAACCTATATCCTCTATTATTTACACCTTAAAACCACTTTGGATTGGAAAATATTTTTCAAATTTAATTCCAAAAATCCCTCTCATAATTTTTGAATCCCTAATTTTGAATGGGAGATATTTTTGAAGGATTTACTTCAAACCTAAACAGGTTTCACGAAGAAGAGGTAATGTTCTTCAATGAGTGTCTTTATTTTACTTATATCTACATGCCCATGAAATGGGCTATAAAATTATAATTCATGTGCATGGTGGACTACCTTCTCACGAATCAATGTCCACTTATATTCCATTTCCACCTCTTAAGGTTGGGTATAATGATGTATAAATATTAAATATATGATTTTCTATAGTATTTAGAAATATTGAGTTACTCAATTATATATATATTTACCTTCCCTTCCATAGGATATTGGATAACTTCTCTCCTGTGTGTGGTAGACAACGACCTCACGAAGTGATATGACACGCCTTTCACTAGGGTTTGACATAGATAGTGGTAATGATAAATTAAATTAATATATGTGATGTAAATGAACTATTTATGATATTAATGAAATATTTTTAATTATTTAAATAAAATATATATCATTTTATTTCTTTTATTTTCACTCACATAAATATGAAAACATCGTTCAAGTATGCGTGGACTACCGCGTTCACAAAGAAATGTGACCATATTTTCATCATCACACCACATATATGATACATATAAGTTTATATTTGGTATATATATATGATATTATTATAATTATTGAACGTTAAAATATTACATTTTTCTTTTCCATAATGATAATTTTAAAATACAAAGGTTACCCATTCATATATACGACCAAGAATCTCCATGATCGTAACATACTTCATTTTTCAAAACCATAATTTGATATACATTTTAAAATTATAATTAATGTAAAAATCTAATAATTATGTCATTATAATTAATCTATAGATGATATAGAGTTATAATTATAGTTAGATATAAATCATTCCTTATGAAACACACATGAGAATACAAGGCAATTAACACCCTAAATAATTAAAATAATGATAGACTATTAATGAATGGGTAAGAATATTAAATAATAGAATAATATATGATAATTTATATATCAATATGGTTCTAGTGTAAATTAATAAATGTTTTAAATCAAGTATACTCGAGGTTAAATCATGTTCAACCAAAATCAAGTGTAATGTATGAGATTTCATCCCAATTTTTATTCATTGAGACACATTGTAATGTTATGCACAAAATTTCATTTAAATGTTGTATATACAACCACATTGAAATGTAATATAATGAATAATTAATAATTAATTGTATTTTAATTTTCATTTGAATTATTTTCTCTATGGTTATATGACTTAAGGGTTACCAAGTGGTAATGAATTTCCCAACTCAAATTCTTTTAATTGGGTTATATTAATTTTTTGTTATATTGGATGTTCAATGTTTATGATTATAATGAATTTTAATAATATAATTTTTTATTTTTTATTTTCTTTTGTGTATTTAATTATTATATATCTAATTTATTTATTGGCTATTTCTCACTTAAACAATACAATCTTTTAAAGGGTTTACTTTACAATATCATTTTAATCAATATTGTATATTATAGAATTTCAATTGAGGAAAAATATTTGATAATTATTTAATAAACTCTGAAATTTTTATATCATGTTGTTATTAATGATACTTTAAAATAATAGTACCATTTTTATGATCCTTGGTACATAAAATAATTGATAAAATGTTTAAAATAAAATCTCACTTAATTTCTCTCTTCAAACGTAAACTAGTTTTCTTACAAAACCATGTTTTCAAGAAAGGTTTTCAAAAAGGATGTTGTCTTTTAAAAAAAAATAAAGAAAATTTTACCCAATTTTACTCTTTTAATATTATTAAAAATGAATCATTTTTCATTTTCATAATATTTAACATTTTTCTTTTGAATGAAAATGTAAAAGTAATCTTCTTTTCATTTTATCGATAAGGAAATTTCCAAACGATTTTTATAGTGAAAGCAAAATATTTTTTTAAAACGTTTACATCATGTATGGAATAACCTTAAATAATATTTTTAAAGATCCCATACAAATTTGTGAGGATATTTTAAAATAAATTATTTTAAACAATATTTTCAAAGAAAACTATTTTAAAAAGGCTTCAAAATTTTTTTCCAAAATGAAAAGGATATTTTCCTCAAGATTTTTTTTCATGATATTTTGTTGTATTTATTTTAATAAATGAAAAATAATATTCCTAATCTAATGGGTATATTTTTTTACTATAAATATTATTCCTTTCGATGGTTTATGTTTGTTTTACCAATGATAGTATTGAAATTAACTTCTGTATGTCATATAGTAGTAATTAAATTCCCTTTGAAATATTAAATTTACAATGATCATTAGACATTAAATTCTCAATTAATATCTAGATTATTTATCATTAATATACTTATTTCGTAAAAGATACATCATTTTTACATGCACCATTTGAATTTTATGGTTATTTCTTTGAAATGGAAATATGTATAAATCTATATATTTATAATCAATACAGATATTTGATGATGTGGATATTTTGTTATGATTTAAATATATTATCCAATTTATGAGGAGTAATTTGGACCTACAGTGATAGTTTTCCCTGACATTATATGGATTCTAAATGGATTTTTTATGTATCATGAGATAAACATGTTAAGCTTGAATTAAACATTGTTTTACTAGTAGTTTAAACAATTTTATGAAAGGTCTTGATGGTAGAGGTATCACAATTCTTGAGATCATGGAATCCAATGATTATGAATTTCGTTAACTAAGAGACTAGTTATTATTACCCATGATATTTCACTATGATATTATCTTAGGATTAATTTCAATTTTAGTTTATTTATTAAATTTGAATTTTATTTATTTATTTACCTTTCTATATTGAGTATGCATTATCTAGTTATTTAAATGGAGTTTTTTATTAGTTATTTATCTTTCCATGTTTATTATTATTGTTTATTCATGATATCTTCCACTATATATAACCCTGACTGATAATTTGAGCTCACCCCCATTTTATTTCCTTTACTCATGGTTCGAGTAAGAGTTCTATGTTTGATATATAAGGATATTTTAAATTGAATAATGTTATTTTTGAAATAAATGGTATGTTAATTTGTGTAATCAAATTTAATATGTTAATCAAATATATATCAGGTTTACAAATACTACTAAACAATTCTGTACTTTGGAAAACGATTCAATGTATGTTTTGGAAATTTAATTAAATAGACACTAATTTTGGTCTATCAGGGTTAGAGTCACTATCATTGGTATCAGTGTAAGTTTATTAGAAACCATGGAAACTATATTTTGAAAAAACTAGATTAGGTAACATAATTCTATGATAGAATTTGAGGGTAGGTATTAAAGAAGATCCTAATGGTTTTTAAGGTAGAGATTATGTAGTGTTCCCTTATAAGACTTCTCTATCTCAATACTATAAGTGTACGTTGTTATAAAATAGATATACCAAGTGGTAATAACTAAAAAATGGGTGAATTAGGCTTGACCAGATCACCACATGGTGTCCGATAATGGTCCTTACTATGCACATGGTTTGATACTCCTAAGGGATATTCTTAGGATAATTAAAATTTTATTTACAACACATTATGATGGATTAGAATAGATAATAAAAATTAATGACCTAGGTTTAATAACATAACATGGAATTAATTATGTTGAAATATATCAGATGAACTATTTTTTTATTGGGATTCAACAATTAAATTTTAGAAGTATTTTTATCGGTGATATTTTCGGATAAGAATCATGAAATTATTAAGGATTGTGTTAAATTTTAAAATCATATATTTACTCATTAAATTATGTGTTATTGATACAATTATGATTAATAATATTAAGGTTTATCATAATTTAAAAGTCATTAATTATCCATTTAAATTTTATTTGGTAGGAATATAACATGATTATAGACATTTTGGGAGAATTCTATGTTATTGCACCCCATTTGTTTAGTATATGTTTTAGTGAAAATTTTATATGACGAATAATTTCATTTAATTATATAAAAATATGTTTAAATTTATTGATATCCTTTAGGGTTAATACGATCATTAGTAGAATTTTAATAAAATTAAAATAATATTATTATACTTTTAAGAAAAATAATTTGTATTAAATGAACATAGTAAAATGTATATTTAATGATTGGTTTTATTTCAAGGATTTCAATAATAATTTTTTAGTAATGTTATTAGAATTATATTAAGATGGTATTAGAAAAAGGATAACCCAAAATTTTTGGAGATAAACCATTATGCCCCGTCAAGAAGTGGGGCTTCAATCCATGACTAAAGGATAATAATATTTTCACACCTACTGTAATGACCAGAACATTAATGAGTAAAATTCCCTTTACATTGATAATTTTTTTTGGGGATAATGAATATAGGTGAAATTAATTTTTTATTATATAAATTATGATTTAAATGACCATTATGTATAATTACCATTGATAATATATTCTTTTAATTGAGATCACATGACTTGTATAAATAAATAATTTTCACAAATCCTATTTCAATAGACAACGAATGTGATGGAATCAACTAATAGGATTATTACCTATTATTCTCGTTTATAAGATCTTCTAAGGGATATATAATTTATGGGATTTTCTCTAGACCAATCCAAATCCTATATCTAACAACTTAAGCACAAGAGAAAATGTTTACGGGAGAAGTTCAAGATCATCGAGATCGTGGTCCAAACCATGTTCACCAAACATCCCCATGAAAGTGATACCATCAAAAACCTTAATCCAATGGAATATAATAGTGTAGTAAAGGGATATGTAATAATCCTCTATAATTATGATTATGTACACTATTTTTTATCGAATAACGAATATAATTTAATTCTATTATTGTTACTTTGTAAATGATTTTTAAATCACATATAGTATTTTTTGTTAATATTTAAATTCAATTAGGAAATATATTTTTATTCAATTATGGTATTTTAAAACAAATATTATTATAATAAAATATTATTATTAAATTAATTTTATTAAATATAATTGATCATATAATTTTTATGATATCAAAATTAAACTTTATTGTGATTTAATAATAGTTTTTTTTCAAAACCCATTAATTTTAAATAAATCACGGGTTATATTTAAAAAGAAAAAATTAACATATATAGAAATAATTTTAGATAGAATTAATAATTTTTTATTTAATTATAACATCTAAATCATCCAATTGTTAAATTTTCATAATTTTTCGAGACAGTCGAATTTTTTGTTAAAAATGAAATATCGTATAAATATACAGTGTGTATTATGACCTCATAGTGGACAAATAATGATGTAATGAATAATATAAAAGTTAAATTAGGATAAATATATGTTTTTAATTTAATATAATGTTATATTTATGTTTACATGATTTATTTTATTAATCCTTAGTGAATCCTCCTAAATAGATAATATATTTTATGTTTTTAAAATAATTTCCATGAAAGTATGAATCATATCCCCATAATAAAGAGAAATATTTAAATATAATCAGCTTTTAGCCTAATAAAAGAATTTATACCAGCCCTTGTTACTAGAAACAATGGGAAAATACAATGGAATGGTTTGTGGTATTGAATATTTTATTCTGTTGTGTCCAAAACGAAAATAATAAAGAAATCCCCTTCCATTCCTATATAAACACACCCAACCACTAATTTCTCTTCACTTAAACTCTTTAATGCTCTAAAAACCACTTCCCCATAATTCATAGTTTCTTATCAAGTCCCCCAATACTTCTAATAAGCCTCTCCAATGACTTTGGAGTCACACATCCAAGTAAGGGATCATCCACTCTTCACTTTTATTAAGAACTCCTTTAGTGGTATGCCTTTTACATTCAATTTTAATATATTGAGATATGTTAATAAATACTCCCCTTACTTTCCATTTGATTTATAAATATTTATATCTTCCTTACACTCTCATTAATACATCCATGATACTTTATATACACCTTTTATCATGAAGAAATTCCGTTAAGGATTTCTCAATCCTTATTCCCATTCAAGAACATATTTTATATTATGAATAATAAATTTAATTTCATGTGTTGTGGTAAAATGTTACATGCCCACCTTTATATAAATAACATATATAAATGATGATATACCCATTTAGCTCTAATAAACCAATTTTATGAATTTCTATTTACCGTCGTTATTGTGCCAAAATTTCACTTCAATTTTCTATTGTGTAGTGAATACAAAACCTATTTCTCTACCAAGGGGATTAACCATTATTCTAATATAAATCTTGATTTGGGACTTATTTTTTTTGTATTACACATTCCTTTATCATGGTATAAATTATGATGTTGAGTGATTCCATGTTATATGATCAATGGGGCACACTTATGCCTGAAATGAAATGTTTAAAAAGGGTGAGCCCTGATAGCGCTGCAATGCATTGGGTAATGTTTAGTATCATGATAAATAATTTTTAATGAGGTTTTACTCATTCTAATTTAGATTAATTGAGGGTTTACACATGCTAATTCATGTGAAATAATGGTTTAATAATGCTAATACATGTGCAATGATCCTTCACTCTGGCTAATATCATGTTGTATATTGTTTCCCAATTTCCATGTTATGATTATCATGCTATATCAAGCATTTATATTGTTGTTTCTTTTTTTTCTCCATTAATATGCATATTTACAAACATGTATCTTATTCCTCATTTTATTCCATGTTTATTCCCTTACTTGTATTTATAGCTCATCCTTTCCTTATGGTTTTCCTCAGGTTATCCCATGGAGTGTTATATATGAAGTAATATCAGGGTCATGTAAAACAAGTTTTCAATAAAGTAGTTGTATTTTATGTTTTAAGTTGTTATTTAATGTTAAAAACCCCCAAATACACTGTAATTATTGATATTATGAGTTTTATTAGGTGAATTTTACATAAAAAATCATGATCAAATATTAAATTAAGTTAAGGGTTTTCATAGTTGGTATTAGAGGATAGGTTAAGTTATATTTTGGATTAGGATTAGAAAAACATAGTGAAACCCCCTAGAGATAAGACTAATTATAAGAAAAAAATAATTTAATTTTGGTTATTATAGAGTAAGTAGTTTATCAAAAAAATACATCCATATCCACATACTATATGTTGGCATGGTTCTGTCACATATGTACCGAGAAATAACAACTCTGATAAAGTGTTTCGTATTTGAATAGGGGTAACTTGGTACACAAAAAAAGGTCTTACTACGCACCTAGAATGACACGCCCGCAATATATGCTTTTTTAAATTGAGAAGATCATTACAAACCATTATTAATGGAACAAAAAAATGTATATAAGAATGTATATGAGGATTTAGATCATGGATAACAAAGACTGAATCCCAGAAACTCATAAGTTTTAGGAGATAAATGTAATTTATAAGTTATCCCTTTAATGTCATTGTATTACCCTTTATCTATTTAATAGTTTAAATATACTCATCCTTTTTTCAATGTAGAACCGGTATCAAAAATTGAAATGTTTGGTTATCTTCCATAGTTCTACACATTCATTAATATCATGAAATATTCGTAGAACAATACAAAAATACCACAAAGTAAAAAGGTATAGGTTTTGTTGAAGAAGGAAAATTGGGAAACTATAATATCTCATGTATATAACTTTTACCCTATCGTAATTTATGGATCAAACATACCATAGAACCTATCATACATCCCTTGGTGGAATTTATGCAAATTCCTGGCATGGATTAGATTCTCTTATATATAGGAAACATAAATTTCCACAAGAGTGAAATCACTCTCCATAAGACGAATGAACCCCTCAATCTATATATGTGCAAGGAGGAGGATGAATCATCTTCAAAACTATCATCCCAACCATTTATATTACATCCCTATGAGCATACATATATTTTGTAGATGATTGACTCTAAAGAAGGAGACATCCATGAAGACATTCCTATTGTGAGGGGATTCACTATTGTGTTTCCCGAGGAATTGCACAGCCTTACTCCTAGAAGAGATGTTGAATTCTTGATTGATCTTATATCATGGGTGTTTCTAATATCCCTGACTTCATATAGAATGGCTATTGTGTAATTTTAGGATCTAAAGAAATAACTTTAGGAGAATCTATATAATTGGATTGTATGCCCAAGTGCTTCACCATGGGGTGCACCATTCCTCTTCGTGAAGAAGAAAGATGGGTCCCTGTGCCTTTGAATTCATTATCTTGAACTCAAATAAATCCTCATAAAGAACAAGTATCCTTTCAATGAATTGATGACTTATTAGATCATCTATGTGGAGGGAAATCCTTCTCCATGGTGGATATGTGGTTGGGATATTACCATGTAAGGGTGAAGAAGGATGATATCCGCAGGAATTATTTTCATATGAGGTACAAGAATTATAAGTTCGTAGTTATTCCATTCGGACTCACTAATACTCCACAAATCTTCCTCGAATTGATGAATAGAGTCTTTAGAGATTACCTAAAAAAATTTGTGATAGTCTTTATGAATGATATTCTAATATTTACCAACACCATAAAGGATAATGAGGAATATATAAGCACTGTGATAATGACCATGTGAAAGGAGTATATATATGCAATGTAAAAAAGTGTGATTTCATGTTGAATAAAGTCTCATTATTGGGGAATATCACCACAAATAAGGGGCTGTAAATGGATCCTTCAAAGGTAATGGAAATTGAGGGATTGACAAAGCCAAAAACTGTGACAGATATCTATAGCTTACTTGGGATTGTTAGATACTATCTACAATATGTGATAAATTTATCATGATTTTAAAACCTTCTTTCAATGATAACTCATAAGGGAGTAAAATTTTCATAGAAGGATGAATTTGGAGAAAGCTTCATGGAGTTGAAAAAGAGGTTTCTAACTACCCTTGTTCTCAAACTACCCATAAGTGAGGATCCTTTTGTAATCTCTAGTGATTATTTAAAAAACTTATTGGTATGTGTGTTGATGAAAAAAGTGAAATTCATTACTTATTCCTTAAGCCAGTTGAAAATTCAGGAGAGAAACAATACCATGAAAAATCTAGAGTTGGCAGATAGGATCTTAAAATTTAAAATCTGGAAGAATTATCTCTGTGGGGAGAAGTGTGAAATGTATATGATCAAAAAATTCTAAAATATATATTCACACAGAAAGAGATAAATATGTTCCAATAAAGATGGTTTCATCTCATCAAGTATTACGACGGCTCAATCCACTATTATCATGGGAACAAAAACACGGTGGAAGATTCTCTAAGTAGAAAAGACCCAAAAATTCAATCAGTGATGATAATTGAAAAAATATCTAGTATTCATAGATATTACAAATATAGATATTAAAATCATAAATAAGGGAACATAATCATTCCATTCACAAATGATTACTCATCCACATCTTTTGGAAAGGATAAAGGGTGTTCAAAAAGATGTTGAAGGAATTCAAAATAATTTTGAATCAACAAGGAAAGGGATATCCTTATATTTTAGTATTAATTAAGTAGGAATTATGAGATTTTGGTTGAGACTATGTGTCCTATCAAATACAATGTTAAATAAATAACATTATATGATGCACAAGTTTTAATTTGTCAATTCACATAGGAAACAAAAAATATATATTGAGATCTCCAAGAGCACTATTAGTGTGATAACATGAAGGAGGACATTGAATAATATACATCAAAGTGGATGGTATGTCATCAAGTGAAGGATAAAATATAGATGTATATGTAGATGATGCAACTATGAACCATACCAAAATGGAAATGGAAAAACATCACCATGGAATTTGTCACCAGATTTCCAAAAACATCCAAGGGAAAAATTCTATCTGGGTTGTTTTGGATCATCTTAAAATGAGCTCAAAATTCATTATAATTCGAGAGGATTTCTCACTGGATAAAATAGAATGGATATAAACTATATATTTGGTAGGTATTTATGGATTAGCACTATCTATTATGTCCGATCGAGATCCCAGCTTCACCACTATGTTTTGGAAAAGTCTCGAGAATGATCTAGTCACTAATCATAACTTCAATATGTATTATTACCCTCAAACTGATGTCCCATCAAAGTGAAAAATACAAACACTTGAGAACATGTTGAGAGATTCTCAATGTATATAAAAGGCAGATGGGACCAACATGTTCCATTGGTGGAGTTATCTTATAACAACAGTTTCCATTTGAGCATCCAAATGGCTCCTTATGAATCCCTTAATGGGAAGAGGTGAAGAACACAAAAATTTTGTGATGACATTAGGGAATGAAAACATATAGGTAGATAAATGGTCAAATAAATGGAGGATAAGGTTAAGACCATCCAAAAACACATCAAAGTTCCTCCAAGTCAAAAAATTAACTACGCTGACAATCATCGACATGACATAGATTTTGATGTTGTAGACATTTTATTCCTCTAAATATCAATATAGAAGATATCAAAGATATATGGGAATAAGGTAAATATTAGTCTAAAGTATATCCTCCCATTTGAGATCCTTAATCACATTGGAGTAGTGTCCTATTGACAAACACTCACACCAATCCTAACATATGTTAATGATTTTTTACATGTATACATATTAAGGAAGTACATCCTAGACCCATCACATTTACTCAATCTTGAGGTGTTACTATTGGATAATTACCTCTTATATGAGGAGAATCAAGTGAAGATCATTTATCTTATTGAAAAAATTATAAAAAATAATACAATTCCCCTCATCAAGGTGTTATAGAGAAACCCCGTGTTTGAAGATGTTACATGGGAACCAAAGGAGGTGATGAAGCAGAGTTACCCCCTTCTGTTTTAGTGTGTGAAAAGGAAATTTCAAGGGATAAATTTCATAAGGGGCTTAGGTTGTAATGACTAGACCATTTAAGAATAAAATCACATTTCTTTTGATTAAATGTCTTATGGATATTGAAGACACATGAAAATATTTTTTTTATTATATCCAATGGGATTTAAATTACCATTATGTACCGTTACCATTGATAGTATAGCCATTAAATAGTGATCACATGACTAATATAAATATATGGTTTTATGAAATTCATTTGATATAGAAAAAGGAAGTGATGACCTCAACACGTAGAATAGTTCACGATGAAGCCCATTTATTATATCTTATTAGGGAGATATAATTTCTAGTATTTTACTAAGACCATGTACAAATAGAGATCCATCAACTTAATAATGAGTGAAAATGTTCACGAGAGAAGTTCAATCTCATCGAGATCCTGAACCATACTCTGTTAACTGAAGGACCCCGTGAAAGCCCCACCATCACACACGTTTCCCATAAAGTGTATTCTAGTGTATTAAAAGGATATGAAACAAGACCCTATCATTATGATTATATACATTATTTTTCTATAGAATAATGAACACAATTTCATTTTATTATTGTTACTTTATAAATGATTTCTAAAGCAGAAATAATATTCATCGGTAATATTCAAATTCAATTAAGAAATAAATTTTAAGGAATAAATGTAATTTAAATTATATAATATTCAAATAAAATATTATTATAAAATTAATATTATTAAATATAAATAATCATAATATTTTTATGAAGAAAAATGTAATTTTTATTAAAGTATAAAAACTATTTTTTTCAAAACCTGTAAATTTTAAATTATTTTCAGTTATTATTTTAAAAGTTAAGATTCACATATTTTGAAAATTATTTTTATAAAATAAATATTTTTTTTCTAATTAGGATGTTTAAATTATCCAATGGTTTACTTTCTAAAAAAATATGAGATAGTGAAAATTTTCGTTAAAAATTAAATATCTTATAAATATAAAGTTTGTTTGATGACATCATAATGGCCCAATAATTATGTAATAAATACTATAAAAACTATATTCATACAAATATATTTCATTTTAATTTAAAATAATGTAATTTTATTTTTATTTTATTTATTTTATAAAACCTTATTGAATCCTCCACAACATATAATATATTATAAGATTTTAAAATCATTTTCTTGAAAGTATGACTCACCTCAACATAATAAAGGGAGATATTTTACTATCATTTTACCTTATTCTTATAAATTAATTTATACCAATAATCTTTTCTAGAAACCATGTAAAAACCCATCGTATGGTTTGGGGTCTTGAATATTTTATTATGTAGTGTTCGAAACCAAAATAATAATGAAATATCCTCATTTCCAATATAAACCAACCCAATCTCCAATTTCTCTTCAATAAAACTCCTTTAAGATCAACCAAACTATGAAATATTATCTATAGTGTCCTCCCATGGCTCCCCAAAGCTCTTAATAAGACTCTCATAAGCCTTTTGAGTCACACATCCGAGTAAGGGATATTCCACTCTCCTCTTTTATCAAGCGCTCCTTTGGTGATATGCCTTTTAATATCAACTTTTACATATTGGGATATGTTCATATATACTCACATAATAATAAATTTTATTTATATATAAAGTAATATTACTTAAAATCTCATTAATACTTCCATTGTCCTTTATATAAACTCGTTACAATGCTGAAATTATGTGATGGATTTCTCTCTTCTCATTCTCATTCAATAACTTCACTTATATTAAGAATCTTAAATTACATTTCATGTTTTGGGTTATAATGTTTCACGATCCCCTTAATTTCAGTCTCTTTTATTAATTATTAATGAACTCTTTCTATCTCATCAACTTATTTTATGAATTTCTATCTAACATTGTTTTACTATCGAAATTGCACTACGATTTTACATCATGCAGTTTATACCAAACCCATTTATCTACCAAGGGTATTCACCTTTATTATCATATAAATAATGATTAGGGGTATAAATTTATTTATTCCACATTACAATATTGAATAATAACTTATGATGTTGAATTATTTCATGTTATATGATCTATGTGGAACATTTATGCATGAAATGAAATGTTTAGGAAGGGTTCTCTCTAAGAGTGCTCCAATACCTTGGGTAACATTTAGTATCATGATATGTCATGTGTAATGAGGGGTTAATCATGATAATTCAAGAGAAATAAGGTTCTAAACATGATAATCCATTTGAAATGAGGGTTTAATAATGCTAATCCATGTGCAATGATCCTTGACCCATGCTAATATCATGTTGTATGTTGTTGCCACATTTACATGTTATGATTATCACACTATGTCATTCCTTTATGTTCATGTTTCTTTTGTACCCCATTGTTTTTAGTTAAATAACTTCAAAATATACGTAAATTATTAATGAGTAGTGTTTTTTTGTGGTTTAGATATTAATTTATTTTATTTTATAACTTATACTAAACATTTTGATTTTGAAAAATAGTTAGAGAAAATGATAAATAATTGTTTTATGGGTCTTTCTTTTTATTAAAAGTGAATTTTAGTTATTCTAGCATAAAAATTCATTTTTTTATATTGATATATTATATTAAAGGATTAATTAGAAATTTATCAAATTATAACTCGAGGATGGATGAGTTATTATGAAAGAGAAAGATTTCATTTCATTATATTTCGTTATATTCGTATGCACTAAATGAATACATAAACATTACAGAAATGACCTTAATACTTGTTATTCTATTACATTCCTATCTGATGAATCATATGGTAATATAAATAATCCCAAATTTACTTTTTTAAGGGACTTAACATTTCATTGATCACCCAATTTTTTATGATCAATGACCTTAATAAGTCTCTCTAATTATTTATGCTTTTTATCTATGTCCATATGTTCACATGCCAACAATGACATACTAAATTGAAACGTAGTTATGTGTTATTATATATAACCTTGGTTATTAACTTTATCAATTATGAAGAGTATGCTTTATTTACCATTTTTGAGTTTTTTAATAGTGATATTTTCACATATCAATCCTTGGATTACCAATATCATGTTTAAATTGCATGGACCTAATTTATTTAAGGTGGAGAGAATTAAACACAGTAAAATTATAAAATAAAATTGTATGAAATATTTTATAACAATTGAAACAATTATTTTATAGTTAGTTACACACAATAACTAGTTTCTACAATATCTCGTGTTACACGTCATACTAATTTTTACCAAAAAACAATATAAAATAAATATTATTATTTAACATGATAGTTATAACATATCCATTTGAATGATAAGTATGAATATTATTAAGTAACATATAAAAATATATAGTATATACTTGTTTAATAATTATCTATTTATTATTAATAAAATTAGTACCATTTAAAAGAATTATATGTTTTTATCAAAAGGTGTAGTTTTCTAATAGATGTTTTTTCATTTTATACACACTTATTTTAAAACTATTTTTTAACAATTTTAAAAAATTTATTTTCAAAAATAAACTTAATTTTTAAAATTTGAAAACTAAAATTATCTTAGGGTTATTTTTTATTATTTTTTTAAATATTTCATTTTTTAATTAGTAGTGAAAAATACAGAATTTTGATTTAAAACTATATTTTCATTTAAATAATTTATAAGTTTATTGTATAATAAGTTGTATTAAAATTAAAATTATGATATTTTTATATAAATTAATACATTTTTTTCCATTTTAATCATTTTTATACTGAATTTTTATATATGAATCTTATCAACATTTGAAAATTTTTACTTTAAAATCCCATTTTTTCATCACATCTATAAGATGAATTTTAAATTATATTTCCCACTTATTAAAATTGAAATTTTAAAAAATACATCCAAATTCAGAATCATAATAATTTTTAATTTCTAATAATATCAACATAATATTTGAATAAAAAGAGTACTGAATGCGGAAAAAATTAATTACTGATATTAAGATAAAAATTTGGATACATGGGGGTAGTGGAAAACGAAAATAATAAGGGTAAAAATTACATATAAACATGTATAAAAATATAGTGTCCCAATTCTCTATATCCCATTAATTTTTTAATATAAGGTGTTTGATGTATTTTGGGAGGTCAAAGTGACATATTTCAACACTTTGAAAAAATTCATTTCTGTTCATGTTCTCGAATGGTCACTTGTCAAGAAGTGACTCATTGAATGGTGGCTCACCAAATGATCACTCATCTATAAGTGAATCACTATTTGGTGGATCACTGAATTCTCACTCATATAGCGATGACTCATGAAATAGAGGCTCAACAAACAGTCACTCTTCCAGTGGTGACTCACCAAACAGTGACTTACCAAACTATCACTCATCCAGTGGTGACTCGACAAATGATGTCTCACCAAAAAATCACTTATCCAACATGGACTCGAAGAATGGTGGCTCAACGAATGGTCACTCATTCAGTGGTGACTCACTGAATGGTGCCTCACTAACTGGTCACTCATCTAGTGGTGAATCACTGAATGATGACTCACTAAACGGTAACTCATCGAAAGATCACTCATTGATTAGTGAAATTATAAACAGTGTCTCATCTAATGGTAACTCAAAAGGGAATCCCCATAGAATGGCCACTCACTGAATGGTGTCTCAACCTATGTTGATTTATTCTATGAGTTTTAAAATTTATAGTTTTCTAAGATTGAGTCATTCTATAGGTGGTTCATGAATAGTGTTCTGAGATTCCTATAGTTTTTCTCCTGTAATGTTATCTCTGATATAAAACACCATTAATTCCTTATTATAGTGTATTTTAAACAATTTTAAATCCAATAAATCCTATATTTTTTTTATTAATGATCCAAGTTATCTTACTTTTTTAGAAAACATTGTCTTGACTTGATCCAATTTTAATAGTAAATCCAAAACATATCTACATTTCATCTCCATTTATATTTTCATATGGTGAATATATCTTCTGCCCTTATTATTCCTTCTGGTTTTTCCCTAGTATGATATTTCCTGAACAATTTGTCCCCAAGGTGTCATTAAATTGTGTTGCAGACTTTGGATAATTTTTCCCCTGAGGATTTTCCTTCTACACACACCCACTGTTTTGGTGAAACAGGTCTTCGAAAAAGGATTCCTTCATCCATGTAGGGTTTTCCATCACATCAAATTATTTGAATTATATAGGGAGGGTTTATTATTTTCATCTATTGAGATCATGGATCCATACGTGTTAGGAAATATAAAGAATCGGTTTGTATTTAATTTTATAGGTAAGGGGATTGTGATGAATGATCTACCTATTTTATTGATATTTTCATTGATTTATGAATTATATGGGCTCAAAACCCACTAAAAATCATGGCAGTTGTGGGTCCTTGTTTGTGATCTAGTTTATGGGTTCTTTAATGTATGAAAATTATTTGGTTGTTATATTTACATATTATATAATTGGGTAACCATGTACATTTTGTTAAAATAAATAGACCCCTTGGATTATATGGTATCTTTGATAACACCCTAAATTATGTGAAACTGAATCAGGGATTTCCTACTAAATCCGAAAGTATTTTTTTCTCTGTAATGTGTTGTAACATGTTTCCAGACACAGATATGTGTTTTGGGTTGGTTATAGTGATATTTTAGATGGAATATTTCTATGTTGTGATAGATGGGGGTTGTAGATGAGATGTTTTATACAGCAGGGATGTAATGATGGTTAGGGTTTGGATGTGCAGGAAGGATTAAAAAAAAGAAACATGGCTATAAATTAGTGATTATGTGGGATTATTGGTAAGAGTGTAATGGGTTGTTTTGTGTTCATACTTTCTATGTGTTGGTTATTTTATTATATAAATTAATTTTAGTTTCCTGGGAAGTATGTAATTAATGTTGAATATTCATTCTTGGGATGAATATGGAATTTTTTTTATTTGATATGGAATGTGGAATGTGAAAAGATAATGAATGAATGATAAAATTTTGGAAATTAACGATCCAATGTGTTTCTAATATTGGATTATTTTATATTATCGAAATTTGGTTAGTAGTTAATGTGGATTAAAAGTGTAATGTGACTTATGGATTGATGTGTGGTGTTGTGAATTAAGAAGTAGTGGTAGAGGTAATAATATTGTGACTGAGATTTTTTTTAGAAAACCCATAGGTTAGGCTTGATTTTTTAGTAACATTTATATATATACTCTATATTTTCCTTAAGATTTACATACACACCACACTATAGTTGACCAAATTATTCATAATACCCCCATCATCACGGGGAAGGTGTCTTTTCCAAACAATCCAACAAGAGGATGGATGGATGGCCACTTACACTTCCCTGCTCCTTATTCCATGCGATGACGACCCTAGTTTCTTTTGGAAAGATGTGGTGAGATGTGGTGGCTTATGTGTTTGATGTAGATTTTTATTGTTTCCCATTTTTCTTTGGTATGACTTGTTATGTGATTTCCCAAGTGTCTTTGGGATGAGATGTGATGTGATTTGAGGCCAAGGTGTGTGTATGCAGGATGTTTTCTAAGGACCAGGTGTGTGCGGTCGGTATGTGTTGTGAATCCAAGGTGTGTGTGGGTGGGATGTATTGTGAGAACTAGGTGTGTCCATGAGGAATGTGATGTGGTATATTCAAAATTGGTGGGGGCACCAGGATTTTTGACATTAGGGTGTGAGAGAAAACAATCAGTATAAATGTGGCATGGGGTACCTTTTCATCGATGTGATTTACATTATATTATATTATATGGTTTGCATTAGTTGGGGATAATGACTTGGTAAGGTTGGGTTTGGCTAGTATACTTTATTTGGTGTATTTTGGTTCTATTATTCTCACATGGGTGCATTAGTATGCTATTTTAATATATGAATGAGAGACTTTGATTTTCCTAATGAGTGTACCTATATTATCACTATACATATAAAAACTTTTTTATGTTCCTCGAAGGACATTGCAGAACATAGTGGACATTTCTAGTTTTGGAATTTGGATTTGTTCTCGTGTCGTTGCCTTAGCTTTTATTCTTTTCAGATTTTATTTATAAATATTAGAAAATAATAAGCATGATTCGTGGTAACTGTTTGAGAATTAGATCTATATAAGTGATTAAAAATATTATTTTATGAATAATAAGAATTTTTAAGTACTAAAACATGCCTAAATTTGAAATCATCGGTGTGGAAATTTGGGAAAATCTAATATGAGATACATAGGCAAGTAAAATTTTAAATATGTTACATTCAAATATGTAAGTAGAAACTTTTTGTTATTATTTCAATATATAAGAATGTTTTCATGAACATTTAAATGATTACAAAATATTTAACCCGAGAATGATAAAGAATAAAATATACCAATAAATATAATGTAGTTATAATTTCATGATTAGAAATAATGTTTTATTTTGAAGTTTCAACAAGAGTTTTTGGTATGTTGGGAAGTATTCCAGAATGATAAATTATTTAATATAGTAATACAACATGTGTATTTTTCAATTTCATGAAATGAAAGAATGTTATATTTTGATGATTCCGTAAGAATGTTGAATAGTTAGTCGAGAATGCGAGCATGATAAAGCATAAAATGCAGTAATACAAAATGTTTATTTTTAATTTTATTGTCATAAATCATGTTTTACATTAATAATTTTGGCCGCATGTTGTTTATGAAATGTCATATATGAATTGAACACAATAACATAAAAAGTATAATTTTTCAAATGATGTTGGAAGTGTATTTCCCTCATAATAATATGAACCCAGAATGTCTTGTTTAACCATATAAAACATGGTGTGAGATATAACATGTGTGACATTTATTATCTTACTTGGAAGAATTTTTGTGATATTTAAATTTAAAGAAATATTATTTCACTAGAAATAATCTGGGAATGTTGAGTGTTGTTTTATTGTTATCATTTTGTTGATGTGTGGATATGCCACACTAAAAATAGCAGTTTGTTGGAACCTGATTGTTTGGTGATTGTTGTAGATAATGAGAACCTTGATAATAATCCTTTTTTAAAATCACCATGTATTAAAATTATAATCACATATATATGTCTAATTAATGGGTTTCTTATAAATAATTTAAAAAAATTTCAAGGTACCCATGCTAAAAAAATGAGATGATGTAATATAAACCTCTAGATAATTATGAAAGATTCTATGTGTTGCTGCTATGTGTGATTTTTCTTCTTATGATTCCTTTTCTAAGATGTGGTTTAAAAACCACTAAGTATACAAATAGGATGAAACATTATCCCTAACCAAGACGTCTTGTACTTTGACATTATTAAAAACTTGAGGGAAAGTCAGTGCTTCCCAAAGTAGATAATATCTTGACATGGAAGAGAGAATTCCTTGATTTTTTGCTTTGGGATTTATGTGTGATGATAATAGTGATTGTTTTTTGGGTAAATTTCAAGGATGAGGTGGATAAAGAGGTTATGTAAAAACATTGTTTTTTCTTTGACAGTAATGTGTTGTGGTGATGTGGTTATACAGAATATCTGGTGAACTTTTTGTTGGATAGTATGTTGGGAAAGTGGTTGTGATGTACAATGGAAGTGATATGAAAATCTTGAGATGTGTGTTCCTTTTTTAGTGATATGGATTTTTTATGTTGTGTTGTGATATTTTGATTTTGATAAAATACATCTTCTCTCATAAAAAGGTTATTAAAGTTAGTATGGTAATATAATAAACTGGTCATTTTGGAAATCATGAAATCAATAAATATGGGCTTGCCTCCCATGCAGAAATTAGTTTTTATAAATTAAGTGCTAAAAATGTTTGAATTCCATCATGTTGGTTTGGTTATTTATTTTTGATTTTATATTCATGGAATATGTTATGACCTCAATAATTGGAATAGAAGGAAACCCTGTCCCTACATCAAGATGCATTATATTATGAAACGTTTTAGAACTATGTGAGTGATTTAGTTCCACACAAAGAGGACAATATATTGTTCTTGTGGATGGGTTCCTTTTATTTGTGTTATTATGGTAGATCTATCCATATTAATATAATTATTCTTTTTTGTAGGCATAGATATTTTAAACTCCATCAAATAATGAAATGCACTTGTGAAAAATAGAAATTTAAAATGTTAAAACCCTTTCTAATTCAGCATTATTATGTTCCCTGTAATTAATATTTCATTGAAAACCCTTGAAAAAATATTAAAACTCAAATAATCTGGTATATTTAAAACTCATTTCATATATGTCTTGCATTACATTAATTAATCCTAGATTTCAAAATTTGATGTTAAATTGTATAAATATTAACTTGGTAAAGAACATGATAGAATTATTTTAGTAGAACAAAAAAATTATATGAATACATTAACCCTTCTAATTTATGTATGTGGTCTTGGGAATCATGTTGAAGAAAACTGGTTTAATTTTTTTTGAATGTGTTTTCACAAAGAGTATATTAAGAACATCGACATTATAAAAAGGATTAAAAAATGGGGTTTCTCTCAAAGTGGTTTTCTTAACC
Source organism: Viscum album (assembly GCA_963277665.1). Lineage (NCBI taxonomy): Eukaryota > Viridiplantae > Streptophyta > Magnoliopsida > Santalales > Viscaceae > Viscum > Viscum album. The sequence goes on along the minus strand of OY728127.1, from coordinate 971,099,872 downwards.
AATATATTTTTGTTTTATATTTTTCATGGAAATTATTTAATAGTATTGTTTTCAAACATAACATGATTCAAACTAAAATGTTGAGATACATGTCTTGAAAGTAATAGATCATTTGAAAATCATTCTAAATTTTTAATCTCCACCAAAACGTTTTAATAAATTACTGTAAATAGATTTCTTATATTGTTAATAAATTGTTACTCTATAATGGTAATATGTTTCATCATGATATGCTAAAGATGACTTGTTTTAAATATTCTAAATTTAAATTTTAGAAATTAAAAAATGAGAAAAAATCATGTATAGATATTCATTTAATGGCATTTCTATGTAAAGTTGATGAAATAAAAGGTATGATGATGTTTTCCTTGAAATAAAACAATAAATTATATTTGAAATAATGTGAAGATTTCTTTGAATGTGATCCCTTCCATGTTGTTATTTTTGGTGTTTTATTGTTTTACATTGCATACTGGACTAGTTATACCTATCTACGTGGTTGTGTCCTGCTTTGAGGGGTATCATCCATGAGATATGGTTTTTGAGTTTTTATTATGTCCCAAACATGTTGAGACACTTTAGACATGTATCAAGGGATGGTTTTTTATACCATCAGTATATTTCTTTCCAGGTTTGTTTTGATTCTAAATTTCGACTATTTGTTTGAGAGGTATATCGATGGGTGGTTATTCAGACCACTAAGCTACTTTTTTTAAAGTTGATTTTGAAATATTATGGAGGTAATAGTTTTATGGGTATATGATGCAATTATCCAAACCACCCCGGTCCATTAAATTATGAAAATATGGTGTTTGTGGTGTTTTGGGAGGTCAAGGTGACTTATTTCAAAAACTTTTAAAAAATTCAGAGTTTTTCATGTTCAGTAAGGACCACTCATTCACCAGTGACTCACTAAATAGTTTCTCACCAAACTATTAATCATCCAGTTGAGACTTTCTGAAAAGTGGCTCACCGAATAGTCATTCATATGTAATCACTGAATGGTAACTCTCCTCGGAGAATATCAATGAATGGTGGATCACCGAACAGTCACACATCCAGTGGTGACTCGCTGAATGGTGGCTCAACAAATAGTCAGTCTTCCAATGGTGAATCACCAAATGCTGGCTCACTGAAATATCACTCATCTAGTGGTGACTCATTAAAAAGTGGCTCACTGAATGGTCAGTCATCCAGCGGTGACTCAATGATTGGATACTCATTGAACAACAACTCATCGACTAGTGATTCGATGAATTGTTACTCACCAAATGGTGTCTCCTACAATAGTAGCTAATGGGAATTTCCTCATTGAACAGTGACTCAATGAATAGTTTCTAGCTAAACAATGTCTCTTATATTGTTGATTCATTCCAATAGTTTTCCATTTTCAAATTTTCTAATTGTGAGTCATTCTAATGGTGGGTTATGAATTGTGTTTGCAGATTCCTACAGTTTCACCTCTTTATTATTTTTTATGACATAAAAAACCTTTATATAAAATTTTAAGGGATTTTAGATCAATTTACAAGTCATAAATAATTTCTTTTTTTTCTAAGGGTTTGGGGGATTTAATTTGGTCAAAACACATTGTCTTGAACAAATCTTCCTTTAATGGAAAATCCAAAATGTATCTAAACCACTCCTCTATTTAGATTTTCTGAAGGTGGAGATATATTTTTCCTTTGTTCATCCTTATTGATTTCCCATGGTACACAATTCCCCTAACCTTTATTCCCCATTAAATCATGAATTTTGTTTTTGTATCATTTGGATCGTGTTTTCCCTAGAGGATTTTTCAGCTGCACACACCCCCTGTTTTGGGGAAAGTAGTCTACAAAAAAGGATTCTGTCTTCCAAGTTTTTTTCCTTAAATTTTCACTATGTGTATCATGCATGGAGGGTTTAATATTGTCATATTATGTGATCATTTATGAATACATGATATGAAAGATAATGATTCATTTTATATTGAATTTAAATGGTAAGGGGAATGTGACATATGATCTACCTATATTATAATAATTTTTATTAGTGTTGTGAATTATATGGAATAAATACCCACTGAAAACTGTGGCCATTAGGACACTTGTTTGTACATAGGTTTATGGGTTGTGCAATTCATAAAAATTATGTTTCTTTGACTTCAATTATTAAAAAATTAGTTAAAAACATATATTAAGTTAATATAAATGGATTCCCTAGGATTATGTGATCTCTTTGATGACATCCTAAATTAATTGGAACTAAATAATGGGTTACCTAGAAAGTATGAAAGTATTTTTTTCTCTATTACGTGATGTATCATTTTATAGAAGTGATTGTTTGTTTTGGGTTGGCTCTAGTGATATGGTGGATGGATTATAATTGTATTGTGATATGTGGGGAATAATGGATGAGATGTTTTATAAATTTGGGTTGTAATAATGGTTAGGATTTGGACGTGCATAAAGGCTACAAATGGGGATGTGGTTGTGAATTGGTGATTATGTGGGATTATTTTCATAGGAGTAATGAGGTTTTTTATAGTTCTACTTTCTGTTTGTTAGTTATTGTATTGTGTAAATTAATTCTAGTTTCTTGGGAAGTATTGAACTAATATATAATATTCAATAATTAGAATATTCTAGATAAAATATTTATTTGAACTGAAATGTGGAATGTGAATAGATAATTCATTAAGGACAACATTCTTGAATTTAATGAACCAATGTGTTCATAATATGGGATTATTCAATATTTCTGAAATTTGTTATGTACCTAAATGTGCTATAAAAGTATAAAGTCACTTATGGTTTGATGTGAGGTGTTGTGAAATTAGAGGAATCATGAATGGTAATGGTTTTGTAACTGAGTGTTTTTTCAGAAGGCCATAGGTTGGGGTTGAGTGTTTGGTATCATATATATATACTCTGTATTTTACTAGTTATTTATATGCGTACCTAACCCTAGTTGAGAACTATGTTATGAACACTCCCATCATCTTGAGGGAGGAGGTCTTTACTAAACATCCCCATGAGAGAATGGATGGCTGAACAACTGGCCTTCCCTGATCCTTCTTCCATGCGATGATAAACCACCTTTCATTGGGAAGGATGTAGTGTGATGTGGTTTCCCAGGTTTTTGTAGGAGAGGTGGTTTGTTTCCCATGTGTGTTCGTATGACAACCCTGCTTTTATTACAACTTAAACATGCTTTATTACATAAAACGTAACTTGATACAACAAAGAAGATCGAGAGGTTTAGTGTATTTGGGGCTTAGGATCATTACATAAAAACTTTAAACTTGAAATACAACATCCTTATTGAAAACTTCCTTTACATGACCACTACATTCCTTCGTACTTAGCATTGCATGGGATAACCTGAGGATATGCATAAGAAAAGGGTGAGCTATAAAGCCCAGTAAGGGAGTACATAATGAATAACATGAGGAGTAAAATACATGTTAGGCAATAGGCATATCAATAGAGCATAAGAGAGACATGAACATAAAGGCATGATAAAGCATGATAATCATAACATGGAAATGTGGCAACAACACTTAACATTGAATTAGCATGAGCCAAGGCTCATTGCACATGGAGCATGAGTAAACCCTCATTGCACTTGAAGCACAAGTAAACCCTCGTTGCACATGAATTAGCATGATTAAACACTCATTGAAAATGACGTATCATGATACTATACTTTACCCAATGCATTGGAGCGCTATAAAGGGCACACCCTTCTTAAACATTTCATTTCATGCATAAGTGTGCCACATGGATCATAAAACATGGATTCATAAAACATAATCATTTATTCCACGATAAAGGAATGTGGAATTCATACATGAAACTTTACAATCAATAAGTAAATGTGCATAAAGGTGAATACCCTTGATGGAGAAATGGGCATGGTATTCACTACACAATGATATTGGCTTAGAAAATCGGTGTGATTTCGGCAGCATAACGGCGTGACATAAGAATTAATAAAAAAGGCTGATGAGAGAGAAAGGGGCTCCTCATCATATTTACATGTAATGGACAGTAATAAGTTCATATAGATACATGTCCCAACAATTGAAAAGGAATTTAGATTCATGATACAAAAGTATTGCTTGAATATAAAAGAGGAGAAAAAGGTTCCTTTCGGAATTTCGGCATAGTAACGGGTGTACATGGGAGGCATTTAATGAGAGAGAAAGGGGTCTCCCATCATTCAAAAAATAAGAGGGCAGTATGGGAGAGGTGCGAAACCATACCCCAATATTCATAAATGAAATTAAAAGGGCAATACAACTTAAAGAAAATTGACAAAAATGAGAAAGGAAGAAAAAACCCCTTACTTGGAAGTGTGCTTCCAAAGGCTAGAGAGAGGCTTGTGAGAGGCTTCTTTGGAGCTTGGGGCACCTTGAGAGGATTCTAGAGAGAGTAGGGCAGAGGTTGGGCGAACTTCAAGGGCTTTGAGTGAGGAGGAAGTGGGAGCTTGGGTGGGTTTATATAGGAAAGGTGAGAGAATTCTTTATTATTTAGGTTTGGGTCCCCTTATATTAAAATAATCCAAACCACAAAGCATCCCATGGTATTTGCCCATGGTTTCTGGAAAAGGAAAGAGGAAAACAATATTTTACAAGTCCAAGGTCCTAACTTATTAAAAAATTAGGGTTTCTTATGTGGAGGTGAGTCACACTCCCATGGAAATTAATTTAAAAAGGCAAAGTGTTGAATAAGTCTTGAGGGCTCCATTAATGCTTTGAAAAGTGAGTCAAACAAACCCAAAACCTCATTTTTTTAATGATAAAACATATATTGGCCGAACATAAGGATTATGGTATTTTATTACATCACCATTGGGTCATTATGATGTCATAAAACACATTATATATTTAAATGGTATTTAATTTTTACCCAAAAATTTGACTGTCTCAGAAAATTATGAAAAATTCACCGTTGGATAATTTCGACGTCCTGATTCCAAAAATAATATTTATTTTATCTAAATAATTTTCTAAATATGTGAATTTTCACTTTTAAAATAAAAACCGACATTTATAAAAAATTCACGGGTTTTGACAGAAATGGCTTTCAAACCTTAATAAAAATTTTAATTGCATTCATAAAATTATAATATCATTTATATTTAATAAAAATTAATTTAATATTAATAGTAATATTTTATTAAAATATTATTTAATTAAAAAATCCTTTAATTTAATAAAATATAATTCTTAATTAAATAATAACTAAAAACACCGTTTGTACTTTAAAAACTAATTACAATGTATCAAAAATGACTAGAAATTATATTCATTATTATATACAAAAAATAATGTACATGAACATGGTGCTACTTATTTGTTACATAACCCCTTAAAATAGCCGCATAAGACCTAAGGGTAAGGTGTGCGATGGTGACAGACTCTTGGGGTTTCTCGGATAACATTGCTCGAGTGGTAATCTCTATCAACTTCCATTTTTCCCGTAGACGATCACGTTCGAGCTTGACTTGATGAAGCTCAGCTTGGGCTTGGTCAAGGGCAAATCCCAAAGACGCCACCTCTTTTCCGAGCTCTGACAAATGGTCTTCGTAAGGGGAAATTCTACTGGATGAGGCCATCACTTCCTTTGTCTGAGTAGAAAATTGGTTCGTTAAAGCCTTATATTTAAACTACCCAGATAATCACTGTTCAACGGCTATAAAAGTAACGGTCACAAATCTTAACGTTAAACTAATGAAGTTGGCATCATATAAAAACATAAAGAAACATTTAACTAGATCAAGAGGGATTTTCCATTAATGAAATTTTGGGTCGTTACAACATTCCCCCCTTAAGAAATTTCGCCCTCGAAATTTTCCTTTTCCCACACTAAAACAAATGTGGGTAACATAGCTTCATCATATCCTCCGACTCCCAAGTTGCTTCTTCAAACTTGTGGTTTCTCCACAACACCTTGACGAGGGGCATTGTCTTATTTCGTAGAACTTTTTCTCTACGATCCAAGATCTTCACTGGTTGCTCCTCATAAGAAAGATCGTCTTCTAATTGTACCACCTCAGAAGAGAGTACATGTGAAGGGTCTGGTATGTACTTCCTTAAGAGGGATACATGGAAGACATCATGCACCTTGGCCATAGTAGGTGGAAGTGCTAGTCGATAGGCCACAACCCCAACACGATCAAGAATATCGAAGGGGCCGATGTACCTTGGACTTAACTTCCAATTATTTCCAAACCTCATGACCTTCTTCCACGGAGATATGCGTAAAAACACCATGTCTCCGACTTTAAACTCAAGGTCTCGTTGACGATTATCTGCATAACTCTTCTGTCGACTTTGGGCTGCCTTGATATGCTGCTGAATGGTTTTCACCTTCTCCGCCATTTCTTCGACCATTTCTGGTCCAAGAAGCTTACGTTCACCGACCTCATCCCAACATGTCGGTGTTCTGCACCTTTTCCCATATAGGGCTTCATATGGGGCCATTTGGATGCTCGAGTGGAAACTATTATTATAAGAGAACTCAACTAGAGGAAGATGTTGATCCCATCCTCCTTTAAAGTCCATTGAGCACGCTCTCAACATATCCTCAAGTGTTTGGATAGTCCGCTCGGATTGGCCATCAGTTTGAGGATGATAGGCCGTACTGAAGTTCAGTTCAGTATTCAGAGCATGTTGAAGACTCTTCCAAAACTTAGAGGTAAATCTTGGATCTCGGTCCGACACAATAGATAGTGGTACTCCATGCAACCGTACCACTTCCCTGATATATATCCGTGCCAGTTGATCCAAAGAGAAATCCTCTCGAATAGCAATGAAGTGTGCAGTCTTTGTAAGACGATCCACAATAACCCAGATTGCGTTGTTGCTTTTGGATGTCCTTGGAAGTCCAGTGAAGAAGTCCATGGTGATGTTCTCCCATTTCCATTCTGGTATGGGCAATGGTTGCATCATCCCCTTAGACTTCTGCCTCTCTGACTTCACTTGTTGACACGCCAGGAACTTTGATGTATATTCAGCGATCTCCTTCTTCATATTATCCCACCAAAAGTTTTCTCGTAGATCTCGATACATCTTTGTGCTCCCTGGGTGAATAGAGAAATTTGAACTATGTGCATCATCCAAAAGTTCCTTCTTCAGCTCCGAACTTGATGGGACACATAGTCTTTTCCCAAACCGCACAATTCCTTCTTCATTAACATTAAACTCTGAGGATTTTCCCTTTTTGATAGCTTCCACTTTTTCTTGGATTCTCGCATCATCCTTTTGAGTATACTTTATCCTTTCCAAAAGAGATGGTTGAGCAATCATTTGTGAAAGGATTGACGATGTTCCCTTCTTTATGATTCCCACGTCCATCTTCATCAAGTCTAAGAAGATTGGATCCTTCTCAATTCTCATCATTGATAGAATTGCTGGATCCTTTCTACTTAGGGCATCTGCCACCTTGTTCGCCTTCCCAGGGTGGTAATGTATTGAACAGTCATAATCCTTTATGAGCTCTATCCATCTTCTCTGGCGCATATTAAGCTCTTTCTGTGTGAATATATATTTAAGACTCTTGTGGTCAGTATATATCTCACATTTCTCTCCATAGAGATAATGCCGCCAGATTTTCAAGGCAAAGATTACTGCCGCCAACTCTAGATCATGTGTTGGATAGTTTCTCTCGTGGATTTTCAACTGCCTTGAGGCATAGGATATCACTTTATCATTCTGCATCAGCACACATCCTAAGCCCTTCTTTGAAGCATCACTGAATACCACAAAAAGCTCCCCACTTGTGGGTAAAGTGAGCACAGGTGCAGTGATAAGCCTCCTTTTCAACTCCTTGAAGCTTTCTTCACATTCATCACTCCAAGCAAACTTTACTCCCTTTCGAGTTAGCTTGGTAAGAGGGTTGGACAATCGTGAGAAGTTTCTCACAAATCGTCGATAATATCCAGCTAACCCCAAGAAGCTACGGATATCAGTTACCGATGTTGGCCTCATCCATCCCTCAATTGCATCTGTTTTGGAGGGGTACACAGATATCCCATTGCTTGTGATGATATGGCCCAAGAATGAGACCTCCTTCAACCAGAACTCACACTTGCTGTACTTGGCATAGAGCTTCTCCTTGCGCAAAGTCTCCAGTACAGTTCTTAAATGCTCCTCATGGTCCTCCTTGGTTTTGGAGTATATTAGAATATCATCTATAAAGACTACCACAAATTTATCTAGGTAATCTCTAAAGACTCTATTCATCAAGTCTATGAATATTGCTGGAGCATTGGTGAGTCCAAAAGGCATTACTATGAATTCATAGTGCCCGTACCTTGTACGAAAAGCAGTCTTGGGGATATCTTCCTTCTTCACCCTTACTTGATAATATCCCGACCGCAAGTCGACCTTGGAGAAGTATTGTGCTCCACGCAGCTGATCAAACAAGTCATTGATTCTTGGGAGAGGATACTTGTTCTTTATCGTGATTTTGTTAAGTTCACGATAATCGATGCAAAGCCGCATTGACCCATCCTTCTTCTTGACGAAGAGGACTGGTGCACCCCATGGTGATGCACTTGGGCGTATAAACCCTTTATCCAGATTCTCCTGTAGTTGTTTCTTCAGTTCTTCAAGCTCAACCACAGCCATCCTATATGGAGTCTTGGATATTGGTAGCGCCCCAGGTATAAGTTCAATTGAGAACTCAACATCTCTTCTTGGAGGAAGACCAGGAAGTTCCTCGGGAAATACTTCAGCGAATTCCCTCACAATAGGCATTTCTTCAAGGGTGGTTTCTTCCTTGGACTCAATCATCTGAGCCAGATATTCGTGCTCATAAGGCAGTAATATCCATGCTTGAGATGATGGAGCTAAAGGAGATTCATCTTCCTCCTGACACTTGTAATGAATCGGGGGTCGATTCTCCATATGGAGTGTGATTTCCCTCTCCCGACAATTTATGTTGGCTCTATATAAGGAAAGCCAATCCATGCCAAGAATTGCATCAAATTCCACCAAAGGGAGTATGACGAGGTTCGCCGGGAAATTCAATCCACAGATTATAACAGGGGAGGACTTATACTCATGGGATGCAATGATTGCCCCATTTTCCGTACTCACCGACATCTTTAATTCCATGATTTGTGGTGGTGCAGGGATTGTTCTACTAAACTTTTGAGATATAAAAGAATGCGTAGAACCTGAATCAAAAAGTACGTTTGCTATTCTTTAATGAATAAATAGTGTACCTGTCACCACTTCGTTGTCGGGGTTCACTTCGGCAGAAGTGATGGCAAAAGCTCTTCATTGCTGTCTTGGAGGTTGTTGATTGCCTCCGATAACCCTTGGATTAGGGCAGTGATTCGCAAAATGACCCGGTTCTTTGCATTTGAAGCATTGAACAACGCGTTGAGGTTCGAACGGAGTGTTCCTCGCCTCCGTCGCAGCCGCGGGTCCTTCTTGCTGACAGTTAACAGCTAGGTGCCCTTCTCTTCCACACTTGAAGCATTTTCTTGTCCCCCTAAGGCAATTTCCAGGGTGCTTCTTTCCACACTTTTGGAAAGTGGGGTGCTGGAATTTCTTAGCGCCGTTGGATTTATCCATCGGACCACCAGCATTGAAGTCCACCTTCCGCTTCTTGTCCCCATGATACCCCTGTGATTCTACGATCTCCATTTCAACCTTGAGGGCACATCAGACAATTTCCTCATAGCTGTCGAAGTCACGGATCGCTAATGCTTTCCGCAAGCTAGGCTTCAGCCCACCAAAGAAGCGGTCAACCTTGCATTCGGGGGTAACGACAAAGCCGGAAGCGTATCGTGCAAGCCTTGTGAAGTTTTCCTCGTACGCTCCCACAGATTCCTCATCTTTCTGCTTGAGGGAAAGGAAGTCACTTTCCATCTTAAGACGGAGGGTGCGTGGAAAATATTTATCGAAAAACATCTTCTGGAATACCTTCCCTTCCAAAGCCTCAATCTCCTCCTCAGGATTCGTATTTTTGATCAACGTCCACCATTGATCAGCTTCACCCTCCATACGATAAGCCGCCAGGAGAACCTTCTCTTTTTCAGAGCATTGGAGGATGGAGAATATCTTTTCAATGGAGTTGATCCATTGTTCAGCAATCGTGGGATCGGATGATCCACTAAAAGTAGGAGGCCTTTGTCTCATGAAGCTTTCAATAGCGACTTTTTCTTTCTTAGGGGGGGTTGAACGTTCCTCTTGACCAGTGTTTCTATTCAAAACTTGAGTTAGCTGAGAGAGAAGCGTGACAAAGTTCGCGATTCCCGCTCCCATTGGATTGGGCATCTCATAAGTACAATCATCACACTGATCTTCACAACGGTTGTTAGCCCGAGTTCTCCTATTACCGGCCATTGGCTGGAATAAAAGGAAAGTTAGGGGTAACACGTAAAGGGTAATCCAAAGACAAAATTTTATGACTTATAAATAAACTTTAATCTCTTTAACTCAAGAGTCTATAGGATTCAATCCAGGCTTTTCATGATCTTCCTTCTAACATATATCCTTAGGGGCATTTTTCCCTTAATAAGGGTTCATACTAAGATTGTGAATTTATCAAAACATATCCCCCGAAAGTGTCGTAACCAAGAGTGCAGCAAGGCCCGTTGTCGTGCACCAGTTCCCGTTCGAGTCTAGCTCAAAGCGGTGTTTTCGGGTTTTACCCCTAGGATACATCTGTGCCAGAGCCGCCTCTACCTGCTCGTATCCAGACATGGATGTATTTGTTTGATAAACCAATTACATAGTATTTACCAAAACTTAGGGATGTTTTTATTATGATTAGTCTTGTATCTAAGGCTTTACTAGGGTTTCCTAATCCCAAAAATAACTAAACCTATCCTCTGATACCAACTATGACAACCCTGCTTTTATTACAACTTAAACATGCTTTATTACATAAAACTTAACTTGATACAACAAAGAAGATCAAGAGGTTTAGTGTCTTTGGGGCTTAGGATCATTACATAAAAACTTTAAACTTGAAATACAACATCCTTATTGAAAACTTCCTTTACATGACCACTACATTCCTTCGTACTTAGCATTGCATGGGATAACCTGAGGATATGCATAAGAAAAGGGTGAGCTATAAAGCCCAGTAAGGGAGTACACAATGAATAGCATGAGGAGTACAATACATGTTAGGCAATAGGCATATCAATAGAGCATAAGAGAGACATGAACATAAAGGCATGATAAAGCATGATAATCATAACATGGAAATGTGGCAACAACACTTAACATTGAATTAGCATGAGCCAAGGCTCATTGCACACGGAGCATGAGTAAACCCTCATTGCACTTGAAGCACGAGTAAACCCTCATTGTACTTGAATTAGCATGATTAAACACTCATTGAACATGACTTATCATGATACTATACTTTACCCAATGCATTGGAGCGCTATAAAGGGCGCACCCTTCTTAAACATTTCATTTCATGCATAAGTGTGCCACATGGATCATAAAACATGGATTCATAAAACATAATCATTTATTCCACGATAAAGGAATGTGGAATTCATACATGAAACTTTAAAATCAATAAGTAAATGTTCATAAAGGTGAATACCCTTGATGGAGAAATGGGCATGGTATTCACTACACAATGATATTGGCTTAGAAAATCGGTGTGATTTCGGCAGCGTAACGGCGTGACATAAGAATTCATAAAAAAGGCTGATGAGAGAGAAAGGGGCTCCTCATCATATTTACATGTAATTGACAGTAAGAAGGTCATATAGATACATGTCCCAACAATTGAAAAGGAATTTAGATTCATGATACAAAAGTATTGCTTGAATATAAAAGAGGAGAAAAAGGTTCCTTTCGGAATTTCGGCATAGTAACGGGTGTACATGGGAGGCATTTAATGAGAGAGAAAGGGATTTCCCATCATTCAAACAATAAGAGGGCAGTATGGGAGAGGTGCGAAACCATACCCCAATATTCATAAATGAAATTAAAAGGGAAATACAACTTAAAGAAAATTGACAAAAATGAGAAAGGAAGAAAAAACCCCTTACTTGGAAGTGTGCTTCCAAAGGCTAGAGAGAGGCTTGTGAGAGGCTTCTTGGGAGCTTGGGGCACCTTGAGAGGATTCTAGAGAGAGTAGGGCAGAGGTTTGATGAACTTCAAGGGCTTTGAGTGAGGAGGAAGTGGGAGCTTGGGTGGGTTTATATAGGAAAGGTGAGAGAATTCTTTATTATTTAGGTTTGGGTCCCCTTATATTAAAATAATCCAAACCACAAACCATCCCATGGTATTTGCCCATGGTTTCTGGAAAAGGAAAGTGGAAAACAATATTTTACAAGTCCAAGGTCCGAAATTATTAAAAAATTAGGGTTGCTTATGTGGAGGTGAGTCACACTCCCATGGAAATTAATTTAAAAAGGCAAAGTGTTGAATAAGTCTTGAGGGCTCCATTAATGCTTTGAAAAGTGAGTCAAACAAACCCAAAAACTCATTATTTTAATGATAAAACATATATTGGCCGAACATAAGGATTATGGTATTTTATTAAATCACCATTGGGTCATTATGATGTCATAAAACACAATATATATTTAAATGGTATTTAATTTTTACCCAAAAATTTGACTGTCTCAGAAAATTATGAAAAATTCACCGTTGGATAATTTCGACGTCCTGATTCCAAAAATAATATTTATTTTATCTAAATAATTTTCTAAATATGTGAATTTTCACTTTTAAAATAAAAACCGACATTTATAAAAAATTCACGGGTTTTGACAGAAATGGCTTTCAAACCTTAATAAAAATTTTAATTGCATTCATAAAATTACAATATCATTTATATTTAATAAAAATTAATTTAATATTAATAATAATATTTTATTAAAATAATATTTAATTAAAAAATCCTTTAATTTAATAAAATATAATTCTTAATTAAATAATAACTAAAAACACCGTTTGTACTTTAAAAACTAATTACAATGTATCAAAAATGACTAGAAATTATATTCATTATTATATACAAAAAATAATGTACATGAACATGGTGCTACTTATTTTTTACATAACCCCTTAAAATAGCCGCATAAGACCTATGGGTAAGGTGTGCGATGGTGACAGACTCTTGGGGTTGCTCGGATAACATTGCTCGAGTGGTAATCTCTATCAACTTCCATTTTTCCCGTAGACGATCACGTTCGAGCTTGACTTGATGAAGCTCAGCTTGGGATTGGTCAAGGACAAAGCCCAAAGACGCCACCTCTTTTCCGAGCTCCGACAAATGGGCTTCGTAAGGGGCAATTCTACTGGATGAGGCCATCGCTTCCTTTGTCTGAGTAGAAAATTGGTTCGTTAAAGCCTTATATTTAAACTACCCAGATGATCACTGTTCAATGGCTATAAAAGTAACGGTCACAAATCTTAACGTTAAACTAATGAAGTTGACATCATATAAAAACATAAAGAAACATTTAACTGGATCAAGAGGGATTTTCCATTAATGAAATTTTGGGTCGTTACAGTTCGGGGTTACTTGTGATGTGTATTCCCAAGTGACTTTGGAATGGTATTTGATGTGGTTTGAGGCCCAGGTGTGTGGGGGTAGGATGTGTTGTGATTCCCAGGTGTGTGCATGTGGGATGTGTTGTGATTCCCAAGTGAGTACATTATATACATGATGTTGTACATTCAACAGAGGTGGGAGTTACATGATGTTTTTTGTTAGGGTGTGAGAGAAGATAATTAGCGAGAATGTGGTGTGGGATACCCTATCATCAATTTTCTTTAAAATATATTATATTACCTGGTTTTCATTATTTTGTGATCGTGCCTTGGTGGGGTTGTGTTTGGTTAGTATACCTACTTAAGTGCTATTTGGTTTTTTTATTTTCAAATGGGTGCATTAGTATGCTATTTTTGTATGTGCATGGGATACATTGGTTTTCCTACCGTGTATACCTGTATTCCCACTCTACGTATATAAAAAAATTTCAGGTTTCTAAGAAGACATTGTGGGCCATTGAGGACATTTCTAGTTCAAGGATTTGGAGCTTTTTGTGTCACTTCTTGAACTTTTATTCTTTGGGGATTTTATTTGTAGACTTTTTTATATATCAGTTTTTTAAAATACAATTTGGGATGGTTTAGCATTATTTTATAATATTTCATGGAGTTGATTCTGGATGATACATCTAATATCCGTATCCTATTCCCTTTTAAAGGGTAATACATACCATTTTGTGGGATTTACACACCCTTGGTGCTAGTCACCAACCCTGGGCCTGCTGGAGGTGGGACTCTATGGTCATTATCTCCCTTTCATAATTTCCATCTGAGGAGGGTATATTTGTTTTGAGGGGTCATGAAAAAAACTATTTTATGGATATATTTTGACTATTCCACAAATAATATTCTATAATATTCTTATTTGGACCCTTGTGACATATTAAAATCATGGGAGCACTAAATTCATTTCAAAAATACCATGTGTTTCTTTTTTACCACTTATAAATGGATACCCCTCACATATCTTATTCAAAACATAAAACCAATTTTTTATACAATACATTTCTAAATGAATTACAATTATCTATACCCTCATCCTATATTTATTTTTTTGTTTTAATTTTACCATAAAAGGATTTAGTGAAAACCTGAGGATGAAGCCTGAAGAATATGTAATGTTCTTCAACGAGCATCATTATTTTACTTATTTATCCACCACAAAAATTATTATTTTCAGCATGATGAAATAATAACTTTAGTATCTTCCATATACTGGGATATTTTTTTAATAAGTTCATGACCTAAAACCATCTCCAAATCCATAAAATGGCTTACGAAATCATAATTCATGTCTATGATGGTCCACCACCTTGCGAATGGTACCATCATGAAAAGGGGGAACCTCATCATTGATGGAAATCCCATTTTCCCCTCCATGTGTATGAGATGGGAACTACTACAACATCCAAGAGATGAAAGTAAATCTGGTCACTTCAAACTATACTACACAAGGTTGCCAACATTTTTTCTAGAATCTCAAAGTCTAGAGTATCTCCAAACAAAACATGTACGTACAACCACGTCATGTGTGTCAAGAAAAAACAAAACAATAGATGATAAGATGAATTATAATCTCACATACATAAATGAAATATTAGGGAAATAAAAATCCCAATATTCTGAATGAAACTATGAATGGGTAGCCTCTACCTCTAGATCTTCTAGTTTAAGAGAATGGCAGGTAGTAATATAAATTCCACTTAAATCTTGATATCCTCAAATCTATAATGACTGATCCATAAAAATAGTACATATATAATTACTTAGTGATGAATAAAATAGTTAGATTAACTATCAATATTAGGAGGTCCCTATCAACTTTTCTTACACTAGAATCTCTACACTGAGTTGAGAAGGTTTTATCCAAAGAAATCCAAGATTATACTATATTTCTATAATGATTTATTTTTTATATGGTTAGGATTAACAATGTCATTAATAATTTGACATAAGATACACATAGTACTACAAAAATTCAAGGTTGACTACTTAAAACCGATTTAATTGGAGCATTTCATAAAATCATGATATTCCCACTTAATAAATGGTCAAAAAGATGAAGGAACATACATAGAATGTCCATTTTTCAATTTGTTGGTAAAAATGGTGGAATGGAACTCTAATTAGTGATCAGTGGAGAAAATAATGCTATATGTGATCTTTTAGCAATGTTTCATTCAAAATATTTAGATCATTGATCCCCACTCCCCCAATATAAATTGGCATGACACTTTCCTTCCCTGAAACTATGACCAGTTTCCTTTAACGAATTGAACTAGTCCCTATAAAATTATGATTCCTACTTTACAACTCCATAATGTGAGTATTAGGCCATTTATATAATTTAAATACATATACAAACTTAGAGGTAATCACTGAAATGACCAAAAATATCCTGGAAATCTGATAAATATTCCTCGCCTTCCATGTTTCCATTTTATTCGTAATTATTGAATAATTATTATCAATGTAATAGCTTTTCACCTTACCTAAAAAATATGGATCCCCAAGATTAGTAAAAGGATGGGACTCTCTATTATCCCTAATACCCATGTCCAGCCTATTTTTTTAGATATGGTTAATCCCTTCCAAAACATCCCAAAGGACTTGTTCCAACTGATAACCTAACTAGAAACTCCTCTATAACACCCAAAAATGAATTTTATATATGAAACGATGAATCTTTCAGCTTTAGAAAAAATAATAATGTTATCTATTAAAATAATGGGCGAGGATGTACATAATTCTCTTCAATCATCATTTTTTATAGAGCCCCACATTTACTAGATCTTTCAAACAATAGATTAAATAATCCTTAGAAGTAGCAAAGGGAGGCCCAAATAAAGGATCCCCATGCCTAACCCCTATGGAGCATTGTAAGAAGACCCTTGCGGACCAAATAAAGAAATTAGAGATCCTATAAATCTCTAGGTTCACATTAATAAAATTTATAAGTCGATAATAAAAACTATGAATTCTCATAATAGAAAAAAAATAAAAATATAGTTCATTGTATGAAAACCTCTGGAAATATCATGTTTCAAGGCCTGATTACCATCCTTCACCATTTTCTTCATAAATTTAAAATATTATGATATAATATAAAGATAATTCTAGATATTTCTTCTAGGGAAACCCCAATATTTATTTTTAGTAATAAATTCCTGGGAAATCACACCCAGTCAAAAATTCATTATCTTACTAATTACATTTTGAATAGGGTTCCCAATGGAAACAAGTCTAAAGTCTCTAATATAATGAGAATATTCCTTTTTGGAATAGAGTAAATAAAATTATAACTGAATCCATATTTCATAGATCCATGAATAAAAAATTCTATCACTGCATTAAAAACCTCAATGTGAACAATACCCAATTTGAACAGGAAGAATTTATTACTGAATTGATCAGGTCCTGCATCATTCTAAATATTCAGATAGAAGAGAGATTCTTTAATTTCCATTTGCCTGTGTACCTAAAAAATCCACCTATTATTAATATCTTTATTACTAGGAACAATATACCTAATAATTTTATGACTATCCACCCTTCCACAAAATACCCACAAAATAACTCATCACATCAATAGAAATTTCATTATCAAAATTAAAAAAACTACCATCAATTTTAATTATCAATGTATTAATACCTTTTATGGGATTCTTATCCTTCTTCCTATGTTAAATTGGTCTTGAGTTTCTATCCCCCTCCTTAATCCACATGATGTTGAATTGGTTTCGAGAAAGATTCTCCATGTGGACATAATGATCATTGAGTATGGGAAGGGATTTCATCTCCTCCCAAGAGGGTGCTTCATAATTATAGTTATTTTCTTAGATATGGATTAATTATACTCATCGTACAAGATATAAAGATTAATTTTAGGGAAGGGTATTTTTATCCACTACTTGACCCATTCTTTAGCATTCATCAACATAGTATCCATGATTTTTAAAAGACATCCAAAGAAAACTACCTTCCATGAATCCATAATAATTTATCGACAACCAATAAGATCAAACCAAGCATTATTTAACATGAATGGTAATGGGGATGACCATTATTTATTAATACAAACATAAAATAGTAATGGACTGTGTTCAGATTTTTTATTGAAATAGTGAGACTAAATAAATCAAAATAATCATTCCTATCGTCCACTTTTACAAATCATCTCTCCAATTTTTTGGTCTACCTCTTATTGAGAGAATACCTTATCCATGTAAAATCATCTCCAACCATGGGGACTTCAACAAGGAATCATTTATCAATGAAAGAGGAAAATCATAATCTCCAACCATATGGACTTCAACCCCTGGTTTATTCCCCCTACCTTCAAATTCTTAGATTTTGGGGGACTCCCAAATTTCTATTTTGAAATAGTAGCACATTATATGAGATTTTTATCATCCCAACCCGAATCACTAGGTCCATGATAGAATTACATGTGGCCTCATGCATGTATTTCCATAAAAAAGAGTCTTACGACTACCAATGAGGGTAGGAGTTCATCATTGGGGATACAATACCGTCAATATCATGTCATAAGATCAATATTAATAAATACAAAATATAATAAATAATCATAGTAAACATGTGGAAAAGTAAATATTTCAAACAAGCAATAAAAATTGAGTATCTCCTATAATGAGAAGGCATGTATAATGTAAATAAAGAAGAAAAAGTAAATAAATAAATATCAAATCCTCAAGATTCTGTCGTAGTTAGCTACTAGATACATGCCCTTTTTCTCAGCTAACCTCTATAGGGCGATTCTATCTACCAGATCCCCCATGTAATCTAAAAATGCATCAAAAATAATAAGTAAGGAGTGAGTTCAAGACTCAGTAGGCCACCACCAATGATTCCATAACCTGATTTGATCAATTATAATATTTTATTCCATAATAATGATCAATGAGTAACATGCATAAAGATTAAATCCAAAATAGAGCGATTGTGCACTTACCACGCCACCACAAACCATCGACCATGCCTAATTTAGATCAAAGATAGATAACCTCAGAGAAATAATGGAAACATCATTTTATTAGATCTATCCTCAATATTCTTGATAGGTATACATTCCCTATGCCTCCAGGTCAAGCCCCACGAGGTCATCATTCACAAGTTCTATCTTCAGGTCAGATCACATAGTCCATCATTCCCCATAATTTCAATGTATTCATGATAACTCAAGAACATCATTCACCATGGTCATCACATATGAGTCATAACACTCATGATCTTCCTTCCCCCACTTTAGGACACACTATTCCATCATTCCCCATTATCCATCTCGGTATCATCATTATGTTATGTGTAAAATCTAAACACACTCTCCATCTAGGGATTACATGCCATGAAGGGTCCACTTATTTCATATATACCCTGAAAAATAAAAAATATAAAAACATATACTATACATATCTCAAGGAAATAATGGAATCATATCAACGAAAACATTTTGATAAAAATATAGCATCATCAATAATACAACATGTGAATCCAACATCAATTTTTTATATAGTTATCTCAATAAATCTCAAGAATCTTGGTCATATGGCATCAAGGGCTACTCAAACCCAAAATAAATAACAATTCAGTCATGGATATCAAATATGCTATTATGATAGTCATACCATGGAAACAAGTATTCCAAGAACCCAGGAAGGTAAGATACTTACTACCTCAAAAATCATTGATGTAAAAAGGTAGGGATAAACCGGTCAACGGAACCACTTTGTAACCTTATTATTGAAATTCTATTTCTTGTTTTATTTTTCAGTCATTAATATCCCCTTGAAAACTTCAATTTTCTATGATCATTAGAAATTAAATTTACCCTAATTATCAAAATTATTTATAATTAATTTTTTTATTTCTTAAACCATGTATATTTTATAAATATGGTGTTTTACATTGAATGTAATTTGTTCGAATGAGATATTTTGAGAAATATGTGTCCTTTACTAAATGTGTAAATTTAATGGTGATGGATTTTTTTTGAATTTAATCAATAATTAGATATATGTGGAATGATTTGGACCTATATTAATGGGTGTGGAATGTCATTATATAACCCCTTGATGAGTTAGTAGGACTCATGATACAAATAAGTTAATCTATAATTAAAAGTTGTTTTACTTATCGTTTAAACCATATCGAGAGTGTTATTGATGGTTGTTCTATCATGATTCCTAAGATCATGATGACTAAAAATTAACCATTTTCATCATTGAGAGTTTTGTTCATATTATCCATGATATTATCATAATGATATTATCTATGGATGAATTTCATTTTTAGTTTCTTGATTAAATTACTCCTGTTATCAGTTATTTATCATTCCATATTTATTATCCCTTCTCCAATTATTTTAAATGGAATGTTTTATGAGTTATTTACAATTCTATTTTGATTATGATTTTCAACACCTTAAAAATTTGTCTACACTGAACCCTTATTGATCATTTGATCCAGCCTATATTTTTTCATTTCCAAAGGTTTATATGAAGTTTACTTTGTTTGATATGTAAATATAAGATAAAGGTAATAATTTAATTCTTGAAACCAAATTATGGCATTTTTTTATTAAAATGTAAAATGGGAATCATTTGTGTTTCTAGTTTACCAAGACTACTAAATAATTCGATCATTTAGAATGTGATTCCTTATATATTATGCCAAGGTAATAAAACATACACTAGCAATGAGCTATTGGGGTTTGGGTCACTACATGAAGGGTGTGCCTGGATAGCACTGTGTGAGGTCGATATAGAATAGAAAATTGGTGTGCCAAGATAGTGCTCCAAAGTATTAGGTAATTATTATTTTCTATGGAGTTTTATATAGAATGTCGACCATATAATTATTCCATTTGTAAGGGTTATATAAGTGTTATATAAGTGTTATATAAAGATGATTTTCTAAGATACCAACACTTTTATCTATGCTTTCTATGATTTTATAATTTTTCCTTTGATAAATATTAATATCACATTTCTCATTATTATTGATTCTTATGACTCTTTCCTTTTATAATGCATTATTTGATTTTTTACAATTGATTTTTAAAGAATTAATGGGTATAATTTATTTTACGATTCACTCATGTAAACTATTAATATATTACATCCCTTATGTTCATCTTACACTCTCTCATGATATTCATTAGTTAATGATTATGTTTATCCTTAATGAGAATTTGTGCTCACTCTTATTTTGGTTCCTTTTCCAAGAATCCAGAAGGTGTACTAAAAATGATATATAAGGATATTATAGAGAGAAAAATTACATTACCAAATAAAATTATGTTTAAATATGTGTTTTCAAATATATTATATGATTGGAGTATCTACCTAGTTTACCAATACTATTACACTATTCATTCAGTCACTATAAGATTCCTTATATCTTAAGCTAATTTAATAATGTGAACACCTACTCTGAGTTATTGGACTCAAGTTTGTTACAATTTGTATTATAGGAATTATAGTTGAAACCCTGAGAATTATATTCAATAAATCACATATCAGGTATCATAACCCTATGATATAATTTGATTGTAATTATATATGAACATCCTAAATATGGTTCAAGGTATAGATTATTTGGTTCTTCTTTGAAATACATCCCTGCAAAAATAATATAATTGGATGTGGTTTTTGGCACAGATGAACCTATGAGTGTTAAGTCCAAAAAGTGCGCAATGGGATTGACCCAATCATCACCTGGTGCACAAAAAAGGTCCTTACTTAAAACCTATTTTGATACTAATAGGGGAAATACTTGGATAATTCAAATTTTATTTACCAAACGTTGTAAAGTATTTTAAAAGATAATGAAAAATAATGACATAGGTTAAACCTATTGTGTCTGAGGTTGAAGATTAATTACATAAGTGGACGAAAAAAATATTTATTTGTGGGAATTAATTTAATAAAGAAAATAATTCCAGAGAAAAAATGAATAGTACAACAGAAGGAATTAATTATTAACCCAGGGATCCATTTATTGTTGATTGTCGAAAAGGAGAGAACCTGGGAATAATTTGAGTTAATCCCATATTTTAAAAGATAACCCCTAGACTATGTAAGAATTTATGTAGAAATAAATTGGTTTAAATATTTATTGGGAATCAAAATTTATATTGTTAAAGTATTTTTAACAATTGAATTTTTGTATAAGAATCATGAAACATTTAATGATTCTATTAAATTTCAAAATAATATATTTAATAATTTATATAAGAGTTATAGATACCATTCTAGTTTAATGACATTAATATTTATTATATTATCAATGTCTTAGACACCTCATTTAGGTTTTAGAAAATGATATTTTAGTGTGATAAATGAAATTTTAGAAGACATTTTACTAGTTTTAAGTATATGTTAATATTTGTTTAAATGTGAATTATGCACATAAATTTGTGGACATATTTTTTTCGTAATTGATAATCTTTTGTGTTTATAGGATCTTGGATAGTAATTTAATTATGGGAGTACTTGTTTAGTCATATAGATAACCATGGGGTTGGAGACTGGTTTGGATACTAAGTGATTATTGTTATTTTAAAAGGATATCATGATATTTTTATACTTCTATGTTGAAAAGTATAATAAAACCATTGATGTTCAAATACACTTCAATGTTGATGTTATTGAGGTTACTTGGGATATAATGTTATTAATTTATGGAATTATTTAGTCTCATTTTTGGGAATTACAATTTAATTTTGTTGAAAAATGTAAAAAATGATGGTTTTTCAATTTTTGGAATTGTCTTATAGTTAGCTAACCATATTGGTTTTTGTTTATGTATAATGATATGTGGAATATATTTACTATTCATTTTAGGGTTATGTGGTATTTTAATGTTGATTTTTATGATTTGGGCATGGAAAATTCTTCATGAATAATTATTGATTGAAGGAAGATATGAGATTGGGGTGGAAATTTACATAATGAAGAAATTATATTCATCAATTATGTATATATCCTTATATTGTTTATATAGATATAAAATTCATTTCTCAACATAAAGAAAATCATTTTTAAACCAAAATGTTATCCTATTATATTCTATTTTATGAATCAGATAGTTTTTTAAATCATCATGGATTTATGGTTTTGAGGCCCTAAACATTTTGTTTATCATTAAATTGTTTGTGGTCAATGGACTCAATAACTCTATATAATTATCTACATTTTTTATATCCAAATATTTACTTCCCACATATGCCCTTCTCTTTGGAAACCATGTTTGATTTATTTCAGATAACCATCATACTTCACTTTCACTTTTATCAAGAATATGTTTAGCTAAACCTTTTAAAGATGTTTATTTACAAAAGAAGTAATTTAAAATATCTATAATTTTATGAATAAGATACTATTAAAATTACAAGGACATAATTTATTGGGGGGGGGGGGGTAGGATATAAGACCATGATATTATAAAAGAAGAAAAATATGTTTGATATCTTAAAAACCACACAAAAATGAAAATTAATTAGAATTTTACTCATTTAGAATATGTGATATATTTATTTTTTAAATAAATTTAGTATCTTAAATAGATTGTGATGCCTGAAACCCCATGTTTTTTATCTTCAATAACATATTCAATAGAAAACACTAAGCTTAAATGACCCACACAATATATAACCATTATAACTATGCTTATTAATTGGATGGTATGAATTTTATTAAGTAATTTATGAAATATATATATATCATACAAAATATAATTTATTGATAAATGTTTCATAAATTATAATTCAATTTTTAGTAAATTAATTTTTTTTTCAAAAATTTGTTATCATCAAAAATGTTTTTAATTTAATTTAATGAAAAATATTAAAATTAATTCTCCAAACTTTTATGAATTGTTTTTGTTAAAATGAAATTCGTATTTGGAATATTTATATCAAAATTTAGCGTGAGTGAAATTTTGTGATTTTTTAAATAATATTGATTTTTCAGTGAATAAGAAAGAATGCAATTTTTTTAATATGTCATTTTTTCAATAAACTGAGTAATTTAAATTTAAAATAACGTTTTGAATAATTTTCATGTAACATAAGTATTATTTAGTAAAATTTAATCAAGTTAATTAGATTTTAATCATCATTATATTTTATTTTAGTAAATATTTTTTTGGTGTTTAAAAAGTGGATTTATTTGAAAATTTTATTAAAGTACATACAGTTTCTCCGTTTTAATTAATTAAATTAACCCCTAATGAGGAGTTACTTATATTTAATTATTATATTATAAATTAATAATTTATAATCTATATTTGTACAATGATTATTATTATATATAGAGTTAATATAAAATCATCTAATGTTTGAAAACAATATTATAAAAAACATGTTTTTTCATCGTGTTTGCTTATTTTGGTTTAAATTTAATTAATTCAATTTTTTAAAAAATTATTTTCTAAAATGAATTTTTTTTTATAAATCATCATTTTAAATATTTATTTGGTTCTATTATTGATATTTATAGAATAAGATTAATTTTTTAATGAATGCTGAAAAATACTAAATTTTAATTGAAAACTATGTTTTTGTTTAAATTATTTGTAAAGTTGAATTATATTTTAATTATTATTAGAGTAATATTTTTTAAAATATTTTTTTACTAATAGAATTTAGTAAATTTTAATTAATATTATTTTTAAATTTTTTATAAAAACATTGAAATCATTTAGTGTTTTTCTCTATGAACACCCACTTTTTCATCGCGTGTGGTATTAATTTTAAATTAAATTTAACACTTTTGTTGATTGAATTATGTAAAAAAAATTAAATATTTAAAATAATAATTATTTATATTATCTAATAGTTTCAACTTAATTTTTTACCAAAATTAATTATCAAAATAGTAAAAAATTAATTACCATGGTTAATGTAAAAATGGAATAACGAATGGTTATACTAAAAAGATAAGGGTTAAAATAAACTAAACACTTAACTAAAATCCATGTTAAGGAAATATCTCAAGAATATATATTGTTTTACTAATAAAATTCTATTATTTGATCCTTGTTTCATGGAAAAAAAATGTGGATGGAATTCATTTTTTAACATTAGAAGTGTGCCACTCACCTCAATTTTAAAATTCCACCTTACTCTTCTACTTTCTTTATACAGTAAAATCATTTTGGATCATTCAATACCTACAAAAATATCTTCTAAAATTTCAGAATATAATACTGGAATCCATAAATTGTTCATAAATCCCTCATAGGAATCCTTTTGGTGCTTAACTAAGGAGGATATCTAGAGAATATGTATTGTTCTTCAATGAGATTTTTTATTTCATTTCATTTCATATAAACTTAAATTATTATTAAGAAAAAATTATTTAGGAATACTACTATATTGAATATATATTTATATATATGTTTTTATGATAGGTTAATTACATAGAGAAATCTACAATTCCATAAAATGCATTAAGAAATCATCATTCATGTGTTCGACAGACTACCACCTCACGAACTGATGTCATTCGTTTTATCCTTAACATATCTCATGGTTGGGTATGCCGATGTATATAATGTAAATATATGATATTTATAATTTTATTATACCTACTAAATTATTATATGATAAATTAATTTTTAATTTCAATTCCTTATGGGATACAATGACATCACTTCTATTTATGATGGACTATATCATCACAAAGCGATGCGATAATCCTTTCACTAAAGATATTCATGGATTGTGATAAGGATATATTTAATGATTTTATTTTATCTAATTGAAATAATTAATATATTTATGAAATATTTATCATTCTGAATGTATAATATATGATTTAATTTTTTTACACTGGAAAATGATAACATCGTTCGTGTACGTGTGGACTACCACCTTCACGAAGGGATGTAATTTTAATTTCATCAACGCACCATAAGGATGATATATATATAAGTAATATTACTGAAATAATATGTTATATATGATATTATTTTCATTTTTGAATTATAAAACATTTTTTACCCCATTTCCATAATAATAGATGAAAAATGGATGCATTACTTATGCATATGTAAGACCCACCCTCTCCATGATCGTAACATACTTAATTTTTCAGAAACATAATTCACGATTGGTTTGAAAATAATAATTAATGAATAAAAATGATAATTATGTCATTATTATTATTATGGATATTATGGAAAATATAATATGGACAATAAATGAAATATTCATGACAAAGAACAAATGAGAAAATAAAGCAATTAACACCATACGTAAAGTAAATAATGAATGATTGTTAACAAAAATGTGATAAGATGTTATAAAAGGAAAATATATTATATTATAAATATTAATATGGTTCTTAAATAAGTTAATAAAAATTTTAAAATCTATATATAGGAAGTTAAATCATGTTAATCCAAAAAGATGCATGAGGGAAGGGATATCATATCTCAATTTCCATTCACTAGGATAAAATTCTATTTTATTGATTATGTCATAAAAATATTATGTGTTTAATGAAATTTTATTATTATATGTTTTATTTTTTATTTTTATGTTTATTTTCAATTGATATTTATAATATTTTCACTGATTAATCCCCACATCAATGATATGATCTTTTTAGTGTATTTTAGTCTCAACTTCCATTCTTTGATACTTATGTGATGGAATGATCCCATATTATTTTAGGAGTTGTATGCACAACCCCTTTGACATGAAATATCATGAATTTATTTAGTCTAATGATATTTAATTTCCAATTTAATTTTCTCCTTTAATGGGGGTTATGATTCAATGTAACAAAATTTTAAGGGTTTTATGATATAATCTCATCATTTATTGTGATTATTTTTTTAATATTTCGGTAGAAGACTCATTTTATTTTTAAAGAAAAGTGCTCATTATATTTGGGTAGAGCGAGACCCATTAAATATCTAATATTCCCAAGGCCATTTGGCCTAATTTACTAGCCCGAAGGGCCAGTGTAGTATCTTTCATGCATCACCACCTGTGTCATAGCCTACCCTCACCATGTCTGCATTATTCATGAAATATTTAAGAAATAGTAACATTTAACACTCATTTTTAGTTAAAATAATTCTTATTTTTTTTAATAAAAATCCTATTTATTTATTATTCCATTTTAAAACTCATATATATTATAAAACCATGTGTTTCAAAAATGTTTCAAAAATGTTTTTTAATTATTTAAAATATTTATTAAATAAATTTTTACCCAAGTTTTAATTTTTATAAATTTTTTAAATAAATCATCATGTCATTTTATAGAAAATTACCATCTGTATTTTACTGAAAATGTGAATGAAATATTTTCTTTAACATGTACAACATGGATGGGTTTTTTCACCTTTATTTTCTTTTAATCTTCCTTTATATGTTTTCATGGTAATTTTTGGAGAAAAGGATTTTCAAAATTATTTATGATTTAAATAATTTATTCAAATTTTAAATTATATTTTATAGAAGATATTTTTTACGTTATTTTTAAATTTCCCATTTTATATTTCCCGAGTTGTTTTAAAAGAAAAGGATATTCACAATATTTTTAAAATTTTTAGTATTTAAAATATGATATTTCAAAATGGAAATTTTATTTTCCTAAAAATTCCACTAATGGTATTTTAATGCTATTCCTATTCCCCATCTTTAACAACCTTTATTGTTACTTATGCTTTAACAGGTATATTTTGTAATGTTACCAACCACATTATTTCTCTAGATGGATTAATTTTTTTTCAAATAGATTATTATAAAACCTATTTATCTTCCATGGGTTAATCATTTTTAAAATAGATCATTATGGAAACCATTTCATTTCCAGGTCATAATCATGTTTCAACGATATTGTTAAAGAACACATTTATTGTCCACTTTTAAAACTTTTTATAAAAGGGTTAATGTTTATTTTGTGAATTTTAAGATTAAATACAAGCTATATGTATATTATTAATGTTTTGGTTATTGTAAATTTATTATATGATAGGTGTTCCCAGATAGCTTCAAATAATCCTGATATAGATTAAATAATCAATGTGCCCAGATAGTGCTCCAACACATTTGGCAATTATTATATTCACTGGATAATTGTATTAGAAGTGGATCATCCCATTATTCTATTTATAAGTTTTCTTTGTAATGGATTTCAGTATCAATTTCCTTTATTTGGGACTTATGTGATGGTATGATCCCATATTGTTTTAGTAATTGTATATATAAGCCCTTTGGCATGAAATATCATGAATTTATTTTGTATGATGATATTTTAAGTCCAATTTAATTTTATCCATTAATGGGGGTTATGATTCAATATAACAAAATTTTTAAGGCTTTTATGTTAGAATGTAATGATTTATTAGTATTGTTTTTTTAATTTTGGGGTAGAAGACTCTTTTTATTATCAAAGAAAAGCACTCATTTTATCTAGATAGAGGAAGACCCATTACATAGCTAATAGTCCCAAGGATATGTGTCCCAATTTACTAGCCTGAAGGCCTAGTGCAGTATCATGTACGCATCACTACCCGTTTCACCACCTACCGGCACCATGTCTGCATCATTCATGAACTTTTTAAGAAATAGTACCATTTTTACTCTCATTTTTACTTAAAATAATTCTTAATTTTTTTTTATAAAAATCATATTTATCTCTAATTTAATTTGAAAAATCCTCTATATTATAAAACCATTTTTTTTAAAAAAATTACCTATTTTTTTATAATTATTCAAAAATATTTATTAAAAAAAATTTAACCAAGTTTTAATTTTTGTAAATTTTTTGAAATAAATATGCATGTCAATTTCTAGACAATTCCTATTTTTATTTTAATGGAATTGTGAATGAATGTTTTTCTTTAACATGTACAACATGAGTAGAATTTTCTACCTTCATTTACATTGATTCTTCCATTATATGTTTTCATTGTAATTTTTGGAGATAAGGATTTTCAAAACGTTTTATGATTTAAATAACGTTTTCAAAATGTAAATTTTATTTTTCTACATGATACGTTTTAAATTAATTTTAAATTTACGGATTTATTTTTCCCAATTTGATTTAAAAGAAAAGGATTTTCACAATATTTTTTAAATTTTTAGTATTTAGAGTATGATATATCAAAATGGAAATGTTATTTTCCTCAAAATTCAACTAATGATATTTTAACGGTATTCATATTCCCCATAACTAACAACCCTTGTTGTTATTTATGCTTCAACGGGTATATTTTGTAATGTTAACTACCACATTACTTCTCTGGATGGATTACTATTTTTTCAAATAGATTATTATGGAACCTATTTATTTTCCCTGGGTTAATCATTTTTAAAAGATATTTTTATGGAACCCATTTCTTTTCCATGTCAAAATCATGTTTCAAATAGATTATTAAAGAACCCATTTCTTTTCCGCTTTTAAATCATTTTATAGAAGTGTTAATATTTATTTTATGAGTTTTAAGACTAAATAATAGCTATATGTATATTATAAATATTTTGGTTGTTCGAAATATCATATATGATAGGTGTTCCTAGATAGGTTCAAATGAGGCTGATATAGATTAAATGATCAGTGTGCCCATATTGTGCTTCAACACATTAGGTAATTATTATGTTCACTGGATAATTATTTTAAAAGTCGATCTCATTATTGTATATATAAGGGTTCTATAAGTGTTACATCAGTCCAATATTTCCAACATATATGGGTGGTGCCAGTATATCATCCTATAATTATCCCTATTAATCCATAATTCAATTTTTTCTAACCACTTTAGTGGGGCTAAATCCATATACCTTATATAATATGTGTCCTTACAGTAGATGCATGAATTCTCTCAATTCGACCTCTTTAATTAGAAAAATATTATTAAATCCTCCAAAAATAATATAGCCTTATTATAATAAATATATATAACAGTTACCATCATAATTCAATAATATAGTAATAATAAAAACGAAAGATGAAACATCTTCCATTAAAATTATATTTAATGATTTTAGCTGAATCTAAATCATATTGATTACATTAATGTGATCTAATTACAACCTTCCTTCAATGTTTTTATTGTTGAATGTTGTTTTTATCATGAACACAATGTTCATCATTATCATATATTCATTATTTTACACTTGAGTTTCCATAATCTACCATTATGATATTTATCGCATAGATGTTAAAAAAATGTTATATACTGATGAAATTATAATAAATCCATGTGAATTTTTATCCAAAATTTACAGTTACAATTTCTCCATAGTTTGTAGTTTGAACCCCCTCAAATGAATCCCATGGTTAATCAGAACTAGAATGTATCCCATCAATATCATCCAAAATTAGCTATCTATCTCAAAGAATCTATCTATATAAAACCCTAATATTCTTATTCCATTCATTTTAAAACAACTAATCACACTAAATCTAATACCATCATGAGAAGAGAGGTCTCATATTCTTCCACTATGTTTATGGATCAACTAAAAAATGAACAAGATAGGATACCACTCATTCTTATTAGTTAAACATAGATCACAGGATGTTGAACAACTTGACATTAAATCCTGGAATAAATAACAGAAAACACATTAGACTTGAAGAAACTCTGAAATCCAATTTAATATAAAAATAAGAATTCAAGTATCCTTAAACAATAACACATTATGAGAACTCCTTACAGACACAAAATGAAAACTCATTAATAGAATAAATTCAATTGAAAAAACAAAGATTGTAAATAAAAAAAGTTACATGGATTATAAATTACTCATACAACAATTGGAGAACACTCTTGTACAATTACATTCATCATATGATACATGAATACACAATCAAATAAAATGCTA
Organism: Viscum album; assembly: GCA_963277665.1. Taxonomy (NCBI): domain Eukaryota; kingdom Viridiplantae; phylum Streptophyta; class Magnoliopsida; order Santalales; family Viscaceae; genus Viscum; species Viscum album. The sequence continues at coordinate 971,069,468 of OY728127.1, read as the reverse complement.
TACATTTTTTAGATCAATAATGACAACATTGGAAGAAACATGTACATGTGGTCCCACTCAAAATTTATAGTGGGGTCTAGATGATCAGTTTTTCCACTACATTTAAAAATATGTAGGGGACCCATAATTGGTCATGGTAACCTCAAAAATACCTATAGATATGCCTACTATGATAAAAATTATTTTTTGATCATGGATGTTAATAATATTTTTGCGAAAGATACACTTATGTACAATCGAACAAACCATATAAAATTCCATTTTTCAATAAAAACTACCAAGAAGATAGTTATAAAAAATTTATAATGATCCGAACATATTGTATAATTTTTATCATCATAATATAGACAACATTACACCCCACACCTTCCAGAGTACAACTATATCACCACTTTCCTCTAAATGAATTCAATTGCCACAATACTGAGAACCCAGAAAAATATCATTTACAACTTATCATTTTAGTCATCCAAAATATAACATTATGTTTTAGAGTGTTGTTGAAGAATTTTGGGTGTTTTATAAGTTCCCAATGTGTTCTTGTTCACTGTTATAATAGACCACTGAATAAACTAGAGGGAACACACAACATGTTTCCTCCATTTCATTATGGATTCTCAAGGGAAAATGGATGTTTTGAAATAGAGAACTGGTTTCACCTTATAGATACTCTATATTGGATCCATGTAAATATAATTAAGTAAGACCATGCTATATTCCATGAGTATATAAAAGGTATGATGTTACATATGGTCATTCATAAGTGTTATTTTGAGGGATATAAAATGTTGAAGGTAGAAATTTTATAGAGGCAAGTTATGTGGGATATTTGTGTCATTGTAGGGAGAGAATACACCATAGAATCTTGTATCTATAGGTACCTTGGTTATGTTTAGATTCATGACTTAACAGGGAATTCTGGTTGATATTCCATGAATGGTGTCTAATAGGGGTCACAACACCACACTGTGGAGGGAGGTGTCATCACGTCTTTGCCCTTTTTGGAAATTCCACATCACACCTATATAGATAAAACTCCATAGGTTACCTATGGAGGGGGGTTACACTATAGTTTAAGGGGAATCAAAAAATATAGTTTACCAACACAAAATTTTGTGAGTTTACAAAATCTCCCCTCTTATATTTTTAGGTCTAATAGAATATTTTTTTCAATCCCCATTTTACTTGACTAGGGGTGTGTGCATGGGGATGTATCCCTCATCCTTTGAATTTCCCCATTTATTCCATGTTCATTTATTTCAAATTAAAGAGGATTTTCATGGTATTTCTCACCATTCTACCTATCTTATAGTTCCATCACTTGTGTAGAAATTATTTTTTGAATTGGTTTTTTTCTTTTTATGTGTGTTATGTGGTACTACTATTGAAGGAGCCATTGTAAATGAATAGTAGAATTTTTATTTTAAGTTGTTTATTTGTACCCAATGTTAAAACCCATTTATAATAGTTTTTCATATAATTTATTTATTAAACAAAATGAAAAACTATATTTCACATCTATAATTTAATAATTTACGTGACAAATGTACTTGATAACTTCTTTTCCACATATGTTACTTAAAAACCGATTTGAAAAAACTATATTTCACCTTCATTATTAAATAACCGATGTGGAAAGGAAATTATCAAGTTGGTTTTAACATATTCAACATGAAATATAATGTTCCAAGTCAATTATTTGATAACCGACACGAAAACATTACATAGATAGTTTATTAAGTTTGTTATCAAATAATAATTGTGAAAAATAATTTTTTTTCAAATATTTATTTTTAACAATCCTCCCAATACCCAACCAAAAAATAAAATAAGTAGAAGCTACTGTATAACAAAAATTATTACATTTTCAATAAAAAAATTCAAAATTAAATATTATGTAAAAAAATCCAACCAAACCTATAAATGGATTTTCCCATTCTAATTTTATGTGTGTGAGATATTGTGCACTATAAGGGTGAGATTCATAAAAAATATATAACTTAAAAGGAAAACATTTAACATGTATTATGAATAAAACAAGTGAAATATTAAGCAATAGTTTATAAATAAATCTATCCTGATTGAGAATTTTTACTCTCCCAGTAGAAATTATTTCAGACATAAATTTTAACACATAATATCCCCATTCTTTAAAGCCTTATTTTTTCATGAAAATTATATGTAAATGAGTTTTTTTTCTATAAAAAATAACATTTTTATTTAATATATCCAAAATATTCTAATTATAAATGAAAATTCACCTTTAATTTTAAAAATTAGATCTATGAGTTCTTTTTCATTGTTTCCTCTCAATATAAATTCCATACCCTATTAGAAAATATCTACAGTGAAATAAAATTAAAATTCATTATAATATAAACAAGTATTAAAAAATTGAAACTTAAATTTCCAATACATCCTTAAACTTTTGTCGCAACTTCTCCATGGAAAGAGAACAACCGGTAAAGTTCCTTCTCCTTGGAAGAAAACAACTAACATACAATAGATATAAACATAAAATAAAATATAATGGAAGTTGTTATTATGTTAAAAATATATATCACATTGTATGATAAATGTTTCTTTCTATTTAAGATATTGAAACATTCATCACTGAATAATTTCATTTTATTGAAATCTTTCAGCAATATAGATTGTTCTTTCTACTTCAATCATTATCATTCCTAAAGGTGAAAAGAACTATGGGTCCAAAAATCTATAAAGATATTTCTTCTCATTCTCCTTACACATTTAATAAAGATACCTAATACAAAAAAACAAATGTATAAATTTTCAATAACTCAAATTCAGAAATAAATATAAGTAATGACTTATAGGGAAACCGTTCTCATCATATTGATGCCCACATATCTCTAGTTACATGACCTATGATATCATTTTCTAAAACCCATGGAGTTATTTTTCTTGTAGAAACATCAACTTCCATTAGAATCTCATAAACACCTAATAATAAATTTTAATATCAGAGAAATATATCATAACTACTACAATCTATATATGAAGAAATATATCTTTGAATATATTGATGACTATAAAATATTTCATTAGCTTTGATGTATTCCTATAAAAATAGAGAAATATAAAAATTTGAAATTTCAAAACCAATTTAATAAAAAAATGAAATAAAAGATAAAATATGCACATAACTAAATGGTAATATGTCATATAATTCTAAATGAACAATCTAAAAAGTGGATAATACATTTTATAACTATTGTCACCTCATATATGGGTACCAGTACTTTAGCTTTTATATCTATACCATCATGAAATGTATCCTTATGATGATGATGAATGGAATATCCTATATAAAATATCAACCCATATGCAACAATAAGATACTGAAGATCATAAACATATAACTCATAGAAACATATAAATTATTGATAAATTTAATGTCCCATAATTTTCGTATAATGTTTTTAATTGTATAGAATTATTTCGAGATGTTGAAATCTGACGGTGCGTGATTTCGAGGCCCGGAGTACCTTGAATGATCAATCGAAGTTTTTTTAAGCTTTAATTAGCGCTTGTAAGCAATTTTCTTGAAAAAGTGGAATAACTCTTAAAAGGTTCCCGTATAAGTTATCTGAGTCCACCGTTGCATTCAAGATGGCGAGTTTACCCTAGGTGTGACTTAAGTTTAGTCGGTGTGGGCCTCCTCTGAGAAAACCCAAAAATGTCATAACCCTAAATAAAATAATTAAATAAAATTATTTTATTTTTAAAATGCTTATAACCCACTAATAGTAAATCAGATTTAAAATCTGAGACACCACTGAACTCGTGAGTGTATGCTTTCCTTAGTCTGATACTAACATTGGTCGGCACCGACTACCAGTGAAATTTAGTTTTTAGAAGTAAATAAAATAATCAAGTGAACATTATTTTATTGTAAAATCCATAACATAAAAATGGTAACTCTAATTAAAAATCCAAAAGTATCGTTGAGTTCATTGTGGTGTTTTCTCCTTAGTCAGAGCATATCCTTGACTGGCACAGGTCGAGGGTGAACGTTAATAATATATTGAACTTTTTTTTGACTACGTTTAGTAAACGTGCGAGTGTCATTTTCTAAAATTTGATCCGGTGCTCGGATTAAAAATATTAGGTCACCATTCAATCCACAGCGCTGAGATTCACTTAAGGGTGGCTTTACTTGGACCGCAGTAAGTCTGGAGAAAACGAAGTTTTCTGACCCTTTTAAAAAATGAAATAAAATATTTTTGTCATTTTATTTCATATCCTCTAATGGACAAGAAAATGGGTGGGGATAGCATTTTTTCAAGACAATAAATGGATTGACCTACCAACCCTAATTAACGATGTAGTTCGGGGAATAATAATCTTCTTAATTAATGAGCCACATTAAATTCTAATGTTGTTACATACCCTCCCACTCTCCTATATAAATGGAGGTTGGGGGGGAGGTACCGGAAGATCTTCACCATTAAAAAAAGTGCTGAAGGAGCGCCGTGATGCCAGACCCTTAGAAGAAAGAGCTGATCCCAGTGAGAGGTGATGGATGACACCGAACCACGAACCAAAGGTTGATGCACTAGTGGCGTCATTGGGAACTGGTTGTAGACAAAAATAACATGATACAACTTTAAGCGTGGGCATTTTCTATGATGATTTGAGGTAGGGGATTTATTTGTTTATAATTTTTAAATGATTCTCCTATTTTCTGTTCTTGAATAATACGAAGAATAAGGGTCAACCGACTAACTGGTTGACCTACGATTCATTCGTCTTTGCGGGAGGTTGTTGTAGGGTATCTTGTGGGATTTATCTTGTTGTTTAATTCAATTTTTCATTAATCCCTTAACCCCCATCATGGTTACGAGCTAACGTGGAGGTAATGGGCCTAAAGAACTGAGCTTGAACCCTCATCTATCTTTTCTACATCCTTGTGCATCCATGGATGACCGACAATGCAGCGATACCGACAGGCTACATGGGGGATAGCGCATCGACGCATGCCACAAGAGGAGGCCACGACACAAAGCAGTGATGGTCATCGGAATGGTCGGCACTGGCCGACCGCAGAGGGGGTTCGACGTGTCGTCGTGTGCCGCCGGTGGGCCGGAGGCTACGGCTCTTCAGCCGCAGCGAAGGAACCCACCGTGCAGGTTTCTCGGTTATCGAGCGGCGCCCATGTGGTGTTTCTACTCCAATTTCCGGATGGACATTGGCCGTTAGGGATATCGGGGGAGCATCTCCCCTGAGCCCCCTAATGAAATCATAGCGGGTCATGCCCTTCGTCGCTGGGCCATACCCCGCTGCTGGAGGGGCCAACCATTTGTGGGCCCGTAACTATATGGTCCAGGCTTCCCTTGAGGGCTGGGATGGACCTAGGGCCAGTGGGCTGAGTCTGCTACGGCTTAGCACAGACCAGGTCGGGTCAGGTAGGTCCGATCGGGTCGGACTTGACCTGGGCCCAACCGGGCTTAGAAATGCATAAAGTGCCTTATCTTATAGACCGGACGTCCATTAGAAAAACTGTATATGGTGTTGGGGTCCTTGGAGATAGGTCGTCATTTTTACTTACTTCATGAGAGTTTTAAAGAGACATGGAGCACAGCTGGGTTGGATTGTACCCGAATACAACCAGGCCCTTGGTATTGATATTCCAATAATCCACAGACCGGGTGTTCGATTGATGCGCCATATATTGCATTGGAACCCTTATGACATGGAGGATCATCGGGTTACTTCTTGTGAGACTATTTGTTGGTCGAAATATGACTGACGGCATGGGGAGATGTTTTTCCGATCGCACTACATACAGAACCCTACAACTGGCTGAGACCTGATAACTACTAAATTTTTGACTTGGAGTTACTTGACGACCCACCGTACGAGATGGGGAGGACTACCTTAGCATGAAACAGTGGGGAGAGTCCACGGTACGCAATGGGGATGAGTACCACAACAGGAAATGGTGTCGGAGAAGCTCTAGGTGACCCGGAAGACCCATAGTACACGATGGGGAGGTGTACCTCAGTAGTCCAAGGTTAGTGGGAAGCACCTCTATGTGACGCGGCAAGCCCACTTTACCCGATATAGAAGGAGTTCTCCAACAGCCGATGTGTTTGACATTGTTACAGGGAATGTTACCTATTCCTAGGCCCATAGAATCTGTGGCTACCTATCAACTTTCATAGCGATCCTATGTGGGTCAGCATCGTAATCTTGTTTCTCGGGGTTATATACCTGGTTTGAGATAGGAATCTAATTTAGTTGTGTCTATTTATCTGTGCTTTGTGATTGATATCATGCCTTGTGGTTTTCTTTTTACAATTTCTAGAGACCTTCATGGGTCTCAAGGTCCCTACTGGGTATCGTTATACTTACCCCTACATGGGCTACACCCACACATTGATGTGTCTTGTGCAGACAATGAGAAGCTGGGCAGAGGTTTGAGAGAGCCACGACTCGACGGTTCATGGGGGTGGACCATTTGGCGTGACGTAATGTAGGGACTACTGATCATGAGCAATACCTAATCTTTAGGTAGGATCTGTGGTGGAAGATCTATGAGATGTTTTTAGCCTTTTCAGTTGTTTTTTACATTTTTGTTGTACTCGTACATTCAGTTGGTCTTGTATTCTGGCCCCTTTTACTTTCATCACTACTTTTACTATAGAAGTTTACTTCACAGTTGCTAATGTTGTGTTCTCAGACCGTGTGTTTTTACAAGTTTAAATCCAATGTCTTCCCATTTTGGGAAATACGACTTTTGGTGCCAGTTGCTATCCCCTGGCCTATGGAAGGCGGGCTTGGGGTAGTCACGGAATGGGCCCCGGGGGACTGGTCATGAAAAAGTGGTATCAGAGGAGTTCAGTTCTACTGATAAGCATGGAGTCTAATATTTTCTATGTGGAAATAGTGTTAAGTGTTATGGGTGTGGATTTCAGTATGGGGAATCCAGTGTTGGTGCGGTGTCTGACGTATCCATACACCAGGACCCTGAATTCTGATTTCCAACTCAGCGCACGAAAACACTGATTGTGTGTGTTTTTGAAAATTTTTCTTATGATTTCATTGAGTCGTCTCAGCAGGTATAACATAATGACCTTGGTGCAACTTTTCTTTATCAGGATGTAGCTGTGTAGATAGCCAGCTAGGATTTCCAAGAGAGTACACAATGATGGCACACCGAGCGATGAGGCTCCGGTGCAGGGCCCTCTTACTGTGTTGGCACCTTCGGGTGGTGTACCAGCAGCAGCACCACCTATTGGGAAGTAGTTACCACCAGCCACAATGGAAGATGGTGCACACCAACTTAGCGCATTTCATGAGTTCCAGTGGTAGATGCCTACTAGGTTTCAAGGGGAGGCAGATTCCCAGGCAGCTGAGGACTAGTTAGAGGATGTGGCTAGATTTTTCCACATAGTTGGAACACCTGTTGAGTAGATGGTGATTCTAGATGATGGTATTTTTTAGTTTCTGACCCTGAGGAAGGTCTACAAGATAATGAGGCTTTGGTACATGGACCGTTTCCCGAGATGGTAACTTCGGGTAGTGTGCCAGCTATATCATTGCATATTGGTTAGCAGTTACAACCGGTGATACCAATAGAGGACACATGTAGGCCTAGTTCTTTACACTTGTTTCAACATCAGATAACCCTAAGGGTATGAGCTGAGGCCGACTCACAGAAATCTGAGAAATGTATTGAGGAGGTGGCTAAGAGTTCCCTAGAGCTTCTACAGCTTTGGAAGGACGACATGTCGGTAGTTGAGTATTCATCGAGGCGTATCGACCATTCCTGGTACTCGATGAATACGATACGATCAGTGCTTCAGAGCTTGGACTTCCGAGCGAGGTATGTTTAAGGATGTATGAGCCAACACTATTCCTCTATGTAATACTACCTATGTTAGGGTTCTAGAGAGAACCTTTTTGGTTGAATGTTCTTTGGCTGAGCAGATACAGCCAGTGAATGTTAGCAGTGGGAAAGCAGGAAACTGGTGAAAATTTCAGAGACTTGGGTGTATAAAATGTTTTGGGAAGAGGATGTGATAGGGACAGATGAATCTGCTGGGCTATATATGTGGAAGAAGATCTAAGAGAGTAGCATGAGGTGGTGTACATTTAGACATGTTACAAACCACAGCACTATGTGGTCCCCACCCGGCTCAGGGAGCTAGAGGACAGGGGAAGGGAGTAGCTGCATGCGGTCAAGGAGTGTGACCCAAGGTCTCTAGGAATGATTCGAGGTACGTTCTATGTCTAATAATAACTTTCATATTAATAGAAATCGGTGAAAATCATTCATTCCTTCCTTGAATCTTGTTCAATACCTAGAGTTTCTAGTTAAGCCATTGATTTGACCACCACGTATAGAGATACCTTTGGTAGGACACTTAATAATCACACTTATACTGACGGTGTGATTTGATCCTTGAGGTGAGAGTTTCGATTGGACCCTCTTGGTGGCGGTTTCGAGGCCTTACGACTTTAGTTTGGGCATGGACTAGACATCCATAGTTCATACTCAAATTGAATGTATTTGGAAAAAAGGTTGTGGTTTATCTACAAATTTGGAATGGGGGTTTCCTTGGCTGGCGAAAAAGGAAACCCAGGAAGCACTGGATAAACTCATGCATAAGAGGGTGCGGCCGATCACTCTTATGTCGACCATCCTTACCCTTGTGGCAGCACGAGTTAAATGTTCTCAGTAGAAGTGGTAGAGTGTTTTGACATATTTTCAAAAGATGTTTCCAGGATTACCTCCTTGAAGGGAGAGGGACCTTTTATTTGGTTGGGTACTATCAGAGTTTTTTGGACCATACTTCTCCAGGGTAGCGGCACGCTTGGTAGATTTGAAGAAGAAGGGGGTTACTTACCTATGGATGGAGAAGTGTCAGCAGACATTTCAGGATCTAAGAAAGAGACTGACAAGAAAAAATACGCTACCCATGACCTGGAGTTAGCAGCAGTGGTCTTTGTGCTGAAGATGTGGTGGCACTACCTTATGGGTGAATGGTTTACTGTCTACTCTGATCACAAGATTCTCTGGTGTATCTTCTCATAGAAGGACCTAAACCTGAGAAAATCATGATGGTTATAGTTCTTCTAGGACTATGACTTTGAGATAGTCTATACTCCTAGGAAGGGGAATGTGGTAACAGATGCACTCAGTAGGAGGTCTGGTTTACATATACTAAGTGATGCGTCAGAGCAGATAGCCGCATTATAGATATCCTTTGTGGATAGAGATAGATCATCATACCTCTAGTATATGGAAATCACTCCCCCACTCCTTTAGCAAGTAAAGGAGGTGCAACTTGAGGAAATTGACTACAAGGCCACACGTGCTTAGATATCATTAGGATGGTTTCCTGAAGGATTTTCAGAAGGTGGGGATCACGTCATCCTCTTCAAAGGATGCACCATAGTACCAGTGATGCTTAAGGAGGAGGTCTTGAGGGAATTCCATATATTCACTTTAACAGAACATATTGGATTGGGGAACATATAATAGGACCTTTGGTGTCAATTTTGGTGGTCAGGGATGAAGAAAGCAGTGGCAGAGTTTGTATCACGATGTCTCTTTTGTTAGCAAGTGAATACTGCATAGAGCTTGCAGAAGTCTAATGCTGGCAGAAGATGGAGAAATTTGAAGTTCCATGAGGAGGACCACGTATTCTTGTGATTATCTCCTCATCATAGTCTAAAATTATTTGGATGAGGTTGATAGTTATCACCATGGTTTAACAGTCCATTTCTGATACTTCGAAGGATAGGCGAGATGGCATACCGCTTGGCGCTTCCACCGCAGTTGAAGAGGGTTCATGACGTATTCCACGTATCCCAACTGAGGAGATATGAGCATGACACATCTCACATCATCGACCATGGAAAGCTAGACTTAGATGATGTGGCGATGTTTAAGGAGGTTCTAGTGGAGATTGAGGATCGACAAGATTGTTTCCTTCGGTGATGATCGATACCTCTGGTGTGCGTTCGCTGACAACACGAGAACCTCCAAGAGAACATTAGAGTAGGAGTCTCAGATTCGTGGTCGGTACCCCTATTTGTTTCCTTAGTCTATGTTTTGGATTTCAGAGATATAAATACGTAATGTGGAGAGAATTTAATGTCTCAGAATTTTGGTATATTTTTTTTAATTATATATAATTATTTTGAGACCGCAAAATTTGACGGTGTGTGATTCCGAGGCCTGGAGTGCCCAAAATGATCCTTCAAAGTTTTCTTAAGCATTAATTATCATGGGTAAGAAATTTTCTTGAAAAATTGTAATAACACTTAAATAGTTTCCCAGACCAGACATCTAAGGGCACCGTTGCGTTCAAGATGGTGAGTTTACCCTAGGTGAGACTTAAGTTTAGTCGGCGCGAGCCTCATGTGAGAAAACCCAAAAATGGAATAACCATAAATAAAATAAATAAATAAAATTATTTTATTTTTAAAATGATTATAACTCAATAATGGTAACTCAAATTTAAAATCTTAGACCATCGCTCAATTGGTGAGGGTATCCTTTCCTTAGGATGATACCAACATTGGACAGCAAGGGCCACCAGTAAAATTCAGTTGTTGGCCATAAATAAAATAATTGAGTGAAAATTATTTTATTGTAAAATCAATAATGTCTAAATGGTAACTCAGATTGAAAATCAGAGAGTACGGTTGAGTTTTTTGGGGTGTTTTATCTTTAGTCAAAGCCTAACCTCAACCGGTATGGGTTTAGGGTGAATGGTAATAATTTATTGATTTTTTTTTCATGTACGTTCATTAAAAGTTCGAGCAGTGTTTTCTAACATTTGAACCAGTTCCTGGATTAAAAATCTGAGGGAGTTGTTGAATCTACAGGGCCGAGATTAGTTTAAGAGAGGCTTTACATTGACTATAGTAGGTCCCGATAAAAATATATGTTTTGTGAATTTTTAAAATAAATGAAATAAAATAAATTTTTTTATTTTATTTCATATCCTCCAATAGAAAAAGCAAAGGGGTGGGGCCAATGATGTGTCAAGACAGTAAATGGATTGACCTACCAAACCTAAGTAACAACGTCGTTGGGTAAATATGAACCTTCCTAATTAATGAGCCTCATTAAATTCCAATGTCGTTACGTACCCTCCCCCTCTCCATTATATATGGAGCTTGGGTGGGGGGTACCGACACTGCTTCACCAAGAAATGACATGATAAAGGAGCATCGTGATGCCGGACCCTTTGAATATAGGGCCGATCCCAGTGGGAGGTGACAGACAACACCGAACCACAAACCGAAGGGCGACATATGGGAGGCATTAGTATGAACTGGTTGTGGGAACGAAGAACACAATCCACCTTCAAGCACGAGTGTTTTATACGATGATTCGAGGTAGGGGGTTTATTAGTTTATTATTTTTAAATGACTCTACTCTTCTCTATTATTGAATAATATGAAGAACGTGGGACAAATGACTTATGGGTTGACCCATGATTCATTCAACTTTGCGGGAGGTTTTTGTGGGGTATCTTGTGGGGTTTAGCTTGTTGTTTAATAGAATTTTTCATTAAACTCATAACCCCCCATCATGTTTATGAGCTTACGCAGAGGATGCAAGCCTAACAAACTTGGCCCGAACCCTATGCTATCTTAGATACATACTTATGCCTCCATGGAAGACTGACAACGTAGCGATACTGACTGAATACATGGGGGATAGCGTATCAACGCATACCGCAAGAGGAGGCCACGACACAAAGCCACAGCGGTCGTCGGAACGGCTGCCACCGAACGACTGTGGAGGAGGTGCGGTGCGTTGTCAGGCACCACTGGTGAGTAAGAGGCCACAACTTTTCAGCCATGGGGGAAAATGGAGGCGGCCAACCATCGATGGGGATGGGGTGCGACCAGCACGCCGCCAACAGGCAGAAGCTGCGGCCGAAGCCTCGGTGAAGGAACCTGCCACGCGGGTTATGCGGTGATCAGGCGGCACCCATGTGGTGCCGCCGCTTCAAAGTCCAAATGACCTTTTTCTTTTAGGGATCGTGGGGGAGCAGCTCCCCCAAGACACCTGGCAAAAGCACCGCAGGCCGCCGCCAGCGGGCTGGGATACTGCCAGCATTCTGGGCCACACCCCACTGCGGGCCGCACCGCACCCCACTGCGGGTCGGGCCTCCCCTTTGTGGTCCCCAACATATACGGGTCATGGCACCCTTTTGGTCCGCCATTTTTGTTGGATAGACCGGATGGATGAGTCCCCCAAAGCCCCACACAGACCGGGTCAGGTCAGGTGAGTCCAATCGGGTCGAGGCCGGTTGGTCGGATCAGACCCGTGCCCAACCGGGCCTAGAAATAGTTAAATGTCCTTATCCTCTAGCCTTGATGTTTTTTTTGATGAACCGTCTTCCTCTTCGAGGTCCTTTGAGCAAGATAGTCCTTTTGACTTAATCCATTAGTGTTTTGGAGAAACTTGAAGCTGGGCTGGGTTGGATCGTACGTGAATCCAACCTAGCCCTCGACACTGAAATTCCAATAACACACAGACCGGGTGTTCAATTGATGCTCTCTCTATTGTGTTGTAACCTTAATGATATGGTAGATCATCGGGTTACTTCTTGTGAGACTACATGGTGGTTGATGTAAGAATAATGTCTTGGGGATAAGTTCTCCCAAGCGCACTACGTAAGGAACCCTATGACTTGCTGAGACCTAACGACTGCTGACTTGTTGACTTGGAGTGACTCAACGGCCCACGGTATGCGATGGGGAGTACCTCAGTAGGCCATGGTGAGGAGCGGACATGGTATGCGATGGGGAGGAATACCTTAGCAAGCCACGGTGGCAGAGCGGCTTTGTGTGACCCGAAAGACCCACGATACACGATGGGGAGGAGTACCTCAACAGTCCAAGGATAGAGGGAAGCGCCTCTGTGTGATGCAGCATGCCCACTATACTCGATAGAGGGAGAGTTCTCTAGTAGCCGAGGTGTTTGATGTTGTGACTGGGAATTTTACTTTTTCCTAGGCCTAGATAATTCATGGTTGGCTATCAGCTTTCATAGCGATCCTATGAAGGGTCAGCATCATAATCTTGTTTCTCTAAGTTGTATACCTGGTTTGAGTTGAGACTCTAATTGAAGTGTATCAATTGCTTTGTGCTTTTTGATTGATATCATTCTTTGTGGGTTTCCTTTTGAATTTTGAGCGACTTTCGAGGGTCTCAAGGTCCCTACATAGTATCGTTATACTCACCTATGCATGGGCTATGCCCACACCTTGTGGTGTCTTGTGCAGACGACCTACGGTTTGATATATCTAGGACTAAACGGTTCTTAGAGGTGGACCATTTGGCGTGACGTGATGTAGGGACTACTAATCTTGAGATCTAACTACCCTTCAGGTAGGATCCGTGTTGGATGATCTAGGAGTTGTTTTTTTACTTTTCAGTTGTACTCGTACATTCAGTTGGGCTTGTATTATGGCCCCTTTAACATTCCCCACTCCTTTTACTATAGCATTTTACTTCACAGTTGTGTCTTGTTGTGTTCTTGGACAATGTAACTGTATAGGTTTAAGAGAAATTTCTTCTCATTATAGGGAATACACCTTTAGGTGCTTTTCACTAGCCCCTAGCTTATGGAAGGTGGGCTTGGGGTAGTCATGGCATGGGCCCTAGGGGATGGGTCGTGAAAAGAAGGGGGTTAAGGAGTTGGATAAACAGTGGGGTGTGTAGGATAAGGTTGAGGAGAGGGACTTTCTAGTTGAGGTGGGGGAGTGGGAGTTGTAGTATGAAACTATCATTTCATGTTGGGAAACATGGACTGTATTGAATGATTGATTTTATCCTCCATCGTCGCATTAATATTATGAACATTAGACTCTAAAAATACTATTTTTCTGTAAAACCATCCATTTTAGAAGTTGAAAAATTTGAAACACTTTTCTCTCTGATATAGATATCAGGTATCCTCTTAGATGACTCAGGTTTTCAGGCCTTCCCAATGCGGTAGATAAAATATCATTCCCCCCTTAGAAAAAAAGACCCCATGTGTTCACTGCTCCCCAGGTTAATACTGTATGAAATATTTTAAATAGAATATAATAATTAAAAATATATAATGAATTGAATTAAAATAAATAAAAAATAATAATAATATAAACATCGTGCAATCCTCTCAGATACAAAACTTGATTCATCTATAAGATATTTACCTCTTTTTCCCATTCAATCCCTAGTCTATTTTTCATGTCTAGTCAGGGGGAAAGGGGGGGGACCTCTCTAGAGCCCAAAGACATAGCTCTTAGTTTTAGAAAATTTTCATCCATGATTTTTTATTCAAATATCATATACCCTCCCATAGATAATGTATGAGGGTATACATTTTTGGATTTGATATCCTAGTGATATCTCCTCAGTTGGGGTAAATTAAGAATAGAAAATCATCAATAAGATCTTTAATGAAAGAAAGATACTAAAACATTACATTGTACATAACAAAAATTCTTCTAGTCATCTAATTTTGAAAACATGTTTCTATATGTATACATCTATAAAAAGATATATATTGCCTGGATTCTGATCATTCCTACATCCAAAAATGAGATTAGATGTGAGGGTTGATTTGAAATCCCTCCACCTCCAAGGAGCAGATGATTAAAATTTCTTTCTAACTCCTCCAGTGTTAGGTATATCATATGTCATATAATAATAAGGGGAATCCATATATTACTATAAAAATTAAAATATTTTGTGAAACAATAAAAAATGAGATTACCAAATGGTCTCCCACAATTGAGATAATATTACTTTTTCAACACATCTATAATCATTAATCAAAATACGCACTTTGTTGTTACCCTGAACTAATACAAAACTCTTTAATTATTTTGAATTTTGACCTCATATAATATCAGTATATCCAATTTCTACCACTATCTTCTTGTCAAGGCAATGAGAAACTTATAGTTTTGGTTAATGTGTCCTTTTATGTTTACTAACCCTCAAACTCTTCTATAGATATGTGAGAATATACAACTCTTGTAAAGAAGGATGGGGGTCATCAAGTGGATCATGCACATGTTACTATCTAGAGGTATGATTACACAGATCTCTATAAGTATTTTGTTGATCACTTTATTGATCTATCATTATCATACAAATCAATAAAAAACAACTTTAGTATAAAAAATATAAAAATTTAACCTACAATATTAATGTAAATAAAAACTAAAAAATTATGAAATAGAAAAGTAAACTAAAACATAACACAATATTATTCATATTTTTTATAGTTATCAAAAATTCAAACAATAGTGATGATATATGAAATTTCATGTAAATTAATTAAAAAAACTTAAATGATGTAGGAATAATAAAAATGGTCCAACATAATAAATAAATATTTATAGAAAAATGAATATTTTTTCAATATACTCTTAAAAAATATTTTCTTTTCATTTAAAAAATTATATTTAAAAAAATTATATTTTAGAAAAATCAACAAATATATATGTGACAAAAGGTTAAAAATGGAAAATTGAACAAAACAAAACTATGATAAATAAAAAGTTAAACTTATTATTTTTAATAGGTGTTTTAATAACGAAAGTAAAATTAACATATCTATCTTTTATAAAATTTATAAAATTATACCAGAAATAATCATATGATACTAGTAAAATTAGGAATTTACTAAGGGATTGTTTTCTGATATTCCTTTATAATGATCGTTCTTTATAGAAATACCATGTCTATGACATGTTAATCATTATTATCTATTAATATTTCCATTGATGTTAGGATCTCATAGAAATTGACATCTTATTAATGTTGATCATCACCAACATATTGTTTTTCTCCTTGAAAAAAAAACATACCATTACATTTAAAATTGATCAAGAAAATAGAGAATTTATCTTTAATGGGTTTTCATTATAAAAGAATCATCTGCGTGTCCCAATCTATTAAGATTATTATGTTTCATTCCAAATTCATCATTTCTGAAAATTTTGTTAGCGATAAAACTTTTTTAGTTAAATAATACAACATTTAATTCAATTTAATTAACCCCCACAGTTCTTCAATGGATCCATAATATGAACTTGATATACAAATTCTATTTTTTTCATTAAACCAAAAATGAATTTCTTCTCTGATAAGCCATAAAAAATATTCTAAATTGTGCTTCTATTATCTTGATAATTTCATTGGAAATTTATATCCATTAATGTAATACCTTAAAAATGTTATCATATTTGATCTTAGACCACCTTATATCCATATTAACGTTTTAAAAGAATCTGATCTACCAATCACTATCATTTTAAAACATGGAAAAACAAAATTATGCTCATTCAAAATCCACATATCATTCTTTTTTGGATGGAAATATTTCACCACATTCATATGTAAGGTTATATATGGTTAATCATAATCTATGTTATTAAATATATATATCGTTTATGTTCATTATATATTCACTAGGTAAATATTTGAAATATAAGATATGAATCACCTTTCCCCCAGAATTAACACATTCAGGGATAGATGGAGGAAAAAAATGTGCTCCACCAGTGAAAGTTTTTTCATAAAAAACATTAGAACCTTATGAAAAATATAAAATTTAATATTGGAGGCTTCAAGTTGATATTAATTATTATTATACACCTTAAATATTTTCATATTCCTTTCAGAAATGATACATCCAACCAAGATATAATGGCCTAAAAAGTTATATTTCATAAAACAAATGAACAATTAAATGAACCATTATATCAAAAAAAATATTGGGGAGAATACATTTCCAATTGAACAATTATTGGAATATCATTATTTTCAAAAATTATCACATCATTCAAATCAATCCCCCTTATGACAAATTGAATTGACAAAATAACACACCTTTATGATAGTATTTCTAACATGGATGGGGAATATTCCATGCAATGTAACATGTATAAGTTTTTTCATCATGACATGAAAATCCTGATATTTCATAACAATCAACATCAAATCCATTGAAGACACAAAATTTATTATATTTGAAGAATAACCCTATGAAACTTTGATATCACAAAGACACTGACAAAAGATAATTTTCCTACCCAATAGATAATGTATGAAAATATGGGGGAAGAGATTTTCTCCATCAATCAATATTGGGAGCTAACTCCAAATTTATTCCCATTGACAGTAAGTCCAGACAAGCATTCAACCCATATTTAGTTTTTATATTAAAATCTAACAATGTTCCAATCATGATTTCAATGAAATTATTCATCATGTGTGTGACCTCAATGTAATGGTTCAACTCATGATATCTCTAGTATGTTAGATCAGAAAATATTTATAGTTTCTTCTAAATATTTATATCATTACCAGATTTATGTGTCTTTCTAAATGTCACAACATGGTTTTTCACCCTCTCAAAATACTGATTAGTAGATAAAGATGTTGGAGAAATATAAAATTAATCTAAGCCTTTGAATTAATTTTTTAATATTATATAATATTGATTCATAGAGAAAAACTTTTTATGACCCATGTATAATATTTTTCTCCCATGACGCAGTTGATAATATGACATCTTTTTTTCTCAAATTGGAAAGATTTGTTCCCCTTGACCTGGTATCCACCAAATTTCCATACACGGAGAATTCATTTATAGTGAAGATAATCATTTAATGTATTTTAAAATATACCATTTTATAATAATCATACACCCAAATATGATCATCCCATATGAGTGTCAAATCACCAATTAATGGTGACAAGAATGCATCAATATAATTTCTTGGTTTTTTTGGTCAATATATCATTAAAATAAACATGAAATATTTGTTCATCATATAAAATTTAGGATATAAGTTATAATTATCAAAAAATAGGAAATGAACTATGTGTGATAGTAAGGCTTAAATATGGTTTCATTCCATCCATACACAATCCCAGATTGACATTTCTAGAATCATTTTGAAATTTAGGAAACGGGTGATCCATTTTGTTCCACAATGGACAATCAGCTGGATAAAGTGTTTTTCCATCAAATATCCACTTATCAGCAAGGAATATTAACCATTTTTCATCATGTGAATTAGGAAATAAACATTTAAAATGAGAATATATATTAATATTCTAAAATTCCTTGGTAGGGGTCTCTGTAACTTCTAAATCAGCATGTGATTTTTCTCCCAGCTGATATCATGATGTCCACAATTTAGGATACCCTGATAGAGATTCAAATTACATCTTATATAGAACATATTCATTCAGGCATGCATGTGTTTTATTGTACCCTATTACCATCGGGAATATAATTTTTCACTCAATATTTTGAATTATAATATCATTGTCTTTAGGAAAAATATTATTCATCAAATTTATCAAGTCAATAAAATATCTATCACAACAACCCTGTTTCACGTATGAGTTAATCAATCTTAATACCGACTATAAAATCATAAATTTTTTAAAACTGGGATGCAATAGTTTTTTAGCATTACCATATAAATGATAAATTTTCAATTCATTCTAAATTTCATTTTCTTGAATATTATAAATCATTTCTCCAATATCATCAGAGTTATCATCTTGCAAGGGATCATCATCAATAGATTTGAAATTTGTCCCAGTTTCACCATGCCAAATCCCTAGGTTGTAACTCAGATTAAAACCATGAAAAATAAAATGTTATTTGATGTCTTTACTTTTCAACTTATTCATATTAAAATATTTTGTGTATGGACATATAAAATGTCATTCTTTGGAACATTTATTTCATAAAATTTCAAAAAATGAATGAACACCTTCCTCATATTCATCACTTATTTGATGTTCTATAATCCAACATCGACTCAATATTACATATAACAAATATAAAAATTATATATCTTCTAAATATAATCTAGTTTTATATTAACATATAACATTCCATAATTTTAAAGTAACAAAATGTTTAAATATAAAACAGATATATATGTGTATTTTAGAAATATAATTATAAATTATAATCAATAATTGGGGTAAAGTTTAAAGATAAATGGTAAATAGGATAAATATAATCCTGGAAATAATTTTAAAAAGAAAATATAACTATAATCTAAATTTTGGAATCTAATATACATACGTATTGGGTTTTTTGATATGCACATTCATAAAGGTTGTAATTTAATTTCTGGACGATGGATTCAGTTAGGGAACCATATGAAATGATAATGAAATTGGTGTGGGGATAAAAAATATATGTTAATTACTATATATATAATTATATTTCCCAAGACAAAATATTTATTTAGTGTTAGGATCTAAAATAACATCCCATGATTTGTTTTTTGTTGAATAATTCATGACCCCCAATGGTTTTTTATCTAGTCTGGTAGTAATTTCTGATGACTAAAAACCCATAAATAGGCCATCACAATCTTTATTTCCATGATCTGTAAATATAATATTTTCAATAATAGCAAGTGGAATACAGATCCATCAGTTAGTATCAATCACTGATTCCAAAATAAATTTCCCAACTTGTACTATATTACTTGAATCTTATAATAGTGAGAGAAACGTGATGATATACATTGCTAATAAGGTTTCTATATTGATAAAAATTTAAATTGAGGTACTTATCATATAAAAATGAATAGTCATAGGGCATAAAATTGATCCCTTCCTTAATTAACCTTTGTTCCTAAAACCAAATCAATGTAGATTGATCCATCAAAAAGTATCTACCTGATTCCTACATCTATCAAAAATAAACAATAATAGACAAATCTAATTTCGTGTCCAATATCCTATCAATAAATATTTACTTTTCTTGTTTATTAAATTATCATGTAATAATAAAAAATATCCCATAGAAGTTAATATTCTATACAATACATATTATATACCAAGGGGATGACAAATTATGGTATCACAACATCAATAAAACATTTTTATATGGTATCAACGAAGCATTGGATGGAAAACTTGAAAAAAAAAGATACAACCATTGATTGGAAAAAGGGTAAAAGCTTAAAAACAACACATACATCCCATATTATTTAGTTAAAAAACCAAAATATCATTAATTAAAAATATAACATTAAAATCTGTTTATATTCATCAGAAATCAAAATTGGGTTAAAACCCTTCTTTGATCAACAAATTCATTTGAAAATATCCTCATATAAATTTTAAGGAAAAAATAAAATACAGAACAAAAGGGGATGTTAAAATTATCATGATAACAGTGATGATTAAACATTATGGTAATGAGATAACTTGTGGAGATTATAAAAGATAGTAATTTGATATTTTAGTAGACGAAATCAAAAAAATGGTGGGTTAGGGAATCCATGAAATTGAACGACCGAAATAGAGATGTGTGAGACATACATGAGTGTTGAGAGTTGATTATATAGAATGAATCAATGAAAATAGGATGAATGAATATGGATAACAATGATTTATGCCACTAGATTGAAAAAACTATTTTAGGGTATCCATGAGAGAGAGAACCGAGTATACTTGTTCTCGATCAAAAAACCCCAAAACGACTCAAATCTAGAATTTATAAAATTTCAAATGATTTATCATGTCACTTATTTAATAATTTATGTGATAAAAAATTATTTAGATTTATCTTGTTGGTTATATATAAACTAACATGATAAATTGATTTACCATGTCTGTTATTTTATAATAGACGTTATAAGGCAATGAAATTTTCTTTATCATTTCAGTCATCCTATAACGGACATAAAACCATTCTTTATCTTGAAATTTAAAGAATAACTTATTTGATAAAGAAAGATACATAATATATCATGTTGGTTATATAATAATTTAAGTGATTAATCAATATCCATTTATTTTCATGTTAGTTATAAATAACCCACGTTAAAAGGCTGATGCTATAAGTATGTTTTGTACTAGCTCCTTTACATTTCCCATAAAATCTCTCTTACTCTTAGAATCCATAGTCAATGAATGCAATTTATTTTTTGATTTAAGTGAGTTCTAATCATTTTTTTTCTGATTTTTGGATTAGGAAGGTTGTCTTATTTATTATTTTGGATTCCATCATTGTAGGTGATGTGCTGCAACTTGTTTCCATTATGATCAACGTAGGAACTATTCTTCATTGATTTATATTCTTTGTAATGAAATGATTGATTGTTTAAAATTATTTTGTTTCCAAATTATATCTATATATTATACCCATAAGGGGTTTTAATGGGGTTTCATATTGTTTCCCTACTTGGTATGGATATTTTAAGAGCCATGTGTGTGATAAAATTCCAGAGTGGCAATATTAAAGGAAATTAATGGTTTCAAAATTTTGTTTGACATCATTTTACTTTGAAAGAGTTTTTATTATGATTAAAATTCATGGTTTATTTAGGAATACAGTGTTGTATATCATTTAATGTTATTAATACTTCAAGTATTATAGTGATTTAATGTGACATAAAAAGTAGTGTGGGTAATTTTAAATATCTGATTGATAGTTTTAGAAATTAAAAAATGTTTTTAGAAAATGTTTTTAATGATTGATAGAATTTCATTACATTCTATGTGTATTTATATAAGAATATTTGGATATTTTGTATATAGAGTTGATGTTAAATTGTATTAAACCTCATTATTGATCACAATATTTTCTAATGGTTATGGAATTTACTCTACAAGGGGGATATGGTATCTTTTTTAATTATTGACTATTATGAATGGGTGTGAAAGGGGGAGTTTCATATTACGGTTTTTAAGGTTATATGATGTTTATTTATTTTTTTAAATATATATTTATGTTTTTACCAGATAACATACTATTTTAAACCTTCTTTTATTGATACCAAGGAAACTCTAGGTGCTTATATTGATGGTATGAATATATGTTGCACTAGAATAATGTTCATTGGTCAGATATTGCCTGAGAAATTTTACTCCCATCTAGGGGTTTATTTTTTACTAGTTGGACCAAAATAGTGCAAAATGGGATACTATTATTTTATATATGGGGAACATGACATAGTGATCCAATAAACCTGGTGATAATTAAGTAATTTTAGATCATATTGAGTATCTCAAAATTCTATATGATTTATGGTTGTTATAGGTGATCTCAAAACATGTACCTTGACTGTATCCCCTAACTTTCAATTACATAGAACCTTAATTTGGCTTATGGTTATATTATTATATTTTTCTAATTAAGATATTGGAGCCATTATGTTCATTCCTAGTTTTTATCTCTGACTTTGGTTTAAATTCAATATAATTTCCAAATGCCCTAAAATGTGATGTTTTGGAAATGGAAATGATGTATGTTTTAGAAAAGAATATGAGAATGTTTTTTTGGAAATGAGGACTAAAGGGTATATTTTTAAAATATTTAAAATTTCCATTTTTTTAGATTGAATGTTATTTCAGTGAGAAACATTGATATTTTAGTTTAGTCTAAAACTATGGTTTTAGCCCACAAGGAAAAAATTCTCCACAAAAGGTGTTTTATTATGGTTTTTGATTGATAGAAAGAAATCATAGAATTTTTTTCCTTATACCCATTTATATGAAAATTATATTTGCATATTTATGTTTAAACTATAATTTATGGAATATATGATGAAATGATCTACATAGATTCTTTTCTAGAATCATACTAGTTATATTCACCTCAAAAAGTTCATATATAGTAGTGTGATCATGTTTAAGAAGCTCTTACATTATATATTGTGTAAAATGATTTTGAGACTATTTATTGGATTCTAATTGGGTCTATGGTTGGTTTTTTTGGATGTGATAAGCCACTTTAGGTCATGTGGGCGTTTTATTAAGGATATTTCGGTTCCATTTTATTTTGGGATGTTTTATCATCTAGTTTAGTATTGTCTATTTTATTAGTTTTAACTACTTTATAATGTCCCACTATATTTATATTTTATAATCAATTTTTATGTTTTGAAATTGTGATTTATTTCTATTCCATGTTCATTCTGTTTATTTATTTGATTCATCTTATCATATATGCGTGGTTGTGCTATGTAGGGATAGGTCATTCTAGTTTCTTAGTACATTCCGATACTTATGTATTATTATATGAAGGTGTAATTGTTCCCATCATTGTATTTTGATACCCATGTTACCTATTTATAGTTCCTTAGGGATGAGACTACCTTTGGGTATTATGGTGAGTTTGGTTCATTTATTAGTTTAGTGGTATCTAGATATGGTGCATTACAATACAATAATAGATTCAAGGATTCTTAAATTTTATAAGATTCATAGATTTATATTTTTTTTATTTGTGGGTGTCATGGTAGTATGGATATTAGGATACTCATTTATAATTAGAAGGGTTTTCATGAGTTGGTGTCTAATCACCACCGTTCATGATGATTTTGGAGATCCTATGTGTATTCATGATTTCAATTTTATTTTTGGAATTATTTTTCATTATTGATGGTAGGGTATTGTTACTCCATAGAACATATGAGTTCATTGAAGTCGTATATTTTTTTGGGATGAGAATAAAATAGCAGTTAGTGTCCCACGATTAAATCCCATGGTTTGAAAATCCATGTTGGTTATAGGGATATTTGTTTGAAAATATTTTTGATGTTGTTTCATAAATCTAATGTGGTGTATTAAACTAGGTAACCATGTCATGCATGGATTTTAATCCCATAATTATTTATCTTTAGTCCCCCTTTGGTTAATACCAATAATGTTGGAAAATCAATTGTAATATTTGTTGATATGTTGATTTTAACATGATTTATATTCTTTATATGTTATGGTTATGTAGTTGATTTGAAAAATATTTTTGTGTAGGAAAAGGGTTATATCTTTATAAATAGATTTTTTTGAAAATGTGGTCATAGAGAATAGTTGTAAATATGTTTGTTGTTAATTAAATTATTTCAGAAAATGTTGATTTCATTATGACATCTATAAGGTGCTATGGGTTTAAAATCTAGCTGACTACTTGGTTGAAAATTCTATAGGGATTATATAGTGTGTTCTTAAGAGTGGATGGGATTAAAATTAAAATAATAATTTCATTTGAAATGATTTAAAGTGTATAATATTTTAAAATTATAATTTTTATTTGCAACAAAATATTTCTAATGAAATGAAGTTTTCTGAAGATCATATGGGTTTTTATTTTTATATCAAGGTGTTAGTGGTTTTGATTTTTAGGTAAAGTGTTTCGAAATTACATAGATAAATTGATATTTCTAATGGATTTGATTGGTTTAAAATAAATGGAAGTTATTAAAATCATAGGTTTATTTGGAAAATGATTTATTCATTCCTTAGGGAATTTGGTTGTTTTCAAAAGAAAAAGGGAAATCCTAGAATGTGTTTTTAAATGACAAAATTTTATTTTGGATTTTTTACCTCTATATGTGTTGGGAAAGGTTCATATAGTATAGGGAACATGATTGTGATGGATTCATATTTGATGTTATTTATTTAAGTAATCTATAAGAAAAATTTTAATGAATAGTAGAAATATTATTCCAAGGGATGAACATCATGTTTAATCCTCTTATTTCATGAGTTTGATACTCCTAATATTTGGTACAACCTAGTCTCTAAATTGATTGTTGGGTGTAATTGTTCCATATCATTTTGCATATGAGTATTTCGTGAAGACTTATTTAATGTTGTGTCTTTTCGTTGCATTATCCCAAGGCTTTGTAGGTAGAGTATCCTCATAGTTCCAGATCTATCTCTTGGTGTTTATTTCTTATTTAATTAGAGGAGGTTCCAACAAAGACTGTAGATCAGAAATGTGTCCAAGTGTGAAATATTAGGAGTTTTATGAAATGTGGTTTGGGATCTCATATCATTTAATATAGGTTTCTAATGGTTTCAACATTTTTATCTTTATATGGTGATAACATGGGGTGATTTTTTTTGTGTGATCAGTATTCAATAGATGTTTTGTTTTGGGATTATCACTCAAGAAGCTTAGAGCGGGTTATGTTTTGAGGTGACCAAAATGGGGTGTATCTTTTTGGATCCTTTGGGGATTTCAATTTTCACAGTGTTGGTTATTTTGGAATTTTCAAGAATAAATTTTTATATTAATTTTCAATTCTTTATCTTGATATGGGCCATGTTATTCAATTTAATTGGGAGATAACAAGAAATATTAAAAGGTTAGGAATGGGGGAACAAATATGAGTAGTTGGTTTTTATTTAGATAATGAATTCTACCTAGTTGGAATTTTATATCATCGTCACAATGTGATGGGTTTCCATGAAATTTGATGATAAGTTTCTATGTCTTTCATGTTGTTGAACCAAGGTTAAAACCATTCTACTCTATGTTGATCAATTATTGTAATTGGTTCTCATCATTTGTTTCCTTAGGTTGTGTTCTATTCATAACAATGATTTGTGGCTTTCTAGATATCAATTTGTGGGGTTTGATATCATGTGGGGTTGAGTTGGATTTTTTTGTTTGTCTACTGACACCCCTAAGACACTATTTATTTATTGTATTTAATTTATGTTATTTTGATGTTTTGGGACTTCTTGATATTTTTATTTGTTTCAAGGGGCCCTAGAAGGTTCTTATCTGAGGTGGAAGTAGATTATGTCATAGACAGTGTCACCCTGTCACCTATTTCCATCATAAATTTCTGAATTTTCAAGGGATAAGGATAGTTATTCCATAGAGTATGGGTTATACCATAAGGGTTCAACATAGGGGTTACATGTAATGGTCTAGTGGGAAGACGTCAACATAGGCCATAAGGATGACCCATTATGGATATTTCACATGGAAAAGTGTAAGTGTCACTATTGGGACTATGAACTTGGGAAGGGGGCTATGATGTATGGTTTAGTTGTGTGGTACCTATATATCATAGAAGGGAGTGGATACATTATGGAGCCCTGCTAATCATTTCCACTTGGTTTAATTTATTTGGGGGTTCTCAATAGTGTAGACCTGAAGCAATGTTGTGGAGGGTATTAGGTGTAGGGATCTGGGCTATAACTTGAAGTGTTATGTTGTAATTTATTGGAATCATTATATCCAAAACATTACCTATTGGGAACTTTCATTATAGTACCCTAGATAGCACACTATAGTGGTTCCTTTGTAACGCCCCGACCCTAGTTACCCAGAGTCGGTGCATTATTACATAACATTGGCATGATCACAAGAATGATCAAATCTCGAAAGACCGATTGGTTTAGTAGCCTTGGAAACACTAGATATATTCATAAGTTTTACATTACATCATAAAATGGAAAACTACTACAACAACATAATGTCTCCATAATCCACACTCATATCCCCACATAACATCCCTGTAGGTCATTCATAATTTACTTCTTCACTTCCTGGGAAAAATAAAACATAGAAAAGGGGTGAGCTCAAATGCCTAGTAAGGATAACAATATAGCGGAAACTTTCATAAATAAGAATAAACATTTAAGGCAATGTATAACTAAAACAAAAGCCTTTCAAACATGAACTTTCAACATTGTATGGCATAAATAAAATGAAATAATTCCATTTAATTATTCACATGGATATTCTACTAATCGAATAATCACATGCAAAAATCAATAACCACTTTCATAATGTTGGAATGCATAATGCCAGACTATCATAACCACATAGTCAAGGCCTCGTGCCAAGACTACAAATAAGATTTTGTCAAGGCCTTGTGCCAAGACACTAGTTTGTCTCATGAGACCTACCGATGCATCGAGGAGCTATAGTGGGCTCCACCCGTCACATATTAAGTCCAATGCATTCCCATATGAAAAGGTTTAAACATAACATAAAAATTCATATTAAAACTAGCATAAGAAATGTAAATACATTCACCATAAACTATGAATGGTATAAAAATAGCACATCCACAGTCAAACATATCACAAAACCTTCAATACAATATAGAAGTTTTGTATCATAATAAATCAACTTCAAATAATCTTAAAATCCATCAAAGGATGTTGACATAGATGAAATAAAAATTCTTTTTAAAGAAATATCTCCTTTTATTTTGAAATCATTTAAGATCCATATAAAATAAAACATTTTCTTTGAAAATATTCTTATAAGCTTGTAAGTAAAGATTTGAATATTTTATAACGGCGGAAAATAACCGCACCCGCCGTATAAGTTAAAAAAAACATTCTTACCTTAATTCTGTCGAAAAGGTTAAAAAGGACCTTGTTTTGAAAACGACAGAAAGATTCCTCTTATAAAAGGTAAAACAAGGGTATAAATGACTTTAACCCATATTCTTGTAAAAATGTTTTGAAATACATTTTGAAGAAACATGGATGTGGATGATAACGAGATCCCAGCAGATTATTACGTATAAAAAACCTCGGATAATGAAGAGATTGTGAAATAAACCTTACCTTGTACTTTTCCTTGGTTGGGGTAGGTTAACCTCCTGTATAATGGTGAAATAATTGTTATTAAATTATACAATAATCATATACATTAATATGATATCATATATGATCTTTTAATATTGATTTGATAATAATATCTTAGTATTATCGTTGTTTTGGGTGTTAACATACTTGTTTTCTTTTATATGTTTTGTTACGTAAGACATGTTTGTAAAGGATAGGTTGTATATTATTCATATCCAGAATGGTATCAAGTCCTTAAACATCATTTTTAAATCATCAAATGATAATTATACTTGAATGGATACGATGGAGAATGAATCTCATCGCGTTCGTGGAGACGGTAGTCTGTACGTACGCACGAGCGACAATATCATTCTTTTGATATTAAAATAATATATAAATGGATGGTATATCATATATACAGAATCATTAACATGTTATATTTATTATTTACATGAGTTACACATCATTATTATACCCATCCAAATAATATTATATTGAATAACAATTACACCACGACGTGGAGACGGTAAACCGTACGTACGCACGTATGGTGACATGTTATTCAAAGGGTGGATAGAATACTGAATATGGTTGTACCATATTTATAATAACATCACATTATATATATGATACTGGATTTATTATTTTAGAATGGTAACAACAAAGGAAGAAGAAGTGGAAGAAGAAATGAACTTAGAAAAGGGTGGTGAAATCATTACCTCTTCTTCGGGTTCTTCCTTTTGATTTGATCAAAAGGGATCCTTAGGTTGGCTTTCTGATCAAACTAAGGCCCCTAGGTTGTAGTGATGGAAGTTGGGAGAGTATTTGGGCAGAGTTTGGCCGAACCAAAAGGCTTTGAAGGTGTGAATAAATGAGAAGGAGGAGTCCCCTTTTATAAGAGGGGTGAGGGGCACCTTTGGAAAAGCTAGAGATATTAGTTTATAATAAATTCATATTCGGTTTAAAATGGCTCCAAAGTTGACTATTCAAAGTTTAAGATGGGGATGGGTCGAAAAAAACTCAACCAATAGAATTTAGACAGGTTTGGGTACTTATATTAACCATATCTTTAAGTATTAACTCTAAGTTAATTAGTTTCACTTTTACAATGTCTCTTTGTATTTTTATATAATATTGTTAATAAACTTACTATATACATCCAAGAGACCCCCAAGTGGTCCATTAATTATTAACCTATCATTATATAATTCTCTTGGCCGAAACTTGTATTTTTAGGAATTTAATATCAATTAATAATATAATATTTGTTTTAAGAACTCTTTTATGTCAATTTTGACACTATTCAATAGTTGATTTTTGTGAAACTCATAACAGATTGATTACTTCGCAAAAATCCAATTACATCAATCCTAATATATTATATTATCCTAGAAAATTATTTTAATTCATTAAAAGTTTCATATTATATTTATTTGGGTATTTATAATATCAATTATTTTAATTTTTCACTATTATAGTAATTACTGCATCATCATTGTGTCATAAATAAAATAAAATATTTAATGTCTAAAAATTATAAATAAAATATGATTATGTAGGAAATCTTTTTATCTTTCTAATTAATATTTATAATCTAAAATCCAACATATATAACCCTATGTAACAATTGTTTTGCTAAAAGATATATGCTTGTGTCATTTTTGTATTCATTTTAACTTAATTAAAATAAAGTGTCATTATCACTTACAAGTGGATCCATGGGGTCCCAAAATCGACCCAAAGATGCCCATGGTCGACCATGTATCAAACAATAGGGTTAAGACACGTTTTAGGGTAATTTAGTATTATTATAATATTATTTTTTAACCCTTATTTACCGGATTTACCCTTAACCATGGTAAATGAAATATTTACCGCAGTAATTATTCAAAATGTCTAAAAATAAAAGTTACCTATTTACACAATTTGAACATCATGATTCCAAATATGGAATCCATTTTCCTAAATTCAAAACACATAAGTGGCAGAAATTAATTTAAAATTAATTCCCGTTGTCAAAACAAAAAGCGTGTTTTTAAGAGATAATAACTATCAAAACATTGACACTTGTTTATGTTCGGTTTAATTGTAAAATTATGTCCAATGACCAACATTATATTAAATGGTAAAAATATATTCTAAATATACTTTAAAACTACTAAAATTCAAAATTTATCGCTATTAATTATTTTGATTAAAAAAGTTGTTTTTAATTAAAATTTAGTAATTTTCACTATTCATCAAAATATGAAAGTTATCCGAAAAGTACCAAAATTTCACCTTAGGCTAAATTAGATATTCCGAATCCAAAAATGAAGTCCATTTTGAAATATAAAATATATATAATTTTAAAAAGTAGGTATTACTATTCATAACGGCTAGTTTGATTGGTTGTTAGAACTCGGTGTTGCGTACAACACACGCTATCACATTATTCAAAGAGAAGCGTACCGTAGAAGTTTGGGGTGTTACATTCTCCCCTCCTTCAAATAATTTCGTCCTTGAAATTTCTAGAATACTATCACATGAAAAGACTTGGGTGGTTCTTCATCATAAGTTCCTCGGGTTCCCACGTTTCCTCTTCCATCTTATGGTTTCTCCACAAAACTTTTACCAGACGCGTCGTCCGGTTTCTCAGTACTTGTTCTCTCGTATTAAGAATCCTGACGGGCTCTTCACAATAGGAAAGATCGGGTTCTAGTTCTAATTCCTCATAGGTGAGTACATGCGTTGGATCAGGCATGTATTTCCTCAACAGAGATATGTGGAACACATCGTGAACATTGGAGAGACTTGGCGGCATTGCCAATCGGTAAGCTACAGCCCCAATTCGTTCTAGAATTTCGAAAGGTCCGATGTACCTGGGACTCAATTTACCTTTCTTACCAAAATGTATGACTCCCTTCCATGGAGATACCTTCAGGAAAACATGATCACTGATTTTAAATTCCAAATCCTTCCTTTGATTATCAGCATAGCTCTTCTGCCTACTTTGAGCTGCTTTGATGTGATTTTGGATTACCTTCACCTTTTCCACCGTTTCCTCCACCAGTTCTGGGCCTAAAAGTTTTCTTTCACCAACGTCATCCCAACAGGTTGGTGTACGACATCTCTTTCCGTATAATGCTTCATATGGTGCCATCTGAATACTCGAATGGAAGCTATTGTTATAAGAAAATTCTACCCGTGGTAAATATTGATCCCACATACCCTGAAAGTCAAGTGAGCAAGATCTCAACATGCCTTCTAAGGTTTGAATAGTCCGTTCTGATTTTCCATCTGTCTGAGGGTGGTAAGAAGTGCTCAAATGAAGTTCAGTATCCAAGGACTTCTGAAGACTTTTCCAAAATCTTGAAGTAAAACGGGGATCACGATCAGAAACAATCGATAAGGGTACTCCATGAAGTCTCACAACTTCATTAATATATAGTCTTGCTAGACGTTCCAGGAGTAGATCTTCTCTTATAGCAAGAAAATGTGCTAACTTGGTAAGACGATCAACAATAACCCATATTGCATCGTTCCTTCTAGGAGTCTTTGGTAGCCCCATGACAAAGTCCATCGTAATATTGTCCCATTTCCACTCCGGTATGGGAAGAGGTTGCATGACTCCTCCAGGCTGTTGCCTTCCAGCTTTCACTTGTTGACAAACCATACATCTTGACACAAAATCAGCAATCTCCCTCTTCATGTTGTCCCACCAAAAATGTTCCTTCAAATCTATATACATTTTGGTGCTCCCAGGGTGTATAGAGAAATTGGAACTATGAGCATCATCCAACAATTCCCTTTTTAGATCAGGTAAATCGGGAACACAAAGTCTCTTCCCGAATTTCAAAATTCCATCTTCATACAAAAAGTCTCTCAATCTCCCATCATTCACAGCTTTAATCTTCTTTTGAAATTCTTCATCATCGGTATGAGAACTCTTAATCCTTTCTAGTAAATATGGTTTGGCAACCATTTGAAAAAGCATTGATGTTTCACCTTCCCTGATTATTCCCATGTCCATCTTCACTAGATACATGAAAATTGGATCCCTTTCAATTCTCATATTGTTCAAAACTCCATGGTCTTTTCTACTCAAAGCATCTGCCACCTTTTTTGCCTTCCCCGGGTGGTAGTTTATCGTACAATCATAATCCTTGAGTAATTCAAGCCATCTCCTTTGCCTCATGTTGAGTTCTTTTTGTGAGAAAATATACTTCAAACTCTTTTGATCAGTATAAATCTCACATTTTTCACCATAGAGGTAGTGCCTCCATATCTTCAAAGCAACGATCACAGCTGCTAACTCGAGATCATGAGTAGGATAGTTTTGTTCATGAATTTTCAACTCTCGTGATGCATAGGCAATAACTCTATCATTCTGCATAAGGACACAACCAAGTCCTTTCTTCGATGCATCACTATAAATAACGAACCCATCATTCCCCGATGGTAGAGTTAATATAGGATAATTGACTAATCTTTTCTTCAGTTCTTCAAAACATTCTTCACACTCTTTTGTCCAAACAAATTTAACCCCTTTACGTGTGAGCTTCGTTAATGGGTTAGCCAATCGGGCAAAATTCTGGACGAAACGTCAATAATAACCTGCCAAACCAATAAAACTGCGTACCTCAGTTATACTCGTAGGTGCTGGCCATTCTTGGATTGCCTTGGTCTTAGAAGGATCAACAGAGATTCCATATTTAGAGACAATATGGCCAAGAAAAGAAATCTCCTGAAGCCAGAATTCACACTTGCTAAACTTCCCATATAATTCATGCCTCCTCAGAGTCTTCAAGATAATGCGCAAGTGATTTTCATGATCTTCGTAGGTTTTGGAGTATACCAATATATCATCAATAAATACCACCACAAATTCATCGAGATACTCCTTGAAAACTCTATTCATCAGATCCATGAATACATAGGGTGCATTAGTCAATCCAAAAGGCATTACAGTAAACTCGTAATGCCCGTACCTGGTTCGAAATGTTGTCTTCAGAATGTCTTCCTTCTTTACACACAACTGATGGTATCCAGATCAAAGGTCAATCTTTGAAAAGTATTGAGCTCCATGTAGTTGGTCAAATAAATCATCAATGCGAGGTAGGGGATACTTGTTCTTTATCGTTATAGCATTGATCTCCCTGTAGTCGATACATAACCTCATAGATCCATCTTTCTTTTTAACAAAAAGAA
Source organism: Viscum album (assembly GCA_963277665.1). Classification (NCBI taxonomy): domain Eukaryota; kingdom Viridiplantae; phylum Streptophyta; class Magnoliopsida; order Santalales; family Viscaceae; genus Viscum; species Viscum album. Next base: position 971,036,903 of record OY728127.1, on the reverse strand, counting down.
CAGGGGCTCCCCATGGAGAAACACTAGGGAGAATAAATCCCTTATTACTCAATTCCTCTAGTTGTTTCTTTAGTTCAACTAATTCTACAGTGGCCATTCTATAATGGGTCTTCGATATAGGCCTTGATCCAAGAATTAAATCAATCGAAAACTCAACTTCTCGTTCTGGAGGATGTCCAGGTAAATCTTCCGGAAATACATCTACAAATTCTTTCACAACAGGTAAATCCTCTATTTGAACATTTCTTTCCTCACCGACAGTTATTTCATTCTCTTCCTCCCCAATAATTGAATTAAGTTGAGCTACTGGGGGTGGATCTAAATAAGAATTAGGTGGTGACGATTCTGCTCTAAAAATAAGGTGTTCCTTATCATTATCATCAAGAATCGTAACCTCTTTCTTCTTACAATAAATCTTCGAATCATAGTCCGAAATCCAGTCCATACCGAGGATTATATCAAACTCAATCATAGGTATGACGATGAGATCAGCAGATAAAGAAAATTTATGTGCTCTAATGGGGACTGATTCACAAAACATTGTTGCAATGATACTTCCCTTAGGAGTTTTAACTGACAACTCCCTTATTAAATCAAATTGGAAATATCTAATTTTCTTAGCAAACTGGGAAGATATGAAACAATGCGACGATCCAGAGTCAAATAATTCATTTGCTAAACTTGAGGAAACCATTAAATTACCTGCCACCACGTCTTTCGGAGCTACTACCTCAGCAGTAGTGATAGCATAAGCCTGGCCTTGATCCCTTGGCCTTTTCTGAGGTAAGTTCTCCTGACGCTTAGGACATTCATTTACATAATTCCCCATCTCCCTACAATTGTAGCACTGAACGTTGGTAGCTTCCTTCTTCCCCTTGCAATCACGAGCTTGGTGGCCTTTTTCACCACACTTGTAACAGACACCCATTCCCTTTAAGAAAGTACCAGGGTGTTTCTTCCCGCATTTACCACAGGATGGATATTCAACCTTTCCCTTATTCCCCTTAATTCCATTCCCAGATTGATCAGCAGGTCTCTTCTTCTCTTGCTTTGCTTTAAAGTCATAAGACTTAGAGAATTCCTTTTCGGTCTTGATAGCACATGAGACAATGTCTTCGTATGATGAAAAGGATTGTGAGACTAATGCTCGACGAAGAAATGGTTTTAACCCATCAATGAAACGATCAATCTTACTTCTTTGGTTATGTATATAATCACCAGCGTACCTTGCTAACCTTGTAAAGTTAGCCTCATACTTTGCGACATTCTCATCCTCCTTCTGTCTCAGACTTAGAAATTGCCTTTCCATATCTGCTCGATGGTCGCGAGGGAAGTATTTTTCTAAAAACAGATCTTTGAACTCCCTCCATTCCATATTTGATACTTCATCATCTTCCTTCATGTTTTGAATCAATGACCACCATTGATCAGCAACTCCAGTGAGGTGGTAAACTGCCATGATAACTTTTTCCCTTTCACTGCTCCCCAAATCCTGAAATATTTTTTCTAGGGAATTTATCCATTTCTCGGCTACTAAGGGATTTGTACTCCCATTGAACGTTGGTGGTTGTTGCCTTATGAATCGATCTAACATTTATCCTCCACGCTGTGGATCAGGGTGCTCCATACGGGTAAGGTTATTATTCATAACCTGAGTAAGTTGTACCAGTATGGTGATTAGCTGATCGGCACCAGTTGCATCTCCAGCCCCACTGTAATTATCTTGAGCAGGAGGGAAATCCCTACATGGAGTGCGTGCATTGATACGATTTCAATTTCTTCCACTAGGAGCCATTTCTAAACAATGGCATAAACTAGATCAGATTATGAATCAAAATACATAATCCCATACTTATAAAACACTTAACATAAATTGAACTATTTATGGATATAATCCATAATCATAAAAATGTTTTCTTTGAGGAATTATATACTCATAAACCCTTCATAATGATTTGTAAAGAAAATGAGGGTTATCCTAAGCATATCCCCCGGGAGTGTCATAACCAAGAGTGCAGCAAGGCCCGTTGTCGTGCACCTGTTCCCGTTCGAGTCTAGCTCAAAGCGGTGTTTTCGGGTTTTACCCCTAGGTACATCTGTGACAGAGCCGCCTCTACCTGCTCGTATCCAGACAGGGATGTATTGCTCGAAAAACTCACAAAATCTCTACAATACCAAAATTCTAGGAAGTTCTTCTATACTAATCCTGAAAGTTCATCTTAGGTCTACGTGCTCTAATCAGAGTTTATCTAAATCTAGCTTCCAAGGTTTGTACTAAACTTCCTCTGATACCAACTGTAACGCCCCGACCCTAGTTACCCAGAGTCGGTGCCTTATTACATAACATTGGCATGATCACAAGAAAGATCAAATCTCGAAAGACCGATTGGTTTAGTAGCCTTGGAAACACTAGATATATTCATAAGTTTTACATTACATCATAAAATGGAAAACTACTACAACAACATAATGTCTCCACAATCCACACTCATATCCCCACATAACATCCCTACAGGTCATTCATAATTTAATTCTTCACTTCCTGGGAAAAATAAAACATAGAAAAGGGGTGAGCTCAAATGCCCAGTAAGGATAACAATATAGCGGAAACATTCATAAATAAGAATAAACATTTAAGGCAATGTATAACTAAAACAAAAGCCTTTCAAACATGAACTTTCAACATGGTATGGCATAAATAAAATGAAATAATTCCATTTACTTATTAACATGGATATTCTACTAATCAAATAATCACATGCAAAAATCAATAACCACTTTCATAATGTTGGAATGCATAATGCCAGACTATCATAACCACATAGTCAAGGCCTCGTGCCAAGACTACAAATAAGATTTTGTCAAGGCCTTGTGCCAAGACACTATTTTGTCTCATGAGACCTACCGATGCATCGAGGAGCTATAGCGGGCTCCACCCGTCACATATTAAGTCTAATGCATTCCCATATGAAAAGGTTTAAACATAACATAAACATTCGTATTAAAACTAGCATACGAAATGTCAATACTTTCACCATAAACTTTGAATGGTATAAAAATAGCACATCCACAGTCAAACATATCACAAAACCTTCAATACAATATAGAAGTTTTGTATCATAATAAATCAACTTCAAATAATCTTAAAATCCATCAAAGGATGTTGACATAGATGAAATCAAAATTCTTTTTAAAGAAATATCTCCTTTTATTTTGAAATCATTTAAGATCCATATAAAATAAAACATTTTCTTTGAAAATATTCTTATAAGCTTTTAAGGAAAGCTTTGAATATTTTATAACGGCGGAAAATAACTGCACCCTCCGTATAAGTTAAAAAAAACATTCTTACCTTAATTCTGTCGAAAAGGTTAAAAAGGACCTTGTTTTGAAAACGACAGAAAGATTCCTCTTATAAAAGGTAAAACAAGGGTATAAATGAATTTAACCCATATTCTTGTAAAAATGTTTTGAAATACATTTTGAAGAAACATGGATGTGGATGATAACGAGATCCAAGCAGATTATTACGTATAAACAACCTCAGATAATGAAGAGATTGTGAAATAAACCTTACCTTGTACTTTTCCTTGGTTGGGGTAGGTTAACCTCCTGTATAATGGTGAAATAATTGTAATTAAATTATACAATAATCATATACATTAATATGATATCATATATGATCTTTTAATATTGATTTGATAATAATATCTTAGTATTATCGTTGTTTCGGGTGTTAACTTACTTGTTTTCTTTTATATGTTTTGTTACGTAAGACATGTTTGTAAAGAATAGGTTTTATATTATTCATATCCATAATGATATCAAGTCCTTAAAAATCATTTTTAAATCATCAAATGATAATTATACTTGAATGGATACGATGGAGAATGAATCTCATCGCGTTCGTGGAGACGGTAGTCCGTACGTACGCACGAGCGACAATATCATTCTTTTGATATTAAAATAATATATAAATGGATGGTATATCATATATACAGAATCATTAACATGTTATATTTATTATTTAAATTAGTTACACATCATTATTATACCCATCCAAATAATATTATATTGAATAACAATTACACTACGACGTGGAGACGGTAAGCCGTACGTACGCACGTATGGTGACATGTTATTCAAAGGGTGGATAGAATACTGAATATGGTTGTACCATATTTATAATAACATCATAGTATATATATTATACTGGATTTATTATTTTAGAATGGTAACAACAAAGGATGAAGAAGTGGAAGAAGAAATGAACTTAGAAAAGGGTGGTGAAATCATTACCTCTTCTTCGGGTTCTTCCTTTTGATTGGATCAAAAGGGCTCCTTAGGTTGGCTTTCTGATCAAACTAAGGCCCCTAGGTTGTAGTGAGGGAAGTTGGGAGAGTATTTGGGCAGATTTTGGCCGAACCAAAAGGCTTTGAAGGTGTGAAGAAATGAGAAGGAGGAGTGCCCTTTTATAAGAGGGGTGAGGGGCACCTTTGGAAAATCTAGAGATATTAGTTTATAATAAATTAATATTCGGTTTACAATGGCTCCAAAGTTGACTATTAAAAGGTTAAGGTGGGTATGGGTCGAAAACAACTCAACCAATAGAATTTAGACAGGTTTGGGTACTTATATTAACCTTATCTTTAAGTATTAACTCTAAGTTAATTAGTTTCACTTTTACAATGTCTCTTTGTATTTTTATATAATATTGTTAATAAACATACTATATACATCCAATAGACCCCCATGTGGTCCATTAATGATGAACCTATCATGATATAAGTCTCTTGGCCGAACCTTAGATTTTTAGGAATTTAATATCAATTAATAATATAATATTTGTTTTAACTCTTTTTTGTCAATTTTGACACTATTCAATAGTTGATTTTTGTGAAACTCATAACAGATTGATTAATTCGAACAAAGTCAATTAAATCAATCCTAATATATCATATTATCCTATAAAATTAGTTTAATTCATTAAAAGTTTCATATTATATTTATTTGGGCATTTATAATATAAATTATTTTAATTTTTCACAATTATAGTAATTACTGCATCATCATTGTGTCATAAATAAAATAAAATATTTAATGTCTAAAAATTATAAATAAAATATCATTATGTAGGAAATATTTTTATATTTCTAATTAATATTTATAATCTAAAATCCAAGATATATAACCCTATGTAACAATTGTTTTTCTAAAAGATATATGCTTGTGTCATTTTTGTATTCATTTTAACTTAATTAAAATAAAGTGTCATTATCACTTACAAGTGGATCCATGGGGTCCCAAAATTGACCCAAAGATGCCCATGGTCGACCATGTATCAACCAATAGGGTTAAGACACGTTTTAGGGTAATTTAGTATTATTATAATATTATTTTTTAACCCTTATTTACCGGATTTACCCTTAACCATGGTAAATAAAATATTTACCGCAGTAATTATTCAAAATGTCTAAAAATAAAAGTTACCTATTTACACAATTTGAACATCCTGATTCCAAATATGGAATCCATTTTCCTAAATTCAAAACACATAAGTGGCAGAAATTAATTTAAAATTAATTCCCGATGTCAAAACAAAAAGCGTGTTTTTAAGAGATAATAACTATCAAAAAATTGACATTTGTTTATGTTCGGTTTAATTGTAAAATTATGTCCAATGACCAACATTATATTAAATGGTAAAAATATATTCTAAATATACTTTAAAACTACTAAAATTCATAATTTATCACTATTAATTATTTTGATTAAAAAAGTTGTTTTTAATTAAAATTTAGTAATTTTCACTATTCATCAAAATATGAAAGTTATCCGAAAAGTACAAAAATTTCACCTTAGGCTAAATTAGATATTCCGAATTCAAAAATGAAGTCCATTTTGAAATACAAAATATATATAATTTTAAAAAGTAGGTATTACTATTCATAACGGCTAGTTTGATTGGTTGTTAGAACTCGGTGTTGCGCACAACACACGCTATCACATTATTCAAAGAGAAGCGTACCGTAGAAGTTTGGGGTGTTACATCCTTGCAGAGAGGTATTGTGTTTTAGTGTAGGGGATGTGACAGGGAATGTGGTTTCCCTTATTAATTTTTTGTACATTTAAAAAATTTACCCTCTTCAATTTGTAAGGATTTTCCAACTTTCCCCCATCTCCCTCATACATATAGGCATTGGCTATTTTCATGGGAATTTCTACCTCCTCCTTCTTCTTTCCCTTTGGTTCCTTATTCATTACCTTCAGATAGAAGTGGGATCTCATGGTATTTCCCATCCTTCTTACTCTCATGTCCTTACCTTCTTCATAACCTTGATTTTTTTCTTTCTCTTGGACACCCCTATCAATGTAAATGTCTATATTAGGCTTCATGTGGGTCCTAATAATGATATTTTTGTTTTTGAAGTCTTGGGAAGGATGTATTCTTGTTTTTTTGTTATCATCATTGTATGTGATGTGTTAAAAATTATTTCTACTATATTGAGGATTGTTTTCTATATCGATACATTATATTAAAGTCCATGAATTAATTTTATAAAATGATTTAATTTGTATATTATATCAATATATAATACACATGAGGGGTGTAGAATAGTTATAAAATTATCCTATACATAACATGCACTATTCTATGCCATATTTTTAAAAAAAATTGATGAATCTCATTGAAATGAATTTAATGGATTCAAATGAGTTTTTGAGTACAATTGATTCAAAAATATCACGTTTTATTGTGGAACATAAATTTTTATTTAGAAAAGGTTTGTATAATAGAAACTTATTGTTTATTAAGCCATTTTGTTTTACAGTGATTTAGTGTGACATAAAATGGGAAGTAGGTGATTTTGAAGGGGTTAATTACCCCATTTCATTCCAAATTATGCTTTCATAATTTTTTTGTATTGATTAATAGAATGTTATAGTGTTACAAACATGTTTTCAAAGTCATGTTTAAAATTTCTTTAAATATAGTTGATATGAAACCGTATCTGACCACAATGTTAAGACCCACTCCTATTATTATTCTCATTATGCAATTTTGGATAAGAGAGGGATGCTATATATTGTATATTATTGATTTTTCTGCATGGATGTGAAATGGTATCTTTCATGAAATATTGTTGGACATGAGATAATGATTATTTATTTTTTTAATTGATAATTTATATGATGGTAACATTTCATGTACTTTCTCAAATACATTTATGTATATCATGGGAAACCTAGTATCTTATTTCACAAAGTACAAATTCATGTTATTTTATCTTATCATGCATTGGCTAGCTAGTGTACTAGGTAATTTACAACCTAATAGTGGTTGAAATTTTAGTCAGTGAAATGAATGTTATGGAATGGGATGTTTTGGTTTCACATAAGGGGCCCCTACAGATAATGATTTGACGAAAAAGGTTTATTATTGTTTAGATTAGAGAATAATGAGATTCATGTGATGCAATATCCTATGAAGTAGTTTTAGTGTAACAGAATACACATAAATTGATTATATCACAAACATTTGATTAAATGGAACCATTTTTTGTATTTTAGTTACTTTATTTCATTTTTTCTATTGATATCTTGTTTTATTATGTTAATTCCTTGTGTTTGATTATGGGTTGTGTTTACTTATCAATTGATTAACAATGATTTTTTAATGTAGGGTTTTAAAAATAGAACATTATTTTTTGTTTTAGAAATGAAGTGGATAATGGTTTTAGTATTATACGATGAAATATAATGTTTATAAACTATATTAATTTAATATTTTCTTGTTTTTAATGATAATTTTAATAAAAACATGTATTTTTTGTTTTGTTTTAAAACAGTAGTTTTAGGCCTATTTGTATTCTTATTCTATGAATTTTTTTATTATTATTTTTGAAGGAAAGAGATAAAACATTGTATATTTTCCCTTTTAAACATGATCATATGGAAGACCTTATTTATAATGAATGTTCAATCCTACATTTATGGAATATAATTTAAAAGAAATTGTATATAATCTTGTGAAATCTTAGTGGGTCTGTTCATCTCACACTGTGGTTTTACACCATTATGCATGTGTGTTTCTATATATACTTCCCTTATGTTATATATTAGGTGTGAAATTTTGATCCTATTAATTAGATGTTAATTTAGTGCATGTTTAGGAAAGATTTGATGTTGTAAGTTACCATTGGACTTGTGGTGGATTTGATTGAATTTTTCGGGTTCCTTTTTCCTTTATGATTTTGTATCATTTAGTATGGAATAGTGTATTTTATATTATTATACCAAATTTATCTTCTTCTATTGTTGTTTAATTTTATTAGTATGTTTCATGTTTTGGATATATATATTAATTTCCCATTCTTGGTTGGTTTATTTTTTCTTACAATATAAACATGGATTCCCTATCTCTGGATAGGTCATACCGATTTCTTTGTCATTTCAAGTGCACGTTTAATATTATCAATGGGTGAAATAATTCACATTAGTGCATATTTTGACCATTGGTTCTTATCGCTATCCTGTAAATATCCAGATCACCCTTCTAACATTGTGCAGATCCAGGTCAACTATCTATTCATTGGTAAGTAGGACTAATTCATTAAATACACACGTACAAAATTGTATAAGTATTTATGTACATACATAAGTGAATACATACTTATGTAAATACATACATATATAAATATGTACATAAATATATAAATACATAACTAAATACATGTATAAATACAAAAATACATACCAATATAAAAATAAAACACATATACAAATACATAAATAGATTTGTAGATATATAGGTACATAGATACATACATGCAGGAATTAATACATACATATATTCATATATTTATGTGTGTGTGTCTATGTCATTGTATATGTATAATAAAATAATTCAATGGTAAATATTGGTCATTATTACATTATATATAATATTTAAAAATTTTGGGTACAATTTTAATTAATGATATGAAGTGAAGAATAATCAAAACACCCAAGTAGAAGACAAGTTGCAAGTGTGAATGTGGCGAAGGAATATTAAACTAAAAATTAAAATCTCATTTTAAACTCATTAAATATTCATAGGAAACGAAATAAATGTTCAATATTTTATACAAATCACTATCCTATAAAAAATGTCCATCATTTATAATTACACACACACACAAATATATATATAATACTAATAATGATTAATTAGTGAAATGAAGCTCATAAGAATGACCAATAATTGGAATTTTGATATCCATTAATATAAAATTTATTTATAATTATTAACCATTCATTTTATCAATTTTTTAAAAATCAATTTCAAATTCACTATGAAAAAATAAATGGGAAAAAATTGAATATATATAATTTTAGTTTTTTGAAAATTTAAAGACAAATCATTAAAAGTGATATAAGGAAAGCCACTAAAAAGTATATGAAATGTGAAATTAGTATATAATTACCAATTTCCTCATCAAATCATGATTAAAAATGATTTATATAAAACCAAATTTTATACATTAATTCCTAAAAATTTGTACATGTTAATGAAATTGTATTTAAACATAAAATAACAACACAATACCTAATTTTAATATTATCCATATCTTAATTATCCGAATGATTATGAATATGAAATAGTTTTATTGAGATATTATGGAAACCCTGTTATATTAAATAATATATTTTTTATAGTTTATTACTATTCATGATTAATAATTTATATGTTTAGTGTAAACATCAATATAGGTTTACATAATATATCAAAATATAATTTATAATAAATTTGATAAAAAATTATACATTTATAATTACTAAGACTTCTTCATAAAACAAAATACAAATTATTTATAGGAATAAAATATTTACTTAATATGATTTTTAATAGTAGTTATATTTAGAATATGTTAATCCTTAGATAAGTTATAAATGGATATATATTTTAAACAAAATTATTTTTATTGATTTTATCATATAAATAATTTTCTTAAAACAATAATATGGGGTTTCTTTTGAGTAAAGAACAATTTTGTTCTGAATAAATTGTTTTCTTATATTGTTATTTATTTTTTAAATGTTTATATTTTAATATTTTAATCTTATAAAATATTATTTATTTTTTGATTCAAGAAATAATAATTCCCTTATAGGGATTTTTGGCATTTATATAAAAATGTTGATTTTTTATATGAATAGTGAAAAATATTGTTGTCCCAAACACCATAACATTTACGACACTATCATCATATAGGAATAAACATAAAAATTATAAAACATTTGGATTGATGAAATTTACAAATAATAAGTAATGAGAATAATTTTAATTAATTTTATTAAATTTACATAACTGTGTTTGATATTTTAGAACCTAAGTGACAATTGATTCAAATAATAACTAATTTTGTTCCTATACATTTAGTAAATTATTCAAAAGGATGCATTCAGTTACTTATGAATTTAAACACCAAATATAATTCATTTTCGTCACAGACCAATATATTTCATGGGATTAAATAGTTAACATGGTTTTTGTGTATGTAAATTTTAATTTTTAAATGGAAATTTCTCTAAATTTTTGCTTTTGTTGTGTCATGTGTACTTATGTCAAAAAAAATTTAACACCTATAGGAATTGAATATTGTAATTTTTTTTTATATTTTGAATTATCATATGGAATGTATATAATAATTATTGTTCTGATATCTTTCAAACTTCGTAGTTACCATGGTGAAACATAGTCACCATAATAAAGGTAATAATGGTTAAAAATGGGTTAAATTAAGGGTAAATGTTTCAAACATATAATAACCAAATCTATTATTATTTTTGATGAAAATATAATCTATTAAACTTATTATATATTTAAAATTGGGATTATTTTTTCCAAAATCCATTAGAAGGACGTTTATTGTATATCAGTGAAACAAGTACGTCCAAGCTGATCAATCCTCTCAGGAATAAAAAGATCCCATAACCACCTCACTTATCCACAAAAGTTGAGAACCATACCTCTAAAAATTCTTAAAAACGTCCTTCCACTACCCTCGTTCTTAAATCCAGGAGGTTCTAGTCTCTCTAAAATACCAATCTATGATGTTTTCATGAGAGGGTTAATGGAGAGTTTCTGAAAAAGAGGTAAATATTGTTGAAATATTGGGTTCCAAAGAGGCAATAATGCAGTGATTCTGATTACCATATCATGTATACAACTATATATACATGAAGTATTCATACCATTATAGTGTAGACTTTTCTTCATCCTATATTTAACTGTAATGTGCTAGATTATTTATCGTATGTAAAGGTTATACTAGATCCTGAGCTATAATGAGAACCTTGAAATAATGTGTAATTATTCATAAACTATGTTCTTATTGTCTAGATACAACATACAGTCTGGACGCAGCAGATTTTTGACAATCAAGTATTGTGGGATCATAAGAATTGATGCTTTTTCCCTTGAACATTTCACTTGGTGATCCCTAGTAGCGAGATGATGAGTATAGAGCGGCTAATAGGAACACCAAATTTTTGGGTGTCATTGGTTGTTCATATCTACGAACACGTGTATTGGTCTCTAGACTTGAGATCATTACTAGTATATTCAATTTGATTACATACTTTAACACAGGGAAAACAATGATATTGAAATCGAGGAGAAGTAGCTTCTGTTGGGTGCATCATTGGTTCTATGATATTGGTTGCATAGTCAAGAAAGGAGTTGTATCATCTAAGTCAAATAAGTTGTATATCTCAGGCCTGGATAACTAGGATGGTGCTACCTTAATATTCCTTTGGCCAAGTTAGTCAAAAGGTAATTCAGTCAGTTTAGCTCAACAAATAGTAAAGTGAGAAAGGGGATGACACAAGTGTGGGTACTAATTTATGAGATATTTAAAGACAATTTCATTATAGTATACAATATATATTCGTAGGTTAGTAGTCCTTACTGTGACTATCTATATCTCTTTAGGGGCCTTTATGGGTTTCTAGAATCCGCTCAAGATCTATTGATTTTATTCACTTATATCGAGATAATTTCCTAGACGTTCACACACAATAGCGTATTCATGAATCCTCACTACTCAATAGAATAAGTATATTGAACATGTTGGGCCCCACCACAGGGCTTATGTTTTGTCCAAGTTATCGATTAGTGATAAATAAATAAATTCATATTATTAAACTGATGATTTTTTTGTATTTAATATATTTAAAGTATTTATAATTTTAGTATATATGAGAAAATATTATTCGAATAAATAATATTTTAATATTCATGGTTCGATTGAAATTAAGATGTATTGGTGAGATGAGTTAAATGGATCAGTTTTATCACGTAATATATTTTGTATATATTACAAGGATGTGATAAATTATTAATAATATTTATGGAATAGTTTAGTTCGTCATAATTATTATTCAGTGGATGTTAAATATACAGAGGGTCAGGGAACCCAACAATGTATTTAGTAACTCCACTATTAATAAAGAGACTAGCTCTCTCCCAATGAACAATTCATTCATTTATGAGTGAGAGCCTCTCACTCTTCAAGATTTCTATAGAGAGGATATCTCCCTCTTAAATGTTGATCCATGTTCTACCTTCAATCATCGAAGGCATATGATCATAACGATCATCTGAACATCAAAGATATCATTGGATTGCAGGACTAGAAACCGGAATTCGAAGATCAGTGATCCCATGTATATTTTATCAACATGTGGATGATATAGAGGGATCTTGCTATGGATCCTTCAAACTAAGATAACCAATGATGAGTTTTAGTTGATTGTGCCTTTAAATATTTAATTCTATGATTATAGTCCTATTTTTTTGATCTTTTGATTTAAACATGATCCTTAAACCCTATTGGGGCTCATATCGTCGGTGACGAGAAGTACCATCATCAAGATGATGAAATTTTTTAAATTCCCTCGACCATCAGCTACCAATGAGGGCCCCAATATCATTAATTGGTATCATAGTGACCACATATATTTATTGATCCAAATAAAATTAATTTGAATAAAATTAAGTAGAGGGTTTTAAATCGGTCCCAACAGTTCATACGACGCATTGATCAACGTCCATGTTATGTCCATCTCAAATTTTTGATATGTATTGTTTATGCAATTTGGTAACAGGTATTAAATTTTTCAACTGTTCATTTCCTCTCACGATTCGGCCAAGAGGCATCTATTTTCTATTGATTGAAATTAATAACTTTTTTTAAAACATTATAACTATTATTATTATAATTTGTATTATGAAAAATAATATAATATTATAATTATTATTATTTTAAAATAAAAATATCATATTATTATAATTACTAGCTAAATAAAACCTGTACAGACTCGTAACGGGTCGGGTAATTATTGTTTGGAGCATTTAAAGCTAGAAAGGTCTTCCCAAACCCATTCTGGATTTGGAAGTCCTGCCTGAATCAAATTAAAGTGTTTTGTGTCAAGAAAAACTAAGGTACCTCTTGGTTTAAAATAATAAATTCTAATAACAGGGTCAAAAATAATTTAATTTTGTAAATAAATTAAATTAATTAATTAATTTAGTTTTATTTATTAAAATTAAATTAATTACTGTACCTTCATATAATTAAATCATTTCAATAATTTAATTCATTTATTTTAATTTAATAACTATAATAATTTATTTAATAAAATTTAATTTTATCGTGCATTATTAGACACAATTACTGGCATTGAGCACCGAACCATGTATATATGAATTTAATTAGTGAATTAATTAATTGTTTAACTATGCGTGGTATTTGTAATTAATTAAATGGAGGTATGTGCATCATCTTAGTTTTAGTAAAAATGTATAAGTGTTTGTGCTCCCAATTTTATCTCATGTTCATTACACCCATAGTCCGCCTCATCTTCACGCATGTATTTTTGTATTTTGGATGAAGACAATGTATGACATAGATCCTACCAAGTTCAGGTGGTGTATGTTGATTACGATGATAAAATATGTCATGTGGACCCCACCAAGACAAGGTGAAACTCCAACACATGATGTAGACCTCACCAAGACAAGAAGATTCTCCTGATGAGAAGCAGACATACATGAAGAGGGAAATCTAACTCAACAGTCAAGTGACAACTTAGATATAATTCCCTTATGTTGTTTATATGCTCAAGACTAATCAGGTAGCAGTTTACCTTAATGAATTTATTTATTATTTTTTGAATTTTATAATAGTGTATGAAATACCTAAAATAGAAAATAATAAAATTCCCAAAGAAGCGACATATTATTTTCTATTAAGCTTCAATTGTGATTTTAACAACAGAGAACAAAAATATTAGTAGCAATGGATTACATTTTTCAAGAGAAAAACAAAAATACCCTCAATGTAATAATATGTCTCCATAACCTTCCATCATTGAAGTTTGATCATAACCATGTTTTTGAGGTGCCGATCATGCCAAATCAGAGGGTGCCTCTTACTAAAGGGTAGTTCTTATTAGATTAGTGGGTTGACATGACTAAAAAAGTATCACAGTAATATCTAAAGATAGATTATTGTAATTTTAGAGGAAATCATTAAGTAAATGAAGTTATGTTTTTTTTGAATATGGGACTTCACTCAAGAAATCAAGGAACCACGAGTCAATGTGGTTGGTCAGCCAAAAGCCTACCATGAACCCTATCAGTAGTGGCGCAGCATAGCTTGTAGACTATAATGGGTGGTTTAGGGATCCTTTCTATTAGAATACCCAAGAGATAGAAAATTCCACTTCTAGTACAGAGGGTTCCTATAATTAGTGAAAATAATGGGTGACATTTAACGATTTAATTAATTAATAAATAAAGACTAATTTGTTAATCAGCATAAACTACGAATCTAATAATTTTTTACTTGCATAAAATAAAAGGAAATACTACAAGATAGAAACTAAAATAAATATTTGAAATTGTTAATGTTCAAATTTTCATGAAATTCCAATTGTAGTATAGGTGCTTGCACACGTTAATACAATATCAGGAATTCAAGGTGCAGTTTTTCCAACTTTTTAATCCATCTCATGAAGCGATGGTGTAAAATTACTTATAGGAGACTCATTTATAAAGCATATTATAGTTCTATCATAATGATATCAACCCTCACTTTTGTGTTGAGGTTTATGTTTCAAAGCCTCTTACAGAGTGGATTTGGATTTTAGTGGGTGAAGAATTCAGATGGAAATGATGGGTAGTTTTCGATTCTTGGATAGCGTATTTATATGGCTTCCATCATCTAGGACATTCGATCCTTGGTTGTCATCGCGTTCAAGGGCTCAATAACTACTAAACCCCCAACCATAAGAGACTCAAGTTCAAGTCACCCCCATTGTGATCCAACAATCGGATAGAGCAAGCCTAGACAGGTCTATAGAGGCGTGCGGGGTTGTCCTAGGGGAACGAGAACTAGGTAGAGAACATTTCGATACAGGCGAGGAATTGAGGTTGGAACCAGAGGGTAGTCCTCGGGAGGGTCAGCTTTTGCAGTGGCCTTATCTGCTGGTTCTAGGAGTAGTGAAGAATGTGGGGGCCAGTGTCCCCTTGCCACGGGTCGTGGATATCCTAGCACGGTTAAGGAAGTATTTGGAGGACAGCTCCTTGCAGGTGAATGGAGTGAATGAAGTGCAGGTGGAAGGAAAGGACAAAGAGTTATCCTTGCATGTGGATGTGGTGGAGCATCCGATCTCGGACAGAACTGTCGATAATGGTGTGGCGAAGGTATTAAGCGGGGTCCATGGCTTATGGGGTCCTCAAGGTCAGGATTGGGAGGTCTCTGACCAGCATCCTCAATTCATGGGTCATGGATACGAGCAGCCCATTGGTCTGATTCTCTATAGTGAGGTCCCCGAGGGTGAAGTTGGAAAGGAGGTTGAATCATCTGTTAGGTCATTGCAGGTGAATTCCTTTTTGCATGCTGCTACAATTTCTCTCCACGGTCAAGGAAGTCGGGATGGGGTTAGTGTATTGTGACCACTTACCCAAACATGCTCATCCCAAAGTCCTGATTTCAGATGACTGGGAGTGAGGGTAAGAAGAAGAATGACTTGGCGGTAAAAGAAGTCAAGTTGGATTCTTCAGGTAGGCCGAGGGATCTCAAAGAAGGCACATGGGTTGAAGTGAAAAACGATTTGAAGTCCTGTAAACTAATGATCAATAATTGTCATAAGAGGATGAGGATTTAGGTGATGATAGTTCTAGCCAACTCTAAGTAGACATCCTGAAATAGTTCCAAGGGAAATGTCCCCACATCCCAAGAAGGAATAAGGGGAAAAAGGAAAGTGTGACTCGGGGAAATACATAGTGGTTCAGGGGAAAAAACCCCAAGGGGTGCAAGGATTACTCTCACATGCCGAAACCAATGGAAACCATTTCAACCATGAAATGTGGATGTAAGGAAAGAAAAGGCCTTCAAGACGGGGAAAGTGGGAATCCAAGCAGAGAACCAAGAGTAATAGATGAAGAGGGTGTGTAGTGTCTGAGGCACATCATCCACTCTAAGGAAGAGATGCTTGAAACAGTCCATCGTCCAAACACCTCAAATGAAGATATTTTAAGGATTTATGAAAGAATCTTGTAGAGTGAGGCCAAAATAGAGTAAGAACCGTGGATAGAAAAGCAAGACCGAATCATATCTCGAGGCTTTAACCAAGGCAGAATCACCTTGGAGGAATTAATCCAGATAATGGACATAATGGTTTCTCACCTCAAAGAACTTATCAGGAAGGATCCAGACACCTAGGTTAGTACTCTGCACTGAGAATTATATAGAGCATTTGACTCAAATAACCTAGTCTTGTGTTTAGCAATTCTGTGAGCTCTTTCAGCACGTAGTTTTCCTTGTGTGCGAACTTTGGGTTCCCATATTTCCATAAAGTGGCTTAATAAAAAAACTATAGTTGGATGGATGGATGTAGTCTCATCTATGAGAACCTTTCGAGAAAAATGTGAAAAATCATATGATTGATATTAATACACTATATTTCTGTAAATTGAAAAGGTAGACTATAATATTTTATGACATACAATTCTTATAATTTTTCACCCAATTATGCTAGTTTCATTTATGTATACTAATAAATAGGATGGATTAAATGATTTATTACCTTTTAGGTAAGGTTTTCCAAGAAAAATAATATTAATGAAAGAAGCATGTTTGGTTTTTATGGTGAATAAATTGTAAGAAAGGGAAAAAATTACAACGTAATTTAATTCCAATGGCACCTTCATAATTTATTTTTAAGAATAGTTGTTGTTTATTTAATAGGAGGTTATTTTCATCTCATAACTTGAAAAAAAATTGAATGTTTTAAATGAAACGAACTGATTTTAAGGAGCAAGTAGTCGCTTCTACTTATGGGTATATCCATCAAATAAAAGTATTATTTTGATATTCATATTTTTTATTAAATATAGTGTGATGATCACATATATGTATTCAAATACCATAACCATGGAAGTATATAAACATTTCAAGATTTACAGTGACTCCTCCAAGAAGCTAAGAAAGGGTTATTCCTATGTCATCGGTGAGAAACACATAACATCTTATTTCTATGTGAATGATTCTAGTTAAAAAGTTGTTGAGCATAAAAAAAATACTTATCTCATGTTCCCTATGGAAATAATGGTATATTATTCCATGTGTAGGAATAAATGTAGAAATTGGTGTCTCATACTAATCTAATAGTTTAGTGGTACTTGAATCATGGTTAATAAGTTATGAATATAAAAATTTAAGACTTATTTATGCATTTTTGGATAGATAATTATTTTTCAAGAAATATTAAAATTATACATCATGGATATACTTGATTTAGTATCTAGGCTTGGTATTTCTAAACACCTTATGTATTATCAATATATTTAGTTTGTAAAAAGAAACCTTTAGAAATAATGGTATAATACAAAGTTTGTGTAGTTAGTTCAACAATAAAATGTGAACTACTCAATGGAAAAGATAGAAGTAAAGATACTTCATAATATTCCTTTAATTTATTAAGGAATGTGACAGTGAAGTTTAATCATGGTCAGATGATATGAGTTTTTTTGGATAGGCATGCCGAAAAATATCTTGACCAAGCATTCATCGATCAAGATAATGCAATGTGTAGTAATTTATAAATTGACATTATCTTATATATATCATGGAATTGATTCTAATAAGGAATATCGATGCCGAGTATTACATGATAACATTGTTTATCAAAATTTAGTTTGGCGAAATTCATTAATACACCTTGTATACATCCTAGTTATGATATAAGAAGTATCAATATTACAATTTCCAGTAACATCCATTATATTTCAAGATGAGCATTGCAAATAATTGAAAAAATCCTTTACCAATATATTGAATAAAAAATGAAAAATAGATATCATATGAGTCACAGTATTATGAAAATACATTATATCATTAGATATGTGTTTAGATGAAAAGAATTTGTTAAGTTAAAAACAAACATGAATCAAGATAAACACATGGTACATCTATTTAGTTATACTAAAAGTTTCTTAGGATGTTAACTAAATCCACATTATAGAGAATTTGTAGTCAGGGGTTAGACTACATTTCAATAAAAGGTTGAACATCTCTACGTGAGATATTGGTAGCAATATTGGCTTGGGTTTATTAAATTTTCTAGATGTAAAAATGGTTGGAATAGGAACAAGATCAATAAGTATATATGGAATAGGATTGTTCAAGAGACACAAACTGTGTAGGAAGGTTAAAAACCATGGTGATAGTTTTTAATTTACTGCGGTCATTGAGTAATTATTCACACGAGAATAATAAAACATACAAGTGAGAAGTATATGTAAACTAGCTAAGATGCAAAAGACAAATAAAATTCAAAAATGGATTACATGTATCAAAGTTCGGAGGGGGTTATAAATTGAATATTGTGGCAGTTATTCAGGTGAATTGATACATTGGGGCAAAAGAGTAGTACCAATAAGGCTTGATTGGTTATACCTTATCGGTATACCTAAATCCATTATAATCAAACTTGTCATAGCTAAATTAAATGATCATCGAATTGGACATTGGATGTTAAGATCTACTTTTATAGAAGGTGTCTATATGAGGAAACTATAAATGGATGGTGATGCCATTGAATTTCAATATAGTTTATAAGTTACATAAGTTCTATTTAGGATGAATGTAATAAGCAAGATCTTAAAACATTCATTTGGAGTGAATCTTTTCTAAGTTTCTACCAATGGTTAGTCTGATATCTAAATTATTCCAATAGAAATTCATTTGAGAACATATTGAAAACATTTAATGGTCTTAAAGGTAGTTAAGACCAGAATAAAAATAATTCTTCTAAGATTTAATTATAGTAGAATCATATTTTCTAGGGAACATGATTTACTTAGGTAAATATAACAGTTTCTTTGGAACTATTCAATTTTATATATAGTGACATGTTATTGAAAAATACAATTTGGAATAATTCAATATTAGAATTGTTTCTAATGTCACATGGAATAATCTATCTAAGTAGACATGTTTTTCACATGAGAGTAGATTCACGTGGTGAGTTAAAATCCCCATGATTTTTCCATGGATTAATCACATATTCCATGATATTTAAAAGTACTAATATTTCTAGGATATACATTATTTTAGGAAAATATCAGTTATATCTAGGAGCACTACAGGTGAAGCAGTCAGAACTATCATATTTAACATTGGGATGTACAAATGATATGTATATAGTATATGGAGAAGAAGGATAATAGATATTGTTGGAAGAAAACTAGCCTTCCTTAGATCAATTTGATCTAGTATCACAATTAGGATAATATGATGAATGATTCAAGATCATAAAATCCCATTGTAGCCATATCTACAAATACCATGTATGTTGTAGCTTCTAAAGAAGCTAAGAAGTCATTAAACATAATTATTTGTTCTAGTTCTTGGAATATCACATTGTATAATGTTATCATAATGTGAATTATGATCTTCTTACCATAAAATATATCATGTATTGAATGTGGACAAAAGGGGTATATTCGGGGTTACCTTTTCTTGAAAAACATTACTCATAGAGACGAGGACATATATAGGAGAATAGAAATGCAGTGGAAGCATGGAAGACCTAGTAGCTAAATCCATTACTTAGAATAAATATGATCTTCATCATGTGAGTAGTTAACAAGTATGCTTAGAATGTTTACTCTAGTGAATGGGGGTGTTGAAAGAGTTGTTTCTCTAGACCCAACTATGAATTACTTTTTATTATCATATCATGTGTACAGTTATATATACATGATATCTTCTTACTATTAATGTTTAGTATTTTCTATATCCACAATTTAGTGGTAATGTCCTAGATTAATTATTATATCAAAATGTTATATCATATACCATGTTATAATGAGGGTCTTGAGATAATATTCCATTAATCATAAACTAAGGTCCTATGGTCTAGATACATCTTACTGACTAGACATCGTAGATGTTTTGACTATCAAGTGTTGTGGGATCATAAGCATTGAGAATTCTTCTTAGGAAGTTCTCACTTGGTGATTTCTAGTAGAGAGATTATAAGGTAAGACCCACTAATAGGAAAACCACATGTTTTGGGTGTAATTGGTAGTTCCTATCTATAGACATGTGTATTGGTCTCCCAAATTGAGATTATTACCAGTTTGTTACATTTGATTGTGTACTTTGATGCAAGGAAAAACCCATGATATTGAAATCCTAGAAAGGTAGATTATGTTGGGTGCATCATTGGTGTTATGAAATTGGTTGAACGGTCAAGAAATGATTTTTCACTTCCATGTTATGGAATTTTTTTATTTCAATCCTAATTTATTAAGATGGTTCTACCTTCATAAGTATTTAGGTAAAGTAGTCGAAATGTAAATTCAGCTGGTTAGATCAAAAAATAATAAAGATAGAAAAGCGCAATGACACATTTATGTGTCCTTCTTTATGAGATATTTAAAGACAAATGGATTATAGTACACAACACATGTTAATTGTATGGTAGTCATTTCTATACCTCTCCCTATCTCTTTATGGGCCTTGATGGGTTTCAAGACTCCAATCTTGGTCTATTGATTTTGGTCACTACTATCGAGATAAGGGCATAGAGGGTCACCCAAAATAGCGTATTCAATAATCCACACTATTTAGTGGAATATGAATATTGGTAATGATGGACCCCACTACAGGGTTCGAGTATTGTCCAAGATATTGATCACCGATAAAAAATAAATTCAAATTATTCATGAAAAGAATAATCTTGATTGAAATTATTTAAAGTATTTATATGGTAATTAAATATGAGAAAATATTATTCAAACAAATATAATTTTAATATTCACGTTTCGTTTATTTTTAAGAATGATTACCAAGTCGAGTTAAATGTATATGTTTTATAACATAATATATTATATATCTTACATGTATATTATAAATTTTTAATAATATTTATGGCACAGTTTAGTTCATCATAATTATTATTGAGTGGATGTTAAATAAACGGATGGTAGGGGAACCCAATAGGGTATTTAGTAACTCCACTATAAATAGAGAGATAAAATCACTCCAAAATAACTATTCATTGAATGATAACATCTATATCCTATTAATTTTTAGACAGAGTCTCTCTGTCTCAAGTATCGATCCATTTTTATCCTTCAAGCAACGAAGGAATAGGATCGTGGTGATCATTAGGACTTCGAAGATATCGTTAGATTTCCTTTCTAGTACCTGGAATTCGATGATCGGTTCTTATAAGTATTTTTCATTTGTTTTTATGATCAAGAGGGATTAGTCTATGGATACTTCAAGAAATAATCACCAACAAAGAGTTGTAGTTCACGATACATTCCGATCTATAAATATATGTTTATAGTTATATTTTTAGTCCTAATTTAATTTATGCCTGATCTTAGGACCATACAGGGGCTCAGTTCATTAGCGAGAAAAAGTACAATCATCCTGAGGAATAAAAATTATAAATTCCTTAGTTCAACGGATTCTGATAAAAATCTTGGTACCTTTTATTTTTTTTAATTGAGATCAATTAGGTATCATTTTTCTTAATCATACAAAAAATATAATATAAACATTCTAATATAAATACATAACTTTCATTATTAATAAAAAATGCTATTATTTGTATGGAAAAATTATTTTATACCTTCCAACCATCAATGTTAAATTGAAAACATCACTCATTTTACATGTGAACTACTACCTCCATCAAAAATGTATTTCATCACTCATCACTATATTATAAGGATGGAAATAAACAATATTTAATAAATAAATATGAAATTTATGATTTGATCAATATTTTGTAATTAAAAATTAATAATGAGATCAATAACCATAATAAAATATGGTTATCATTAAATTTAATAATAATAAACGTGCATACTGGGAAATCTTTTAAGTAAACTATTCTCAGCATTCTCTTTTTTATCTCCATAATCTACCTCAGCATGATTATATTATATCAAAAGGTGTTATATTTTAGAAATAATTATAATCTATTATATATGATATTATTACTATAAACATATTTGTATTCATTTAGTTGTTACAACATGTTCTTCTTTAGGTTAATTTTTCCACCTACAAGAATGATGTTGAAATTCTTATGTCATAAATGATTAAAAAACATAAATAATGGAGAAATTATATAAATATATAAATTTTTTATTTTTTATTTACTATATAATTTTTATATATCCATCATAACAATGGATTTCATTTTAAATAATATTGGTTATTTTAAACACTAAAAAATGCTTAGTAAGGACGATTCCATGAATAGTAATTATTTCATTACCTATTGAAATCCATTTTTTTGGAATGACATGAAAAATATACCATGATACATAAAAAAATTTCATAACCACTGATATTGTTTTTACTAATAACATTATTTTAAATATATTCTAGCAATTATGATCTGAAGGACCTAAAAATGACAAATGTAAACTATATTGAAATCTTAAGGAACTGAAACATGAAAAAATCACAAAGGAAAAGAACATGAAGATCATTATTATTAAATTCAATAAATAATAAAAAATTCTTTATAATGTTGTGATTTTTTTTACATATACCGCTTGATCTCATTTCCCATACATATGACTGTGCTTCATTATAATGTTTCCTTTCCATATATTCATGGTTTTATAAAGAAAGTATAAATATAAATGTTCTATAAAATTTTCATTTTAATGAGTTATCCTTGTAAATAATATTTCAAATTATTTTTATGTGATAACTAGATATGTAATTTTTAAGGGTTTGATAGAATTGTTTTATGAGTTTTATAAATAATACACATTCCCCATTGTGTTTTATTCTAGTTATGTAGGAAATTATATTTGCTGATGGGTGAGTTTATCATATCTATGTAATAATTTGACTAATGATTTATTTTCAAAATATATAATGTTTGAATTAATGGGTTTTGTTATTCCATTATAAGTTTATGATGTTGGAATTAATTTATTATATTTTTAAATTGTGAATATTTTTGGAAATAAATGACATGGTCATTCCATTTAATAGATGGTTGGAATATTATGAACTAAGTAAACATTATGATTAATATTTTAATTTTATAATTTACTGAATTTTGTTTTGTGAAATAGTTCATGAAGATGGTTTCATGAGTAAGTAATTAATTACTCATGTTTGATGATTATTATGTATACAATATAATATTTCTTATGGATTTTCATGTTTTAAATGTAATAATTATTTTCCTTTATTTTTATATCCCTTCTTGAGGTTTATGTTATCTTGACACCTTTTCAAAATGTTTTTTTTATATTTAAGGATTTTTAGAAACTATAATATTTATTTTATATTAGTTATGTTTCCCATATTTAATTAATCCTATGTGTAAAAACTGAAGAAATAGTATAAATTTTGGAACAAGTTTTTTTAGAAAAATTTTGATAGCGTGGATGTGTTTTCTAATCTAATGGTTTTAAAATTTTTTAAAACACTGAACCGAAAACACCATTTCTATGTAGAGTGGTACAATAATATCAATTAGTTTTGTAATTATTGAGAGATTATGTGTGGATGATATTTTTGGTATCAAAGCCACTATATAAATAATATTTCATTAGCACCAGATCATGTATAATGGGAATGAGGAATTATAGTTAGTATTAGAGTATGGTTTTTATTGTATCATTTCTTAGGAATGACTATTCAAGGATATTCATTTTTTATATTATAATGGATGTTTTTTTCATTACATAATTGGTTTCTATGTTTCTTTGTCAAATATTTATATATATATATATTCTTGAAAGATATTTAACTGATGTTACATTGTGAATGATGAATAAAGAAAATAATAGGAAAATATCCTTCTGAATTTTAATCCCAAAGTACTTTCAGTTCGATTTGATATGTTTCTAGATTTTTTCCATAATTAACAGTGGTTATGAATTGAAGTTCCCATGAAAGTGTTTGAAATATTCCGTTATAGAGGACCGTATCAATATTACATTATTTCATGATACTACACTCTCATCCATTTAATGGAATCTCATAACTAGTGGTAGTTGAAGGATATTTCCATGATACATAGAATATATTGGATATTATGGGGTTTTCAAAGAATTAATATTTCAGTCATAATATTTTTTTATCTATTAGTGATGTTGATAAATAGTTATCTATAATTAGAAATGTCATGAATGAAGTTTCTACCAAGAAATCGAATTTATTTTACAATATATTTACTGAAAAAAATAATCTTCTCAAGTTGTTTAACATAGATGTAAAGGAATTTTTTAGAGTTTAATTCAATGGAAATGGACTCAGTTTAAGGTTATTGAATAAAATGTACTATATTTTCTAGGTACGCAACAAATTTTTTTGGACCTTGATAGTATTTTTTTTTGGTTTTTCCTAGGTATAAAACCATGTTTATTAGGTGTCTTGGATAGGTGATAATTTTATTATTGTAAGGAAATTTTTGAGTGTATATACAAGGTTTAAATGAAATTTATTGTATCATATAAATATAAAAATCACAATTATAAAAAACAATTCATATAAAAATCTATTGAATACTTAGATATGGATGAGTTTAATGTTGAGTAAAAAAAAATTATTTTATACCATAAATGTGGTAAAAAGAATTAATCAGGGTGAAATATTGATTATCCAATAAAAAAACATATTTTAATTACATTTTAAAGGAATTAAATGTTAATTTTGGATCTTATGTGCCTGAGTTAGTGGATTTTAATTTTGAGCATCCATTCTTATCATTTGTGAACTTCATGCCTAATGTACACCAATTTATTCCCAATGATTCGTCTGATTTGAAGGATTGTAATTATTCATATTTTAATTTGATATTTTGGTAACTATATCTACATTTAAATATGAACATTTTTCATTCAGGGATCAATGGATGATTCATAAAATATGATGGATATATTTGGGGATGAATTGAAGAAATTCTATAGTAGGCAGATTGTACACTAGCTCACTGAGGAGAATGTGGGACCCTCATTACAAACCAAATTAATCCCAAATTTCGTGGTATGCTAGAAGACATATATAGGAAAAAATAAGTTTTCATGATCCAGTGCTAATTCTTCCTCCATTGGGGTTATTTAGGCAGCCCAGGCTGAAGATAAAATTCTGGGCCGGATAATGAGGCCAAGAAAAACATCCCACCATTTTAAACATATCTCATTAACCATAAACTATTTTGGGATGAAAAATTAAATAATATTATATGAAATCTGTATATTTATTTTATACTTCTATGTCCCACTCCAATTATGCAATCTAGAAGGTCTTACAGGCGCATCTGTTCGGTGGAAGCAAGCTGACTGCCACCTTGGGTCATGGGTGGAAAAGTCTCCTCTCCCTTACTTTCCACCACCCTAGGCCTACCATACTCAAGTGGTATATTTTTTACTGTTGTAGGATCTACCCAAGCCTCCAAAAGTTCCTATTTAAGGTAGTGGTGGTAGAGAAGTTTATCATATTTTATCTTTGTTTTCTTCTTAATGTTATGCTGCCAATTTGTCTTTGTAACATTCTTCCTTCACATGTAAGTTGTTTTAATTCATACGAGTTTCTTAATAAACGTTCTTCTTCTACTATTATTCTATTCTTCTCCATATCAAATTAATACAGTTTCCTCAAGGAGTGAATTTATTCACACCAAAAATTGTGAAATTATTCACACAACGGTGGAGTGATCATTTTCTTTTTATTGTTTTCTTTACTTCTTCAATTCCTCCCTCATGTGTCTACTTCCCTCTTCCATTGAAACCATAGAATCAATGGAGGGATAACCCAACTATGGTTTGATCCAAGGGAGTAGAAAGGGGTTGTATTTAATGTTATTTATCACCCCATTAATGTCTAATCAATTCTTTAATTGAGATTGTTATTTGATGATTTTTAAACTCCATCATCCTTATTGAATTTAAGGCCACACACTTCAAGTTATAATAAGAACCTTTACCTTGAAGTGCTCAAAACATTGATCCTTAAAGTGTATAGGTGATTAGTATTAAAGGGTTTAGGTATTAAAATAGTAAGTGAGGATGTTGTTTATTCTTCTTAAATGAACCCATCTCAAATATAAGAAATTGAAATAGTTGAAAAATAATTTCATCCAATCCACCCCGAGCGATAACCTAGGATCAACTCATTATTTTTAAATTTAATTTGCTTAAATATGTTAGTTTTCCTTTAAACCCATATAAAATCATCCCAATTAGGCCACTTCATAGCCAAAAATCGTCCAGAGAATGTATGTTTATATAGGTTTCTTCTTAGGTCTCTGAGGGTGGGATAACCCAAGATAAACAACAAGGACCATTCTACCTTCATCTCTTGGGTAAATTTAAGCATGAATCAAATTTTGGTGATGTTGCCGAGGACCCATGTAAGTCATATAAACACCCATTCTATTCTCCCACATTTCTTCTTTTTTCATCCAAATTCTCTTATATTGTCCCTTACTCATTTTTTTTCTTTTGGCGCATCTCCGCCTACACCCGCGATCAATCAAACCGTCTAGTTAGGGTGGATAGTCTTAGGGTTGGGGAGTCAAGTACCCCAAGGGAACTATTTACATTAGATCATAATCTTCCTAATACTCTAGAGTCCAAAATTGATCCAATTACAATGGAAGGTCTTCAATGAAACCAACTCATAAACCCGATTGGAAACCAACATGGAAACCCAAATGAGATAGCCCCAAACTTGGGGAATGCAGTTGATCAAACCATGAATGACTAAATCACACCTTCCTGGACCAATTCCCCCTCATTAATTAGACACAACTCCCTAGGAGATGTCAAATACATGTTTAAACCCCATATCCTAAACCATCTTCCCACATTCCATGGCATAGAGTCCAAGATGCCCTACCTTCACATTAAAGAGTTAAATGACATTGTAGAAACCATTTGTCCCCCACATCAACTAGAATCAGAAAATATGAGGCTATTTCCTTTTTCATTAAAGGATCATGCTAAAAATTGGCTAAAAAATTTGAGACCATCATCCATCAACTCTTGGGACCAACTACAAAGAGAATTATACAAAAAATATTTTCCCCACCACAAAACAATTGCACTTAAAAAGAGTATCCAAAACTTTTTTTAAAATGAAGGAGAGTCATTATATGAAACATGGGAGAGGTTACAAGACACTCTAAACATGATTACACACCATGGTTTTTCTATTCCAGAAAAAGTGAAAATTTTCTATGAAGGGTTGGGTCTGGGGAACAAACAATTCATTGACATTATGTGTAATGGAACCTTTAAAAACAAAGCCCCAAATGATGCTTACAAGTATCTAGAAAGCCTTCCTAAACAAAACCAAACATGGAGAAATTCACCTTATTCGGAAAAGCCGCAAAGAAATACTGGAATTCATACACTTAGAGAAGAGGAAATCCTTCAGTCTAAACTCATAGCACTCTCTAGGAAGGTTGAAGAGAAAGACCCTAGGAAAGTCCATGAAATCCAAACTGTTGACCCTATTTGCAAAATTTGTGACAAACATGACAATAAGGCAGAAAAATTCCAACCATTCCATCCATCAAGGATGTTCTTTTAGGAGGCCCCTCAGTTTATGTAAATGATTTGAACTTTCAAAATCCTCAATACCAAAAAAAATTCAACCCAAGGTATAATGACCACCCATGCTTCCACTGGAAAGATAACCAATAACCTATCCAACCACATGGACAAAATCCTTACCCCCATCAGAACTACCAAACCCATAACTAGTTCCAAACCCAACCTATCAAATACCAACAGCCACCCGTCCATTTTCAACAAACCATCCCACTTCAAAAATATCCCCCCAGAAAAACCAATCTTCTCAAGCACCAACCCAAACTGTTCCACAAATCCTACTAGAACAATTATGCAAACAAATGGAGACGATGAACTTGGAATTATCTTCCCTTAAAAAAGAAATTCAAACCATTAAAACTAGAAGGGCACCCATGCCTACTCAGGCGGTGCAATCCTCAACTTCAAGGGGAGAGTCAAGTTTTACTCAAACAACTCATCAACAACTAAAGGTTGTGACTGTTTTAAGAAGTGGGAAATCAATTGAGAAACCTGAACAACTAATTCAGAACCCACTTAAAGATTGAAACTTGGATGAAAATTTAAATAAACCAAATGATCAAACTGAAAAACATGATAACATTGTCAAAGAAACAACTCTTCAACAAACAACCCCACAACCTTCACCATTTCCTCAACGCATGAGGTGGAAAACAAAGCCTGAATTGAGTGAAACATTGAGGTAAATCTTCTCACAAGTCAAGTTAAACATTTCCTTTCTCGATTCCATCCAAACCATACCTGCCTACTCAAATTACCTTAAGGATTTTTGAACTTTTAAAAGAAAATTTTCACATAAAAACCCAGTATTTTTGGCTGATAATGTGAGTACCACCATTCAAGGGACCATTCCTCCAAAGTTGAAAGAACCAGGGTTCCCTTACATCAATGTTTAACTAGGAGAGAGAAAATTTGTCAAGGCCTTGTGTGACCTAGGTGCCATTGTCAATATCATCCCCTATGTTGTGTACTTCCGGTTAGGACTAGAAGAACTCCAACCCACATCTGTCACACTTCAACTTGCTGAACGTAGCATTAGGGTTCCAAAGGGGATTTCAAAGGACGTTCTGGTAAAGGTTGAAAACTTAATCTACCCTAACGACTTCATTGTCCTTAACAACCATCCAAACATAGTAAATAAGGAAACACCCAATAATCCTTGGTCATCCTTTCCTTGTAACAATCAACTCTGTTATCCGAGTCCAAAATGGGAACATGACCATCACCTTTGGAAACATGAGTCTAGACTTGAACATCTATAGTGCAAGCTCAGAAAAAGGGGATGATGAGTAAATTCATGAAGTAAACATGATAGGAAGCATTGATAATGAATCCATAGAACATCAAGGAATATTTGATGGATGTTTAAGTCAGGATGAGATTGATTTCCTTTGTTTACATGAAGGAAGTTTATCTCCTTGTCTTGAATCATTTTAAAATTGCTCTTATAGTGAATTATTTGGTCCAATAATTAGTGAAACCTTTTAGCAAACCACATTCATGGAGACCAATCAAACTTCCTTCCCTAAATCTGATCAAACCAATCGTGTAGCTGAAACTTCTATATGTGGGGAATCAAACCTATTTGAAACTCTAAAAAAATTAATTGATATTGATCCAATGTCTCAATATTCTGCTAAAATTCTAAACCAAACTGATCTTGAATTGAAGGAACTTCCTGCTGCACTAAAGTATGTCTTCCTAGGGGACAATCAAACACATCCTATTGTCATTTCTACTTCTCTTGAAGCCAATAATGAGAGGATGCTTCTAGATGTCCTTTGGAAGCATAAGAAATCCATTGGTTGGACCCTGTCTGACATTCCTAGGATTAGCCCTCTTATCGTGACTCATAGGATTGTTCTGGAATCTGATTCAAAGCCATGTTGTCAACCTTAATTAAGACTCAATCATAATCTCATGGAATTAGTGAGGAAGGAACTTATAAAATTGTTTAAAGCTGGTATCATCTATCCCATAGCTGAGAGTGAGTGGGTGAGCCCAATCCCAGTGGTTCCCAAGAAGGCTGGAATAACAGTGATAACCAATAAGGATGGAGAGATTATTAAAACTAGGGTGAGTAGTGGATGGAGGGTCTGCATTGACTATAGGAATCTAAAGTCATTAACCAAGAAGGACCATTTCCCCTTACCATCCATTGACCAAGTCCTTGAGATAGTGGCAGGTCATGCCTTCTACTATTTCTCATATGGGTACTCGGGGTACAATCAGATTGAGGTATCCCTAGATGATCAAGGGAAGACTACATTCACCAGTCCATTCGGCACCTTTTCCTTCAAACTCATTCCCTTTGGTTTATGAAATGACCCTGGAACCATCTAGCGGTGCATAATGGGAATCTTCTCAGACATGGTAGGGTATTTTCTATAGATCTTCATGGATGACTTCTCTGTGTTTGGGGATACATTTGAGGGATGTCTGCAGAATGTGGAGAGAGTCTTTTCAAGATGTGAAGAAAAGAATGTGGTCCTAAACTGGGAAAAATTCCATTTCATGGTTAAAGAAGGACTAGTTCTAGGCCATCTGGTCTCAAGTAGGGGGATTGAAGTTGATAAAGCCAAGGTTGACATAATTCGTCACCTTCCATCACCCAAAATTGTCTAATAAGTGAAGTATTTCTAAGGACATGCTAGTTTCTATAAAATATTCATCAAGGAATTTAGTTCAATCTCCCGTCCCCTTTGTGCTCTCCTAGTAAAGGATGCTCTATTTGTTTGGATAGAAAGTTGTGAGGGTTCATTCTAAACACTCAAATCCTCTCCCACCTCTCGTCCCATTATGAAATCTCCAAATTGGAACCTTCCTTTTGAACTTATGTGTGATGCCAGTGACTTTGTTGTAGGAGCTGTGTTAGGAAAACTTTGTGATAAAACACCTTATGTCATTGCTTATTCAACAAAATCCTTAAATGATACCCAAATCAACTACATCAATACTGAAAAGGAGTTACTTTATATTGTGTTTTCCTTATAGAATTTTAGGTCTTACCTCTTAGGATCCCCCATCACTGTGTTCACTGATCATTCTACACTAAAATACCTCTTCCAAAAAAAAGATGTTAAGGCTAGACTGATTAGGTGGGTCCTTCTTTTACAAGAATTTGACCTCACAATCAAGGATAAAAAGGGAGTTGAAAATGTTGTAGCTGATCACCTATCTAGGATTGAATTAAAATACAACTCAAATAACCCTTTTGTGTCTGATGCATTTCCTGAGGAACACCTATACTCTATGATTGACTGACCTTGGTATGCTGACATAGCCAATTTCTTAGTTACAGGAGTCATTCCATAATTCTCAGGGACTCAAGATCGAAGGAAATTCTTTTCTGATGTTAGACACTATGTGTTTGATGACCCATACCTCAATAAGTTCTACCCTGACCAAGTCATTAGGAGGTTTGTCCCAGAATCTGAACAAGAGTCTATCCTTAAATTCTGTCATAGTGAGGCATGTGGAGGTCACTTTTCCTCTAAGAAAACTTTTGCTAAGAATCTTCAGTGTGGTCTATTCTGGCCCACCCTCTCAAGAGACTCCTACACATTTTATCAATTTTGTCATAGGTGTCAACAAGTAGGGTCCATCACAAAAAAGAAACAAATGCCACTCACTCCCATCTTAGTGGTTGAAATCTTTTACTTTTGGGGAATTGATTTCATGGGTCCCTTCCCAAACTCTAGGGGATATCTTTATATTCTCTTAGCTATTGATTATGTCTCAAAATGGATTGAGGACATTCCCACAAAATCCAATGATTATCAAACTATGATTATATTCCTAAAATAAAACATCTTCTCTAGATTTGGAATTCCTAGGGCTATAATCATTGATCGAGGAACCCATTTCTACAACTATCCATTCACTTCACTCATGTCTAAGTATTGTATTTCTCATAAAGTTTCCACTGTTTACCATCCTCAAACTAATGGTCAAGATGAGTTAGAAAATAGGGAGATTAAGAATATTCTTGAAAAAACTGCCAATCCTTCTAGGAAATATTGGTCCAAGAAACTCTTGGATGGTCTTTGGGCCTATCAAACCGCATATAAAACCATTTTAGGAATGTCCCCATATATGTTGGTTTATAGAAAAGAATGCTATTTTCCAGGGGAGATTGAACATAAGGCTTTTTGGGCAATTAAGAAAATGAATTATGACCTCTCATTGGCTGGAAAAAAAAGGAAATTAAATCTCAATGAACTTGAGGAACTTAGGATAGAGGCTTATGAAAATTCAAGGATCAATAAAACTAAAGTTCAAGCCTACCAATATCGAAATTTTAAAACCAAACACATTGTACCGAGTGAACCTATTCTTTTGTATATTTCTAAACTTCATTCACACTAGGGAAAGTTGAGTTATAGATGGTCAAGTCTATACATAGTGCATAAGGTGTACCCCCATATGGCTATAGAAATTCAAGATCCCACAAATGGTCAAACCATTAATGTTAATGGTCATAGTGTCAAACCATTCATTAAACCATTCCGAAAAAATGAATTTGATGAAAACGTGAGTGAAGAAACCTTATATGAGGAAAATACTTAAATAATTAAAGGTCTAAGTCAAGCTAGAGACATATAACCAATGCACTGCACGGGAGGCAACCCGTGATTTTGCATCTTTGCAGATCATTTTTTTAAATACGATTAATGAATCATTTTGATATTTTTTTAAAAAATATATACTGTTGACATGTTCTTCTATTATGATTATGGATGGGTATGAAATGGGAGCACCATATTCATCCGTGTCACATGGTGTGATCCTTGAGAAATACCTTACCCATTTATTTAAAAAGAAGACAATGTATCATAAGCTTATTTTATGTGTTTTTAGGTTAAAATAAAAATAAAAAAAATAAATAATAATATAAAAATAATAATAATAAAAAGGGACATGTCGTGGCTCGTGGGTCAAACCCCATCACAACCGGGAAAGCCGTGGGGATTCAAACTCGGGACCGAAGGGAGATTGGGGCGCGCACTTGTTACTGACCTATGGTTTTTTTGTGCATCCTTATTCTATAATTTTTATATATATACCAATATTTTACTTTCATTATTATATAAATAAATATATATATATATATAGTTTTTTCCACTAGGTAATTCTCAGAGTGACATTGAGATCAAGGGACTAAATTGGAGCAGCATGAACTTCAACTTCAACCACTAGGTGACTTCATTCCCTGATCCTCATATTTCAATTTCCTTTTTAAACATCCCTTATCTACCACTACTCCTTCTATATTTTCATTTCTTCAAACACTAGGGATGGTGTTATTTTATGTTGGGGGGAGATAAAATAAAAAATGCTTTTGTGTCAAAAAAATGAATGATTTGTAAAGAAAATTGTGTCAATGGAAGGAAAAATTACATTAACTTTGAACATGGAAATACACATTGCACACATTGAATCTGAATATCAAATAATTTAGCATGCTCCAATTCTGATTTTAATCCTTGAATAATTTCATGAGCATAGATTTTGGAAAGTGTTGCTATCCAATGTGATATTTCATCGTTTATATTTTTATCCAAATAAAAAAAAGATCAGAATGCACGTCTATTGGATAGTGGGGTCTTAGTTTGAGTTCATGGGGTCCCCCAAATTAATAGCATTGGTTTGGTGATCAGTTTAGTATTAATATGAGTATTAAATAAAAAAATTGAAAAAAACAATAAATTTGCGCGTAGAGTAATGAAATGACCTAATGTGTGGCCTTAGACACTTGGGGATCTGACTCCATAGTTCTCTGGACCAGAGTTAATAATTTATCTCTATTTTTGGTAATTTGAATTTGTTTTTGACTAAGTTAACTCGATATAATGACTTAGTATGTGGGCTTCACTTGGTTCCCTAAGGTCTTTATGCCTGGGAGTCATCGGCAATGTCTCGCTATAGGGGTTGACTCTTTTGAGTGCAATTTCAATTACCAAGGAAAAATTGCAAAAAAAACAAAAACAAAAATAATAAAATAAAAAAAAGTGAATAATCATCTTAATATTGAAATGTGATTCCACCTAGCGCTTCCGTCATTTCCCCTTTGAAAACAAATGAACCCCCCAAGTCTATTGTGATGCACCACACATCCTCATACATAATTGATATTGGATGAAATATGTAAATGAATTTGAACAAAATATGATCCTGGGATTGGGATCTACTTATGAAACTACCTTGTATTAAAATATTTTTATGGGTTTCATGATTTTTTGGTATAAGAGTTTTGGTGATCGTTGTGTATTAAAATGTTTTTGTAAAAGGGAATTCGAATTTCATATTGTTGAGATACATTTTGCTCAGGACTAGCAAATATCAAGTTGGTTGGGTGTGATTAGCCAATAAAAATACATATTTTAATTACATTTTAATGGTATTAAATGTTCATTTTTGATTATATGGGCCTGAATTAGTGGATTTTAATTTTGATCATCCATTCTTATCATTTGTGCATTTCATGCCTAATGTACACCAATTTAGGCCCAATGATTCATCTGATTTTAAGGATTGTAATTATACATATTTTAATATGATAATTTGGGAACTGTATATACACATAAATATGAACATTGTTCATTCAGGGATCAATGGAGGATTCATAAAGGATGATGGAGATATTTGGATATGAATAAAAGAAATTCTAGAGAAGGAAGATTGAACACCATCCCACTGATGAGAATGTGGGACGCACATTAAAAACCCAATAAATCCCAAATTTCATGGGAATATATAACAAATATAGAGTAAAAATTAATAATTTAAGATCCAGTGCTAATTCTTCTTCTATTGTGGCTATTTAGGCAGCCCAAGTTGAAGATAAAATTCTGGGCCAGATTCTGTGGCCCAGAAAAACATACCAAAATTTTACACATATCTCGTTAACCATAAATTATTTTGGGCTGAAACGTTACATACGATTAGGGTACATCTGTATATTCATTTTTGTCTTCTATGGCCCACTCCCATTCTGCCATCTAAAAGGTCGTACAGGCGCATCTTCTAGGAAGAAGTAAGCCTGCTGCCACCTCAGGTCAAGGGTGGAAAAGTCTCCTCTCCCTTACTTTCCACCACCTTAGGCCTACCATAATCAATTGGGATATTTTGTACTGTTGGAGGCTCGACCCAAGACTCCAAAAAATACTATTTAAGGTAGTGGTGGTGGAGGATTTTATCATCTTTGAGCTTTGTTTTCATCTTAATGTTATGCTGCCAATTTGCCTTTGTAATGTTTTTCCTTCACATGTAAGTTGTTTTAATTAATCCTAGTTTCTTGATAAAAGTTATTCTTATACGCTTATTATATTCTTATCCATATCACTTTTATACTTTTGGCTCAAGGTGTGAAAATATTCACACCAATTATTGTGAAATTATTCACACAACAGTGGAGTGATCGTTTTCTTTTTATTGTTTTCTTTACTTCTTCAATTCCTCCCTCATGAGTCTACTTCCCGCTTCCATTGAAACCAAAGAATAAATGGAGGTCTAAACCAGTTTTGGGTTGATCCAAAGGAGTAGAAAGGGGTTGTATTGAATTTTATTTATCACCCCATTAATGTAAAATCACTTCTTTAATTGAGATTGTTATTTGATGATTTTTAAACTCCATCATCATTGTTGAATTTAAGGCCACACACTTCAAGTGCTAATATGAACCTTTACTTTGAAGTGCTCAAAAAATTGATCCTTCAAGTGTTTAGGTGATTATTATTAAAGGGTGTAGGTATTACACCAGTAAGTGAGGATGTTGTTTGATCTTCTTAAATGAACCCATCTCAAATATAAGAAATTGAAATAGTTGAAAAATAATTTCATCCAATCCACCCCGAGCGATAACCCAGGATAAACTCAATATTTTTAAATTGAATTTACATAAATCTGTTAGTTATCCTTTAAACCATTATAAAATCAACCCAATTAGTCCACTTCATAGCCAAAAATAGTCCATGTAATTTACGTGTCTATAGGTTTTTTCATAGGTCTCTGAGGATTCGATAACCCAAGCTGAACTACAAGGATCATTCTACCATCATCGCTTGGGTAAATTTGAGCGTTAATCACATATATTATTTTATATGTGTTAAATGTGAGGTAAATTCAGACACTTTAATCTATTTTATAGATAAATAAGTCATAATAAGTTTTATAATGTGAAAAACAGTTAACTAAACCCTTATTCATATCTGCATTCAATTGTGATATGTTGTCATTTTAATGAAATAGGCCCTTATACATGTCTGTGTATGAGGGGGAAATCACGACCGGAGATTAAATGGATTGTGTGCATAATTATTTATCAAATTCATATGATTCGATATTTGAAGATGTGGATGATACACATATCCCATAAAAGGTATGTTTTTTAGGAATCGTTTTCATAAGATGAAACTAGGAAACATGATTAGAATGATATTGATATATCTTTGGACATGATTCATATTTCCTATCATATGAAGTATTAAGGAATTAGATGTAGAATCCGGGATAAGGGTTCATGAATGCAACAAGATATTTATTGTTAATAATATAACTATCCCAAAGTTTATTTATATTAATGATAAATAATTTAAATATTTGCATTAAACATTTATATATTTTTACAACTTGTTAAAAAATATATTATATAATTAATTATATAACAATTATAAATTTTATGTTTTTTAATCACTTAATGGTATAAAAAAATTATTTAAAGGAATCATAAATTTCATTAATATGATTTATATTTTTATCAATATGAAGTATTATTTAATTATTAATTATTTTATAAATGGATTTTTATTTTTAATATATTGATTTATATTTATGTTATCATATAAATAATTTTATTAGAACAATATTATTGTTTTTTATTTGAGTAAAGTATAGTTTTATTCTCAATAATTAGTTTTTATATTATTTTATTTAAAAGTTAAAATTTTAAAATTTGGAATTGCACTTTTATAAAATAGATTTTATATTTATAATTATCATATCAATAATATCGAATGTTTGAATTTTTTGTATTTCTCCAAAACACAGACAATTAGATGAATAGTAAAAAATACCATTCTATCCAATACACAAACTTTTATGAAATTATCATGATATAATAATTACCAAAAAAAATTATAAATTATTTATCATGACCAAATTTTTATTTGAAAGGTAAAATTATGCCTTGAAAAATATTGTGATTAATTTAGAAAACTATTATTATTATTTTGGGACATAGATGATAATTTCATGTAATAAATACTATTTATTATCCTTTCACTATAATTAATTATTCACAATGTTCCATGAAGTATTTCCTTAGTTTTAAAATCACATAACCTGAATTATTTATTCATAAATCATTGGATTTCCTTGAAATTAGTACAATAAATTATTATTCATTAAATTCATTTAAATGTTTAAAAGGTATTTTTGTAAGAACCATTTTATAATATATGATGTGTACATATATTAAACAAAACATTAAAAACATATAAAAATTGAATATTACAAAATGGTTTCAATATTTTATGTTATAAATTTTAGATGAGTTAATACGGTCCATTTCCTTTATAGTCATTAAGGAAATTTCCATTGTAAAATTTAAATAGCTAGATAAAGGTAAAAATGATTAAAAATAAGTTAATCTATGTGTTAAGAAAATATATATTACCAAAACATTTATTAATTTAATTATATGAGTGGTTTCCCAACCATACAAATAATATCATTGAAATTGGGAAATTTTGGTGCTGTTTTACCTGAGTGAGATATTTATTTTATATTATAAAACCATGTATGTATTTGTTGGTGACTAGAATTTCATGACCAACACCAGTTATAATACCTCCCAAACATCATTTCAATGGAATATATGTTATTTTATCCCAAAATAGTGAATATAAAAAGGTTGAAGGAGAGGCTTACAGGAGTGTATCAAAGGAAGTGATAATAGTATTAATGGAGTTATTTCAATTTTCATTGTTCATAAATCACCACAAAATCTATTAAAAATATACTAATATAATGTAATAACTATCATTATTATACTGAAATATATTATATTTATGGAAAAAATAATATCTACCATCTTCTAATTTAATGAAAAATGAAAGCTTCGCCTGTGTTACGTGTGGAGGATCACTTCGATGAATGGCATATTTCATTTTTCATCACCACCTTACATAGATTTCCAAAAAAAAAAAATTAATAATTAATTATTATATTTATGAAAATTTAAATATTATTAAATAAAAATTAATAAAAATTAATAAAAATTAAAAATAAATCGTTGACATAAAATTTAACTATCTAAAGCGAGCATACCGAGACTATTTTTACGTAATAATTTTAAAACATTACCTTTCATTTATTATCCATATACCTATTAATGAATATGATTTATTAAATAAGAAAAATTTTCTTGAAATAATTTTGTTTTTATAAAAGTGATATTATTATTCTAAAATAATATATCAGTACTCATCATGTTGTTATAATGTATTCTTATTTGGGATGGTTTCATCACCCACAAGAACAATGTTATAATTTTTATATCATAGATGATTAATAAGACATAAATTATAGTAATATTATTTAATAAAAAAAAATCATGTAGTTCTCATGATTATATAATAGTGAAATATCCATCATAAAAATTTAATTAAAGGTGAAAAATCACAATTTTCCAAATCATCAAAAAAATAATTTTTTGATGGATCATTCACAGAAAATTAAAAAATTTATTACATGTTGAACTCCATTGTATATTTGTTAATATTAAGCCTATAATTTTATATATCTAAATATAATGAAACAACTAGTTAACTGATTTTTACTGCTGAAGGATATAAAAGGGTTTTTTTACAGAATGTGAAATAAAAATACCTGAAAAAACCAATGCGACCTATACCAACATAGACAATAAATTTAATGTGATAGTAAATGAAATAAAAGTAATAATAATAAGGGATTGAGTATTAAGGTGGATCTAATTAAATTAAAAGATTAATTTTACTTTATTAATTGATAGTATATAGGACTAAATAAGTGAATCAAGACTCGATTAATGGGATTTTTCTCTTTACCATTATTTTATATTTTTTGATGCATTCCATAAAACACTTTCTATTCTATGTATATTTTATTTTCATAATATTGTTCTATAAAATTCAATTATTTATTAATTTTATCCATTTAATTTCAATATAATACTTTAATGATTAATGTAGTTAGTATTTTCCTCATGGGTAAATTCATACATTATTTATAGTAGTTTTAAAAGATTTTTTTGAAGTCACATTTTACCTTTATCCGAAAAATTATTAATTATGAATCATCATTTTAAATTATTCATGGTTTTAGAATGTAATATAAATTATCATTATTTTCTAGAATATCGATTCTAAATATTCATCACTGAAATTATATCACCTTTTATATTAATGGGATAACTATATGTGCTTATTATTATAGGTTAAAATGAATGTTTTTATTAGTTTTATAATTAATTATAAAGTGATTATTTGTTTTATTTTTATTAATGGTATTGGAAATTATATATTATGATGGGTGTGTATGTGATGACCCATTAATTCAATGGGTAATGATTTATTCTCTTGAGTTACAATGTTAGAATTAATGGGCTATGTTCATTCATTATAGTTATATGTTGTTGAAATTAATTAATAATGTCGTTTAATTATAACTTATGTTGTAATTAACTAGGTAAGTTTTCCTTTTAAAGGGTGATATGAATATGGTATCTTATATATACTTTATGATTATTATTATTTTACCTTTATTAATAATTATGGGAATTTTTATAAATTTTTGTGTTCAAATAAACTGATTTAATGTTTTTGTAATTATATTAGTATGATGTTTATTATGTTAAAAAATCAAACATTCTATTGGGTTTTTATGTTTTTCCATGGACTAGTAGTTTTCATTACTTTTTTATTTCACTTTCTAACAATTATTTCCTCATCTTATATTTTCAAGTTATTTTATATGATTTATGGAAGGTTAATAAATATATTAAGTACAATATATAATTTATAGAGACTCATCACAAGTAAAGAATGTGCGTGATATGGAAAAAAGGA
This sequence comes from Viscum album, assembly GCA_963277665.1. Lineage (NCBI taxonomy): Eukaryota > Viridiplantae > Streptophyta > Magnoliopsida > Santalales > Viscaceae > Viscum > Viscum album. The sequence continues at coordinate 970,996,628 of OY728127.1, read as the reverse complement.
ATTTTAATTGATAAATTGTTTTTGTGAAAAAATGTATAGTGTGAAGATGTTTTTTTCATGATGTTGTTTTCATAATTCGAAAATATTATAAACCTAAAAGATCATGGGAATATATAAAGTGTAATCCCTGAAATTAACATTTCAATTATGGAGTGGATATTCTGATGTGGAATCGATGGTATCAGAGATAATGTATAATGATTATGATTTTATTACTAGATCTAGGTTTATGGGTCTTGGGAATTATAGATTTGCATCATCCTATCTTAACTAAAATAACCTATCAATTGTGTTATAAAAGTTATATTATCTTCATTAAAAGTGGTGGAAAATAATTACTCATAATAATTCCAATATTAATTTTGAATTAATTAACAATTGATATCACTCATATACATTATTGAATCTACAAATGAATTAGTATAAATATATAATTATTTTATATTATTTTTATGTTGTTTTTATGATGTAATATGTTTTTTAGAAAAATATTTAATTTAGGAACATGATATTTTTATATTAGAAAATAAAAAACATCATCATTATCAATTTTTTTGTTTTATGTATTTTAAATTAAATATTTTGTTCTGAAAAGACTTATAAAGATGTTTTAATAAATATTTTACACTATTATAATGACTTTATATAATATAAATTTTTTATCAATCAATTATTTTAAGGAAAATTATATAGGTGGAAATTTATTATTCAAAAAGTACATTAGTGATTTTTTTTAATTCTTTATGAATTTTATGGTATTCTTTTAGTTTTATTTATGGTTATTTCATGTTTGTTTATATATATTTTTAGTGTTGGGATTTTGTCAGTATTAGACCTAAAATCATAGAAGGTATAAAAACAAAATAAACAAGTGATAGATATTAAAATTCCATTATAAGAATAGTTACCTCTCATTTGATGTCTGGTGAGATCAGTAGGAGCAGTTTTCCCCTAACCCCCACCGAAAAATTAGTAGAGGCCCCTTGGGAATCTAGTAGCCCACAAAATTTATAGTGTGATACCCAACCATCAACATAATAGAGGTGTCAAATTTTATAAATTTGGTTAAAAGTTTTTATAAAAAAAATTATTTTCTACCTCTTCTTTAGACCCATGATGTGGTTACTCTTTCCCCTTAGAGTTCATAACTCTTTTTATTCTTGGGTTCACATTTAGTGTCTGTTTAATGTTTTTTAATATTTATTGGAATCCTTGAGGTAAAAATAATCCCATAATCTCATAAATATTTTTATTTTCTAAAAACTTCTAATATGTATCAAATATAAATTTTGGGCTATTTATTATCATTTCATAGATCAAAATCAATTGGGATCAAATTAAATGATGCGCTTTGATTAGTGTGTACATAGATGTTAAATGCTAATTGCCATCATCGTTATAATTTCAATATATTTTTATTTAAGTACAATTGTATTTAATAGGGTGTGAATGTGAATGGGTTGAGACTACTAACTACTCTTAGAATCTTGTTGATTCTTAATAAATAAGTGGAGTCTTTTGGGGAGGGTAATTAGTGTTTTTACAATATTTAAGGATTCCAAAGTGATGTAATACTAATAATTTGATTATTTTTTTCTTATTAATGTAGAAAGAAACACCATTAGAGGTTTATAATTTTGGGTATTGTTAATTAAAATGTGAGTTAAGGCATTTTAGATCATCTCCTTATGTTTTACTAGTTCTTGGGTGAGAGTCTTAAAAAACATGAGTTTCCTGGAAAGTGAAAATATAGGATGATTATAAATGTAATTTTTGGTCTTATAAGGGTGGATATATTAGATTTCAATATTATAATAAATCCATGGTCCTAGACACGATAGATGACAGTATGTTAGGTGTCTTGGAGTGGGAATCTCTAAGTTGCAAGTAAGTTCATTTTAAAGTCATTTGGAATGACTCAATTCACATATGATAAATGTTAATAAAAATGAAAAATGTACATAAATTAAATTAATACAATTTATATTTGAGTTATATTAAGAGTATAACTAATTTCAAATATGATTTTTGTGTATTATACTTTTTTAAGGTTGCTAGAATGAATATTGGTATTGTAGGATAAAACCAGCAGGTCTCGAGGAAACCTAAGATGTGTGTGTGTGTGTGGATGGGGGGGGGGGGGGGGTTGATTTTGGTTGAATGGATAGATAAAATTTTTATTAATGGATATTTTTACTTTATATCTTGGAATTATGTTCAACATTTATCTAATGTTTACTGCATGAATCATCACTAGAATCCTAGAAGTTGGTGAAGTAGATAAAATTTTCATGAAACATGTAGATTTTTACTTGGTTTACCCACACAAGGATTCTATAAAGACCATGAAATTTTTAGTGTAATGATGCACCATAATTCACAAATTCACTAATTATATTGATACAATATGGTCATGTGACTTCACACTAAGGGTCACAGGATTTAAAAAAATTTAGGGATTGATAAAATATTTAATATGTATCACTGTAGTTTCTCCTACTTTGAAAATGTCTCTATGAAATAAATCTAAAAATATTTTAATGTTTATGTATTTAAATTATTTATAATGAATATATAGTCACCCATATCCACAATTTTGTATATATTTTCTATTGATATTTACATATTTCAAGGATAATTTGGGATCACTATCCCCATTATAGTGTAGTGACATGAGCATATATATTTATTGTACTACAACAAGTTTTCATCTTCATTACACTACTAGATATGGTAGTGAACACATTATTTTAAGCTTTTTCTTGGAAAATTAAATCACTATTTTGGTGGATTTTCCACTTTCTTCATCCCACATAATTATAATAATAGACATTAAACCTATAAATTTTCTCGAATCATGGATATTCAATAATGGTATTTAAGGGTTCCTCTTATTTAATTTCATTCATCCAACATTCTTATATATGAAAAATTTCCCAATTTGTGATAAACATGTGTATTTAAAAATATGTAACCCACCAAAAATATTTTTCTCGTGATCTCTCACTATTTATCCCTCTACATTTACTTGTCAAACATGTTTTAATAGTTTTTAAAAATGAGATATCTTATATATATATGAATATTAAAACAATATAACTCCTCATTTAATTCGACAATCATTATTAAATTCATTGATTCTAATATCCATGTTTTACAACATTAATAACATCTAATTAATTCGATATATGACATGAATGAAAGTACATCACAAATAAAATTTCATCTCCATGGAACATTATAACTCAGTTTCATTCATCAATTACAAAAAAAAATATCTTGAATCTTCATAAAACCTTGAATAACTATATTTTAATCATTCATGACTAGTGTGAGAATCAATAGATTTAAGGGAACCAATTCATCAAAATTATTACAATTTATAATCTGTTATTAAATTCTCAATATTAAAAAATAATTATAACATGGAAATAATTTTCATCCAAAATTCACAATGGAATTGATCCTTCTAAAATAAAATTTCACCATTATAATAACCATTATTATGGTTATCATTCATACTTAAGCAATCCACTCAATCATTCTTAATATGATTCAGATGAAGCCCACTGAAAATGTATAGATTCTTCACACACATCCTTATAATATTAGTAAATCATCTATCCATAACCATAAATTAATTCTTACCTAGACCTATTCATATTCCATGTTTACAATAATTCGCTATTTTCAGCCATAAATTTCAAAAATCTCCACACACCACTATTTTTTTATATGATTTAGATATATTTCTATGGGTTTTCATATATTACTATATGTTTTGGAACATTATTCATTTAAAATATTTCAATATATTGATTATGGGTAGAATTATGTTGATATATTTTATTTTGGGGAATTTTATTAGATATGGAGTAACCATTTTAAGAATCCTCATGTAGGATACTCACTTTTACTACCAAGTTGATGATCATGTGGGTAGATCCTAACATGGGTCTTAAATCCCTTAGGTCCTTCCACTACCCTACATGTAACCATGACTCTGCACATATAGTTTCAATCCTACAAATCATCCCATGAGTCACCTACCAGTGTAAACCCATAATGTATCTATGATCCTCCTCTGCTGACTAGGTTTTATGGGGATGAGGATGGCCACCAACATAGAATGGAAGAGCCAACCTCTCATTCTTGTCTTCAGATCCCGCCATTTTTATGTTAAATTTATTATTTTCATCCCTTCTCAAAATTCACATATTCTAATAGATATCAATTTGAGGATGATAATAATACCTATATCATCAATTAAATGACCCATATATTGATAAGTTACTCACTCATTAATAGTTAATGGGATTTTCCAAAATTATCAACTTTGAGAAATTATGACTCATACTTATTGACCTTTTACAGAACCAATAACCAAATAACTACTTCTAAAGTATTAAAATGTGTGTCATAATAGAATAAAATACATTAAGAAGGATGATTCCATAAAAATATATTGAAAAAAATACGAATTCCATCAAAAAAACATATCACAACAAGAACCCCCTTTATATTTTTTGACAATATTCCATTAAATCCTTCATTACAAAAAACAAGTATATTGTAACACTAATAGAAATAGGTATTAATAGTGACTATATTCTTCAATTTTTTAGAAATGAAATACAATGCTATCTCCAAATATAATCAACTCTCAAATTTCCTCTGCTATTATTTTTAAATTATCTGGGGGAAATGATTATCTATTTTACTCCCATTTTACCAAAAAAATATAAGTTTTTTTTCACATTAGATTCACTAGTTTGATAAATAGTTATTTAGAAATATTTCCTCTACTCTTTTTTGATGATTATAACCTCATATTTTTGCTTCTACCACTTATTGATTAACTATGTGCCATATTTTCAATTTATACAAACATACCTAATGTGACAATGTGAGTGAAATTACTAATCAGAATATGGGATATCAAAATGTTATCTAAGACTGTGAAATGTGTGTTCAGTGTAGGAAACAAGAGTTTAATTTGACAACTTCAAAGCTATTCAAGTCATTTATTTTCACCAATAAACCCATATGAGTTTTATATTTAAATGCTCAAAAACAATCATGTTTTTAAAAATAATCACATGAAACCCTTAGTAAATATCTAATAATGTACTAGGTGTGAATACCATACCAATACTTAAAATCATAAGATGGTTTTTTTATTCTCTAGGTGAGGCAGACCAACCTTTAATATATTTATCTCAAAGTCACCTAGGATTGAAACATCACATATATTAAAATTTTCATTATGTTGGTAATTCCTATTGAAGTAAATAAAATCTAAACAATAGCATTAAGTATACTATTAAAAAATTATCATATTTCTAAACAACATATGTAATAAAGATGAATAAGCGTTCCACATAGTTGCTACTTCCACCAATATGTCCACTTACTATTTTTGTATTTATATAATTAACTCCAAGTCATGATTCTATTTATTTTAAAAACAAATTTAGAAAGATTTTAGTTATAGTTCTATTTAGGGTTTAAAAATTTTTATTATTCTTGATCAGTCTAATTCCTACTACTTCTAACCTCGTATGATTTCTCATATCAAAATGAAACATTAGTATTTCATTATTTATTAATAAACACCACTGGTAGATCTAGCATCATCCTTTATTCATATTTAAGTATTGATAACATAATTTTTTGGAAACAAATATGAAATCCTTATTACATGATGTTTCCTTCATCAATACATCTATCTTCCTGATGATATGATTTTCATTTTCAATCACAATCACACCATAGATTGTTTCCCATAACATCTAAATCTTATACACATATTTAGAAAACATTTAAGTACACTGGGATTAGAGTACTATTATTTTCCACAATATGAGTGATGTGGATAATCATGTTTGACTATCCCATTTTTTATGACCTTTTATAAGATTTTATAGTTGAAATATTTTCAATAATAGTTTACATACTTATTCCTAGATGTGATAATTTTTTCATTTCATTATCATGGGGTTATACTTATCTATGGGGTTACATCCTGTTTTATAGGTTTTGTTTTTATGTACACCACCTACGAAAGAATTTTCACGATTCTTCCATGATGTATAGAAAACTCTAGAAGTCATCAATTCATGATTTTATGTTGCATGAATGAAACCACTCACAAATGATATAGGAAATTATTCTCCAAACTAAATAAAACACTTGTTATTTTTTTATCAAGGGTGAGTATTTATTTATGTTTATTATCATTTCTCTAGTTTTGCAGTAGATTCTTGTTTGTTCATCATCAACAACACATGATTATTTTCTTACTAAGAGTTTTTCTATTAGCATACCATATTAGGTTGTTGACACACATTTTATTTGAGTTCTATAATTCTACTACAATGTAGTAAAGTTTTTCCCAACATAATATTCTTCCTTCCAAAATAAACTCTTTCCTTATATGTTGTAACGTCCCAGTTCCAAAAGCCACCCAGAGGTGCCCCGTACGCATTTGGTCACATGGCCTCAAACGCATTTCCCCGAATGCTAGAGGCCGCCGACTAGCAGTAAGGGCCTAAGGTGTGATAGTGGGGAAACTATGCACTCATTGGCAGAGTACACAGTGGAAGAAAACAAATAGATACAAGAGAGGAAGCAGTAGAAATATCATACAAAAATCAACAGTGGAATACTAATAGAATAAATAAGAGAACATTTATACAAAATGATGCATGATACAAATGTCTAGGAAAATAGACAAACAAATCCCAATGCTGGAATACAACATTACCAAATCAAAGTGCAAAAGAAAGCAGATAAACTCCTCAGCAATGCAAGCCGTAGCTTGGACCCATTCTCTCTAGCTCCACACAACAAGTCATGTACCTGAAGTAGAAGGGCGCTTTCCCTTATCTATACCTGCAACAACATAATCTGTTTTGGCCCAAAACCATGACCCAAATAGGATGTGAGACTAATCACAGTAAGAAACCACCCGAAGATCTATCCCTAACAGTCTGTGAGTATATGGTAGGTAAAAGTACAGAAATCGGTAAACATGAAAGCACTAAGGAGTAAACAATCCACAATTTACAGCCTTCAAAACACCACACAGAATGCAACAACAAAACAAATAACACAACAGGTAAACCTCTGGGAAGTACCCACAACCTATCCCCTTTGGTCCTACCTAGCAACACAAGAAAGCAGTTAAACACAAGGTAACCCTCTGGGAATTTCTCACAGCCTATCCCCTCTGGTCATACCTATCAAGTACAAGAAACCATATGGGTAGTACACTCATTCTAACCCCTCTGGTTCAGCTTAAGAATAGACTCTCTGAGAAATCCCTCACCATCAATTCCCCCTATAGTCTCATAACGGTACTAAAGGTGCTCTGGGGAAGCACTCAACATCTCATTCCCCATGTGGCCCACGTCGAGGAACTACATACACTCTGGGGAAGCACTCAACATCAATTCCCCCTATAGTCTTGCAACATTAATTATAAAGACACTCTGGAGAAGCCGTCAACGTCTATTCTCTCTATGGTCTATACACCAGGTTCTCACGGCCCTATGTAATTCAAGTAAGTGTAGCAGCGCGCAACGTCCAAGGTAAACCTCATGAACTACTTGGATATAATTATACAACACAACAAAATAATAGAACAATAGTCACACCATCTTATAATACTAGGCATGGGAAAGTAAACAGCAGCCTATAGAAAAACAAGACCAAAATGTCAAAACAGGAAAACCATGCATGGGAAATACATCCAAAGCACAAAAATTCACCCTATTCACAACAAATAATCATCTACACAGGCATATCAGCATAGTAGAGAAACAATAGGGCTAAAACGGTAAACAAGAAATACTCCGTTCAGGGGTATTGGGAAAAATTGCACATATAACTCAAAGAATTTCTACAGAAAGGCACAAACCACCTACCTCGGGGTTAAGAGGTCAATATACATGAACCTCGAAGCTTGAATCATCTTAGAACACCATAGATCTACGAAAAACTGGAAAATGCTCAACCCACTATAACTTGGAAAAGAAGAGAAATCGTGAAATGAGGTTCCAGGAGAAGAGAGGACTCACTGATGTGATTCCAGTGCAATCAACGGTGTTTGAATCATAGGACGGACTGAGGCTCGTCGAAGATCTGTGTCTGCTCGACACTCTCAGATGAACAGAACCTAAAAGAAGTGAGTTCTGGCAATTAGATGTGACCCCGATGTGTTTAATGAAAAAAAATAAATTACATGACATGTACTATTGAAGTACATGGCGTGTACACGGCTTTTCCTTACACTGTTTTAAGCGGCCTCCAAGTCTCTCTCACACGTTGTGTGTGTGGCGACTACACGGCCAACACACAGTCTGTTGCGGCAAGGAAGTACATGGAATGTACTCATAAAGTACATGGCGTGTACTTAGAAAATTTCCAGAATTTCCTCTTTTCTCCAAAAACAAACATAAATGAAAAAAATCCCTGAAATGACGGTTCTGGTTCTTTAAAACTTCCCCCCTTAAAGAAATTCATCCCCAAATATCCCTAGCACAGCGTAGAAGAATAAAACCCGAATAGTTCCAGCCACTGAGCTCGTACATCAGCCTCCCTCTCCCATGTCTTGTCTTGTACTCGCCCGTGCTTCCATAGCACCTGTACCAGAGGAATAGATTGGCCACGGAGAACCTTTGTACTACGATCCAAAATTCGGATAAGATGCTCCCCAAATGACGCATCCACTTCAAGCTCAAACTCCTCGGGTTGAAAGACATGAGATGGGTCTGAAAAGTAATGTCGAAGATGGGAAATGTGAAAGACGTCGTGAATAGCTCAGTACCTCTAAGGTAACTACAACTGGTAGGAAACCGGTCCAACTCTCTATAACACCTCCAATGGCCCGACATACCTCGGTGAAAGATTACCCTGTCTCCTAATACTCTTGTGTCCCATCCTCGATGTGACACACAGGAAAACCTGATCCCCAACCTCAAACTCCAAAGGTCGCCTCCGCTGATCAGCATAAGACTTCTGTCGAGACTGTGCAGTAGCCATCCTCTTCCAAATCAACTCTATCTGCTATGTGGTCTCCTGAACAAGACAAGGTCCTACCAAAGCTCCCACTCCTACCTCTAGCCAACATAAGGATGATAAGAATGGCCTACCGTACAAAGCCTCATATGGTGCCATATGAATAGTCACTTGAAACCAATTGTTGTAGGAAAACTCCACAAGTGGTATATGCTTCTCCCAAGAACCACAAAAATAGAGAATGCAAGCTCGGAGCATATCCTCAAGAACCTGAATCGTACTCTTGGACTGGCCATCTGTCTGGGGGTGGTTAGCTATACTCAAAATTACATGTGTACCCATAGCATTATGAAGCCCCTGTCAGACCCGAGAAGTAAAACGTGCCTCCCTGTCTGACACAATAGATTGTATAAATCCGTGTAGACATACAATATCTCGGATGTACCACCATCCCAGATCATCAACACTGAAGGTATCCTTGATTGGTAAGAAGTGATAAACCTTCGTGAGTTTTTCAATAACAACCCAAACATTATCATTCCCCTGAGGTGGCCTCGTCAAGCCGGTCATGAAGTCCAATGCGGCGTCATTCCACTTCCACTCGGGAATGGGTAACTGCTGCAAAAGCCCTACTCGTCGCTGATGCTCTGACTTCACCTGCTGACAAGTGGAACACCTCATGACAAAACTGGAAATGTCCCTCTTCATACATGGCCACCAATACTGATGGTGTAGATCACAATACATCTTGGTGACGCCAGTATGAACTGCCCAAATAGAGGAAGGAATGTCCTGCATCAACTCCTCCAATATATCTACTGGAACCCATATGTGCCCCTAGAAACACAAGATCTCATTCTCTCCTATGATCCATCCAGGAATGGGGTCCTCTTCTGACACACTCTCCCATAGGACTAGGCCTTCAGAGTCTAATAGCTGCCTCATTAGAACTCGATCCAGAAGAGCATAGGTCACAACTATAGAAGAAAGAAATGTCTATCCCTGAATATTATTCACCTACAAATGCGTCTCAGAGAATAGAGTCATAATATTCCACTCACTGTTGGCCTCCTGAACTTCCTGTATCCGAGTCTTCCTGCTCAACGCATCAACCATTGCGTTGCCTTTCCCAGGCGTATAGGCAAGCTCAATGTCAAAGGACTGTAGGTACTCAACCCACCTGCGCTGTCTCAAATTCAAATCACACTGAGTGAGGATGTACTTGAGACTTTTGTGGTTGGTGAAAACCAAAAAATGATATCCCATAAGATAATGTCTCTAACAGCATAAGGCAAGAACAATAACTGCCAACTCCAGATCGTGTGTTGGGTAATTTCTCTCATGTGGCCTCAACTGCCGAGACCCATACGCAACGACTCCACCACCCTACATAATCATAGATCCCCACCCAATAACTGATGCATCACAGGAAGCAATATAGCTCTTTCCCAGCTCTAGCAAGACTAGTATCGGTGCTGAATTCAACCTCCCTTTCAACTCTTGAAAGGCTGACTCACAAGAATCTGAACATAAGAACTTCGCCCCCTTTTTAGTCGGACCCATCAGCGGTGCAACTTAGCATGAAAAGTTTTTTATGAATCGTCTATAGTATCAGGAAAACCCTAGAAAATGTTGCACCTCAATGACATTCTTCAGCTTCTCCCAGGATACTAAAGTTATTACATTCTATGGGTCTACTGATACTCCTACCTCTAAGATAACATGACCCAAGAAGTGAATATGATCCATCCAAAAGTGGCACTTTGAGAGCTTAGAATATAACTGATGCTCCCTCAGTGTAATCAAAATGATCTCAAGATGGGTAGCATGGTCGTGTCGAGTGTGAGAGTACACCAAGATATCGTCCATGAAGACCACCACGAAGGAATCCAAGTATGGATGGAACACTCGGTTCATCAGTGCCATGAAAACTACCAGCGCATTCGTGAGACCGAACGGCATAACCAAATACTTGTACAGACCATACCTAATAATGAAGGTTGTAAGAGGTATATCTGATGGTCTAACGTGAAACTGATGGTAACCGGACCTCAAGTAAATTTTCAAGAAATCCCGGGCTCCTCAAAGCTGATCAAAGAGATCATCGATCTCCAACAAGGGATATCAATTATTATTTGTCAACTGGTTCAACTTCTGATAGTCTACACAAAGCCTGAGGGTATAGTCTGCCTTCTTCACAAACAGGAAGGCGAACCCCAAGAAGAAGTATTGGGTCAGATGAAACCCTTTGCATGCAACTCCTCTAACTTCTTCTTGAGCACCTGAAACTCAGGTGTAGCCATCTTATATGGAGGAATGGACATCGGTGCTGCTCCTGGAATAAGCTCAATCGAGAATTCTACATAACTCTCTAGAGGAAAACCTGAAAAGTCCTCTGAAAAGAAATATCTGAAATGATCCACCACTAAAAGAAAGTATAACTGTGAAGTCCCCTGGTCATCCATATAAAGACTAGAAATCTGGGCTGTAACTCCTCCCAACCCATGATGATCTGGACCCGCTTTGCTCGCCTAGACATCCCACTCACCCCTGTGAAGAAAAGATCCACCCTCTGGTGATATGAAACTCACCCTACGGCGATAATAGTCGACGACTACCTGGAATGTAAATAACCAGTCCATCCCAAGAATGACATCATATCCTGTCATCTCTAGGATATAAAGGTCCCACAGAAAGTGACATCCACCAACCTATAGAGGTAACACTTTGCACTGATGTACACTAGTCTTTCTAGTCCACAACGGAGTGTCTAGCGTCAACATATCAGTAGAAGAAAAGATGAAGAGCCCAAGGCTCTCCACGACAGCGACAAATATACATCTATGAGAAGACCATGTATCAAAAAGAGCAGAAGATAAAACTGAGGCTACTAATATTGTACCTCAAATGGTAGAAGGTCCAGGATCCTGCTCCTACTATGTCTGCTCCACTGCAAAGGTCCGACATGTACCGCAACCCTGTGACCCTTCCTGACCACTCTAAGCTGATCCACTCTGATGTCGCTAAAAACCAGGTGACTGGCTACCATGGCCATGTCCTCCACCTCATCCTGAATGGACGGAAGAACTCCAGTTCCCAGACTCTTGAGAAACTGGTGGTGTTGCTCCAGAATGAGGATTCATAGAAGAACTCCAGTCACCAGTAGCTGGAGAGAAGATCTAACAGTAGCGTTGAAGATAACCCATCTTTCCATAAGATTGGAACTCCACTGGGTTTCTCTAGCACTACGGCCTCGTATTCCCAACCCTTCCACACCGGTAGCATTCCACATGGCTTTCGGATGGTGTCACTCTCTTTCTAGGATCACCACGTGAAGACTCCCTGCGGCGCTTCCTACTATCTGTAATGGGAATACTAACCCCCGATGTCGAGCCACCCTAGATCCCAACTCCAGAATCCATCAGATTACACTATGTGATCAGTACCTAGTTGACTATAGAAGTGATAGAAGTCAACCAGAACATGTTCACCTACGATCGGATTTCGTGCCTCAGACCATCCTCAAACATCCTTGCCATGAACAACTAATCAACTCCTGAAATAGGCGTGAAGCACTACAGCTCAGTAAACCGGGAGTAATAATTCATAACAAAAAGAGTACCCTCCTCCAGACTCATAAACTCCTAGGCTCGATCGGCCCTCAGGGTCTCCAGATAGAAGTAATCAAAGAATATGCACTGAAACTCATCCCACATCATGACCTACTGGAATCCCACCAACGATATCACATCCCACCACCTCTTGGAGGAGTCCCAAAGCATATTGGTAGAGAGCTTGACCCTCCACTCTGGAGGCATCTCCAGATGATCAAAGATGATTAACATGGATTCTAGACATGACTCTGTATCTTGAGGTCCTCCTTCCCTTGAGAAAGTGGGAGGATTCTATTGTTGGGAGACCAATGTCAAATCAGCCATCGATGGGGTAGGAGGCAGCACTCCTTGAAATTTCTGCATCATTTTCAAGTAGCCCTCCCTGAACTATGCATCAGCACCTACGTCAGGTACAATGGATGGTGCCAAGGCTAGCACAACTGGAGTATCTGCAGGTAGTCCCTGATCGACCATGTATGGTTTCTGATCACCACCTGGCAACTGACGTACAACTGAAGGACGTCTCGGTGGCATGACTTTGCATGGTCAAGCAGACACCTTAGATCAAGATATCAAGGACTGAAAAACAAGGAGTGTAAGAAGGAAATTAGAGAAAGAAAGCACTCAAGTTTTACAAAACATGACTACACGGTGTGTACATTTCCTACACGGTGTGTTCCCTTAAGTCATTTACATGGGCATGTACTTCTTCATAAACTGGTCATGTAACACCCAAAACACATGGAGTGTTGTCTTAACACACGACATGTACTTGAATCCTCTTTCCCTTCCCGATTCCTTCTACATAGTTAAGCCACATGGCTCTCCTAAGACAAGACTACACAACGTGTTCAAGATAGACATGATGTGTACTAGACAAACCTCACTTGGCCCGTGTTGTTAGTGACACTGCCTAACACACGACTCAAACTACACGGTGTGTTATATATGGACACGACGTGTATGAGAAGGGATAACATCGACCCGTGTTGTTCGTGACATGGACTGATACTTGGATCAGACTAAACGGTGTGTTCAAGTTGGACACGGCGTGTACGTGAAAGGGTAATACAGACCTGTTTTTTTGTGACACGGCCAGGTACCTGGGTCAGACTATATGATGTGTTTAGATGGCACACAATGTGTATAAGACATGACTCTGGCAACCTGTGTTGTTAGTTACATAGGTGGGAACAGAGTCGACACAACACGACGTGTATGGACGATACACTGCCTGTTCACTCCAGATGTTTCCCCATCCCGTGTCTCTACCCACATGACCTATGACATGGTAAGAGACCACATGGAGTGTACATAAAGTACATGACGTGTACTTAAGAAAAACTGTTTCTTCCCGAACAGAAGAACACACGGAATGTATTAACATTACACGACGTGTATTTTGAGTTTTTCCGGATAGTAAGCCTCAAAATCTAATCCGGAACCCAGAAAACACTGAAACGAGCACTGAAAGTGCCAAATTATGATATATGAGGACCCATACTCCCTGCAAATCAATGTTTGGCATCTTATACAAGCTATACCAAGGAAAAAAAGCAACGATCCACCAAATTCATGTCCATGAGGGCCCATAAAACCTCAAGAACCAAAGTTTGGCATTTATTCAAGAAATTATCTACCCAAAACAATACCCTATCAAACAGAAGGTATTTCTATCACGGAAACTATCACAAATGCATGCATATTTTACATATCACCTATCACAACAAAATGTAATATCTAATGCATCCTAGATGGCATGGAAAAAATGCATGACATGTGATTTCTAGAAAGTTCATATATGATGCATGATATGGCATACCCTAATCTCATTGGGTTGAATCAGAAATAGAACCTCAATAACATCTACAATAACAACACAAATCATGTGAATCACTCAAGGTGAAATCAGATTAACTGTAACAATTGAAAAACAAAAAAAATGAAATTTAAACGAGATAGTTTGGCTTTTCCCTATACACAGGTTAACTACTCCCGAGAAAAACTTATTACCAAGTACCTAGTCCATCCTATCCCTGGTAAGGCTCCAAATAGTAAATAAAGAGAAAAGAAGTCTTCTAATACCACATTGTAACGGCCTAGTTCTAGAAGCCACCTAGAGGCACCCCGTACCCGGTTGGTCACATGGCCTCAAGCGTATTTCCCCGAATGCCAGAGGCTGCCGACTAGAAGAGAGGGCCTTGAGTGTGATAGTGGGGAAACTATGCCCTCACTGGTAGGGTACACAGTGGAAGAAAACAAACACATACAAGAGAGGAAGTAGTAGTAATATCAAAAAAAATAAACAGTGAAAGAATGATAGACTAAACAGAAGTACATATATAGAAATGATGCATGATACATATGTCTAGGAAAACAACCAAACAAGTCAGAATGCTGGAATAAAAAATACTAAACCAAAGTTCAAAATAAATTAGATAAACTCCTTAGAAATGGAATCCATAGCTTTGTCCCATGCTCTCCAGCTCCACAACATGTCAAGTACCTGATGTAGAAGGGAGATTGCCCTTATCTTTACCTGCAATAACATAATCTGTTTGGGACCAAAAGAATAACCCAAATAGGGCGTGACACTAATCCCAGTAGGGAACCACATGAAGATCTGTGCCTAAAAATCAGTGAGTATAGGGAAGGTAAAAGTATATAAAGTAGTAAACAGGAAAGCACTAAGTAGTAAACCATCCACAGTTTAATGCATTAAAAACTCCACATAACATGAAACAACAAAATAGATAAACCAATAGGTAAACCTCTGGAAAGTACCCATAGCCTATCCCCTCTGGTCCTACCAAGAAATACAAGAAAGAAGCTAAACACAAGGTAACCCTCTGGGAAGTACTCACAGCCTATCCCCTCTAGTCCTACTTATCAAGTAAAAACAACCCTCTAGGCAGTACACTCAGTCTAACCCCTATGGATCAGCTTAAGCATAGACTCTCTGATAAATCACTCACCATCAATTCCCCCTATAGTCTCATAACGGTACTAAAGGCACTCTGGGGAAGCACTCAACCTCTCATTCCCCCTGTGGCCCACGTCGAGGAACTACAACCACTTTGGGGAATCACTCAACGTCAATTCCCCTTATGGTCTCACAACATAAATTATAAAGACACTCTGGAGAAGCCCTCAACATCCTTTCACCCTATGGTCTATACACTAGGTTTTCAAGGCCCTGTGTAATTCAAGAAATTGTAGCAATGCACAACGACCAAGTTAAAACTCATGAACTACTTGGATAGCATTCTACAGCATAAAAACATAATATAACAACAGTCACACCATCCTATAATACTATGCATGGGAAAGTAAACAGCAGCCTACATGAAAACAAGACCCAAAGGTCAAAACAAGAAAAACATGCATGGGAAATACATACAAAGCACAACAATTCACCCTATTCACAATCAATAATCATCTACTCAGGAATATTAGCATAGCAGAGAAAAATAAGACTAAAATGGTAAACACTCAATACCCCATTCGTGGGTATTGTGAAAAATTGCACTTATAACTCAAATACTTCCTACAGAAAGGCACAAACAACCTACCTCGGGGTTAAGAGATCAATATACTTGAACCTCAAAGGTTGAATCTCCTTAGAACGCTGTAGATCTAAAAAATTGTCTACAAAGTTAAACCGACAATAATTTTTAAAAGAAAAGAAATCATGAAACAAGGTTCAAGCAGAAGCGAGGTCTCACCGACGCGATTTCAACTCAATCGACAGTGTTTGAATCAGAGGACGGACAGAGGCTCAGGGGCGCTTCAAATATCCAAGGCTGCTCGGCGCTCTCGGATAAATGGAACCTAAAATAAGTGAGTTCTGGAAATTAGACATGACCCCGATGCGTTTAATGAAAAAAATGAAAGTACACGATGTGTACTCATCTTTTCCGTACTTCTCTTTAGTCGGCCTCCAAGTCACTCTCACACGTTGTGTGTGTGGCGACTACACGACCAGCACACGAACTACTATGGCAAGTAAGTAAACTGTGTGTACTCATAAAGTACATGGCGTGTACTTAGAAAATTTCTATAATTTCCTCTTTTCTCTAAAAACAACCAGAAATGAAAAACATACCTGAAAAGAAGGTCTGGGTTTTTACATATATCACTAGAGTAGAGGTTATCATGGTGACTTTTCATACCTTCTTATAGTTGATGTTCCTTTTTATATGACCATGATTATAATATATAATTAATTTACTATAGTAATCATACATTTTAATGTCTCCCACTAAGTGAGATGTTGGAATAATAGATGTTCTTCTTCTATTGAGCTCATGGGAGTATAGAAACTAACTCATGATGTGTCATAATTTTCCCCAAAAGTAGAAATTCAGGACTACATTTTTTGACTTATTTTCCATCAATTTTTCTTGAAAATTCTTGTTGTTGAAAAAATTTATATTTCAATTTTTTTACCACTATATTAGATTTATATCCCTTAGGGTAATTTGGTGGAAACTCCCACTCACTCTTTTCTCATCATCGATCCAAACATTTTTTCCATGTTCTTTGATTTTTTAATCTTTTTTCCCCATATAGGAATCCATTTCTACAGTAATTGTGGGTGAACCTATTCTGACACATCTCATTTCTTTCATTAGTGTTTGGAGTGAGAAAATAATTTCTTTTAACTCGTTTTTTAAATCAAAATTTTTTGATATGTTATGAAATTTCTTTATGAAAAATCACTATGGTGCATTTATTTTTTACTCATATTTATCATCTCAATGGATAAGGCCACATACACCCCAACCACTTATTTTCAATGCAAATATCTTTTTTGAATATTACATAATGATAATTTAGTTTAAAAATAATATTACGTTCAATTTATTGTTTGAAACACAATATTGATCTTTAAACGAATCGTAATATACTATAAAAATTTTATTACTTAAGGAAAAATTTTATAACATAGTTGTTGGATTGGTGTGTATGGATTGATCTTTTTGAATTATTAAATATATTTAGGGAATATTCCAT
The DNA here is from genome assembly GCA_963277665.1 of Viscum album. Classification (NCBI taxonomy): domain Eukaryota; kingdom Viridiplantae; phylum Streptophyta; class Magnoliopsida; order Santalales; family Viscaceae; genus Viscum; species Viscum album. The sequence continues at coordinate 970,978,977 of OY728127.1, read as the reverse complement.
TAATAATATTTATGGATTAACTGCATTGAAATAAGAATTCACTTTTAAATAAGATCATATATGAATACAATAAATATTTATTGATAAAACAAGTTTTTATTTAAAATGTCTAGTTATAAATATAAATGTACGTAATCATTATAGTGAGTTTATTTTAATGAAATATATAAATCATATATAAAAAATAGGATTCATCTAATTTTTTTTTAGATAAAGAATATTTATAAATTTGTCTCATATTCCAAAAATAAATTTTCATCAAAATTCAATTTTATTATATATTTAAAATTATTTTAAAGAATAATTTCTACCAATTTTAGAAATTTTATTTTATACAATTGAAATAATTTTTTACTAATCATGTAAAAATAATTTTAATGTCATTTTTTGGAATTTTTATGAGAAGTATTATTTTTCTGTGAGTAGAAAAAATAATGATTTTGCAAAAACAACAATTTCATTAATAATAATTAAAGTAATAAATAAGTTTGATTTTTTTTATTTATAAAAAATATTAAATTATTTATATCATTAATATTTATCAAATTAATTTCATATAAATCATCATTATACAAGTATTTTGTATAATTTCTGATTTAAATGGTAACTTGTATAAAAAATATTTTTTTCATTTCTTAGAGGAATATAATTTTGTTTTTTAAAAAATTAATGACACAAATCATAGGATACCAATTCCATTTTTTGAATCTTTATAATTTAATTACTAATTTTTTCAATTATATTTTTTATAATAAGAAATATCAATGATAAAATTTTATCAACACATTTAACGGTCTAAAGAGTTAAATAGGGATAAAACTATTGTTTAAGTTCTAAAAATAATATATGAAATTGAAATTATTTCTTTTTATAGGTGTATTTAGACCATACACATCTTATCTAGGAAAATATGGTATTTTTGTGCCACATTCCATTGATTATTTTATTAATTTAATTTTAATTAAATGATAATATCAAATTTTCACCCTCTTTCTTTTTGTCAATATAATATGTGTATATATAGATAAAATGAAGTTATAAATAGTAATTTATATTTATTTAGGGATTCATTAATTATTTCTATGATATATATTTATTTTTAATTTTAATTAATAGTATAACTATATTGAATCCTTATGGAACAACAATGTACCACTTCCGCCAGTAATAGAAAAATAATGTAAATTATTTTTAGGGACATTAAATGAAATATTTTTTCGATAAATAATTGAATTAGAGTTCCATAATGGATTTTTAAGGGATTATGGTTGGTGAAATTATATATATTCCTTTATAATGTTTTATTTATGCAATTATAGTTAAATTTGTTGAATAGTATTGAAATTGAATGAAATTATATTTAATATATAAATATTAATTTGATGTAATTAGAAAATTATAAAAGTCTTATCATAACCCATTTGTAAGGGATATTTTCTATAATATCCTGAATGATCAAATTTTATTCCACTATAAATTTTAAAAACTACATTCAGTAACCAAAGTTATTGAAAAATTTGTTATCGTGATTAAGGTTAAATTGATTAATGAGGTGTTAAACCAAATGATAAGGATTAAAAGGACACCCAAACCTATTTGAATTTAATTTCTCAAAATCATTTATATTATAGACCAATTAATATTGAATGTATGAAACATTTTATCCATTTAACATAAGTTAAAAAAATATTATATATTAATATTTGATTTATTTACATGATTTTTACCGACCTAACTTATAAATGGGCACATCTTATCCTTGTTACCTCAGACATCATGAGCCACATAGGATAAGAAATTTGATCCAAAATTCCATCCCAAAATTATTCACATTTTATATAGGCTTTATTTCTCAAGAATAGGGCCTACTATAAGGATTAAGTTGTATTCAGAATTAGGTTTTCCAAAGATGATGTATAACTCTTAAAATGTTTTTTTCATATTTTTTTATAATTTAACCTCCTTAAAATAATATATAATAATTAATATATGATAAAATAATTCTCTAAAATATGCATGAATGTTATTATTTTTTTGGAAAACCCATTCTCTATCTCTTTTTCAATCTTATGGGAAGTAAAAGCATTGCTTATGTGTACATGTAGACTACCACATCCTATATAAATGTGTCTCATTTTTTATAACCACATAATTTGGATGGTTATTAGTATGGAAATAATTAATATATGTAATCATATTTTAATAATTATTATTCGTGTAAGATCAATTATTTCATATCTTTTAACCCATCAATCTATTGGTAGATGAAAACGTCTCTCATTTGTATATCAAGACTACCACCTCGTTGAAATAACTTGTTATATTTTATGTGTAAACAATTTATGATAGGTTATAAACATATATTTTATTAATAAAAAGTTATTTTATCATGATAAATATTATTGGTATGATGGAGCAATGAACACTTTGACCTTATTTATCAAACCAATTTTATTTTTGGAATATAAACCAAATGTCTACAAAATGTATGACTGAAACCAAATTTTCTTATTAACTATATAACACATGGAAATAAATGAGAATATAGGTATTAATTTAAGATAATGAACAAAAAATGTTTCCTATGAAATTAAATTATTAATATTATTTTCTTATAAAGAATTTGAGCACAGTATATGGAGAGTTATACACAAGGTAATAGATTTATTATCTCAATTTCCATTCATTAAGACTCATTCCATGTTCAACACATGTTCTCTTTTATGGCATTTATATACATCCATATAGTTTTCTTTTATCATTCATTAATTTATTTTAAAATGTTTTAATGATCATTTTTATCATCTCTCATTCAAGGATATTTTAATTCAAAAGTTCCCAAAGTTGTAAGATTGTATTAATTAAATGATTATTTGATATAAATCCTTCCAGATTTATAACCATTGTGTCTTTTTTTTACTAAATGTTTTAAATAAAATTTTTATTTATGGTTAAATATTTTTAAATTTCACTTCTAAATAAATTTTATTTTTTTAATTTTTTTAAAACGATTTTTATTATCAATTTTCATATGTTTTTCTTCTATCTCTTTTTACCAATGTGATATGATAATATATTTTACAAAATATAAAATGAATGTATTTTCCATAAATAATATTATTTCTGTGTAATAACAATTCTTTTACATGTATACATGATTTTTAAAAGAATACATTTTTTCGCTCTTTTAGAGAATATTTAGTTTTTAATGTTCTTCCAATGAAAAAGATATTTTTTATTATTTTTGTGATATAATGGATTTTTTGGTTATGGGATGAAATGAAATTTTATTAATTTTAATGATTAAAATTAAATTTTATTATGTTCATTGTTTTAAAACAATAATGTTGGAAATTATTGAAGAATATGAGAATGGGGAGTGAACCTGAACCCTTACGGGACAGTGTCCATTATTTAATATGTGGGTTCATTAAATCCTACTAATGTATTAGGTAATTTTATATAGTCAAATGTAGTAATTTAATCATAAGTTAATGTTGATGAATGTAATTTCTGTAATTAAATAAATCATTTAATTGATATATGTGATTGAAAATATAATTTTCAATGGTTTAACATGAAATAATTATGTATCAGTAGGTGAGACAAATCAATGAGACCTATCCGTAAGTTTCCATCAATGAGTTATATCAGTGATATATCATCTGTGAGTCATGTCTGTGAGACATCATCGGTGAGTCAAAATAGGGAGACATCATCAGTGAGTCATGTTGGTGAGACATAATCATTGAGTCATGTTGGTGAGACATCATCGATGAGTCACATAGATGAGACATCATCAGTGAGTCACCAAAAATTGGTCACTCCTAACTCATGTATACTGTTACTCATCCTCTCATAATTTAAATGATTAGTAAAAATATCAGAATGATAATGTTCAATGACAATGAAATCAAGAGTTATACTACATTTTTGATAATGATCTCTCAAAAAGTGACGTCTTAAATCATTATGTTTTTTTTCAAAAATGCTAAACTAGATTTATATAAATGTTAATAGCACATGTATTGTCACAGTTTATAGGGAAATACCAAAACTAATGTCCATAATATGGTAATGTGTGTTTCATCCAAAAAATCTAAACACATAAATTACCAGCTATTATGTTTGCTACTTTGGCAATAGATAATGAATCCTAATTTTTTTTACTACACCATGATACTATGAAAGCTATTTGAAGAGTTCCAGTAATAAATCATGGTACATGGATAATGTGTGTTCAATAAACATGATAGGGGACTATTTGATATTCAATAACCATATCAATTTTGATGGTTGGCATGTCACCATTGGTGATAATGAAAAAGTAAAAAATTATTGGCCTTGTCCAAATCAGTAACACTGATTTAATATAAATTCAAATGTTCTTTTTATTCATGGTCTTAAGTATAATGTTTTTAATATCTAATAACTTTGAGATGGCGGTTTTATTTATAAATATGAAAATGGTGCTTGTATGGTTTTAAATACCTAGAATGATTTATTGTTCACCACATTTAGAAATAAAAATGTTTATCCTATGAATTTTTATTCATTAGTTTGTCAAACCATTTTTTATTGAGTGAATTTCAAAAATTGTCTTGGCACTGGAATATGAGACTACGACACTGTAATATTCACTCCCATATAAATCTAATTAGGAAAGGAATTTTCAAGGATATAAATAAACTCTAATTTCCAAATTATAAAGATTGTAATCCTTGTAAAATGGTAAAACATCATAAAATGTCTTTTAATCCAAAGAAATAAGTTTCATCTTCTCAACCTTTTGAGTTGGTTCACATGGATTTTTTTGTCCATCTATAGTTACCAGTATAAATGGGAGTCACTATGTATATGTTATATTATATTAATTTTCTAGATATATGTGGACTTTATATTTATCTCACAATAGTGAATCATGATCTTACATAACCAGCTTTTCTAGTTTAGTAGAAAAAATAAGTTCACTTAGGATCAAAAATAGAACAAGTGATCATGGACTTGAGTTTGAAAATCAAGAATTTGAATCTTTTTTCTCACAAAATGGATATATTAATAACTTATCTACTCATAGGAATCCCCCAAAAAATGGAGTTGTAGAAAAAATAAATACAAATTTATGAGAAATATCCTTAACTATGATTAGTGAATATGTTTTACCTGTTTATTTTTTGGTAGAAGATGTGAATAAAAATTTTTACATAATAAATAGGGTTTTAATTAGATCAATCCTTAAGAGATCCCTTTATGTGTTATGGAACAATAGGAAGCCTATGATTAATTACATTAATGTTTTTGTTTAAAATCCATTATTCTCTATAAAAAAGATAATCCTGACATGTTTTCCTCTAAAATTGATGTATGAATTTTCTTATTCCATTAATCCTCTAGAAAATACTATAGGGTATTTAAAAACAAAACCAAGTGTGTGGACTAATATTTACATGTTAAATTTGATGAAACAGATTCATTGAAATATAAGAACTACCCAGAAAATATTGAGGACGATTTTTCAAATCAAGACTTGAATTCTAATCCTTATGACTCCATAATTAAAAAAGTAGAAAACATTTCCAGTTCTAGAAAATTACCAGATTCTGATCAATGTGAATCCGAACCTGAGGATGAACCTAAAATAACATTCCCTTTTTTCAGGATTTATCAGAACCCTTTATAACTATCCTGTAGATGCTATAGTTGGAGACATAGATAATGGAACACATACTAGACCTTCTCTAAGGAACATGGTCAAACATCCATCTTTTTGTCATAACTTTAACCTTAAAATATCAATTATGTTGTCAATGATGAATTTTGGGTGATGGATATGGACAAATAATTGAATAAGTTTCAAAGAAATAAATTATGGGAACCTATTGATAGACCCTAGGACAATATGAAAACACGAACTAAGTTGGTGTTTATAAATAATGTAGATGAAGTTGGTAAAATAGTAAGGAATAAGGATAGGCTATTTTCACAAGGTAATAGTCATGAATATGTAATAAAAAATGAAGAATCCTTTTCACTTGTTACCCAAATTGAAGCCACTAGAATACTCTTACCTTAGGCTACACATCGTAATTTCAAACTCAATCATATGTATGATAAAAGTGAATTCCTAAATGGGTATATAGATGAGGATGTTTTTGTTGAAAAAAACCATGGTTTTACTAATCCTCATTTTCCAAATCATGTTTCTAAATTAACCAAATATTTAGATGGTTGAAAACAAGCTCCATGATTTATATATAATAGTCTCAAACAATCTCTTATTTATAATGTTTTTTCAAAACGTATTGCTAACCCAATACTTTTTATAAAATTTATTTCAAAAGATTTTTTATATGTTCAAATATATATTGATGACATTATTTTTGGACCTTCTAAAAATTGATGGTGTATTTATTTTTTTAATATAATGAAAATTAAATTTGAGATTAGATTAATGGGTGAACTAAGAATCTGGTTTCTTATTATACAGAAAAACATATTGATGCAAGACATTACATTTTCAAAGATCATTACCAAAAAGGTTATATAACTCTTGAATTCATTAGAACAGAACATCATCTTGATGATATTTTTACTAATTATTTAAATCCTAATAGGATGAGTTACATCAAATATGAGTTAGGAAAGATCAACTTTTGGTGATACACTAATGATTTCTCACTGATGTGACTAACTGATGATGTCTCTCCAACATGACCCACCAATTATGTCTCCCCGATGTGACTCACTGATGATGTCTCACCTGTGTGACTCACTGATAATGTCTCACCTACATGACCCATCGACACGACTCACCTATGGTGACTTTACAACAGGTCTCACTGATGTGTGTCACCACCGATACTTATTTAAATATCTATTTGGAATTTGAAACTATGCTGTTTTAATTATGTAATTTTATTTTTAACCACATTTTTTATTTTAGGTTTTCCAATCCATAAATGATATAATAATGGTCAATTCAAATTTTTTTACCCTCACACTCTTACTTTCAAACTATTACCCTCAAATCCTTCTTTTCTATGTTGCTGCCTTTCTCACTCAAACCAAAACCTTCAAAACTCTCTCAATGGGTCATGTAAAGAACATCATACAAATATTTGAGAATAAGTCACATCCATTAAACCTGATATGAAGTGAATCATGCCAAACTAAACCTAATAATGTTCATATAGAACTCAAAAACCATAACATTACACCTGATAAGGATGTAAATTCTGAATGGATGTTATCAATTAAGTCTCTCCTACTAAATGTGTTTCAAGATCAAGCATGGTAGGAGTGGTTCTACCTTAATGAAAGTCCACACTATCCAAGTCCATGGCATGAGTTCTACCTATATGCGGAGTTTTTTATTGAAGTATCAGAAATATTTTGTATAAAGGTAATGATAGTTGAAAATATAACCTCTTTTTCATCCAAGCAGTGGGTATAATTCTTAATGGTACCCAATGAGGGTCTGTGTGATGACCATCAAGGAATTGATCCTCCAAACAATGTCTATTTTTTATCATATGGAAAAAGTAGTTTATTTTAATGGAAATGAAGATCATATGAGTCATACTACTACAAAAGTTTATGGTGATCACAAGTTCTTATTCAAATTCTTCTCGCATCAATTATGTCCTAGAAAAGAGAATATTTCCTCCCTCAAGTTCTAGGAGGTTTAATTGTTTTATCTATCGAAAAAAGGCCATAAGATTAATTTGTGCTGATATTTTATGGTTCATATTACTGAGATGATCAAAACCTAATTCATGAAAAACTCATTGTTTTAACCAATTCTTGTCTCTACTTTGTTCATTGATAAGTGGATAGTGAATAAAGGTGATGATACAATTTCATCTTGTGATGGTTTCTATCTAAAAAAGATTATCTGCAGGAGGATGAAAATCAGTTGGAACACCTAGAAGAATATGTTTGTTGAGGATACTAGTATGTTTTATGAATATTTAAAGCATGTTGAGTATTACTTGAGGCCAAGGTTTGTGGTAGAACCTGGTTAAGGACAATAATAAGTGTGTGTATATTCAGATGAAGATGTACCTGAGGATGTTCAATAAGTTGAATCGCTAATAGATTAAAGGAGTGATCTTGACATTTATAAATGTATATAGAGGACGGATTAATTTCATGAAAGTCCACATAGACCACTACACTATAAAGAACCAATTATATATTAGGATGATAGTGAGGGGGCTATATAATGAAATAATGTTGAGTATGAAAGAATATCTGTTATTGATGATTAATATAATGGTGAAGGAAAATATTCTGGTATGTTATAAGAAAAAGATGATGATAGAGAGGATGAAGAAAACCAAGAATATGATGATTCAAGTGAAAGGGAAGATGGAGGAGGTGATGGACTTGACAGTGAGTCAGATCATCCTAGTTATGATCATTTTCCTGGTGCTGAACCTATTGATCTTATATTAGAACCTGCTGAACAAGAGAATCGTTCTAATTCTACTAAAGTAAAAATTGAACTGAAACTAGTTTATAAATCCAATTATTCTCCTAATTAATTTTTGGTTGAGGATAGGGCTCCTGATATCCATGTGCATGAGGAATCTCATTCTGGAGAAGATATTCTACTGAATTTAGTATAATAACATGATTGTGTTAGGAAGAAAACTTATATAGAGAAGAGAGGACCTACTAAGCGGAAGAGACATTTTAAGGGAGTAAAGGTTGATGTAATTTCTCCTTTGGAGGAAATTTTTGTGCTATTATAGAGGAGAGATCTGGGATATGTGATAATTGGTTTGGAGTATCCTATTTTAGAGGATAATACAAATACTACTATTCTTACTCCCATTCTTGTGGCTTCTTTAGAATATGATTAATATCTCACCAAAGCTGATTTTGATGTTTTATAGGAGGAATTGTTGGCTATAGTAAGATATTTTGTAGAGACCCAAAACCTGACGTACATAGACATTACATTACATTTTCAGAATACTTAATACATAACGAAAACAGACACAGAAGGACATTAACTGTTTAGTGTCTTTGGAAACTCAGAAAAGAATCTTCTAATCATGGTGAAAGATCTTCAACATCTCCCATAAAGATCTTCCCATTTTTTTCTTATCTAAAACCTTTATTTAAATCCTGGGGAAAAGAAAACATATAAAGGGTGAGGTCAAATGCTCATTAAGGGTAAGCATGGATACAATACCTTTGATCTTAAAAAAACATGAACATAAAGTTTAAATAACAAAATCTTGAGAAATAAATCTTGGTAGTAAGTAAGGAATGTGTCATAATGGAACATAAATCATGATAAAATAGCAAGGGAATAAATCATGTAATTGTGGAAACCATTCAGCACTTGTTATAATTTCCATAGTAGCCAAGGCATTGCTTCCAAAACCATCTTAGTGGACAAAGTCTCTTTCTGAATCAAGTTTACTCCTTGTTTCAGTCCTGTAACACTAAACTAGATTAACTTACCATTCTAGCCATGTCTATCTCATGAGATTTAAATCTTTTCCCAATGCACTGGAGGGAGATATAGGTCCCACCCATCTCATAATGAAATCATTCTTACTTGTGCCACAAAATAAACTTAAAAAATTCATCATAACCCAAAGAATAAAATGGGTTTCATAAACATCATCCCATCATCACATAATCCATATAAAACAAATGGATATTTCATCATAAGAAAAGTGAAACCATGTAAATCATAGAGACATTATACTTGAAACATACACATATGAAATAATGTCATCTTAGATGGAAAATGGTTTTCATAAAACACATGAAATGAATTCTTGAGGAAAATATCCTTTCTTCTTCAAAATCATTTTATTTTCAAAAAATTCCATGCAATTTTAAAAGAAAAGGATTTTGTTGAAAATAGTCATAAAATATTGTAGAGTAGGGTTCATGAAAATGAGGCGTTATGAAACCGTAAAAATCAGTTCATGCCGTATAAGTTAAAGAAACATTCTTCTTGTATTTTTTCCGGAAAGGTAAAAAAGTACCTCGTATGGTAAACAAAAGAAATTTTCCTGACATACCATTTAGTACAAGTAAAAAATGGGTAAAAAGGACATTAAAAATACATGAAACCATTTTTTGGAAATAGGGACATGGATGATAAATATAACCGCAGTAAATACTTACGAAGAAACAATCTCGGATAAAAACGAGATTGAAAAAGTTATCCATTACCTTATGTCTAATATGCTTCATATGTTTCCAAACCTCATCTATAATGATATATTAATTTCATTGAATTATTACAGAATCATATTCATTGTTATGATATCATATATGGTTCACTGATGACTTTATATTACCCGTTCTTTTGTAAATTCCATGTTAAACCACCGTTTTGGGAAAAATCGTTTTATTTATCGTAAGAGTTTGGACTTATTGTTCATGATATTATAACTTATATCCTGATTTAAATAATTTTAGAATGTAAAACATGATTTATATATAATATATATTCAGAATATAAATATATATGATAGATCGATAAATGGAATGAAATACACCATTCATGGAGACAGTAGGTCGTACGAGCGCATGAACACTGTTTTCGTTTCCTTATTGAATTGAATGGAATTAAGTAGATGACATAAATATATATATAAATAAATCTAGTATTATTATTATGTCATATATTTGATTATTATTCATTATATATACTTTATAATCATTCATGAATGGTTAACATGGAGAATGAATCTCATCGCGTCGTGGAGATGGTAGTCCGTACTTACGCACGAGTGATGATATCATTCCCATTATTGTGGAATTGTATTGAAATGTATGTATAATATTTTAGAATCAATCTCAATTTACAAAAATCATATATAGTTATTTATTTACACCATTATACCAATCCATGTATGGTGGTGATCAAAAATAGATTACACCACGGTGTGGAGACGGTATTCCGTGCGTACGCACGCGCGATGATTTTGTTTTCCGTAGGATGGATAGAAAGTGAAAAAGTGTTGTTTCATATTTATAATAACATATAAGTATATAAATAATACTGATTTTATTACTTTATAATGAGACCACTAAAGAAGAATGAGTAGAAGAAGAAAGAAACTTGAGAAAATCGGAAGAAGAGATTACCTCTTCTTCAACGCACCTCCTTTAAGCTTCCTCTTAAAGAAGTAGAGTTGGACTTTTGAGAATACCATAACCTCCAGATGTTTCTAGGGAAGTTTATAAGGTAAATTTTCATGGTTTGGAATAGCTTCAAGGCTCAAAATGATGTCAAGAGAAGAGGGAAGGGGTTCCCTTTTTATAAGGAAGGAGAGGGGCACCTATGGAAAAACGTAAAATATTATTTTATAATAAAGTAATATTCAGTTTATAATAGCTCCAAAATGATTTATTTCGAAGCTAAAGTGGGTCGGGGTCGAAATCCTCTCAAACAATAGATTTTAGATCGGTTTGGGTCATTATATTAACCTTATCTTTTAGTTATAACTCTTAGTTAATTAGATTGACATTTACCATGTCACTTTTTATTTTTATATTATATAGTTAATAAACATACCATATACATCCAAGAGACACCCAAGTGGTCCATTAATGATACACCTATCATGATATAAGTATCTTGGCCGAATCTTATATTTTTAGTAATATAATAACAATTAATAATATAATATTTTTTTTAAAAACAATTTTAAGTCGAATTTGACACTATTAGGTAATTGATTTTTGTGAAAATCATAACAGCATTATTAGTTCAAAAAAAGTTAATTAAATAAATTATAACATGTTATATTAACCTATAAAATTAGTTTAATTCATAAAAAGTCTCAAATTACATTTATTTGGGTATTTATAACATCAATTATGTTAATATTTCATTAATAAGATAATTACTGCATCATCATTGTGTCATAAATAAATTAAATTATTTAATGTCTAAAAATTATAAAAAAAATACCATTATGTTTGAAATCCTTTTGTCTTTCTAATGAATATTTAGAGTCAAATTTATCTTATGTATAACCCTATATTAAAAATTATTTAGTTATTAAACATTGATTTTAACTATTTTGACACTTATTTAAATAAATTAATAATAAATTTCCTAATCTAATCCAAGTGGACCTAAATGGTCATATTTTATTCCTAAGGTTTTTTTGGTCTAATTACACTTATCCAATAGAATTAGGACATGTGTTGGGGTAATAATAATATCATTTTTACCCTTAATTACACTGTATACTTTTAACTGTGGTAAATAAAAGTAAAAAGTTACTATTCAAAAAAAATTATTTTGATCTTATTGAACCAAATTTTTGTCCTTGATATTAACCGTGTCACTTGGATTTTAAAAATTCCACTCACAAAAGTGGTAAAAGTTTCAAATTCTTTTAGGAGGTGGGTAAAATGCGGTGAAAAGTTCAATAAAAGTTTTATATATCTAAAATTATTATAAAATGATTCCAGTGAATTACATTGAAATTATATGCGTATTACGTATCAATTTTGACCTAAAATAAATATAAATAAAATAAATATTTATTTATATAAATATTCGGGATTTTAAATAGTTACCCATTGTTTTCACTATTCATCCAAAATTGAATGTTTTCAGAAAAATACCAAAAATTCACCCTAGGATAATTTCGATATTCCGAATCCAAAAATGAACTCCATTTAGAAAGATAAAATTTATAAAATTTCAAAAAGTTGGTATTACTATTCATAATGTCTAGTGTATATAATATATCATTGTTTAGAGAAACTCGGTATTACGTACAAGACACGCTATCGTGGAAGGTCACGATTGTGTGTAATGCAAGCCATGTCAGGGATGCGTGTAGTGAAAGCTCCTTTTGGGGTAGAGTATAGCACCATACATTAATGAAATTAAAAAAAATTCATGAAATCTCGGGGTGTTACATTCTGCTCCCCTTAAAATGAATTTCTCCCTCGAAATTCGTCAGGGTTATAAAAGGTTTACTACTCGAAAGTTTCATTAATAGAAACCCACATTGTAAAAAGGAATACCAAAACTTATCTTTAAAAAAATAAAGTATGAAACATAACGGTTACCCAAATTAACTAATCACTGGGTTTCCACATAGGAGAACATAGGTGAAAATATGGATATGGAAGAGAAATATAACCATCATGTTCTGATAGAGAGTGGTAGAGAACTTGGCTATGAAAAAGCCAACAATCACAAAGCCATAAATCTGTGATGATTTAAGGTACCATCTGATTCATCGGATATAAAGACACTAGGACAACATTTTTTTTGTATTCAAGATCAATACCCTAAAGTTGAATAATTTTTGAATTAAAAGAAATACTTACTTGATTTTGGTACAATATTACTGTTGTTTGTGCCATGAATAATTTCCACATCATCTCTTAACGAAAGGAAGTTGAATTTGTCTTACGTGAAGTGTTAGAAGATCATGCAATAGAATGATAGGTTATTCCATCTGTCTCAAACAATAGGATAGTAAAAGTTATTAAATATACATAAGTCCATATATAGTGAGATTAATCGTATATGGTTCCAAAAATGGACTTATACTTCATATATCACACCACGTAATATAATAAAACTAGTTTATACTAACCAGGGACTTCCTGTAGGCCAATCGTAGGTGATAGAGGCCTGTCGCACTTCGGTTGTAGGTTCGATTCCCACAGCATTGTCTGATGCGACGGGTTTTCGTCCATCCATCAGGTTTTCCCTTTTTCTAAAACTAAATTATTATGACATTCCTGCAATAATATCGAAAAAAGTTCTAGCCTTAAACAATAATAACTTATGTTCAACATAATCCATTCCAATCTTTAGGATTTTCCAAAATACTTCTTTCCAAACTCATAGTATAAAGAGAACTATTACTAAAAAGGTCATATAACAAGAACGTGAATACCATCAATTATCCCTCATATATCACAAGATATATCTTTTTGATCGTATTCCAAACATGTGAATACCTTAAACTTGTATTCTCTTGAAAAAATGAATACCCATTGAACCTTTGTGAAAACATGAATGCTGCCAAAAGTTAACTCTTTCCACATACCAAAATCCAAAAAATTATATATACACAAACCATGATATAACTTTGTCCTTATATCAGTCATGAGCTCATGAATACTGTCAAACATTTCATTTTCTCCTTATCCCTTCATTATGCACATATCATTTTCTTTCCAAAAAAATCTGAATCACATTCCATGGTTACCGATACCATAAAATTATTGAAAACCACAATAGACCAATACATAAATATTCCAATATTCCACGATACTATAGACAACATTATTTTGGAATCCTATTACGTAAAAACTTATTTATTCCACCACATCATTGTCATATTCAAAATTTCCAATAGTGATCGCATGTGACTTCCCTTTGTCCTTTTCCTTAAGTGGTTGTTCATGTCGATCATCATTAACCCTTGGATTAGAGCATTGATTAGAAAAATTCCCCATTTCCTTGCACTTGAAGCATTGAAGAGTTGGTGGAGGGTTCTCTATAGTCTTTTCTCTATTCACATCATTAGATACCTTTTTTCCATTACTTCGATACTCAACTACTCGATGACCTTCTTTTACACACATAAAACATTTTCTAGTACCTTTTAGGAAATCACTACCATGCTTATTTCCAGATTTTGAGCATAAAGAAACATTCATCTTTTTTTCACCATTTTTCTGATATTTTTCCTTCAGCTCCATCTTTCGTTTCTTGTCAAAACCATGAGATGGATATGTAACACAAACTTCCAGTTCTACATTTATAGCACAATGCACAATTTCTTCATATCTAATGAAGTCTCTTATAGCTAATTCCCTTCGAAGACTTGGTTTTAAGCCACTGAAGAATCGATCAACTTTACTTTCAGGTTGGATGATTGATCCAGATGCATACCTTGCAAACCTTGTAAAATTTGCCTCATACATACCAACAGATTCATCATCCTTTTTCTTAAGCCCAAGGAAATCCTTTTCCATCTTTGTTTGAAGAATAAGATGGAAGTACTTATTGAAAAACAAGTTCTTGAACTCATCCCATTCCATGGATTCAATTTCAACTCGGGGCCTCGTATTCTTAATTAGAGTCCACTATTGATCTACTTCACCTTCTAAATGGTAAGTAGCCAGAATCTCTTTTTCATGTTCTGAACAGTGAAGTACGGAAAATACCTTTTCAATGGTACTGATCCATTTTTCAGCAAGAAGTGGATCAGAAGACCCATTGAAAGAAGGTGGATGTTGCCTCATGAAGGAATCAATAGAATATTGTTCCCTTCTCTACTCATTTGGAAGTCCAGCATGATTCATAGCTTGTGTAAGTATAGCAAAAATATTTTCACTCCATCTCCCATAACATTGGTTTGTTCAAAAGGAAAATCATTGCATTGTCCATTACATTGATCAACATGGTTCCTTCGGGTTCCAGCCATCATCAAAAACCCAAAATGAATAGTGTGAGATGAAAAAATCATGCTAGGGAAAACAACATAATAAAGGGGATGTACCTTCAATATCTAACATCTTAGGATTAATTATAATATCGTTACCGTAATTCAAGGACTATAACCTATACTTATACTTATCCTTAGGTACATCCCTAGACATACCTTAGAAATATATCTAGGAATCTCACTAAAGTTTTTGTGTCCTAGTTTCCAAAGGTTAACTAAACCTTTCCTCTGATACAAACTATAATGGTCTGGAATTACTTCTAGTGGACTATAATTGATACCTATCAGGGAACTCCATGTGCAGGTACACCCCCTGGGTTGGACACACCACCATCCCCCGTGGCAGCCATTTTCTTATGAAGCCCTAGGGTGGAGAGCCATGCTTCGTCCAATGCTCACAAGTGAGAGTTCCCAAGGATTGGATACGTTCCTACATCATTTGCCTCTGATACCAACTGTAGAGACCCAAATCATGACATACATGGACATCACATTACTTTTGCGGAATACTTAATACGTAACCAAAATAGACACACAAGGACCGTAATAGTTTAGTGTCTTTGAAAACTTGGAAAATAATCTTCTAATTGTGGTGAAGGATCTTCAACATCTCCCATAAAGTTCTTCCCATTTTTTTTTCTTACCTAAAACCTTTCTTTAAATCTTGGGGAAAAGAAAACATATAAAGGGTGAGCTCAAATGCTCAGTAAGGGTAAGCATGGATAAAATACATTTGAACTTAAAAAAACATGAACATAAAGTTTAAATATCAAAATTGTGAGAAATAAATCATGGTAGTACGTAAGGAATATATCATAATGGAACATAAATCTTGATAAAATAGAATGGGAATAAATCATGTAATTTTAAGAAACCATTTAGCACTTGTTATGATTTCCATAGTAGCAAAGGCATTACTTCCAAGACCATCTTAGTGGACAAAGTCCCTTTCTGAATCGAGTTCACTCCTCGTTTCAGTCCTGTAACACTGAACTGGATTAACTTACCGTTCCATCCATGTCTATCTCATGAGATATAAATATTTACCCAATGCATTGGAGGGATATATTGGTCCCACCCATCTCATAATAAAATCATTCTTACATCTGCCACAAAATAAACTTACAAAATTCATCATAACCCAAAGAATAAAATGGGTTTCATAAACATCATCCCATCATCACATAATCCATATAAAAAAATGGATATTTCATCATAAGTAAAGTGAAACCATTTTAATCATAGAGATGTTATACTTGAAACATACACATATGAAATAATGTCATCTTAGATGGAAAATGGTTTTCATAAAACACTTGAAATGAATTCTTGAGGAAAATATCATTTATTCCTCAAAATCATTTTATTTTCACAAAATTCCATGCAATTTCAAAAGAAAAGTATATTGTTGAACATATCCATAAAATATTGTAGAGCAAGCTTCATGAAAATGAGGCGTTATGAAACCGTACAAATCCGTTTATGCCGTATAAGTTAAAAAAACATTTTTCTGGTACTTTTACCGAAAAAGACAAAAAGTACCTCGTACGGTAAAAAAAAATAAAGATTCCTTACACACCATGTAGTAAAAGTCAAAAATCTGTAAAAAAGTCTTTAAAAATACATGAAACCATTTTTTAAAAATAGGGACACAGATGATAAATATGACCCTAGTAAATACTTACGAATAAACAATCTCGGATAAAAATGAGATTTGAAAAGTTAACCCTTACCTTATGTCTGATATGCTTCGTATGTTTCTAAACCTCCTGTATAATGATTTAAATAATGTAATTGACTTATTAAAGAATCATATTCATTGTTATGATATCATATATGGTTCATTTAGGACTTTATATTAACCGTTCTTTTGTAAATTCCATGTTAAAGCACAGTTTTGGGTAAAATCATTTCCTTTATCGTATGAGTTTCGACTTGTTGTTCTTGATATTATTACTTATATACTGATTTAAATAATTCCAAAATGTAAAACATGATTTATATATAACATATATTCAGCATATAAATATATATTAAAGATAGATAAATGGAATGAAATACACCTTTCATGGAGACAGTAGGTCGTACGTACGCATGAACGAAGTTTTCGTTTCCTTATTGAATTGAAAGGAATTAAGTAGATGA
Source organism: Viscum album (assembly GCA_963277665.1). Taxonomy (NCBI): domain Eukaryota; kingdom Viridiplantae; phylum Streptophyta; class Magnoliopsida; order Santalales; family Viscaceae; genus Viscum; species Viscum album. The sequence goes on along the minus strand of OY728127.1, from coordinate 970,961,359 downwards.
AATACATATATATACACATAGATATCATATTATTATAATTTCATATATTTCATTATTATTAATTATATATACTTTATAATCATTCATGAATGGTTAACATGGGGAATGAATCTCATCGTGTCGTGGAGACCGTAGTCCGTACGTACGCACGAGCGATGATATCATTCCCATGATCGTGGAATTGTATTTAAGTGTATTTATAAGATTTTAGAATCAATACCACTTTACAATAATCATATATAGTTATTTATTTACACCATTATACCCATCCACATAAGGTGGTGGTCGAAAATAGATTACACCATGGCGTGGAGATGTTATTCCAAACGCACGTACGCGCGGTGATTTCGTTTTTTGTAGGATTGATAGAAGGTGAAAAATGGTTGTGTAATATTTATAATAACATATCAGTATATAAGTAATACTTATTTTATTACTTTATAATGATACAACTAAAGAAGAATAAGTAGAATAAGAAAGAAACTTGAGAAATTGGAAGAAGATATTACCTCTTCTTCGACGCACCTCCTTTAAGCTTCCTCTTAAGGAAGTAGAGTTAGTCTTTTGAGAAGACCAGAACCTCCAGAATGTTGATATGGAAGTGGATAAGAGAAATGGTCAGGGGTTTTCTGAGCTTCAAGGCTCAAAAGTGTGTGAAGAGAAGAGGGAATGGGTGCCCTTTTTATAAGGGATGAGAGGGGAACCTTTGGAAAACCTCAAAATATTATTTTATAGTAAAGTCATATTTGGTTTATAATAGCTCCAAAATGATTTATTTCGAAGCTAAAGTGGGGATGGGACGAAATAATCTCAACCAATATATTTTAGACAGGTTTGGGTCATTATATTAACCTTATCTTTTAGTTTTAACTCTTAGTTAATTAGGTTGACATTTACCATGTCACTTTGTATTTTTATATTATATAGTTAATAAACTTACTATATACATCCATGCTACCCCCAAGTGGCCCATTAATGATAAACCTATCATGATATAAGTATCGTGGCCAAACCTTATATTTTTAGTAATATAATAACAATTAATAAAATATTATTTGTTTTAAAAAATCTTTTATGTCAATTTTGACTCTATTTGGTAATTGATTTTTGTGAAAATCATAAAAGCATGTTTAGTTAAAAAAAAGATAATTAAAAAAATAAAAAAATGTCATATTAACCTTGAAAATTAGTGTAATTCATAAAAAGTCTCAAATTACATTTATTTGGGTATTTATAACATCAATTATGTAAATATTTCATTAATAAGATAATTACTGCATCATCATTGTGTCATTAATAAATTAAATTATATAATGTCTAAAAATTATAAATAAAATAAGATTATGCAGTAATTGTTTTAGATTTCTAATGAATATTTAAAGTGGAATTTATCTTATTTATATCCCTATATTAAAAATGATATAGTTATTAAACTTTGATTTTAACTATTTTAACCCTTCTTCAAATAAATTAATAATAAATGTCCTAATCTAATGCATGTGGACCTAAATGGTCATATTTTATTCTTACGGTTGTTTTTGGTCGTATTACACTTATCCAATAGAATTAGGACATGTTTTAGGGTAATAATAACATCATTTTTACCCTTAATTACCCAATATAAATTTAACTATGGTAAATAAAAGTAAAAAGTTACTATTCACGAAAAATTATTTTCATCTCATTGAACCACATTTTAGTCCTTGATATTAACTGTGTCTCTCAGATTTTTGAAATTCCACTCACAGAAGCGGTAAAATTTTCAAATTCTTCTAGGAGGTGGGTAAAAGACGATAAAAAGTTCAATAATATTTTTATATATCTATAATTATTGTAAAATGATTCGAATGAATTACATTGAACTTATATGGGTATTATGTATCAATTTTGACTTCAAATAAATATAAATAAAATAAATAATTATTTAAATAAAAAGTTGGGTTTTTAAATAGTAACCCAGTGTTTTCACTATTCCTCCAAAAACTGAAAGTTTTCAGAAAAATACCAAAATTTCACCCTATGCTAATTTTGATATTCTGAATCCAAAAGTGAAGTCAATTTCGAAAGATAAAATTTATAAAATTTAAAAAAGCAGGTATTACTATTCATAACGGCTAGTTTATATAACATATCATTGTTTAGCGAAACTCGGTATTGCATATAACACACGCTATCATGGAAGGTCGCGATTTCTTGTAATGTAAGCCAAGTCCGGGATGCGTGTAGTGAAAGCTCCTTTTGGTGTAGAGTACAACACATGACATCAATAAATTAACAATAATATTTTTCATAAAATCTCGGTGTGTTATATCTTCCTCTTCACATCTAAATGATTCACTTCCACTAAATAGTGAAAGAGATACATATTTTATCATATCTAGAGTTATGTCTCTGGTTGAGCCTCGGTTTGTCTTTGTACTAGAATCCATTGTCATTGATAATCAGAAAATGTTGAATGAGATGACTGTTATGGAATCGTCCATTAACAGTCTCACTATTAACTATATGACATTCTTGTATAAAGTGGTGAAAACTTTTGAGGATGAATCTTCTTAGAGTGATGTTGTTCATCGTCCACCTCCTCCTCATAATGTGGACTATTTGAGAGTATATATCTGTTACATAGTGCATGGTGCATCCACTTCAGCTGATTCTGTTGTTAATTATCTAGATTTTAATATGATTAGATCTGTGATTCCAATGAATTTTTAGACTTTTATGGGTGGCACTAATCTGACTGTAACACCCTAAGATTTCAGAGTAAGTTGTTTTCTTAAAATTCAATAGCTTGCGCTACATGCAACACCGAGTTCGAGTGCACCAAAACTTACCATAATATCCATTCAAAAGTGGTTATGAATTATATTAACTGGATTTTTAATTTTATATACTCCATATAATTTTAACATACGTATTATGTGTTTCTTATACATATTATAATAACAAGTTCAATTTTTCAAATAAAAAATGAATTTTTCAAAAAAAATCAATTTTACCACCTTTTAATGGTGAACCCTTTTTAAATCTAATATTTGACCCTTTTATATATTCATTTTTAAAAAATAAAATTCTTCATTTGAATCGGGACATCAAAATCTAGTTTGGATGAAATTTTGGTATTTTTCTAATAATATTCATTTTTTTATGAATAATGAAAAATATTGTATTTTAATTCAAAACTTCCTTTAAATATAATTTATTTATAAGGTAGGATTATATTTTAAATTGGTTTTGATGTTTAATTAAATTATATTTTTACCCTTTAATCCAATTTTGTTCATTGGAATTAATTTCACTTTGAAATTATACATTAACATGTGTCAATATTTTGATAGTTATTGTTTATTAAAAACACGCTATATGTTTTGAAAACAGGAATTTTTTTTTAAATTAATTAATACAACATCTATGTTTCTTATTTGGTAAAATAGATATCATTTTTTTATTCTGAATATCGAATATAGAATAGGCTGAATTTTTGATATTTTTCTGAAAAACTTCAATTTTTAAAGAATACTGAAACCACTAAGTTATAGTTTAAAATATGACTTTTTCATTTAAATGAAATTTCACCACTTCTGTGAATTGAATTTTATAAATAAGTGATACATGGTTGTTATTATTAAGTTAAATGGGGTTCAAAAAGATGAAAATAATTTTTGGTGAATAGTAACTTTTGACTTTTATTTACTGCAGTTAAAGGTAAATAGGGTAATTCAAGGTAAAAAGAATATTATAATAATAAACAATTGCCATAACACTTGTCCTAAACTTATTGGATGAATCATGGACGACCATGGGCATCCTTGGGTCTATTTTGGGACCCCATGGAGCCACTTAAGAATGATAATGACACTTTAGTTTAATTAACTTAAAGTATAGACAAAAATGACATTAACAGATATCGTTTAGTATATCGATTTTTTACTTGGGGTTATATAAGTCCTTATTCCGACTATAAGTAATAATTGGAAATCTAAAATGACTTCCCACATTATGAGAATTTTTTTTATAATTTTTAGACATCAAATAAATAAATTATTTTTGACACAATAAGGATGTAGTATTTACCTCATTAATAAATGATTTAAATAAATAAGATTATTAATATTAAAACAATTTAAAAAACCTGTACAATTATTATTGAATGATTTTATTTCAAACATGAGTCATATTATATTGGACTTCAATGAGTTTTAGACTTTTTGAAACTGAAGATAAGTTTATAATAAAATAACATTTTTAAACATTCCTAAAGATCCCGTCCTCCCTCTTATAAAATGACACCACTTCTAACCCATTCCTCACATCTCTAAATCCCCTTGGATCATCCAAACCCAGCCCAAAACTATTTTTACCCATTTATTTTATGACAAAAACAGTGTCCTAAATATACTAGTATTTTGTTATTATTCATATTCTAACTACACTCACACACACCTCTATCTAATGGGTAAAGAACATACTGTTTCTGTGGATGGAAAACTAACGTCTCACAAAATGATGATTGTTCAATTATCTCCAACCGCCTATCATGGTGGCCATTAATATGGAACTGTATTTATATATGATATATATATATTATGTTTATTTTTTCTTTATACTTATTTATTTTCCATTTATATCATTATTTTATGGTTTCTATTATTTGTAAAACAGGATAATTTAATTTGAGGAAATGCGGACTACCACCCCCTCAAAATGATATGACTCGTTAATTCCTTATGTGGGATGTATAAAGGATATATTTAATGATATTATATTGATATATTATTGGAATTATAATATACCTATGTATCATTATGTTTTAATTCCATTAAAATACAAAATAGAAATGAAAGTAGCGTTTATGCGTACGTACGACTTACCGTCTCCATGAACGGTACATTTCATTTCTTATCACCAAATGTTATGTACTGTTATAAATACATATATATATATATATACTGGATATAGAATATAAATGTTATATCTAAATAATTTATATAATTCTATATATAATGTAATTTTCACCACATGGAAAAATTGTAATTATTATAAGTTCATTTTTGACTCAAGTTCCGAACATCGATAAAATTTCCAATATGGACTCAAATAATTAACTAATTGATATTCTAAGGTAATAAGTGATATAAAAGGAATAATAAACTTGAAAAATGTTATTAATAAATTATAAATTAACTTAGGTTTATTATTCAGGAAGAAAAAGTAACATACAAGACAAGTCAGACTTGAGGTAAGGTGTTTCTTATCTCACTTTTAATTCTGTGAGATTTCCATAGTTCACCACTTATTTTTTAAATGTGGTGTATTATGTACATAAATTTGATATATATCATCACTATTCTATTTATATTCATGGTATTATTTTATTAGTTTTTTTGTTATTAACTTTTGGTCAATAGACTTGATTAATTACAATGTAGTAAAGAGTTTTCATCTCACTTCTTATTCCCACGAGATTCATGGTATATTTCCACTATTTATTTTTGTGTGGTGTATGTACTTTCTCATGATTTTATTCTTTGTATAATATAATTCAATTTATGGGTATTTACATCTTCATTTCATTATTCTTCATTCATGTGATGTATGTTTCGTAAGTTACCAAATTGGTAAGGGAATTTCAAATTTCAATTTCCACTCATTCGGATTTACACATACTTCATTGATTATTTTACTCCAAGATTATGTGTGGAATCACTATTTATTATTTATGTAGTAATTTACACTTCCATTTGTGTGGATATACTTTTTATACACATATTCACTCCATTGATAATTTCTCATGTCATTGATATGAACTTGATAAGAGTAATCTTAACTCAATTTCCATTCATTGAGTTAAACATCCAAGTCATTGGTGTTGTTTTCACAAGCAAATTTGTGAATGTACTCAGATTGATTTACACTGAATATCCAATTATATTGAGTGTATTTATATTTTTCAAACATTATAATGTCATTGATTTATCCTTAACCTAAGGATACATTCTTTATAAGGTACTTTATCTCAATTTACATTCCATTGAGACTTCTTTATTGTTATGCACCAATTCACTTTTATATGGTGTAAATACTGAACTTTGAAATAGTATATCATGAAATCCTTTATTATCATGATATTATATAGTTTTTATTACCACAATTATTTTAATTCAAGTGTCTCTTATTTTTTAAAAAACTCTTTAACAAAAATATCATTTTAAATGTTTTAAGGATTTATTCTTCTAAATCATTCTCATTAATGTCAATGTATTAAAAATAGTTTTAAGGATTTATTTATATAGACATTAATGTTTTCAAAGTAAAATTACTTTTAGAAGTTTCAATGTAGTATGTGACACTGTTATTCAAAAATATATTTTAAATATCTTCTTGATAAATAGTGAGAATTTTAAATGTTTTCAAGAAAATGGGGATATTTATCTCAAATAGTTTTAATGTCTATTTTAATCTATTTCAATATCCTTTAGTGTATTTTATTCTTTATTGAGGTTGATTTATCATAATACAATCATCGAGATTGTATTTAATGAGTTATGTTTGACTATAGATGTGCTATTTTTATGCCATTCATGGTTTGTGGTTAAAGTATTGACATGTAATATGATAGTTTTAATAAAAATGTTTAGATTATGTTTCACCCTTTAATATGAGGAATGCATTGGACTTAGTAAGTGATTGTTGGAGCCCGCTATTGCTCCTTGATTCATCGGTAGGTCTCATGAGACAAACTAGTGTCTTGTCACAAGGCCTTGAAAAAATATTATTTGTAGTCTTGGAACAAGGCCTTGACTATGTGGTAATGATGTCCGACATAATGCATTCCATTATTATGAGATTAGCTATTGATATTTCATGTGGTTATTCGACTAGTAGAATACTCATGACTATGTTTTATTATTTCATTATTTACTCATATCATATTTCTACCATAAAGTGTTCATGTTTATTGTTTGTAAAGGCATGTGTTTTCAATTATTCACCAGGCCTAATGTTTATGTTATCTTCCATTGTATTGCTTACTCTTATTGAGCATTTGAGATCACCCCTTTATCATGTTTCATTTCCAAAGATATGAAGAAGTTAGTTATGAGTGACTGCATGAATAATCTTGGAAGCTTGGATGTTTCTAATGGAATAAATTAGTGTTGTTTTTCTTTTCAAGTTGTAATGTTGAAGTTATGTATGTATCTTGTTTCCAAGACTACTAAACTGATCGGTACTTTGGGACTTGATTCCTTGTAATCATTCCAATGTATTAAAATAATTTACCGACTCTTGGATTCTGGGGTCGGGGCATTACAATTGGTATCACAGGTAGTTTAGTACTAACCTTAGAAACTAGATTTAGATAAACTGTGATTATAGCACATTACCCTAAGATAGACTTTGAGGATTTATATAGAATAACTTTCTAGAATCTTGGTAATGTAGAGATTTTTTGTATTTTCCAAATAGTAATCCCTGTATGGATACGAGAAGGTAGAGGCGGCTCTGGCACAGATATACCTAGGAGTGAAAAATCTAACAAGGAGTTTCGGGCTTGACCTGGGGTATCCTGGTACACGAAAACAAACATTGATGCACTCATGGTTAATCGTAAGGTGTTTTAAAATGTAAATAAGGTGTCATTATATTATCTAAATGATTTTATGAATATTATTACTCACACAATGCTTTCTGGTTTAAGTCAATGGCTGGATTCCAAGGAATTCATAGCAACATTGAGCATGATGTAAAAGGTTTGGACGCTGGTGGAAATAAGAAAAAAAATGGAATGTTGATAGGAATAAAAGATATCATGTTCATGACGAATCAGTTTTCAAAAAATACGATAAAAAATATATATATATTAACCAACCCCCAGACTCAACAAGGAAGAGAAAAGTGGTAAATGATAAGAGCTCCAACAGTTAAGACCATAGAGAAAAGAAATCTCATTTTCCATCATGCTGGAAATGTGGAAGAAGACACCTAGGAAGGTGTCTTAATGGAATAAATAAATGCTTTATGTGTGGGAAAGAAGGAAGTAAAGTAAAGAATTTCCAAGGAATAATGAAGAGTACTATGGAAGAAAATAAAAATGGTCCCAAGAATCCATTTACAGTCATTTTTTGTAAATGTAGGGACCTAGAAATTATTTGATTGAATTCACTATTCTATAGGATATCCTCTTGGTCAAGGAAGAAGATATGTGGTAATAAATGGATAGCAAAATATTTAAAAAGTATTAGTGCTCTTTTTTGATGGGATTACTTTGGAAGACCTTTCTATTGTATTTTAAACCATATAGTTTGTCATGTGAAAATGATATTTTAGGAACAATTATCTTTTCCCTTGTGGATGTAGTTATAAATAACCATTTGTTTTTATATGATCATTGAGTTTGAGGCAATTAAAAGTTATTAAATTTTGGAATGAAAATGAAAGGTATGAGATAAAATTTTTTAGGAAATTATGTTATAGTTATTTTGAGGAATCTATCTCATTTTTTGGAATATTATAAAATTATATAATTTTTGAAAAAGGACAACACGCAGACCATGTGACAACCTGTCACATCAGACAAAGCTGCGGGAATCGAACCCACAACCATAGTGCGATTGGGATTTATCGCCTTCCACGGGACTACATGATGTCCCTGGTCAGTGTGACTAATTATTTTTAGTTAAATGATTTTATTGATCAATAATATGTTGATTTGGGATCTTTCATCTTATCAAATGGATATCCTTAGTATAGGAAATTGATTTGGTGATTAAGTGATAAATTTTATTTTGGGAGATGTTAGCTCTATTGGAAATATTATATGCCTAAAAAAATAGAATACTATGGGATTTCATTTGAAGAGTAATGGTGTTTTCTTACCTTTGTTTTATAGTGGATTTATAGCGATTTGAGTTATTTATGGAAATGATTAACCCATCATAGATAATGTGTGATTAGGTTAATTACTTTTAAGTATGTGACTTTAAGAGTAGTTGATATTATTTGCATATACAATTTAACATGGAAAACTACATAAGAAAATTATTTTATGTTTTTGGTTTCAATATTATATTGGATTATATTGAAATATTTTATGCACAATTGTTGATTGAATGGTATTTATTGAACTTTGGGTATTGTTGGTTTGATTTTAGAAATTAATATTGGTATTTCTTTCTCTAAAGTATTGTTCTTTTTGGAGATCATCTAATATTTTACTAACAATTTTGGTTTTGGTTAATCTCTAAAGAAAAGGGAAAAATATAGTTCATCCATTGTGGATTCTTTGATTCTCTATAAGTTCATTCTAGCGATTCAGGTGTGACCAATTCATCTTTAATACTCATCATTTGGAGTGAAATATGAGTTTGTGGTAAGAATTAGAAGAAGGATGAAACTCTACATGTCAAGTATATTTTTTTTTTATCCTATGAATACATTAATTATTAAACATTATGGAAGGGATAATAAAACGAAAAATTGGTTATCCTAATGCTTTATTTTTTTTGAACCGATGATATTTTAAATCGTCATATATTGATGGCTTTGAGGCCCTAAATTTGACACTTGTTTGTGATTGATGACCACAATCCCTCCCTATATATATTTACATTTTCATCTAATTATGTTTCTCTAATTTACACCAATGTTATCCCATTCGAGATCATAATTTGGTGGTGACTTTTTCATCTCCCTTTCCCTCTTATTAAGACTAAATTTTATTAAACCAATTTCCGATGTGGATTCTCCACAAAGGAATTTTTCTATTTTTAACCTTTTATTTTACAAGAAAAATTTCAAATTGAGAGGATGCAATTTATTGATGGAGGGGAAAATGTAACACCCCAACATTTCATAGTAAGTTATTTTCTTTAAATTCAATTACTTACGCTACACGCAACACAGAGTTCGAGCGCACCACGGCTTACCAAACTAGCCATTCAAAAGCGTTTATGAATAGTATTAACTATATATTGAATTTTATATAATCAATATAAATTTAACTTATGTATTATGTTTTTCTTAGACATATTATAATAACAAATTCAAATTTTCAGATAAAAAAATGTATTTTTGAAAACAAAATCAATTTTACCACCTTTTAACGGCTAACTATTTTTAAATCCAATATTTAACCCTTTTACATATTCATTTTCACAAAATAGAAATCTTATTTAGAATCAAGACTTAAAAATTTACTTAGGATGAAATTTTGGTATTTTTTTAATAATATTCATTTTTTATGAATAGTGAGAGATAATGTATTTTAATTCAAAAATAACTTCTAATATAATTATTTTATATGGATACATTATATTTTAAATTTCTTTTTAAGTGTAATTAGATTATATTTTTGCACTCAAATCCAATTTTGGTCATTGGAATTAATTTCACATTGAAATTATACATAAACTAGTGTCAATATTTTGATTGTTATTGTTTTTCAAAAACACACTATTTATTTTGACAACGAGAATTAATTTTAAATTAATTAACCCAACTAATATGTTTTGAATTTGGTAAAATAGACATAATTTCTAAATTTTTAATATCAAAAATATCTTAGGATTAATGTTTTTTATTTTTCTAAAAAACATCAATTTTTGACGAATAGTGAAACCACTAAGTAGTAGTTAAAAATCATACTTTTTCATTTAAATTAAAATTTACCACATCTGTGAATTGAATTTTTAAAATCCAAGATACAAGGTTTTTATTAGTAAGTAAAATATGGTTCAATAAGATGAAAATAATTTTTTCTGAAAAGTAACTTTTGATTTTTATTTACCGCGGTTAAAGGTAAATAGGGTAACTCAAGGTAAAACATATATTATAATAATAAAAAATTACCTTAACTCATGTCCTACCCTTATTGGAGGAGTCATGTCCGACCATGGGTATTCTTGGGTTGATTTCGGGATCCCATTGAGCCACTTAATAATGACAATGACACTTTATTTTATTTTACATAAAGTAAAGACAAAAATGACATTAACAAATATCTTTTAGTATATCAATTTTTAAATGGGGTTATATAAGTCATATTTTAGACTATAAATAATAATTGTAAAGTTAAAAATATTTCATACATTATATTAATTTTTTTAAAATTTTAGACATTATATAAATTAAATTATATATGACACAATAATGATGTAGTATTTACCTCATTAATAAATGATTCAAATAAATAAGATTATTAATATTAAAAAAATATCCAAACCTATCCAATTATTATTGGATAATTTTACTTAAAACATGAGTCATATTATATTATACTTTAATTAATTTTGTATCTTTTTAAACTGATAATAAGCTTATAATAAAATAACATTTTCAAACTTTCCTAAAGCGCCCCTCCTCACCCTTAAAAAATGACACCACTTCTAACCCATTCCTCACATCTCTCAAGCCCCTTGTCTCATCCAAACCCTACCCAAATAAGTAATAAAGATCCATTTCATCCACCTAGAATCCTTACCTTAAGAATAAGTCACTTAAATAAGTCCTTTTGGTTCAAACCAAAAGGAGTTACCCAAATTAAAGGTAATGGTTTTAATTAACTTATTTTATTTTATTTTACTTATCCAAACCCTAAAATCATTTTATTACTTTATTTTATAACAACACCAGTATCTTAAATAAACTAGGATGTTGTTATGATATTTATTGAAACTAAAATTACACACACCTCCATCTAATGGGTAAAGGACATACTATTTCTTTGGATGAAAAACTAACGCCTCACGAAATGATGATTGTTCAATTATCTCCTACCGCCTCTCATGGTGGACATTAAGATGAAAATTTATTTATATATGACATATATATTATGTATATAGTTTCTTTATTCTTCTGTATTTTCCATTTATTTCATTATTTTATGATTTCCATTATGGGTAAAATGCGATAATTTAATTTGAGAAAGTGCGGACTACCGCCCCCTCAAAATGGTATGACTCATTAATACCTTATGTGGGATATATAAATGATGTATTTAATGATATTATATATGATATTATAATGAAATTATAATATACCTATGTATCATTATGTTTTAATTCCATTAAAATACAAAATAGAAATGAAGGTAGCATTCATGTGTATATACGACTTGCCGTCTCCCTGAACGATACATTTCATTTCTTATCTCCAAATGTTATGTACTGTTATAACTATATATATATATAATTGATATATAATATATATATGACATCTAAATTATGTATATCATTCTGGAGATAATGGAGTTTTGACGACATGGAAAAATTATAATTATAACAAATACCTTTTTGTCTCAAGTTCCGATCATCGAAAAAATATCCAATATGAACTCAAATAATTAACTAATTATTATAGAATGGAAATAAGTGATATAAAAGGAATAATAAACTTATAAAATGGTCTTAATAAATTATAAATTAACTTAAGTATATTATTCAGGAAGAACAAGGAAAATACAAGACAAGTCAGACATGAGGTAAGAGGTTTCTTATCTCACTTTTAATTTCTTGAGATTTCCATTGTTCGCCACTTATTTATTAAATGTAGTGTATTTTGTACTACCATTTGATATATATTATAATTATTATATTTATATTCATGGTATTTTGTGATTAATTTGGTGGTTATTAACTTTTGGTCAATAGACACGATTGATTACAACTTAGTAAACATTTTTCATATCACTTGTTATTCCCATGAGATTCATTCTAAATTGCCACTATTTTATGTGTGGTGTTTGTACTGACCTATGATTGTATTATTTGTGTAATATAATTTAATTTATGGGTAATTAAATCTTCATTTTATGATCCTTCTTTCATGGGATGTATTTTTCATAAGTTAACAAATTGGTAAGGGAATTTTTTTTTCAATTTTCACTCATTCGGATTTACACATACTTCACTGATTATTTTACTCCAAGATTATGTGTGGAATCACTATTTATTATTTATGTAGTAATTTTCCAATCCCCTTTGTGTGGATATAATTTTTATACACAGAATCACTCCATGGATAATGTCTCAATTCATTGATTTGAACTTGATAAAAGTAATCTTAACTCAATTTCCATTCATTGAGTTAAACATCCAAGTCATTGGTGTTGTTTTCACAAGAATATGTGTGAATGTACTATGATTTATTTACACTGAATATCCAATAATATTGACTGTATTTAAATTTTTCACACATAATAATGTCATTAATTTATCCTTAACCTAAGGATACAGTCTTTATAAGGGACATTATCTCAATTTATATTCCATTGAGACTTCTTTGTTTTTATGCACCAGTTCACTTTTATATGGTGTATATACTATCCTTTGACATATTATATCATTAAATCCTTTATTCTCATGATATTATAAAGTTTTTATTACCTCAATTATTTGTATTTAAGCGTCTCTCATTTTGTTATTAACTCTTTAACAAAAAAATTATTTTAAATGTTTTAAGGATTGATTATTCTAAATATTTCTCATTAATGTCCTTGTTTTAAAAATGGTTTTAAGGATTTATTTATATGAACATTAATGTTTTAAAAGTAAAATTCCTTTAAAAAGTTTCAAATTGGTATGGGACACATTGATTCAAAAATAAATTTTAAAGGGCATCTTGATAAATAGTGAGACTTTTAAATGTTTTCAAGAAAATGGTGATATTTTTCTCAAATAGTTTTAATGACTATTTACATCTATGTAAATAACCTTCCATGTATTTTATTCTTGATTGAGGTTGATTTATCATAATACAATCATCCATATTGTATTGAATGAGTTATGTTTGACTGTGGATGTGCTATTTTTATGCCATTCATGGTTTGTGGTTAAAGTATTGACATTCCGTATTCCAGTTTTAATACAAATGTTTAGATTATGTTTCATCCATTCTTATGAGTAATGATTTGGACTTAGTGAGTGATGGGTGTAGCCCACTATAGCTCCCCGATGCATCGGTATGTTTCAAGAGACAAACTAGTTTCTTGGCATAAGGCCTTGACAAAATATTATTTGTAGTCTTGGCACAAGGCCTTGACTATATGGGTATGATGTCTAGCATTATGCATTACATCATTATGAGATTAGCTATTGATATTTCATGTGGTTATTCAACTAGTAGATTACCCATGACTCTATTTTATTATGGAATTATTTACTTAGCTCATATTCCTGCCATAAAGTGTTCATGTTTATTATTTGTAAAGTAATGTTTTTTCAATTATTCACAATGCCAAATGTTTATGTTATCTTCGAATGTATTTCTTACTCTTACTGAGCATTTGAGCTCACCCCTTTCTGAGGTTTCATATTCCTATGATATAAAGAAGTTAGTTATGAGTGACTTTTAGGAATAATCTTGCAATCTTGCATGTTTCTAATGGAATAAATTAGTGTTGTTTTTCTTCTCAAGTTGTAATGTTGAACTTATTTATGTATCTCATTTCCAGGACTACTAAATGGATCTTTCCTTCAGGACTTTATTCCTTGTAATCATGCCAATTTTTTAAAATAATGCACTGGATCCTGGATTCTAGGGTCAGGGTGTTACAATGAGGGCCTTAATATGATCAGTAAGAATAGTGAACATGTGTATAAAATGTTGATATTATACTCAATATAATCATCTAATGCTCAAGAATGACTAAACAAGATGGTAGAATTATTTTTCAAGAGGATTTACACCAAGAATCAGCTAACCATTCATTTCAAGTATTTGGTGGAAAATTCGAAGCTACCTCCAGTCACTTAATATTTTGGAGAACAGGTCAAGAAGCTTATGGATTTCACCCCTAACATTGAAACAATTATTGAGAATATGGAATATTTTGATGTGGATATGGAATATGGTGGTGAGATCATAAAGGAACTCATCAATCTATTGAAGACATATTTGCATTATCACAGTACTTCTATTGTTGATTCAGCAAATGCTCCTCTCAGATCTATCATGCACCATTGTACTTCTACATATTCCCATTTTACAATGACCCATGATCATGGTCTTTACTAAATTTGACCTTCCATCCATTGAAAACTTACATGTTCTCTGTCTTATTCAAGCAATTTCATTTCTCCTTTTTTTATTAATGAGTTCATATTACATTATTTAGTACCTTCACGGTGACTTCAACGACTATTAATTCTTCACCTCCTCATATTACCACTACTACCTCTGATTTGAGAATAGAAGTCATGGAATCTCATGTGATGAAGAATTTGTTTGATAACACTTTTATAGGGATCTAGTTTTTGACCATTTTTAATCTAATGTAATATTTGACTAATGCAATATCATGGATCTAATTTCATCTTGTTCTATGTTATTTATATTTCGTCTTTTATTCCCTTTTGATAATACCAATTAGGGGAGAAATTTTTTGGAATACATCTCAAGGGTAGCTAAAATGGAAACCAAAATTAAAAGATAACACTAGTGTCAAAAAATGTTTAATAAGTGATCTATAAATCTATTTATGTTTGTCTTAAAAGTTTCATATCTTATGATAATTTATTATATTATGATAAATTTAATATGTTATTTATAATTTACTTTGATAATTAGAAATTAAATATTATGGTATATAATTCCATGATTTGCGATCATAAAAAAGGGGGTGATTTTTTGCCTCCTCTAGTTTTAATTCTCACAGATCATGAATATTTATGATTCAAGATTAATTTTTTATCATGTCTTATCATTTTATATCATTATTAATAAAGTTAAATTATGTTAAATTATGATTACATATAACCTTGATCTACTATGTTAGTGTGTTAGTACATAAGACAAGTTACCAAAAATTGTCTACGTATTAGTCATTGATACTTGTCCCACCGATATTTGAGTCACTGATACCTGACACACTGATTCCAAAGTTACTGAAAAAAGTAAAAGCTACCAATGACATGAGATACTAATAGGGCACCTGAACATCCAAAAGAACAACTCAAATAATTTATATGTATGAGTTCTCAACACCTAACCAATAGATGCTTGACCTACCGATACCTGACCAACAAATAGAGAGACTGACTGATACTCATAATTATCCTATGTATAAGCTACAAACATTTGATTTACCGATGCATCACCTACTAAGTGCTCG
Organism: Viscum album; assembly: GCA_963277665.1. Taxonomy (NCBI): domain Eukaryota; kingdom Viridiplantae; phylum Streptophyta; class Magnoliopsida; order Santalales; family Viscaceae; genus Viscum; species Viscum album. The sequence continues at coordinate 970,945,254 of OY728127.1, read as the reverse complement.
ATCGACTCACCATGAGTTACCGATGAAAGTATGATACACCGATAAAATGATATACTGACATCCTAAATTTTCTATAGCTTGTGATTCCAACAACATGAGACACCTGCAACATGAGACACTGACAGTCTAGGATACCGATAGCCTAAGATTTCGATAGACTGAGACACCAATGATCTATCTCTAAAATTTAAACTTATTACTAATAGTAGTATTTTTGTTATTTAATGCTACTAATTTTATTAGTGATTTCTTTGTTGAAAACATTTATGTCTTTTTCAAAGAACAATACAAGTAATGTGGTACCAACACATGATTGAGAACAGGCTCCTTGTCTAGTGACATGCATAAAATACACACCTGATCTCTTCATACACATATATATGATAAGTGATGGAGAGAATTTGTACACCTTATAGAAAAAAAGTAGATCACTAATGAACATACATGAAGACATTACTATGAATAAAAATGCTATGAACATTTTGAGAAATAATCATAGAAGAGAAGAAAACTTCGAGGAAGCATTTACCTTCCTAGAAAAATAATATAGAAGATAAAAGACACTCTATTTTTTGGTTTTTTTCTAGAAGATGCCTCTAACTTCACTTCTATCAACATTAAGGAGTCCAGAAACTGCATGTTACATCACAAAATATTTCTAATCCCTACCCTCATTATATCGATCTTTATGTGTACATCATATACTTTTAAAGAAATGTGTGTGTCTCTGTTTCATATAAACACAATAAATATTGGTTTAAACTCTAATATATATAGATATCTTCACCAAGATACCTTTTACACATTAAATTCCCACATAAAATAGTGGGAGAGAGCCCTGTATAGCCTGTTTGTTTGTTTTGGTACTCCCACAAATAACGTGGCATGGATCTATTGACCATGAGAGTTTGAATGATGTTTTTTACCCTAATCTAGGGTGTGGGTCATGTTTTTTTATATAAATTTATTGGTTGATAGTGATCTCCATGTTGAGAGGAATAGGTCTTGTCATGAGACATAACCTTTTATTTGCTTTCACTATGTGCATTCAAGTTTTGTATTCATTGTTCTTATAATGATTTTATAAAACATATCTTTACATAGATAGTTAGTCATAAATAGTATTTATATCATAATTTTGTTTGGTAGAAAATTTTTAAATAATGATATAAAAATCTATATTGTTTTAACTGAGAACTAATCAATCATTGCGAAATCCTTCAAATAATCAATTTCTTTCTAAATCTTCTACTTTGGTCAACCAGTATGTATTTTATTTTAAATTGGGTGATTTTTAAATAATCATTTTCTATATAATTTTTTATATAAACTCATTTCACCCCTTCTTAAATGTCATACTCAGACCAATATTTTCATTCAATGGTTTTCCTAATATCAAAGTTTTCAAATATTGTAACTCTTTTAATCTATGATTTTAGTTGTCTATTACCGATCTCTAAATTTCTATTAGTTCAAAATTTATTGTTATTTAAAATCATTAATATATTTTTTAAATAAATAATATATTGAATGGTGATGATACCAATAATCCTTCTAGTTTAATTATAAAAATTATTCTGAGCGTAAAATTAAAATGAATATGCAATTTTAATGTATGGGTTTTAAAATATGATCTTAAATTTTAGATGAATATAAAATTCCTACTACATCTAGGATCACTAAGGATTATTCCACTAAGGAAACCTTTAAAAATATCTATAAATCAAAGAATGCCTTATACATATCTTTAGTTGTTGAAAAATTTAATATGATTTCTGTATGTAAACAGATATAAAATTTGGGACACTTTACCAATTTTATATGAAGGAACCAAAAGTGTTACAGAAATGAGACTCGATACATATACCATTAAATATGATAAATTTCATATGAATCTGGATGAACCCATTTATGAAATGTATCATAGGTTTAATGAGATATTAAATATGATGGTATCTATGGGAAAGACAATAATATCCATGGAACATGTAATTTGAATTTTCAAATTTTTACCAAAAAGATGTAGAGGATCCTCAGTATCAATAAGTGAATCCGATGATATTAGTACATTACCTGTAAAGGAGCAAATATAAAAGATAATCATGTATGAATAATAGTTGGAGTTTAACAAAAAAATATTATGATGAAATAAATAGAATGCTAGTGGATTTCAAAAAAACTTCCACCAAACAAAAATAGAATGTTCAATTTAATCTTAAAAATTACAACAATAAACAATCACCAGATGATAGTGATTTGGAAATGGATTATTTATACAGAATATTTAAATGGTTTTACAAAATAAAGAATTTTTTTTAGAAAACCTACCTACAATGGGAATTATGTCAACAAGGGAAATTAGATAAAGGAATGGAATATAAATGAAAATACTAATGAAATGGTCTAATCTGAGTTTAAGAGAAGAGTACAACTAAAAGCTATCTGTCCTAAGTTAAATTTTAAAAAGAAACATGAAGAAAAATATAAAAAGTATAAGAAAGTAATATACCCCACCTTGAGTGCCTATGAAGATATCTCTAGTGAAACTGAATCCTCAAAGGATGAGGATGACCACAAATCCAAAATGTGTTTCATGAAAAAAACATCTGAGGTAAATCTATAACTCGTGAAGGGAATACTCATTATTCTAGAGATGAATATAATTTTGAAACTATAAAAAATAAATAAATCTTTGAATATTGTAAAATGATTACAGATGCATTCAATGAAATAAAGGATAAGTATAAATCTCTTAATAAACAACATTCTCTTACTGTTTCTATAAATCCAAACATACTATTGAAAAATCAATGAATGTTCAACTGCTCAGTGAGAATAACGAACTTAATATATCTAATTAGTAGTTAATTATTTATGTAGAGAGGTTAACAAATGGTTAATATACTTTAGATAAAATTTTTGGGAAAAAGGTTTCTTCCAAATATATTACTAGTATTTGTTATCAATTGGGAAATTAAATGTTATGACCACTAATTTTGTATCCAAATCAGGAAAATCTGGTTTTGTGACTAAATTCGAAAAATCTGATACAAGTTCTAGCACTAGAAAATAATTTACAGAGTCTAATTTTTTCTAGAAAAATAGAGATTATTTTTTTAATAAATTACAAGTTTCTTATAGGAACCCCATAAAGAAAATTTGGGTTTCCAAAGCATTAATTGTTAATGTTACTGGACCCAAGAAAGTCTTGGACCCAAAATCATTTATTGTTTGAATTCATTTTGTGGGAATTTTTTTTGATGAGTTATTGTACGTGCTTCTGGTAATTGGATATTGGGTGTTCAAGAAACATGACATGGGACAGTTTTCACATGAAGAACCCTATCATGATTGAGGGTGGGAATGACATTTTTGGTGACAAAGAAAAAAGAAAAAAACTATCCATGGATAAATTATTAACATTTATTCAGTTTTAATTCCCAAAGTTCCATTTATTGATTGTATTAAGTATAATATTCTTATCATCTCATAGTTCTTTGATAATTTTCTTAATGTTATATTGGAAAATGATGCGTGAAATGTTTTCAATTTTTAGAATGATTTCATTTTCACTACTTTTAGAAATAAAATTTTTTATGTTTTGAATATAGATTCTTCACCCTCTCATTATGTTTCATGATTGAGTTCCTTTCACAATGTGTCTTGGAACTATCATTAGAGGCTAGGAAAATGTAATATTCACTCCATTAGAAAGCTAACTAGGAAAGTACTAGTAATGGATCTACCAAAACATGAATTTCCAAATGATAAATTATGCAATTCTTATCAAAAGCAACAATAACATAAAATATCATTCAACCCAAAGAACGAAGATTCATCATATCAACCTATTGAGTTGGTTAACATGGATTTGTTTGGACCATATATATTTTCTAGTTTAAATGGGAATCACTATGTATATGTTCTAGTTTATTACTTTTCAAGATATACTGAGATTTTATTTTTAATCACAAAACTGAATCATGTTCATATTTCCACAAATACTATAGGTTATTAGAAAACATATGTGGACTGAGGATAAAATAATAATAATTGATCATGATCATGATTTTGAAAATCATGAATTTGAATCTTTTTCTCAAAAAATAGCTACAGTCATAATTTATCTTGTCTAAGGACACCCCATAAAAATGGATTTGTAAAAAGAATAAAAATAACCTAATAATAAATAGCCCAAACTTTTCTTAGTGAAATTGATTTACCTATTTATTTCTGGTTAGAGGCTGTGAATACAACTTGTTACATAATCAATATAGTTTTAATTGGACCTATCCTTAAGAAAACCCCATATGAGTTTTGGAATAGTATGAATCCTAAGGTTAATTATATTAATGTTTCTGGCTACAAAGTAATTATTCTCAATACCAAAGATAATCTTGATATTTTTTACCATAAATGCAAAGAAGGAATTTTCCTAGGATATTCAACCTCTAGAAGATCCTAAATAGTATTTAATAAGTAAACCAAGTGTGTTGATGAATATGTACATATCAAATTTTATGAAACAGATACAAATGAACCTAAGAACTTCCTATAAAATGTAAGGATGATTTTTCAAATCATGACATGAATTATAATCCTTCTGACTATGTTGTTAAACAAGAATCAAAATCATCTAGTTCTATAAAATATCCATTTTCTAACTATAGAAAACCCAAACCGATATAATAACCTAAAAAACTAGCCCTTCCTTTTTTCTATATCTTTTAGAACCCTTAAGATCCATCCTATAGATGTTGTAGTTGGAGAATTATATAAGGGAACAAAGACTACAACTTCTCTTTGGAACCAGATTAAAAAACCATCCTTTTTGAAACAATATGAACTTAAAAATATCAATGATACATTTTATTTCATTTCTATGCAAGAATAAGTGTATCATTTTGAATGAAACAAATTCTGGAAATTTATTGATAGACCCAAGTAAACCATGACAATAGGTACTAAGTTGGGGTTTATAAATAAATAAGATGATGCTGCAAATATAGTAATAAATAAGTATAGACTAGTTTTACAAGGTTATATTCAAGAAGGAATAGATTATGAAGAAACCTTTGACCCTATTCCCCGACTTCAATCCATTATAATACTTTCATCTTGAACAACACTTCTGAATTTTAGAGTGTATCAGATGGATGTTAAAAGCGAATTCCTATATGGGTATATAGTTGAGGTTGTTTTTGTTTAGAAACCCCTTGGTTTTCCATATCTGCATTTTCTAATTCATGTTTTTAAATTATCAATAGATTTTTATTGTTTAGAACAGGCTCCAAGAGCTTGGTATGATAGGATAAACACTTTTATTATTTATAAATGTTTTAGAAAAGGTATTTCTGACCATCAACTTATCATAAATATAATTTCTAATGATGTTATAGTTGTTAAAATATATTTTGATAAAATTATTTTTTGATATTATAAAAATTCATTATGTATTGATTTTTCAATAATGATGAAAAATAATTTTGAAATGACTTTAATGGGTGAACTGAAAATTGTTCTCAGATTTTAAATATTTCAAAACAAGGATGGTATTCTTTTAAATAAATGTATATAAAATGAAGATATTTGAAAAATATTCATATGGATAGTACAAAATGTAGTGAAACTCCCTTGAGTACCATCTAAAAACTTGATCCTGATGAAAATGGAAAATCGGTGGATCAATCCAATTATAGAGGAATGATTAGATTGCTTCTTTACATGACTACTAGCCAAGGTAATTTTATAATTAGTGTGTGTATGTGTGTTTGTTTTATAGATAATACTAAAGAGTTGCATATTTTTTCTATTAAATGAATTCTTAAATTCCTCACATATACTACCAACATAGGACTATTTTATCGTAGAAGAAAATAAATTGATTTACATAGATATTATAATTCTAATTTTGGTAGTTTTAAGTTAGATAGAATGAGTACCTCTAGAACATGAATCTTCTTGGGAAAATCTATAGTATGATAGTGATGTAAAGAAATTCTATTTATTTATCTATAGTTGAAGATGAATACATTTCTGCTGGTAATTGTTGTGCTCAAATTTTTTGGATGAAATATAAATTACTAAATTATGGATATCTGTTTTGGTATGAACCTATAAACTATGACAATACAAGTGAAATTAACTTTTCTAATAATCTTGTTTCTCATTCTAGAACAAAACACATTGATATAAGACAACACTTTTTGAGATATCATTATAAAAAATGTGTTATAAATCTATAATATATTGGCACTGAACATCAGTATGCTAATATTTTTAGCAGGCCTTCAAATTATGAGAGGATGAGTTAATCAGACATGAGTAAGTAATGATCATCTTTGGGTGACTCACATATGATGTCTCACCGGTGTGACTCACAGAGAATGTCTCACCAGCATGACTCACCGATGATGTCTGGCGTGACTCACCAATAATGTCTCACTAAATGTGACTCACCGATAATGTCTCACTGATGTGACTCACTGATGATGTCTCACAAACCCGACCCATTAATGATCTCTCACCTACAGGAGTCACTGATGGTGACGTACCAATAGATGTCACCAATATGTCTTACTGAACGATACATAATTATTTATATGTATGGAATTTTAAACATCAGTGTTTTAATTTTTTTATTTTATCTTGACTTGTATTTCTTATTTTATTATTTTTGAGTCCCTAAATGGGAAAATAAGGGACAATATAATACTTTTTACCCTAAAAAACTTACTCTCAGACTCTTACCCTCAAAACATTCTATCCTAAACCACCACCTTTCTCTCTTGAACTGAAACCTTCAAAACTCTCTCAATGGATCACCTAAACTGAGTCCTAAAAGGATCTAAGGAAGAGTTTCATCTATCTAAGAATAAAATAAGTGAAACATTCCAAATTAAAAATAAGAATGCTCATCCGGAACTTGAAAACTAGATTGTGACACTTGAGATGGAAGTATATTCTAAATGGTTGTTATCATGTAAGTCTCTCCCACTGAATGTTTTTCAAGATCAAGGGTGGTTGAAGTGGTTCTCCCATAATAAAAGACCATATTATCCAAGGACGGTGCATGATTTCTACCTATATGTTGAGTTTTTTGAAGGATCAAAAAATTATTTGGATAATGTCGATGATAAATGGAAAAGGTGTCTTCTTTTCATCTAAGCATTGGGAAGAATTCTTGAAGGCACCCCATGAGGGTTTGTGTGATGGCCGTCAATGAAGTTCTCCTATAACCAGTGACCTTTTCTATTATGAGGAATCATTAGTCAAGTTGACTAGAAACGAAGATCATAAGATTCCTATTACTACCGAGCTTGATGGTGTGCGAATTATCTTATTCAAATTCATACATAATTAATTATATCCTAGGAAAGGGGATTTTTCCTCACTTCATTAGTAGTATGATTATTTGTTATATCTATTTCGTAAAGGTAATAGGATTAATTTGTGCAGATATTTTTTGGTTAATATCAGTGAGAAGATAAAACCCTACAACATGAAAAACTCATTGTTTTGTCCAAGTAATATCTGTGCTATGTTGAAAGCCTAGGGTTTTGTGAATGAAGGTGAAGAGGAAATTTCAACTTGTTATAGTTTCTATCTAAATAAGGTTATATTTAGGAGGATGATAATTAATTGGATTCCAAAGAAGAATATGTGGGTTGAGAATAATGATAATTTTTATGATTATTTAAACCCATTTGAGAATTCCTCAAGGACATGGAATATGTTATACCCTAGTCTAGGATGAAAATAAGTGGGTGTATATTTATATGATGATGTATCTGAGGATGTTCATGGAGTTGAATCACCAATATATTAAAAAAGTGATCATGAAATTTCTGAATGTCTAGAGAGGATGAATTATGGTCACGAATGTCCACCTAGACTTGTTCCATCAAAAGAACCACTTCTAGATGAGGATGATAGTGAGGAGACTGAAGAATCAAAGGATGTTGAGTGTGAAATAAGATTTGTTGTTGATGATGAATGAAATGGTGAAGAAGAACAAGGTGGTATTGAAGAAGAAGATGACGAGGATAGAGAGGAGGAATAAAATTATGAAGATGATGATCATGAAAGTGAAAGGGAATATGGATAATGTGATAAATCTGACATTGAATCATATCGTCTTGGTGATTATCATGATCATGATGCTGATCCTATTGGTCTTACATTAGATCCCCATGAGAAACATTGTCACTCTAATGCTATGAGAGAAAAGGATGATGTAAATGATCCTTTGGATGACATTGTTATACCTGTATGGAGGGGCGATCTAGGATATGTGACTTTTGGTTTGTAGTATCCAGATTCGGAGGATATGACCACTTCTCCTACTCCTACTTTAATTCAAGTGGCTACTTCAAAATCTGTTTAATATGTTACCAAATAAGATCTTGATTATTTCTAGGAAGAATTGTTGGCTTCAGTTAGATCATCCTCTTCACATCCACCAACATAAATTCCAAGACATAGTTAAAGATCTATAAATTAGATCCTTGTATGAGTTGTGTCTTAAGTTGATTTTCAGTTGGTCTAAGTACTTGAATAAATCATACTTGATAATCAGAAAACGATGAATGAGATGACTTCTATGGTTTTGGCCATTAATAGTTTCAATGTAGATTATATGGCATTCTTGGATAAACGGTGAATGTTTTTGAGGATGAATGTTCTCAAAGTTCTTATGCTCAACCTTGACCTCATCCTCTTGATGTAGACCAGTTGATATTTGATATCCAAAATATAGTGCAAGTTCCCACCTCATCAACTGCCCCTACTGTTCATTCTCCAGATGTTGATATGATTAGACCTGTGATTCGAAAGGGAATTTAGAAAATCATGGGTGAAATTGACTAGGAGAGCCATTGTATGATCCATAAGAATAGTGACCATCTGCATGTAATTTTGAGGTTCTACCCAAAATAAGAAACCGATGATCAAGAATAAATAACCAAGAAGGTATACTTCTATTTTAAGAGGAATTACACAACAAATAAGTTAACCAGTCATTTCATATATATGGTGGATAATTTGAGGCCACCTCCAGTCACTCAGAGAATAAGTCAAAAAACCTATATAATTCACTCCTACCTTTGAGAATTATATGGAGAATAAGAAATATTTTGAAAATACTATAGAATATAGTGGTGAGATCATCAAGTAAATCATCAATCTATTGATTCCCTACCATTGTCATCACAATACTTCCATTGTTTCCCCGGTAGCTTCTCCTCTTAGATCTTTCGAGCACCCATTTATTTCTTCATATTCCCCTTTTTCAATGACCCTTTCTCAAGCTCTTATCCAAATTTGTCCTGTCATCCACCAGGAACATACATGACCTCCTTCCTCTTATAGACAGAGCCTTTCTCCTTTTAGTTTTCAAGGGGTTCCTCTTATATATTTTAGTACCCTCAGTGTGCCTTCAACCACTACTACTTCTGCAAATCCTCTTCCTTCAACTGTTTACTCTGATAATCAAAAATAAGTGATGGAATCTGATGTGACCAATATGTAGTTTGATCACTATTTTATCAGGGTCTTTTTTTCCATTTTTTAATCTCATGCACCGTTTGACTAATTCAATATCATGGACATATTTTCATCTTATTTGGTGTTCTTTCCTTTCAGTCATTATTTCCTTTTTTTGATAATCCCAAAAGGGTAGAAACTGAATGGAATAATTATTATGGTATGATAAAATGGAAAATAAAATTAAAACAGAACATTATCATCAAAAGGAAGTTTAATAAGTGATCTGTAAATCTATTTGTGTTTGTCTTAAAAATATAACCTCTTATGATAATTTCTTCTCTTATGATCTGTGTAATATAATTAGTAGACATTACTATGATAATAATATATTAACAATTGTAATGTATAATTCCCTGATGTGTGATAATCATAAAGGGGGATATATTTTTTCCTCCTCTAGTTTTAATGCAAACCAATAATTCTTATTTCGGATTCATGTTACATTTTTTTAATCGCATTTTTTCTTGTTTTATCACTATTCATAAAGTTAAATTATGTTTAATTATGACTAAATATAACCTTGATCTAATTTGTTAGTGTGTTACTGCATAAGATAGGTTATAAAAATTTTACTGTGTATAAGTAACCAATACTTTACATACCGATAGTTGAGTCACCGATACATAAATCACCAATACATAAGTTACCAATACAATTCTAAGCTACTGGAGACATGGGCTACCGACAGAGCACTTGACTTAACAAATTTGACTCATAGTTTTTCTATTTATGATCTACCAATGCCTAAACTACTGATGCTCATCCTACTGACACCTGACTTACTAATATTGCAACTAACTGGCACTTATAATTTTGGTAAGTACAAGCTACTGACAGCTAATTTACCAACGCAACACATATCAACACATCGAATGACTGACACTGAGTTACGAAATCAAGTTTGATCCAATGATAAAATTATCTACTGACCTAACAACTTACCGATAGTATGAGACCCTAACAGTATGAGACACTAATAGAATGAGATACTTACATCATGAGACACTGACATTCTGAGATACCAAAATTTTGAGATGTTGATAGAATGAGAAACCGACAATATGTATATTAAAGTAAAACTTATTACTAATGGTCATTTTTGTGTTTTCTAATTCTACATATTTTATTAATAATTTCATTTTACATACAACATTAATGACATTTTTAGAGAACAATATGAGGTACAAGGTACCAGAACCTGATTGAGAACAAGCTCCATGTTTGCTGACATGGATAAAACACAAACATGATATCGACTTACACATATATATGATAAGTGAAGGAGAGAGTTTTACACCTTATAAAAAAATGCAATATCTTAATACTATTTATACATGATGAAATTACTGTGAAATAAACACCATAAACATTTGTAGCAACAAACATAGAAGAGAGGAACACTTCGAGGAAGCATCGACCTTTTGGGTAATAAAGACAGAAGAGAAAATTACATTCTATTGTGCAGTATGTTTCTGGATGTCGACTATATCTTCACTTCTACCAACTTTAAGGGGACTATAATCTACATAACACATCACACAGATCTTTCTAAACACTACAGTCAATATATTTCTTAGTCTATGTTCATTATTTACTTTTTGAGCATTGTCTATGGCTCTATTTTATAAAAACTCACAAAATATTGTTCTAAACTGGAAGATACATATATATCTTCACCAACCTACCCTTTTACACCTTAAATTCTCATAGATAATAGTGGATGAAGTACTTGAACATAGTATCTATTTTATTAATCCCAAGAATACTGAAGAAGAGGTTTATTGACCTAGACAGTTTGTATATTGTTGTGTACCCTGATCCAGGGTGTGGATCAAGTTTGATTATATAAATTTCATATAGGAAGGTGATAATAAAGTGGGGAGGATTATGTATCATCATGACCCGGAAACTATTGTTTACTGTCTCTATGTACTTTCTATTTTTGTTTTCTCTGTTCTTATAATTATTTAATAAAACATCACTTTACTTTGATTGTTAATCATATAGAGTGATTATATCATAATTTGATTTTGTAGAAAGTATTTAAAAGTTGATGTAATAATAAATATTGTATTCACTAAGACCTAATCAATCAGTGAGAAATAATTCATATAATAAAATCTTTTATAAATCTGCTACATTGGTTATTGTGCCATATTTTATTTTAAATTGTGGGGTTTTAAGTAAGCATTTTTGTGAGAAAATTTCAAAGGAACTCTATTCACCTCCTTCTTGAGTTTCCTTTTATAACAAAACATTATGATTATGGTAAAACCATACTACCTTAATTATCATTCCTATAAAAAACAAAAGAACCACACATGCATATATACACTTTACTGTCTACACGGTATGGTGTAATTTGTTTTTCATCACAACATTACTTGGATGGGTATAATAATGGAAACAATGGATATATATAGTCATTAAGACATGATATTGATTATTTATAATTAATATTCCATAATTTTCATTAACCTTTCACTAAAAATGCAATGATATTGTCACTCATGGTTATGTAAGGCTAATCATCTCTGTGATGAGATATGATTAATTTTCCATGTTAACTAGTCATGAATGATTAAAAAAGACATAAAATGTGTAAATATTATATCTACTATATTAATATAATTATTAATGGGTAATAAATATATACTATGAAAATGAAACATGAAATAAAAAACAAAACATGCATAATAAAATGAATCACTTAACACAAGAAGCACAGGTAATAACAAAATATTGTTAAAAAACAATATAGAATGATCATATATGATATAATTAACAAGGATATGGTTCTAGAATGAAATAATAACATCCATTAAACCATTACACAAGAGGTTAAATCATGTTAAATTATAATAAAGTGTGAGGTAAGGGTTATTTCACAATATCATTATTATTCAAGACTGTTTAAGTTTAAGTCTCCATTGGGGATCATTTTTCGTCCATATCCATGTTTTCTAACAAATATTACAACAAAATTTTTACTATTATCCTACAAATTTTTAAATGATTTTTACCCATTTTTTACTTTTTATAATATGGCTTGAAATAAATATTTTTGTAATTTTTCCAATGAGTTACATTGTGACTTTTTTGATCGAGGAATTTTTTTAACTTAAGTGGTGTGAGAGTATTTTTCTACCATCATTAATCCTTAATGTTTTAAAGCTTTTGTTACATGTTTACATGAATATTTTTAAATAAATTTTTTCTTTTATATTTTAATTTATTTTTAATTAAATAATTTCAATGTAAAATGGTAATTACCTCAAAATATTTCAATGATTTTATTAGATTATTTTAATCTCTGTGAAAATACTCGGTTGAATATTATGATTAATTCATGTTCATCTCTTGTAAAATAATTTACCGTATTTCATTGAAAAATTTATTATTTAGTTTTCCTTTTTATATGGTATTCTAATACAATTCTTGGTTTGTGGATAAAGCATTCACATTTTGTACGTTAGTTTTAATAAGAATGATTATGTTGTTTATGTTTTACCCCTATCATAAGAGGAATTCAGTGGACTTAGTAATTGATCAGATGTGCCCTCTATATCCCCTATATATGTCGGTAGGTATTGTGAGACAAACTAGTTTGGGTTTTGGATAATGTGTTACCCGATTTTTTATCGTGTATTGGCTGAAGCCATGATGGTATGTTTCTGATTTCCCACCTTATACATTCTATATTTATTGGTTTAGTTATTGGTAATCCATGTTATTTTTCAACTAGTAAAATATACATGGTTAAGTATCATTATCATGTTATTACTTATATGGAGTTATTTGATCAAAACATTTTCCTTCCAAATTATGATCAAGATTATGTGTTAATGAAATGTGTTGTTATTTTTTCAACTTGCATTATTATTTAGGTTTACATGTGATAGATTCCATTGTATTCTTAACCTTACATAACATCTAAGATAACCCTTTGGAAATGTTTTATTTTCTCTTGGGATATAAATATGTGTATTGATTTTGATATGTATTGATTCACTAAGGAGATAAATTATATGCTCAAATTACAATAATACTATATTTTAAGTTTTAGATTGTAATTAAAATATCATGCATGTTTCTAGTATACTAAGACTACTAAATTATTCATTATTTTGGTATGAAATCAACTAAATATTATTCCAATGTAATAATGATATACACCGAGCTTGGTCCACTAGGGCTGGGATCATTAGATTTGGTTGAGAGAATGTTTAGAAGAAACCATGGGAACTAGATTTTGGAAATCCTTGATTAGGTAACCTATCCCTATGATAGAATATGAATATATATGTAGTATAAAATCAATAAAAACTAGGTTTATAATTATGGTATTATCTAAAAATAAAATTGTCAATTAATTCTATGTATTCCACTTGTTTTGGTAATATTCCTCGTTTTTCATAATGATAAGATCTAATCTATAGTACGTCATCATTTAGAAATGAAACCTAGTAGAAAGAATGTGAACCTAACTAATTCATGTGATCTAATGTGTAAGAATGAAAAACGTATTTATGGGATTGATCCAATATTTAAATGGGAAGTATCCTCCCAAACAGTATCATCATGTAAGGACGTAATGTTATTTTACAAGATGTAAAGACTCAAATAGAAGCAAATCATGAATATGATAGATGAGAAAAATATTTATAAATGGAATAAAGGAAATAATTTTAAAACCCTGAAATTTCAAGGAATTTTTTTTCTTAATTTCTTTGGAATTTTATGAGTCTGTGGCTTCTGACGGAACTTGATTATGAGGACCGGTGTGCTCGGATTAAATTTCCAAAGTTTAGCTCGGGAATGTTCAATAAACGAACAAGTGAGTTTTTCTATCTTTTGAGCTGGTACACAGAATTGAAATCTGAGGGTGCTGTTGAACTCGCAGCACCGATAATTTCTTATGAGGACCTTTTCCATAGTTGCGTTTTTGAGCGGGTTGGGGATTAATAATTGGGGATTCAGAATGAAAGAAATAAAATTTGTGGTGTAAAAATTTTATTTGTTGAAGGTGGTTAATATTATACAAAGGGGGAGTTAGTGGTGGGGGCCCACACCCACCTAACCTCCCATGGGGGGTTTAGTGCGGTGGGGCCCACACGAGACCCTACCTCCTCACCTTCCCCTCAACTCCCTAAACCCCCCTTTATTACCCCCTTGTTTATTACATGAAAAATCCACTCATTTATTAGAGTGGAGACTCTCCACTTTCTATCTCTCTCTCATCATTTAATTTTTCCAATTATTAAATTAATTGGAGAGTTATGCATTAATTTTAATTGAGTTGGAATGTTTGTTAAGATGAGGAAAAAATCCCATTTTAATATTTGGCTAGGAAAATGTTGTTTGGAGAATCCCTGGAGAATTAAGGGAGATTTAACCCTCCAAGAAGAATGGTTCTCCTTCCAATGGATCTCCAACGAACAATGCTTGAGTCGGGATCGAAGGCCTTTGCAGAAGCGACGAATGTCAATGATCATCGTCACCCTAATCTCCTCCATTGCGACCACATCAACGAGCCGACGTCCACCCTTTCTCAAAATTGTTAATGATCGGCGAACCATGAGGTAGGTGTTATTTTTGTTCAAGTATTTATCATCGTTCTTCAAAGCATAATGTTTGGCCACATGATATCGTCATAACGGGAGGAGATCGGACTGAAAAAACATGGACGATTCTCCTCCCCTCTTATTTGTTAATCTTTTTTGATGTTGCAAGCAGAGGCGCACGGTGTCGTTGCACCGTGAAATGATGGGTAGGGAACCACTGCCACACAAGGCAGCGGAGAAGGCGGCGCGGTGTCGTTGCACCGCGCAGAATAGTAGAGGGCCACAGCCGGAGCGGGCCGTGGTGGTGGTGCGGGGTGCCGTTGCGCCACGCCGAAGTGACCGAGGAAGGCCGCAGTTAGAGCAGACGGCGGCGGAGGGGCGTTGCGTCGTCGCACCGAGCCGGGGAGATGAGCCGCGGCCTAAGTCCACGGCGGACCAGAAGGGGATGTCAGCCACCGTCATCTCCAGGAGGCGAGACCCCACCTGGGTCCCACGGAAGCTCACAAATCGGCTGGCCTTAATGGTCGGTCGTTACCTAAAAACCAGGGGAGTGTAACCCCCCCCCCCCCCGACCAGTTGCTAGGGGGCCCCACTGGGCCCGCCGATTCCAAAAAAAATAGGGGGTTGCGCCTCGTTTGTGTCCTGCTCGGCCAGCGACTGAGCAGCGACCGGCTTCTGAGCCGGGCCGCATGGGCCGGGCCGACAGTGCCCAACCGGACCAGACCCGGACTCGATTCAGGTCAAACCGGTTCGGGCCGACCCAAGGGGTGTTGGGTCTGGTCGGACCGGACCCAATCCCCCTATTTTCATACCGTTTTCAGTTAAACATCCATATATTGAGCTACAGACCTCCGATCGACGCACTATCAGTTGCGTACGATTCCATGGATCGAGATGGTCGTTTCGGTATATTACACTCAAGGTTTTGGAGAAGTTTTCATTTGGCCAGGTTGGTTCGAACTCGAAACCAACCGGGCCCTCGGAGCGGAAATGATTTTAACTTAAGGACCGGACGTATGATTGACGTGCCATCAACTATATTGGATTTCTCTCATTGAGACTTTTCTTTTGTCATAATTCCCCTGAGGTTTGCATGCTGTTGGATTATGGTCGGGTTGGATTGTACCCGAATTCCAACCGGGCCCCTGGAACGGGAATGCTAATAACTCACAAACTGGGCGACCAATTGAAGCGTCGTTTGTGGCATTGAGAACCATATGATGAGGCAGTCCTTTGAGATACTTCTTCGTGGAACATTGTTACACTTGAAGTGTCGACCATTAGTTCATGGAGCGGATCCTCCAGGAGACGATCTTACGGAGTACGGTGACCTTGTAGCTGGCTGAGACCTGATGACTGCTTGTCTGATTCGTATCGGAGGGACTTGACTTGCCCAGTGGGGAACACTACTGTGTTGGTGTGGCAGAACCATTTGGGGGAGCACTACTATGTTGGGGTGGGAGACCCACGACACTCGACAGGAGGAGTACCTATGTAGGCTAGTAGGGGGAGCACTACTGTGTTGGGGTGGCAGACCCATGGTGGGGAGCACTATTGTGTTGGGGTGACAGACCCGCGATACTCGATAAGAGAGTACCTCAGCAGTCTAAGGTTAGTGAGTGACACCTCAGAGTCATGGCAGGACTATTGCGCTCGACAGAGGAGGAGTTCTCCAGCAGCCATTTTTTCGTCATCGTGAATAAAAATCCTGGTTTGAGCTGAGTCTATGACCTTTGTGTTTACCTCATGATTGAGATGGGTTACTTCATATCTTAGGTATATATATGGGCATATACCTAAGTAAAGGTTATCTATTGAGATCTTTCTTTGTGGTTATCCTTGTTGGATTTAGTGAGACCTTGAGGGTCTCGAGTTCCCTTCTGAGTATCGTTATACTCACCCCTGCACGGGCTATGCCCACACCTCATCATGTTGGATGCAGACAATGGACAACACTGATCATGGTTATGGCTTGTAGATCTAGATGGTACCCAAAGGTAGACTTCATGACAAGACGGTACCCGGAGGTGACAGACAGACCTGGAGAGATGAGGTGGCCATCTGTACCTACCCTTCAGGTAGGAACACCGGAGGACGATCCAGGAGCAGCTTGACACCTTCCTGCTATTTTTTCTTTTCCTTGTACATTACTGTTGGGCTTGTATTCTGGCCCCTTTGTACTTTCAGCACACTTTTTATATTTCTTTACTTAGTGTTTTCTTCCGCTTGTACTCTGGTTGTGTGTGTTTACGTTTTCACAATGGAAATGACTTCCCTTTTTATCTGGATTTACGCCTTTTGGTGCTTGCCTCCACCCCCTATCCTATGGAAGGCGGGCTTGGGGTAGTCACGGCATGAGCCCTGAGGATGGGTCGTGAAAAATTTCTATCAAAGGAGTCGGTTCTACCGCAGAACTTAAGACTCTGATATTTATTTTCTGTAAAACAATAGTGTTATAGGTACTATGTGTGGTCTTCAGTTCAGGGAGTCCAGTGTTGGTGTGGGAGGCCTACATATCCATACACCAGGACCCTGCCTTCTGATTTCCTACTCGGTGCACGAAAACACTGATTGTGTGTGTGTTTTCAAAATTTTATTTTAAATCATCTCAAACTAGGTCAGCTCACCAGGTATAGTCTTTTGACCGTGTCACATCAGTTCTTTCAGGATGCCTCCCCACGGACGATCCTCTAGATCCCCAACAATTGTACGTAATGACATTTCATTGAGGGATGAGGCCTCAGTACAAGGCCCTCTTCTAGATCAGACACCAGCATAGAGTGCACGCTGCTTGAGAGCGATGCACGAGTTCCAGTGACCGGGGCCTCCGACGTTTCGAGGCGAGTCGGATTTGCAGACTTCTGGGCACTGGCTGGAGTTTGTAGCATGAGCTTTCCACACAGCTGGGACACCTACAGACTTGATGGTGTACCTAGCTGTTAGCCTCTTCCAGGGAGCAGCTGAGAGGTGGTGGAGCCAGATGCTCCAGTTTTTCGATGATACGACCTTCACCTGGGGAGACTTCGAGGCTTTCTTCAGGGTTGAGTTTATACCAGTGACTCTACACTATGAGCGTGATCAGGAGCTGCTACGTTTGCCGTAGGGTTTTCCGTCAGTAGCCGGGTCATCTGTAGACAAAAGACGGATGATGTAGAGGTCCAGGAGGACTAGGACAATAGGTGGGTGACTTCAGGTTATAGGTTCTGTAGTGTGGGGAACCCAGGGTGGATTCAGAGCCAGCCATACGAGGAGTAGGAAGTGTTATGCATGCGACAAGCATGGTCACTTGGCTCGAGACTGCCCAACCTGTCCAGCAGTTGATCAGCAGGCAGTAGAGGAGCCTACCAGACCAGAGAAGAGGAGATGGCCGTACAACTGGTGGTGTGCGACACTTCGAAGAGTTACCCCCACCACCAGGAGGTCCACCCCAAGCGCAAGAAATGGGTGGATATGCGAGAGCTCAGCTTTAGGAAGCTGAAGCATATGACAATGGAGATACAGAAGCAGGTGGATTGGAGCGATACTAGTTCCAAGCATGGAGGCCTTTGTTATTAGTGCTTCTAGTTTCCGTTTTTTTGTTGTTTGTGGTTGTTGTGTGTCTTTGTACTTGAGATGTAGTAATAAAAGACACTTTTCCTTGTGATGTTTACTTTCCTATCCTTTGTTTGGCTGATACTAAGAGGTTCCGGTTAAAACTGTTGACTTGACCATCACTTGTGAGCTTTCTACTAGTGGAGACCCAGTAACCATCCACTGATTCTGATAGTGTGACTCAACCCTTGTAGGTGAGAGTGACGGTTGGATCTCTTGGTTGTGGCGTCGAGGCCTTACAACGTCGTCTATGGCATGAAATTGTACCGTTCATGTCAGGATTGACTGTATTAGGCGAAAGAACGTGGTTCATCCAGGGGATGAGACCAGATATATCTTTTTGGCAGAGTAGAAATCTAAGCAGCTCATTGGTATAATGTAGACGAAGAAGGGTGGATATGAGTTCTTAAAATCGGCTAGTCTCACCAATTGTCCGTTGAGCGAATGGTTTACGGTTCTCTCCATCTCAATATTCTCAGGTGTATCTTCTCTCAGAAGGACATGAACCTGAGGCAGCAGTGATGGATTGAAATCCTCCAGGACTATAACTTCGAGATAGTTTATACTATTGGGGAGGGGAACGTTGTAGCAGATGCTCTTAGTGGGAGATCAGGCATTCAGTTGTTGGGAGTAGCAAGATAGCAGTTGGCCTCATTTCAGATATCCTTTGTGGATAGTGATGGAGTTATCACGTAATGAACTAGAGATGGTTCATGCTATGATGGAGAAGGTGTAGATCATCCAGGAGTGGATGAAGACTGCACAAAGCAGAAAGAAGTCCTATGCAGATAGGAGATGAGACAACTAGAGTTCGAGGGTGATGACCATGTCTTCTTACAGGTCTCACCTCGATGGGGACTACGGAGATTTGGCTGGGGCAGTAAGTTATCTCTGCATGTCATCAGACCTTTTTAGGTCCCCAGAAGTGTAGGCAAGGTGGTTTACCACCTGGCCCTTCCACCTCAGTTGCATTGGGTGCATGACGTCATTCATGTATCTCAACTGAGGAGATATGTGCACGACCTGTCTCACTTCATCGACCATGGAGAGTTGGAAATCGATGATGGGGTGACCATCATGGGTTCTAGTAGAGGTTGATGATCAACAGGAGCGAGTCCTATGAGGACGGTTGATTCCTTTTGTGCACTTTCACTGGAAGCACGGAAATCTCCAGGAGAGCACATGGGAGCGGGAGGCTCAGATGCATACTCGGTACCTCCTTTAGTTTCCCTAGTTTGTGTTGTAGCTTTATGGGGACGTAAAGCCCTGAGGTGGGAGTAATTTAAAGGCCCTGAAATTTCAAGGAATTTTTTTTCTTAATTTCTTTGGAATTTTATGAGTCTGTGGCTTCTGATGGAACTTGATTCTGAGGCCCGGTGTGCTCGGAATCAATTTCCGATGTTTAGCTCAGGTACATTCAGTAAACAAACGAGTGGGTTTTTCTATCTTTTGAACCGGTGCTCGGAATTGAAATCTGAGGGCACCGTTGAACTCATAGTATAGGTAATTGCTAAAGAGGACCTTTACCGTAGTTGTGTTTTGAGCAGGTTGAGGATTAATAATTGGGGATTTAGAATAAAAGAAATAAAATTTGTTGTGTAGAAATTTTATTTCTTGAAGGTGGTTAATATCCTACAAAGGGTGAGTTAGTGGTGGGGTCCCACACCCACCTAACCTCCCATGGGAGGGTTTAGTGTGGTGGCACCCACACGAGACCCTAACACCTCACCTTCCCCTCAACTCCCTAAACCACCCATTTATTACCCCTTGTTTATTACATAACAACTCAACTCATTTATTGGAGTGGAGCCTCTCCACTTTCCATCTCTCTCCCATCATTTAATTTTTCCAACTATTCAATTAATTGGCGAGTTTTTAATTAATTTGAATTGAGATGGAATGTTTGTTAAGATGGTGGAAAATCCCACTTTAATATTTGGCTGGGAAAATGTTTTGGGGAGAATCCATGGAGAATTAAGAGACCTTTAACCCTCCACGAAGAACGGTTCTCCTTCCAACAGATCTCCAACGAACGACGCTCAAGTCGAGATCGAAGTCCTTTGCGGAAGCGACGAACGTCAACGATCATCATCACCTTCATCTCCTCCCTTGCAACGACGTCAATGCACCGATGTCCACCCTTTCACGAAATCATCAAAGATCGGAGAACCATGAGGTAGGGGATATTTTTGTTCATGTCTTTATCATCCTTGTTCGTTGCTTAAGGTTTTTCCACATGATATCATCATAACGGGAGGAGATCGGACTGCACAAACACGGCCGATTCTCCTCCCCTATTGTTTTTAAATCTTCGTTGATGTTGGAAGTGGAGGAGAATCATGTCCTGGAACCGTGCGGTGATCAGTAGGGAACCACGACCATTCAAGGCAGCGATAAAGGCGGCGTGGTGTCGTTCCACCATGGAGGGAGACAGAGGGCCGCAGCTGGAGAAGGCCGTGGCGGGGGGGGGGGGGGGTGTCGTCCCGCCGCACCGGAGAGACCGAGGAAGGTCGTGGTGGAGGGGCACGGTGTCGGCGCTCCACGTAGGTGAGACGAGTTGCGGCCTAAGGCCGCGATGGACCAGCGGGAGCAGCCGACCGAGCTGGCCGCCGGCGTCTCCAGGAGGCAGGACGCCTTCTGGGTCCCACGGTAGCTCCCAAACCGGCCGACCTTAATGGCCCGCCGTTACCCGGAAACCGGGGGGTGTAACCCCCCCGACCAGCTGCTAGGGTGGACCCCACTTGGTCTGTCGTTTCCAAAAAATAGGGGGTCGCGCCCCCTTTGTGTCCTGCTCGGCCAGTAGCCGAGCCGCGACCGGCTTCCGAGATGGGCCGGAGGCCGCACAGGCCGGGCCAGCCGCATGCCACGTGGGTCGGGCCAGCCACAAGTCACACGGGCCGGGCTGTCCATGCCCAACCGGGCCAGACCCAGACCCAAGTCGGTTCGACCCAGTTCGGGCCGACCTAGGGGGTGTTGGGCCGGGTCGGAACTGACCCAATCCCCCTATTTTCGGACTATTTTTGGTTAAATGGCCATATCGTGAGCTATGGACCTCTGATCAAAGCACCGTCAGTTGAGTAGGATTCCTTGGATCGAGAGAATTGTTTCAGTATATTAAACTCAAGGTTTTGGCAAAGTTTTGATTTGGGCGGGTTGGTTCGAACTCGAAACCAATTGGGCCCTCGGAGCGGAAATGCTTATAACTTGAGGATCGAACATCTGATTGACGTGCCGTCAACTATTTTGGATTCCTCTTGTTTAGAAAATTCTTTTGGAATAATTCACCTGAGATTTGGATGCATTTGGAGTTTGACCGGGTTTGATTGTACCCGAAGTCCAACAGAGCCCTCGGAACGGGAATGCTAAAAACTCACAGACCGAGAATCCCGTTGATGCGCCGTCTTTTGCATTGAGACCCCTATTACAAGGCAGTCCTTTGAGATAATTATTCATGGATCTTCTTGAAACTTGACGTTTCGAACAGTAGCTCTTGATGCAGATCCTCCTGGAGATGAGTTTACGGAGTACGGTGACCTTGTAGCTAGCTGAGACCTGATGACTGCTTGTCTGATTCGTATCGGAATGACTTGACTAGCCCAGTAGGGAGCACTACTGTGTTGGGGTGCCAGACCCATAGCGGGGAGCACTACTGTGTTTTGGTGGAAGACCCATGGCGGGGAGCACTACTGTGTTGGGGTGGTAGACCTGCGGTGCTCGACAGGAGGAGTACCTCAGCAGTCTCGGGTTAGTGAGTGGCACCTCAGAGTCGTGGCCGGACTACTGCGCTCGATAGAGGAGGAGTTCTCTAGAAGTCGTGTTTTCATCATCGTGAATAAAAATCCTTGTTTGAGCTGAGTCTATAACCTTTTTTCCCTCATGATTGAGAAGGGTTACTTGATAACTTAGGTATATGTATGGGAATATTCTAAATTAAGGTTATCTGTTGGGATATTTATTTGTGGTTATCCTTGTTGGATTTAGTGAGATCTTGAGGGTCTCGGGGTCCGTACTAAGTATCGTTATACTCACCCATGCACGGGCTATGCCCGCACCTCGTCGTGTTGGATGCAGACGAAGGACAACACTGATCGTGGTTAAGGCCTGTAGAGCTGGACGGTACCCGGAGGTGGACTTCATGACGAGACGGTACCCGGAGGTGGAATTCATGACGAGATGGTACCCGGAGGTGAAATACACAACGATATGGTACCCAGAGGTGACAGATGGACGTGGAGATCTGAGGTGTCCATCTGTACCTACCCTTCAGCTAGGAACTCCGTAGGACGATCCAGGAGCAACTTGACACCTTCTTGCTATTTTTTCTTTGCCTTGTACTTTCCTGTTGGTCTTTTATTCCAGCCCCTTTGTACATTCATCACACTTTTTATATTGCTTTACTTAGTGTTTGCTTCTGCTTGTAGTCTGGTTGCGTGCGTTTACGTTTTCATAAAGTCAATGCCTTCCCTTTTTATCGGGATTTACGCCTTTTGGTGCTAGTTGCCAGCCCCTGGCCTATGGAAGGCGGGCTTGGGTTAGTCACAGCACGGGCCCCAAGGTCGGGTCGTGACAATAATTATTTTCAACATGTTATAATTATGAAAATAAACACCCAGGTACTTGATTATAAGGATTTTCAGTTTTCCACATGTGTAAAGAGAAATGCTAGTGCACTTGTGATTGCGAGGTTATGAAAAAAGACTATGAATGTAAAATTCTTAATATTCAATGAGATGAGACACTATGATAATTAGTGTCTTAAGTGTCAAAGGAATATAATAAAAAATATTATAATTGATTGTGGTCAAGATTACAGTAATACCATATAAATATTGTAATTATTAATGTTATTTATCTTGGATGATATATGTATACCCATTGACTATTTTATCAATGATTACTGGTCAAAAGAATTAGAGAATAAATAAGGATATTATAACATAACATCATAATTAAGGATTTGAAATCATAAATGTTTCTAGTATTGTTTTTAGGGTGATAAATGTAATCATATATGTGGTATGTGACAATAAGATATACATTTTTGTTTTTTGGAATCTAATGTTACATTTGATTTTGAAAATCAGGTGACCTTTTCGAACTGTGAATTTGGATATATGTATTTTAGAAGATATATAAAGTTGGTTTGTATTAAATTAAAAATTGGATATTATTATTTAATTTTAAATTATATTTTATTATAGAGGATAACATTTTCTAACCATTTTATTTTATGAATATTTATGGGTCGAACTAAAGGATTATGGGTCTTTTTATAAGGGCTCTTTAGGCATAAAATTCATCTTGAATATCCATCTTGTTATTTTAGAAATGAATTTTAAATATATTTAAGAAAAAAAGGATGAAATTATAAAATTAAAAGAAATTAAATATGTTTTATTTATTTATAATATATAATGTAAAATAATCCCTCAATTCTAGGAATGAAATTTTGATGGGAAATTCTATTTTTTTAATTTTCATACTGAGAAATCAATGGCCACTTTAACCCATCACAAATTTATGGTTTCATGATGGTATATATTATGATTATCATTTTACCAATCACACTCAAGAAAAACATGATAGTCTGTTTTCTCTTCCACTAACATGTTTTATTACATGTAATCTAAGTATGTTTTATCTTAGGTGGATTTCATACTTCCATTTTTTTCTTTTAAGGTCAATGTTTTATCTAATGACTTTCAGATTTGGGCTTTAAATAAATGTATTTTGAATAGTAAAAACATAGTTACCGAACTATAATTAAAAAATTGAGAGTACGAAACTTATTAATGTAGTTGAGAATGTAACACACAATGATTGTATGGTATGTTACTTTTTTGATTTACTCCCTTCTATAGAATGTGTTGTACGCAACATAGAGCTTAAACAAACCACAATATTATATTAATATTATTAATTGAAATTAAAATATATCATAGTCATTAAAATGGTTATTATGAATACAATTAACTATACAATGTAAAAAATATTATTTACTTCATTGGTTACAAATAAATTAGAAATAAATATAAGATCAAATTTAATATAATGGAAATGTTTTTTATAAAAAAATATTATATTTTAACCGAATAAATTAGGTTAATTTCTATAAGTGAATGATATTAACTAAATGTTTATATAATTTATTCAATATAATGTTAAAAAATCATTATATGTGTTTTCAAGGCTGGATAGAAAAACAAATCAAATTTTTATGTATAAAAATCTATATTTTTATAATTTTTGTTTTACTGCCTTCTTAGGGCGCAATTATTTTAAATTTAGTCTTTACAATTTTATAAATTATATTTGAAATACTAAAATTTTTATTTTAAATAGGTATATAAATTTTTTTAATTACTTGTAGTTATTTTTTTGAAATGTTTCATGTTTTAAGGAATACTGATAAAATACTATATTTCAATAAAAACAGGTTTTTCATCAAAATAATAAATATTTAGAAGTTATATTTTTTATTTAATTCAAGTTATAATTATATCTTCTTTTTAATAATTTATTCCAATATAGTTTATTTTAATCAACATCATATTTAATTTGGATATAAAAATGTGACTATATTTTGAAAATTTTAACTTTAAAACCCAATTTCCTCATTCTCTAAATAGGATTAGTTTTTTGAATTAATTAATAGAAATTATGTGTTTTTTATATTGAAAAATGGATTCCATATTTTGAATAAGTTGGAATATATTTTTTAAATATGTTTTTTTAGACATTATGAATTGTAATATAGTAATTGATTTTAACACAGGTAAAGGTAAATCAGGTAATTAAGTGGAAATATAATATTATCAATATTAAGAAATTACCCTAAAACTCATAATGATTTTATGGGATGTGTTATTTTAGAAAAAAAATAATCATTGGGCCAATTTTATAGCCTCATGGATACACTTGTATGTCATTAACCATTTTTTGTATTTTATTTTAAAGAAAGTCCAATATGTCATACTCATGTTTTTAATTAGTGATACATTTTTTATATGTTGTAATTAAGAATATATATTAATCTACAAATATTAATTTCAATTATAATATTATTTTATTCATCATGTAATTTTATTTTTTATATTTATAAATTATTTAACAACCTTATGGTCTTACATAATGATGATGTAGTAATTATCTAATTCGGAATATTATCAAATAAATGATATTAAAAATAATAAAATAAATAAATATTCTTATAAATAATGTCATACATGAACTTTTTATATATTATAGTCATATTATAGATTTATTAAATGTTTTATTTAAATATTTATTGTTTATTTCTATTTTTTTAAAAGTCATGAAATGAATAATGTCGAAATTGATATTAATGTTATATTAAAAAACATAATATTTTTTTAAATGATATAAAATTAATAAAAATATAAAATTTGGAAAATTTATTAGGAAATAGTTTAAAACATAATACATGACTCATTAATGTAATTTTGGCATTTTATTGTCAATATATTAACATTTAAATAGTAAAAATACATGTTGTCCTGGTAATTGTTAAAGAGTTAAAATAAGGGTAAAAACTAAATGATGAGGGTATGAATTTATAATAAAATTGTACAAAATTATTGTTTGGGAGGATTTATACCAAAAATCATGGTATATTAGAAATAACTGATGTTTATCCATATGATATTAGAAAATAATTTTTTTTAATATAATATTGTCTTTCTTTTTCAGAAGTTCTCCCCACCTCAATTATAAAATGGAACCTTCTTACTCGCATCCTTACCCCACATTGAGCCTCATATCTTGATCAAACCCTAAAAATTTATCCTCAAAATATCCTTATCCATGTTCTGGAGTTCCTGTTCTTTTAAAAATAAAAAACCTAGATCCCTTTAGAAGAGGTATAAAGGGAGTCTACTGAATAAGAGGTGATTATTTTTACCAGATCATTCACCATCATTGCTACTTCTACTTCCACTTCTTGAGTCATTTCTAGGATAATGTAATCAATATAGTATCCTATATATTTTGATATGTTATTAAGATTATTTTAAAACCATATTCCCTGATTTATCCATCTTATTAAGAATTAATGCTCCCAGTATTCGTACATATGACTTACCATCTCAACGCTATGGTGTAATTTGTTTTTTATCACCACTTTACTTTGATGAGAATAATAATGGAAATAATGGATAAATATTGTACTTATAACCTGATATTTATTCCTTATATATAATGTTACATTCATTTACTAACCATTTCACCATTTAGGGGATGATACCATCGCAAGTGCGTACGTACCATCTATAGTCTCTGTAACGCATTGTGATTCATTTTCATTTTTAACTAGTCAAGAATGAATAAAATATATATATATGATTAAATATGATATCTATGAACTTAATATAATTATATAGATCCATAAAATATGTCATATTCTTAAGAAACCTGAAATACATGACAAAACATGCCTAAGAAAATTAAGCAGTTAAAAAACTAAATAGTGGTATTAAAAAAATATTATTAGAACAATGATATACTATGATCATATATGATATCATAAATATTTATATGGCTCTGTTATAATTTAATAACACAATTTATACAATTATATTGGATTATAAATCATATTCAACTAAGAAAAATTTCTTTTTAAGTGTTATATGGGTTTTTTTTTATTTTTTGGGATTGTTTACGTTTAATTCTCCACTAGGGAACATTTTTCTTCCATATCCATGATTCATAATTTTTTTAAAATATATATACTATTATCCTAAAAATTATTAATATCTTTTCCCCATGTTTTACTTTTTTTAAAACATTGTTAAATGAAAATATTTTTCTTTTTCCAAAAGAGGTAATTTGTGAACTTTTCAATAGAATGAATGTTTTTAACTTATGCAGCATGAGAGTGATTTTCCACCAAAGTTACACCTTAATTATTTTGAATCATTATTTAAATTTTTAAAAGGTTATTTTTTTGAAAAAATCGATTTATAATTTCATGAACATTTAAATAAATAATTTTAATGTAAAAGGGTATTTTTGTCATAATATTTCAATGATTTTATTAGATTATTTTTATCTATGTCAACATACCCTATTGCATATTAATCTTAAATTAGTTTGATATCTTATTATATCATTTAACCTATTTAATTTAATGTTTAATTATTTATATTGATTATGGATGTTCTATTCTAAAACCCTTCGTGCATTATGGTTAAAGGATTCACATGTGTTATTTTAGTTTCAATATAAATGCTAATGTTTTTTATGATTCACCCATTTAATAAGGGGAATTAATTGAACTAACTATGTGTCCTGAATGGCTGTCTATAATCACTCAATGCATCACTAGGTCACATGATACAAACTATTTTGGATTTTGGATAATGTAATACTTGATTATATATGATGTCTTCAATGAATCCTTGATAGTATGTTTAGGATATCCCATATTATGAGTTCCCCTGTTATGAGTTTAGTTATTGATAATCCATGTGATTATTTTACTAGTATAATATCCCTGGTTAAGTTACTTTATCATGTGATTATTTATATGTAATTGTTTCATCATCTTTTATTCCTTCTATATTATGCTCTCCACTATGTTTTAATGGAATGTGTTGTTATTTATTTACCCTTCTATATTTTTTATGAATATGTGTGATAGAATACATGGTATACTTATACTTACAGAGACTCTAAGAGAAATCATTTCATATGTTCTATTTTTTCCCAGGATATAATGAAGTGTATTGAATTTGATATGCAGGGTTACATGAAAGGGACTAATGGATTTCTCAAAAAAAAATCTACTTTTATTTTATGGTTAATATTATAATGATAATTTCAAGTATATGTCTAGTTTAACTAGACTATAAAACTGTTCAGTCCTTTGGTATGTGATCACCTATATCATATTACAATGTAATAATGTAAGGCATCAGATCTAGGATACTGGGGTCGGGGTATTTTTAGTGTAGGTAAATGATTACACTGATATCAAAATAGTATTAATTAAAAAAGAAAAATACATATTATTTATTATTAATTTCAAATGTATTAAAGGGATACCAATATTTAATACCCCTTACTAAAAGTATCATTGTTTTCCCATGCTTTTAAATATTTTCCATAAGGCCTAATGATGAGTATGAAATATTATGAAGTCTACATATGAATAAAGGTAATTAGACTTGAGTGAAGGAATTGTATTATAAATGAAAAAAACTACAAACACATGAATCCGTTTTATATTTAAATTTTTTAATTGATAGGAAGTGTCCAAATTTCATTAAGCGGTTCATATATAATATTTTTCCTAATTAACTAAAAATATAAACCTAAAAGGCCCTTTAAATATAAAATGTAAAACCCTAGTCTTAAACCATTTAATCAAGGGTTGTATAACATTCAGGGTGGTATAGAAAATATCTATAGAAATTTTTAGATAACTCTAGAGGTTATGATAATTTATATGAGGATATTTTAATGGTTTTAGAAACCAAAATGGGTTAATAAGAATATGAATGATCATATGATTAATTGAATATATACTTATTTTGTGGATTTATGTGATGTGTGTACTTTGAGTGAAATGTATAAAGTTATAAAAATTTAATGAGGTATATATAAACATTTTTATTATCTTATATTGTATAAAATATTTTATTTGAGGAAAATTTATTTTCTTTTTTGTTGAAATATATTGAATGATATTAATAACATTTACTATTAATATTCCCTTTAATTTTGGGTTTATTATCAATTATTGGTATAAAATTGTTAATTTATTTTGGGAATAAATTATTTATCATTTAGATGACAATAGGATTGAAAATTTATTTGGTCAAAAATTTATTAATATTAATTTTCAAAATATTTATTATATTAGGAACATTTCATGACTAAATTAAATTAAAATTTTATTGTAAATGATGGAAATTTATTTAATAGATAATTTTTGATTCATCACTTGGATTCATTTATGATATTGTTATTATTTTATGCTCATTCAAGTTATTGATTGAAAATATTATGTTATTTTAAAAATTAAATGATTATGGGATTTACATTTTGTATGGGACTTTAAGAGTGATTGATGTTATTTGGATATAAAGTTTTAGATTATCATATAAGAAGATGTGATAAAACTACCCAAATCATCGGGATTTAGATTTGAATTGTATTTTTAGATTATTTTCTAGTTAGTTATTTTTAGAATGATTTAAGAGAAACATATAGTGTTATTTTTATGTTTTTATAGAATAATTTAATATATCTTCATATTGGATGTTATCTTCACTTTTGATAACCAATATTTTTTTGTTAATGAGTAAAAATATTATGACTAACTTGTCATCATATTATGGATCCCATAATATATTGGATGTTATTTCTTGTTATTCTTGAATTAATAATTCATCTGGAATACTTATCATATAAAATAAAATATGAGATAGAAGTGGAAAACGAATAAAGAAAAAACGAAGAATTAAATTCCACTTATGATGTGAAAATAAATAATGTACATATATTTTCTTAAAATATCTATTCTGATGGAAAAAATTTAAAAATTATTTCAAGACATATATAGAATGTCTCACTTAACTATTGGGGTAATCTTTTAGAAACACATATAAAATTATGTTCCTTATAAGTGTATATTATTTTATGAAACAATAAGATTCCTTCTCTTGATTAAGAAATTAATTTTAATGATAAAATCAATATACAATGTTACCACTATGTAATGATAACCTCATTTTGAAATAATAAGATTAAAATTTAGAGGATTAAATTTATATATGGGGGTTTAATGTAACACCCAAATATTTTTGTTTATTATAATACTATTTTCAATTTCATGCACCATAAGAAATACCAAGAATAAAACAAACATCAATAAAATATTAATATATTTGTATTTTCGTATGACCATTATAACCTCATTGTTGGTTTAGTTGTTATGGATAGGGTTGATAACATTATGAAATATATCTTGTGATGTTTTCATTAACAAATATTTTCAGATAAATTCAGAGTATATAATAACTCAATTTTAAATAAAATACTATATGATTAAAAGAGGTATTTTTTAATAAAAGATTAATGTGAAAAATTAAATTTTAGCCAGGTAAAATTTTTTAATCCCTATAGATTAATAAATTAAATGAAATTTATAGGTCATTAATTTAGTATAACACTATTTCTCTAAATTTTGTTGTTATATATGTAATCACTATAAATTATTTTTTATTTTAAAAAAATTCATAAAATGGGTTTTATTATATTTTAGGAGGGGATATTATGTTATTTTTCATCCATATTACGAAATTTTATTTTATAAAGATAAATAATTTTTACATTATATTTCAAAAATTATAGTAATATTAAATATTAGAAATTTTATGATATGGTGTATTTTTGTGCTAATAATGAAAAATAAAAATTTTACCCAAAATGAAATTTCATAACATTTAATATAATAAATTTGAATTTTAAATATAATTTTGGATTTGATTCAAAGTTACATAATTATCATTTTATTAAACAAAATACAATGAATTCCATGAGAATCAACTTTAAAATTGATTTTACTATAAAATTGTTAGTTATCTTAAGATTTTTATTTTTATAAAAAATGTTTTTCATTGTGTTTCATATACTTATATTAAAATTATCTTATACCACATAATGTAATTATAAATTAAAAAATTGTTTCCATATTTTTAATCAGAATATTCAGATTATTTAATAAGGCCAATTTCATTTTTAATCGATACTAATAGTAACCATGATAATGGTTTATCAATACGGTAAAAGGGTAAAATGGGTTAAATGAGGATATATCTCAATAATATGGTCTTAAAATTACCCAAAAATACTCTCAATTTAAATTAATTAGTTTATTATCATAAAATCATCATTTATTAAAAAATATGGCATTGAAATAAATTAGTTTATTTAAATAGAATCTTAAGGATTAATAAATATGGAAATTTCTATCAAATTTAAATTATAAAATTTATATTTTTCTCAGTAATAGATAATTACAAAAGATTACTCTTTTTATTTTAATATTTATAATATGCTTTAGTAGAGATAAAAAATTTATTATGAATTGATGTATATGCTTATCTTTAATAATTATAAATTATTTTCTTTCTAGTAAAATATTTTCGATATTATTATTATATAATTACCTTGAACAATTCTACAACACTGATGTAGTGATTTTGAAAACAATATAAAAATCAATCATATTATTTTAAAAATCTTTCAATGTAAATTTTATAGAAAAATATTGAATTTAATGATTTCCAAGGATAATTATTTGGAATTAGTGTTTTATTAATATTTTATATGATAAATATAATATTATATTGATATATTTAATGATTTTTTTAATAAGAATGAATATGATTTCAAATATAATATAATGTATAATATTTTAATGTTTTAAAACAATATAAAAAATCACATAATAAATAAAATAGAATTTAAATTTTTTAGGATATCATTAATGGAACTTTTATGTGACACATGGTATTTTTAAAATTACTTTTATGAATCATATATATTAAAATATTTTATGACCACATTAAGGGTGAAAATGATTAATTAGTGTGTGTGGGGGGGGTTACGCTAATATATATGGTTTAAAATGAAAAATAAAATAGGATCAATTTTTTTGGTTGATTTTATTTAGACAATAAAATAGTTAATAATTACTATAAAGATATTTTATAGAATTTTTACATTGCTAGACACATATTAAATTTTAATATATCTGGCATTTAAAAGACTTCAACCCACAACACTTATGAAATGTGAAAAAATATTCTAAATTCCATACACATCTTGATCCATTTAGCTCAAATAATATCTACTCAAATACGTTTGTTATTTTATTCCATAATTCCTAGAGGTATTTTTCCACACCAAAAGACAATCATGGTGTATGTATTAAGAATAATAAGGTATCCCCAAAGAATAGGTATAACTCTAAAATATCTATTTTCATGGTTATTAATTATTACAATCCATTAAATGATTTTATAACCATGTTTATATGATTAAATCATTATATTATATAAATAAAAATGTTATTATGTTGAATTATAACCCTCTTCTAACTCAATTTCCATTCTTTGGGAAATAGAAACATCACTTCTGTATATGTGCAGACTACTACCTATAGAGGGTGATGTGTTTATTTCTTCTTTAACACATAAAAAGGATGGTATTTATGATGTACATAAGGATTAGATATGTAATTTTATAGTAAATATTATCAATTTATAAATTATTTAATATATTCATACCCTTCCATTCATTGGAAGGTGATAATGTCACTTTTGTGTACGTGAGGACTATAACCTCCATGATGTGATGTGATTAATATTTCATGCCCTTGTATAATTAATTTCTATTTAATATTACATAAATAATAAACATTATAAAAATTATTTTATTAATATTTTTTATGGTAAAATTTCCCAGTTGACCATGGTCAACCTGTCAATGTATTATTGGTATAATGAATTACACGTCCTCCAAATGGCCTTCTTGTACCTAACCTAATTAATAACATTATGAGGAACAAAAATTAATGAAATAAAATGTTTTATGATAGGGTAATATATAATAAAATATACTGAAGTAATATATTAATTATTATATGTCTATTATATATGATTTAAATAATACATGTGGGGAGTTGTATAGAAAATTAATGGATTTCGTGTACCAGTTTACTTTAATTGAGACTCATGCCATGTTCAACCAATATATTCTCCATTGTTATGAATATTCTAACATACTTATGGTTTTTATCATTATATTTCATAAATTATAAAGTCTTAATAATCCATTTATTGTTATCTAATTTTATTTTCTCTTGGTTCAAATGATACGAAAGTGTTGAGGGATATTAAAAAAACTTATCTTTTATATTTTTCCATTAAAATAAATTTACTCAATAGCCATATTATTATAAATTTTTCCAATAATGTTATTAATTATGCATCAAATTTTATTATTGGTCACTTTGAGATATATTTGTCTTCTTTATAATATTTTTAAAAATATTATTTTAATCATTTTCCCGACATGTTACTTTTTTCTCTTTTTACCAATGATAAAAAAGAATGTTTCTTGACATATATGACATGAAAATATATTCCATTCATTATATTATTTCATTATTATCAATATTCCTACCTTATATGAATTTTCCTTCAATAGATAATATTTATATCTTTGTTCCATAAATTTTTTAGTTTATATATCATTTAAAATGTAAAGGATATTATTTCTCATATTTATGAGATAACATAAAATGGTTTTTTAATGGGATTT
This sequence comes from Viscum album, assembly GCA_963277665.1. Classification (NCBI taxonomy): domain Eukaryota; kingdom Viridiplantae; phylum Streptophyta; class Magnoliopsida; order Santalales; family Viscaceae; genus Viscum; species Viscum album. The sequence goes on along the minus strand of OY728127.1, from coordinate 970,911,202 downwards.
AAAGACAATTTCATGATTCTTGTGATCAAATTTCTATTTAATGGAATATTTGATTTTCAAACTTGACTCTTGAGAATTATTGATTATTGTGAAAATATGCAATGAACTACAATCCATATGAGTATTTATCTATTATGTGATGTATGGGACTATTAAATCACCTTAATACATTATTTAACATGACTGTGTTAACTGACGCAAGTTAAACTTAAGAGAATGTGGTTAGAGATAAATTATCTTATAGATTGATAGATTTAACTGATGAAATTTATTCCAATGATAATATGGATGGGGAAAACATGAAATAGGTTACTCCTAATAATATTCATAGTTAATATTCATATCTTACCCCAATGATAATTTTTGAATTATCATATTTGGTTATTATATTATAATAATATGATTCCACATGTTTTCTATATGTTTTATTTGTTATTTAAAATGTGTTTCCACAGAAGTATTTTTTTAAAGGAAAAAAGTTTTTTATGAATTGAAGGAATGTTAATGATATTATAATGACTAATAGTTTTTTATAATGTTAATCCTTTTATGAATTATGGTTTTTAATTTTTTATTTCTTTTTAAATTTTGACAAACTAATGTATTGTAAGTGAAATTAATTTTTTAAATTAATAAGTTTATTATTAAGTAATGCTTTAATAGAAAAATGATGCACTATATTTGTTATTTTAGATCATTATATGTTTATCCTATTGAATTTAAAAGAACATTGAAAATTGAAACCATTGAAAGTATAGATTTTTAAAAGGGATCATTATGAATTTTATATATAATAGGTTATGATATTGTCCAATTGAAATAAATGGAGGAAGAGATGTCCTTTACCATTACAATTGTATCCTATGAAGTCCATTTATCAGATCATCCAAGGGAAATAACACTACTAAGAATCTACATCAATGAAGCCCAAACAAAGATCCCAAAACTAAGGCATGGTAAAAATTATATATTTGAGAAGTTGCAGATTATATCGATCAAAAAACGAAATCCATGTTCACCTAACTACCCCATGAATGTGTCACTATTTCCCACCATACCCATAGGGAAAAACCTAGGGGAATTAGGGGTTATTAATTTTTTTAAAAGGTTATTGCTTGGACTAAAATGACCAAATCACAATTATTATTAAAATAATGATTACAAGAGTCTAAAATATGGAATCATATTACAATCTTTTTCATGAATGGAATTGAGAGCAGCTGGTTGGTCTTCAAACCAGGTAATGTCTTTATTTACTCCCATGTTGTCCAAACCATCTGTAACCATGTTTGCTTCCCGATTAACATGTGTGATGATATAGTTAAGATCAATAAGAGAACATGTGAATTCCATCCAACAAGTAGTAATTAGCCAAGAAAGCTGTGTTATGCCATTCCAAATCACATGAATGGTGGTCTTCGAGTCACTTTCAATCCATATGTTATTCCAACTAATGTGTATGGAAAAGGAAATAGCATGTAACCAACTCATCATCTCAGTGTCAAGTGAGGTGGCAGTGCCACATTTACCCATGAAGCATCCATGTATCTGACAGATGTGATTCTTGAAGACAGTACCACACCCTGCAGGTTCCAATATCCCTTGGAAGTGCCATCAATATTGATTTTGATCAATCAAGGTAGGGGGGATCTCCATAACACTTCCAGAGTGTGATGCGGTTTAGAGAAATTGACATTAATTCTTAGACGCTTTAGGATTCTAAAGACATGCATGGTGTTATGGTAATATACCTTTTGAATCAATGAATCTTCATGTATGGAATTGAGTATCATCATCCGACCTGAATTTTGATTGAGTGAGTAATTGTTATGAATAATAGAATTCCAATCATAGCAGATCACAAGGTGGAGCTTAGCAACCACAACAAGGAATAAGTTCCTAATTTACTAAGATCCTTCCTTTTCTGCACATTTTTTAGTTGATCTTTGACGGAATCTAGAATCAACCCTCTTTAGTAAAAAAATTTCAAGAATATAGTTCCATATAGCATAATTAGTATAAAAATAGAGAAATTGGTGGTTATAATCTTCTCTTTGTTGATTAAATATTTTTCACCTAGAGAAGAGCTGGATGCCAAATGATTAGAGGCCAATTTCAGTGCCATATTTATTGTGAGAAATATTCCAAATGATATTGAATCTCTCATTTTTTATCCAAGGTTTTATGTAATGCTTTAACCAACTGTAATCACTCTCAAAGTTACAGAAATAATGATTGTAGAAATATTTTGAGTTAAGCATACCATTATGAGTAGGTTCTAATGTTATGAAATCATTATAGTAAGAAAAAGAGAAGTTTTCAATGATGTTCAGAATAATATAACAGAGGTGATCATGTTGAGAGTTTAAAATGACTCTCATAGAGTAGTTGGTATTATCTAGAGTTTTATTAGAAGATATCATATAAATTAATGGTGTCCTAGTCTAGTTATCCAACCAAAATTTCATAGAGGAGTCTATGGAGACCTTCCATCAAGAATTATTCATAATATTGGTAATAGATTGTTTGATAGAAGTTTAGATTGAAGAATTAATGAAATTTTAATTTCCCGTTTTAAGTTTATCAAGAAACCTATTTTTGAGAAAGGTAATAACTTTAAAATTATTGTTAAAAATGTTCCAATTGATTATTTTTTGAAGGGATTCGTTAAATTATTTGATATTTTTTAATAAAAAATCAACCATTTTCAATGGGCTTGCAACAAGTTTTCCAAGGAACAGTCATAGGTTTTCTTTCTAGAATACTAACAGTCTAGATGAAATTATTTATAAAAGTGTTCATTTTTATAATGAGACCAACATGAAATTTATAGACCATCATGGAGTAAACCATGTTGGAGACAATAGTGGATTTAACAAGGCAAGTCATACCTTCCATAGAGAGATATTGAACTTTCCAAGAAGATAGTTTATTTAGAACATGGTAAACAATAGTCTCTAAGTGACAAGATTTGGGCCTGCCCACAAAAAATGTGAACACCAATATAAGGGAAAGGGAGTGTACCTTCATTCATACCTTGGTCACTGATAATGTTCCATTTTCTACAAGGAGGATAGTTCTTCCCAAATAAGATAGAGGATTTTTTCCAACTAATGGTTTGACCAGAAACCTCTTCATAGCATGATAGCGCATTTTTGAGATTAATAATTAGTCTTTTATCACCTTGAAGGAAAAGGATGATGTCGTCAGTATAAAAAATATGAGTAAGAGCATTCAAACTCCTAGAGACATGTATTGGCTTTAGTTTATTATGGTCCACTAGACAGTCTATCAGACGACTCAGGCAATCCTCTTTTATCGAGAAGAGAATGGAAGATAGGGGTCACCTTTCCTAAAACCATTGGTGCATTTAAAATAGTCATAGGGAGATCCATTTATGAAAATGGATATAGACAGTTAGTTTAAGATACTTTTAATTAATACAATAAAAGATTAGTTAAAACCAAAACATTTAAGGACATTGAATATAAAGCTCTAGTCCATGGTGTGAAAATATTTTTTGATGTCATTTTTAATAGATATGTTGCATCCTATGATAGTTTTATTCAAATTATTGACACACTCATAGAAAAGGAAAATACTGTCTTGAATGGATCTACCCATTAAAAAACCATATTGGTTCTAGGAGACAATTTTTACCATGAGAGGGGATAGTCTAGTGGAAAGGATTTTTGTGATGATTTTATAAAGAGTGTTGATAAGAGAAATGGGTTTAAACAATTGAATCTTAGAGGAATTATCCACTTTTTAGGATCAAAGTGAGAAACTAGGCATTAAGAGATTTAGAAATAATACCATTAGGGAAGGAGGATTTTACATGTTTACAAATGTCAATATGAATTATATCCCAATAATGTTGGAAGAAACCATCGGTGATTCCACCAGGACCGGAGTAGTGTCATGATTCAGACTAAAGATAGTGTCTTTGATTTCATGATCCAATAGAGTATTGAGAAAGAAGGAGTTTCCCTCATTAGTGGTCACTAAAGGAATGACCTCAGGTAGGAGGTCTTTGTTTATATCAGGACCATTAAATATGGTTTCATAGCAGGATATGATATGATGAGCGATTTATTCTTCATTGTTAAAGAGCCTATCCCAATCCATTAAAAATGATAACAGCATGTTGGCATTCTTGGTTCATTGAAGAGAGTTACAGAATTTAGTATTTCTGTCACCTTTTGTAAACCATTTAACTTTAAATTCTTATTTTCTCATATTTTCAATGAATGTGAGAAAGGAGTTGAGTTTTAAATTCTAACCTCTTGTGAATTATTGGAGGTATGTACCTCTTTATTACAAGATATGGTGGTGTTTTTCTTTGTAGGTTTAGTTATTGGATCATTCATAGAAGAGTATGTAGACCCCTTAGAACACAACAACAAAGAATTGGTATTATGGTTTGAAATAAAATTTACATACAATATAGATAAGTCCTCACTATCTATAGGTAGAGAAGTTGTTTCGCCTAGAGCCTTTGAAGGTTCTATGTACTGCATTTTGACATTGTCCAAGATCAGATGGACAACACTGCATATGATCTATAGATTCATTGATAACCTTCATAATCTTAGAGTCCTATCTCAATAATTTGGTACCATGTTCAATAGATTATGTTTTCATGACAACAGTAATACAAGACATAGAAATTATTGATTGTGTCTTATCCTGAGACACTTTAAAATAATGTTCAATTTCCTAGAATCAATAGGACTTCTAAAAGATTTAATGTTAGTTGAGGGAGTAGAAACTAGTTCATTATCTTTCATTTTGATTTGATTAATTATATCTAGAGAAGTGTCATTATTAGCAGGTTGTATTAATGAATCCTCCAGGATTGGGTCTCTAGATTTCAAATTACACAAAATCATAGAAATAATACCATCACTACTTTCAAAAGGGTGAGACTAATAAAAAATGGAATTTTCAGTAGTGGATATGGTTGTACCTGAATCATTTCTCTTCTCCACTCCATATTTCTCTATGGCTATCTATATAGTGAAGCCATGGGTTTTTTGGATTTTTATAGGAACCTATACTGAGGGTGTAATTCCCTTTAATGGTTTAACATATTCTAATAACTTAGAAATATTTTTAGTCAATTTAGTAATAATGGACAGTGTTTTTCCCTGAATGGACTTCTGGTTAGTCATACGATTTTCATATTTTATTGTGTGTCCAGTGGAATCATGTGTTTTAGAGAAAATAACTTATGTTCCTTGAGGATGGGGAAAAGAGTCTAATTCATCTTTTTTATTGGATTAATTATTTATCCCTAATTTATTAGTGGAATTTGAAAGGTATCAGTTCTGGATCTATCTAGTACCCAAATCTATGGTGTCCTCATCCACAGTTTGAACAGAAATTGTCTCAGGGCAATCACTATTATGAAGGGTTTCATTTCATGTGTTTCATGCACTGAATTTCACTTGTTTAGGGGGATTATCCCTCTAACCCAGGGTATGATCACCATATTGGATGAGGTAAAATCATGTTATCTGACTATATTGATAAGTATTGGGTTCTTCATTCTCATTGAATAGCCTTACAATATGTAAAACTACATTTTATATTTTTTCTAAGAGGTAGTGGTCTTTAATGGAGTTTTCTTTTTCTTGAGAAACGTATTTGTAGTTTATACCTGAGGTGTCCATTATGTGTGTCAAACTATGTGATTTTTTCACCCATATTTCAACTTTCTTTTTGGGTGGTTTAGGTATATCCATAGTGGGAGCTTTATCCTTTCTATTTCTCCTTATTTCCATCCAATAATTTTCAATTAGTTCAATTACTTATCTTATAATCACCCTATAATTAGAGATTGTATCACTAATGATCTTAATAAGGTCAAAAATGGAGGTTTCCTCGCATATTCAGTTCTAATTCCTTTTATTTTTTTACATTATAAATTATTAAATAAGGTGTTTGATAAAAATAATATATTTATACAATGACAATGAAATGATATTTTTTTGGAAAATATATACTTCCAGTCACAAACAAATTTATTTTATAATTGAATAATTTTTTAAGATAATTTTTATTTCAACATAATAATATTATTAAATTATATTTATTTAAATTTAAATGATAAAATTATATTATAATTTCAAAATAAATTTTTATAAGTTCCAGAAAACTATTTTCATTTTAAAAACATGTATTATTAAATAAATAGATTTTTTCTTTTTGAATGTTTAAATTTTTATATTTAAAGAATTACTTGGATAAAATAAATATTATTTTTGAAGTAATTACATTTAAATTAGAAAAGGGTGATATTTTCATAATTTTCTAAGCAATTAATTTTTTTTGGTTAAAATTAGCTAAAGTATAAATATACTTTATGTATATGAAATTATAAAATCACTAATTTTATCTAAATAATATTATAAAGAGCATCCATGATAAAAATAAGTTTTCAGTTTCAAATAATGTGTTTTAATGTTATTTGATTAATTTGATAAACCCTTAATGAATCCTCAAAAGCTGGTATTAAATTTTAATGTTTTCAAATTAATTCTTTATGAACATGACTCACATCCACTTAACCAAGTGAAATATTTTAAAAAAATTATTTCATAGACTTAGAAGATAATTAATAAAAATCATCTTTTTGAGAAACCATTGGAAAACCCAAGGGGATGGTTTGTGGTTTTTGATTTTAATATCAAATAGTTTCGAAAAATAATGTTTTGAAATTATTAAGGAAATCACCACATTTTTGAAACAAAAATCCACCAATCCTCATAATAATATTCACTAAATTCATTTTAATCAGGATGTTACCCTTCCTATCCCTATTTTTAGCCCGCTTAAGTTTCCCTAATATCTTAATAATTGTCTCCTATTTTTTAGAAGTATAATATCATGGTAAGGGATCTTCTCCATCTAATCATTATATAAGCACCTTATTTATATTATACCATTTTATTTCAAATTGATCAAGTTGTAATATGTTCTTTACACATACTTGATATTTTCCTAATAATATTGAAGTATTGAGAGAACCCTTTTATTATCATATAACCCTTCCATGTGCCTTTATGTACCCTTTTTATGCTACCCAAATTATCCTCGATTTTCCATGCCATTAATTGGTATAGTGAACAACCCTCCACATTATCACTCAATTTATTTAATTGGAAGTACCAACACATATTTTAGTTTTTATTTCCATATATGTAACCCAAACTCCTTAATAATTGTTTTAAATGTGAATTATGAAATTATAATGTTGTATGACTTATATGGAAAACTTATGCATATTCATGATATGAATGTTGTGGGTGGGACCAGAATTATATAACCCTATAATGAATTGGGTAATTTTTTTATATCATGATATAAAATTTGAGGCGCTTGAGCAGTTGTCCTACACAGATATGAAAATATGTCTCAATGGTAATCCTTTAGATATAATTATTATGTGACGTTTAATGTTGTTTCCACACTCAAATGTTTCCTTTATGTTATCATGACATTCAATTCTTCAGTATTCATGTCTATGATTATCACTCCCCTTATGATATATTGGTATTTATCTTGATTAACATCTACCTCTTTACCTTATTATATTAATTCATTATTCCATTATTAATTATTATTGATCACCCCTTAATTATATATATCCCCAAGTTATCCCTTTTAGTATTGAAATATCTATTGAATCTAATTGAATGTTTTGAATTCTTAAAAAACGTTTTTGAACACATGCTTCATTTTATTGAGATACACGCCTAATTTACTAATGAAACTAAGACTCATGATCTTTTGGGATTGTATATTGTGAACGTTTATATAATAAATAGTAAATTATTTTTATCTTAAAATACGTTTTTCCCTAGTTATCATGAGATAAAAATTAAGTTATTTATTGGGATTAGGATTATGGAAACCTAGTTAAATTCTTAAGGTTAATACTAATCATATTAAAACATCACTACAATTTTTTAATGTATAGAGTAAGTGATCTCTATGAAAATACACCCCTCTTTGGATTCTACAATTGTATGTTGCTATATAATTGATGTATCTAGAGTTAATAACCATGAAAATGTTGAATTATCAATGAATAAATCATTAAATAGCACAGAACAATGAGGTCTTTAAACAAACTTGTATTGAAAATACCATGTGATATGATTTGGAAAATTCACAAGCTCATTATGAACCATTATTTTGGAAAAAAATCCCATTATATATTATTTTAGGAAATATATCATAGATATCATATATTGAATCCTAGGAATTAATTATTTGAATAATATATGTCATTTATGATTCATCACATCAATAATCATGGTTCCCCAAGTATGTGTTTTGCAATTTTAAATTTCTCATACCTAATTTACCATTTATTTTAGTTAATTGTTGGAAATGTGAGCTGAGTAAACAACTATTGTGTGGGGAAATGAGATGAATACACAAAAGAGAGTCCCAACCAGATGGGATAAGGAATCAAGAACATCACAAAAATAATTTCTTAATTAAATCAAAATTGTTTTATAGAATCTTGAATTGGGAGGAATATCCACATCACCCTAAAAAAGAATCAAGATTCAATTGATGCCTTTATATTAAAAGGACATAGAATTTCAATGTATATTACAATCCTGTAACCAAAAAATAATGGATTAAATACATATAAATGTTATTTTCAATAATTCAATTTTATAAAAATGAGATTTTCATTTTGGATTATAATCATATTGAGGGAGAAGATGATTCATGGTGGGCATTGATTAGAAATTCATGGCCCCATGAGGAGATAAATAGGTTTGGGTGGGAATATTTGAAGATATTTTTTGATAGATAAAATACTCATACTCTCCTATATAAAATATATATTGATTTCCTCATCCTTAAGAAAAAGGATGATGATTCCATTGTGACATATGAGGTTATCATGAAATGACATTAATGATACATTTTTTCATTTTTCATTAAACTGGAAATTAAATTTGATCACATAGTTCGTTTTATATTTCAATGATTATGAATAAATTCCATGATTCAATACTTTGAAAACTATATGGGAATTGGTTGATGTCCCCTCAATATTAAAAACAATATCAGTAAATCTCAATGGTCTAATAAATTTGGAGATAGGAATTGGAGGGTGTATATTAATTATGATGGTGAGATGGAGAAATGACATGGAGGAATGAATGTATGACATCCTAATTGTAAGAAGTATTGGGGTGTAATCTTATAAATTAACCAAATGGGATATATAAATGATTTAGCTACAATAAGGGAGGGAACCTTGGTAGATATTATTTTATAGAAACACACAAAATTAATATATGAATATAATGATCTAGTAAACCTTAAAACTATTTTATAATGTTTCAACTGTAAGGAATAATTACAATAAAAAATTCAATGTTCAAAGCTAATGGTTATCTATGATAAGTGAAAAAATAACTTTTATGTAATATAGGTAAAGGTTGATCTTATTCCATCACAACAGTTGAGGCGATTCCCAGAAAATAAGTGGTGAAAACTATTGTAATTGTTCAATCAAGGACAGAGAACATACTTTTGATTATATTTTATGTATTCTTTCACATAATAAAAAAAGAGTAGAACTATTGAAACACCACCTCAAAGCATCGAATTAAAGTTATCAATGAAGACAATGAATGTGTAAATTGTTTCATTCCATGAAAATAACTCATCCTTTATACAAATTTAATGATTGAATTTACCAAAAATCCTTGTGATACTACCATTAATGGGATTAAATGATGTTTTCCTAGTTTGATTTTATTATACAGAGATATACCAAATGGATGAGATAATGAAATCACCCATAATATCATAAATCACACTCTAATTATATATTTTTTCATGGAGGATGATGAATAATATTTGAAATCATCATCTCATTTATAGATATTATTTCATTGTGACAATATTATCTAGAAAAATGATTGATACAAAGGAAATGGTTTTCCATCATGGAATGCCCATTTTAAGTAAATTCTGTGATGTGTTCCTCAAATAATTTCCTAATATTCCTCTTATATATGAGGTTTATTTCTCAAAAAAATGTTCCTTGGTATTTTCCAATCTATAAGACTTAATATAGAATTTCCACCACTATACATTAATGGATAAATATGTAACTACAAAAAATATAGATAAAGGGTTTATATTCTCAGGTGCTTTACCATGGGGTGCACCAATCCTATTTATTAAGAAGAAGTATGGGTAAATTACACTTTTAATAGATAAAATTGAGCGAAAAAGATCATGATAAAGGACAAGTATCCACTACCACATATTTATGACTTATTTAATCAACAACATAGAGCCCAATACATCTCCAAAATAGTTATTTAGTTTTCATACTATCATGTAAATTTTAAGATAGAGGATATCTCCAAGTCTTATTTTCTTACAAGGTATATAAAATACAAGTTTATAGTGATTCTAATTGGAACAACTGATTTTATTGCTATCATAACCGACATAATTAGTACATTCTTCTGAGACTTCCTTGAAAATATTATAATAGTATTTATAGAAGATATTCTTATCTTATCTAAAATAATGGTTAAAAAGAAGTGTATTTAGATTCCATATTAAAGTCATTTTTATGGGGACACTTATATGAAATGTATAGTAAATAATGGTTTTAGATGGATAATGTAACATTCATGGGGTATGTTATCAGTTAATGAGATATATCATTAGATCCTTCAAAAAAATAGTTCATTTTGGGATGGCCTAGACCAATATATGTGACATAGATCCATAGTTTTCTTTCATTATTTTTGTACTATCATTGATATGTGAGAAAATTATCATGATTTTAAATCCCAAAATCCATGATAACATGGAAGGGAGTGATGTTTTTACAGAATAAAGAATGTGATGTGACTATTAAAGAGATAAAGAAGAAAAATATGATACCTATATACACATTACACATTAGTTAGTAAGGATTTATGATCTAAATTGATTCATATAAATATTATTAGGCTTTTATAATAATTCATGAAGAAAAATTTATAGATTAAATCCCATTAAAATTTAATATTCATGAAAATAAATAGACAAAATGCCTTAAATAATTTTTAATGGTGATATTTTTATATGAAATTTGGTGGTATTATATATGTTGGTAGAAGTGTATATTACAAAAAAATTATAAAATCATCAATTATAGAATCACACAAAACTATATCAATAACCACCATTGTATGTGGTTTTATATAATAATGTATTATGACTATTCACTCTTTTACCATATTGTCAAGGAAACCAAAGTGACACATTCTCTAAATAGAAAGGATCTCAAAATCCTATCCATAATGGGGATTTCAAAGGATCCAATGTTCTTTGACATGAAAATTATGGGATTGGGAATAATAAAAATCACTTCATATTACATTTCTCAAATAATTACTCATTTAACCTTTCCTTAGTGGACCATAATGGCCATGAAAGAAGATGGGGTGATATAGAAAAAGAGAAAAAATATTACAGGGTTAAACTTTTCTAATGTTTCATTTATAAGGGTTATAAACCTTGTATGTATCCCATACTAGAAATAACTAAAGAATAATCTTCTTGAGGATAAAAATATCTCAGACTACTATTTTCTTCTTGGATGAACTAAGACTTGTAGTGATAGAAAGAAAAACTTCTGGTGGGATTACATAAAGAGGGAGTTTGAAGAATTTGTTTCTTGATGATTGATATGACAAAAATTCAAGGATTACAAAATTATTTATAAGGGTATGATGCTACCATTTCCAATACCATTATGTAAACGAAAAAAACATAACCATTAAATTCATCGTAGGAATCCCCCTAAAATCTTAAGACAATGAATCCATCGGGGTGGTTGTTGATCAAATTATAAATTTACTAGATTTCATTAGTATCATGGAATATTTTACTCTTGACCAACTTACAAGAATATACATACAGTATGTGGTAAGACCGCAAAGGGTCCCACTCTACATTTCATCCGATTAAGATCCAAGGATTACCGTAAGGTTTTGTACAAGCCTTTATTAAGCATTGTAAACATAGATGGATTTTAGTACTACTTATCACACTCATATTATAGAGTTTATGATGAATTACTGCCTAATGGATTTCATAATATGTTGTGATAAATACCATCACATAGTATATTTCTCAAAAAAGATAGTTTATTTTTTCAAACCGACGTGAAATACCATCTAAATCAATATCCGATCAAATTTTCCACTAACTGAAAGAGCATTATCGATCTCTAGGTTGTGCACCTAGGAATAAATATTATATCATTGGGAATGATTTATCACATTAAATAGTACAATAAAAAATTACAATGTGGAAACATCATTAGATATATAAATCAATAGGGAAGCTTTAATGAAAAAAGAGATAATATGAAAAACTAATAGCAAACCAAAGAAACAGAAACCCGTATCCTGGTGGTCCACAACCACCCACCATGTCCCAATTCACTCACCCTTTTCCAAGATAATTGAAAACCACAATGTAAGGTGAGAGCCTGGAAAACATCTATACGATATGAAAGGGATCTAAATAAAAAAAAGTTCAAGCATGGTGTGACATAAAGAGCCCAATAGTATTCAAAAAAACATTCTATAGATATATTTCATAAGGAAATATAAATATTCAAAAAGGTGAGTGAAAAATATAGAGTAATAGGATCGATTTAAAAATAGTGTTTTAACCATTTAAAAATCATTTATCAATCTAAACCTGTAAAACATTCTGGTTCACCATATAAAAACTAAAAATGTTCTTGACAATCATTGAAAATCATTTTAAAAGAATAATTCAATTAATCAAGAAAATATGATATTATTAACATAATATTTAAAGATGAAAATAGTTAATACAATAGATTCATGGTGAATAATAATAATAAATGAATCATGAATGGAAAATAAGGGCTTAACTAGTTATAGAGAACTAAGTCATGTATTGAGTATCATGTATATGGATGTCATGGGTGAATCCAAGGTATGATATTGAGTCCACCTCAGAATAGATAATCAAATTGAGTAATGAATAATTTTCAAGAATGCATCTAGTAACATAGGTATCATGTAAACTTGTTCCATGCACACCCACTTTCTGGTCCTCATGTCCATAGCCTGAACCTTTCACCTTCTTTAAGGATAAACTAGAAGGGTTCGAGTCTTATAGTGAAGAATATATCTAGGTCATCCCATCAAACTATCTAGGTTCCCATGAAACGTCAAATGAAGGGTTGAGATAAACAATTTACATGGATAAAACGAGGATCCTTATTGACAACATCTCACTCCCTCCCCCAAACTCTCTCAATGAAAATAATCCATTTTCATCCCCCAATAACGGGAACTATAAGAATCAATCATGTTATAATTAAGGTATTATAACATGGAAGAATTAATGTAAAGTTCCAACTGGAATGTAAAGTACCGTCAATTTCTATTCAAATCCTTTTACACAATTCAAAATTATAATGTGTTATAATTACTACTTCCTTACACAATTCATAATTATAAAATCAAATATGCCTTTAAAATGGACAATATTTTAAATAAACTCGATATAATTCAAATGATGTATGATAATTTTAGAAGGATTGAATACATTTCAAAACATGGGTTTATAACCTATTTTCATGATGATAAATCATTTATTTCAAATAAACCAAGAACACCAATTTCAAAATAATGATAAAATCATTCAATGGGGGTTATATTTCATTTGTTAAATTTATTCCTTTTAAACTGTTTAGAAGACATAAAATAGGTCAATTAATTTAATTAAAATCAAGGAAGATCATTTAATAAATCAAAACTAGGCCCAATGCCCACAATTTCCCCAAAATACCGTAATTAATTTCATTGAAAATAAATCCAAGAAAACATGTAATTTAATCAATTCATTTAATGGATATAGATATCAATATTTTTTCAATTCAACTAATTCCATAGTAAATTCAATGGGAATAGTCTCAAGGAATATTTTATATCAAATTTAATGGATAATTTCATTGAACATGTGATATAAATTATGATACATGTATAAATGAATTATTGATATATAATGAATAAAAAAATTAAGTAAAATCAATGATACACATGCTTTGAATATTAGCAATCCAACCACAATGAATCCAAGATGTGCTGCCTCTGATGGAAATAACCAGAACTAGGAAAATGGATCTTGAAAGAAGAGTGAAGAGATCATGGATCTAAAATTCGAAATAATTAAACCAATATGAAAAAATATAGTGCCTCATAACATTTAGAAATAAGGAATCAGGAAAAAAATGGTGATTGAAGATTATGAAGAAATAAAATCACTGAAAAAGAAGTTCTCTTCTTTGATTTTTGGTTCGATCCACCAAGAGATGAGGTTTGGTAAGAAGAAATTCCTATTAAGGGCTCCCAAATGCATAAGGATCATTTTAGGATTTATTGGAATGATTTTATGTTTAATCATGTGGGTTTAGAGAATATAATTATCACTTTTTTAGCTTTAATTAACAATCCAACAGTTTCCTAACCTTGGTTGCACGATTAGGACTAACCATGTGTAGACCTAGAAATCCCTTATTCTCAAGTTGAACACACTGTTTAACCATGTAAAAACCATTAAAAATCATGAAATAGGTTTCAAACATTATTTAACCAGGTTTAAACCATGATAATTGTTTTTTACAATTTTGTTAACAATGAAAAAACCATGTGCAAACCCTGAAAATAAAAATTACCTTTTAAAAAAAGACTGGTAAAATATTGAAACCACATGAAAAGAGATAAAATTATTGGGTACTCAAATTAATGTGACAAAAGTCATAAAAATTTAACAGACTGTCAGAACTTCCCCACCATATGACTTTTTCTCCCTATAAAACAACCAGTCCAAAACATAGAATAAGATGATACATGAAGAATTTCCTCCCTCATCCTGTGACGTGAATAGTCCATGGTCTAGAAGTGAGACTCGCCCAAAGTTTAACCACACACATAAATCAAATATCAAAATATAGATATCATCACATGTCTTGAAAACAGTGGAATAATATAGGATTATCATAGGTCTCCCCACCATTTAATGACTCTACAAAATAGTGTAACACAAGCAAAGAGAATCCCTTAGACCCAACGAAGAGACACTTCAACAATTTATAAGGAGGAAAATCTAAGATCAAAAATCCATAAGAAATGTAAATAACTAAACATTATTTCTGCCATTGGTTTATACTCGATGGAAACATAGGATTTTCATAATTGATCCTCATACCACAGTTAAATCATAAAATAAAATTCCAACACCATCCTGTGACTGATCTATAAAAAATCCACATCATTATAGTTACCAAAGTACATTCCCAAGGTCAATAAAATTCCAACTAGAATGACCTAAAACATCTAGTTCAGTTCACAATAGGGAACTGCACTATCACAGGGTAGATCGTCAAATATATCAAATTTGAGCTCTAACCAAAAAATAAAATCAAGAGGATATAAAGGAACCACAACCAAGATATTAAGAAACTAAACCATTTTTCTATATAAAATCCACAATAATGACATCCATGGTCCATAACATATCATTCACGAAGATTCAAAAACTAATGTTTTCCATAAATATACTTGCCACAAGAAGGAAGAACTCAAACTGCTTCCTATTCAACATCATAAACAAAAAAGTTGGATCAACATTTACCACTGAAAAATGGAAGGTCCTCCACTGCGTGAAAGGATTCACTCAAAGGAATATAGATATAGCCTCATTATCATGAATCATTTTCTTCCCCATAAATATGATCTAATATTCCCAACTGAATTTTCCTATTTCAGTATACCAAATTACAAAACATAATAAGGTGACATAAATGACAAAATCATTTATAAACACTAATATATTTCAACCACAACCTCATTAGATGACCAAGTTCTCCACATTGGAAACACGTGGGAGGCCTCTTCTTTCCATGAGAAGGATTTCCTTTATCAAAAGTGAAATATGAATTCTCTCAGTCATGTTGTTTCACTAGCTCCAATTCTATTGAGAAAGGCATATCAAGAACATCCTAATAAGTGTTTGGACTAACCATAGGCATGGCAGTTATAATCTCTCATTGAAAACCTTTTCTAAAATCGATATAAAAACTGAATTCATAACCAGCAATACCTTTTATAAAACATACCAAATATTAGAATTTCATGTCATACTCCACAATCCAAATCTCATATTGACCAACCCTAAGAACTATTTAACCTTCCCCATATTCATCTACTCATGATACTTCCATTGAATGATGTCTCAATTGAAGGATTACCATGACATTGATTTATAAATACCTAAGGTAATCTCAACTTCCCACCCCTTCTGGCTTGGTCCCTTAAAAAAGATGTTATAGAATTAAACTTTAATGATTTAGGATTATTAAGATAATTAATTATAACATAAACAAATTAAATCCACTATACTACCTGAGGAGAACCTTTTTAAACTTTATAAAAAGGTGGATTACATCCATAGAATTCAATGATAGGGTTAAAAAGGCTGGATAGTCTCTTGATACTCCCCTTGAAATGGAGTCTAAGTAGAGTTGTTTACATTGGATTCAAATTCTAGAAAAAAATGAAGAACTACCCTATGAACTAAACCATTGGACCAACATTCAATATTATTTTATGGAATTTCACTGAGAGATTTCCGAACATCACAAAACATAGGAATATAATATCATGAATCAAAGAACATGTAAATAATGAACTAATGTTTTTAAACAAGTCACATACCACATTAATGAAAACATCATTTCTTTTATAACAAAAATATATTCCACCATTTATAAATTATTAATCTTTCTTTTCCCAATGATAAATATTTCTATATATCATTTATATTATAAAAAAACCTTAAAAATAAGTAGTAAATTATTAAATGGTTTCATAATCATTAATCCCATTTTCAAATTATCATAACCATTATTATTATAAATACATTGGAATACAAAATTCATTCTTAAAACATTATTTTATCACATCAAATAAGAGTATTTGTTAATTTTTTTATAAATAAATATTTCAAAAATCTCACTTTTTTGGTAATTGAAAACATTTCTCAATGAACATAAAAAACATTTTTTAAGGAACAATTTCGTTGTGATAATGGATTTTTAGTTATTTTCAAGGGTTGAAACATGAATCAACCAAACATGAGAATAAAACAACCGCCATCTATAACAAACATAACCAACCTCACATAAGTGAAGTCATATTTAATAAAATGGATAAGGATTAATGTTTAGAACCATGTTAGAACTATAAAAGTCCTAGCCAAATGGGATGGTGAACCACACACCAACTTCACAACTTTCCATGGTTGGATTTGAAATCAGCCATAAAAATTCCACACATTTTACCAAACTGTGAAACCATGGTTATATAATGGTGATCCTTCCATTCTAGTTATAAAACTTATGATAGATTCCAAAAATAATGTACAGTCATATTGGGAATCAAAATATTATTTATCATTATAAAACTATAAAAAAATAAACATTCCCCAATATCCCTAACAACTACGGTCTCACCATGAAGGGGTCGTGGTCATGAACCCGCTCATAGATTTCTTCTTAAGTCCAAATACATTCTTAAAATCCTTCCTAAAATGACTCCCCCAAATATCATAAGTATTTAAATTAAAAGTACATCCTTTTATGAAAATACCCACTCAGATATCATTTTTAAAGAACCAACCCGCATTACCATCTAAATTGATACTCGAGCTAATTCTAAACTAACCCAAAAAAGAATTCCTAATCTCCATGGGCTAGTGACAAGAACCAATTCATAAATAAAACATCATTTGGAATGCTTTTGACCATGATAGACTTCAATAACAGAGTAAAATGAAGAAATAACATTAGATATATAAATCAATACATACACATAAATGTAAAAAAGAGATAGTATAAAAACTAAATGAAGAAGATAACCACAAAATCCCACCTCATATTTGTCCAAGACAACCCACAATATCCCATGTCATCCATCCTTGTTCACCCAAATTCAAATCCATAATGTATGTTGAGAGCACAAACACCTTCTATAGGATAATAAAGGGATGAAAAACCCAAAAGGTACAAGAAGGGTGTGATATAAAGAGCCTAGTATGATTCCACAAAATATTATATTCAATTACATTATATATTAATTCAAATATTCTAATAGATGAGTAAAAATAACAGGATAATATGATTTGTCTAAAAATAGAGTTTAAAAAATTTGAAAATTATTTATCAAAATAAACATGTAGAACATGTCATTTGACCATTCAATAACTAATCATTTTATTGAAACTCATTGAAAACCATTTAATTAGCTAAATTAAAATAATAATGATAATATGATAATATTCACATAATATGAAATGATTAACGAGAGTTAATATAATATAGTCAAGGTGAATAATAATAATAAGTCAAACAAACAAGGAAACTCTAGTGCCAAATAGTTACAACAAACATTGTCATATATCGAGTATCAAGTATATGGATGTCATGGGAACAACCTTGGTATGATAATGAACCCACATCATAATATCTAATCAAATTATAACATGAATATTTGCTTTTCTTACATCTACTCTTGCGGGTCTCAATAAAACCAGTTCCATGAACTCTAGTATTCCTGGAAAAACATCCTTATCCTGAATCTTTCATGTTATATATGGTTCCACTATAAGGGTGTAAGTCTTCTAGTAAATCATATATCTAGGTTAACCATCTAACTATAAAGGTTCCCATGATTAGTAAAAAAAGCTGTGAGATTGAAAAGATACAAGGATAACAAGAAGATCTGTATTGACAATATCTCACTCTCATCCCCAAAGTCCATCAAAATAATTAATCCCTTTTTCACCTCCCTCAACAATGATATGTATAATAGTCAAAATATATATAATTAAAAAATTATCACACTGGTGAGTTATCATAAAGTTCCAACTGTTCTGTCATGCATTATCAATTTCAATTCATAACCGTTTACACAATTTAATACTCAAAAGGCTAAAAATAACAACTTTTTTCACAATGAATCATTTAAATGCTAAATGTTCTTTTTAATAAATAATTTATTTAAAACCCCCCTAAATTATTCAAAGAAATTATTTCAATTTTACAATGGGTGAATACATTTGAAGACATGGGTTTAC
The DNA here is from genome assembly GCA_963277665.1 of Viscum album. NCBI lineage: Eukaryota > Viridiplantae > Streptophyta > Magnoliopsida > Santalales > Viscaceae > Viscum > Viscum album. The sequence continues at coordinate 970,891,975 of OY728127.1, read as the reverse complement.
ACCATATTTTAATGAAGATAAATAATTTATTTCCAATAACTGAAGAAATCCAATATCAAAATAGAGATAAAATCATTCAAATGGTGATCATGGTCATTTAATAAATTCAATTATTTGAAACAATTTATAATAAATCTCCATTAAATAAATCAAAACTTGGACCAAATCTCCCAATCTCCCTAAAAGACGCATAATATTTTTTTTGGAAATACATCCAAAGATCCATTGAATTTAAAAAATTTATAACAATGTTATAGATATCAAGATTATATCCATTCAATTTGTTCCATATTCAATTAAAATTGAAGAGTGTAAAATAGAATTTTAAAGGAATATATTGGACAAATTTCATAAAACTTGTTTTATAAATTAATATATATATATATATATATATATATATATATATATATGAATTTTCAAGATATAATGATTCAAAAAATGATGAAAAAGAATAGAAACACCGACATTGAATATTAAGAATCCAACTGCAACGAATCTGAGATGCATCACCTATGATGGACATCACTAGATCTAGGATGATAGTTCTTGAAAGTAGATAGAATATATCCAAGATCTAAAATTGCTAATAAATGAACAAAAATCCAAAAAAAATTAAAGGACATCATAACATTTAGGAAGAAAGAACAAAGGGAAAAATTGAGATCCAATATTATTTAGAAAAGTAATCTCCAAAGAGACACTATATCCACTATGATTGAAACATCTATCCACTAAGAGATGTGGTTTGTGGAGCCAAAATTCATCCAGGCGGATCCCAAATACCTAATGATCATATTATGTACTATTAGGAGTATTTTTGTTTTAATTAGGTGTGTTGGTTGAAGTGGATACTCAAGAGGGGGTGAATTGAGTTCCAATAAAAATTTCTGTTTAAAAAAGATTCTCTTAAAATACCCCAATTTAAAAACAAAGTTAAACTGTAGTGAATCTATACATAGTGTAAATGTTCAATCAGTTTCTCAAAGATTGATTAGGTCTCAGTTGACTTTATCTGAAGATTAAATTAACTTTTGAAACTAACTTACTGGTTTACAATAATTATAAACACTTGATAATTTAACTATCCAAGTAGCTTTAAAATAGTTTTTTATTTCAAAGTAACATTAGTGGAATATGAATTAAATGTATAATATACTTATAAAAAAATGAATAGAAGATTTAACCAAGAGATTCAGTCTCAAGCCAAGACTTATTCCTTTCAACAATTTATAAAAATTGATCTACACCCTTGATCGGGGGTAAACAACAGTACACTACTGTCCAGGTCCAAAGACCTCTACCACAGTTCTTCGTGGAAAAAACAGACAACAACATTCAGGCTGTTCAGGTCTTACTCGACCTCCACCACTATTCACAGTGGGAAACAAAGGGTTATGAAGTTTTAGTGAGGATTTAAGAATCCTCCATTTTAGCTTAGGAGGCAGTGTAGATGTAAAATTAACAGAGTACACACACTACTCGAAATGTAATGATAGAATCACTAAATAAGGTGAGAAAGAGTTTAGAAAAGATTTAGTGATTGGTAGTGCAGCTTTGGACTCGTTTGGTTGGTCAGAAAAACTTCTGAGTCCTTCTCTGGTTTCTACTCAGAAAACAGAGTGTTGTTTTCTTCTTTGATTCTTGGTCCAGCTTGTCATCTTGAGTGCATGAAGTGTTTTTGGTAGTTTTTCACTCAAGGTGCAGGATGTGTTCTCCTTGAAAATGATTAGCTTTGTGTATGTCCAGTGTTCTTGAAGTATGAATGTAGCCTTTCACACATTCACCACATTTGAATGAAGTTCATCTCTTTTTCTTTTTCACCTGTGTGCCTTCTTAGTTCCTTGATGCTTGTCATATCCACACCCAGTGTTCTCTACTTCTTTGCTTGGTCTTTTTCTTCCCTTTTTGTAGCTTTCAGCTCTGGAAAAAAGGAATGATTACTTTTTGAATGGGTACTAGGTACGGTTCCCTGACATGGAAATAGAATTCATTAAATAACATTAAATGCATTAAAAACATCAAATGCAACCGTTAGCTTATTAAAGAAGTAGTATTGAGAGTATAGAGTTTGGCTAGTTGGTCAATTAGTAGCTCGTGTTGGTAAAAGTGTACGGTGGACTTTTTATAGCAGGTCCTTCCATCGGTAGCTCTTTAATCTTACATCAGTTTCTCTATATACCAGTGACTTTCTTCCATTGTTTGGTCTAGTTCCATCGGTAGCTCTGGTTCCATCAGTAGCTTGATGTATCAGTGACTGTACTTGTATCTGTAGACTTACTCTATCGGTAACTATCTGTGAACTGGCTCTATCGGTAGACTTCTGTCTATCGGTAGCTCTTGTCTGTCGGTAGCTTCTACTGTGTTTTTCATTCGATAGCTCAGTAGACTGATTATATCAGTATACTTACTCAAATCGGTAGCTCTGGTTTATGATTCAGTACTCGTATGAGTAGGTTGGTCGGTAGCTCATATCGGTAGCTCTTAGAGTTCTGTATCGGTAGACTGAATCTGTCAGTAGACTTGCATACCGGTAGCTCTATTCGGTTCTATCGGAAGACTTGGTGTCTGTTGGTAGCTCTTGTACATATCGGTGACCTTTTTGTATCGGTGACTTTGTCTATCGATAGACTAAGTCTATCGGTATATTGAGTACTGGTAGCTTTATATAAGTAGCTATACCGAGATTAGTGACTTAACACTTGTCTGTTTTTATGCAAAAACATATCCTAATGGGTTATAAGAACTTCACAACTCATATAAACATAGATAGACATGGATTAACATATCTCAGGGATTATTTTAATATTATTATCATCTTGATCACAGATTGAAAGAATTAATATATTGAAAAACATTCGATTGAGATTATCAAAGTATATGAAAGCATAATTGGGATTATCAAAACATGTGAGGTCAACAATCTCCCCCTTTTTGATAATCACAACTTATGATATTATCATTTTAAAATAGTGACCAGTTGTATCAGAGGATATATCATTAAATGAAATTATCTTAGAGAAACATTATGTCATAGAACATAATGGATCAGAGGTGGATGAAAATGTGATTGTATCAGAGATAAAATTAAATGCAATGATGTCAAAATTAAAATTTAGTGGTATCAGAGAATTAAATGAAATGGTGTCAGAGGATGAAAGTAAATGCACTAGTATCAGAAGAGAAATGTATGATAGCTTTTCCTTAGAGAAAATTTCTCCCCCTTTGATACTCTCTCCCCCTTTATAAAAGCCTTAAAAATTTCTCCCCCTTTGATACTTTCCCCCAATATTTATTCTTCCTTTAATACTTCTCCCCCTTCGTGATAATCAAAAAGTGGGAAACAATAAGAAATTGAAAAAGTAGCACAATGAGAAATAAAGGAAATCCAATTGTATTAGATGTTGAGAAAAGGTACAGAGACATAAAACAATATACAATGGATTCCTATCAAACAGTCTAGCCACTTTCTCAATCCACATCCTCAATGTGAGATTTTTCTTTAGGAGAAGAAGAGGATTTTGGGTGAAGTGGTTGCAGGTGAGGAATTAGGAATCCCAGAAATGATCATAGGAGGATGATCCACATAAACTGTTCCTGGTCTGTACTTAGGAGTCCGTTGTGTGATCATAGGAGTGAGGCTTTGAATTGCTTGGGCAGGAGTCATCTGAACTGGAGAAGCAGTAGAGGTAGAGGCTGGCAAAGTAGGAGGGACAATTATTGGCCTAGCATCAATATGCAGAAAAGGCAGCAACAAATTTCTGAAATCCATAATTATTCTTCCTCCTCTCTCCATAGCAGATATTAAGCCATCCTTGTTCTCCATAAACTTGTCCAATGCTAGTTTCAATTCTCTTAGCTTGCTAACTTGTTCTCTGAAGGCTTGATTGATAGGAGGAAGCTTCGTATTTTCCAACAGAAGTTTGCAGTGATTGTTGAGTTGATTCTTGGTGAAAATCTTAGAGAAATGGGAGTCCACTTTATATTTTACTTCTTCCTGAGAGGCAGATGCTTCTCTCATATAGTCTTGGACTATGTTCATTATCTCTTTGGCTGAATCTCTAGTAGAATGCACAACTCTGCTCAGCTCGGATGAGTCCACAGAGCCACTGGTTGAAGCTGAACCAAGATCCTCCTTCATCATGGCTAGAAAATGATTTAAATCCACTGAAGGTTTAGATGCAAGAGAACCAAAAGAGAAATATATAGTCTCTTTTAAGCTTTTGGTCAACCCACTGATAAGATTTTGAACTTGGGAATCTGTGGATTTAATATGATCATTAATAGAAGTTTTGAAACCTTCAAATACTGAAACCATCTGGCTTACCACACTCTTGATATCGGCTAAGTCCTTGTCTACTTGGGATTTGAGCTCATGTGAAATTTCAAAGAGATAACCAATTTCTTTCAAGCTTCAAGATCTACTTCAAGTCTATAAACTTGAGCCTGGCAGTATTTAACTTCTTCGACTATTTTTTCCATGAAGTTTGACAAGTTACAACCTAGAGAGAGTTGAAATGATCTTTCCAACATCCTCATCTATTCAGAGAAACAAAGCATAATCTCTATAACGGAAGCATTAAAAGATTCTTTCAACTCATCCTTCAAGGATTCCAGATCAGCCCTTGTGATCCTATCAGCAGGTGCAACTGTAGTGGGTACTCATTCATATGCTAAACTGACCACTAAGTCAATCATGATCGATTGAACTAAAGAGACCAGAGAAACTTCCATCTTCTTTACCTCTTCCATGAAACTGTCCTTATGATTATTCATTAAAGTATCTAGGTCATGCATTCGGACCACATCTTCAGGAAACAACTCAGATTCAATATTATATACAATCTTTGTTCTATTGTGAGAGGCCTCATTATCTGAATCTGGATAGTCTAAACTACAGAATACAAACCCTGGGTCTTCTAACAAATCTTCAATTCCAGCACCCACTGTAACACTTCCAACATTAGTTTAATGCTCTCCCTAAATGGGTGCATCCTCTAGTAAAACAACAGCATTCTCAGCAGCATTCTCAGCAGGTCTTTCATCCTGAGGAGAATATTCTACTATTAATTCTTCCTCTGCAGTAGCAGGAGGGACTTCTGGATTATGTAAGGGTATGTGAACCTCATTTGCATCCGTAGAAGGCACTAAGGATTTTCCAATCACTGGACTTAGTCTCAAATCAGCTGATAGATATTCTTCACTTTCATGAGCATATTCTTCATTTTCTACAGTAGCCACTTCAACATCCTCTAAATAAGCTTCATCTTTATCTAATATATGTTGATCTTGATTTTCAAGAGTTGGTCTTGGATGTAAGTCAGGTCCTCCTTCTTCATCATCAAAGGACTCTTCCTCTCTTGAATCATCACTGTATTATGGCTCCTCTTCATCAGGTCCCAGGACTGGATCCCTCACATCCTTTGGTCTCGAAGGATGATCCACAAGACTGAACTTGTCATATACCTTTTGGTCATCATTGACCCATTCTCCTCTACAAGGGTTCCAATTTATCCTCATGTATTTGTACACTATGGATGTGATACAGAATTTATTCTTAACTACCACTGTCTCATCTTGATACTCGGCTACCCCTTTTGCTTTAATCATCACATAGATCAATTTAGCAAAGAATGGGGCATTTGTCTTTGATTTTGGTCTTTTCATATCTTCCATTTGGATCATCAGCAATCTTCAAAAATTCACCTTTGCACAATGTCTTAAGAGATCCAGGAGATAGATATCCTGAAATCTCAAATTGGAAAAGACTTCTCTCCTCAGTATCAAGACATGTTGAATAAATTTGAACAGTAATCTGTTCTCTCCATCCATTTCTGCAGCAACTACTTGTCTTTGACTTCCATCACCTGTCATCTCTTCCAAAGCAGTCTCATAATCGAAAATATCACAGGTAGATGGAATGGATATCGACACATATCCATATAAAACTTCAAGCGGAACTTTTAAGAACTCAACCCATTCAACAAATAAAAACGACATCTCCTTTCCATTCACAAACTAAGTAACTCAGTTTTCATTCTCCGATTTCTAAAAGGTTACAAAATCGTAAAACTGCTTCACCAACTTTGGAAAGTAGGGACCGTTGTTCTTCAAAAAACACTCCACCCATTTTTGATCTTCAAGCACTTAGAGAACTAAGGATTTTCTAGGAAGCAGCCACACTACACACAGCTCCTTTTTGATCACAATGACTCTATTATGCAGATGAGGATTCACTAGTCGTCTCCCCGACCTAGTTCTAGAAACACTACCACTGCCACTTTCTTCTTGCTCGGTCTTCTGCTTCTTTGTTTTAGTCTCAACAGATTCATCTCTAACGGTAGGAAGTTTTGTTTTTTCCATCGCTGGATCAAAGGATTTAGGGTTCTCTAAGGATTCGGGAGCTAATGTTTGAGGCTCGGTGGATTAGGAAGTAGCTCAGACTTTAGTTTTATCATTTAGGAATCATAAAATAAATAAATAAAATTAAATAAAGTAAAAATGATTTAGATTCTGGTGGAAGAAAGAAGTTTTAAAATAGCGCACTCATTGGTAGGGTCTATCAGTGAGAATTTTACATCGGTGAGCATTTCACATTGGTGAGAATTTCACATCGGTGAGGTTAGCTACCGATCAAGGTTAAACATACCTAACTCATGTCTAATGTAACTTAACCTATCTGAACTTAAAGTTTTAGTGAATATGTCATCTAATTGATGTTCAGTACCTATAAACTCAAGAATAATATCACCCTTTTGGTAATGATCTCTCATGAAATGGTGCCTTACATCAATGTGTTTGGTCCTAGAGTGAGACACATGGTTCTTTGAGATATTTCTTGCACTAGTGTTGTCACAGTTGGTTGAAACGTGCTTAAATTCATATACATAGTCCAAATTAGTGTGTTTCATCCATAGAATTTGTGCACAGAAACTACTAGTAGCTATATACTATGCTTCGGCAGTGGATAATGCAATAGAATTCTTCTTTTTACTACACCAAGATACTAAGGCTTTTCCCAATATATGACAAGTTCCTAATGTGCTTTTTCTATCCAACTTGAAACCAAAAAAAATCAGCATCTGAATAACTTATTAACTCAAAGGGTTGTCCTTTTAGGTAAAACAAACCTAAGTTAATAGTATGTTTAAGATACTTAAAAATTATTTTAACATCAAGTAAATGAGATTCATTTGGATTAGCTTGAAATATTTCACACATACACACACTAAAAATAATATCTGGTCGACTAGCAGTATGGTAGAGTAAGCTTCCAATCATACCTCTGTAATTGGTTTGATCCACTGGTTTCCCAGTTTCATCTGTATCCAATTTACAAACAATACACATAGGAGTTTCACTATCCTTAATACTATCCAATCCAAAAAGTTTTAAAAGATCCTTTGTATATTTACTTTGATTCAAAATAATACCATTTTCATTTTGGAAAACTTGAAATCTGAGAAAATATTTAAGTTCTCCCATTAAAAACATCTCAAATTCATTTTGCATACTCTTTGAAAAATCAGTACATAAGGAATTTTTAAAAGATCCAAAAATAATATCATCAACATAGATTTTTACTATTAAAACATCTTTAGAAATTATTTAAATAATAAGAGTTTGATCAACAATCCCTTTAGTAAAAATTTTTGAAATAAGGAAATTACTAAGTCTATCATACCAAGCTCTTGGAGCTTGTTTTGAACCATATAAAGCTTTAGAAAGTTTAAAATCTTGATTTGGAAAATGTGGATTAGTAAATCCAGGTGGTTTTTCAACAAAAACATCTTCGACAATAAAACCATTTATAAAAGCACTTTTAACATCCATTTGATATAAATTGAAATTCAGATGAGAAGCATAGGCAAGTAAGATCCTAATGGCTTCTAATCTGGCTACAGGTGAAAAGGTTTCCTCATAGTCTATACCTTCCTCTTGACTATATCCTTGTTCAACTATTCTATCTTTTTTTCTAACTATGTTTCCAGATTCATCAACTTTATTTCTGAAAACCCATTTAGTGCATATTGTTAAAGTGTCCTTAGGTCTGTCAACTAATTCCTAGACTTTGTTTCTTTCAAATTAATTTAACTATCCTTGCATATCCATTACCCAAAATTCATCATTGATAGAATCATTTACATTTTTAGGTTCAAGTTGTGAAAGAAAGGCTTGATGTTCAACCTGGTTTCTTAGAGAATATTTATTCTGTGTCCCTCTATCAAGATGACCAACAACAATATCTAAAGTATGATTCATTAGAATTCTTGTTGATATAGTAATGGTAGGACTAGAAATTTCAGGTTCATCTCCAAGTTCGGGTTCAACAGAAGCAGATTCTGGAATATTTCCAGAACTGGATATCTTTACAGCATGTTCTTTAGATTTATCATTAAGGTCCAAAACACTCAAATATTCTTCAAGATTTTCAAGAGAGGTTTTAGGATCATGTGGATCAATTTCATCAAATTCTATGTGAATAGATTCTTCCACACATTTGGTTCTTTTATTAAAGAATCTATAGGCTTTTCTAGTTAAAGAATAACCAAGAAAAATTCATTCATCACTCTTGGAAGAAAACTTGTCCATATTATCCTTTGTATTATGAATAAAAACTTTGCAACCAAATACTCTAAAGTAACTAACTTTAGGTTTTCTATTGTTCCATAACTCATATGGGGTCTTCTTGAGAACCGGTCTAATTAAGACTCTATTAATAATATAACAGTCTGTATTCACAGCTTCAGCCCAAAATTTAATAGGAAAATCATATTCATTAAGCATGGTTCTATCTATTTCTTGAAGGGTTATATTCTTTCTTTCTACTACACCATTCTACTATGGTTTCATAGGAGTAGAAAAGTTGTGACTATAGCCATTGTGAGAAATAAGATTCAAACTCTTGATTTTCAAACTCACAGCCATGATCAATTCTCAGGGTTTTAATCTAAAGTCCACTAAGATTTTCTACAGATTTGGAGTATTTAACAAAGTAAGAACAAGCTTCACTTTTGTGAGATAAGAAGTATACCCAAGTATATCTTGAAAAGTCATCTACTAAGACATAGACATAGTGCTTCCCATTTAAACTAGAAACTTTAGAAGGTCCAAACAAGTCCATGTGAACCAACTCGAGAGGTTGAGAAGTAGAAACTTCTTTCATTGATTTAAAAGAAACTTTATGTTGCTTTCCCTTTTGATAGGGATTACAAACTTTGTCATTTGGGAATTCATGTTTAGGTAGGTCTCTAACTAAGTTCTTACTAATTAATTTTCTAAGTGAATAGATATTGAAGTGTCCTAATTTTCTGTGCCAAAGCCAAGATTCTCTATGAAAAGCATTTAAACAAGTAATATTTTGCTTAGCTAAAGAATTTAAATCAACAGCATTAACATTTTCATTTCTTAAAGCAGAAAATACTAAAATATTCTTAGAATTAAAAACATTACAGGAATCATTTTCAAATTTCACATTAAATCCATCATCACATAATTGATAAATACTTAACAGGTTATATTTAAGTCCATCAACAAATAAAACTTTAGAAATTAAAATTGAATTAGAGTTACCAATCTGTCCTAGGCTGATGATTTTTCCTTTAGAATTATCACCAAAGGTGACATGGTCTCCATCAACCTTTATTAAGCTTTTTAAGCATGAATAATCTCTATACATGTGTCTTGAACATCCACTATCCATGTACCATACCATCTTGTGAGAAATCTTCAAACATGTTTCCTACAAAACAGATTTACATAGAAATTGATTTGGGTAGCCAGATCTTCTTGGGTCCAGAAAAGTTAGCAATCAAAGCTTTAGGTACCCATATTTTTCTTATGGGTCTCATATAATTTACAGAATTAATATATTTTGAAAGGTAAACTTTATTTGATCAATAACCATATGAATAACTAGTTGAAACATACGAATTTCCAGAACTGGAATAAGCAGAATGTTGTACAGACATAGGAATAAATCGGGTTTTAGTGAACATTCTTTGTCCAGGTTTGTATCCCAAACCAGTAATGTATTTAGGTGCAACTTTCTTACCTAACATTTGAGTTAGAGTATCTTTTCCCTTTGTGAACTTTTATAACTCCTTTCTAAGTTTCCCATTATACATTTTCAGTTCAATATTTTCTTTTAAGAGTTGAGAATTTTTTTCTTTTTCTATATCAAAGGAAGATTCAACATTGGAAGTAAGAGCATGATGTTTCTTTAGTTACTTATATTTGTCTTTAAGTTCATTACATGTTTCTTCTAGCATTTTACAGTATTCAAAAATTTCATCCTTAGACATATTTCCATCATTATCTGAATCACTGTTATTTCCAGAATAATAATAATGTAGAACAGGAGAAACAGGTACCTCAGATGTGTTGGTCATGAAGCACATGTTGGCACGATTCTTTTCAGAATCAGAAATTTCAGATTCACTTGTGTTGTCCTCCGAAGCACTCCAGGTTTATTTCATAACTTTCTTGTACTTCTTGTCCTTATAATCATATTTCTTTTTGAATTTTAATTTTGGACAATCAGCCTTGATGTGTCCTTTCATTTTACACTCATACCAGACAACTTCATCATTCTTGTTAGATTTCTTCCAATCCTTTTTCCAGTGTCCCATATTGTCATACATTCCTTTGTAGTTAGATTTCCTGAATAATTTCTTCTTCCTATAAAACTTCTTGAATCTCCTAGCTATTTGAGCCATCTCAGCATCACTATCAGAGTCTGAATCATCACTTGTTGAACTTTCAGTTTGTATTTTCATTTTCTCCTTGTCTTTACTCTTAGAGGCAGTAGACTTGAAATCTATGGATTTTCCCTTAGGATCATCATATTCCTACTTGTTCACCTTGAGTTCTTCCTCATACATCATTAATTTACCAATAATCTCTTTTATAGGTAGTACTCCAATGTCACATGACTCTCTGATTGAAACAGAGGTGCCTCTCCATTGGTCTGAAAAACATCTCAGCATCCTCATAATTTTTTCCTTTGGTGGAATGTCCTTTCCAAGTGAGCTCATCGTATTGAATATCTCATTAAACCTGAGATACATATCAGAAATAGGTTCATGAGTTTTCATTTCAAAATTTTCATATTTAATAGTATAAATATTCAATCGCATTTCATTAACATTGGTTGTTCCTTCATGAGAAACACCCAAAGTATCCCATATTTCGTAAGTAGTTTTGCAAGTAGAAATTCTATTAAACTCTTCATATCCTAAAGCGCATTACAGAGAATTCATAGCTTTACAGTTATTATTGTAAGCAGTCATTGTAGGTTCATCCCATGTTGTTCCTTCAATTTATGGAATTTTATATTGAGACTCTATAGCAGTCCAGATATCAAAACCCATACTTTCTAAATGAATTTCCATTTTCAGTTTCCACTAGGAATAGTTGGTGCCATTGAAGAAAGGTGTCTGGTTAGTAGCAGCACCCTCTAATCTATTATCCATAGATAGATTTTAGAAAATATTTTTAAAGAGATAAATTTAGAACTAACATAAATTTAAGATCATTAAAGATGCAACTAAAATCACTGTTTAAAAACAGAGTATGTCAAATATCCTTTAACAAAAACAACCCTCTGATACCAAATGTTGTTCGGAGTGGATATTCAAGAGGGGGGTAAATTGAGTTCCAATAAAAATTTCTGTTTAAAAAAATGTTCTCTTAAAATCCCCCAATTTAAAATCAAAGTTAAAATGTAGTGAGTCTATACATAGTTTAAATGTTCAATCAGTTTCTCAAAGATTGATTAGGTCTTAGTTGACCTAATCTGAAGATTAAATTAACTTTTGAAACTAACTTACTAGTTTACAATAAGTATAAACACTTTCTAATTTAACTGTCAAAGTAAATTTAAAATAGTTTTGTATTTCAAAGTAACAGCAGTGGAATATGAATTAAATATATAGTATAATTTTAGAAAAATGCACAGCAGAGTTAACCAAGAGGTTCAGTCTCAAGCCGAGACTTAGTCCTCTCAACAATTTATATAAATTGATCCACACCCTGGATCGGGGGTAAACAACAGTACACTACTGTCTAGGTCCAAATACCTCTACCATAGTTCTTCATGGGAAAAACAAACAACAACATTCATACTGTTCAGGTCTTACTCGACCTCCACCAGAATCCATAGTGGGAAACAAAGGGTTATGAAGTTTGATTGAGGATTTAAGAATCCTCTAGTTTAGCTTAGGAGATAGTGTGCATATAAAATAAACAGAGTACACACACTACTCAAAATGTAAAGATAGAATCACTAAATAAGGTGAGGAAGAGTTTAGAAAAGATTTAGTGATTAGCAATGCAGCTTTGGACTCGTTTGGTTGGTCAGAAAAACTTCTGAGTCCTTCTATGGTTTCTACTCAGAAAATAGAGTGTTGTTTTCTTCTTTTATTCTTGGTCCATCTTGTCAGCTTGAGTGCATGAAGTGTTTTTGGTAGATCCCCACTCAAGGTGCGGCTTGTGTTCTCCTTGAAAATGAGTAGCTGCATGTATGTCCAGTGTTCTTGAAGTATGGATGTAGCCTTTCACAAATGCACCACATTTTAATGAAGTTCAGCTCTTTTTCTTTTTCACCTGTGTGCCTTCTTAGTTCCTTGATGCTTCTCGTATCCACACCCAGTTTTCTCTACTTCTCTGCTTGGCCTTTTTCTTCCCTTTTTGTAGCTTTCAGCTCTGGAAAAAAGGAATGATTAATTTTTTCATGGGTACTAGGTACGGTTCCCTGACATGGCAACACAATTCATTAAATGACATTGAATGCATTAAAAACATAAAATGTAACTGTTAGCTTAATAAAGAAATAGTACTGAGAGTATAGAGTTTTACTGGTTGGTCAATTAGTAGCTCGTGTTGGTAAAAGTGTACGGTGGACTTTGTTTAGCAGGTCCTTCCATCGGTAGCTCTTTGATCTTGCATTAGTTGCTCTATATACCAGTGACTTTCTTCCATCGGTTTCTCTAGTTCCATCAGTAGCTCTGGTTCCATCGGTAGCTTGATTTATTGGTGACTATAATTGTATCGGTAGACTTACTCTATCGGTAACTATCTGTGAACTGGCTCTATCAGCATACTTCTATCTATCAGTAGCTCTTGTCTATCGGTAGCTTCTAGTGTGTTTGTCAGTTGGTAGCTCGGTAGACTGATTCTATCGGTAGACTTACTCATATCGGTAGCTCTGTTTTGTGTTTCAGTACTCGTATCAGTAGGCTCGTCCGTAGCTCGTATCAGTAGCTCTTAGTGTTCTGTATCGGTAGACTAAATCTGTCGGTAGACTTGCTTACTGGTAGCTCTAGTCTGTTCTATCGAAAGACTTGGTGTCTGTCGGTAGCTCTTGTACATATCGGTGAACTTTGTGTATCGGTGACTCTTTCTATCAGTAGACTATGTCTATTGGTAGATTGAGTATCGGTAGCTCTATATCAGTAGCTATACCCAGATTAGTGACTTAACACTGGTTTGTTTTTATTCAAAAACATATATGAATGGGTTATAAGAACTTTATAACTCATATAAACATAGATAGACATGGATTAACATATCTTAGGGATTATTTTAATATTATTATCATCTTGATCACAGATATAAGGAATTAATATATATAAAAACATTTGATTGAGATTATCAAAGTATATGAAATCATAATTGGGATTATCAAAACAGGTGAGGTCAACAAGGTGGTTTTAGATAATTTAATTATTATTTTAGTAATTTTAATTACAATTTTAATGGTTTTCTGGGCAAGTTCAAACTATTAGTACTAACCGTGCCCAAACTGGGAAACCCCTTCATCACAGGTTGAACATATTATTTAACCATATAAAAACCATGAAAAAACCATGAAATAGGTTGTTCAATTTGTTTCAAAATGAACAAACTAGGCACATACAATGCAACACATATTTCATACATTACTTAACCATGAATGAACCATGTGAAAAGCCAAGAAAAGTCCTCAAAACCATAAAATATTCTAATGAAATACCGCAAAAACCCGAATAGAGATCCAATAATTTGGTACTCAAATAAATGGCTCAAAAAAACCTAAAAAGGTAACATGATGTAACATTTATTGTCTATACCTCAAATAGAGAATTTTTGGGGTTCTATGTGATAAGTGGTGTCACACTCTGAGATGTTGGGATGATGTAGGAGAGTGGATGATAATGGGACCTATTTATATCCATGAGATTCTGGAAAATGTTCAAAATATTCTACTTTATATGAAATATGATCAATATCAATAGAAAATATGGGAAAAAAATCAATAATGGGTCATAAATATTGAGGTTAGAGATAAAATATTCCTTCATATATAACTATGAATGAAAGTAATGTGTTTTGGGAAAAATGGAATTCTTATTTCAAAGCACATTGGACCCTTTGAGATCCTTGATGACATCAGAGTTGTGGATTATTGACTAGTACTCCTACGAAACATTTATTAAGTACATGATGTGTTTCATGTTTCCCTCTCAAGGAACTACATATCATGTCTATCACATGTTCTAAATCCATAGGCTATACCACTAGAGAATTATTATTAATACGAGGATATTCCAGTGATGTTCATAGATCATAGATATTATGTTCTTTGAAACACAATATATTATTTTATAAAGTATTATGGAGGAAAATAAAGTTTGAGGAAGTTACATGAGAATAAGAATAAGGGTGTAAACTTAAGTACCCTTATTTGTTTTAGTTTATGGAATAATGTTTTGAGGGTGATATTTATGAATGGGGAAGAATGTACCAACCTGATTCATTATAAATGAAATTCGGTATTAAAATGAATAATTTATTTATTAAGAAATGATTTTATGGAAAATAAAATCACTATTTTAGTAAATTTATAGCGTTAAAATTTATATACTATCAAATTTAATAGACTATTAAGAATCAAAACCATTAAAAATACTTCAATTTTATAGATATCATTAATATTATAATATATTAAGGGTCATGTTAAAGTATAATTTACAAAGAAGGAAGAAGAAAATTCTTCAACCAAAAGAATCATACCCTATTAAATGATTTTATCAGACAATACAAGGGAGATGACATCACTAGGAATTTCCCATGACCAATCCCAGGAAGAGATCCAAAAAACAAAAAAAATCAAGTGAAACCTTTTACTGGAGAAGTTCAAACTTTTTATGATCACTGCCCGAACTATGTTTGCAAAACCATCCCATGAATGTTTCACAATTTAATACATTAACCTTATTGAATATGCTACTTTAATATTGGGTTATGTATATAGACCCTAAAAGTACGAATTTTTATATTATTTTCTTTAAAAATTAAATTTAACAATTTTCCTTTATCTATTTAATTTATAATTGATTAAATATTTAGATGGATTTAAATTAGAGTTTTCTTCAAATAAATTCAAACTTTTTTTAAAAAAATTATTTATTTTCAATCATTAAAATCTTTCTGGGAACATAAATTTTTTAATTAAATTCTATTATAAAAAGTATTCTTAATAAAAAAATATTTATTTATATAAAAATTATAATATAAATTTAAAATTTAAAATAAAACTTTTTTAAGGGATAGAAAACATTTAATGTAATAAAAAACTATTTTCAAGGTGTTGAATATTTTTAATAGGAAACATTTACATATTGCTAGAAATATTATGATCAAAATATATGTTGTTTTTGAAATCACAATGTGTAAATTATCTAATGGTGAATTTTTCATAATTTTTTGAGATAGTAAAATTTCTTGGAAACACATAAATACAATATAAATATAAGACATGTATGATGAAATCATAAAATCGAAAAAGTAATTTAATATATATTGTAAAGATATATAGTGACAGAATTATGTTTTCCCTTTAAAATGTTATATTTTTATGATAATTTATTAATTTTAGAAACCATTAACGATTCCTTCAAAACCTATATTATATAATAATTTTTTAAAATAAATTATTTTTAATCATGAATCACATACACACCACTAAGGTTATTATTTTAATGATTTGGGTTATAATCCTTATAAAATATTTAAAACTGCATCACTTTGGTAGAAACCATTGGAAAAAACATGTGAAGGATTGTTCATTTTATTATTTTATAATATAGAGTCCAAAATATATGTTTATAAATTAAAATATAATTACCCATTATTTTTACCCAAAAAATAATAGAACCAACCATTAATCATCACTCAAAAACCTTTGATGATGATGTTACTATACTTTTTCTTATCTATTCTTGACCCAAGGTTACCCTATGCTCTTATAAAGCTCCTAAAATATTTTAAATTCTACCTCTCAAGGTAAGGTATATTCTACTTATCTTTATTCAGGCATTGTCCTTATGTAACAGAATTGGATTTACAATATTCAATATTGCGATATAAATTTTAAACACACATATTACTTTACGTATGATTTTAATGTTATGAGATACATTAATCACACTCCTTAAACCGTTCTGTTTATGATTATGTTCCAAAAGTATGATGAAACAATTATGTTGTGATTTTACAAGAATTTTTTTTGTACTAAGTACCATGTCCCATTTACTCTGGAGGGTATTGACTAATATAAACCTACTATTAATTAATTGGGTAAATCCATATATTCAAGTCAAAATCCAACATTATTGTATTAAAATTTATAAAATGCATCCATATGTTTAATAATATATGTTCCATAGTTATGCATGTAAATTTTATGAATGTGGTGAGTGGGCCTATAATTATATATCCCTCTAACTTACTCAGTAATGTTTTTGTATCATGAAATTCCATGAATAGATAATTGAAGGTTATCCTAAGAACACCATGTTATTATGTGTTAGTGGTTAGCATTGAAATATGATTAGGATGCAAAATTTTATGTTGTTTCCGCTCTACCATGTTGCCTTTATGTTATAATCCTATATCATTATTGGAAATCCATGTTCATGATTCTCACCACACTTATATTACCATTATAGGACTCTTGAAACACATATACTTATTTATCTTATTATATTTTAGGATTATTCCCCTTCTATAATTTTTAGCACACCCCTTCTAAATCTATATCCCTTGGTTAAATTGTTCAGTGTTAAAAGATCAATGGAATATAAAAGTATGTTTTGGAGTTTTTAAATAATGATGTTCCACCCATTTTTTAAGTTATTTATTAATGATTTTAATTTCCCTAATAAAGTAAAACTCATGATATTATGGAATTATAGTTTGTGAAAAATTTTGTAATAAATTAAAACATGGGCTGTGAAAAAAAAATATGATGAAAACTTTGAGCTAAAAATATTATTAATTGAGTACTTAAATGATAATGTTTTGTTGACATGATTATTTTGTTAACCAGAAAACCTCCATAAGGTTGTTCTTAAATTTCAATTGGACTAGAAAGTCTCTTTCTATTTTATATACCATTTATTTCAATTTATAATCATCCCATGTATTCAAATTTTTTAACAGGTTATAAGGACATGTGAGAACTATTATGGTATAGATCTAAATACAGTAAATTGGCATGGAATGATTTTTTCAATTAATGGGATAGAACAGTGATATTATGAATATTTTTTTGTGTAGGTAAAATGGATATTTCGTGGAAATGTCCACTTTTTTTGTAAGGGGTTGATATTTAAAAGTATTTAGTTGCATAATAAAAATATAAAGTGAATGGATTCTTGAAATGTAATAAATTGTCAACTTTTTTATACATCACATAAATTTGGGTTGTGTGTGTTAATTTCTATTACAAATAAATGAAGGTTTAAATCATGAATAATTTCCCATTAATTAACCCATAAATGTATGGATTAAATCCCATCATTGTAACTGTGTTATGACTCCATTGATTTGAAATTTGATTTTACTGAAACATCATCACCCAAATAATAATATCTCTTCAACTCAATGATAGTCTAGACATTCTAAAAAGAATGGTTTAACCAAATGAGGTATAGAATCAAAGATAATAACATATTTAGAATTTATTACCTCATTTGGAGTGTCATTTTTTTGGCAGATACTCATGTGATTATTCCCCTTTTAACCATCATACATAATGAAATTTTCATTTAGATTGTTAACCAGTTTCTAATCATGGATATATTTTCCATCTACGTGGATAATATATTCATTCCTAGATAAATATTATATGTTTAACCATATATCATTTGAAAATTTTTTTGGATTGAAATTAAGATGTATATTTCTCAATTACAAGAGTGGGTTTGATTATAGGGTTTAAAAAAATTTGTTTTTTACCTTAAGAAAATATATGTTTTACAAATTTATAGAAGATGAATTCCCAAACCCTGTTTAGTACTTAATAAAAAACTAAGATGCTTAGGATTTGATAATGTATAAATGATAAATAATCTTAAACAAGTTAACATAGGGAAAGACTCAACCTTAAATTTTATATAATATAATATATCAGAGATTATTCAAGAATAATAAAGTGTAAGAAAGTTACACTTTATATCTATAACTAAATGAACTAGAATATAATAAGTTGTAGTTAAACGATTAATGAATGTGAAATGAAATATTTTACCCCAAAGAGAAAGGTATCCAACAACTTTGGATAATGGTCCCTTGATTTATACTTTCATGAATGTTTTTCATACCCACACCCGGATAATACCACGATATGAAAATCATAATTTTTCTTGCAATCCCATCAGGCCCCTGATCTGTAAGGTGATCGACACCTACGTCATGCATCAACATGATAGCCCTCGATTAAGATGTAAATTAGATCCTCTACCTTTCATCAGTTTAGAAGCCCTTGATTTTATACCATAATAATCAGAATCATACTAAGAAGAGGATATGTTATTGAAGATTTAAGAATGTGTAACAAGCTTTTCACTACGTAAGCACTCCAAGGATTTCTCACAAATAAAATTTGGAAGAGCACTCACAAAGTTTCAATTCTCCCAAAAATTCACAGATTAGATCACATTAAAATTATTGGGTAATTATAGGTGAGATCTCCATCGATGACATTATTCTCGAACAGTCATATTTCCCTTAAATTTCAGAGGTACTTGTACTGGTGGCACTCATGCAATGGTCTTATTATAACAAATTGGACAACATTGTTTTATATAACATGATATGATAAAAAATGTGAAAACAATATTTTTTATAAACCAATATGTGAAACATTTCCATATTTTTCATCCAATAAAATGAAATGGTGCAACAATGAAATTTTATAACCATAATAAAAAATATTAATATTTTTAAGATAGCATATATCAGATTCAAATAATATAGAAAATAATAATCCAAATATGTAAAAAATTGATGTCTGATTTCAAAAATAATTATAGATTTATTTGAGAGATAGTCATAGTTTGATTTCAGAGATAATTAAAGTCTAATTATAGAATGATTCAAAGTCAAATATCAAATATAATCAGAGTCTAATTTCAGATCGAATCATATTTTGATTCCAGAAAGAAATCAGAGTTTAATTTTAGAGAGAATCATTTTTTGATTTTAGATGAAATCAAATTCAAAATTCATGGGAAATTGGATTCAAAAATATATGAGAATTGGATTCATAATTATAGATATATCAGATTAAAAATTCTATAATAATTGGATTCACAATTCTGCGAGAATCAGATTCACAATTCTTTAGAAACTGGATTCACAATTCTGTGATTATTGGATTCATGATTCTGGGGAAATCATATTATGAAGAAAATTAAGATTTTGAGTTTTAGATAATGATATGGTTTAATATAATTAAAATTCTCTTAAGGAAAATATTTTAATATTAATTTAAAAGGTGTTATGAAATGCCTAAATACATTCTTAAAAAAATGTGTTTGTGATTTTCAAAACATAGTGGAATAGAAAAAGCCTTATGAAAACTTATTAAATAAAAAATTCATTATATTCATCTAAAAAATATTTATATTTAGATGTCTATTTAGTGTAGTATTAACTGAAGAATCAATATACAAAAATATATTGGTCTTTTTTAAACATATTTCAATAAAGACTCAATAGAAACTTTCTGACACATAAAGGATTTGAAAATAAATTTTATACTGAATGAATGGATAATTGAATCTCTACAAAACAACCCTTATAATAACCTAGACAACATACGTAATTTTTCCACTTCTATGTTTTGAATTTCAATAAATGGCATATGCGGTTGTGTTCAGTAAGATATTTAGATTCTGATAAGACAAACATAATTTTTCATTAATAGTAACATACCCTTATGAATAGTAATATCAATAATATTGTGGCCCTTATGAATAGTAAATCATATTATTATTTTATTTTCTTAAGGTTATACAATAATGAGATCATGATTAATTATTCAAGGTGATATAAAACAAATTATAGATTTAAAATTGATACTTTTATAATAAATTATGGTTTAATTTAAAAATAAAATTAATCATATTTATAAAATTATTTTAAAAAATTAGAGTTATTTTTATAATTACACACATAAAAAAACGGTTTGGGTGAATTTTTGGGATTTTTCTGAAATACTGCAATTTTTTATGGATAGTAAAATACGGTAATTTACTGTATATATACATTTTTAGTTAAATTCACTATTCCAAGCATCATGGAGGATGTAATAACCCATTGTTCAAACTCACATACACTTTTTACTAATATGGGTCACATGAATCAATACTATTGGTTCTTTTGAGGGAAATAATTAAATAATGAAAAAGATATTATAAAATCACCCCTCTCCTCCACTATAAAACCCCCATCACTCCCTCTTCTCCTCACTCCTCTCAATCCTTGTGCCTTTTCTAAATTATGCCCAATTATCCTTTAATGCTCCTCCCCATGTCCATTATCCCTTCTTCTCATAAAAAGTAAAAAACCTCTACCCTAAAGAGGGTCTCACAGATGATAACTTCAAGATGTAAATTCCTCTCCTCATTTATTTTAATTTCAGTTCCTATATTTTATTTTTCATTCCTCAACTATAATCATCTAGATATTATGATAACTATAGTACCTTAAATGTACTGTAATTGTATTATGTTAATGGAATAATTCATTATCATCTATCATTTCCCCTTCTTTTACACTAAAAATGAAAACACCATCTGAGATGTGTTAATTTATCACATTCAAGGACAACAGGTTTTCAATTTATATTAATGTCTTCAATTCTAGTAATGAAACAATTTTATGGTTGAGCCATATTATTATATAGTTAATATATCCTATTTGAGGTTATATAATATTTTTTAAAAAAAATTATTAATTTATCAATCAAAATGATTTTGTTGTGATAAAAAATCACCAAATAACAAAAACAATTAGCTTTATAGTAATATAAAATGATTCATATTCAATCCAAATAACCAAATGAGTTTAATATATATGTAATCTTCTAGATGTTAAATAGTCACATATAAATTCAATTTGGGACAACAAGTCTCACTCTACATGTTTATTTTTACATGAATATAAGTAAACCAATCATGAAAAACAAGGAAGAAAATGATCCTAAATAAGGAAATTGAATCTCTTAACACATAAAAAGTCCATGAATAATCCTCAAAATGTTATAATAAATCAATTACATTTATATGAGGTCTTGAAAGAATTAATTTTTTAACCTAAATTTTATTATTCATGCCATTAAGATAAAGTGAGGAACACCTTCAGACTTAAGGTAAGAGTTTTCCACCAGAACCTCCATTTTCATTTAGGTTACTTTTATAGTCTGCATACAAGACATAACTCATTATGTATGATTATGTAATATTTATAAATTAAGTTTTATTTTTATATATATGTTTAACAACCAGAATACTTATTGATTTTATGGAGAGTTACACATTTTAAAATAATCTTTCAAAAATTCTTCCCGAAATAAAAGCCTGATTCAGGGGATTTTCTAAATTTATACCTATTTTTATGGGAACTATATAATATATTTTTATAAACCATTATCATCATAAAAATACATATTTTCTATTGAAAATACTATTTTACTTCATTATTTGTTTTACACAAATACATTTCAAAAAATCCCTTCTTTTTAAAGTAAAAGAGTATTTATCTCAAGAATTACTCGATGATTCTAAAAGAGTATCTTCATCTTCTTATACACTCTAGTGTATCCTTATGTATTATTGGGATTAATATTTTATGATAAAATATAACATATTTAATTTAATGGTTTATTATAAGTTTGACTATGGATGTGGTATATTAAAACCATTCACCAATTTAATTTGAATGGTCAGTGCTTATGCAAAATGTTTGGGGAAAGTTATATACATTTCATATGTTAGTTTCAATATGAAACTATAAGTTGTTTATTTTTATCCAAATTCATATGAGGTATGAATTTTACTTATTATGTGATGGGTGGGTTTGGTTATATCCCCTTGATTCATCAGTAGGTCTCATGAGACAAATATTTATAGACATGGTCCAGTCGTTTCCCATTTTTAGATATGGGTTTGGACGAGGCCTTAATCAATTTTAGATGTCTTTCTAGAGTCCTTGAAGGTATGATTTTTAATTTCTATCATATGATTTTACCTCAATGTGAAACTATTACTTGATAGTTCATGTGGTTATTCTACAAGTCCTATACCCAAAATAATGCTTTATTATTGAATTATTAATTCCCATCTTATTCTTTCCATAACATGTTCAAGTTCATTTTTAATGGCATGGGTTTTCATTTATTATCCAAGAATAATTATTATGTTTATGATATATTCTGTTTTATTTCTTACCCTTACTAAGTATTTGAGCTCACCCCTTTCTTATGATTCATTTCACGATGCCATGAAGAGCTATTTTATGAATGATATAAAAGGATATCCTTGGAATTATGAATGTTTTAAAAGGGATTTCTATATTGTATTTCATGTCAAGTTTTAATCTTGAACTTACGTGTGTATCTGGATTTCCAAATATACTATGCTATTCATTCCATTGACATACAAATTTCTTGTAATCATTCCAATGTAATGTAATAAGGCAGGAGCTCTGGGAAACTGGGATCAGGAATTTACAATTGGTATCAGAGAAGTTTAGTATAAAACATGGAAAATAGATTTAGAAAACATAAATTTTGTAAAAAAACTCTAATGTAGTATTTGAGGATAAGTATAAAAGATTTTTTTATAATTTTTGTATGGAATATATTATATATATCTATCTTGAAAATACATCCTAGTCTGGATAATACAATTAGATGTTGTTCTGTCACAGATGCACTTAAGAGTGAAAACTCTGACATGGACGTTCAGGCTTGACCCACGTTATCCTGGTAAATGAAAATGGTCCTTAATGTTCACCTATATTGATAATAACTGGGTATATGCTTTGGATAATTCACATTTTCATAACAATACATTATGAAGGACTTCAATTTAAAATTTTAATCAATGAAACCATGTTTATAATTCTGGGATTAGTCAGGCAACATATTTTAATTTATGATAAGTATTTTTTTAAGTTGATTTGGTACATTATTAATCATAACCTAATATAGTTTATTCCATTATTTAGAAATGTCACCTAGTGTATGGAATGGAAACCTAAAGAACAAACATATCTCATGTAGTGATTTCCCTCCTATGTAAGATAATGATGTTGTCTCTAGAGCTGCGACTGGTGTGGAAAAACTTATAACTATACTAGGACAACTTATTCAGGTTATGAACAATAACCATACATATATGAATCGTCAATATACAAAACATGGAGGTGTTATGTTAGATCGCATTATGTGACAATAGCGTCCATAATTTAATGGGTCTAAAAGACCATTTGTAGAAAAAAAAATAGCTAAGTTCCTTATAGAAGATATTTATCACTTAAGGAAGTAATGAAATTGATGAGGTTGTCATAGTAGTTTATCATCAATTGGGACATGCTGATCAATAGTGGTAACTATTTCAAAACACAAAGGAGGAAGAAGAAATAGAAAACATTTAATGGAGTGAATATAATGAACTCTTCTTAGAGAAATACTTTCCATGGGAACAACGAGAAGATATGGAAGGGAAATTTCCATGTTTGAGGAAAATGGAATATGAGAATGATTCAAAGAATGAAGATAACTTCCCTAGGTTATAAAGGAATGTTATGAACTATATATGTAATACAAGAAGAAATATTGATCATTTCATTAATGGAATAAATCCATTACTCTGATGGGAACTGGACTGCAAACATTTTCATCATACAAAGACAAATTCTTATGTGATTTCAAGACAGAAAATGAGTTTTGTAAGTATTTTTACTTTATATGAAATCAAGACAAAAATACGAGTACTAAAAATTATGGAAAAGGAAAATAAAGAAGTGGAGAAGAACGGAATAGTTGACATTCCACCCTATAATAATTGTGGATGGAAACACACTGGTTCTTTCTTAAAAGGAAAAGTGGTGTGATATAAGTGTGGATAGAAAGGACATCATGATGGTTATTTCATGGGGATTAAAGAAGCTATTAACTCTCAATGATAAAATTTTAGGGATATGGGACACTATGCTATTATTTTACAAAGCATCATGGAAAATATCCTCAGAAAAGGCCGAGGGAGCAGAAAAAAGATTATAGGATCACAACTACTAATATTGAAGTTCCAAATGATATGGTGGGAGGTACTTTAATCATTTCCTCAGATGTAGCCAATGCTTTATTTGATTTTGGATCATCACATTCATTAATATATTCCTAGTTTTTCATGATAATTAATAATTACCAATTTAATTTAATAATGGTGTTATCAGTAAAAACACATAAGGGATGAATCATTGCAAAAAAACATGTGTCACGTAGTCCCTATTATGCCATATAAATATTCTTTATCGACTGAATTTATTATCATACCCATGATTTACTTTGATACAATCATCGATATGGTTTGGATTTCGAATCATGATGCAAAAAATATATTTCAAGAAGAATGAGGTTATAACTATTGAGAAAGATGTATAATCCCCTATATTTAGAGTAGAAACATCATCATCTAGCTCTAATCTAGATCCACCCTCAGTAGCTCTACTTAATGAAATTCTTGGATTTGATGATAATGAAATATCTATGGGTGAGGAATGAAATATTCAAACAGTGGATGTAAAAACTTTCCATGAATATATTGATGTTTTTATAGAGGATTTAACTGTACGTCCCCTAGAGAGGGAAGTAAAATTATCTATAGATTTAAATACTTGTTCAAGACATATATTAAAGAATATTTATAGAAAAACTACAATGGAATTAGTAGAACTAAAGAAACAACTAGAGGAATTTGTTGAGAAAGGATTTATTCTCCCTAGTGTTCCTCCACGGGGAGCCCTTTTCGTTAAGAAGAAAGATGAATCTATGAGGTTGTGCATAGACTATAGGGGGATCAATGATATAATAATAAAGAAAAAGTATCACATACCTCGCATTGATGATTTATTTGATCAATTTCATTATGCCCAATATATTTTGAAGAATGTCCTTTGATCTGCATATCATAAATTGTGAGTGAGGAATGAAGATTCCAAAGATATAATTTTGAACCATGTATTGTCACTACGAGTATAGAGTAATGCCATTTAGACTAACATATGCACCCTTTTTTCATGGATCCAATGAATATATTTTTGAAGGCATATCTTGATGAATTTATGGTGGTTTTATTGATGATATCATGGTATACTCTATAATTGATGAAGATCATGAAAATAATGTGTGCACTATTTTGAATACTGTTAGAGGAAATGAATTCTTTGTGGAGTTTAAAAAGTGTGAATTTTTGATTCATCAGATTATATTCATGGACACATTATCTCTAAGGATGTAATATATATAGATCCTATGATTACAAAGGCTATGCAAGAATGGACTGCATAAATGAACATAACTGAGGTGTGTGGTTTTATTATTTTAGCAGGTTATTATCCACATTATGTTTAGAAATTCTTTTTTTAGGAAACCAAATTCCCAAGTATACACGTAAAGGGTCAAAGTTATTATTGAAAAAATAATGTGATAAAGGATTGAATGAATTGAAGATGAAATTAGTGAATAATAGATCAAGACTCTACCATCGGGGAGTTGTGGATTTGTGATCTTTAGTGATGAATCAAATAATGGACTCGATTGTGACCTTTTTGAAAATGATATAGTCATTTACTATTCATAAAAAAGAAAAAACATCAAGAACAAAACTATCCTACTCATGATAGTGAGTTAGAAGCTGTAATCACTGCTGTGAATATATGTTAAAATTATCCCTATGAAAAAGATGTGACATATATATGAATCATAAGAGTTTGAAATAAATCAATTCATATAAATAACTCAAAATGAGGAAAATGAGATGGCTTGAACAGCTCAAGGATTATGATTGTTCCACACACTATTACCAAGGAAAGGAAAATAAAGTAGATGATACATTAAGAAAGAAGGATCAAGGGGTCCTAAACAAAAAGGATATTTAAAGGGATCATGTGTTTATGGATCTAGTAAAGATGGATATGGGAATTATCAAAGAAGATGAAACACCACTTCTTTTTCATTTGTTTTTCCAAATATCTTTTTTGGAAAGGATTAAACCAACTTATTTTGATGATAAGAATAATAAAATGAAAATTAAAGGTGTGAATGATGGAATATTGGCTGAATTATTGTATAAAGATGAAATTATGTAATTTTCAAAGAGTATATGTGTTCCCTCTATACCCGAGATGAGTTATTGGATGATACTAATAGCTCAAATTTCTCTATACACCCTAGTATACTAAATGTATAGAAATTAGAAGGAACATTTCTAGTGGGAAAACATGAAGCGGGAAATTTCTGATTATGTATCATGGTGTTTAGGATTTCAAAAAATGAAATCCAAAATACAAAATCCGAGAGCAGTCTTGAAACATGTTCCAATTCCTACATGAAAATGGGATGACATAACCATGTATTTTGTCACTGGATTACCCAAAACTCCAAGGAAGAATGATGGGATATGGGTATTTGTTGATTAACTTATGAAATATGCAAATTTCTTCTCTATAAGGAATAATTTTCCATTTGAGAACCTATCACGACACCATATCCTTGATATTGTGAGACTTCATGGAGAACCTATATCAATTATGTCAGATATTGATCTGCAATTTAGATTGAAATTCTAGAAATGTCTTCAAAATTTGATGGATATTGATCTTCGATTGAGTACTTCTTATCACCCTCAATCTGATGAGCAATCAGAGAGGATGATCAAAACCTTAGATGACATGTTGAGATCATATTCATTTGACATTTAGGGTATGTGGGGTCAATATCTACATTTACTAGAAATTCCAACAATAATAGTTTCCATTCATGTATTCAAATGGAACCATATAATGCATTGTATGAAAATAGATTTTGTACACAAACTTTTAGAAAGAAAGTTAGAGAATGGAAGCTTATTGGATCAAAGAATGTGGAGGAAAAAATAGAAAAGTTCATGAATATTCAAACCCATATCAAAGCAAATCAATGCAAGAAAAAATCGATGATGATAAACAACAGTAGGATTTGGAATTTCAAGTAGGGGATCGTTTTTTCCTGAAGGTATCTCCATGGAATGGTGTTATAAGTTTTGGGTAGAAAGGGAAATAGAACCATAGGAACATTGGACAGTCTGAAATCCAATAGGGATTTGAATCTATCTCACATTGTTTGGATATTCCACCTAGCATGTATAAAGAAGAATATGCGTTCCATGTCTCATTGTTGAGAATGTACATGGTAGACCCAACTCATGTGGTCACTTATGAAGGAATAAAATTAGAACCTAGCCTATCATGCTATGAAGATCCTATCTATATTTTTATACACTAACGAACTTGTGTTAAGGAATAAGACAACTATATTAGTTATGATACTTTGGAAAAATCATAAAATTGAAGAGGCAACAAGGTATTATACAGATATTATTATGAAGACGTACATAAATATTTTTATTTGGTAACATTATGTGAATTTCAAGGATGAAATTTTTTTGTGGGGAGAATGTAAGACCCAAAGTATTTGAAAATAAATTTAATATTGAATGTATGAAACACCAAATCTCTCCAAAACAACACTTGTTATAAAATATCCAATAAATATATTTTTCTCACTTGTGTTTTTAATTTCAAAAAACTGACATACATGGTTGTGTTCAGTATGATATTTAGAGTCTGATAAGAGAAACATAATTTTTGGTGAATAGTAACATGCCCTTATGAATATTAGTATGACCCTTATTAATAGTAAATCATATTATTATTTTACTTTCATAAGGTTATAAGATAATGAAATCTTCATTAATTTTTCAAGGTGATATAAAATGAATTATAGTTTTAAAATTGTTACTTCTCAAATAAATTATTATTTTATGTAAAAATTAAATTAATCATATTTAGAAAAAAAAAATCAAAAAATGAGTTCATTTTTTAATTAAAGATGTTGAAAAATGGATTGGGTGAATTTTTGGGATTTTTTTGAAATACTCAATTTTATGATGAATAATAAAATACAATAATTTATTGTATATATACATTATCTGTTAAATTATCTATTATCAACATCATAGATAATGTAAGCACACATGGTTCGAACTCACATTAACTTATTACTATTATGGGTCACATGAATAAACATCATTGGTTCTCTTGAGGGGAATAAGTAAATAATGAATTAGATATTCAAAAATCACCCTCTCTTCCTCTATAAACCACATAACTCCCTCTTCTCTTCACTCCTCTCAGGCCTTGTGCCTTGTCTAAGTTATGCTAAAATATCCTCCCAATATCTGACCCCACATCCAGAAGCCCCTGGGCTCATATAAAATATAAAATATATACCCCAAATAGGCTCTCAAGGAAGATAACTTCAAGAGGAAAATTCATCTTCTCATTTCTTTTATTTTGGGTTCCTTTCTTTTCTTATTCATTCCTCACCTATCCTCATCTAGATGATATGATAACTCTTGTAATTTAATTTTAATAGAATTTTGTTATGATAATGGAATAATTCATCATCATCTCTTCTTTCCCATTCTTTTATACTATAAATGAAAACACAATCTGAGATGTGTTAATTTATCAAATTCAAGGACATCGATTTTTCAATTTCTATTAACGTCTTAAATTATGGTAATGAAACCATTTTTATGGACAAAACTAATTAATATAAGAGTTATATATATCCGATATGAGGTTATTTAATATTTTTTACAGATGGTATTAATTTAAAGATCAAAATGAGTTCATTGTGATAAAAAATCACCAAATAACCCAAACAATTGTCATTATATATTTATATAATGAAACCTATTCACTAGAAATAACAAAATAAAATTTATAACTATGTAATAATATATATGTTAACTAATCATATATATCTTCAATTCTGGTAACCATTCTCATTCTATATGTTTACCCATACATGAATATAAGTAAACCAATCATAATAGCCAAGGAAGAAAATTCTCCCAAACAATGAAATTGAATATCTTAACCTATAAAAAACCATTAATGAACCAAATAAAGTTATAATAAATAAAATAAATTTAGATGAGGATATGTAATCACTAAAATATGAACCTAAATTTTATTATTCAGTTCATTAAGATCTAGTGTGGTACACCTTCATACTTTAGGTAAGGGTTTTCCACTTCAAACTCCATTTTTGATCGAGTTACATTTACTGAATACATACCTCAATGAAATTATTTAATATAATTATGTAATCCTCATAATTTATTTTTTATTGTTATATATATGTTTACCAATCAGAATAATTATTTAATTTATGGGTAGTTAAACGATTTTAAAAAGAATCTTTAAAAAACTCTTCCCAAAATAAAAGCCCGATTCAATGGAATTTCTCAAAATCATACCTATTTTCAAATGATCTTTATAATATGTTTTTAACAAAAATTATCATTCTAAAATCACTAATGTTTTTATGAATATATTATCTTACTTCATTACTGGTTTTATACAAATACCTTTCCAAAATCACTCATCTTTTCTAAGTAAAAGAGTATTTGTCTCAATAATTACTCTATGATTCAATAAGAGTATCTTGGTTTGATTAAACATTCTTTTTGATTATTATGTATTATTGGGAATAATATTTAATGATATCATCTAACATATTTAATTTAATTTTTTATGATTATTATTATTGTGTATATTATTGGGAATAATATTTAATTATACCGTCTAACATATTTAATTTATTTTTTTATGATTATTATTACTGTGTATGTACTCTCTTAAAATCATTCACCACTTTTCTCTGAATGGTTATTGTTTATGCTTAATGTTCGGGGGAAATTTTTTTACATTTCATTTGATATATTCAATAAGAATGTATATATTTTTTATTTTTCCCCTGGTTATATGAAGAAAGCATTGGGATTTTTATGTGATGGGTGGGGCCCTGTATATACCTTTAATGCATTGGTAGGTTTCCTGAGACAAATAGATGTGAACATGGGAAAGGAATTTCCAATTTTTAGATATGGCATTGGACAAGGCCTAACTAATTTTTGATGTCTTGGTCGAGGCCTTAGCATAATGATTCAAAATGTCCGACATATTAATTTACCTCATTATGAATCTAGTAACTGAACGTCTACATGGTTAATCGACTAGTATAATATCCATTATTATGATTTATTATGGAATTATTTATTCAGATCTTATTCCCACCATAATGTGTTCAAGTTCATTTTATAGGACATGTGTTTTTAGTTATTCACCATGCCTAATGTTTATTTTTATGATATCTTCAACTGTATTTCATACCCATACTATGTATTTGATCTCAACCCTTTCTTATGTTTCATTTTCCCCAGATAAGATGAGGTATATTATGAATGACATGCAGGGATAGTGTAGGAGTTATGATGTAGTCAAAGGGGTTTCTATTTTGTATTTACTTTCAAGTTTTAATGTTGTTATTATGTATGTATCTAGCTATCCAAATCTAATAAACTATTCATTCATTTGGGATATGACATTCTTGTAAACATGCCAATGTAATGTAATTAGGTGTTGGATCCAAGAAACTAGGGTTGGGTCATTACAATAATTCCTTACAAGAAAAAATAATCAGGGAATTACATACATACATTCACATATGTTATTATATACATCTTCCAATTATGTAATATTTTACAATTTATAATAGATGGATTTATAATTGAATCAATATTTTGAAATAATTGAAAAATATACTTCTTCATTTTAACAGAAAGAAAAACCATTGAGGCTATGATTTGACTTGTTTAGTCGAAGGGAGCCTGAGAGAGGGAGGGGTGTAAATAAACATATTAGGTGATTTAATATTTCATTATATAAATTTTATTCACATTTAACAATTTTATCAACTTCATTTATCATAACCTCACCAAAATCTAACATTTGACTATTGTAAATACATCATATATTGGAAATATAGATTTTTAAACATTTCACCTACTCTAGCTTACTCAAATGTATTTAGAATCAGTAGTGTTCTAATGAACCAAAATATAATAAATGACTAGTTTTATGAAATAAATATTTCTATGGTCACATAATTCCAAGGATAACTACATTTACAAGGTTTTATGCAATGATCAATTCTTTCCTAGGTCTCATAATCCTTTCTCCTCCTATATAAATCTCCCCAGTGAATAACACATATATTTTACACAAATGTAGGTATCTCGATGATCAGAAATGAATATCTAGTTCTGTAAATCCCTAGTTGAATATAGAATCACTATTTATATTTATTTCATTATATGATAGGTTTTTAATTTTTTCAACCTTATAGTGTATCCATTTGATTATTTCTCACATATGCACAATAATTAATCTTATTCTTCCTTCAACTACCAGATGTGGTTGTGATCACCTACTTCATTCTTATTTGAAAAACATATCTCTAGTATCATGTAGATTTATATATATTCAATATATTATTTTTAAATAATAGATATCATGTTTCTATATTCAAATATATTAAGTAATTTTATTTTAGAGTATTTACCAATCATCATCCACCTTTTTCTATTTTATACAAATATAAAACCCCAAGTGAGATATACTTCAATATTAAGGAATATTGAATCCAAAAATATCATATTCACAAGACAAATCTCCATTTTAACCTCTATCTTTATAATTCAATATTATTTAATAATATATTTGTATTATATGAGTTCTATATATTTGATTATGTAAACTTTATTATTCCTCATTCATCATTACTTCAATATAACAAACACTATTTTCATAATTAATATTTAATGATATATTATATAAATATGCACATAGTATAATTCCAAAAATTTATTAGGGTAATATAATTGGGTAATTAAATTAAAATAAATTTAAATTAAATATAATTACAAAACAATTATTTAAAACTCTATAACATTACCTTAAACTAAATTGATCCTCTAATAATGCACTAGATGACTGAGGGATATAAATAAGAATTAGGTGTGATATAAAGACTACTAAGAGAATAATAAATGTGTAGTATGTTATAAAATATTTAAATGTGAATCAAGATATATAAAAAATTGAAGTTCAAGGGAGATAATAATAAATTTGAATATATAATCATATAATATTATGATATCATCAAGGAATAAAAAGAAGATAGAAATAACCTAGATCATGACATCATAATCATTAGCCGAGGATAAACACTGTGAAATCATAACATAATGTTGTCCTGATAACTACCCATGAATCGTACATGGTATCTCAAGAGATAAAAACACTAAAAATTGATTATAGGGATTTATAATTCCAGGACCACCCATTACATTCATATCATGTACATCCATTTGTCTGTAATATAGATAATACCAAATAAGAACATCATTAATAACTTTTAATAACAAGATTACGTATTATGATATATATTTATATATATATGTATTCAAATAAATGATGAATGAATTATAGATACATCTAGGTTAATACACTTGTTTCTCATTTTTTATGGGTATTAAGAACATAAAATTTTGATAAGGAAAGTCACAGGTTAATATTGCTATAACAATTGTTGTAAATAATGTTTTAGGGAATTATTTAATGAGAGTGGATGGTTGAATATAATTAAATGGGAATAACAAGAATAGTAAAGGAGTTTTTAGAAACACATTACAACATAATAGAGAACTGTCAAAATTCATAATAAAAAGAACGATCCTGAATAAAAAATATTTGAAAGAGAATCCATTAAATTTAAGTTGGATTTTTTGGAATAATGGGAGGGTCTTATTAGAAGACTGAGAGAACAATGTGTGGGATTTATATAGGGGAAGGGAGAGGGAGAGTAAATTCAATCTCAATTAGTTTTTAGTGACAAAAAATGGGAGGCTGGGTGGGTATTTATAGGAAAAGATAGGGTATTAATTTATTAATTTCTAAATATATCATTTTGAATCTAGGAAAAATAATAATAAAAACCAGGAACTGTTGGAATGTTTCTACCCATGATTCCTACTAAAGGATTGGGGATTTAAATAATATATTATGATATGAATTAAACTCATTAAAATAAAACTATTCTGATGTGGAAGTTAGTTATGTTCACAAAAAATGTTATAAAACACATATAATATAATTTTGTTTCTAGATAATTCATTATTGGATTTTAGAATCAGTCAAATAAAATTAGAAAAAGTTATTATAAAGGTGAAATAAATTATTGGTCATTACTTTCTTTTATATTATTTATTACATTAATATTAGGCTATTATGATGTAATGATGTATAAATTATTTAATTTTTACACAACACAAATATTGTCTCATAAAATTTTAAATATTTAAAAATAGATAAAAGGAATGTTATAATTTAAAAAATATTTTTTATTTTATCAAAATAATATTCTATATTTGGGAATTTACACGTTAATATAAAATCCATTATTTACTAGAAAATACTATTATTTATGATACCAAAATCTTGTTGACCCTTATAAAAATATCCTTGGATAGTACTGAACTATATTTAATTTATGATTAAATAAATATTATTTATCAATAATATTTCCCTAAAATAATAAAAATTTCAAAATTCTAGAATTTTTCAAAAAGATTATTTTATTAGAATTATATATTTTCTAAATATGTAATTTCTATTTCATAATATAAAAATGTAGTTCTTATTAAAATAATTATATATTCATGTGTATAATGTAACAATGAAAATTTTAAAAACTAATCATTATTTTCATAAAAATGAAAATATAAAAATTCATGCAACAAGTATTATATACAAAACCCCTTATTACACTTTTGTCGATTGTAAGAGTATGGTCTGTGTCTGTGGTACTTTCTTTTGGGGGACCGTCAAATATAGTATGGATGATGACCTCAATAAACATGAAAATATTGGGAAAAAGGTTTCAGTCATGCTCTAGTTAGTGAATCTTTGATTGGTGTTGGTCAAGAAAAATCCTAGTGATTCCAACTCCCACAAAATCTAAGATAAATGGGATTCTTAGGTTATGTTCGTACTGGTCAAGGCAATCAATTATCACTTATATATCAATTAGATCATATCATAACCATTAATATATTCCAATATTAATAGACACATTAGAATGTATATATTACCAATTGTTATGAAAATTAATAGTTGTAAAATTATGGCATGATATCTTTTATATTGGTCCCAAATAACTAATTCATCTCTTGTGTTTCCAATAACAATGTTACTTATCATGGAATTTATTCATTCAAAAGGGAATTTATTTAAAAAATACTTGGTTGTGACATGTAATCAGCATAAAATCTATAGTTTTAAAAAAATGTGTTCTCCACAAGACGATGTATCTTATTTTCTTATGTAGTTCTACAATATTTTCTTGAGTCATGATATCACCTTTCAAAATGATTTTTAAATAATTTAAAACCAATGTGATCATTATCTGATTTTCAAGAATAAAATATATTGAAATATGAAAACATAGTCACTATTTGTATTTATAAGGTTGTTCCAATATAATTTTGGTATTAAATTAAATGAATTAACATATTCAAAAAATAATAAATCTAGAGAAAAAGGAATTTCATCTGCATAGTTCAGCGTATATTTTTCATCATTAAATCTTATGAAGAACACTCTAACATAATTATAATGATTCATATAAAGGCCAGTTAATGATTAGTATGTTTTCACACAAATCCAAATGGATAAACTGAAATCAAAATTTTATAGAACAAAATTTATTTTTAGGAATACATGTTACATTTTTATGTTAAATATAATGTATTATCCTTGGCCAAAGATTTCTTAGATCCTCACACCATAGATTCCTCCAACATCATGGAGAGATTTCCATGGGTGTTCCCAATTAAAATGGAAGCACTTAAACTTCATGCATGATGTATTATAATGATTATTGAATCTGGGATAAATGAAATTATATATTATCTTCTTTGAGTTTTACATGCCTAAATGTTCTTATGTGAAGTTTTCTCAAATCAGAAAGCATCTTGGATGACTGATAAGAATATCATGTTCTAAAATCCATGGACGAATTTGAGATCCCATATGACTATCCCCTATCTAGTTGGTTAACAAGGTACCATAAATAGTGTTTCAATATAATGATCTTCCCAATTCTTATCCTGTGAGTGGAGAATTGCACTGTTCCTATTCTTCTCCTCCACCACATAGGACTTCATTAGTTAAGGATATCAGTTGACATGACAATATAATCCCTACCTCCTACATCCAGCTTGAGATGACCTTTTATTTATTCTCTAGAAAACCTTATCATTTTAATTAATTTTTCCAATTTAACCAATTCTAAAAAAGGTTCCTACATATATGATAAAAATATTGTTTTTATCACGAAAATTACACATATATTGGCAAGAGACTTAGTCATACACGTTTATGAGATTTATCAAAATAAAAAAATTTCAAGTACATATGACTAATACATACTCTCATTTTCTAAATCCAACTTCTAAAAAAATCCTCCATGATATTCAATATTATGCTCTAATAGTATCAGTTACTTTAATAAGGATGAATACATATCAATACTCTATTAATTTCCACTTTCCTAAACATTTTCCTTATTTGGAATGAAATTCAATGATAACTCCATCAAATATAACTGTTTTTAGAAAACAAAAATATATATCATATATAATTAAATAATCAAACATACTCCATCAAATACTATGAATGCATGGAAAAAATCCGTGTTCTATGGAATGCCTTTTTTCTTATTTATTACCTTATTGGTGGGTTTTATGTTATACAATGGGTGAATAATGATTTATGGGGATGAATAATGGGTGATTCCTTTTGGGATCATCAATTATAAATGAAAGTATTTTGAGTAGAACATGAAATTAATTGTATGAATATGTTAAATGTATTAAATGTATGTGTTTCTTGAAAAGGAATGGTAACTATGTATGGGATTATATTATCTGATTTAATATGAAATGGATGATATTTTTTCATCAACCTCATCAGTAAAATTTAAGAAAAGCATGGGAAATTTATATTTATAATATTGGGAGGTATTTGAAGGAAGATTTAAATTTCTCCTATTAGGGGATCTCATACAATTTTTCTGACCACTCCGTTGGTCCTAGAAATGGGGGTTTCCCCAAGGATACAAATTTGGTGGAATTTTGAGTTATTTGAATTTTGGAAAAATAATTAGTATTTAATTAATTTATTATTATTTATTCATGACCATTTTTTGGTGATATCTTCTTTTAAAAGTGACATAATGGAATTCTAACTTCTTAATTGAGCCCTAAATGGGGTAATTTCCAAGTAAAGGAAAACAATTCATGAACCATTATGTCTATGTTGCCCCCTTTTTCCTCTCTCTCCACTTATTTTATTTCCTTTTTAGTTTTTCATTATTTTCTCTCCTTACACACTTTTATTCTTTTATACCATATAGATTTGTATGTACACACATCCCTAATAGGGTTTTATCTTAGAGAGAGGAATTAATGAGAGAGATTAATAGAGAGAGGGGGATAGAGGGGGAGAATGAGGTATCCTCACAGGTGTTGGGTCACACCGGATCGTCTTTTGGTAGTTATAGATCACTAATTAAACCAAATAATAAATGGTTTATTATTTTATGAAGGTAATTTTTAATGTTTTTTCCATAAATTTTCAATGAAGCATTGTTTTGGTGTTTTAATCTATTATTTTGGATTTTATAGACCCCTTAAGGGTCGATATGGTGGGTTTTAATTGAATTATGGGGTGTTTTGGAGGATTAGAGGGGTTTCATATCAGAAAATCATGATAAGAAATCATGTTGTTTGATGTGAACTTGTTTTTTTCCCTTCTAGTTCTAGGAGGGTGATCTTTTTATAAGTACACAACTTGTAATTTATAAACATGTTGTATAGTAGTGCTTGGTCATGCATCCATCCATTTGGTTGTGTACATGGGCTTCGAGATTTGGAAATGTTCATGTTTTGTACCCAAGATGCACCCAATGTTGTTGTAAATAACCACATATCCATGTACATGGGTAGATTGATGTATGGAGACTATAAACCATATAATTGGGAGTACACACCATGTTTTAGTCTGTGGCAATGTGAAAATGGAATTGGGATGACACCCTATGTGAAAGGGAATGTTCATGTAACAGTACATTGGTAGATGTCATTCATATGAACAAGTACAAAAGAATTAAATAGTTATTCACTGTCCATGGTTAAGTACACGGCCTAGTGCACCATTCAGGTTAGACATCATGTTCTCGGTTGTACTGATAGTCTAACTGTTATAGAAAGATGTTTTGGGTGTTTTTATTCCCTGATGTTAGAATGTGATATGTGAGTACTCCGTTCTAAACATTATTTCCTTATAAATCATAGTAGTAAAATAATTTCATAACTTGGGGGATTTTTGGATAATCTTTTGGAACAAGATATTTTACTAGTGGATTCCTTCCAGGTTGTGGTTCGTGAATCCTCTCATAGTTGGGCTATGATTTGTGATGTTAGGTAAGGGGTTTTACCTTTTTAATAGCCATGTATTTAGGATTATATGTGATTCTTCTAGATTAAATTTGGATTTATTATAGTAGGATTGATCGACTGTCTTCTTGGATGATTTTTTAGTTTAGTTATTTTCATTTTAGATCTAGTCACCCAAGGATGGCACTAGTAGGAGACTTCTTGGTAGATTAACCTCATTAAATTTTAGGTACTAATGAGTTATATTGATCAATTATTGAGATAGTTCTAAGGAACATATTCCTAGGTTTCCATTTTAGGCATGTTACTAGTTGAGTTTTTTATTTATGGAAAGTGATTATTGGCATCAAACTGGGGGATGATCCATAGTTTATTTGAGTGGGTATTCCCAAAGGATTGGGTTTTCTATAAGATCCCCTATTAGGGTTTCCATTATATGATATGGTTTGTTCTAGTATCCCCTTGTTATGTGATTTATTATTATAATGTTTTTTTAACTTTAGTGGCTACCCAATATTTGGCCATTTATCAATACAAATAATGCTGGTTTCAATGGTTTTTGTTGGAGTGTAGGAGAGTTAGCGGACCATGGTTATTGAGTTTGTGTCCATAGGGGTTTGAGGATTATATTTCCTAAGAATAGATGTCATATGTGATTTTTCGATATCCTTGTATAGATCATTATATTTGAGACTGATTTTTTACTCCCCTATGTAGTTTAGGTGGTTGACTTGGATCAATCTAGGGAGCTAATGGATGATCTAAAAGAGTGCATCCCTCCATACATTAGTTGTTCTCCCAAGGATGTGGTTGTGTAATGTATAGGATATTGTACTCCCAGAACAAGGGTTTATGATTTTAGTGCTTGATAATCTATCAAGATAATGTGCTGATAGGTTCATTTGTCCAGTGAGTTCTACATGGCTTTTGGGAATGGTAGAGTAACTCAACATCGATAGAGAGTCCCTTCAAATAGTTTATATCATTCCATTAGATTTCTATTTCCTTATAGATTCACTTCGATGTTTAGATTCCTATTATGAAATCAAAGGGTCTGGTAATTATGCATATCCTTTATTTGGAATTTATAGGTCCTTCTTGATTAGTTAGACACACAAGGTGTGTGGCTTTATGTTCCATGTTTCAGAATTCCTCTAGTTGCGGCTAGGGAATAGGTAGATTTACTTTTTGGAATCAAGATATAACCAAATTATTTTTATGTTACATTTTATTATCCCATGATATTTTATTTGATATATTTTTATAATTTTATAGGATTGAAATTCAGTTAGACTGGATATGAATCATATTTCATACACATGTTATGACATCATATGTTAAGACCACTGATAGGGGTGGCCTACTAAGATTTGTTTCTTACCCATTGGGAGTGAACCTTGGTGTATGGGTATAACATATGGATACTTTCAAGTTGATCATGGGGTTTGGTGAATCAGGTGGAGGTCTAGTTTTTCATTATCAAGCATAGTTTCTCTTCTAGGGTCTGAGGTTCATGATGGAGCTATTAAATATTAATAGAGACTGGGTATATGGTGTGTCTTTGAGTAGAAGATTATCCTTGTGTATTTATTTTTACTTTTATTATGTATGTTATCATCCCAATGGGAGGCCAATGTTTTTATGAATTTTTCTGTGATTTAATATGTAGAATTCCATGATTTATACTAATTTAAATTATTTATTTTTTTATGTTCACTCATATTCTCAAGGATGTGTAAATGTTTTGTTTATTTAAACTGTTATTGAAATATTGTATAAGGGGATAGTCTCCCAACTATAACCTTTTAGTCCCTTACCCATGTTGGAAGCCTATAGCATACATGACGGCAAGCCTAACGTCTTATTGGGTTCCAGATCATGTGGTGGGTTTGGTCACCCGGGGAATGTTCGTAAGAAAATGGTATTTGAGAATTATTTTCTTTGTCTTACTATTTAGGATGTAAGTGGACAAGATATCTAGGATAGTGTTAGATCATGGGATGTATTTCATCTGGGTGAATCATTAACACCTATTATGATAATATGTAAATATTTACATGGTTGTTTGATTTCTATTTTTAGTTTTCTGTGTTATGGTTGTATGACTTTTGACCTCAAGTGATGCACTTATGATTGTATTATTTATTATTTATTATTTTTTGGATCTTTTACAAATGGGGTAAGAGATATCTTAATGATCATTGTAGTCACATAGAATCCTAATTAAATTTTTGTGAATGTGTGTGTTTTCAATAATCATGTAGGTTCATTAGTTTAAGGTGTCTACAACTTCTTTTACGGTGTTTGTTCATACAACTACATGATTTAATTCTACTGAACTAAACCAAAATTAACATTATTTGGATTAAATGTCAATTATATATCATGGGTATGTGTTCTATTATTGTTGATATTCTATCCATTCATTGAGGGATGCATGTAATCCCTTGAGGGATGTTGTGGGAGTTGGGAGACCCTTCTGCTGGTGTGGTTGGATTGATGAAGGTAGGGACGATTGAGAGATTTTTGGATCAGCCTTCAGTTTTTTCATTAGGATATTGTATCCCTGAGACGTTTTATGTTGAGGCTGAAGAAACTTTGGGATTGTGTGGTGGCACAATGGGAGTTCTCATGGTTTCTTTATTAGTCTAAGAGGGAAGGTTTTTTTTGATGTCTATCCCTATTAGTTCTATGTGTTATTTGGGGAGTCTAGTAAGTGCGTGGGAGGTGCTCATGATTTTTGATTGATTCCCTTATGATGGTTGGTCAAGTTCTGAATCATGGAATGGGGGAGATTCTTTGTTATTTCGTGAGGTGTATCATGGGATCTCTAGTTTATTGGAACTGGCCTGTGTGGGGAGTATAATAAGTGGTTTATACATGTTATCCTAGTTCTCATAGATTTTAGTTTGTTTTAGAATGATATTTTGTGAGATAATATTGTAGAATACATATTTTTAAAGAGTATTGTGGTTGTTTGTGTTGATTTTAGAGTAAAGCCTTATTGAGGGAAGGCATATGCATTCATGTTATGCATTGTTACAGTTGAGATATGTTTGTTTCTAGTAAACATTGTTATTGTAATGAGAAACCATTATAGGGAGGAGTTCACTATAGGAAATTATGGATTATGGTTATCACTATATATGGTTTCCTTGATCGTGGGGATGTCGTTGTTGTTGGTCCATGAATATATGGTTGCTAGTGTTTTGTGTTAACTCTCTGGTGTGAGTGGTTTGGCTACATCAAGCTATTTAGTTTGGTGGTGGACAATGATTGGGTTGGGATTTTGGATATTGGATTAGGGGAAATGATAGTGATAATTTTGTGGTATGGAGAATTATGTCGGTTGATATTGAATGTACCTCATTTTTGTAGTGTATTTAGTGCTATGACACTATTCGGGGGACAATCATTGTATTGTTGAAAGTAATGTTGTTCAGAGTGAATCATGGTAGCTAACTGGTGACCATGGATTTTTAGGGGAGTATATAATTTATTGTGGGGTTCATTTCATAAACCGTGTCACTACAATTTTCAAAAAATAGGGGAATTTTGAATTTTATTATTGGGTGGATTTTGATTTGAAAAATGGAATTTTATCCTATTAGGAAATATTATATAATTTTTTATTCCTTCTCATTTGTCTTTGTAATGGGTTGTGTTACCTATAATGGGATTTGGTGTTAATGTGGAAAATTTTTATTTTGGACCAATTTTTCTTTTTTAATTAATTAGATATTATTTATTCTTACACTTTAGTTCGGTTATATCTTCTATTCATAGAATCAGAATGGAACTTGAGCATTGTATTTGATCTTTTAAGGGGTGGTTTCTAGGAGAGACATAACCTTATGTTGAGCTCTAGATTTGGGCCGAGTCCCTTTTTCATATCTATTTTATTTTTCCTATTATTTTATTATTTATACATTTTTATACATTTTTTATCATTTATTACATTATCCCATATGGATTCATGCATACACCCCACACTTGGGGGTTTCCTTAAAGAGATATAGAGAGAGAGGGAGAGAGGAGAGGTATAGGGAAATGGGGAGGAGGATCCTCGCAAAGGTTATGTTGTGTAGGATCTTCATTCTATAGATGCAAATATAAAATCAAACCAAGTACATGCCATTTTTAACATGAACACAGGCCTTATTAAGTGATGTTACATAAATCCTCATAGTTTATTTGTTTTAATGATTTAATCATTTCATGGGCTATAGGGGACCCCTTGAGGGTCGACAGAGTGGTTTTAGGGTGAATCATGGGTGTTGGGGAGGTTCAGATGGGTTTCTCATTTGAAATTCCAAATCACATGTCATGTTGATCATGGAGATTATATCCATTTTAAAAGTACATAGGGTGTAATTTAATTACATTCCATGTATTAATTCATGGACATGTAATAGGATATGGGGCTCTGTATATGGGTGGTTGGAGTTGTAGAAGTAAAATCCATGTTTCTTGGGTACACCCTATATAATAGTACATGCATATATAGCCATTTGAATGGGTAGATGGACATGTGGAGACTTGTTGATGTGTACTTCATAATATAAAAAATTTAGTACTACACAACCTTGTGGACATGTATATTGGAAGACACCCCTTGTGAAGGGTCATGGCGATGTAATTGTAAGTAGGCATATGTCAAGACCTTGTATTGGTACACTGGTAGACCCCATGTGTTCCATGACCATGTGGAAGTAAATGGATTAGTGCTACTTTGTGGGTAGACATGGGGTACACAAAAGTAGATTTCTTAAAAATTTTCAAATAAGGGGGTTTAGATATCCTTGTTCCCCATTGTATGAATGAGACTTCTGGGTAGTCCATCATTAGTAGTTTTCTACGTAGATCTCATTTGTGTTATACTTATTGCATTTATAAGGAATTTTTATGTATTTTTTTATAATGAGTGTTTATTAGAGGATTCCAATGAAGTTGGGTTTCCTAAATCCTCTCAGTGCTTTGATGTGAGTTGTGAGCCTAGATAAGGGTTACAATCTTATTAGTCGGCTTTTCTTGAGGACAACAGGTGAGTTTTTTTTAGGTCATTTGGATAGATTTGGGGAGGCTGGGTAATGTTTATTCATGTAAAGTGAAATTAATTTGGTTTTTCAAGGTTTAGGTCAAGTCATCCAAGGTCAATAAAAGAATAATACCTTTGTGTAGATCAAAATCTTGTGATTTTATGTATGAATAAATAATGTTGAGCATATTTTTAGATAGTTATGAGTGACATATTCTGAGATTTCCCTTTAATAAATGGTGAAGGTTGAGGTTAACATTATAGGTAGGAGATATTTGGGTTTCATATGGGGGACTAGAAATGGATCCTTTGAGCATTCAGGTCATAGGGATTGGCTTTTATAGAGGAGGCCCTTGGCTTGTATCTTACTTTATCTCTGGTTAGCTGGAGGATCCCCTTGTT
The DNA here is from genome assembly GCA_963277665.1 of Viscum album. Taxonomy (NCBI): domain Eukaryota; kingdom Viridiplantae; phylum Streptophyta; class Magnoliopsida; order Santalales; family Viscaceae; genus Viscum; species Viscum album. Next base: position 970,848,514 of record OY728127.1, on the reverse strand, counting down.
GGGTGTAATATTATGTTGAGTCTTTGGGAACCATGATTTCCACCATGTGTTTGGTCAAACAGTGAGATTATGCGGTTTTTAATGCTTTTGTATGGAGGGTGCGTTTTTTATACATCCATAGTTATTGATCTTGTGTTCTTGGAGGTTTGAGACCAATATTTATCAAAATTGGAAGTGATATTATACCTTTTGGATATCATTGTACTGGGTGTTGTCCCTGAGAAGGATTTATTTCTCTCATCTATTATTCATCTATTTGTTGTGAGGTGGGGTTAGGGTGCTAATGGGCGATCTGGATGATTTTATCATGACCAACATTGGTTGTTATCATAGGGCTATGATAGTGGATCATAGAGGATATTGTACTCACTGACATAAGTTTTATGGGTTTTGTGACTAATCATGTAACCTAATGATGTGCATATAGGTTCAATCATGTAGTGTGTTCTATAGGATGTTGGGGCATGGTAGGGTACCCTAATATCAACAGGGTGCCCCTATAGCTAGTTTAGATCAATCCATTGGATTCCTAGTACCCCATAAATGTGATTTTGTGTTTAGATTTTTATCATGACACCCTAGATTCATGTACTCATTCTTATCCATGTGTTGAAAATTGCATCTCCATATTGATAAAGTGGATGTGTTTAATGTGTGGTTGCCCATGCCACATTTCACAACTACTATTGTTATATCTTGAGAATGGGTAGGTTTCTCTTTGAGTGTCATGTTAGAACCTGAGGATTGTATTTTTTCTTTTAGTTAAAAAATTTTATTTTTAGTTTTTATTTTTGGAGTCAGGTTTATCTAGGCAGTGCATGATGCATGTTTCATGCACATGTTTTTACATTAGATGTTATGACCACTATTGGGGGACTCTTACTAAAACCTTTTATATCCCATATCACATACACTTTCATCAACATGTAAACAATATGTATTCATTTAGGTTAAGAATGAGATGTTTTACATTGGGTGAATACCCAATTTTTCTTGATCTATAGAAGATGATCATGTGGAGTATGAGGTTAATGATGGAGTTGTTCGATGGTTACAAAGACTAGGTATGTGGTTCGTCTCAGACATGCAATAAAACCATGGGTATTTATTTTTATTTTTTTTCTTTTTATGGTCATCCCTTTGAAAAACTAGCATCTATATGCATTTTCCAGGAGTCTCGATGTAGTATCCCATTCTGTATAAATATTTCAATTATTTATTTATTTATAAAAACCATGATGTTTATGGATATGTATATTAATATATTATTTTTGGGGTTATTTTACTTTGATATGATGTCATTTAGTCTCCATTGTATCCTTCTAGGCCCTCACCTCTAGTTGGAAGCCTCTAGAAAGTGGAAAGGCACCCATGAAGCCTTGTTACGGGTGAGATCAGGCGAGATCAGGCGATAGGATAGGTAAACTCAAGATGGTTCATGAAACATTTAATGGACACTAGCTTAGTACAATATCGAGTGTTTAGAAACATGATACATGAGTGATGTTTAAATGTGTAAATGGGAATTATATGCAGGTGGTGTTATGTCCCATTGATTTTTTCTTTTAATTTTTTTGTTTTCGTGTTACTAAATATTTTTCATTTCACTGAGTTTAAGAATTATCCACCCCACTAATTATTAAAATTCACTTTCCTATTCTATTGGAATATTGGTATAGTATATGATTCACACCCATTGCTATGAATGTTTTATATGTTACAAACTCCTATATATTTGGACAAGAACATTGTGTTGGGAGATGAAAAATAATATATAATACTATCACTAGTGAGTTTTAATAGGTTTTTATTGTAAATTCACTTTGGGGGTTGTACAAATTCAATAATTAATGACCAAAATAAGGTAATCTCCCCTATGAAAATATGTACACAAAGATTAAGGTGAAACTGTGACTTTTTAGAGCATGGGCAGTAGTTCTTATATTTTAATTCATTTATATATATTTTAATATATGATAAAAAATTGTTTCTTGACATATTATTGATATATGATCATAACCATAGGTATCTATAATTATTTATAGAAATGTAAATTATATTTTTTACATTTTTCCATTATTAAATTTTATACTATTATATGATTAATATATTATTTATTTAAATTGATTGGTATGATAATTAGGGAATAATCTCCCATTTTATGAAATATACAATTAATATTAGTCAAAGAAATTTATCTTATAGATAGTTTAACCTAATTTAACATGTCAACCTTTCACAAACTAGGAAACCTAGTATGGGGAATTGATAAATGGTATCATATATCCTTGATTTTATTTTCTTATAATTTTATGTCATAGTAAATAGAAATTGCTTTGATGAATGATATAGTGAGAAATATGATTCTTAGAGGGGAACACCTATATAGTGTAAATACTTGTAACTCGGATTTGTGGTTTATAAAATTGATTTTAATGGTTATCATTTATTAATTTCAAGACTATAATATTTTATATTATTTTATATTTCATTACTGTTAGACTGGTATATAATGAGGGAATGAGTATATAACTAATGAAATGTACATATATTTTCATGACATGTTATTTCTTGAATAAATTTATCAATAGGGGTCATGAAAAGAGTTTCTAAGGAAATAGATAACATTTTTATTTTATTATATGTTTATAATAATAAAATATTGTTTATGCGATAATTTATTTAAACATAAGATCTTAGAATACATTTTTTTACTACATCAATATAAAAATGATATGATTATGTACATGTGATATGAGACCGAATATAAAGAAAGATAATGGATAAAAATTCCATATTTAGAGTTATAATGGAATAAGTAATGAAAACCTCAATGGATATTAATAACATATATGGGATTTGTGATCAATAGGTTGAGTGTGAGAGCCTATTTTGATAATGAGTTAAAATGAATAGAATTTTATTAGTTTGATTATAATATGACACCTATAAGATTAAAAACAATTGAGAGTATTCATGTAATGTGGGGTGTCATGGGGTTATATGGGTAATAAATATCATGTAGCACTTCATGAATTATATATTGTGTATGTAAATTTGGATTAATATGATTTCTAACCTAGTGGATTATGCTGAAGGTCCATAGAATTCTAGTTTGATAAATAGAATAGAATGAGGTTAGAATAATTATGGATAATAATTATATTTTTTACTCCCATGCGTGGGGGCTTTAGGACTTAATTTTAGGAAATTATTAGTTTTTATCTCTAACCTTAATAGAGGGTGACAATTACAAAATTCAAGTTGTGTTGTTAAATAATATTTTATAACACATGGTTTTTGATTTCTCAATTGCTATAAAATAATGTGAGTGGGTATTATAATATAACTCTTTGTATAAGGATTGGTTATAATTTTATTGTGTAACATGGCTTTTTAAATTATCTCATAATATTGAGATAATGGAGTGAGACTTTAGGAATCATAATTAATGCATGGAATGGTTTAATGTAAGCCAGAATGAATCATGGTGGGATTAGTAATGTTATCAGATATAATTTGGAAGGAATGGGAGTATGTATTATAAATCAGAGGTAGGTTTTTGAGGTCCATGTGAAGACTCTGTTCATGGATTGAACTTATGAATCCATTTGAAATATGGATACCGAGATATGTAATTGAAAATATTCTTTAATATAAATATCATGTGGTCCTATAGTTTAGGAATTAAAAGATTCATAGAATGGGAATTAGAGGAGAACTCATCATGATCATTTTTAGGATGAAATTCTTCCATATTTGGGAGTGTAAATAGAGTAATGGGATGAGTTTCTAAATGTTTTTTAAATAAACCACAGTTATTTTGGAATCAAGTGTACATTGGGGAAGTATGAAAAAAATTTATATTATAAAATTGAAAATATCATAAAGTTTTTTCCTTTAATGACTACCTTTTTCCTTAAATGTGTAGAATATATTTTGAAATTATTATTATGGTTAACTAAAAGAGAATTACCAATAACCAATGATTACATTGAATCAGTGGGAGAAATTATCGTATCCTTAATGGATTACTAGATTTCTATATTTAGATCATGTGATTAAACGCATATGAAATAAAAATTCTAATGTGTTTAAAATGGTTGGGGTGTGTGATATAAGACCCATGGAAAGAAGTTTTCCATATTACGGATGATTATCTATCATTATTGTTAAGAGACATAGATATCGTAATAATTATGAGATGTAAAATAATTTATGTTTTGTTTGAATTTTCATACCTATGATTGATGTCTATATTGAGATTCCCATGGGAATCAAGTGAAAAAAAATTAGGATATCTAAATTAAGAAATTTTCAAGAATTCATTTTTATAAATTATTTTTAAAGGAAACATGACTGGTGGTTTGTTTTATCTTTTGTGATATTTTGTGCTATATTTCTATGCAATAACTATTGTAGTTAATGTAATATCATATATTTTTCATCCCTTTCTTGGAATGTCAAAATACACTTTCATATGAATTGGATTTAACATGTAGTTTTTTATGTTTTATTATTTAAAAATTTAAAATATGATGAAATTAAATGTAGTGAATTTATTCTCTATCTAAAGAGAATGATAATAAAATAATCTATGTTTTCATTCCCAATTTCTATGACCAGATGTTCAGGAATTTAAGTTTCATGAAATAATGTCATATGTATATGTAGATTAATTTTGAACTTAATTGAAAGACATTCGATTCCACTTCCATTTATGTGAAAACAATACCCAATGTTAATGTAATATATCCATTGGAGGTGTGTCTATAAATTTTTCCACTACTTAGAGGGATATAATAACAATAACTCATAATAGTTCATAGAACACTGATGTGAAAATATCTTGTAATTTTTTATTCATGAAATGTCTTTTTGTGAGTGCATGTTTGATTGAATTAGTTTTTATATATATGTTCTATTTATTTGAAACTATTTTTTTATTATTTTATCATAACTTTCAATGATATATTATTGTGATGTATTTATTTTTTACCATTTTAATTACATTCTGATGTTTTTTAGTTGGGAGTTTTTTCCAATATGTTGATGGGATTGAAGGGCCTAGAGATTCCTATTTTGGCTTGATTGTAATTAATATTCTTGGGCTATAAAACATCTATAAAACATGGATTTGAGTACTCTTTTGGTGGTTTAATCTTTGTGTTTCCAAAATCTCTATCAAGGACATGAATTCTATGAATGGGGTAACTATATTAGAGTGAAAGGCTCCCTTGCTACATTGGTTGAAAGCAAAGACCTTCCTATTTTGAGGGTATTATCCTTTAACAAATATCCTTTAATATAGTGTTTAGTTTTTAAATAGGTACTCCAAATTTTCATTATAATTACACTATTCATACATGATTTACAATTGTTCATATTTATTCTCAATTTATATGAGTTAAAAAATTGTTCATGTTATTCTATTAATATTTAGTTTAATTTTTTATTTTTAGGAAATTTGTAATAATCAGTACCTTGAATACACAAATTGGATTGAAAAACTGCATACTTCTTTTTTATTACAATTCACACCCTAAATTGTAATTATACTTCATTATATATTTGTGAAATCCTTTAATATGAGAGCCATTATATATTTTCGAGACATTATTCAGTCGTACATTTTTCAATTAGTTTATTATAATTCCAATATATTAGTTTCATTACACTTATAAAATAGTATAGAAATTTTTTTTATTAAAGGGATTCCTATTAGAAAGTTAAGTAATTTAAATCATAGTCATAAACCATTAATTGGTGGATCAAAAATTTAGTATTGGATTAATCAGATGAAAAAAATTTGTTTTCAATATACACATGGATCATTTAATTATGATGAATTTAAATTATTACATTTTATAGAAGTATATTTCTAATTTTTATTATGATCAAAATATTTAATTCCTATGCAACTATAATTTTGGAAATACTATGACATTTTTGACAACAGGAAGTATCTATAGTAAATTTTTTTGATGTTAAATGATGAATGGGAAATAAAAGAGGATATAAATCATTCATTTTAGAACTATAAATGAACATGAAACTCATATAATAATGTTAAGTATTTACTACAATGATCATGAATTTATATCTAGTGATTCTATTTCATAGATTCATTAAAGGGTCATAAATGTTCTGAATGAGATTCAAAATCTTATAGAGAATTAATTAACGCATGATAATTTGAGTGTGAGAAGAAATAATGTACTTCTAACGGTGGGGTAATCTTAGAGGAACACTATATATGATATTAATGAACTTATAATTTTAGTTCTTTAACATAACATCAATATATTAATTTCTTATGAGAATCTATTTAAGAGATATTCAGAAAAAAAAAATGAAATTTCACACAATTATACATATGATAAATAAAATTCTGATGGAATAATTTCTAATGTTAATGTTTTTTGTAATACTACATAAAATAATATGTGTATGTATTATTAAAATTGATTTTTTATGTTGGTAATTAACATGAACTAAAAGTAAAAGGATGAATATAATAGTCTAGGAGAATAATTTCTGTTCTGGTTATAGAATGGATCGAAAGCATAATCACACAATGAAAGATCATTAATAAATTGATTGTTATGATTAATTGACACCAAGTTATATTAGACCAAATTTTTAATGATATAATAGTAATGAAATAAAATAAATGATATCATATTACATTTGGAGAAAAAGAGATTTAATTTATTTGACACATGGTGTGAATATGGTGGCCAAAAAACTTATGATTGTTCTTCAGAATATTTTGTTTTTATTCACATGTTTTTTTGGATAAAATTCAAAAACTGAAGAGAGTAGGGAATTTATTATTTAGAAGATAAATAAAATATCATTATTAATTTATCATCAAATCATAATGTTTCTCATTCATTGGAGGAGGAAAAATTAATATTATTCCAATGTTAAAAAAATTACTTCATTAGAAGAAGACAATGATACAAAAACATGTAATGAAATTACTCGATATACAATAATGGTTGAAATAAGAAATATTATGTTCTTGAATAACAATGACTTTTCTATGAAATATGACTTTAATGATGGTAAAATAACTTCAATACATATTATAGAGATTTCAAAATTTTATTGGAATTGTATTCTAAATCAATTTTTTGTTAAACATATAATAATTAGAATTTCGTTATAAAAAAATATTTCATGATAATTGATTAAAAATAGTTTATCTAAATTTACATTTCTTATGGATATTTTATATAATATATATATAAATCTGAAACAATCTATAACATCTACATAAATACGTAATACTTTTGAAAAATTGGATTATCTATCAAATTACTTTATTCAGAAATGTTAACCATTTTAAGATAAATTTCAATAATGAGTTACTAGAGAAAGAATTTTTTATTTACTAGATTTCAAAAATTACATTTTAATAAATATTTAATTTCAATGGAACTTGAAACAATTCAAAATGAGAGAACTAAACATATGTGAGATCCTTTAGTTTTATTTTTCTAAATTATTTTTTTCATTAATTTCACTTTTCCAAAGTTAAATTTACATGTATTCAGTCAATGTCAATTTTTTTTAACATAATTTATTTTCCACATCTTATCATGTTTTATTTACATTACTAAAAATTATTTTTAAAAATGATCCTAATTTTTTCAAAAATACTTGTTATATAATTTTTATATATTCAATGATATGATATTTAAATTGAGATTTATTCATACATTGATATTGTGGTGCAAATATGGAATATTGGGAAACATCTAAAATATCACATGTAATACATTTCAATGTTCTGTAAAATTTTATATTTTAACATTGTTTATGTAATTTTATTTCATTCATCATAATCGAGATATAGTTGTATGAATTCAACATCTCAAGAAGATTGATGTTTTCCATGAATTTTTATTTGATACTTTATCAATTATATAGAAGATAAGAAAGATTACATTGATATAACTTTGGAACCACTCTCACAAGATGTAGATTACTTATTTGTATTAGGGGATAACATCTAAAAGTTTCAGCATTGCAAAACCCTATCATCTGCATATTTAATTTTTGACTCTCTTTTATTTTATTTATTGATAACCTGTTTTTTTAATGAGAATGATTTGTTTCTATTTTTTCATTCTGTCTAAAGTCGCAAATGGGGAGGGGCTTTATAAAAAAAATTATTTTACTAATTTTTTTTAAAAGGGGGAGAATTTTAAAAAGAAATGATTATATTTGGGAGATAAATATTTTCTGTTTCAAGTGATTAATTATTTTTTAAAGGTAAATATGTAAATTAAAGTCATTTTTTCACAAATAAATTGATTTTAGATTAATAAAATGTTTATTAATATATATATATTTAATTTTCTCATAAAAAATTAGAGAAATCAATTTCATTGGATCTAAAGGAAGTATTATTTTAAAAATATTATTTATCCTATAAATTTTATTTTCATGTATAGTTACATTCATATATATGGATATTTCTAAGTCAATGATTAATTTGTATCATTTTTTTGAAAATCACAATAAAATATAATACTAATTTTTTTTACAAGAAGATTGACTGAGTTTCCATATGTGTAGATTGATAATACAATTACCATAAACATGGCGAATTTATTCTCTAGCTAAATTTGAATAAAATCATAAAATTTTTGGTGTTATTCTAAATTGATTTGACAAAATATTAATTCATTTTTTCAATTTATAATAAGTTCATCAGCATATGAAGATTAAATAGTCAATCTAAATAAATTTATTAGTCTCTCAATTTAATGAAATTACAACATTACATAGAGTTTTTTCAACCCATCCATTGGAGCTGTGTCTATAAATTGAAACATTTAATTATGGAAAAGAAGAAAAATATGAAACCGTAGTTCAAAAAAAAGTAATAAAGATACTATTACTTTTAATATATTCATGTTATTAATGTTGAGTTCTGTTCTTATAGTAGTAAATTTTCATTTTGAGTGTTCCTTCATAGAGAATATACAGGCGAGGATTTATTTACAAGTGATATAATTTACATTATTGTATTTTTTATTTTTTAACTAACATGTTGAGGATATTTTAGTTTGTTGTAGTTTTATTTTTTCCTTTTCAATGTTGATGGGAATATAGTTTTGGGATGTTAGGACCCAACCCATAGTGGATCAACCTGTGACTACCCCAAGCCTACCACCAATAGGCCAGGGGCTGGAAACCAATGTCGAGTAGGCTTATCCAAAAAATGGGTGGTGTTAGCCTAATGTACCTACACACACACACATATCCAAGATATCATAACTATGAAATTTAAAACAAATGAAACAATTAATGTATACATCTATGTTCCAAAAACAGTGCACAATAGTAAATTATTGAAACTGGGAAAAGGGGCCAAATACAAGCCCAAACAAAAATTGTAAAGACTCAATCTTTCTCTTGGGGTGAGAAATAAGTAAAATTAAACAACCCAATAAACACTTTGGTCTGCCAAGATATATCTTTTCTCCAACTTCTCTGTATCCTCCAAAGAAACCATTAAAAAGGTGACCATATACAGAAGACATGACACGTTCATGAATGTCCCATATAGGGGTTAGTATTACAATACCCAATAGGACACCCTAAGAAAACTAAATAATAAGCACCATGTTCTGTAAGTTCAATACTAGATGTAAAAATCAATGTATAAGATATACACCCAGGTATTCTTAGGAAATATATCATGCCACAAGGAATTAATATACAACTATTATCTATAAGATTCTACTTGAATTAATGATCGTTTTGGGATTATCCACTCTACTAGCTATGCTATCATAGAAGACACTCATCGAAGAGTTCAAAATCATTTGGGATACGTAATAAATCACACTGGTTTTATAAGACTCTATTAAATAAATAGGGGGTTTCTCCCAAAACCGATGGGGGACACTATGAATACAAAATGGATCAACCCACTATGCAGTGGATCATATTTCAATGTCACCAAAAACCACACCAATACATTATTCCAGATGGTGGGTCAATGCTCTGCTAATAGAGGTCACACTGATTGGAAAAAAACACATCGATGTAATAAGGATGACATATGATCACAATCTTTTCTCATGGAGAGACACCACAACACTATCTGAGACTCTACCTTTAGAGGCGATCACAATCTTGTGGTGTGTATGTAATTCCAAATTGTGACATAGAGGGAATGGGTCAAGGGAACACACTCTACCAAAATTGGTCAAAACAATGGAAACAAAGAGCTACCAACAATATTTAAGGGGGTACACGACATGTCCAGTTATCCTCATTTCATCCCATGTGGTAAATCCTCAAATGACATGTAAGTCTCAAACTACACGAAATATAGGTGAAGAACATATAGTGAATTAAAACATATATCCCTAAATATTTTATCTGGTCATTTTAGTGTATGGTGGCCATGTCCATGTAACAACCATTGTGCTCATGACAGTGTCTATGTCTACGTACATAGTGTGCCACTAGAGGTGTACTTTTTCCTATTACCAAGTAAATTCCTAATAACATAACAAGCCCCACATAAGGGTTCACATTCCATGTGACTCAATCACATGATGTGTTATAATTACATTTATCCAGAACCCTAGCACTACTACTAAGGGTCCCACAAAGAATAGAAAATATGATTAGAATCTAAGTTTCTATGGAACTTCCAGATCCTCTAGGATATCATCTGTGATATATTGTGCTTCATTGAAGCCACTAACCATTCTTAAACCTATATATCATGCTTTTTTCGAGACTATAGTCACCTAATATCAGTATTATTGGGTCTGGATGTAGTAAAAATTCATCTTCTCACGCAATCCATATCAATGTCGTGCATTGACTCGAAATAACGAAGACTACATTATTCTATCTTATTATCCCTTTGTCAATCCATCACAAAATTTGATTCCTAAACTCAAATATCCATAACATTATCTGCCCACCATTTCTATATGTAGCACCGATTAAAGATCAAGAAATGATCAAGAACTATGAATTAGATTAGTCGTTGGACAAAATAAATACATAGAATGATCAAATGATGGAATACAGTAGAAAACCACAAGACAAAAAATGTGAGGAGGTAACCTTATCCATTTTAGTTAGGCCTTGATCCTTTGTCAAAGAAGAATATTAACAAAGATGAATGAATCAAAGCAAAAAAATATAATATTCCATCAATTTATTTCTACCAATGATTCTTGTTTCAATTATATTTATGGGATTGATTTAAGTTCTTTCAGGATTATGAAACATGATGGGAACTAAAAAAAATATCATACATATATTCTTGATTGATCGTTGATGAATAATGGTTATGTTACCTTTGTTGATTAGATCCTTGAACATTGTCGTCACAATGATCAACGGTCTGATATTGATCTTCCATCATTCACCAAGATAGTTATCTAATAGTTGTTTAAACCTGTTTGGTTTGAGTGTGAAAACCCTATAAAATACCATAACTATACATTCAAATGATATTTCAGTCGACGCTTGAAAAATATTAAAACAAATTAATTATTAAATTTAGTTAATTTATTTATTCTTGCGATGACGTTTTCACAAAAATCTCATGTCGACAAAGATTATGTAATGCCTAGGGAAAAAATGTTTCTCTGAACCCAATGGAGCCCTAATATTACTAATACAAGCCCCCATTTCGTATTTGATCCAATTTTTTAGAGGAATAACATGTTCATGTTATTTAATAAGGGTAATATATTTCATACATTTATAGAGGACACATCGGGTCACAGAATTTCATGTCATCTCAGTGCCTAGTCTCAAAAATAATCCATATAGTATCTGAAAATAATACATGGAAAATACAAATAATTAAATTCTCCCCAATTATGAATTTTCATCCCGAAATGAGAAAAATTACTAAATAAGATGAGGGTACTGGACTCTCATCTATATCTCCCACTCCCATGTTCCCTCCTAATGATTCTCATGCTACCATCATACATGCACAAGGGGAATAGAATTCCCATGAAGGATCCTCTACATCTAATCCAAGATTTCCACTCGGTACATATGAATGTTAGCTCTATCTATGACATCCATCTCACCCTAGTCAATAAGGTGAGACTGTTTTTGAACATATCTCTTCAGCTGCAATATGTGGAAGATGTTGCATACTCAATCCAACTACAGTAGTAGAGCTAATAAATATTCCACCCCACTATTCTTAAATAGTACCTGGAAGGGACCAATTAATATCATAGATAAATTTCTATCACAGAATAATATGTATAATCCAAATCAAGGTGAGATTCTCAAGAACACATGGTCTCACTCCTCTAATTTCATAGGTCTTTTTTCAGTCTATATAAGTTTCATGATGGCTCTATATAGTCCTTATCTACTCCAAGATGATCTGCACTATCTATATAGTAGATCGCAAAATCTCCACTCCCATGATTGATGAATCTCCAAGACCAGTCCAACAATGTTTTTACCTCCAACTTCACTCATAAAATGACAAAAATGGTGCCATACTAATAGTTGAACTGTAGTTGTTGTTGTATGGAAATTCCACCATGGGTATGTGATCCTCACAACTATGTCCAAATTCACAAATGAAATCATGAAAATTATCCTCCAAGAATTGGATGGTATGATCTATTTGGCAGTTATTATGGGTGGGGGTTAATGTGCTCAAACATAACTGAGTTCTAAAATCCTCATGTATACCAAACATAACTGAGATGTGAAGAGTAAATCACATCTAGAGACGATCATTGAGGGATGACATGGTGAGTTAGTCTATGATCACCTATATGGAATCATGTTCCCATGGTTTATGTGGTAAAAAAATCATGAAGTCCATGGAAATATCATCCCACTTCCACTATTCCACCTCAAGTAGTTGGACCAAACCTGCTGGAACCTGGCACTTATCTTTCATGTTATGTAAAGTGAGGCATCAAGAGACAAACTGTACAACTCCCTTCATATAAACTACCAATTAAGAGTAAAGTCAGAGGTCTTGGTACATATTTTACACACATAGAAGTACGTCAAAGGGGATTTATAAACCTCCTATAAAACCTCCTCCTACAACATCAAAGGATTCATTGTATGTCCTTTGAATCCGATAGAATTTCACCCACTTTTTTAATATATTATGGGAGCATGTTTATTTGATATCATAGTATGTAAGATCTCACAATCAATATTTCTTTTATTTGAATCCTCGAAACACTATAAATTTTATGCGGTAAAAACCATCAAATAAATATATGAATAAATATCCTTGTCCGTGATGGAAAAGTTCAATGATGCTATCTTCTCTGATACCTCATCCAAAAACATAGAACAATATCTCTTACTAAGAGAATCATCCACAATATTCTCTTTCACAAGAGTATAGAAAATCTTGAAGTCATTGTCCTTGAGGAACTCTATACATCTAATATATCTCAAGTTAATATCCTATTATGAGAAGATAAACTTCAGTATATTGTGTTTATAGTAAATGATAAACCAGTCACCGATTAGGCAGTGTCTCTACATCTTTAATATGAAGAAAAACCCTACTAACACAAGATCATGGGTCACATAGTTATTCTCATGTATAGTCACCTAACGTGATCCATAGGAAATAACCCTATTCCTATGCATTAAAACAAACCCAAGTGTTGTCCCTGATGGATCACGAAACAACACATACTCGACAACCTTCTCTTGAAAATTCAATATGGGAGCACCTGAAAACCCCTACCTCATCTCAATAAAAAACAATTGAAACCATTCCATCCACTCAAATGGAATCCCCTACTTACTTAATGCTATCAATGGTGCTTCCACTCTGGGGAAATTATGTACAAACCTATGATAGTAACCTTCCAACACAAGGAAACTCTATAATGTAGTCATACTCTTGGGTGTCTCCCACAAAAGAGATACCTCAAGCTTCACATGATCCATTATTAATCCAACCTCTGAGAGGATTTATTGTATAAAGTGGTCCTATTGAATCCAAAACTAACACTTTTAGAGCTATAAATATAGTTTATTCTCTTAGAGTGTGTCTGCGATGATCCTCAAATGTGTCGTGTGATCCTCCTCAGATGCTGAATACACTATGATTTCATATATGAATATCAATATGAATGGTTTAATAAAGGATGAATTATCTAGTTCATGATTCCCCTGACCACTTTTGAGGCATTCATCTTGCCGAATGAAATCACAAAATACTCATAGTGACTGCAGTGGAATCTAAATGACATCATCTGTATATCCCCATCCCATACTCTTGCTTGGTGATAGCATAATATGAGCTCAATCATCAAGAATAATTGTTACCCTCTCAAGTGATCAATGTTATCATAGATCGTTGGTAGTGGATACTCATACATCATGTTCAACTGATTTATGTACTAGTAATCCACACATAACCTCAATATACCATTTTAATTCATTGAGAATAACACTATGGCTTCCCATGGAAAAACATTGCATCCCAAAAACCATTCTCTTAAATTTCCTCCAACTACACCATCAACTATCAAATATTTGTGAGATCCTTATGATATGTTGTTATATATATTGGTGTCATCCTAGGATGCATGTAGAAGAAAAATTCCATCTCTCAAATGGGTGAAAAACTAGGTACACCATCATGAAATACATCCTCATACTCCAGCACCACCATATGTAACTGATAGCCAATAGCATGCACTAATCCAAGAGTACTTCTATCAAACTAATCAGTAATTAGATGAACCATCCTATGTGATATCTCTTCCCTATCTTCCAAGGTCTTATAATCACCCAAAATGCAGAACCTCACACTGACTCTATAGACACACAACATCCTCTTCCTCAAGTAGTCAATTAGGGCATGAATGGTGGGTAGTATTCAATACATAAGATGATGTCATATGAAATCATTATCAAAAAAATGAGATCCCATTCAAAACACTCATCTCCATAAAATAGATCATACTTTTGGGAGATGTTCATAATCACTATGTCACCACATGTCGGAGTCTCCAACCATAAATGTTGAGTGAATAGAGAAACTAAAACCTCTATGTATCAAAAAAGGAAGTTATATGTATGGAATGAATCACACAATTTTCTATTAGTACTGTAGATAATTTATAAAAGGAACATATCATACCTCATACCATACATGGACCCTTGGGTTAATAGGACTCCATAGATGGTGGATGAACTCATTCCTATCCATCAGCTCACCAATCCTAGCATAGACCAACTTGGGGTGGTGGGGGTAATAGGTTGAAACTTCAACCACATCCTACTAACAAGATGACCTCTATGCTAGATCCACCTCCTTATGGACCACCCAGCCCCAACCTCGTCCTTTGTCTCAACAACCCCTTGACCATATCACATTAAAATGTATGATTAGTTTGAAAATCCCAAAAAAATGATCATAACCATCATAGGATAAACACCTAATCTTAGTTATATGATTTGAACCACCCTTATAGCTCTGCATCATAGACCTTATTACATGGGATCACCCCTTTAAGTTTCATACATGCTTTGATCACTGGGAATTCCATCTGCAACCAACTGTTAATGTCTTGGATTCTACATCTGTACTACTAGCTTCCAATTCATGTTCTTGATTTTCGAGAAAGATATCCACTACCAAAGATCATTCATGTACCTCAGGATAAGAGGGAATGAAAATGGATACCCATGAATACTGGATGTATCAACATATACCCTTCCCAATGGTCTACGAACCAGTGGACTAAACCTACAATGTATTCATAGTGTAAAACAAGATATCATGGATGTTAACTAAGTACACCCCCATTATCGTATGACACTATTACAGATGAAAAATATATTATATGTGTACCAATCACAATATATATAAATTTAACTATTCCATTAAGATATGCTAATTGTATGACCAGGAGAAAGGTGTCTCGTCATGTGAATGAGTCACTAAGTGCCACTATAACCCAATAGAGCACTGAAAAAGAGTTTTTATGACGGCCACTATCTGATATGTAGACATCCTCACATGTTGGAAGATGTGAGTTATTTCCTCTATGAATTCCTCAGAAACATGGTGGCTTGGATCATACTAAAACATGGGTGGTCACTTCATCAGAACCCCACAAAAAATAAGGAGCATGTGTGCATCCTCATCTAGTACTAGCAGAGCTAGTTGCTACTCAATGGGTGGTGGAATAGTTTGTAAACCACCCAAAGGTGTTATCTCTGGAATATTCCCTGGTACCAATTCTTCTTCACTATAAGGATCATTCTCATGATCACACAGTGGAATCCTAGCTGGATAACTATGCAGAGGCATCCTGAAATGAAACAAGATGTACCCTAGTTCAAAGATTATGTCTAGGTAGTTTACTGAATAAGGATATGGTAAAAAAATCATTACTATATAATGAATTTATGAAAAAAAATTCCCATAGAACAAATGTTTACATGTACCAAGTTGAATGGAAGTTGATCGGAGTCCTAGTGTATCGATACATCAGCCACTACAACAACACTAGAGTCCCTAGCCTAAAAGAAGAACTTGAAACACTAAACAATGTTTCCCCAACCCAACCTCACTGAATATAGTCATAAGGAACAACTGAATCCTTTGATACAACTCTTTCAAAACACAACCCATGGAGGTTCAACCTATGACTACCCCAAGCCCGCCTCAAATAAGCTAGGGTCTCATGGCCAGCATAGTGTACGCATATCCCACAAATGGGAGACATTTTCATGAAGTAACAATAAAAATTCACACATATCCAAGACCACACAATGATGAAATGTAAACCAACTTAAAAAATGAATTTATAATTCTATGGTCTCCTAATAGAGTATGATATTAAAGTACTAAATGTGAAAAAATGGCCAAAATACAAGACCAACTAAAAACTATAAGGAGTATAACCTTCTCCAAGGGAGAGGACTAAGTCAAATGAATGATCCCTATTAAAACCTCAGTCTATCAAGCTCTATATTTGGCCCACATTCTCTCTATCCTCCAAAGACACTATCAAGATGGTCATTGTCTGTAAAAGTCTTGAAAAATGCCAAAAATACCATATAGGGTTGAGTTTAAGAACACATATTAGGACACATTGAAAATACTATAAATAAATCACCGAGTATAGTAAGATCAATAATATAAATATGAAAAAAAAAATTATAAGAGAAACACCCAAATATAATCTGGGAAGACACCATGCCTCCAAGTGTTTATAAACAATTCACACTCGTAGGATTATGATCAAATCAACACTTGTTCTGGGAGAATCCACCCCACAGTCCATATCGTCCTTAGAGTCACTCAACGTAGAGGTATATATCATTGAGAATTGCCCATAAAATATCACTGGTATATGAAAATCATGATACATAGATAGTGGGTCACACAAAAAGATTATTGGGGACACC
The DNA here is from genome assembly GCA_963277665.1 of Viscum album. Lineage (NCBI taxonomy): Eukaryota > Viridiplantae > Streptophyta > Magnoliopsida > Santalales > Viscaceae > Viscum > Viscum album. The sequence goes on along the minus strand of OY728127.1, from coordinate 970,831,078 downwards.
ATGAGCCCAATCTGTGTCAATCAGCTATATGGGGGGGGTCAAATATCAACCATAAGAACCCCTATGGATATTATCTTCTAGATGGAGGATCAAGATCCTGATAGAGGTGGTCAAAATAAGTCCCAAACCCCCATCTAGGGAACACAGGTGATAGAGGACCACACTCCGGTATCAAGGAGGGACACCGCAACTCTATTCAAGAGTCAGCCACTTAAGTGATCAAAATCATGTGATGTAGATGTAATACCAAATTGTAACCTCAAGGTAATGGAACAAGGTAACATGGTAAACATATTCTAGTCCCATATTTGAAAATTAAGGGCTAAGAAACACTTGAAGGAGGTAATAAATGTTTCCAACAGGGTACATGACATTTCTAGCTATTCCAAAGACTACCTATTTGGTAAACACTCGCACAAAATGTATGCCTCAAAATATAGAATATGTAGAAGAATAAAAGGAATATAGAGACAAATGATACCCTATCCATGTCATATTTCTTCAACTATGTATGGTGTCTATGTCTGTGTACTGGTCCATGTAAACATGGATATGTTCATGGCCAAGTATATAGTGTTCCATTGGCTGTATACTTTTTCCCATGTCTGTGTACTTTTTGAAGTACATGTTGAGCCTCATTGAAGGGGTCACAAGACATGGACCAGGTCACATGGTGTGTGATATTTAACTTTAGATATAACTCTACCATTGTATCTAGGGGGCCCACACAACATGTAACATCAGATTTCACACCATGTTGCTCATGAATTTCCAGATCTGTCGGGATAACATTCATGTCATCCTACGCTTCACTAGAGCCTCCACCCTTTCTAGAACCTATATATTTGGGTTAATACAAAACTCCAGTCACATGTTATCATTATTTTGGTGTCTAAATATATATTAGAGTCATCATGTCACACCATATGTTTTCACACCATGCTTCTCTTTGGGAGAATGATGATAACTGATTCTATGTCATTCACCCTCGATCAATCCATCGAGGTCATTGATTTTTGAACCACAACATTCATCATGTGTCATACATTTGGTTTCGATATGTTTCATAGATGAATGATCATGAAATGATTAGAAAACATGTAACAATTTATCAAATGGACAAAAGAAATTTAAATGACCATCGAATAAAGAAATGGGGAGAAAATAAAAAAGCCACAAAATGTGATGGAAAAACATCAACCATTATTCATTTGGACCATATACATTGTTATAAAGAAGAATAATGGAGTGGTTTTAATCTAAACCAAAAAATATACAATTTGGTAAAATTTATTGTACTGATTATGTGCATATCAATTTTGTTTGTGGAATTCAATCAAGTTTATCTATGATTAATAAATGGGATGGAAATAAAAAAACAAAATATCCTTCCAATAGTTTAATAGAGTTTTTATGAATAAAAATTGTGTTTTTTGTTATAAGATAGATCAAAAAACACAATTTCTGTTATTACCCACAATCCAGTCCTGATATACCATCATTCACCAATAATTCTCTCCAAATGTTGTCTAAATCTCTAGGTTTTGGAGGATAAACTTGAGGAAATTTTATAAAAAGAAAGTTATAGGTGATGTCATTCTCTATGTAAAAAATAAAAAATTTAATTTTTTAATATATTTATGTATGTGATAAATATTTCACAATTGACCCATATTGATAATGATTATGCCCCACATATAGTAAAACCCATGCTCTAAACTCAATAGTGCCAACTGATTTTTGATCAGGGACCCATTTTTAGAGTTATTATACATCTTATGAAAAAATAGTATTGTGATATTTAATATATTTAAAATATTTAAAATATATGAAGAAACATTATTCCTTAGAATGATAGTTCGTCTCAGTGCATGGTCTTAAAAATAATCCATATAATATCAAAAAATAATTAATAGAAGATACAAGTGATTACATTCTCCTCAAGATAGGTCTTTTCATACCAAAAAAGTGAAAACAACATTCAAGATGATGAGGTTACTATGATTTCATTTGGGTCTCCCGATCACATGTGTTATCCTAATGATTATCATCCCTCCTGCAGACATGTACATGGGGAATAAAACTACCATGAAGGATACTCTCCTACCAATTCTTGATCCCAATTGGGTACTAAATAATGATAGATCCATATTTAATGTCTCGATCACCCCATTCAATAATGTGAAATTGGTTGTGAACGTATCTTATCAGTTCCAACATGTGGAAGATCACCAAAAACTGATCCAGATATAGTGTTATAGCTAAGAGGTACACCACCTTGAAATGTTTACGTATATACCTAGAAGGGAACAATGAATGTCATAGATAACATTCCTCCAAGTCCAAAATATCCTAAGTCAAAATCATGTCGAGACTCTAATGAACACATGGTATCCCTCATCATGTTATAAAAGTCTTAATTGTTAGTCTACATAAGACTTATGAAGGCTCAGTTCAGACCTCATCTTCTCCTAAATGATCTCCACCTTTTTTGGAGTAGTTTTCACAAACGTTAGGACAATGAGTGGTGAATCAACTAAATACAACCAAAAAATTGGTGAACTATAAAGTCTCCCATAAACATCCTCAAATGCTTATATACCAATGGTTTAGTGGTATATTGTTTTACACTAACTCCACCATGTTTAATAGATCCTTCCAACAATGGCCAAATTCTTACTTGTAAGAACGAAAAATGACCACCAATACATGGATGGTCATCTTTGTATGTCAATTAGTATGGGGGTGGAATGTTGTGCTTATGATTAACTAAGTTCATAAAGCCTCTTTAAATCCATCCATAATTGATATGTGATGTGATATTCATAGTAATATATGATCATTGAGAGAACCCCTTTGATTAATATTTTCTCATACATGTAGAGGTGTCCCATGTCTTGTACTGAACTCTACTCTCATATAAGTAAGATATGGTTTGACATGGTGAGTCTGTCTATGATCACCCAGATTGAAATATATACCTGTGATGTAATTTGTAAAAATATTAAAAATTCCATTGAAATAACTTCCCACATCCACTCTGGAACCTTATGTATTAGGCCAAACCCACTGGAACATGGTCACCAACCATCACCTGTTGACATGTGGGGAATCAAGAAACAAAATATACACCACCTTTATTAATTACTAGCCACCAAAACAGACATCAAAGGTCCTTTTATATATTATAAAAACCTGGATTTACTACCAATGTGGATGTGTGAAACTCCCCCCAACACCACCTCCCACAACATCGAAGGTATCATTGTTCTTGGTATGAAAAGAACTGTGTTATACCCACCTTAAAAATATCCATTTTGAGTATTTGTATTTGATATCTGAGTTTGTAAGATATCATAGTCTGTATATCATCTTAGAACAACCTTGAAACAATATAAAAGTTTTGGGGTTTACAAAAAATGATTGATGACATGAAGAAGTATCCTTATATTAAAAGGACAACTGCAATGAGGCTAACTGCTTTGACGAATCATCAATCAAATTTGAAACATATATCCTATTTAGAGTGTCTCCCACCACATTCCCCTTCATAGGATTATAAAAAATATTGTTGTTATAGTCCCGGAGGAACTATAGGCATCATATATAACTAATGTTAAGAACCTTTTTATGAATATATATGCGATAATCATATCATTAGAGTTATTGGAAACCCACCAACGATCAGGTCGCATCACCAGATTTTTAGTGAAAAGACTACCACTACTAAATCAAGATCGTGGTTTGTGTAGGTCTTCTAATGTGATCTTAAATGGAATAATCCATATCAAATAATCACCTACCTCTTCATCAAAACAAAAAAAATTTGGTCCCTGATGAATCACAGAACCCTACATACTTAACACTCTTATTTTGAAATAACAAGATGAGAGAACTCAAAAACATCTACCTCAGCTCCTGAAATCACTAATGGAACCTTTTTCACCATTAAAGGCTTCCCATTATTGGTCGAACATGTAAATGGTGTTTCAACCCTATAGAAACTGTTTACAAACCTCAGATATTTAACTTCCAACCAAAATCAAATTGCACACCTCAGTTACAATCTAAGGTGGCTCCCAGACAATAAATTTCTCATATTTCACCATGTAGACTTCTACTCTAGCCTCAAAGAGGATGTATTCTAGTAATTGGGCCTCTAAAACCAAAAATAGACACATTAAAAATTTCTTGTAAATATGTTTCTCCCATAGTGTTTCCATGACAATCATCAAGTGTCTCGCATGCTCCTCCTAGGATACTGAATAAAATAGGATTTTGATCAGGAATACTACCATGAACATATATAATAATGGAAGAAATAATCATTCCATGTATCCCATGAATACCTGTGGGGAGTTTTTCTTGTTGAAAAAAATCACCATGTACTCATTATGACTGCAGAAATATCTGATTGTTGTATTCAATATATCATCATCTTGTACTCTCAACTAGTGATAACACGATCATAGTTCATCAATAAGAACCATCACTCCATTAAAAACTGATCAAATAGTTTCTCGGTAAACTATAGTGCATACTTATTATTCATGTTCACTTGATATAAGCATGAGTAAACTCCACATGACCGTAAGGTCCCATCTAAATTTCTAGAAAAAAATTGGGCTACATATTGGGAAACAATGGTTTTCCCAAATCACATCTCTTATAAGTATTCTAACTAAAACCTACAGTCTTGAATATCAGAAGGATCCATTTGATATTATGGTGAATATATCAGTGCCATCCTAGGATGTAAGTTGATGCATAAGTCTTGCACTAAGTGTGGAGGAAAACCTAGTATGTTCTTAGGAAGAAAATATTTATAATCTACCAACAATGCAAAAATAGAATGCCTATCAAAAACACTACTAAAAGAGTAATACTATCAATTTTTTGGGTAATCGGCTACACCATACTATGCCTGATCTCATTTTTCTCCTCGAAATTATCATTTTCACCCACAAAAGAGAACATCATTCTTTCATTATGTACACAACTCATCCTATGCCAAAAAAAGTAAATCTAGGATTTAACTATGCATAACCAGTCCGTACCTATGATGATGTCATATGGAATCATTACTAAACCAAAGAGATCCTATAATTAACTCTTTCCTCCAAGCATTAGATCACAATGTCAGATCTAGTTCACACTGACTGAGTCACCACTTGTTAGAGTATCCAACAATAAGGGTCAAGCAAAAGGCTCAATCATAATCTCTATGACTCAAACCATAGTAGTGTACATGAAGTAATAACTCACACATGTGTCTATTGGTATAACAGTTACAGTATAAAATACATAGATCATATGTTATGAAATCCTTGGAGCTATGGGGTCATAGACCTACATAGCTTGTATTCATCATAAATGTTATCTACCATCACTCACAGACTTGTACAGACCACAAGTGGGTGGTGGACTTAAAAGGTCAAACCTAAGACCATATATTTCGTTACTTCCATTCCCTATGATACATCCACCACCCTACGGTACTATCTACCCCTACCCCTATATTTGTCTTGAAATTCCCTCAACCCTATCAAATATTATATATGATGGGTCTGACAATCGAGAGCCAGATGTCCCTGAACATCACCATAGAAATATATCCTCTACATTAGTTGATTTGATCAACTTGGAAATCCCTGCACCACTTACCATGAGTCTTGGGATTGCCTACAGAAGTGTATTACATTCTTGGATCCCTATAAATATCATTGGATTCCTACTACAAAGTTCTCAACAAATGATTCCCCACTAATAGCATCCAATATCTTCTCCAGCTCTATCAGAAATCTTTCTCGTACAATGTCTCGCTGAAGTTCCCCATACTTAGTGGGAATGCAAAGGTATACCAATGAAAAACAAATGTTTCACCATAAAACATGATCAAAGGATCAATAATTGATGAAATTATCCTACACCATATCCCATGATTAACCCTATAATACCCTGTTACATATACATAATCTCTTGTATGTGTACCAATTTTAACGTTGATTGGTAAACCTCCTCCCTAAAGAGACACTCAATTTTTGACCAGAATAGAGTTGTCCGACGATGTGACTGAGTCTCTAAGATCTAAAATCACCCAGTAGAGCCCTAAAGAATAATTTTTGTAAGGAACTACACCTGGTTTTCATGAATTATAATAAGGTAGAAAAAATAAGTAACTACCTCTAGCTTGTAATCTCCCACATTGGGGACTAGATCACCTCAAAAACTAAGAAGTCGTTGCATCTAAAATTCACTCAACGTATATTTGTCCTCTATAGGTACTACCAGCAGTAGTTTCTACTCAACAGGTAGTGTTATTTCTGATAAACCAAGTATAGGTTCTATATCTACTACAAGAACCCATTACCAATGTGTCATAATTTAGGTTAATCGTCCTCATGATCAAAGAGTTGAATCCAGGCCAACTATCTAGCTAGAGGAATCCTGAAATAAAAGAATATGTACCATAGTCAAATGTGTATTTATGTGGTGATGACACAAGGAAAAAATGGTAAACACAACAAATTATTATATATTGAATTTACCATAACAATTTATCCCCTCTAACCAATGTTTAAATGTACCAAGTCTAAAGGCATGAGATCAGAGTGTTGGTGTATAGATACATCACACACCGCGCCAAAAAATGGAGTCCATAGCCTGAAATATTAAGATGAAACGCTAAAAAATGTTAACCTAAACCAATATCCCGAACATTGGTCCAAAGTTTGTATTGAGTCCTCTGATACCACGTTTCCATGACCCAGTACACTGAGGTCGAACCCGTGACTATCTGAAGCCAACCACGAATTGGCCAAGGAATATCCCACAAATTGGAGAGAGTGACCTAAAGTACTTTTAGATGCACACACACACAAAAAAACAAACATCTTCAATCCCACACAATGCAGAAATAGAGAACTACTAAAACAATTCATGCGCACATCTATGATCCCACAAACATTTACGATACTACTGTTCTAAAAGCGGAAAAATGGTCCAAATATAAGCCCCAAAAAATTATAATGTGTCCATCCTACTCCAAGGGAGAGTACTAAGTCAAGTGAATAATCTCAATAGACAACTAATTATATCAATCTCTAGTTATGATCCACCAACTCACTATCCTCCTAGGACACCATCAAAAGGGTTTTCATATATATAAGACACGGCGTGTGCAGGAATATCCCATTAAAAGGAGAGTTTAAAAATACCCAGTAGAAAACCCCAGAAATACCAAACATGAATAACCATGTATATTCAACTCAATAAAATATACAAAGATAAATGTATAAGATAAAAACCAATATATACTCTGGAAAGAAACCATGCCATAGGTAGTCATAACCAACTGAAAGCCAAATAATTCTACTCAAATAAATGCTCTTTCCTAGAGAATACACTACATGGGCGGTGATATCATCGGAGATACTTGATAAAGTGGTATAGATCAGCGGGAATCACCAAAAAAATACCACTATTATAATAAGAATCAGATACAAAGACAGGGGTCATGCCCCGAACCACTGGGGGACATCACAAAGCCTATCTAGATCAACCCGCTATGTAGGGGATCATATGTAACTAATTCCACAATCACAACTAGTATTTCTGACTAGTTATAGGATCAATATTCTTATTAAGGAGGTCATGATAATTCCACAAACCCTATATAGGGAATATGGATAATAGAGGATCAAAATCCATTCTCACAATGGGACACGAGAACTCTTTATGAGACCCGACCTCTATAGAGGATCAAACTCCTATGATGTCATTGTAATACTTCATTATAACCAAGTGGGAATAAAACAAGGGAAAATAAGCAACCTAAAATGGTGAAAAATAAGTAAATAAAGAACCACATCTAGAAGGGGTTAGAAAAAATTTACTATGGGTTATATGGTGTGTCCATCTATCCCCTAGTACGCCCATGTGGTAAAGCCTCACATGAAATGTATGTCTCCAAATACCTAGGGTGTAGAATAAGTAAATGAAATTTAGATACAAATGGTATCATGCCCTTTGCCTCTGACCATGTCATTATATGCAGGTTGTGTATGTCTTCCATATAGTGTAGACCTTTCCATGGACATGTCCATTGTAACAGCCCAAGATTTTATAAAAAAAATATTCTTTTTAATTTTATTAAAGTCTTGTGTTGTACGCTACACCAAAAGGAGATTGCACAACATGCATCCTTGACTTTCCTTGCATTACACGAAATCACGACCTTCCTCGATAGCGTGTGTAATACGCAATACCGAGTTTCACTAAACAACGATATGCTATTAAAATATTATTAAAACTAGTCGTTATGAATAGTAATAACCACTTTTTAAAACTCTGTAAATCTTATTTTTCAAAATGAACTTCATTTTTGGATTCGGAGTATCGAATTTAGCCTAAGGTGAAATTTTGGTACTTTTCGGATAACTTTCATATTCTGATGAATAGTGAAAATTACTAAATTATAATTGAAAACAACTTTTTTAATCGAAATAATTAATAGTGATAAATCATTAATTTGAGTGGTTTTAAAGTATATTTAGAATATATTTTTACAATTTAATACAATGTTGGTCATTGGATGTAATTTCACATTTAAACTAGACATAAACAAGTGTCAATCTTTTGATAGATATTGTTTCTTAAAAACACGCTATTTGTTTTAACAGCGGGATTTAATTACAAAATTAATTAATGCAACTTTTATGTTATGAATTTGGTAAAATAGACTTCATTTTTGAATTCGGAATATGAAATATAGCTTGGGATGAAATTTTGGCATTGTTCTGAAAAACATCAATTTTTGATGAATAGTGAAACTACTAAGTGGTAGTTAAAAAAACTGAATTTTTCATAAAACTTAATTTTACCGCTTCTGTGAATGGAATTTCAAAAATCCGAGAGACACGGTTGATGTCAGTAAGTAAAATGTGGTTCAATGAGATGAAAATAATTTTTGGTGAATAGTAACTTTTTACTTTTATTTACCGCGGTTAAAAGTAAATAGGGTAATTAAGGGTAAAAATGATATTATTATTACCCTAACACATGTCCTAATTCTATTTGACAAGTGTAATTCGACCAAAAACAATCTTAGGAATGAAATATGAACATTTAGGCCAACTTGGATTAGATTAGGACATTTATTATTATTTAATTCAAAGAAGAGTTAAAAGAGTCAAAATCAAAGTTTATTTACTAAAACATTTTTAATATAGGGTTTTACATAAGATAAATTCGATTGTAAATATTCATTAGAAAGCTAAAACGATTTCCTACATGATGGTATTTTATTTGTAATTTTTAGACATCAAATACGTTAATTTATTTATGACACAAAGATGATGCAGTAATTATCTTATTAATGAAATATTGACATAATTGATGTTATAAACACCAAACTAAATATAATTTGAGAGTTTTTATGAATTCCACTAATTTTCTAGGTTACTATGATATATTAATGTTGATTTAATCAACTTGGTTCGAACATATAATTCTGTTATGACTTTCACAAAAATCATATATCAAATAGTGTCAAAATTGACACAAAATAGTTTGTAAATCAAATATTATATTATTAATTGTTATTTTATTCCTAAAAATCTAAGGTTCGGCCAAATGACTTAGATAAGGATATATATATTAATAATAAACAATTTGGGGTTCGTTTGGCATGTTATAGTAAGTTTATTAACCATATAGTGAAAGAAAACAAAAAGACATGGTAAAAGTTAAATTATTTAACTTAGAGTTAAATCTAATTGATAAGGTTAAAATAATACCCTAAACTTGTCTAAATCTTATTGGTTGATAGTATTTCGACCCATCCCCACCTTATCTTCGAAATAAGACCCTTTTGAGCCATTATAAACCGATTTTGACTTTAATATAAAATAATATTTTGAGATATTCCTAAGGTGCCCCTCTCCTCCCTTATAAAAGGGCACCTCCTCCCCCTCCTCCTCACACCAATTTGAGCACTCAAGCTCGGCCAACCCTGCCAAAATCTCTTCTCCACTTCCCTAAAAACATACTAGAGGTTCTGGTCTTCCTCAAAGACCAATTTTAGTGCCCTAAGAGGAGGTCTCAAAGAGGCACTTCAAAGAAGAGGTAATTACCGTTACCAATTCTTTCATCTTTATTTCTTTTTCCACTTCTTCTTCTTAGGTTGTTTCATTATGAAGTAATAACATCAGTATCACTAATATACTGATATGTTATTATAAGTATGAAACAACCCTACTTCACCGTCTATCTATCCTACGGAAAAAGAAATCACCGCGCGTGCGTACGTACAGAATACCGTCTCCACGCCGTGGTGTAATCTATTTTCCACCACCACCTTACATGGATGGGTATAATGGTGTAAAGAATAACTATACATAGTTATTAAAACATCATATTAATTCTGATATATTGTATAATCCACTCCAATTCAATTCAATATTTATGGAAATGATATCATCGCTCGTGCGTACGTACGGACTACCGTCTCCACGACGCGATGAGATTCATTCTCCATGTTAACCATTTAAGAATGATTATAAAGTATATATAAGAAATAATAATGAAATATATGACATTATAAAGCTACTGGATTTATGTATATATATATATGTCTGTCATCTACTTACTTCCATTCAAGACAATAGGGAAAGGAAAACAGCGTTCATGCGTACGTACGGACTACCGTCTCCATGAACGGTGTTTTTCATTTCATTTATCTATCTATTATATATATATATATATATACTGAATATATATGATATATAAATCATATTTTATATTCTGGAACTATGTAAATCATGATATAAGTAATAATAATGTCAAGAACAACAAGTCAAAACACCTACGATAAAAGAAACGATTTTACCCAAAACGCTTTTTTAACATGGAATTCACAAAAGAACGGGTAATATAATGTCATAAGTTAACCATATATGATATCATAACAATGAATATGATTCTTTAATAAGTCAATGACATTATTTAAACCATTATACAGGAGCTTCGGACACGTACAAAGCAAATCGGACCTAAGGTAAGGGAAATATCACAATCTCATTTTTATCCGAGATTGTTTATTCGCAAGTATTTACTGGGGTGTATTTTATTATCCACATCCATGTTCCTTCAATATGTAATATTGTTTCCATCCACTTACAATAGATTAAATCCAATTTTACTCTTCGGTGAGTTTTTAGTAAAGAATATGAAAGGAATCTTTTGTCGCTTTTTCATACGAGGTACTTTTTGACTTTTCCGACAAAAGTACGAAGAATGTTTTTTTTAACTTAAACGGCATGAACGGATTTTTACGGTTTTATAAAGCCTTATTTTCATGAAGCTTCCTCCAAAAGATTTCATGACTATTTTTAATAAAATATCTTTCTTTTAAAATTGCATGATGTTTTGTGAAAAGAAATTGATTTTGAAGAAGAAAGGATATTTTCCTCAAGAATTCATTTCAAGTGTTTTATAAAAATTATTTTCCATCTAAGATAATAAAGGGTTCTGTTTCTATCCATATTTTTACATTGATTTGACTATGTTGTGATGGAATTATGTTTATGAATTCCTTTATCTTATATGAATGGTTTTATGATGTCATGTTGTTTTAAGAATCCCATTTTTATTACATGGGTTATGAAATGATGTATGATTTATGATTTTGTGGCACACATAAGAATGGTATCATTATGAGATGGGTGGGACCTATATCTCCCTCCAATGCATTGGGTAAAGATTTTATATCTCATGAGGTAGACATGGCTGAAATGGTAGGTTATACCGGTTCAGTGAAACAGGACTGAAACGAGGGTTACTCGATTCAGAAAGGGACTTTGTCCACTAAGATAGTCTTGGCAATGAGTCTTGACTAATAAGAAATGATTTTCTATGATTATGTGTGTATGCCACAAAGTTTCATGTTTTAAGTTATGATTATTGGGATTACATTTCACTTCTATGATATGTCCCATGTTATGATATTATGAGCTCTTTTGCAGGTTAAGATTTCCAAAAGCTATGTATATGATGTGATTGATTTTTCTTTTGTTTACCCTTACTGAGCATTTGAGCTCACCCTTTTATGTTTTCTTTTCCCCAGGATATAAAGAAAGGTTTTAGGTAGAAAAAAAGGGATGACCTTTATGGGGGATATTGAAGAACTTTCACCACGATTAGAAGAATACGTTCCGAGTTTCCAAAGACACTAAACTATTACGATCCTTATGTGTGCGTTTTTTGTTATGTACTAAGTATTCCGCAAATGTAATGTAATGTCAATGTACGTCAGGCTTCGGGTCTCTACAGTTGGTATGAGAGGAAAGGTTTAGTCAACCTTTGGAAACTAGGATGCGAAAACGTTAGTGAGATCCCTAGAGATATTTCTAAGGTATGTCTAGGGATGTCCCTAGGGATAAGTATACGTATAGGTTATAGTAATAGAATTACGCTAACGATCATAGAATTAAACCTAAGATGTTGGATATTGAAGGTACTCCCCCTTTATTATGTTGTTTTCCCTAGCATGATTTTTGCCTCTCACACTATTCTTTTTGGGTTTTAGACGATGGCTGGAACCCGAAGGAACAGTGTTAATCAATGCAATGGACAATGCTATGATTGCCCTCCTGAACAAACAAATGTTATGGGAGATGGAGTGCAAAATCTTATTGCTATACTTACACAAGCTATGAATCATTCTGGACTTCCAAATGAGCAGAAAAGGGAACAATATTCTATTGAGTCCTTCATGAGGCAACGTCCACCTTCTTTCAGTGGGTCTACTGATCCATTAGTTGCTGAACAATGGATCAGTACTACTGAAAAGATATTTTCAGTTCTTCAATGTTCTGAACATGATAAAGTCATCTTAGCAGTATATCGTTTGGAAGGTGAAGCTGATCAATGGTGGAATCTTATCAAGAATACGAGGCCAAGAGATGAAATTGAGTCCATGGAATGGGACGAGTTCAAGAACTTGTTTTTCAGTAAGTACTTCCCTCGTATTCTTCGAACAAAGATGGAGAAAGAGTTTCTTGAACTGAAGCAAAGGGGCGATGAATCTGTTGGTACCTATGAAGCAAATTTTACAAGACTTGCAAGGTATGCTTCTGGAATTATCATCCAACCTGAAAGTAAAGTTGATCGATTTTTCAGTGGCTTAAAACCAAGTCTTCGAAGGGCATTAGCTATAAGAGACTTCAGTAGCTATGAAGAAATTGTGCGTTGTGCTATCAAGGTAGAAATGGAAGTTGGTGTTACATATCCATCTCATGGTTTTGACAAGAAACGAAAGATGGAGTTCAAGGAGAAATCTCAGAATAATGGTGAAAAGAAGATGAATGTTTCCTTATGCACAAAGTGTGGAAAGAAGCATGGTGGAGATTGTCTTAAAGGGACTAGAAAATGTTTTAAGTGTGGAAAAGAATGTCATCGAGCAGCTGAGTGTCGAAGTAATGGAAAAAGGGATTCTAATGAAGTGAATAAAGCAAACACTGCAGAGAACGCACCGCCAACACTTCAATGCTTCAAGTGCAAGGAAATGGGGCATTATGCTAATAATTGCCCTAATCCAAGGGTTAGTGATGATCAACATGAGCAACCACTGAAGGCAAAGGACAAAAGGAAATCACATGCGATCACTATTGGAAATGTTGAATATGACAACGATGTGGTGGAATGATTAAGTGTTTATGAAATGGGATTCCAAAATAATGTTGTATCATTGAGTATTGCAATAATTATTGATGTGGTATTCAAAGTGATTGAGATATTTTTTGGAAATAAGATGATATGCGCATAATGAAGACGAGAAAATGAAATGTTTAATAGTATTCATGAGCTCATGATTGATATAAGGACTAAGTGATATCATGGTTTGAGTATATAGAATTTTGAGGATTTTGGTATGTGGAAAGTGTTAACTTTTAACTGCACTCATGTTTTCACTAAGGTATTCAAGAGAATACACGATTAAGGACTTTGAATGTTTGGAATGTGACCAACAAGACATATCTTATGATATGTGGGGATCAACGACAGTATTAAATCTCTGGTAATCGTTGTCACTATATTATGAGAGTGGACTGCAGTATTATGTATAAGCCTAAAGATTAGACTGGATTATGTTGGACATAAGTTAGTATTGTTCAAGTATAGAAGATTTTCGATATTATTGATGGGATGTTATAGTAACGTAGTTTTAGAAAAAGGACAACCTGCAGGAAGGGCGACATCCCATCGCTTCGGACAAGGCTGTGGGAATCGAACCCACAACCGAAGTGCGACTGGCCTTTATCGCCTACCACTGGCCTACAGAAAGTCCCTGTTTATTAGAAACTAGTTTTATTATATTAAGCAGTATAAGTCAATTTTAGGAACTATATATGATTAATCTCACTATAGATCGACTTATGTATATAATTTTTTCTAACCTTTTGTTTGAGACAGATGGAATGACCCGTCATTCTATCACATGATCTGCTAACACTTCACAAATAACAAATTCAACTTCATTTATTTAAGAGATGAAGTGGAAATTGTTCAAGGCACGAACAACAGTGAGATTGTACCAAAATAAAGTAAGTATTTATTGTAATTCAAATTTTCAACTTTAGGGAAATGATCTTGAAAACCAAAAATGTTGTCCTAGTTCTCTTATACCTGATGAATCAGATGGTACCTTAGATCGTCACAAATTTATGGATTTGTGATTACTGGCTTTTCCATAGCCATGTTCTCTACCACTCTCCATCAGAACATGATGGTTAGATTTCTCTTCCATATCCATATTTTCACCTATGTGGAAACCCAATGATTTGTTTATTTGGGTAACCGTTACGTTTCATACTTTTGTTTTTAAAGATTGGTTTTGATATTCCTTTTTACGATGTGGGTTTCTATTAAAGAAACTTTCAAATAGTAAACCATTTAAAACCCCGATGAATTTCGAGGGCGAAATTCATTTTAAGGGGGGTAGAATGTAACAGCCCAAGATTTTATAAAAAAATATTCTTTTGAATTTTATTAAAGTCTTGTGTTGTACGCTACACCAAAAGGAGATTGCACAACACGCATCCTTGACTTTCCTTGCATTACACGCAATCACGACCTTCCTCGATAGCGTGTGTAATACGCAATACCGAGTTTCACTAAACAACGATATGCTATTAAAATATTATTAAAACTAGCCGTTATGAATAGTAATAACCACTTTTTAAAACTCTGTAAATCTTAATTTTCAAAATGAACTTCATTTTTGGATTCGGAGTATCGAATTTAGCCTAAGGTGAAATTTTGGTACTTTTCGGATAACTTTCATATTCTGATGAATAGTGAAAATTACTAAATTATAATTGAAAACAACTTTTTTAATCGAAATAATTAATAGTGATAAATCATTAATTTGAGTGGTTTTAAAGTATATTTAGAATATATTTTTACAATTTAATACAATGTTGGTCATTGGATGTAATTTCACATTTAAACTAGACATAAACAAGTGTCAATCTTTTGATAGATATTGTTTCTTAAAAACACGCTATTTGTTTTAACAGCGGGATTTAATTACAAAATTAATTAATGCAACTTTTATGTTATGAATTTGGTAAAATAGACTTCATTTTTGAATTCGGAATATGAAATATAGCTTGGGATGAAATTTTGGCATTGTTCTGAAAAACATCAATTTTTGATGAATAGTGAAACTACTAAGTGGTAGTTAAAAAAACTGAATTTTTCATAAAACTTAATTTTACCGCTTCTGTGAATGGAATTTCAAAAATCCGAGAGACACGGTTGATGTCAGTAAGTAAAATGTGGTTCAATGAGATGAAAATAATTTTTGGTGAATAGTAACTTTTTACTTTTATTTACCACGGTTAAAAGTAAATAGGGTAATTAAGGGTAAAAATGATATTATTATTACCCTAACACATGTCCTAATTCTATTGGACAAGTGTAATTCGACCAAAAACAAGCTTAGGAATAAAATATGAACATTTAGGCCAACTTGGATTAGATTAGGACATTTATTATTATTTAATTCAAAGAAGAGTTAAAAGAGTCAAAATCAAAGTTTATTTACTAAAACATTTTTAATATAGGGTTTTACATAAGATAAATTCGATTTTAAATATTCATTAGAAAGATAAAACGATTTCCTACATGATGGTATTTTATTTGTAATTTTTAGACATCAAATAAGTTAATTTATTTATGACACAAAGATGATGCAGTAATTATCTTATTAATGAAATATTGACATAATTGATGTTATAAACACCAAACTAAATATAATTTGAGACTTTTTATGAATTCCACTAATTTTCTAGGTTACTATGATATATTAATGTTGATTTAATCAACTTGGTTCGAACATATAATTCTGTTATGACTTTCACAAAAATCATATATCAAATAGTGTCAAAATTGACACAAAATAGTTTTTAAATCAAATATTATATTATTAATTGTTATTTTATTCCTAAAAATCTAAGGTTCGGCCAAATGACTTAGATAAGGATATATATATTAATAATAAACAATTTGGGGTTCGTTTGGCATGATATAGTAAGTTTATTAACCATATAGTGAAAGAAAACAAAAAGACATGGTAAAAGTTAAATTATTTAACTTATAGTTAAATCTAATTGATAAGGTTAAAATAATACCCTAAACTTGTCTAAATCTTATTGGTTGATAGGATTTCGACCCATCCCCACCTTATCTTCGAAATAAGACCCTTTGGAGCCATTATAAACCGATTTTGACTTTAATATAAAATAATATTTTGAGATATTCCTAAGGTGCCCCTCTCCTCCCTTATAAAAGGGCACCTCCTCCCCCTCCTCCTCACACCAATTTGAGCACTCAAGCTCGGCCAAACCCTGCCAAAATATCTTCTCCACTTCCCTAAAATAATACTAGAGGTTCTGGTCTTCCTCAAAGACCAATTTTAGTGCCCTAAGAGGAGGTCTCAAAGAGGCACTTCAAAGAAGAGGTAATTACCGTTACCAATTCATTCATCTTTATTTCTTTTTCCACTTCTTCTTCTTAGGTTGTTTCATTATGAAGTAATAACATCAGTATCACTCATATACTGATATGTTATTATAAGTATGAAACAACCCTATTTCACCATCTATCTATCCTACGGAAAAAGAAATCACCGCGCGTGCGTACGTACAGAATACCGTCTCCACGCCGTGGTGTAATCTATTTTCCACCACCACCTTACATGGATGGGTATAATGGTGTAAAGAATAACTATACATAGTTATTAAAACATCATATTGATTCTGATATATTGTATAATCCACTCCAATTCAATTCAATATTTATGGAAATGATATCATCGCTCGTGCGTACGTACGGACTACCGTCTCCACGACGCGATGAGATTCATTCTCCATGTAAACCATTTAAGAATGATTATAAAGTATATATAAGAAATAATAATGAAATATATGAAATTATAAAGCTACTGGATTTATGTATATATATATATGTATGTCATCTACTTACTTCCATTCAAGACAATAGGGAAAGGAAAACAGCGTTCATGCGTATGTACGGACTACCGTCTCCATGAACGGTGTTTTTCATTTCATTTATCTATCTATTATATATATATATATACTGAATATATATGATATATAAATCATATTTTATATTCTGGAACTATGTAAATCATGATATAAGTAATAATAATGTAAAGAACAACAAGTCAAAACACCTACGATAAAAGAAACGATTTTACCCAAAACGCTTTTTTAACATGGAATTTACAAAAGAACGGGTAATATAATGTCATAAGTTAACCATATATGATATCATAACAATGAATATGATTCTGTAATAAGTCAATGACATTATTTAAACCATTATACAGGAGATTCGGACACGTACAAAGCAAATCGGACCTAAGGTAAGGGAAATATCACAATCTCATTTTTATCCGAGATTGTTTATTCGCAAGTATTTACTGGGGTGTATTTTATTATCCACATCCATGTTCCTTCAATATGTAATATTGTTTCCATCCACTTACAATAGTTTAAATCCAATTTTACTCTTCGGTGAGTTTTTAGTAAAGAATATGAAAGGAATCTTTTGTCGCTTTTTCATACGAGGTACTTTTTGACTTTTCCGACAAAAGTACGAAGAATGTTTTTTTTAACTTAAACGACATGAACGGATTTTTACGGTTTTATAAAGCTTTATTTTCATGAAGCTTCCTCCAAAAGATTTCATGACTATTTTTAATAAAATATCTTTCTTTTAAAATTGCATGATGTTTTGTGAAAAGAAATTGATTTTGAAGAAGAAAGGATATTTTCCTCAAGAATTCATTTCAAGTGTTTTATCAAAATTATTTTCCATCTAAGATAATAAAGGGTTCTGTTTCTATCCATATTTTTACATTGATTTGACTATGTTGTGATGGAATTATGTTTATGAATTCCTTTATCTTATATGAATGGTTTTATGATGTCATGTTGTTTTAAGAATCCCATTTTATTACATGGGTTATGAAATGATGTATGATTTATGATTTTGTGGCACACATAAGAATGGTATAATTATGAGATGGGTGGGACCTATATCTCCCTCCAATGCATTGGGTAAAGATTTTATATCTCATGAGGTAGACATGGCTGAAATGGTAGGTTATACCGGTTCAGTGAAACAGGACTGAAACGAGGGTTACTCGATTCAGAAAGGGACTTTGTCCACTAAGATAGTCTTGGCAATGAGTCTTGACTAATAAGAAATGATTTTATATGATTATGTGTGTATGCCACAAAGTTTCATGTTTTAAGTTATGATTATTGGGATTACATTTCACTTCTATGATATGTCCCATGTTATGATATTATGAGCTCTTTTGCAGGTTAAGATTTCCAAAAGCTATGTATATGATGTGATTGATTTTTCTTTTGTTTACCCTTACTGAGCATTTGAGCTCACCCTTTTATGTTTTCTTTTCCCCAGGATATAAAGAAAGGTTTTAGGTAGAAAAAAAGGGATGACCTTTATGGGAGATATTGAAGAACTTTCACCACGATTAGAAGATTACGTTCCGAGTTTCCAAAGACACTAAACTATTACGATCCTTGTGTCTGCGTTTTTGTTATGTACTAAGTATTCCGAAAATGTAATGTAATGTCAATGTACGTCAGGCTTCGGGTCTCTACATCCATGAACTCAGTGTTCCACTATCCCTATAATTTTTGCTGTGTTCATCAACTTTTCTATGTACACATTGATCCTCATGGAAGGGGTCACATGGTGTGTGTCTAATTCAAAAGAAGTCTGATATTTACCATTTTTCAGAACCCTGGCACCTCTCTAGGTGGCCCACACAACATTTAATAGTTAATTACATGTAGTATTCCTAAGAATTTTCTAGATATACTAGGATCTCATCTTCACTAGCCTATGCTTTTCAAGAGCCGACGTCCTTCCAAAATGGAAAGATCAGGGTTCGACAAGGCCTCCAGATTCTAGTTCTCATGATTCTAAGGTCCAAATACACCGATAAATAATACACTCACACCCTACATATCTATGCCCCACATCACTCAAGAACAATGAAGAATACCTGATTTGATCTGGTTCTTTATCAATCAATCCATATTCATCATCAATTCTAAAATTACATTCTCCATATCTTTTCATACCCACATTTTCGATTCGTTTCCCCAAAGAATAGTAACACATTGATCAGGTACCTGGTATTGGTCAAGCCATTGGAAAAAATAAATGAAAATGACGATCAAATGAAGAATTAAAGGGGAAAACATATGGAAAAAATGTAAGGAACCTCGACCGTTGTTTGTTTTTCATTAATATGTTGTCGTAGAAGAAGATGAACATAGAGGAATTAATAAAAATAAAAAATACAATTCCATCAATTTAAATTTATTGATGCTTCATGTATCAGTTATATTAATGGAATTTATTATTTTTCGTCCAGGATTAATAAAAATTATGTAAATCACAAATAAAATACATACTACATGGAAGTTATATTGACCATTAATGAAATTTTTTTTCCATCATTGACAAGATCCATGAACATTGTCGATGCAAAAAATCCATGATCCAGTCATGATCCATCATCGTTATAAAAGAATGATCTCCAAATTTAGTCTGAATCTCATGGTTTTGAACTACCATCCCAGAGGAAATCCTATTATAGTACACTTATAGTAAATTTCATTCAATATGTCAAAAATAAAAAAAATTAATTAAATATTTAATTTAAGTATTTATGCATGTGATTAGTTTTCAAAAATGAACCATTCCAACAAATATAATTTCACACCTACGGTAAAACCCACACTCTAAAAGCAATACCCCTTGATTTTATAGTATGTATCTTTATACATTTATCTTCTTTTATTATTTACATTACACATATCACTTAGCCTAAAAAATTATTAAAATTTATTAATTAAATATTGTAGTTAACTCCTATATTTTTGTAATGGAGGAATTTTATGAGATTAATTAAATTATTAAAAAATATATTACAAGTGTTTATAAAATTCCACTATTGGTAACCAATTAATGAAAAATAACTGAACATAAATGATTTATTTTTGTAAATACTATGTTTACTACCATAATGAAATTTTATATAAATAATTTATATTAACCACTATTAGTGAAAGAAATTAATGTAATTTATATATTATATATTCAATAAAATATTTTTACATTCATATATAAAATTTTTACATGTATAAGATAAAAATAATTCCAAATTTACACATAAAAGGAAAGTTTTTTCTAAGCACCATTTTATGAACTTTTAAATGTAACCATATTTTGAATATAAATTTTGAATCTTTTAGAATTTATATTTCACAAAATAACCATTATTGTTTATAGCATAATATCAAAATTTACCTTGGTTAATTTTTTTGTATTTTCATGATAATTTTTATTTTTGATTAAGAGAAACGTGACAGCTGGAATAATAATGTTACCATTAGGAATAGTTCAATGGAATTAAAATTTAACCTCACTAAAAAATGTATAAATATAATTTATGCATATTAGAATTAAAATTATTACATAATTATATCATAGTATACGTTAATAAATATTTTGAAAAATTATTAATTATGAGTTTGTATTTTTTAAGACATAAATATTTAATTAATATTTTATAATTAATTTAATGATTTAAAAGAAAATTTATTTTAATAAAATATATTACTTAATTAATATTTTTTGTCATTTTATTTTAATCTAATTTCATGTGACTTTAGTTAATTTTTCAAAGTGTCAAAAAACCAGTTGTAATTTTATAATTTGTATTTTCCAAATAAATGATAATTTTATTTAAAAATTATATTCATCATAATTTGAAAATTATTTTCCGACAATGGAGTTAATTTTTGAATTTTAAACATTCAAAAATGGTTAGGGTGAATTTTTGTATTTTTTCTAAAATACTTGATTTTTTGGTAAATAGTAAAATATGATAATTTACAATAAATGTTAAATACTTGAATTGTTGAGTAATAGATGATGAATGGTTGATGTGGGAATAATTATTTATAACTAAAAATAACCCCTTGATATATTTAGTCATAGTAATAAAATCCATTCTTAGTCTTGAGTGAAAATAAAAAACAATTGTATTAAATAATCAAAAAACATCCCTCTCCTTCACTATCAATACCACCCCTCACAACCTATTCTCTTCACACATTCTAGAATTTGAGCCTTGTATAATTTATACCCAATAATCTTCCCAATTCCCTACCACAATTCTAGGATATATTGGTTTCATCAAAAAATCAAAACCAATTCCCATAAAGATATTATCAATGAGGAGAAATCAAGAGGTAAAAACACTCTTTCATTTCTTTTATGTTTTTTTTCAATTTAATTTATTTTCTTATACTTACATCACCTACACTATTAAATTAGACATGAAAACTTCGGTATAATTTATATAATTTAATTATATCATGTCAATGATATATCCATTATAAAACTCCTTCCTCTGTGTCATTTATTCTATAAAAGAAAACATCGTCCATGATGTTTCAAATTACCGACATCATGGAGGATGCAATTTCATTTCTTATTAACACCTTAATGGATGGTCCTGAAACCATTTTTATGGTTTAAAAAGATTAATATACCTATTTTTAGATTGATTAAAAAAATTATTTTAGTATTTTATCAATTATTCATGGTTATAAGAATCATGAGATGTATAAGGATTATACTTCATTGCTTGGTTGTTAAGGATTTGGAAGCATGTGTTTAATGGTACATGGAAAAGTGATTTAGTTGAAATTTTTTATTTTGTAAACCAGATTATTAAGGAATTTCAACCCATAATATGTTCATAATTATTATATATTAATGATAAAGTGATGTTTATGGTATAGTATTGGTGACCATGATGGTGATTACAAATCCGATTATATATATTATCATCATTGGGATTATTAGATGTTTGGACTAAAGGAATATATTGAACAACCCATGTATTTTTACATTTGGAAGAATTAATTTTTTTAATTATGGTTTTATAGTTATCATTTTATTCATATAATTGATATGTGTTATTAAGAGATATATTTTTTGGGACATCGTATGTAATGTTGATTTTGGAAATTATGTGATGTTCTTTCTATATTATTGTTCTTTTAATTTAGGGGAGATATATTTTTTATTAGTTATACATTAAAATACATATAGAATGGATTTAGGATATTATTAATTATGAATAATGTATGATTTTTATATAGGATAATATTTTCTAAAAATCTGGATTTTTGTAAACATTTAAAAGCTAATAGAATGAATTATGGACCTTATGTTTCAAAAAATTCTAGAGAAATGAAAAATATTTCTGAACATTCATTTCTATTTATGAAGTATGAAGTGAAAATACCAAAAATCATAATGAAAGGAATATATTATACATATTACATGGAAATTAATCATGTGATTTCATTTTCCCAATTTTTTTTTGGATTTTTAAATAATCCCTCCACAATAGGAAAATGATTTTGGAATAAAAGTGTCATCTATTTAATTTTATTTCTGATGAAATAAATTTTCTTTTAGAATATAAAAAATTTACTACTTTTTGATGGTCAAATATATAATTACCATGTTCTCTATCACTCTTCATCAATCCTTGATAGTTCAAATAATCTTCTATTTCCATTTTTTCACTTTCCACAAATTTTATCTTATTTTAATTACTAACTTCGTGGTGACCACTAAATATCACCTTACCTCTTATTAATAGGATATTTTATTAACATAATTTATGATTTTTCCCATAATTAAATTTTCATGCATCAAAAATTTATTTTTTATGTACAATCTGAAATTTAAGGGACACAATTTGTAAAAGTATGAGAGAATGTAACTCCCCATGATTTTATAGTATGTCTCTTCTTAAATTTATATTTTTCAATTATTTACATTACACATAACACTGAGCCCAAATAAACAATTGAATATTATTAATTAAATATTGTTTATATATCATATATATTGGTAATTTCTAGATTTAATGAGATTATGTAAATTATGAATATATATTTTACACATGTTTATAAAATTAATTCATTGGTTAAAAATTAATGAAAACCAATTAAACAAAAACGATGAATTTTTATAAAAACTATTTTGATTCTGAAAATGACCTTTTATATTAATAAATTAAATAAATCGATTTTATTAGAAGATATTAATTAAATTTAAATATTATATATATAGTCAAATATTTTTACATTCCTAGAAAATATTCTTACAAGAAAAATCTAAGAATAAATCCAAATTTAGACATAAAACAAAAAAATTATATGAACATAGTTTTATGACCAATCAATGGTGAAACTATTTTAAATCTAAAATTTGAAACATTTAAAAATTATATTTTAAAAAGTAAACATTAATATAAAATTTTATTTAGGTTAACTTTTCTAAAATTTTCTGATATGTTTCATTTTTGATGAATTTTAATGTGACTGCTGAAATAGTAATGTGACCATTATAAATTTTAATATGGAAAAATGAATAGTAACCTCACCGATGAAGCTATAAATATTTTTTTTTGATCTTATGAATAAACTTATGATATATTTATATCATAATATAAGTAAATAAATATTTTTTAAAAATATTTATTAAGTGTTTGTATTTTTTTATGTCATAAATATATATATTAAAGTTTATAATTAATAAATTTATTTAAAGAAATTTTATTTTCATAAAATGAATTCCTAAGTAAATATTTTTTTCTTAGGATTTCAATGAAATTTAATTATACCTTAGTTAATTTTCAAAATTGTTATAAAACCAGTGGTAATTTTGAAATATGTATTCTTCATGTAAATGATGATTTAATTTAAAATTTAAATTTCTCATATTTATAAAATTATTTTAATAAAATTAAGTTCATTTTTAAATTATACATGTTCAAAAATAGTAATGGTAAGTTTTTGTATTTTTTAAAAATAATTGATTTCATTGGTGAATAGTAAAATATGATAATATAAAAAAAAAGTTAAAAATATAAATTACTGGGTCATGGATGATGTATTTCTGATAGGGGAATCATTAGTTCTAACCTACATGCACCCATTACCTTATTTAGTTATAATAATAATAATAAAATCCTGAGCCATAATAACAAATAATTGAATAATATATTTAAAAAACTTCCTTCTCCACAACAGTAAATACAACCGCTCATCACCTATTCTCCTCACACATTTGAAATGTTGAGAGTTGTCCAATTTTATCCCAATAATCATGCCAAGTACTTCCCCCATTTCCAGGATCTCTTTTTCTAATCAAAAGACAAAAAATAATCCCCTTATAGTGATTATCAATGAGGGGAATTCAAGAGGTAACAATACTCGTTCATTTCTTTTATATTGTTTTCAATTTCATTTATTTTCTTATATTTACCTCAAATACTTTATTCAAAGAGACATGATAAATCCAGTATAATTTATATAACAGAATATAATCATGTTACTAGAATATCAATAACAAATCTCCTTCAACTCTCTCTCGTCTATTATATAAATGAAAACATCGCATGTGATGCGTCAAATTATTGACTTCATGGAAGATACACATTCATTTTCTATTAATTCCTTCAAGGAATGTCATGAAACCATTTTTATGGTAAAAACAGATTATAATATACGTATTACATCCAATTTAAGGTTCTCAAACTATTATATATACCTAATGATAATTAATAAAACAAAACTAGTTCATGATGGTCGAAAAACCGCCAAAACAATCAAAACGATTATCTCTAACGACTTAACTAATGATTCATTATCATCGCAAAAAATCAATTTTATAATATAAAAGTTTTTTATATTCTTTATGCTCATTTATAATATATAATTCCAATTATATATAATTATACCCATTTAACAAGAACTTCTATACTCATATACGAGTAAACAGATCACAAAAACCAAGGAAACGAATGATCCCAAGTGATAAAAATTTATCATATAACTCCTAAAAGGAACATAAATGAAGTTAATAAAATTATTATAAATAATTTAAATTTATTATAGATTATTAATTAATTTATTGATTTAATTTTATTGTCCATATCATTATGTTCAAGTGGATAACACTTTCGTTCATAAGGTAAGGGTTTTTGTATATCACTTCCATTTTTATAAGATATTACATATTACACACTATAACTTATGTATAGTGTTTTTAAACTAAATATTTATGCTTTGTATCATGAATAAAATTATTTTAATGATATTAAATTTATCATTTTGTGATTATTAATTTTAGAGAATATGATTTGATTGATTAAAAAGTGGTATGGGATTCACCCCAAAAATCTATTTTTCATTTAGGTTGCACTTTCTCTATATTTACTATAATGTAATACTTCAAAAAAATTATATAATTATTCCAAAATATGTTTATATATTATAAAACCATTATTATATATCATTTAATTTTTCTTTTATGGGAAGTTCATGTTTTGTAATGTTTCCTTTTCAATTCCTTTTGATAAGCAAGCCCGATTAAAGGGAACGTTGAAATTTATTTCTCATTTTAAATTAGCACCCATAATTTGTTTTATGTTCTAAATAATTTCATAAGATAACTCATTTTATCATATAAACTATCTTTATTCATTTTTTTATTTTAAAATATTTATACATTTTTCAATTGTAAAGACTCTTTAATAGTTTTCTTAAAACTCATTAAAGATTCTCATTTCAAATGTTTTATAAACACATATTTTACATGATTGCACATTAGTTGGACATAATTTATGAATAAAATATAATATCATTATACATATCATTTATTTTATGTTATAAACATGTTTATATTCTGATTTTTTGACAAATACAAATGATCTTAAAATAGAAATCTTCTTTCCAAAGTAATAAGGGGTTTTATTGTCTCACTTTTACATCTTTGATATATATGAATTGTTCACCACATATTCCATGAATGTGATTTATTTATAACCCATTAATAAATAAATTAATTATTTCTTTTTTTCTTATGATATTATGTGTATTAATAATTAAATGTTTCAAATTGGTAAGGGTACTTTGGAATGTTTAATGATTATTTTACCCAAGAATATAATAATTATTTTACAAGAGTACTTTAAACTAGGATTATGATTCAGATATTTCAACGTGGTATGGGATACATTGGAATTTTTAATGATTATTTTACTCAAGAATTTACCAATGATTTTTAGATGCTTTCCATCTATAACTTTTATTCAAATATTTTAATGTGGTATGGGTCACTTTGGATTGTTTAAAAATTATATTCCTGAAGAATTAATAAATGATTTTATTAGAGTTTTTTCATCTACAATTATGATTGAATTATTTAAAAGTGGTATCGAACACTTTGATTTAAATATATATTTTTATTAAAAATATTATGAATGTATTGGGATTAGTATGTGATGGGTGAGGTATACTATATCCCCTCAATGCATCGGTATATCTAATGAGAAAAACTAGACTTATTTTTACCCATTATGTATGGAGTCTTGGCTGAGTCGTTGATGGTATGTTTATAATGATTGTAATTATTCATTCCCACATTATAAATATATTAATTTATAGTCTATGCTATTATTAGATTATTATAATATACATGGCTATGTTTTATTTTGGAATTATTTTATCATATTTTATTCCTTCCATATTATTCTGAAAAATATTTTTTAATGTAATGTGTTTTTATTTATTCACCATGACTTATTTTTATGTTTATGATATAGTATAATCTATTTCATACCCTTACTGATAACCAAATATCACCCCTTTATTATGTTTAATTTTTATATAGTATAATAATATATTCATTATGAATAATGTGTAGGGTTAATCACTATGTTTTTTGTGTGTCACCAATAGATTTTTAATGTTGTTTTCCCTTTTCATATTGTAATAAAATTTTCATGTATGTGATATTGATTTCAAAACTACTATAATATTCAGTAATTTGGGATGTTATTCCTTGTAATCATGCTAATTTAATTAATTAATGCACTAACACTAGGCTATTGGGTTAGGGTCATTACCCTGAACTCAATGATCCCGTCAGATATCTGATTCGGGCCCTCATTCTAGAGTTATTCCACATTTTCCAGAGAACTATTTGAGTATGCTATTTAATATATTTAATATATTTTAAACATTAATTCTAGACACACAAGGCCTCAGAATTGAAAGTTTTCTTAGAACTTGATCTCAAAAATAATCCATATAATATCAAAAAAAATACATGGAAAATACGATTCATTTCATGGGAAGTTATCAATTTTCATCCAGTTGATGGTGAGATTCCAGGGAGGGTAATTAGAAACTTGACATAGTGATGATGAAGATACCAATGGTTTATTCTTGGCATTTACAATATTTTTTTCAAGGTAATTCATGTTATCAAGAGGATATCTAGAGTTATTAGAAATAATAAATTACATATTTGGGTTAAATAGATGACTTCCCTGAGTAGTGCGTTTTATCCTTAAATAATATACATTAATTAAATAGATATATTTTCAACCAGTAGTCAATTTTTTTTCAATTGATATTTTCTTACATGTTTTTTACTTTTTATATATTTAATCTATTTACATTGGATAAAAAAAATTATTCAATTTTTTTTAATTTAGTTATAATTTATGAGTTTTCTAGATGTTTTTAATTTCTGATAAAATGAATACTTAAGTGGGATTGGAAAATGGTAGGATTTCTATTGACTAAAATTTATCATCGCTTTTTCATTTTTATTCCCACGATATCTAGAAAAATAGTTATTCTATATTGTGGTGGTTGAGATCATCATGATTTAATGGGATTTGTGAGTGAGTCTTGTGATCATAATAACTATGCTAAAATGAGCTGTGAATAGAATTAATTTTACATTAATGATTCAATATTTCAATCATATTGAGATACTGATTTTGAAAATACCATGGTGGAGTGAATCCTATCATATGGTATGCATTATTTACTAAGGATCAGTGTTAGCGATGAGTATCATGGATATAGAGAATATCAACATTGATATTGGATGATTTAAATTTAGTTTAGGATATGTGATATTAAGTAGGTAAATTATATTTTTTTCTATGGAAAAACTATATTGATGGATTTTTCAATTATGTTGGAACCAAATTAATGAATGGATAATTTAATGAGTATATTTTTTGGTTGATAGTTTGAGTGTGAATCATGTTTTGGAGAATAAAGTTACTATATTTTAGTGTAATATTCTAGGATTATGTTTTTATATAGAATTCATGTCCCGATAGAGAGTCAATGAGTCAAGGTATGAGGTTTAGTAGAATTGAATGTGTATTGTATGTTAACCACTTTTATTTTTTCAGATTTGTATTTAAATATAGAATATAAATTCTAAAAAAATTATATTATTATGGATCTTTTTGGGATGATATAATTTATATTTTAGAAGACATAATTATTTACTAGTAATTTTTGTGGAACTGGGAGATATTGAAAGATATCAATAAAGTGGAGTAATTAATCAATTTATCCCTTGTTACTGAATTAGTAAATGAGTAATTGATATAAGATACATCATTTAAGGAACACATTATGTGTGTACCAGATGGTGGATTCATAGGGAATCAAATTTAGTTAGAACTTTGTAGAGTGATACATGTGAATCTATTATGATCTTAAGGGAAAATCCAAAACATATACTACATAAAAAATATTAGGGTTCCTTCTAGTAACTATATAGGAGTAGAATATATATATTACAAATTTATTTTTAGGCTAAGGAGGTTACATTGGGTTTATGATTTTTTGGGGGGTTATTAATGATTAATGGATTCTTAGTTAAGGATAATTTAAAAAACTATAGAATGAATGGGGAGATATCATTGGGAAATATGGTTCATTTCATATATAGTAAGTTCCAATATAGACAGATAAAGTAGGTTTTTTGGGAGTGGGAGGATGATATTAGAGCTTAGGGAATAATTATATTTATCAATGAATATTTTTAGTATTTATAAATGATGATAAGAGCTTGGTGGGCAGTTTGTAGATGGTGGGATTTAAGGGAACATATCATTCCCATAATAATTTCAGAAACTTATTAAATAGATAAATTGATCTTCATCAAATAAAAATTTCAATAGAAAAAATAAATATAAAATAACACCACATGTTTATAAATATCTCCCTTAGGGGAGTTTAATTAATGAAGATCACTTAGTGAAAACAAAAACACTCTATTATCAATAGGTAATACTCAAAATTATAGATTCTGAACATGTTATCAAAGTATCCTTATTAAATAAAATGGTATAAAAGATCATTTTCCACAATTATTAATAAAAAATATGGATGGAATATGGATAATTGAATTGGGAATGTAAGATCATTCCAACCAAAATAAATGCCTGATAGTTATTAAAATTTAATAGTTATCCCTTAATTAATTAATGTGGTTGTGCATTGACTGCCAATTTTGAGAAAATACATATGTTACATAATGTATACCCAATTAATTATATGTGATTGACTTATAACAAAAATTAATATATATTTTTGAAAAGGAAACAAATTTTTAGCAGAATCAATAAAAACATACGGAAAAATCTTTAGGGGATGTGGAAATGTTTGTTCACTTCATATATCATATAGTAATTTTTCTACCTATAATCACAATACAATCCAAGAGGGGGTTATTGAATTAGGGTGTTAAAATTTTCTTATTTTTTATCATAGGGTATTCTAATTTTATAAATAATAGAACAAACCCATTAATATTTGAGTAAACATATGATAAGGGAATTAAAACATTAATGAGGGGGCACACTGATTTTACTTTTATATCCTCAAAGGGATATTCAAAAGAGGATACACTGATAGTGTGTCGATATATTATTGGTTAACACTAATAATTTTATATGTAAAAATATTCCGTAAAGGTGATCTACTGATCTATGACACTTCTTATTATTATGTCTTTATGATCTTATTCAAAATAAGGAATAATATATAGATTTAATATAATTATTTCTCAGAGTTATTTATTATATATTCATCAACACTAAACCAATTAGGGTGTTACTAATGTGATTTATTTTATCATTCATGTCATCATATTCAATAGGGTTTATGTCATGTTTATGTCTTTCACGATATTCCAATATTTTCTTCTCTTATAATTTATTAATGTTGATTCTCCATTTAAATTAATGAATCATTATCATTAGAATCATGTGACTTTAAATATCCTTTTTTTCACTAGTAGAATGATCCATAACATCAACCAGCTCCATGGATGTCCATAATAAATTCAAACAACTATAAATTTATGGGTAAACTTTCTTAATGGAGTAAAATCATTCCTTTCGATGTGGTAATATCACAATAGTATAGGTTGCGACATGGATTCATACAATTAATATTATTTTATGTATATATTCAATATATTCATTTCAAAATCAATTGACACATTTAAATGTCAATGAAATCATCGCATAAAATCCTCTAGATATTCCCTATCTTGAGAAATGTTACAACATAATAATCATTCCATGTAAATAAGGCCCTTAAACCTCAAAATCCTTTTAAAATTGAATAATCTATTGTACATCGCATCCTATTAGGTTGTTTGGAATGATAATAAACACACATTTGTATATATGATGATTTATTATTATAGATTTCATTATATATAATTATGAATATTTTTCATAGAGTACTGAAACCTGTAATAGTGATCAAGAGGTGTAAGAAAACAACATTTGGAGACCCTTTCCCATAGGTTCTAATGGAAAAAATGTGGGTAACACCGAATAGCTGGTTGTACCTAGACATAAAATCTATTCTATCTAGGTTCCATAGGGGAGATGGTGGGTTCTGAACAATTCATGCTTCAATCTAGGAGGCTGGTGGTACCCAGGGGTTACAGAGTGGAAAACATAAAACATCAAAATCTATCAGTTGGATGTGGATCCCACATACCTTAACATGATCCAAAACAAATATATCTAACTATTATAGGTCTAGATCCATACTATTACCCTTTCTGGATATAAATACATCATTAAGTGTTCCTAGATTTTTATTGTTACGTGTAGTGTATTTTGTTAATTTATTATTCTTAATTACATCATTCTCAAACTATCTTACTATCTGATCTCTCTAAAACCCATCATAATGTTATAGTGAATGAGACATGGGGTAGGTTGATTAGTTTTTCTTACATACAGAAAGTATATTGTTTTTTTGGTTGATGATTGATGCTTAATGTAATTAGGGATTGGGTCCCCATCCATAACCATTAAATGATTAACAATGTGTTGGGGTTTTTTTGGTATAAACACTAAAAACCAAGGTCATTACATCTTATTATCGGTTTCTTTCTAGAATTGAAAATAATAAATGGTTAGAATTATTTCAAAAACTATTATGAATAATGGTTTAATACCAAGCCTCTAAATGTTACTTGATTAGAGTAGACATATGGTACCATTGTGGATTAATGGTATAATATTTTACTAGTTACATATACTTTATCATTCATTTATATTTATACTAGACCAATGTAATTGACTTCCACCACTAATAAATCACATTCAATTTCATTACTCTTTTTATTAATTAAATTTTTCTCAATATCACATGAAATTATGTTTTAATTTCTTAAATGTTTCAAATGAATTTAACACCACCACATTCAATCCTTACTTGGAAAAAAAATGGGTTCACAATGATGGTTATTATTTTATGAAACATTAACTAGTTAAAATAAAGATAAATTGATGATGATATTAACCTATAATTTTCATGGTGCTGTCAAAGTACAGTCTATGAGAAGATATAGTTGTTTTTATGGAACAAAATAAAGTTTATTTGAACACATATGTATACTTTTCATAGAAGTATAAGATATTCCATGTCAATAATTGTAATGCATATACAAACACCCACCATAGATTCATAAGTTAAATTTATCCCAATAACATAAAGGAATTTGAACTTGGTGGAAGTATAATGAATTTTCTAAATTGTGGGTTAGATAAAAATTAATTCAATATGGTATTCATCTATAAAGTAACTCGTGAATTTTTTATGTTATTAGAAAATACCAATGGGTGTACCAATTAAGTAAAATATTATTGGATTGATATATTCCTCCATGAATTTTTAATATTTATTATGAATCTAAATTAGAATATAAAAATATTTTTTACTCTCATAAGAAATATATTTAATGAAAGTAAATATTTTTCTGATCATATTTCAATGAAGGTACACTGGGAGAATATCCATTCAGTTTTTCCATGTTTTAGGGAACCCAATTAAATAATAATAAAAGATCCAAATTATATGAAATAAATACTAGTTGAAGAAATCATAAGGCCACTCATGACCTATGGGATTACAATGAAAAGGAAAGCATATAAATAAAACAAGGAGGCTAAGGATAAAAATATCATTTCCTTAAAATTCCATGATGATGACACTTTTATATTGGAATAGGATATTACTCATCATATTAGTAAGATGAAAATGTTTTTCAAGAAAAATATGGAATCCATCTAGAACAGAAAGATATGATATATAAACTTGAGGAAATATGTATTGAATAAATTAATAAGGGTCACATAATTTTATAGATTCCTAATCACAAAATTATTCCATTAATGGATATAAAAAAGGATATCAAGTTTCCATCATTTATTATAAGTGATGAATACCACTTTTCATCAAAATCATGTTATAGAATCACTATGTTCCTAAAACAAAACATTGAGGTAATACTATAGGTAAATTTTAAACCTATTATTTCTCTTATATTTAGTAAAACATTAAATATCTATGATATTTACGATATCCACATCAAATAGGCTTTTGGAAAATCACATCTATGTTCAAATACCATAAAATTAGATACAACCACATCATTAATGTTAATTATTTCCATTAAAAATAAAAGATAAAATTAATTGAGTAAAATGAGAACATTAAATATTTCCATTCAAAAAATGATGATTTCCAAAATTATATATTTGATTTTTTAAAAATAAAATGAAACTCTAAAAAGGATACATTGAATGTTAAATGAAAATGGTTTTTTCTAAAGGACCAACCAAAATTTGAGAAATTATAGAACATTCTAAAATATCTCAAAACTAATCTTGCAATATTGACTATTTTGTGAAAAAAAATTAATTTGCATTCCTAATTTCCTAGTAAAAGAATACATTGGATTGGTTTTTCATAAAATGTTTGCACATAAAAAAGATACAAATTTTGTAAAATTGTTCCCTAATAATAAATTTAGATATTATTTCTATAAAACAAGGAATCCCATTTGTGAATATTATTGAATAAAATTTCATATATTAATGTTCTAAATTCATTAAAAATTCATTAATCATTAACTATTATAAAACTCAATGATATAATTGTTTCCAAAATCCATATTCTCTTACATTTTTGGACACATATTCTTGATAGAAAAGTAAATAGTGTCATATTTTTTATTTTTTATAAAAAATTCATCATAATAAATTCCAAAGGAGAATCAATGTATATGGATAAAATATTCAAAAAAAACATTTTTTTTCTTAATAAAATGAGTTATACTACATTGAATAGTTTAATTGGGGCATGTCACATTAGGGGAAAACTTATGGAGTAATATTATCGGTATAAGTATCAATGAATTTTAAAAATCATATTTTATTAAATTTGTTTTATTTTTTAATGGTATAAATAAAATGATACATAGAATTAGTCAATTATGAAATAGTGATTGAAATATTTTATGTAAAAAATAAGTTTCTAAACATTTAAAATATCATGGAATGTTTTATTTTGGTCTCCAATATTCCAATATTTTTTGTATTATTGATTAAAATGTATTGTATTTCAAAATAATAAATGTTTGAGTGTTGTCAATAATTATTCATGGATATATCAATATGTGTTGGTTATTATTACACACACTAACTAGTGAAACATACCCAAAAAAATCTATATTATATTTTTGTAAATTTCATTTCAAAAAAGACATTTTTCTTGAACCATACGAAACTTGGAAAAAACCAAATCCATCTTTTATATATAAAAAATAATTATAAATCATTCAAAATATATTGAAATTATATATATATATATCTTTCTCAATAAACTCATGTTTCATGTATAGGATGTTAATCTTACACATTTTTAGTTTTAATGGATTATAGAATATTTAATTAGGTTTATTTTATGGAAATTAATTATGGGGATTATAATGTCTTAATTATAAATACCTATATGTTAAAAAATTTAAAAGAATATAATAATTTTTTATTTGATTTGTCATGGGTGGAGTTAAATAAAAATAAGATTAATTTTATTTAATTTTTTAGAAAATTTCCACCATTCATTTTTCTCTAATAGAACTCCCCAATAAAAAGGGGTTTCTAATAAATAGTATCAACATTTTGCTGAAATTTCATGAACACTACATAATGAATTTATACCCCCTATGTATTTTTGATAAGTGGTGTTCAATACCACAATTTAAAAAATTAACCATGTTCTTACAATAATGATTCTCAAAATTCTCATTACGATATTTGTGATGGAAAATCACATAAGGATGATTCTTTTAAGTTATTTTATAGTAATTTTTTCCAAAATAATAATGAATATTCAGTTATATTTGATACCAAATAATATGAATTAATCATTCATGGTTATTTCTACTAAATAATGCTTATTGGGTTTTTATTAAAATGAAATGAACCATGTAAGTATAAATTCACATGAAATTTGATGAGAATTATGAAAAACAATATCCCAAAATTGATAAAGATGAAGTAGAACATGATAACATGATCTCATATAAAACTCAGACAGTTATATAATGTAATGATGAGAAAAAATCCTATACATTTACCTATGGAATGATTAAAATCTAATTAACATCCTCTAGAAAATGTTATTGATTATTTTTAAGCCAGTACTTAGATTATGAGGTCTGTTATAAATGAAATAATACATATAGATTTTTTTTCACACCTAGATCCCTAAAATAATGGTGATTCAATTATTTATTAAAAATGTGTTCCTTACATGAAATAAGAATTAAATAAATTTACTTAGATTTTCTTTGTAATTTTATTGATAGAATTAACGATCATCCTATAATTGGTATTAAATGGTTCTCTTGAAATAAATTGGATGATTAAGGAAGTATCAACCATAACAGATCCAGAGTTATAGCTAAATGATATAACCATGAGGAAGGAATTGATTACGGTGAGACATTTCCTCGATCAGATGGAGATTCTACTTATGCATATTTTTTCCATTCACACATCATTTAAATTTTAAACTTATTTAAGTGGATGTTAAAAGTATATTTTTTATTTATTTTATATTCCTAAATATTATTATAAAAATTCCAAGTAGTTTTATTGATTCAAAATTTATGAATCATTTATTCAAGTAGGATAAATTACATCACAGTTTGACAAAATACCCTCTAGGATTGTATAATTTTTATCTTATATTCTGTTAAGAGAATGAGTTTGAAATGGGTAAAGAACACACAATTTTTTTTAAGAATATTTCAAAGGAAATATTCATTATTTATTCTTAGGGTGATGATTTAATTTTTTTATCAATTAGATAAATTGTTTTAAATTAATTTTTATATTTATTGAATATTGAATCTGGAATTAATTTTATTAGATAACAGAAATAATACATTTATTTTAATATTTCACAGAATTTAGAGGGAAATTTATTATCAAATGAAAATAATCAAGTGATATTTTAATATGTTTTCAAATGGATCATGTTATGGAAATTAATACTCCAATGAGTACATATAATATGATTACTTTGGATTAATCTAGTAAACTAGTGCATAATAAAATTTATAGAGGTTTTATTGGGAGTCTTTTTTATATTTCTATGACCATATAAAATTTTATTTTTATTGTCTACATTTCTCCCAATATTCATGATAATCCAATGGAATCACATTTTTAATCTCTAGATATAATTTTTTAATTATTTTAATAAAACTGAAAATCACGGTTTATCTTATAAAAAAGAATTTTATTTTATACATTAATATTTTACTGGTGCTCATTTCAGTGGGTGAAAATAAGATATGTAGAGTACAAGTGTAAATTTACAACTACATTGAAAATCCCATGTCTTGTAGACTAGTATGATGAAAAATTCAATTGGTCTTCCTATGACCAAAGATAAAATTACTTCCCTGAGTAATGTTTATGACCAGATCATTTAGATGAAACCTACACTTCTATATCATTGAATAAATTATTATCATGTGAATATTATATATCAAAACACAAGAGTGATTTCTATTTATAAAAATATAAATCAACATACATGCACAAATCAAATTTACCAAAGGCACCATTTTTTAAGAGACCATATCCTAATTGGTGATATCCTTCTAGATTTTATTTCAAATGCTAATAAATGCTCTAATATTTTAAATAAACACACTATTGATGATTTTTTTATTTTATTAATTGGAAGTGTGGAATTTCATGCATATTATTGATTTTTTTAAATTATTACACTATCCAAGGAGATTATTCGTTTTATTTTATTCATTGAACACTTGATTCAAATGATTTTTTGGGGACCATATATTTTTTTAAGTATATATAACTTTAGGGGGATCCAAATATTTTTTTGAAAATGATCCTTAAGAGAGAATAATTTTAAAATTATATTTAATAATTTTTTAAATTTAATGACTCATAATTATGGTATGGAACATGTAGTTTTCAATTTTTAATTTTCAAATGACCACATTAAAATTATGAAATATTTACGTTTTTTATTTTTTAAAAAAATATTTTTTTACAAAAGTATCAGTTTTTAATTTATAATGAAATAATTATTTCTCCACTCTCAAAAGAATATTGTTGATGGTTTCAATAAAAATGAAATATTATTTCTTATCTTGTATATTTAATTCATCAATTTTTATTTTCTTAACCCTTTTCCATTATCATGTTTATCATTTTAAAGGGGAAGAGGGATTTGGGGTTATTTAATGAATATTTTATATTGTTTCTATATATAATGTATTTTTAATCTCCTCTACCATAGAAAAATAAATCCCCAATATATTTTTACAATATTTTTTAACTTCTCCATATTCATAATGGTAGAGAAAATATTTACATTAGAAGTGAAAAATTCCAATGGATTGGATTATATGAAAAATTGGATCATAGCATTCATTTGAATGTTTTTTTAAAAATATATAATTTTCATTGAAAATATTTTTCTTTTATGAGTTTAATTTCGAGATATTGAAATTGGATTAATTTTATGTTCTAAAATAATTAATTATACATATAATTGGTTTTATTTCTTAATTTTCCTTGATCCTCTAAAATGGGGATAATGTTTTACATATCACTCAATTATGTTATTTTTAATGACCAAAAACACACTATTTTGCCTTTAATTTTTTTTGTTGGTGGATTTATAAATATATAATTTATTAATTGTTTCATGTTGGATCTCGACCAATATAACTGATTGAGATGAGAAATGTTTAATTTTTTTGTTACCGTCACCAGAAGGTTCTATAGGTTACTTAATGGTACCTTTAAAGAGCACATATTATTTTCTCATTCCACCAGATAGCTAGTGAAACACATTATATTCCTTTTAGAACCCAAATAGACACAATATATATCAGTTAGAGGTTTACCTCATAAGGTTTCACTCGACTCCAGAGTTCTCTATTCAACCATCATAGTCTCTAGAATTATCCTAAACCCATCAAAAATTATAAAATCACCCCAAGGGTGAATGGAAGGCCATGGTTAATTGCAAAATATTTCTTGAGTGCATTATTATTTTTTCATTATTAACTTCTTTTACTATTTTCTATATCTACCACACATTATTCTTCTATTGTAGACATGTTTTGTTGTAGATAGTTTTTCCCACTAGGATTTCATATATAATGTGAATTTTGTTTTCATTTTGGTTATTTATTTTTCTTTAATGAAATAATATATTTTTATCCATTCCATAACTATTATAAAACTACCAGTGTTTTAATTTTTCTTTGTACAAACCCTATGAATCATGGGTAAATCCCCTTATAAAAGGATTATTTCTATAATAGCTAAAAATGTTCAAGTTTCTTCTTATAACCATTGATATTAAAGGATTAGACATAAACATATGAATTCTTACTGAGGGGATAATACATAGATATACATTCAAGATTATTTTAATACTTATTTACTAATATATGGTTCTTTGAAAACAATTTATTCTTTTATGGTATTGACTTATTTAATTCCATCATCTCAAAATTCTAATTCATGTAATTAATTAATATTATAACATATATTATTTATAATATCACATAAATGTATATTATAATATCTAAAAGGTAATAAATATATATTCACCCCTCTTACAATCCTTACTCAGACAAATATAATCATCCTTCAGGACACAACTATTTTTTCACAGCATGGATCTCCTCAATAATATTATATTAATTAGTCTACATTATTGGGGAATGTTCTCCATAAAATTCATAGATTTAAAATTAAAAATGGAATTTTTTACTTGCAATATTTTTTGTGCGGCATATTGTTCTATGATGTGTTATTAAAAACACTATGATAACAAAAGGAAACAATATTATTCTTTATACTCTATAATTATTATAATCCCTTAACTTCATAAATAATTATCTAGTTTAAAAAAATTACCTCTAATTTATTTCCATTGTAACACCCTTATATTTTTTATATTATTCTCTTTAAATAAATTTTATTTTAATGAAATCTTTATTTAGATGTTAAACTAGATTTATACGGTCCACAATATATTATATAATTATTATTATTATAAGAGACAAATATTTAATATCCCTGGTATTGATAGTAAAGAATTGGAATAACAAAATTATGAGTACATTATTTTTTACTTATTATTGAAATTATTTAATTGGTTATAATTGGTAAGAAATTAAAACAAAAGAATATGGAGCTTAAAAATATTTTTTTTCAAAAGAATTGTCTTATACACAAAATATGATTTTATATAAATAAATTTATTTAATCACTATTTATGAATAATTTTAATAAAATGCGTATATGATATATTAAATAAAATATTTTAACACCCATCTTAATGTTATTTCATGTACTGAAATGATGGTAAACTATGTTTTATAATTAAAAATCCATTTTTATTAAAATAGTTTACTTCTGTTTTGTGAACTTAATTTAAAATGAATTTATATTTATTATAGAAAATGAATATTTTAAATGTTATTCCATATATGTAATAATAATATTTTATATAATTTAGTAGGTTCAAATTAATTTTTTTTCATAATGTATATTAAATACAATAATTTTTTTACCGTGATAATGGTTATAATAGGTTTACCAAGGAGGTTAAACTAAAAATATATTTTTATAAATTCATCATAAAAATGTATAAATTATATTTTTTGAATATATTTTGACCTTATCATCTCCTAAATTTTAATTCCAATAAATTTGGTTACAATTTCAAAAGGGGATTTTCTTATATTATTTTTATTTTTTATATTACTTAATATATGTCCATCCACTAACTTATAAAATTAAACCTCTTATAATACCTTATTTACATAATTAGATAATTATATATCTCAAAATACCAAACTAAAATCATTATTATATTTCTTCCCTTATTTGATGAGATCATATTCTTACCATAAGACCAATCTATGAAGGCTTGTGGCATAAGACAAAGGTGTTCTCTTAAAGAATATGTAATCGTCCAACCGAACTCATCTAAAGATTATTTATTCTTATACATTATATAATTTTTTTGTCTATATCCTACCATAATGTATGAAATATCAGGAATATTATGTGAAGTTATTAAGAACAAGTGAATAATATTTTTAACATACTTTCTATCAAATGGGGAATGAATTTACCACTCTTATGTATATGTGGATTACCAACTCTGTGTAGAAATATGAATATTTTTTCATAATAATCTCTATTGAAGGATTATAATGTTGGATTTTTAATTTAGTAATGATATTTTTTAGATAATTATTATTAAATAATTATCTTATATTATCTACATTATTACTATTCCATCATTTAGAATGTGATAACATCTCTTGGGCATTTATGTGGAATACCACCTCTATAAAGTGATGTTATTGTATTTTCATTTGTAAATTAAATGGATGGTAATATGAATATATTTATTGATTATATATTAATTTTATGATATATTAATTATTTTTGAAATTATAATTATATTATCCCCTAATTTGTTTTCATCCATCTAAATGTGAAAACATTACCCCTATATATACACAATGATAGTCTCAATGAAGTGATGCAATTCATTTGTCATCACCAATTTCTATAAATGGTTAATAAATTTTAAATAATGAATAAATATAAAAATTATTTTATTATTAATATTATGTGGGTTATAAAACCATGACTAAGGTGAATGTAGATGAACCATTGATGCAAAACAGGCATTAAAGACATACTAGTTTTCACCAGAATGTTCATTTTAATGATGAAATTGTATATAAAATAATATTGTGTAATTATAAAGGAATGATAAATTATATTTTAAGTGTGAATATGTTTATGGAATAAATTTATAATAAATATATTTTTATTATATATGAGGTTTTAACTCAGACCAAGAAAGAGTAGACATAAGTTAAGGGATTTTTGTAACAATCTCATTACTTTTTTGGAATGATTATGATAAAATT
Source organism: Viscum album (assembly GCA_963277665.1). NCBI lineage: Eukaryota > Viridiplantae > Streptophyta > Magnoliopsida > Santalales > Viscaceae > Viscum > Viscum album. The sequence continues at coordinate 970,789,705 of OY728127.1, read as the reverse complement.
ACATTGATATGAAATATATGACCCTTATACTCTAAAAATAATAATTTTTATTCAACACATTCAGTTAAATTATGTTTACATAAGGGGTACCTTTTTCTTCTCTTTGGTAACTAAAATTATGTGAAAATGTCTTTAAAGAAAACCTATCTCAATTTCAAATTTGGTGAGAAATATTTTTCATCAATATCCATATTTTCATCAAAATGATTTAGATAATGTTTTTATTATTTTAAAATTATTTATTTAATTAATTTTACCACATTTTAATATTTATAAAATGGGTTTAAAATAATTTTCTCTTAATTTTTTGAATGAGGAAAATTTTATAAAAGGTATGAACATAATATTTATTTTAAAATGTAACCCATGATGAACTGTCCTAGAAAGCAGGACTACACAGTGATATAAAGATTACTCTACACAAATCCATTGTTATATTGATTTTTTTATAATATTATTGAACGTATTTGATTTTAAATATGTGATTTTAAAATCAAAAATTTATTTTCTTCAAGAAATAATCTAGTGATATTTTTAATTTATTTTCATCTACAAAAACATCCACTGATTTACTTATGCATCACTGTGGAGATGATCCAATTAAAAAATAATTATTTTCTCCAAGTGGTTTTTATCTTTTTTGATAAAATCATTTTCTTTTCCATTGGATAACCTATATTGAATGGATAAATTGTTTCATTGTTTCATGGAATAAATATTAATATAGTATGATTATCTATTTGAATGGTTTGTTATATCCCTCCAATGAATCATTTAATTTCATATATAGACCTCGTGAGATAATGATGATATGTGTGGACATGATTTCAAATTTCTATGTTAATATTTTGATGCATGAGTATAATTGATTCTAGATATTCTCAAAATATTATGTGTCGAAATGATTTTGAATAAAAATGTTCACATTTTCATTCGTGAATATGATCAATTCTATATATTACCATTATATTATACGTTTAATTAGTAGTTAATAACAATTTTCAAAAGATTATTATTTATTATTATTATTATTATTATACATAATTATGTTGGGATCCTTGAATGATGATTACTATTTTTACAATCCTATTAGTCATGCTTCATGATTCGAAATGATTTTATAGATTATAATCTATTATTTTCCTTGTATGAATATTTTATGTTGATTTATCCAATGATTACCTTCCCTGAGCATCTGAGCTGATGCTTTGTTTGGTTTCCCATATATAGGATTTGATTAAAGGTTACATGTATGATATATCTACATGGGTACTAATATAATAATCTTTAAGGATATGTTGAAGATTATTTTAGAACTAAATTGATTATATATCTATTATCCAAATACAATTAACCATTACAGTCCTTGTGAGTGTATATTTGTGACATATATTAAACATTCAATGTAATTGATATAGTATTTATGTTTATTATCATGAAGTCATCATTGTTTGTATCAGATGAATTATTAGATATTTTTAGACATTTGGAATTGTAAAAATTAGTGATATCATTTAGCATTGGCCTATGTATATGATACAATTTAGTTTTTTGGTAAATATGGGTGTGTATTTTTCCTAGAGAGTACATCACTCTATCAATTTTGGAAAGTGGATTTTCCTTTGTAACAACATAAACACGGGGAAAGTACTCTAAAAATGGGTCATTAGGTATTTATATGATCATAATCAATACATAATCAGTGGGACCAATACTATGAAACTATATCGACAATCCCAAGACATATGATTTGATTAATTAAAATTAACCTTATATAATATTATAATTAGTGAGAGGATTGAACTTGTGACAACTAATGATAATCCACTATGATATCTGATGAAAAAAATTATCATGGGATAAAATAAGGTTTTATAATTTAGTACATCATAAGAAAACTTTTCATAGTCATCTGATTATTCAATTTATTTATTTATGTATGTCACTCACATTATGTTTTTATTGGTTTTAGTCACTGGCTGGTAACATGAGAAATCATGGGAACAATGAATGTTATGGATATTTCAATGAATATATTCATGAGAAAATAAATAAAAATATGGTTGGAATACCAAAACATGTGATTATTCTTAAACATATATCTTTATGTAATATTGAAAACCTCAACATGGTTATGTTTCCTCATACTCATAATTTGAGAAAAATTTGGTATCATGGTACTTAATTTGATGAAGAATGCAGTGGAATTAAGATCAATCTTCCAATATGTTTGAATTAGGGAATAATAACCCATTGATATATCTAAAAGAATAAAAAATATGTTCTATTTATAGAATATAAAGACCAAAATAATGTATTTATAAAAAAAGAATATTTCATTAATGGTAAATTATGATATTCATATAAAATATATAATATTTTATTGTATTATGTGTGGGGAACATTGGAATTTTTCAGGCCAATTCCATAATCCAATGTCCATCTTCTAGACCTATAAGGGTCAATGATATTAAAATTAATGATGTCCATCATGATAGTTAAGAAACAATTATCCTCCATATCTTTGTTTGGAATATCATATAAATGTTTTTAATAATGTTCCCTAAGAAAATATTATTTCTATTTATTTAGTGAAATTTGATGTTATTTTACTAATTTATTATCTATCTTTACATACATCATTTATAATTTTATTGAATACATAATTAACATTTGAAATTACAAATAACCTATGATTTTCTATTGATGTGAGGATTAAAATTAACTAAAAATGAGAATTATATAAAATTTATGGGTCACACAACTTATTTATGTGTGATATTTATCTTATCTAGTTTGGTAGAAACTAAAATTTGATTATATTCCTTTTGTTTGTGAATATTTTTATACATTTACAGAAGGCAGTCATAGTATTCCCCAAATCATGATGTTTAGTTTTTTATAGAACCCATTGCTGGTGAAATTCCTACCTCAAAGACAACATATGGAATGAACCCAATTGATATGTAGATGTTGAAAGCACCACATTAGTGAAATAATGAAAAGGGATTCATATTCTTGAGTGCATCACCATTATGTTTACTTATTATTTTTGGTAATATAATATATGGTCCAATGTGTTTTTAATGGATTATATAAAACCTTACATGATCAATTTCATGAAAAAGTTTCCCATATAAAATAGTGAAGACTTGTTTGAAAAACCACACAATGATAAATACAATTAAAATTATAGCATTAATTTATGATATCATCAATTAAGGGTCTTGTAGGATATACTAATGAAATATTTTGGTATAAGGTATGATAATTATGAATTTATATTAATTCCATTTATAATTAACAATGTTCCAATAGACTGTTTGGATCTAATTAATATAGTATTTTTGACTACCTTGATTTTTTTCGAAGTATTTATAGATAATATTCATTTATAATCAAAGATAATGGAAGATAATGAAGACTATTTGAAGATTTTGTTGAAGACCCAAAATAAGAAAAATATATATTCTAAATTTACAAGGTTTTATTTTTTGTTATAGAAGGTTTCATTAATGGGGCATATAATCCAAAATAGATGTTATGTAAGTGGACCCGTTAAAAACGAGATTTTATTAATTAATTCCCCAAACAAAAACATTGTAGTTGATAAAAATACTTATTTTGGATGGATGGATTTTATCTATGATTTTTTATGGATTTATAAATGATATATAATATTTAAATATTTTTTACACAGGATGGATCCATGTTTCAATGGATAGTTAAATGTGATGAAAATTTTAAGGAGATGAAAAGAAGGCTGGTAATTGGACATAATCTCACTTTATCCTATAGTAGAGAAGGGATTTTTATTTATAGTTATGAATAGTTAAGGGACTATAATTCTTAATTATGTTGAATGAAAATGTAAAATCCTTATACAATATAAAACGTGTAAATTCAATATAAATATTATACAAATAATTATTTAGAGATGAAATTCATTACATTTTTCCATGAAATATGGATGAATTATATTTATAGTTAATGAAGTCATATATATATATATATGTGTGAATTATAAAATAATGATATGAATATTTATATAGAAATAGATTAATATGTTCCAAAAGATATGGTAGGACTTCATTTATGACTATGTCCTATCAATCCATATACAAAAAAGGTGTACAAGGTTGTAGATTCTATAAGTTAGAAGGACCAAAAATGTTTTTCTTTGATACAGATTGAAAGGGATCCAATATCTATGGATTTTTAAAAGATAAACATTTAAATTTGGAAAAAAAGGGGTTATATAATATCTTTCTCAGTTGAATTTGTAATCATCCATTCATGAGATGATTAAGGAGGGTCAAAAGGAAATTTTAGAAATAGAGAATAATGTGGGAAATTTTCATGAGGTCAATCATGTTTTTTATGTAATGACTAGGTTTAAGAATCAAGAATGATTCTCCGAAATACCATATTTTACTAATGGTTTGATTGATGAAAATTATTATTCAGTATTTTGTATTAATATTTTAAGAATGAAGATGTATTTTGACATGAAAGGGTATTTATTATGGGTATACATGGTCTGTGATATTGAAAATTATGTATATTGATTCATAGAATGGTAGTAGGTTATGTCTGAGAGACAAAATTAAAAGGGATTATTACAACCATTACTTATAAATGATAGATATGGGAGAACATTACATTGAATTTCACCATCGGACTGTAGAGAAAATCCAAATGGAACATTTTTACTTTGGTTGTAGTTGAAAACTAATTGAAATAAACATATTTCATTATAATACATGAAGATATATTTTATGATCACTTTTACATAATAGAAAATAAATATTTTTTATGGTTTCATGTAGTACCATATTCAATTTTACGTGATAAGGATCTTTGTTTTACCTCGATGGTTTAGATAATAATTAATAATATTTCAATATAGAAATAAAATTTGGATATGAATATCATTCATAGATAGGATTTCAGTATCATATTACCATGAAAATCCTATATCACTTAATGTGATTTTATTCTATGTATTTAAATTGTGTTTGGGACCAATACCTTCATTTTTTATAATTTTCTTATATCCATAGCCTTCACTCATGCATTATAATGGCCCCATATGAACCACTTTATGTAAGGAAGTGGAAAATCCATTATGAATTGATGAAGTTGGAGAAAAAAATCAATCAAGACCCGATCTATGTAACGAAATTTCAAAGATGCATAGATCCATTCAGTAACATTTCTTGGAAGCTCCTAGTTGATAGAACTGTTATCATGACAACAGTCTATGTGATTTATATATTGATGTTGGTGAAAATGTATTGTAATTAATTTCACATTGGTATAAGGTTATGAATTTTGAAGGAATGGAAAATTATCCCAAGATACATCTATCCACTTTAAATTCATGATTGTATGGAGATTCTTTGTTATTTATTAGAACCTCCACCAAATCTATCTCATGATACCAATATATACCATGTATCTCTCTTGCACATGTAAATAGATGATCCTTAACAAGTACTAAACATATAGGTCATACCATAGGAGAATGATCATTATTTTATTGAAAAAGTGGTATATATTGTTTATTTTAATTAGATACTGTGGGGGGAAAAGGATTTACCCTAGATTAATGTTTTATGGTGAAACCATAAATTTGAGGATGCAACATGTGAATGTGAGGATGTGTTTGGGAATTAGTATCCACATTTTTTCCTATCAAAGAAATTTAATTTATAGAGTTGAATTATTATAATTGTTAGATTATAACACCATGATATTTTATGATTTACTTCTCTTTAAACAAATTTTATATCATCAATAGTATTCATTACATGCAACATAGAGTTTAAATGAACCACAATATAATATTGAATTTTTATTATTTAATGTGAATTTTATCACCTATATGTTTGATTTGTGGGTATAAGAATTAATATAAAGAATTTAAAATACTTTTTAAATATTTTTATAAAATTAACTCATCTACTCTTAATTGGATAGAAATTAAAATTTAAAGATAGATCCATTCCTAAAAAATTGTTAGATGCACACACTATGTTTTTATATAATCAAAATAATTTATCTACAATGATTAATGATTTTAATTTAATTCATAGGTAATATAATAAATCAAATATTTTAACATTTATCTAATAGTTTTAGATTGGAAAAAGGAATATAAAATGATTTTCCATCTTAGAAATGTATTTTTATAAAAATTGATTTTGTGTTCTATGAACTTATTTTAAAATGAATTGATTCCAAATTTTGATATTAAATACTATAAAAATAGATCCCATATTTGGAAAAATAAAAATTGATATAATTTCACCATTTAAAATTAATATTTGTTCAGAATGTATTGTGAGTCATAAAATCTTGTTATCATGGTCCGGGATGAAACAGTTTTACTAGGGGGTTAACTTTGATCTAATGGTTAAAATGGATTTTAAAATTTACTAAATCATATTTTTGAAGACATTTCCACAATATATTTTCATAATATCAAATTAAAATATATTTTGGTTTAATATTTACATGATTTTGAATTATATTATTTAAATAATTTATGTAATTTTCTGTGTGTCCCTCCCATCACATATAAAAGGGAATAACTTTTCCCTCTTTATTAAAAAATTTTGATCCTTCTAGGTCATAAAAAACCCACCGAGAAAACTTATTAGGCTAAATAAACTCATTATTGAGCACTTAGTCTAACCCTAAGACCATCCTATTAAGGCATAAGGTGTAAGCCAAAGGTGGTGTCACAAAGAATATGTAATCATCTAACCTGAATCTATCAAATATTATTTCTTATTATACTTACTCTAATTAATTTTTATCCATAATAACATAAATAATAAATTATCATCAATATACAAAGATGATATTATTTTTCTGCTACAATCATTTTCCACACCACTTCGAATAAATTAGAACTGGATGTATTACTTGTCTGTACGTGTGGATTACCATAACTATATAACAATATAATTCATTTTAAAACATAATTTTATGGATTGGTTATTATGAAATAGTTAATTTTTAAATATTATATTTATTAAATAATTTTTCTTTATTAAATGTAATATCATATATGCATTCTCACCTTCACATCTATTGGAATGTGATAATTTCAATCGTGGGTATGTGTGAACTACCACCTCTATGAAGAGATGAAATTTATTTTTCATTTTATGTATTTATGGATTCTAATTAATATATATATAATTAATATATATGGTATTCATTATATATTAAATATTATTTAATGGTGAATTAAAATAAACCATTCTTTCATTCAATCTATGAAAAAGTGAAACATCAACCATACATATGTACGGAGTATTGTCTCTATAAAGTGATGCAATTATTTTTTCATTAATACTATTTATAAATTGTAATGAAAGGGAATATAATAAATAATAATGATGAATATATCATAAATAATAATATTATTATGATAAAGTAATATCCAAGGTGCATGTACAAGAACCATTGAATGGAAACATGCACGGAAATCAGCGTAGTTTTCACCTAAATATTTATTTACTAATAAAATATTGAATAAAACTGAAATTGTATTTTTTAAAAGAATTATAAATATTATGTAATGTTTTAATATAGTTACTTAATATATATATATATATATATATTAAATAAATATTTATTATACCATAGGTTTTAACGTGTATGAATCATGATGATACTTGAGGTACATGATTTCTACTACAATCAACCTTAATTTAAAGATTATTTCTCATAAATTTCCATTGAGGAAAATTATATCATAATTATCATAAAAACCACATATATTTTAATATACTATATTTGTTTCAGTAAATTTTATCTAATCATACCTTATTCTTCACATTGGTACTTAAAAGGATCATTAAAACGTATTTAATGGAAAACAGAGTTTCTTTCTTCTTTGGTATAATGTATTTTTAATCAAGGTCCATATTTTAATTAAAATATTTTCAGTGATGTGTTTATTTTTTTTAAAATTATTGATTATGTTCATTTTTACCCATATTAATCTTTAATAAAAAAAATTAAAATTAATTATCTTCTCTTTTCCTGATTGAGGTACTTTTTATTAAATGTGTAAATAGAATAATTGTTTTCACATATAACACACAAATGAATTATTCGACCTTAAATAATATTATTGGATATTAATATTAAATTAAATGTATATATGGGATATTTCATAAATTCTTACTCTAAAATATTTCTTAAAATTTAAATTTTATATATGTGATATCAAAATAAAATCTGTATTTTCCCCAATAAATGTTCTAATGCTATTTGAAATGTATTTTCATCTATAAAAATATACATTTATGTTACTTATGCTTCATGTGATGGATTATCCAATTATATCATACTTATTTTTATACTTATGGTTATTTATTATTATTGTGAAAGAAAGATAAAAGTCATTTTATTTTCTATAGGATAATCCATGATCAAGTGATAAAATGTTTTTATGATCTTATGGTATGAATTTTAATGAATTATTATGCAGTTGTTGGTTCAATTATATCCATTTAATAATTTGGTTATATGATATAGATATCACATGATATGATGATGATAACAATGTACATTATTGTGAATATCTATGTTGAAATTTTTATATGTGAGTATGGGTGCCTATATATGCACTCACAAGATTATGTGTGGCAATTAGTGTGATTGGATAGATTCAAATTTTGATGTTTTAGTTTTATTTCTTCTAGATATGACAACAATATTATGACTGGACATGATTTCTACTATGTTTTTTAAAAATATTATGATTCCCTAGGATTAATATGCCATGTTCTTAGGTTATGTCTCTAGAATGATAATTACTACTATGAAATACTTAATAATCAAGATTCATTATATGGAATGACTTTTTAGATTAAATTTTTGTCTTTCCTGGGTATGAATATTTTATGCTGATAATATGAATTTAATTATGTTATATTTCTCTTGTAATAATATTATGCTCCCTTATGATTGATATCTTGAATGTTTACCACCACAAAGAAACAAAGTGGACCTTTATTATATCTTCCATCCTCGTGATTTTATGGACAGATCTAATAAATACATGTTTTTAACTATACTAATATTAAGATGTTTCTAGGATATTTTGAATATATTTTATGAAATATGTTTATTACATATCTAGTCTAAAAAGGCCCAAATCCTTTACATTCTATGAGAATGAGTAATTTTTATGTTTGTGTAATGTTCTTCTTAAATGATGTAATATTGTTATTTCTTATTCTAATGTTTCCATTTATATTATTCCTTGACACAATCATTGATTATACATAAAATGATAAAGGTTATAATAGTATATATTAAAATATTAATCTTACTAATGAGTAAAATTTTCCATTTTTTTAACTTTAACATCACTCAGGGTGTGGTCCACTCCCTTGAGATGAGATTTTCAAATTATATAACAATATATAAGTATAATAATAACTCATAATTCATCATATTATTATTGTAATGAGATTTTTTTAAGTGTATTATTTAGAAATAAATATTAAAATGGAGATAATACTTAAATTAGATTAATCACTTTTCCCATGGAGGTGCCCTTGAATGTGATATATGCAATGTCCTGACCCAAATTCCAATTATATGGTCCCCTGATCTTGTTCTCTACAAGGCCTCTTATGTTCCTCCCTATATTTTAGAGGCTTCCAAATAGAATCAAGGGCCTAGTCTGTGTTTGTGGGGGAGACTATACCGTCATATAATAGTAAATAACAATTGAAATATCTAGATATCATCCAAATAATTAAATATAAATAGTGATAGAATAGTGAATAAATTGAAATATCATCATCCTATAATACTAAACTAAATTCTATAAAATAATGAATTTATATGTCAAATATTAAACATTTTTCAACCACATGGACAACCATACATGAAATATTACATAAGGGAAACTAAAATAAAAGTATTGGTCTCTCTTACTAACTTTTTTCCAGACAACATACCTAGTCTCAAAGACATTTTCTATCTAATCTAGCTCAATCAAATGAACTTACACATGTGGTTGTGCTTGATAATTCAACCCTCAACCTCATCCCTATCCAAAATTTAATATGTGGTAAACCTGAAAATAAGTCATTAGGTCTGCACACACACTGAGGTGCACATACAGGGGAGAGAAATAATTTCATTAGGCTACCCCATTGATTAACAAATAAATCTACTATCATAATACCATGCTCATGAAATATTATCATACCAAACAAGACCCAACTAGAAAAAAAATAATTACTGTGAAACCACATTCAATTTTTGGATTAGTGATCTCAATCAACTAATCAATGTTCCATCATGTATATGTATTTATATGTTCTATATATTACCATAAACACACAAAAAAACACACATATATATATATTTATATATGTATGATGAAAAATAAGTCAAATCAATAGTAATACGTCCATGGGTCTTTAATCCCAATCAAGTAGACATCATGTGATGTTAGAATTTAATGGGATGTTGTTTCACTCACGCCATGCATGAGTAAGTCGGTCCCTAGGTATGAAATCTTGACCAAAAATACCACCTTCAACGAGTTACTAAAATCTATCTAAGAAGGATACGTCACCATAGGGTGATACATGTCTTAGCCCTGGAATAACCTATAATCATATACAATCACTATAATGAAGGATTCCATGTAATAACTTGACATTCTATAAATGGGATTTTAGGTGGATGTCTTGAAAATCAATAATGTAAATCCAATCTGATGTATGATCCCTAGGTTATCTTTCATTGGTGGTCACAACATCATGACTCAGATAATACTTCAGGGGGTTAACCTTAGGTTACTTATATGAAATTATCTCATGATACATGTATATTATTGGTATTGATCCAAATGAAAGTGGCTCAAAATCCCACTCCCAATCATTTATGGTAAATTTAGTAATGTACTAGTGCATTTGGAAGACCCTAGGATCCATCCTAGGTGTTAATCAAGAGATCATAAGAATCCTTGGGTGAATCAATAATGTGGAGTAGCATATTAGAAACTGTATTAATTTTATAAATTAGGGAGAGCTCAGTCATCCCCATCTCTTGAGAGAGTGTAATCATCCTCAAGTACATATCATAATCCAGATCCTAGGAAATACATCTACAAATAGGTATCAAATTATTTCATACAATTAATTGTCTCCAGACACAGTAACATCTTGACCACACTGATTATGGAATCATTATCCTAACAGGTCACCACATGGACAAAAGCATGCCTACCCATATTCCAGAGGCTACCGACTAGAAGAAATTGTGTAATGGCATTATAGTGGGTGACTATACCCTCTATATCAGTGATTCAAAACTATATAAACATAATAAAATAAACATAAAATAGCATAAAAAGTGATAAAATAATAACCATGATATACATGATAATGTAATAACTGAATAAAAATGTCTGAATGCAACTGTAAAATGATGCATATAATTACAAGAGATGATGGTACAGTTATAAGTAGTAAGAATTTAAATTAAAAATAAATTGTAATAAAATAATAAAAACCCAATGACTAGCTCCATTAGCATCTGAACCACCATCCAAACCCTTTTTCCCAACTCCACGCTTGAAAGTAAAACAAACATTAGAAGTTGGATACTTCCCTAAATAAATACCTGCAGACCGAATGTCTACTCGAGTTCCAATGGTTCTCGACTAAGGTGTGAGATAAAATCTTAGTAGTCCAGCACCCATGGTGTCCAGACCAATCCCATTCAGGTAGTATAATTAAGTAGTGTGTCATTGTATGTAAACATAGGATATTTATAAATAATTAATTAATAGAATTGGACTAGATTCCACTTGTTCACCCATCTAATTATATTCTTATGCCAAATTCAGTTTTCCTAATAAACGATCTCTACATTGGAAATGTATGTTAAATAAGTTGATATGGGTTGGACTATACCTAAACATGTGATTGGGCTTGGTAGAATAATATCTATATTTCCATATTCTAATGATTCAATATGTTTTTCTTAAAATGTTTACTTACTATTTAATTCAATTCAAAACTCTTTCAAAAAAATTCATTAGTAATTTATTAACATAGTGAGATTCCCTGAGAACTTCCATGGAAGTCCAAAGGGACATTACATGTATCGATCGAGGGGCTCAAGATATGACCAATGTGAAGGATTCCATCTATGGTGACCCAAGAATGAAATCCCATGTATCAATCAGAGCATTGTGTTAATGTCGTGCACTAGCCTTCTATTCCATATGAACTATGTCATGTAGGGGTCTAAGTCTCACTCGAGGCACAGTTCAACCAATCATGCCTTCAAGTCCTTCCAAGGGGTCCCCCCCATTGAACCAGTGTCACTCATCAAGAAGTGTAAATACATAATTCTCAGTAATACCATATTGAGAATAGAAGATATTTCACCCAGTGTGTTTAATGAACGTAAAAATCTCTAACAAAAAGGCATGATAGTACATCCATGGGGCCCTTAAGTTAGAACCCCCTGTATCACACTCAACACTCAAGAAATAATGCTCACATGAAACACACACACACACATATATATATATAACATTCTAAGTGATTAACATTTTTTTGTTCTAGAATTTAAATAACCATTATAATGTTGGACAAGAAAAATCCAGTCAAAAAATCATCACTTTATAATTTATAAGACAATACACGTCATCTATAGGGTTTTTTATACAATCATGACATTTTATTTTAATAATTAATTACATTTATGTCTAATTGTACAATTCATCTCTTAAATAAAAGTATATATCATAGGACACAATGTGGGAGTGTAAGTCAAGAAATAATATTAAGGTTATAAACATTTAAAAATTCAATGATGTGAAAATAATAAATGGAACATGATTTAAGGCATTTTAAAAGTCATTAACAACAGGGAACAAACAAGGGATCCAACCTCAAGAAAAATTAGGCTTGGACAAACACTTTGAAAACTAACACTTTAATCGGAAATCGCATGAAGCTGCTCCTTCCCACCTCGGAGCATATGCACCTTGGAATATACATAATTACACTTATGCCCTATGACAATATTCACATGGCCTAAATATGTATTATAATATCCTTATATATATTCTTATTTATGAATTAACTCATTTACCATAACACTTGATTGCATTTTAATATATATACATAAGTAAACCTTGCCATAAAATATATATAAATTACTCCTATGGTGAATATGTATATAACGTGGGAACAAAAATTGTACATATTCCTACATATTCATTTGCAGTAAGTCGCCTTTGAATCTTGTGACTCGAACCCACCTCAAGGATGATAAAATCACACAAAAAAGTAAAATAGGGAACATAAAAACACTAAGACCCCAAGATAAATTGTGTTTGAAAAAACATGGGGATAAAACCCTACCTCAAGTGGAGACGGAAAATGGAAGGGTCTAGAACACATTGTCTTCAATGTTGAATGTTGAAATACACATGAATCGGGCTCGAGAGATAAAACACAAACCCTTATATCAGAAGAAAAACCAAAAAATGTGTAAACCCTTGACCTAGGGTTTGGAAAAATGGTACCAGGTGAAGGGGAGAGGAAAAATTGTCCAAAAAGTGGGGCAAGAGGAATTTGAGACCATACCTAAATAGATAAAACTCAAAACTGATAGGAATCTAAGTGAATTGGCATACAAAGTGAGGCTGAGAGGGGGTGGGTCATGTACAGCCGAGCATTCTGGGGGATTGGTGTCTCTAGGATAAGGAGGGGTTGGAGGAGGGATATAAATTTTAGACATTATTTAATTTTAATTAATTTAATTTAATTTTTTTTTCAAACAGGGACCCCATGTTCTGTTTGGGAAACCATATTCCAACTGTTTTCCCTCTACTAGGCACCTGGACACCCCACCCAGTTTAGATGCATTGTTTATAAAAAACAAGTACCATATACATGTGGTAAAAATTGAGACAATACTAACTATATGGAACTACCCATGTATCCTAGGAACACTATTTGGGTAAACTATGTGCAACCCATGTAGGGAACGTCTTCTCATTTTAACAGGATGCACTATTTATTGCAGAGGGACTCATGGTTTTAGACAAACCATGTGCCTATATTAGGGCCTAAAAACTTTTTTTCTAGGGATTCAAACTCATAAAACCTATTGGGACATCTAGGAAGCCAATCAGGCCTTCATAGAAGTTAAAAAAAACACATTGATGTGTTTCAACTCTCAGAATTATGTACTAAATCCAATTTTGTAAAACAACTTGTCTAGTAAATAAAAAATTTAATTTAAATTGGATATTCATATAGTTCAAAAAAATGTCATTACATCCTCCCCACCTTATAAATTATCATCCCTATGAATCTTTGAGGAATAGAAAAAACATCACCCAACCTACATGGGTTGTGATGTCCTATTAGAATTATCGCATTTCATTTCCAAATTCCCAATTCCCTTCAATAACTACTTTTCTTACAACAATTAGTCCATAAAAACCTTGTCTAATGCTCATTTTAAAACTGAAACATTTAAAATTTTATTACCTAACAATGTCTTTATAGAGACATGACCACCTCATCATCTCTATAAGGTTATAGGTGACGGGGTTCCCCACTACAAGCCTGAACATTTTTAAGGTTGAAATTCCGATCTGCGGTATCCTCCACCATTAGAATTGACATAAAAAGAATATCAATAATAATTATAACGATGCTGATGGAATGTTTCCTATAACATGGAGACCTTATTACTTACTATGTCTTAATAGAGGCCTCACTAAAGTAAATGGGAAAATTATGATAGACCTAAACAAAACCAATCATGCATGATTTCCCTCGAAGACATTATCGACCTTTCACTACACCCTCCATAACTATTGATATGTTTTAACTATTTCCTTCAGACCACACCCATGGAACTCATAAGATTACAAGTCAAGCATCATTTGGCTGACCATTCCATTATTCTCATCATATATGGATGGCATATTTTGAAGAGAACTGTAACGTCTTCTACCAAGGAATCTTGTGTTTAGGTTGGAAATGGTCACCAAAGCTAATAACCAACCCATAGTGATGTTCCCATGGTCAAACCATAACCTGATAATTTTTAATTCTTCATACCACCACATGAAATAGGGTGTTACACTGATCCATGACACTAGAATCATTACCCATAAACATCACCTTTGAGCATGACAGATGTTCGAGGTAACCTCTGATTCAAAAAATAGTATACATTAAAATAACCATGGTAGTACATAACCTATAATAAAATAAGATACATTGGTACAAGACCAAAAATCCGAAAACAGATTATTTATTGACCCAAGAGAGGTATACTCCTAGCAGTCCAGTCACAGGTAATTGTTGGTGTCAGAGAGTCCATCTGAGGAGTTCCTACATGGGAACACTATAATCACTCCGAAATAACCAAGCCCTAGTAAGACCAATTCATCCAATTTGAAACATAGTAAAAAAGAATCAAACAAACCCAATATATTTTTAAAAATTATCATGGAATAAGGCTAACTCTCTATTTTTGTACTCAGATGATACCATGATAGGTCCATGGACGCCTTAAATCCAATAGTACACTAAAACGTTTTAATGATATCCATAAAGGATCTAAGACCCTACTAATACCAAGAGGGGTAGGTGCTTGATTTGGTTTCCAACCAAACATACAGAATCATTTAAGGGATGAACAATCAAAATAATAATGGTTTACCTCTTTAGGAAAGGCTCATCTTCACCTTCCAACACCTCAACAACCCAACTACAATACCTTAACCTCAAGAGGCATGCCCTGATAACCCAATCATATCCATCATAGGCCACTACTAACCAATGGTTTTCTATCAGGTTGTGTGTACTATCAATAACTAAATTTTCATTATCTCAAGAAAGTGTTGACATAAATGAAGTATTAATAGCCACAAGACATTTTTAGTGAGTCTGGAAAATTGAAATAAACATCTAGGTTGTGCTCCTTCTACCAGGAAAGACACATTTAACTAGAAATTTTGAGAGAATACTCACCTTTTGAGTGTTGTCAGTAGTTAAATTTATTAGAGATAAGCATGTTAGTTAACAGAACATGCCACATTGACCACAAACTATAGGTCCTAGAGGTGGCCAACATGTTTCACCATCCATTAAGCAAATGAGATAGAGAAAATTATCCACTCTAGTTTTCTAGGTAATATTCAAAGAAATACGTACATGTAATTTTTCTCCGAGGAAAATTCCACCATGTCGGTGAATTCGAAATAAAATTTCAAACAACCAAACAGTGTGTGAAACACATAATATTCATGAATACAACATCATAAAAATTGTAATGAGTTTATTCTTCAAGACTCTTAGGTCACTTGACTCCAATGCTGAACGATGTTCAAATCATAATGGTTTGAGGCTTGAATGAGTTCCACTCAACTTAAAATGATTGTTGCACAACATAAAAAAATGATGGTTACCACATATTACAATGTATATAACATTGAGATTACCCAGGAAAAGGACACGTACTTGATACTATCCACATGCTTACCAACCATGTTCATTCAAGCATTATATGGACCAAGAAAGATCCATATCCATGGAACTTTACTCTATACGAGTGAAATAGTAACCGATAACCTTAAAATTCATCCAACACTGAAGAGAAGAAGATGACAATCAACACGACCCACTAAGAGGCTAACAATTCCCCTAGGATTGTTTAACCCACTTGAACTGAGAATGTCAGAATGCTCAGAATTGGAGACAAGTTTAACAAAATTACAACCAACCATCAACGTAAGGTGTCGTATTAGAAACTAGAAGTGTTACATAGAATTATGGAACCAAAACAATACAACACAAGAGAAATTTCATGGAAAAACAAGAATGTGTTCTTACGATTTGAGGGTTCTACCTGCAACAATATTGCATAGTTTTATGTACGAAAAACTTCTGGACCTAGAATGAGGTCACTCTTATATGGTTCATTTACCTAAAGGGAATATTATTAATATTAAAATAAGGAAAAATCCTGTATAAATGTTCACTCAATGTTTAATGGAAAACACAAGAATGGACTCAAACTATCCTTACATGAGTGTTAAGGCTATGAAAACCAAAAATGGTTCAATTTTATGGAATTTTGATAAAACTCAAGGATTATTAAAACATTTTGATTATTAGTTTTAAATAAAACCCAACACTAGGAACAAGGAAAAATGGGTAATATATTTGATGACACTTATACCAGAATTATGGTTCAATGTGGTCCTGTTATATTTAGGTAATTTTATACCCAAAATAAATTTTAAAAAGAATTAATTTATTTATAAGGTATCACTAAAGTTCATAAATAAGGATATAAACATGTATTTTACTAATTATAGGGGCATCAATCAAAATAAATAAACATTATGTTTACATGAAAATCTATATAGTTTTCTATATACACTTTTAAAAGTACCTCCACACAAAACATAATCACACCCATGTCAAGTTTAGCACGAATGAATACCAAAAGAAAATGGTGACTGATGTTATTAATATTTTCATGACTTATTATAAACTCCCTTTACTTATTTTATATGAAATTTGCATAATTTTTGTGAAATATTAATGTTTTAATACTAAGTATAATATTTGAGCATTTTTACAAGTAGTCCAATTGATTCAGTTTACTATTTTTGTATAACTATCCTCCTACAAATCCAAATTGTGAGGTTATTGGTTTGTAGGATTCCTAATTCAATATCAAACATTTCATTAGAAGGGATAATGGGACAAGTCTTCCATTTCAAGGCCCATATGGACCACACAAAATGACCCATATAATTTGTGAAGAAACTGGACCATCCATAATTATTGAGTTACTGGTATCACTCAAGAAGCCAATATTTTATTAAACTCCTCCATGTGTTCTTCACTATCCCAAAGAATCGTGGATAAAAATTTCAGGGCCCAAATATATGAACAAGGGTCCCCAATGAAGCTTTGAAGTCTATCCAACCATTATGGCCGAGAATAAATATCTGGAAAGTATTTATGATATATAAAATGATTTAATCATCAAATTGAGCTGATATTTTATAGTGTGAACGAGGATATATATTTGTACATCCTTATTGAATAAATATTTCATCTTTGAAGGCATGTTCCTATTCAAAAACACTTTCACATTTTGGACTTCAAAAATATTGGATTGAAATTGATAGATTAAAATTGTTTAATCAACCGGTCATAACTTTGACTCCATACATCCAAATGACTAAAAATTTTGAGAGATGTCGGAAAATATTATTATCTATAAATTTGAAGAAGGAGATATCTCTAGATTATGCTGTCTGTATATTCAAATCATCAGGCCAAATGGAGAGACAGATTAAGAAAGCAAACAGTCCACTTCCTTGGTCTATAAATACATCCCCTCCTCTCCTTCAAAGGGGTCGGCATTTCAGAAGAGAGGAGAACATATTGGCATGACCAAAGCCTTTACAAGGGATTCGTAGGACCTTCCAAACTCAGGTTTTTACTTGAGATCCCATTCCTCCTCTCTTTGTTTCCTTTCACTTTTGTGTTGTTCTTCATTTGTAATGTTGTAAGTTTGTGTTTTGTAATTATATTTTAAAGAAACTTTCTTCATAAATATCTCTTATTCTCATCCAACTTATGTATTTTAATATTTATGTTCTTAAAATAGTTTAAATATAGTTGAAACCCCTTCCCTTATTTTTCTTCCTCATTCAATCCAAAGTCCGTTTTTTTAATTCTCATCATTGTTCATGTCTGTGTGTTCGAAGTACCACTCTTTTCTTATCCCTTTCTTTTTATTCTATTGTTAATTCATCATCCTAAATATATAAACCAGATTAATATCAATATCAATGGCTGACTAAATATATTATTTGGGTGAGTAAAAATTTATGGATGTTAAGTGATTGAGAGTATTTTCTCGATGAATATTCTTTCATTTAACATTGTGTATGTTGGACTTAACATGTCATGGTTTAATGACATGTTTTGTTTAACATGTGATTTCCATGGATTATTGGAACCATATATACACTACCATGAACAAGCTCTGATTGAGATTAGAACCCTAAGTTACATTAACGGTTGTATTAAAGCCATAACACTTAGTAAATCCAATCAACATTATCTTACGATGTGGGTGTTAAATTAATTGCAATATAAAGAAAAACTCCAGGATATCACAAGATTAACTCCCTAAAACTGAAATCACCCCAATATTTATCAAATTGTTAAATCAAACACCAATCATTAATCACTTAATTTAAGCTCTGCAAACAATCACCCCTAATCATAATACAATAAACTAAAAACAAACTATTATTATAAAGTATAATCACTGAGGATTCGACCCGAGTGCTTCAATACACATTAGCATAGCACTGGAACCTTGACCAGTCGATATATGATAATCGGCCGCGTGTTTCAAATGGAACTATTGCTGGGGATGTTTCTTTATATAGTCATTAGTTTCAGGTTATTGTAAAAAAACTCAAAAAAATCAAATTTTAAAAAAATTTGAAAAAAAACACAAAGAAGAACCCGCCTTCCTTATAAAAATCATAAACGAAAAACAAAAAAGGGTACCAATCTTCCTTTTTCTTCCAAAATCTTTCTAAATGTACTGTTGCCTCCCAAACAATCACTCATATTTGTTTTACCCTTAAATTGAGTGAACACTTCGCCAACTTAGGAGGAACATAAGAGATAATCAAATAATTCATGAACCAGTCATTGTCCAACCAATTTAATTAGATATGGCCAATCCTAGGGAACAAACACTTAAATAAATTTATGCCCCTGATATGAATTACCAACCTCTTGGTATTCAATATCCAAACATAGAGGCTAAATTTGAACTCAAATCTAGTTTGATTAATCTTCTCCTAGTTCCATAACTACATAGAATGACATGAAGCGACTTTTCTTAGAGAAATTCTTTTCTACATCTCGTATTGTAAGTGAATCACTCCATGAGTACTGGGAAAGGTTCAAAAATCTTGTTGCAACCAGCCCACATAACCAAATCCCTGATCAACTCTTGATCCAATACTTCTATGAGGGGTTATTGGCTATGGAGAGAACTCTAATTAATGCCACAAGTGGCGATGCTCTTATTGATAAAACTCCTATAGCTGCAAGAGATCTCATAAGTAACATGGATGCAATCACACAACAATTCCATACTCAAGCACATGCTCATGTCAAACAAGCCCAAGATAATCAATCAATTGAGCCGAACGAGATGACCGAGTGGATGAGTGAACTTACCAGTCTTGTGCGACAACTAGTTGTGGCTACCAAATACCCAACCTCATCTTCTCCACAATCAATGTTTCCTAGACATGTCAAAAACCGTGGAATCTGCAAATCTCCATCTCATCCAACTGACACATGTCCAGAACTTCAAGAGGATCAATTTGATTCATCTGGACCAATGCAGCTCAATGAAGCATATGCTCAGAGGAACACCAACCCTCGATAATTAGGTCAGTTCATTAGAAACTTCAACCAACCTCACTTTGAGCCCTTCTCTTCTTCCTATAACCAAGACCTTAGGTATGGTAATCCCATATCTCATCCCCCTAAATTCCCTCCTCAATACCCAAACTAGTTTTTATATGGTAAAGGTGTTTGTAACTTCCAACAACCTTATCCTTTTGTTCCTCAACCTCAGAGGAACAATCCTCCTCCTGGATTCCATCATCCAAGTGAGCTTTCCCAATTCCAAAACCAATAAAATCGTTTTCCCAAGAACCAAAATATAGGTAATCCCAATCCGGGACAAGCCTCTTCTTTCAATGAACCTTGGGAAACCACAATGGAAGATCTTGACTCCTAAACCAGTTCCAAGCTCAAGAACATTGAAACCCAAATCGGTCAACTTACATCCCACCTTAGTCAGTAGAAACCATCCAATTCTTCCCAACTTCCAGCTCAACCATTACCCAACCCCAAGGGTAATGTAAGTGAAATTGCACTTAGATCGGGAAAGAAAATTGTTATACCACAAGATTATTCATATAAACCACCTTTGAATGTTGACCTGGAAAATGAAAATAAAAAGTAACTTGAAAAGGAATCTGAATCCATTCCCTCACCTCCTTCCATTCCACTTAGGAATCCAATTTCTTTTCTAAAAGCTATCTCTAAGACAAAGAATTCATTTGAACCTGATCCTTAAATACTCTGCATGTTTATATGTGTTGAAGTCAACATTCCCCTCTTAGATGCCATAAAATAAATCCCTAAGTATAGCAAGCTTATTGAGGAATTGTGCCCCCACAAGAGGCAACATAGGACCTTCAAAAATGTTTCCACCCAGTAGTCTATTCCCATAAAGTGCAAAGATCCAGGGACCTCTACGGTTCCATGCCAAATTGGAAGCTCAAACTTTGATGATGCACTCATAAACCTAGGAGCCTCAATTAAAGTCATGCACAAATCCATATTCTCCAACCTTCGTCTAGGTCTCTTAAATCCAACGAGTGTTGTCATTCAATTGGCCAATCGAAGCACAACCAGTCCTGAGGGAATAATCGAGAATTTCCTTCTTTGTGTCAAGGATCTTATCTTCCCAGCCGATTTCTATGTCCTTGACATGGAAGGTGAGACAACTTCTTGCCAATCTCTTCTGATTTTAGGAAGACCATTCCTTATGACATCTTAAACCAAAATTGATGTCCATTCAAGAATCTTATCTATCGAATTCAGTGACCAACTGTTCAAGTTCAACATTTTCCAAGCCATGTGATACCCATCTGAGGATCACTCTGCATTCTCAATCTATGCTTTTGAGGACACTTCTGAGAGTGTCTTGAATCCCAATCCATCATGTTCTTCTGGTTCTACTAATAGAATATTGTGTTAATATTACATACTCATTAACCAAGTCATAAATGGAGAAGTTGATGTTGACATTACAAATGAAACCTCGATAGATCTAAAGGATCTTGAAAACTATTTGGAATTCCATCTCACCTCTGGCCTTCACTACTCCAACTTGGATGGTAATGGGGAAAATGAAAAAGCTTGTTCATTTTTTGATTCAAATCAGATTATCTAACATTCATTATTTTCTATCCATGATTTTGAAAATTCTATTATATGTGAGGTGAACTTTGAACCAACATGTTTATACTGTCCGGATGGGAGTGATGGTTGTGAGATTTGTTCCATAATTAATAAAGTGATCACCGGTGAGGTTGAGATAGACCATTCTTTGGATAAAAACATTAAAATAAAGGATATTGAAAATTTTATTCAGTCTTATGACTCCATTGATCCTCATTACTCTACATCGATAAGTGATGAAATAAATGATTCAAAACCAATTAGGATCTCATACTGTGGTTTTGTGTTAACTGATCCTTACATAAATGAAACATCATAATTGAATCATATTCTTTAATTTACATGCATAAAATAAGATCACTTTGTGGATAAAATCATTCCTCACATAGGAGACTAAAGGGAGGATAGTCATATTCTCTTTCCACCTCTTTTTAATTGAAAGCACAAAATCAAGGAAGGGGATAAATTATCCAATGAACAATTAGGCATCCCAAAAGATAAGTTTTTCTAGAATCACTCTGGAGTTGACAAAATACGGTGGCCACCATTAGACTATGGGTAGTCCTCTACAAATTTCTATCTGTAGACAAATAAATGCAATGTTTCTAGGGAGGTAACCCATGTTTTCTTTTAATTTAATGAAATTTTAATTTCTTTTTAGTTTTTCATTAAATGAATAATGATTTTTTATTTTCAGGTAACATCCCTGAATCCTATAACCACATCAACTTCAATCGGATCCACAGTAGACCCACTACTGGATGGAGATGGAAACCCAACACATCCAAACCAAAGGGCACCTCTTTCCCTTTAACTCCTCTTCTCTCTCCATCTCTCTCTATCTCTCTCTCTCTTAGTCCCCCATCCTCATTTTTTTTACCACTTTTCTCCCCACATTTTCTATATACTCTTATTCTTTTTTGTGGGTGTGTCTTTATGAATAACACATAAAACCCTAAAAAACAAAAAAACACTTAAAAAAATGTAAAAAAATCTAAAGAGTCATACTTACTCACCTTAGATTTTAAAATTTTCTTCAACCATTTTGGGGAGTCAAAAGACATGGTTTCATCTCAAAAATTTTGTGTTTTCATAATATATTTGGATAAGTAATTTTGTTTCATGAATAATACATTTTGAATGCTCAGTTATTGATTTGGAAAATGATTTTCCCCAACCGTGAGGAACAACATTTTCTTTCATGCCATGGATACCTATGGACATCTTTTCAAAATGAGTGTTTTCACCCCCATTTATGAGTGTTGAGGTTGTAGAACTTCGAGCTGAATTTCCAACCTTAGTGTGCATTAATATGATAGAGGCATTTTATGAACCACATGAGAATTACAATAGCCAAATAACCTCCCATTTCCCTTACATTAATCCTCCTTTTGAAAGCCCCTTATAGCCTATAAAAACCGTTTATTTGATAGCCACATTAAAATCCCAATACCTTTTCTCACCCAATATAAACATGGATTTTCATTGCAAATTTTTTGTTTGAAATTTAAGTGTGGAGGGGATAGATTTCATTTCGGGTACCCTCTGTTGATTTCACCATGTTATCATATGCTTGAGGGAAAGCATCCATTTCAGTGTGGGGGGGATTTTGTCATTCAGTGTGTTTTGAGGAATGTAATGTACTTTAATTTATGTGATTTTTTAAATGTTTTTGATATGTGTTCAAAAAAATCAAAAAAAATCAAAAAAGAGAACGAAAAAAATTGGTTTGTTTCTTGGGTAGGTCAAAAATAAATCTTCCTCAACCATTGATCTTGTTATAGCTATTACAATTAGTGTAATGAGGAGATCAATCATGTGTTGGGATATGGGTGTGAGATCTTTTCCAAGTTCAACTTTCAAAAAAAGAGAAAAAAAGAAGAAAAAACAATTTCATTATATTCTTATGTCATTTAGAGGTGTTTTGTTTTTTTATATATTTCATCTTCTAATCCCCTTAAAATTTTATTCCTCTATTTTTTCTTTCTTCACACAATCATTCCCTTGTAAATATGTGTTTTCATTTCCTTCCATGTTTTATTTCAAAAAAAATATGCATTTATTATTCTATGTTGGTGTTTTAGCCCTCTTCTTATCTCTATTGGACATTATATTTCTACAATACCATAGCCAAATAAAAACCCTTTAAGAAGACCTCTTGATTATTGTGCACTTTGGATAGGGATTGGAAACTGATAGCTCTTTAAAACTCTAAGATTTTCACTTTTGGTTGGTGAAAGAGTGAACCGCAACAAATGAATTTTATCATCTTGAGAGATGTGAGTTTTGAGTGTCCACATTTTCCATTTAAAAATTTGAGCATGAAAAAAAATGAATTAGTTTTTGAACATTGTTTCTGTAACAATGTGTGGTGGAATTCAAAATGGATGAGTGAAATAGTCTAAACCTCCCCTGATTGGAGAAAATAGAATTTTAATATTTCTTGGTGAGTGAAAATGATTTTTTCATGTTTTTATATTTGTTGCACATGAGGACATGCACAAGACTAAGTGTGGGGGAGTTGATTTTATCAATATTTTTATGACTTATTATATACTCCCTTTACTTATTTTATATGAAATGTGCATAATTTTTGTGAAATATTAATGTTTTAATACTAAGTATAATTTTTGAGCATTTTTAGAAGTAGTCCAATTGAGTCAGTTTACTATTTAATTTATAAAGATACACCTAATAATCCATATTGTGTTGTTATTACTTTGTAGGATTCCTAATTAAATATGAAACATTTCATTATAAGGGATCATGGGTCAATTATTCCATTTGAATGACCATATGGATCACACAAGATGACCCAAATAATTTGTGAAGAAACTGGACCATCCATGATGATTGAGTTACTGGTCTCACTACCGAATCCCATATTTTATGAAACCCCACCATGTGTTTGTGACAATCCAAAATAATCATGGATAAAAATTTCAGGGCCCAAATCTAATAACAAGGGGCCCAAATGAGGCTTTGAAATCCATGCCACCATTCTAGATGGAAATAAAAATTCCGACACTATTTATGACATATCTCATGAGGTAATCATCAAATAGAGCTGAGAGATTGCAGTGTGAAATATGAGATATATGTGTCTGACTTTTTGTAAGAAATAATTCGTCTTTGAAGGCATCTTCCTATTCAAAAACCCTTTCACATTTTGGACTTTAAAAATATTGGATTGAAATGGACAGATTAAAATTTTTCAATCAACCGGCCATAAAGTTGGCTCCATACGTCCAAATGAATCCAAATTTTGAGAGCGGTCGGCCAAAATTATTATATACATCTTTGAATATAGATATATCTCTATATTCTGCTGTCTAGATGTCCAAATAGTCGATCCAATTTGAGGGAAGATTGGAAATTCAAACAGTCCACTTCCTTGGGCTATAAATACATCCCCCTCCTCTCCTTCAAAGGTGTTGGAATCTCATAAGAGAGGATCACATATTGGCATGACCAATGCTTCTCCAAGGTCTTGGAAGGACCTGATATACTCATGTTTTCACTTGAGATACCCCTCCTCCTCTCTTTGTTTCCTTTCACTTTTGTGTTTTTCTTCGTTTGTAATCTTGTAAGTTTGTGTTTTGTAATTCTGTTTTAATGCAAGTTTCTTCTTTAATATCTCTTATTATCATCCAAATTCTATTGTTTAATGTTAATGTTCTTAAAATAGTTTAAATATAGTTCAATCCACTTCCCTTATTTTTCTTCCTCATTCAATCGAAAGTCTGTTTTTTAATTCTCATCATTGTTTGTGTGTGTGTGTTCGACATACCATTCTTTTCTTATCCCTTTCTTATTATTCTATTGTTAATTCATCATCCTAAATATATAAACCAAATTAATATTAATATCAATGGATGAGTAAATATATTATTTTTGTGAGTCAAAATTTAGGGATGTTAAGTGATAGAGAGTATTTTCTCGATGAATATTCTTTAATTTAACATTTTGTATGTTGGACTTAACTTGTCATGGATAAATGACTTTTTTTGTTTAACGTGTGGTTTCCATGGACTATTGGAACCATAAATACACTACCATCAATAAGATCTGATTGATATTAGAAGCCTAAATTTTTTTAAGGATTGGATTAAAGCCTTAACACTTAGTAATTATAATCAACATTATCTTACGATGTGGGTGTTAAATTAACTGAAATATAAAGAAAAACATCAGGATATCACAAGCTTAACTCCCTAAAAATGAACTCACCCCAATATTTATCAAATTGTTAAAATAAACACCAATCATTAATCACATCATTTAAGCTCCACAGAGAAGCCCCCCCCCCAATCAGAATACAATCAACTAAAAAAATGACTATTACAAACTATCATCATCGAGGATTCAACCAGAGTGCTTCTATACCCATTAACAGAGCACCGGAACCATGACCAGTCGATAGGAAAAAATAATTCGTGCGTTGCATTGACCTACAACGGTCCCATTCAGTGATTTTGGGTTCAATGGAAAGCAACCATAAAATTTACATATTTAGATTTATAAAATACAGTTATTAGTTCAATTTTGTTAGTAGTAAGTCCCAACATACCTACTTGGATCCAATTGCTATTTTATGAAATTATGAACATGGGTCATTAAGACAAAAAAAAGAGGTAAAATACATACTGATTCAATTATAAAATTAATGGAAAAATATTCTATAATTAAAATATATTGTTTTTACAAAGATAATAAAAAGTGGTTTGGTATTATGGGTTAACACCCTCAAATCATAAGGCCCCCAAATACCTTACAAGTTGGAGGAGACTCCCATCTTACAACAACAATTTCATCTAGGAATTTAAAATTAGATTCAATGTCCATAACTCTTATGAAAAAGTATTTACGTATAAAATGTACATCTATATTGGATAGATTATACAGTCCACCATTTTCCAATTCATAAAGTTTCCATATGTTGTACCAATTGGAAATTTTGTTCCCAGTTAAACTCAAACAATGAATTTAGGGTATGATGATATTTTAATAGTTTTCGATCTTATACTATAATATTAATTTATTTATATAGCACATCAATAGTATTTTGATTTCTTCCATCATCCGTTTCTAATTTTCAAGGCACCCATAAACCAAAGGATTACAAATTGACCCCTATTTATTGCAACCAGTGTGCATAACCCTATAATAAACAAGCATAAAAGCATGGATAACGCCTAATTAAGTAGGTAAAAACAGTAAAAATCAAAAAATAGTAATAAAAACATGGAATAATGGAATTTCACTCAATAAAATCACTAATTTAAACATTTATACCTATTATAAACATTAATAAAATGAAATACCTCGGCAGGTAAATGTAACATAACATTAAAAATTTAAAAATATCTTATCAATGAAATCTACATGGAATTGCATATGCATGTAATGTGAATTCCGATGTGCCTATAATTATGCATGTAATTATTTCTCCTTGCGGTACCATGCCAAGTGTTATTATTATAAGCCACATGAATCAGTAAAAACCAAAAATATTCCAATCACTGAAGGTGAAATAATAACAAAAATAACGACAACATCATGAACAAAAATAATAATTTCCAAATCCCAATATACTTGTTTTTTCCCCATGGGTGGGATGATTATTCTAGTCATGAATATTTTCCATGTGTTGAGACATTCCTACTATCCAATCTACCATCAAAAATATTATATTAAAGGAAAATATAGGCTCTGATACTTCTTTGTATCATCTCAACCCGAATAACAATGGAAACAGTAGCTGGACCGGTCACCACATGGCCTCAAGGGAACCTCAACAAACATCAAATGATACTGACTATAATAGAGTGTATAATGGTTTTATATTGAGGATATTATACCCACATTATTATAAGTGCATAGTTATATGGAAAAAAAATCCACATTCAGTTTCAATTGTAGTGATAATAGAATAACCACACAACGGAGGATAATGTAATAACCAAATAAAAACGGTTGAATCCAAATATAAGATAACGCATGTATGTACCAGAGTTGATGATACAATCAAAAGATGTAATTATTTCAATATGATATAAAATTTTATAAAATTTTATAAAATAGTTACTACCTAATGACTAGATCCATGAGAATCTAGAGAAACAACTCGTTCCTCTACCGTAACTCCATACTAATAAGTAAAACAAACATTAGAAGTTGGATACATCCCTCAATCAATGCATGTAGGCTTAAATTCTACTCAGATAGCAATGGTGACCGAGTAGGGTGTGAGATTAAATCATTGTTGGTCAACAACCATGGTGTTTAGACCAATCTATTTAGTGCACTATAATTAAGTGGTGTTTCATAGTAATTAAATTCAAGTCATTAGTAATTAATTAATTAAAACCATTCGACGTGGTTCCACATGGACACCCATCAAATTACCTGATTCATCCTATGATGGTGTGTCTGAACTATGAGAAACTACATTGGTAATGTAGGTTAAATAAGGCACAAGTGGTTAGACTATCTCCAACTTCTGATTAGGTTGGGCAGACAAATCCCAATATTTTAATTTTTAAAAGATTCAATCTATTTTCATTAAAATGTTGACATACTTTTTAATTCAATTCAGAACTCTTTATAAGACATTATTGCATTATTTATTGACATAGTTATTCACCTTGAGACCATCGATGTAAATACAAAGAGAAATTTTAAGTATTTCCCAAGGGGATTAGTATATGACCAGTGACAAGGATTCGGTCCATAGTGACCCATGAAAAAAGTCCCATGTATCACTTTGTGTATAGTGTAAATGTCAAATAATAGCCTTAGAGTTTGTCCCTAGTATCTCTCTTAGTGGTTTGAGTGTCACTTGGGGTATCTTTAAACTAATATCACCTTTGAGTCCTTTTAAGGGGTCTCCCCTAAGGAACCAGTGTCAGTCCTCTGGAGGTAAAAATAGATAACACTCAGCAATCCCATCATAGGCATAGCTGATATCATCACTATTGTGATTATTAACCATAGAGATCTCTGAATAAAATGTACAAGAGTTTGTACATGGAGTCCTTAAGTGAAAACCCCTTGTATCAACCTTGGAACTCACGCACAGAAGCTCATAGGCAATGAACATATATATATATATACACACAACATACCTATAAAGTACCATTTCATTTGTTTAACAAAATATATTACCTTAGGAAGGTTGTTCAAGAAAAAACCAATCAACAAATCATATATTTATAATTCTAAAGTCAATGCACCTCATCCAAGGGGTTTTATTATAATAACATGACATTGTATTTCAACAATTCATTTCATTTCATTTTATGATTTCAATTTTTCCCAAGAACTAATGTATATATATTATGGAACAATTTCAGTGCGGAAGCCAATATATAATATCAATGTGACACACAATTAACAATTTAAAAACATTCCAATAATTGATGGCACTAGATTAAAGTAATATTAAAAGAAATTAACAAAATGGAAAATAGGGGATCTTACGTCATGAAAGATAAGGCCAAGTGGAACAATTTTTTACTTAATGATTTCATTGAAGACCACTCAAATGTTCTTCATCCCTACTTCATGCATATCCACCTTCGTATATACATACGAAACTTATTCCCTATGTACTTATTTTCATGGCTAGAATATGTACAGGGGAATCCTTAAATATATTCATATATATGCATATACCCGTTTACACTCACACACATATGAATTTTTCTTATATATACATACACATGCCTAGCCTCAATATATATATATTCATGATTCAATTGGTTAATATATATATATATGGGGGAACTTACACACATACATACATGAATATATATATATATACATATATATATATATATATATTCCTACCTATGTGTACATCGTGGGTCTTCTTTAACATTTGAGACTCAAACCCATCTCAAAAATGTCCAAAACATTGTACAAATTAAAATAAGGAAAATAAAAACACTACAAGACCCCAAATAAAATTAGGTTCCAAAAAAACTAAGAGAGAAGCCTACTTCCAATGGTGGAGAAAAAAAACTATCTAAAATGCATCACCTTCAGTGGCGGACAGTGATAAATGAACAAAGAGGTCCCGATATATGGACTGCATGACCTAACATTGGAATGAAAAATGAATAAATACTAGATATAAGGTTCATATGAATTTAATTGGGTGATGGGGAGAGGGGAAATAAGAAAATATGATGTAGAATAGGGAGCTAAGACCTTAACTCAATGGATCAAATAAAAAAATAGAATGAATCTCGTTGAATGGGCATGCGAAGGGGAGGTTGGGAGGGGTTGAATCCTTGTGTCTGAGTGGTCCAAGGGGAGGGAAATCATACAAATAAGGATGGGGGGGAGGGATAGATAGTTTACTGTTAATTTTTTTTATTATTATTATTTTAAAAAGGGTCCCCATACACAGTTTGGGTCACACAGTTTGGAAAACCATGTGCCAATTGTGCACCCTCTATATGGAACCTGGGGAACCCCACATGGGATGGGCACACAGTTCATAAATCCATGCAGCAATCCTATAGTGAGATGTGTGAGGGTACTACCTAAGTAAAACTACCCATTAATCCTAGTAGCACGGTTTCGTTAATCTTTACGCAACCTATGCAGGGGTATATCTTCTCCTTTGAATAGTCCACACAGTTTGCAATGGAGGGGCACATAGTTTATGGAAAACTCCATGCCTCTATTATAAACTAAAAATCATGATTTTCGAAGTCTAATGCTCCTAAAACTAAACAAGACTTCCTAGAAACCCCTTTATACTTCACCCAGGTCTAAAAACAACACATTTGAGTGTTTGAACTCTCATAATTATGTTTATAAGACCAGTTTATGAGATATCTAATCTAGTAAATGAAACCACCAATTTCAATTCTATTATCATCTGGTAAAAAAACACAGTTCATTAAAAAGATATATTATGTGAAGAATGTATTTTTATAGAAAAAGAAATTCTTATTAGTCAGTTCCTAGGAAGTACAAGTTGGAACCACAATAAAACATCACATTGTTTCAAGCCTAAGGGCCAAAAACATGGAAAAACATTTTGAAATCATAGCTACATCAATAGAAATCATGTGAATGGATAATATAAAATATCTAGTGTTGATGAGTGCTTAGAACCACTACTAATACCATACAATCTCAATTTACGTATTTATTATGGGTTTTATCATTACACCAACTACTGTATCTACCCGATCCAAACATCCTAGATCAGGGTTAGTCAATCACAAAGCCAATGAATGAGTCCATTAGGTCAAAAAAAATATAGAGGTATCATTCAAGAGATCCCTGAAATCCATAAATAAGATAAGGAATCTCTATTTGGAACCTCATCAATTTTATGATACCAGAGGAATCCTATATAAGTTCCTTATACTGAGTATGTAATAGAGGCATCCTACAAGATATCCTATATGTAAAATCATATAGAGAGGCATCCTACAAGGGCTCTCCAGAATGGTATAAATAGGTAGAGGAATGATAAATGGGATCCTTTAGAAGAGTAATTAGGTAGAGTGATCCTATAAGGGGTTCCCCATGTCAAAATATAAGTGATGGGGTCCTACAAGGGACCCACATAAATTATTGTAAGGTTGAGGCCTCCTACATGAGATCCCCATTGTCGAATAATAATTCATCCTCATGGATCCTAAGTCCACATCTCAAAAGGGATCCATCCTCAATAAAAATTCTAAAAAATAATTACTCAATAGAGATGGCCCATATAATTTATTATATTAAGTGTATCAGTCTTAGGAGATATCAACATTTTATTACTGAAGGAATAACCTCTCAGTTTTCTAAAATTCATGAACCTCCTTCTATTCCTCTACTCATCTCAAGGGTTTCACCAAAATGAAATCCATATAAATATACTAAAAATTTTCTAATCATATGTCCTATTACAATTTAGATTTTTAAATAAGGAAAAACCATAATAAGGGTAGCATTGGAGGAGTACGTGGCATGTATAGCTGAGTACACAACGTGTACCCTCAAAGCCTCACCTGGGCATGTACATCACAAAGAAAAGGCTTGCAAAAACCATGTACATTGAGTATATATAAATTACATTGGTGGTAACCTACATGGGGTACCTAAAAATGTACCTAACATGGCTAGACCATGTATTCCTCATGGTTTTGTAATTCTACAAGGCATGTAGCCCACCCGATTTCTTTTTATGTTTTTACAAGGCCTTGTACCCCTATATAGTCTATCTGGAAAGGTAGTAAGTAACACGAATTATTACCATTACATAGACTTTATATACTGTAATTAAATTTGAATTATAAAAAGTTTTCTATCTCTGAATGGGAAGTATAGAAAGCATGTGTTCCAGATCTATATGTTATGTGATCGGGATTTTTGAATTTCAAACCCGTTAAATCAGTCTCAAATCGAATTTCCTTCCGGAAAAAATAAATCGATCATCAAGGGGTTCTAAGAATTAATAATAAGTCCTTAAATCTATAAACCAATGGATCTAAGATTATATAAAACATAAACATAAAAATTCATACCAATGGGTAGAATCAATCGAATCTTTTCCCATATCCACAGCCCATGATATTCGTAGGACGATCCAAATCTTCCCAACTTCTATGAAAGGACCTCCATTCAACTATCTATTTACCTATCTATACCTATACATTATTATCCCTATAAACAACTAATGGGAAGCGTATATGGTGTACATGGAAAGGATTGTGTAAAAAATAATAGAAAAGAAGAAAAAGAATGGGAATAAGAAAAAAATGAGGAAAGGGGAGCCCAAGACCGGCCCTTGTGACTGGCATGGGTTTATGACTCTCATAGGAAAAACACCATGTTTTTAAAAGAACATACAAGATATAATGTAAATTTTATTTTCGATTAAAACTATATTTTTGAACAAAGAAACATTAATAAATTATTAGATAGTAATATAGATATAATAATATTTATTTTTCCATGAAAATTATAAAAGACCAGAATTCCACTGAACGATTGTCCTATAGTAAACACCCTGTTATCAATCCATCTGAGTGGTCAAAAAATTTATCTGAGATAATATTCTCTTATAAAATTACCATTTCACCCCATACAAGCATCAAAAATAAAAAATTTCAACTTCCTCTCAAAGTCCAGCCAGAGAAAACACAGGTCCATATGATATCCCCACTATAAACCTACTAATCCCTAATAAGCCTTGTAGGTAAAACACATTTATGATCTCTTCATGATAATTTTAACAACTGTGATATATTGACTGTCAAATGACCAAATTTAAAATAGTAAGAACACTTCCATTAAAGAATTGTCTTAACCTATAGAGATTGTATACTCACAACCAGAGTAATACCCTTATCATCAACATTGAGACTAAAATTTTTTCTCAATGTACCACACCCCATCCATCACCAAAATTGATTAATTGGATGATCAAACCACTCATACTAGAGCACCAACTTGGATGCATTAAAATGTCACATGTTCTCTCTTCCAAATAATAGTTTACAATTAATCGTTGAATGTGATATGAAAATGAGGGCCATTACCTACAAACATCCAATGGTGCACTCCCCATCATATGGATTACCATATAATTGTCTTTTATAAATACCTCATAAGGTTAATTAATCAGAATAGTAATGATATTTACAAAATGAATGAATCTCAACATATAACCAACACTC
The DNA here is from genome assembly GCA_963277665.1 of Viscum album. Taxonomy (NCBI): domain Eukaryota; kingdom Viridiplantae; phylum Streptophyta; class Magnoliopsida; order Santalales; family Viscaceae; genus Viscum; species Viscum album. Next base: position 970,755,885 of record OY728127.1, on the reverse strand, counting down.
TCTCAGTGTACTTTAGATGATGTCAATATTTAGGGAATTATAATATATAATATGGTTTATTATAATATATCCATATATAGGGGTTCATATAAATATTTTAGATGCAAAAAAATAAGAATAAAAATAGGATATACTTTATTTAACCAACTCCTGACACCATATCATCTGACTATGCCTGTCCATGTCAATCCATGGGTCAACAACATCACAACACTAGATTTATTCTTGATGCCTATTGTTAATGGATTTACATTTATCCTTATACAAAAAATAAAGGAATACTTGACATGAATATTTATTTTAACCCCCCAGTACATAGATCACTCATATCCACATAACAATTTATGATTTAAATGTTACCACACACAACCAATGTGTAAGTTTTTTTCATATTTCTCACAACACAGTGGGGTACAAACCCATACCACCTGGTTTTCCCTTGACTATAAAATTTTATAGTCATAATCTATTGAATCCAAGATTTCCATGTTATACGGAATGTTGGTCTCATTATGTCATAATATCCATTGGAAATCATCTTAATATTCATGAACATCTCTTGTGAAAACAATTAATCCAGGAATGCCCCTTCTATGATTTTGTTATTTAATTTTAATAAAAAAAATCAAACCTATTATTTAACAGGGAAAGGAACCTGAAAAATATTTCTTATTGAAACTAGAAACGATACACAGGAACCCTATTAGTTTTTTCTAAAACCAAATTCATCAAACATAGTAGATCCAAAAACTTGAGTAACTACCATGAACCTGTCTCGGAATAAGTATTTAATGAAGTACACTTCCTATAAGGGAATCCAAAATCATAGGCCATCCCTTCTCGAAAATTTTACATGACCCAATTTTAATTAATCCAATAGTGGCTTTCATCATAACTAACGACCTCTAGGTATCCAACCTAGACCTGTCAATCAAGTATCAAAACAAGGTAACTTGTTATGGTTGCAAATCCCAAGGTCAAAACTCTCAACAAGATCGCATATCACGTGGTATCATCAATTCACCCATCTAGGAATAAGTAAATGTACATGTATGTCATCAATATCTCTAAAAGATGTTAAAAACATTGACTTACCATGGTCAAAACTACCATGGATTAACTTACATCCGGCCTAATCCTCTACAATTATCCTTACAAGGTACTTCTTCTGAGGTTTCATGTTATGAATGTAGAAAAAATGATGAAATAACCCTCAATGGGCATCAATATTGTAGATACCCAAAGATTGACATACATGGACATTACAATACATTTGGAGAATACTTAATACATAACAAAAATAGACACCAAAGGACCATATTAGTTTAGTCTCTTTGGAAACTTAGAACATAGTCTTCTATTCATGGTGAAAGATCTTCAACATCTCCCATAAAGATCTTACCCTTTTATTTTATTACCTAAAACCTTTCTTTAAATCCTAGGGAAAAGAAAACATAAAAAGGGTGAGCTCAAATTCCCAGTAAGGGCGAACATAGTGAACATAAAACAATACATAAACATTTGAATGAAAAACCTTGAACATAAAATCTAAACATCAAAATCTTGAGCAAAGAATTAAATCTTGGAAGTATGTAAGTCATATATCATAATGGAACATCAATAATGATAAAATAGCATGGTCAGAAAATGTGTAATTGTGTCAAACCATTAATCACATGATATGATTTCCATAGTAGCCAAGGCATTGCTGCCAAGACCATCTTAGTAGACAAAGTCCCTTTCTGAATCGAGTTCACTCCTCCTTTCAGTCCACTAACACTGGACCGGATTAACATACCATTACAGACATGTCGATATCATGATATATAAATCATTACCCAATGAATTGGAGTGAGATATAGGTCCCACCCATCTCATAATGAAATCATTCCTACTTGTTCCACAAAATAAACATAAATCATTCATCATAACCCAAAACATAAAATGGGTTTCATAAACGTCATCCCATCATAACATAATCCATATAAAACAAATGGATATCAATTCATCATAAGAAAATTGAAACCATGTAAATCATAGAGTCATTATACTTGAAACATAAACATATGAACTAATTTCATCTTTTATGTAAAATAGTTTGGACAAAACACTTGAAATGAATTCTTGAGGAAAATATCCTTTCTTCTTCAAAATCATTTTATTTATTCAAAATGACATGAAATTTTAAAAGAAAATTATATGTTGAAAATAATCATGAAAAATTGTAGAGTAATATTCATGAAAATAATTTGATATAAAACCGTAAAAATCCATTCATGCTGTATAAGTTAAAAAAAACATTCTCCTCATACTTTTGTCAGAAATGTCAAAAAATACCTCATATGGTGACAAAAAGAAAGATTCCTTACACACCATGTAGTAAAAGTAAAAAATGGGCAAGAAGTAAATTAAACATATGTGAAACCATTTTTAGAAAATAGGGACTTGGATGAAAAATATAACCCCAGTAAATACTTACGAATAAACAATCTCGGATAAAAACGAGATTGGAAAAGTTATCCCTTACCTTAGATCTGATATGCTTTGTACGTTTCCGAACATCCTGTATAATGATTTAAATAATTTAATTTACTTATTACAGAATCATATTCATTTTTATTATATTATATATGGTTCACTTATGACTTTATATTACCTTTTCTTTTGTAAATTCAATGTTAAAGCAGCGTTTTGGGTAAAATCATTTTATTTATCGTACTTGTTTAGACTTATTGTTCTTGATATTATTATTACTTATATCATGATTTAATTACATCCAGAATGTAAATCATGATTTATATATAATATAGATTCTGTATATATATATAATATATAGATAAATTAAATGAAATACACCATTCATGGAGACGGTAGGTCGTACGTACGCATGAACGCTGTTTTCCATTCCTTATTGACTTGAATAGAATTAGGTAGATAAAAAACATATATATATATATACATAAATCAAGTAGCATTATTATGTCATATATTTCTTGATTACTTATTATATATACTTTATAATCATTCTTGAATTGCTAACATGGAAAATGAATCTCATCGCGTCGTGGAGACGGTAATCCGTACGTACGCACGAGCGATGATACCATTCCCATATTTATTGAATGGAATTGGAGTGGATGATATAATATATTAGAATAAATATGATGTTATAATAATAATATATAGTAATTATTTACACCATTATACCCATCCAAGTAGGGTGGTTTTGGAAAAACAGATTACACCATGGCGTAGGGACTGTATTTCGTACGTACAGATGCACGGTGATTTAGTTTTCCGTAGGTTGGATGGAGGGTGAAATGGGTTTTTTCCCTATTTATAATAACATATAATTATATAATTAATACTTATTTATTACTTATAATGAAATAACTAAATAAGAGGATGTATAAGAAGAAAAAAACTTGAAAGAGTTGGTTGAAGAGATTACCTTTTCCTCGACGCACCTCCTTTAAACTTCTTCTTAGGGCACTAGAGTTGGTCTTTTTAGAAGACCAAAACCTCTATGATATAACTAGAGATGTTTATAAGAGTAATTGGTAGGGGTTTTCTGAGCTTCAAGGCTCAAAAGGGTGTGAAGAGAAGAGGGAAGGGGTGCCATTTTATAAGGGAGGAGAGGGGCACCTTAGGAAAACTTAAAATATTATTTTATAATAATGTCATATTCGATTTTTAATAGCCCAAAATTTATTTATTTCGAATATAAGTTGGGTATGGGTCTAAATCCTCTCAACCAATAGGTTTTAGAGAAGTTTAGGTTAATATTTTATCCTTATCATTTAGATTTAACTCTATGTTAAATAATTTAACTTTTACCGTGTCTTTTTGTTTTGTTACACTATATGGTTAATAAAATTACTATAACAAGACAAAAGAACCCCAAGTGGTTAATTATTAATATATATATCCCTATATATGTAATTTTTCCTAACCTTAGATTTTTAGGAATAAAATAACAATTAATAACATAATATTTGTTTTAAAAACTATTCTATGTCAATTTTGACACTATTTGGTACTCGATTTTTGTAAAAATAAAAACAGCACGATTAGTTCGAAAAAAGTTAATTAAATCAATACTAACATGTAATTGTAACCTATAAAATTAGTGTAATTCATAAAAAGTCTAAAATTACAATTATTTGGGTATTTATAACATCAATTATGTTAATATTTCATTAATAAGGTAATTACTGCATCATCATTATGTCATAAATAAATTAAATTATTTAATGTCTAAAAGTTATAAATAAAATACCATTATGTAGGAAATCTTTTTATATTTCTAATGAATATTTATAGTCTAATTTATCTTATATATAACCCTATATTGGAAATGTTTTAGTTATAAAACTTTTATTTTAACTATTTTAATTCTTCTTTAAATAAAATAATAATAAATGTCCTAATCTAATCCAAGTGGACCTAAAGGGTAATATTTTATTACTAATTTTGTTTTTGGTTGAATTAAACATATCCAATAGAACTATGACATGTGTTAGGGTAATAATAATTTCATTTTTATCCTTAATTACCCTATTTACTTTTAACTGTGGTAAATAAAAGTAAAAAGTTAATATTCACCAAAAACAATTTTTATATTATTGAACCATATTTTACTCCTTGATATTAATCATTTCTCCTAGAGTTTCGAAATTCCACTCACAGAAGTGGTAAAATTATGTTTTATGTAAATTTTCAAACTCTCCTAGGAGGTGGGTAAAAGACGGTGAAAAGTTCAATAAAATTTTTATTTGTCTAAAATTATTATAAAATGACTCCAATGAATTACATTGATCTTATATAGGTATTATGTATCAATTTTTACCTAAAATAAATTTAAATAAAATAAATAATTATTTATATAAAAAGTTGGTTTTTAAATAGTAACCCAGTGTTTTCACTATTAATCAAAAATTGAACGTTTATAGAAAAATACCAAAAATTTAACCTAGGCTAATTTCTATATTATGAATCCAAAAATGAAGTCCATTTTGAAATATAAAATTTCAAAAAGTGGGTATTACTATTCATAATAGCTAGTTTATATAACATATCGTTGTTTTGTGAAACTCGGTATTGCGTACAACAGACGCTATCATGGATGGTCGTGATTGCTTGTAATGCAAGCCAAGTCAGGGATGCGTGTAGTGCAAGATCCTTTTTGTGTAGCGTATAACACAAGACATCCATGAAATTAAAAAGAATATTTTTCATAAAATCTCGGGGTGTTACATTCTACCCCCCTTAAAATGAATTTCGACCTCGAAATTCATCAAGGTTATAAATGATTTACTACTCGAAAGTTTTAATAGAAACCCACATCGTTAAAAGGAATACCAAAACATATATTTAAAAACTAAAGTATGAAACGTAACGGTTACCAAAATTAACTAATCACTGGGTTTCCACATAGGAGAACATAGGTCAAAATATGGATATGAAAGAGAAATCCAACCCTCAGGTTCTGATGGAGAGTGGTAGAGAACATGGCTATGAAAAAGCCAACAATCACAAATCCATAAATTTTTGATGATCTAAGGTACCATCTGATTTATCGGATATAAGGGCACTAGGATGACATTTTTTTGGTTTTCAAGATGATTTCCCTAAAGTTGAAGAATTTCAATTAGAAGAAATACTTACTTTATTTTGGTATAATCTCACCGTTGTTCATTCCTTGAACAATTTCAACTTCATCTCTTAAAGAAATGAAGTTTAATTTTTTATTCATGAAGTGTTAGCAGATCATGTGATAAAATGATGACTCATTCCATATGTCTCAAACAAAAGGTTAGAAAAAGTTATCAAATATACATAAGTCCGTCTATGGTGAGGTTAATCGTATATGATTCCAAAAATGGACTTATACATCATCTATCATACCGCTTAATAAAACTATTTTCTACTAACCAGGGACTTCCTGTAGGCCAGTGGTAGGAAATAAAGGCATGTCGCACTTCGGTTGGGGGTTCGATTCCCACAGCCTTTTCCAACGCGACGGGTTGTCGCCCGTCCTACAGGTTGTCCATTTTTCTAAAACTACATTATAATAACATTACTACAATAAAATAGAAAAAAGTTCCAGCTTTAAACAATGTTATCTTATGTCTAACATAATTCATTCCAATCTTTAGGCTTATCCAAAATACTTCTATCCAATCTCATAGTATAAAGAAAACAATTACTAGAAATTTCATCTACTGAGCATGTGAATACCATCATTTATCCCCAATATATCATATGATATATCTTGTTGGTCACATTCCAAACATGTGAATACCTTAATCATGTATTCTCTTGAACCATAGTGAAAACATGAATTCTGTCACAAGGTAACTATTTCCATATACTGAAATCCCAAAAATTCTATATACTCAAACCATGATATCACTTTTTCCTCATATTAGTAATGATCTCATTAATACTATCAAACATTTCATTATCTCTTTATCTCTTTTTTATGTGCATAACATCTGCTTTCCAAAAATTTTGAATCACTTTTCATGGTTATCTGTACCATATAATTATTGAAAACCCCAATAAACCATTACATATATATTGCAGTGTTCCACAATACTATAAATGAGATTCCACAACATTATTTTGGAATCCCTTTACATAAACACATAATAATTCCACCACATCGTTGTCATACTCAACATTGCTAATAGTGATCGCATGTGACTTCCCTTTGTCCTTTTCCTTAAGAGGTTGCTCACGTCGATCATCATTAACCCTTGGATTAGGGAATTGGTTAGCATAATGCCCCATTTCCTTGCACTTGAAGCATTGAAGTGTTGGTGGTGCGTTCTCAGCAGACTTTTCTTTATTCCAATCATTAGCAACCCTTTTTCCGTTACTTCGACACTCAACTGATCGATGACCTTCTTTTCCACACTTAAAATATTTTCTATTCCCTTTAATACAATCTCCACCATGCTTCATTCCACACTTTGAGCATAAAGAAACATTTATCTTCTTTTCACCATTATTCTGAGATTTCTCCTTGAACTACATCATTCGTTTCTTGTCAAAACCATGAGATGGATATGTAACACGAACTTACATTTCTACCTTGATATCACAACGCACAATTTCTTCATAGATACTGAAGTCTCTTATAGATAATGCCTTTTGAAGACTTGGTTTTAAGCCACTGAAGAGTCGATCAATATTACCTTCAGGTTGGATGATAAAGCCGGATTCATACCTTGTAAGCTTTGTAAAATTCGCTTCGTATATACCAATAGATTCATCATCCTTTTGCTTAAGCTCAAGGAAATCCTTTTTCCTCTTTGTTCAAAGAATACGAGGGAAGTACTTATTGAAAAATAAGTTCTTGAACTCATCCCATTCCAGGGATTCAATTTCATCTCGGGGCCTCGTATTCTTAATTATAGTCCACCATTGATCTGCTTCACTTTCTAAATGGTAAATATAAAGAATGAATTTTTCATGTTCCGAATAGCGGAGTATGGAAAATATCTTTTGAATGGTACTGATCCATTGGGTGTTGCGCCCAAATATACCCTACTGGTAAAAGCGATCGATGTAGTACATGTAGGGGTCGAGTCCACAGGGACCGAAGATGTAACCTTGAGATGCTATGATTTGGTGAAGGATGGGCTATGAAGTAGCCAACTTTGGGTTTGATTTTGGATGGTATAAAGAACACTAAGAAACCTAATTTAATTCAATTCAAAGAAAATGGGTTGATCTTAGGATTATGCTCGGGATGGATTGAATACATTTTACTTCTTTAGACAATTTTGGTTTTACTAATTCTTGATGAATCCATTCTTTAAAAATAACACTAACTTCATCATTTTCTGTTTTGGTGCTTACTAAACACAATTAATAATCCCCTATACACTTAGAGAACCAAATTCATGATCTCTCCGAGTTATATGGTTATTTAGTAATTGAATTTAGTTTGCTCAAACACAGTAAAGATGAAGAGTATAAATTAATGAAGAATGGATGTCTTAAATTAATTAACCAATTAACAACAATTCATTCATAAAATAAAATTCAATCCAGCCTTTTCATCCTCCTAAGATCAACCCATTAAAGGGTTAGCCCTCCATTGATGGTATACTCTCAATGGTGGGCGGAAGATGGATAACAAGAATTGGATTGAAAAAACTAAAATCGCAGAAATAACGAGCACTCCTCCATGTGTGTGAATGAAATTCACACCTATGTGTGAACTAATTCACAACAACACAGATATATCATTGTGCTTTATGATAATAGAGTTTTAATAAATGAAATAGAAAATATAGAAGAGAAATAAATTTATTAAGAACATAAAGATACAAAAAATAAACTTACATTGAAATGGAAAACATTACAAAGGAAATTTGGAAGCAGAACCTTACAATGAAACAAGAAACAAAAGATGATAAGAAAAATATCCACCCCTATTACATTCACCACTATCTCCTTATATAGGAATATTAGGAGCCTTAGGTATATCCCCCAACAATTAATTCACCCCTAAACCATTAATAGAGTCAAATGGAGGGTGAATAATCAAAAGGAAATTGATGTTTGAATTTGACCTGGAAAACTGTCCAGATTCGTCCACCATATTGACATGTGAATTCGCAATTTAAGAAGGCCGAATCCGGAGGGGTTGTAGAAGAGATATATCTTCTTCCATCTGTCCTCTATGAGATGTAAAAATTTCAGGAAAGTTCTCTCATCCGTATAGAAGTTATGGTCGAAATTGTGGGTTGGATTTCTGGGCATTAATGTCGGGTCCACCATTTAAATCTCAACTTCAGATTCATTTGTTTGATGGGCCTTAGGCCCATTATGCTTTTTCCATAAAGTTTCTACCTTCAGGCGCAAAATTATCCATCTTCCTTTGGGATTCATCCATCGAACCTAAAAGATAAAATGTTCCAAACAATGTGATCAATCATATCCCAAAATTTCAAATTCAGAAAATGAATATAATGTTGTCCACAAACAAATGAATTATTGGGCACAAATTTTCATTTTAAAATTGAATTGAATTTTTGATGATAAATGAAGTTATATTTATGTAATGCACTAAAAACAATGTTTATGGACTTTAGAACAATTAATATACTGATATTAACAATTAATATTAGACACTTTTAGTGACTAATCAATTGTTCAGCAACAAGTGGATCATAAGACCCACTGAAAGAAGGTGGATGTTTTCTCATGAAGGACTCAATAGAATATTGTTCCCTTATCTTCTCATTTGGAAGTCCAGAATGATTCATAGATTTTTTAAGTATATCAATAATATTTCACACTCCATCTCCCATAACGTTGGTTTGTTCAGGAAGACAATCATTGCATCTTCCATTACATTGATCAACACGGTTCCTTCGGGTTCCAGCCATTGTCTAAAACCCAAAAAGAATTGTGTGAGAGGAAAAAATCATGATATGGAAAACAACATAATAAAGGGGTAGTACCTTCGATATCTAACATCATAGGTTTAATTCAAATATCATTACCATAATTCTAGGACTATAAACTATACTTATACTTAACCTTAGGGACATCCCTAGACATACCTTAGAAATATCTCTAGGGATCACACTAATGTTTTCACATCCTAGTTTCCAAAGGTTAACTAAACCTTTCCTATGATACCAACTGTAGAGACCCAAGGCTTGATGTACATGGACATTACATTACTTTTTCGGAATAATTAATACATAACAAAAATATTCACTAAAGGACCGTAACAGTTTTGTGTCTTTGGAAACATAGAACATAATCTTCTAATCATGGTGAAAGATCTTCAAAATCTCCCATAAAGAACATCCCCTTTTATTTTCTTACCTAAAACCTTTCTTTGAGTCCTGGGAAAAAGAAAACATAAAAAGGGTGCACTCAAATGCCCAGTAAGGGTGAACATAGATAACATAAAACAATCTATAAATATTTGAATGCAAAAAACTTGAACATAAAATCTAAACATCAAAATCTTGAGCAAAGACATAAATCTTGGAAGTATGTAAGGCATATATCATAATGGAACATCAATCATGATAAAATAGAATAGGAAGAAAACATGTAATTGTGGAAATCCATTAAGCACATGATATGATTTCTATAGTAGAAAAGGCATTGTTTCCAAGACCATCTTAGTGGACAAAGTACCTTTCTGAATCGAGTTCACTCCTCATTTCAGTCCTGTAACACTGAACCAAATTAAATTACCCTTCCAGCCATGTCTATATTATGAGATATAAATCTTTACCCAATGCATTGGAGGGAGATATAGGTACCACCCATCTCATAATGAAATCATTCTTACTTGTACCACAAAATAAACATAAATCATTCATCATAACCCAAAGAATAAAATGGGTTTCATAAATGTCATCCCATCATAACATAATCCATATAAAACAAATGGATATCAATTCATCATAAGAAAAGTTAAACCATGTAAATAATAGAGGCATTATACTTGAAACATACACATATGAACTAATTTCATCTGAGATGTAAAATAGTTTGGACAAAACACTTGAAATGAATACTTGGGGAAAATATCCTTTCTTCTTCAAAATCATTTTATTTTCCCAAAATGCCAAGAAATTTTAAAATAAAAGGATTTGTTGAAAATAATAATGAAAACTTTTAGAGTAAGATTCATGAAAATAATGGGATATGAAATCGTAAAAATCCGTTCATTTCGTATAAGTTAAAAAAACATTCTCCTCGTACTTTTGTCGGAAAAGTCAAAAAATACCTCATATGGTGAAAAAAAGAATGATTCCTTACACACCATGTAGTAAAAGTCAAAAATGGGTAAGAAGGATTTTAAACATACATGAAACCATTTTTAGAAAACATGGACATGAATGAAAAATATAACCCCAGTAAATAATTACGAATAAACAATCTCGGATAAAAATGAGATTGGAAAAGTTATCCCTTACTTTAGGTCTGATATGCTTCGTATGTATCCGAACCTCCTGTATAATGATTTAAATAATTTCATTTACTTATTACATAATCATATTAATTGTTATTATATCATATATGGTTCACTTATGACTTTATATTAACCGTTCTTTCATAAATTCCATGTTGAAGCAGCATTTTGGGTAAAATTGTTTTATTTATCGTACTTGTTTGGACTTGTTGTTCTTGATATTATTATTAATTATCAAGATTTAATTACTTCAAGAATTTAAATCATGATTTATATATCATATATATTCAGTATATATATATATAATATATAGATAAATGAAATGAAACACACCCTTCATGGAGACAGTAGGCCGTACGTACGCATGAACGTTGTTTTCCTTTCCTTATTGACTTTAATGGAATTAAGTAGATGAAAAACATATATATATATACATAAATCCAGTAGCATTATTATGTAATATATTTCATTATTACATATTATATATACTTTAAAATCATTCTTTAATTGTCAACATGGAAAATGAATCCCATCGCGTCGTGGAGACGGTAATCCGTACGTACGGACGAATGATGATATCGTTCCCATATTTATTGAATGGAATAAGAGTGGATGATATAATATCTTATAATCAGTATGATTTTATAATAATAATATATAGTAATTATTTACACCATTATACCCATCACAGTAGGGTGGTTTTAGAAAAACAGATTACACCACGGTGTGGAGATGGTATTCCGTACGTACGCACGTGCGGTGATTTAGTTGTCCATAGGATGGGTAGAAGGTGAAATGAGGTTGTTTAATATTTATAATAACATATCAGTATATAATTAATACTGATGTTATTACTTTATAGTGAAACAACTAAAGAATAGGAAGTAGAAGAAGAAAAAAAATTGAAAGTGTCGGTAGAAGAGATTACCTCTTCCTTGACGCACCTCCATTAAACTTCTTATTAGGGCACTAGATTAGTTCTTTTGAGAAGACCAGAACCATTATTATATAACTATAGAGGTTGAGAAGAGGAATTGTCAGGGTTTGGCCAAGCTTCAAGGCTCAAAGGGTGTGAAGAGAAGAGGGAAGGGGTGCCCTTTTTATAACGGAGGAGAGGGGCACCTTAGGAAAACATAAAATATTATTTTTAATAAAGTTATATTCGGTTTTTAATAGCTCCAAATTGATTTATTTAGAAGATAAGGTGGGTATGGGTCGAAATCATCTCAACCAATAGGTTTTAGACAAGTTTAGGTTACTATTTTATCCTTATCATTTAGATTTAGCTCTTAGTTAAATAATTTAACTTTTACCATGTCTTTTTGTTTTCTTACACTATGTGCTTAATAAACTTACTATAACAAGCCAAAAACTCCACAAGTGGTTAATTATTAATATATATATATCCTTATATAATTCATTTATCATAACCTTATATTTTTAGGAATAAAATAAAAATTAATAATATAATATTTGTTTTAAAAACTATTTTATGTCAATTTTGCCACTATTCGGTACTTGATTTTTGAGAAGCACATAACAGAATGATTAGTTAGAAAAAACTTAATTAAATCAATAATAACATGTCATATTAACCTATAAAATTATTGTAATTCATAAAAATTGTAAAATTACATTTATTTGGGTATTTATAACATCAATTATGTTAATATTTCATTAATAAGGTAATTACTGCATCATCATTGTGTCATAAATAAATTAAAATATTTAAGGTCTAAAAATTATAAGTAAAATATGATTATGTAGGAAATTGTTTTATCTTTATAATTAAGATTTATATTTGAATTTATCTTATGTATAACCCTATATTAAAAATGTTTTATTTATTAAACATTGATTATAACTATTTTAATTCTTCTTTAAATAAAATAATAATAAATGTCCTAATCTAATCCAAGTGGACCTAAAGGGTAATATTTCATTCCTAAGGTTTTTTTTGGTCTAATTACACTTATCCAATAGAATTGTGACATGATTTAGGGTAATAATAATATCATTTTTACCCTTAATTACCAAATTTACTTTTAACCGTGGTAAATAAAAGTAAAAAGTTACTATTCAGAAAAAATTATTTTTATCTTATTGAACCACATTTTACTCCTTGATATTAACCTTGTCTCTCGTATTTTCTAATTTCCACTCACATAAGTGGTAAAAGTAAATTTTATGTAAATTTTCAAACTCTCTTAGGAGGTGGGTAAAAGACGGTGAAAAGTACAACAAAATTTTTATATGTCTAAAATTATTATAAAATGACTCTAATGAATTAAATTGAACTTATATAGGTATTAGGTATCAATTTTGACCTAAAATAAATTTAAATAAAATAAATAATTATTTATATAAAAAGTCGGTTTTTAAATAGTAACCCAGTGTTTTCACTATTCATCAAAAATTGAATGTTTTTAGAAAAATACCAAAAATTCACCCTAGGCTAATTTTGATATTCTGAATCCAAAAATGAAGTCCATTTTGAAAAATTAAATTTCAAAAAGTGGGTATTACTATTCATAATAGCTATTTTATATAACATATCGTTGGTTAGTGAAACTCGGTATTGCGTACAACATGCGCTATCGTGGATGGTCGGGATTGCGTGTAATGCAAGCCAAGTCATGGATGCGTGTAGTGCAAGCTCCTTTTGGTGTAGCGTACAACACAAGACATCAATGAAATTAAAAAAAATATTTTTCATAAAATCTTGGGGTGTTACAAATATACTGCAATACCCCCTGAGGTTGTAACACCCCGACCCTAGTTACCCAGAGTCGGTGCATTATTACATAACATTGGCATGATTACAAAAGATAAAGTCTCGAAAGATTGATTATTTTAGTAGCCTTAGAAGTATTAGATACATTCATAAGTTTTACATTACATTATGAACTGAAAACAATAAAAAAAACTCTCCATTGACCATAGTCATTTTCCTTAGACTATCCCTGCAGATCAGTCATAAAATACCTTTTCACTTCCTGGAAAAAATAAATCATAGAAAGGGGTGAACTCAGATGCTCATTATGGATAACAATATAGAAAAAACATTCATAAATAAGCATAAAAATTTAAGGCAATGTATAAGACTAAAAAAATCATTCTAAACATAAACTTCATCATAATATGGAAAATATAAATTGAGATAATGTCATTTACTTATTCACATGGATATTCTACTAGTCAAATAATCACATGCAATATCAATAGCCAATTTCATAATGATGGAATACATAATGCCAGACTTTATAACCACATATTCAAGGCCTTGTTCCAAGACTACAAATATGATTTTGTCAAGGCCTTGTGCCAAGACACTAGTTTGTCTCATGAGACCTACCAATGCATTGAGGAGCTATAGCGGGCTCCACCAGTTACTTAATAAGTCCAATGCATTCCACATACGTAAAGGTTTAAACATAACATAAACATTCGTATTAAAACTAGAATAAAAAATGTCAATACTTTATACATAAACCATGAATGGTATAAAAAACACATCCATAGTCAAACATATCACAAAACCATCAATAAAATATGGAAGATTTGTATCTTAATAAATCAACTTCAAACAAATTTAAAATCCTTCAAAAGATGTTGACATTAATGAAATGAAAACTATTTGAATGAAATATATCTCTATTTTTTGAATCCATTTAAAAGAAAACATTTATTTTGGAAATATTCTTATAATCTAATAAGGGAAGCTTTAAAGGTATTATAACGGCGAAAAATAGCTTCACCCACCATATAAGTTTAAAAGACATTCTTACCTTCATTTTGTCAAAAAGGTCACAAAGTACCTTTTTTGGAAAATGATAAAAAGATTCCTTTCAAAAAAAAATTAAAATTTCAACCAAGGGTATAAATTAAATTAAACCATAGTCGAGTAAATAGTAAAAATGTTTTGAAATAATTTTTTTTACGAAACATGGATGTGGATGATAAAGAGGTCCCAGTAGATAAATACGTATAAACAAACTCGGATAATGAAGAGATTATAGAATTAACCCTTACCTTGTACTTTCCTTGTTCTAGGGTATGTTAAACTCCAGTATAATAGTTAAATAATAGTTATTAAATTATACAAGAACCATATACATAAATATGATATCATATATGATCTTTTAATATTGCTCTATTAATAACAGTTTAGTATTATCATCATGTGGGGTGTTAACTGATTCATTTTCCATTATATGCGTCATTATGTAAGTAATGTTTGTTATGGATAGGATGCATTTTATTCATATCCAAAATGATATTAATTTCTTAAAAATTATTTTCAATAACAAAATTAAAATTATTCTTGAATGATTATGATGGGGAAATGAATCTCATCGTGTTTGTGGAGACGGTAATCCATACGTACGCTCGAGCTGCAATATAGTTATATTGATGGTGAAATTGTATGTAATAGGATAGTATATCATATATACTGAATTATTAACATGTTATACTTATTATTTAAATCAATTATACACCATTATTATATCTATCCGAAAAATTATGTATTGAATAACAACTACACCAGGACGTGGATACGGTAAGCAGTACGTATGCACATATGGTGATTTTTTCATTCATATGAAGGATAGAATAATGAATATGGTTGTACCATTTATATAATAACATCACAGTATGGGTAAGATACTTGAGTTATTATTTTATAATGGAAAAAACAAAGAATAAGGAAGTGGAAGAAGAAAAGAACTTGGAAGAGGTGATGAAATATTTACCTCTTCTTCGGGTTCTTCCATTTTATTTGATCAAAATCGCACATTAGGTTGGAATTATGATCACAATAATCCCTCTAGGTTGAATTGAGAGAATTTTTGTGGATATTAGGGTAGGTTTTGGATGATCCAAATGGCTTTGGAGGTGCGAATTTTAGAGAAGGGGAAGTTCCCTTTTATAAGAGAGGTGAGGGTCACTTTAGGAAAAGCTTAAAATATTATTTTATAATAAAATAATTTTAGGTTTCTAATGGATAAAAAATTATTTTTTTCAAGGATAAGGTGGATATGGGTCAAACAAATCTCAAAAAATTGGTTTTATACAGGTTTGGGTCACCATATTAACCTTATGTTTTAGATTCAACTATTGGTTAAATTGTTTTACTTTTATATTTTATTCTTGTATTATTATAATAATTGGTTAATAAACATACTATAAAATGTTAAAATACCCTCAATTGGTTCATTAATGATATACCTATCATTATATAAGTCCTTTGGCTGAACCTTATATTTTTATGAATATTATATCAATTAATAATATAATATTTGTTTTAAAACTCTTTAATGTCAATTTTGACACTATTTGGTATTTTGTTTTTGTTAAAGTCATATCAACATGAATAATTTGAAAAAACTAATTTAATAAACCCTAACATGTCATAGTATCCTATTAAATTAGTGTAATTCATCAAAATTCTTAAATTAACATTATTTGGATTTTTATAATACAATTATTTTAATGTTTCATTAATAAGGTAATTACTGCATCATCATTGTGTCGTAAATAAATTTAATTATTTATTGTCTAAAAATTATAAATAAAATACCATTATGTAAGATATAATTATATATTTATAATGAATATTTATACTCAAATTTATCTTTTGTTTAACCTTATATTAAAAAAAATAGTTAAGAAAACAAGGATTTAATACTTTTAACTCTTCTTTAAATTAAATAATAATAAATGTACTAATCTAATCCAAGTGGAAAAATGATTATATTTTATTCTTGAGTTTTATTTTGGTCGAAATAAACGTATCCAATAGAATTAGGATATGTGTTAGAGTAATAATGATATCATTTTTATGTTTAATTACCCTATTTACTTTTAACCTGTTTCTCAACACTTGTTCTCTGGTATACAGAATCTTGACAGGCTCTTCACAATAAGATAGATCGGGTTACAGTTCTATTTCTTCAAACATGAGTACATGAATTGGGTCATGCATTTATTTTCCCAACAATGATATGTGGAACACATCATTAACTTTGGAGAGACTTGATGACATTTCCAAACGATAAGCTAAAACTCCAATTCGTTATTGAATTTCAAATGATCTGATGTACCTGGGACTCAATTTTCCCTTCTTACGAAATCTTATAACACCCTTCCATGGAGATACCTTCATGAAAACATGATCTCCTACCTGAAATTCCAAATCCTTCCTTTGGTTATCAGTATAGCTCTTTTTCCAACTTTGAGCTGATTTGATGTGGGTTTGGATAACCTTCACCTTTTCGATTGTTTCTTCAACAAGTTCTGGGCCTATGGGTTTTCTTTCACCAACATCATCCCAACAAGTTGTTGTGTGACATCTCTTTCCATATAATTCTTCAAATTATTCCATCTAAATACATAAATGAAAGATATTGTTATAGGAAAATTATACCAGAGGTGAGTATTGATCACACATACCTTGAAAGTCATGTGAGCAAGATCTCAACATGTATTATAAGGTTTGAATAGTCTATTATGATTGTCCATCTATTTTAGGGTGATAGGAAATACTAAAATGAAGTTCAGTATCCAAGTACTTCTAAATAATTCTACATAATCTTGATGTAAAATGGGGATCATGATCAGAAAAAATCGATAGGGGTACTCAATGTAGTCTTAAAACTTCATTAATATATTGTCTTGTTAGAAGTTCAAGTGGAAAATCATCTCATATAGAAATAAAATGTGCTGACTTGGTAAGACGATCAACAATGACCCATATTGAATCTTTCCTTCTAGGAGTATTTGGTAGTCCTATGAAAAATTTCATCGTAATATCATCCCATTTCCACTCAGGTATGGGAAGAGGTTGCATGAATTCTCTAGGATGTTGTCTTCCAGCCTTCACCTGTTGACAAACCATACGTCTTGACACATAAACAGAAATACCCACCTTCATTTTGTCCCACAAAAAAAGATCCTTCCAATATCTATACATCTTAGTGCTTCCAGGGTGTATAGAGAAATTAAATCTATGAGCATCATCCAACAATTCCCTTTTCAGATCAGGTATATCAGGAACACAAAGTTTCTTCCCACATTTTGAAATCCAATATTCATATACAAAGTCGATCAATTTCTGATCATTCACAACTTTAATTTTCTTTTGAAATTCCTCACCATCAGTTTGAGAACTTGTTTTCCTTTCTAGTGAAGACAGTTTGGAAACCAGTTGAAAAATTATTGATGTATCACCTTCAATGGTTATTCCTATATCCATATTTACTAGATCCATGAAAATATAATCCCTTTCAACACTCATCTTGTTCAAAACTCAATGATCCTTTCTTCTCAAATCATCTTTCACCTTTTTTCCTTCCCTAGGTGGTAGCGTATAGTGTAATCATAATCCTTGAGTAGATTGAGCCATCTCATTTGCCTCATGTTGAGTTCTTTTTGTGAGAAAATACACTTCAAGCTCTTGTGATCAGTATATATCTCACATTTTCCCAAAATAGATAGTGTCTCAAAATCTTAAAAGCAAAGATTACATCTAGTCATTCAAGATCATGAGTGGGATAGTTTTTTTCATGATTTTTTTGCTGTCGTGATGTAAATTCAATAACTCTATCATTCTTCTTAAGGACAAAACTAAGTCCTTTCTTTGTAGTATCACTATAAATAACAAACCCATCATTCCCTGATGGTAGAGTCAAGATAAGATCATTGACTAATATTCTATTCATTTATTCAAAACATTCCTCACATTATTTTATCCAAACAAATTTAACCCCATTAAGCATGATATTGGTTAATGGGTTAGCCAGTCAGGAAAAATTCTAGACAAAATGCTGAAAATAACCCGCTAAACCAATAAAATTATGTACCTTAGTTATACTCGTTGGTGATGAACATTCATGTATTGCATTTATCTTAGAAGTATCAATAGATATTCCATCCTTATAAACAATTTTACCAAGAGAAAAAATCTCCTGAATCCAGAATTCACAAATGCTAAACTTCCCATATAATTCATTTTTTCTAAGAGTCCTTAGGATAATGTGCAAGTGATTTTCATGATCTTCGTAGCTTTTGTAGTATACCAAGATATCATTAATAAATACCACTATAAAGTAATCAATATATTATTTGAAAACTCTGTTCATTAAATCCATGAAAATAGAGGGTTCATTAGTCATCAGAAATGGCATTATGGTAAACTCGTAATGCCCATACCTGGTTTGAAATGCGGTTTTCAGAATGTCCTCCTTCTTCACACACAACTGATGATATCAATATTGTAAGTTAATCATTGAAAAATATTGACCTCCATGAAGTTTTTCGAATAAATCATTAATGCGAGGTAGGGGTACTTTTTCTTTATTATTATAGCAATGATCTCCCAGTAGTCACTGCACAACCTCAAAGATCCATCTTTCTTCTTAAGAAATAGAACTGGGTCTCCCCATGGAGAAACACTAGGGTGAATAAATCCCTTATTACTCAATTCCTCTATTTATTTATTTACTTCCACTAATTATATAGTGTAAATTCTATAAGTGGTCTTCGATATAGGCTTTGAATGAGGAGTTAAATCAATAAAAAACTCAATTTCTCATTTCAGAGGATGTCCAGGTAAATCCTCTGGAAACACATCAACATATTCTTTCAAAATTTGTACATCTTTTATTTAAAAACTATTTTCCTCACCAATAGTTATTTCATTCTTTTCCTCCCCAATAATTGAATTTAGTTGAGCTTCTAGGGGTGGATCTAGATAATAATAATATGGTGATGTCTCCTCTTTAATGATAAGGTGTTCTTTATCACCATCATCATAAAAAAGTGTAACCTCCTTCTTCTTACAATTAATTTTTTCATCATGGTCTGAAAGCCAATCCATACCAAGGATTATATCAAATTCAATCATGGGTATGAAATTGAGATCATCAGATAAATAACCTTTATATGCCTTAATGTGAACTAATTAACAAAACATTGTTGCAATGATGCTTCCTTTAGGAGTTTTGACTGACAACTCTCTTGTTAAATAAAGTTGGAAATATATACTTTTATTAGAAAACTGGGAAGATATGAAGAAATGTGATGATCCAGAATCAAATAAATCATTGTCTAAACATGAGGAAACCATTAAATTACATTCCACCACATCTTTCAGAGCTTTAACCTCGTCAGCAGTGATCGCAAAAAATTGGAATTGCTCCCTTATACTTTTATGAGGTTAGTTTCCTTGGAACTTAGGACATTAATTTGTATAATTACCCTTTCTCTACAAATGTAGCATTCCGCATTAAAAGCCTCTTTCTTTCCTTTGCAATGACGATCTTGGTGGCCTTTTTCACCACACTTGTAACAGACTCTCATTCCCTTAAAGAAAGTACCACGGTGTTTCTTCCCACATTTACTGCAGGATGGATATTCAACATTTCCCTTCTTCCCCTTATTTCCATTTCTAGAGTGTTCAACAGATCTCTTCTTCTCCTTCTTTTCTATAATGTCATACAACATGGAAAATTAATTTTCTATCTTGATTGAGCATGAGACTATATCTTTGTGCAACGATAGGGATTGTGAGACTAATTCTCGAAGGAGAAATGGTTTTAACCCATAAAAGAATCAATCAATATTACTCCTTGGGTAATGTATATAATATGCATCCTGCCTTGCTAACATTCTAATGTTAGCCTCATATTTTGTGGCATTCTCATCCTCCTTTTGCTTCAGACTCAAAAATTATATTTCATATCCACTCAATGTTCACGAGGATAGTATTTTTCTATGAGAATCTCTATAAACTCTCTCTATTCCATATTTGATAGTTCTTCATCCTCCTTTGTGTTTTGAATTAATGACCACCATTGATCTTCATATCTTGTGAGGAAATAAACTGCCATGACAACTTTTTCCCTTTCGCTACTCCCCAATGCATGAAATATTTTCTCCAAGAAACTTATCCATTGTTCATATACAAATGGATTTGTAGTACCACTGAATGTTTATTGTTGTTTCCTCATGAATCGGTCTAACATTGATCCTCTGCATTGTGGATCAGGGTGCTCCATACAGGTAAGGTTATTATTAATAACCTGAGTGAGTTTTCCTGGTATGGTGATAAGATGATCAACACCAGTTGCATAACTAGCTCCACTATAATTATCTTGAGTGGGAGGGTTATCTCAACATGGATTACATGCATTCATATGATTTCCATTCCTTCCACTATGTTCCATTTCTAAATATTGGCATAAACTAGATTAGTTTATGAATGCAAATACATAATTACAAACTTGTAAAAACACTTAACATAAATTGAACAATTGATGGATATAATCTATAATCACAGAAATGTTTTCATTGAGGAGGTATATACTCAAAAATCCTTCATAATTTTTTGTAAAGAAAATGTTATTTATCCTAAGCATATCCCCCTGGATTATCATAACCAACAGTTCAGTAAGGCCCGTTGTCATGTACTAGGATACCCTAGGTGAAGCCTGAAACTCCTTGTTAGAGTTTTCACTCCTTGGTACATCTGTTCCAAATCTTCCTCTAACTACTCGTATCTTTATAGGTATGTATTTCTTGTAAAATACAAAAAATATCTATATTACCAAAATTCTAGGAAGTTATTCTATACTAATACTCAAATTCAATCTTAGTGTAATGTTCTCTAATAAGGGTTTTTATAAATATAACTTCAAAGGTTTGTACTAAACATCCTATGATACCAACTGTAACACCCCGACCCTTGTTACTCAGAGTCGGTGCATTATTACATAACATTGGCATGATCACAAAAGATCATGTCTCAAAAGACCGATTGGTTTAGTAGCCTTGGAAGTACTAGATAAATTCATAAGTTTTACATTATATTATAAAATGAAAAAAACACAGCATTTTCTCCATTGACCATAATAATATCCCTTAGACTATCCCAGTAGGTCAGTCAGAATATACTTCTTCAAATCCTGGGTAAAATAAAACATATAAAGGGGTGACCTCAGATGATCAGTAAGGATAAAAATATTGAGGAAACTTTAATAAATAAGAATAAACATTTAAGACAATGTATAAGACTAAAATAAAAGCCGTTTAAACATAAACATCATCATAATATAGAAAAATATAAATTGACATAATGTCATTTATGTATTCAAGTGGATATTCTATTAGTCAAATAATCACATGCAATATCAATAACCAATTTCATAATGATGGAATTTATAATGCCAGACTTCATAAACACATAGTCAAGTCCTTGTGCCAAGAATACAAATAATATTTTGTCAAGTCCTTCTTCTAAGACACTATTTTGTCTCATGATACCTACTGATGCACCGAGAATCTATAGTAGGCTCCACCCCTCACTCACTATTTCCAATGCATTCCTCATATGAAAAGGTTTAAACCTAACATAAACATTATTATTAAAACTAGTATACGAAATTTTGATACTTTATCCATAAACCATGAATGGTATAAAATAACACATCCATAGTAAAACATATCACAAAACCTTCAATACAGTACGGATGATTTGTATCAAAATAAATCAACATCAAACATATTTAAAATCCATAAAAGTATGTTGACATAGTTGAAATAAACACTATTTGAAAGAAATACATCTTTCTATTTTGACACCATTTAAAAGAAAACATTTATTTTGTAAATACAATTAAATGCTTGTAATGGAAGCTTAGAAGGTGTTATAATGGCAGGAAATAGCCACACCCACTGTGTAAGGTAAAAAATACATTCTTATCTTAATTTTGTCAAAAAGGTCATAAAGTACCTTGTTTGGAAAACGATTGAAATATACCTTTCAAAACATTTTATAAAAAGTAAACCAAGGGTATAAATGAATTTAACCCATAGTCTAGTAAATTATAAAAATGTTTTGAAATACATTTTTAAGAAACATGTATGTAGATGATAAAGAGGTCAGAGTACATAATTACGTATAAATAACCTCGGATAATGAAGAGACTGTAGAATTAAACCTTACCATATACTTTTACTTGGTCGGGGGTACGTTAACCTCATGTATAATAGTTAAATAATTGTTATTAATTTATAAAATAACCATATACATAAATATGATATCATATATGATCTTCTAATATTTATTTGTTAATAATATTTTTGTATTATTTTCGTGTCGGGTGTTAACTGATTTGTTTTCCTTTATATGCTTGGTTATGTAATCCATTTTTGTTATGGATAAGATGTACTTGATTCATATATATAATGATATTAAGTTATTAAACAATATTTTTTATCACAAAACTAAAATTATTGTGGAATTATTACGATAGAGAAATGAATCTCATCGCGTTCGTGGAGACGGTAATCTGTACGTACGCAAGAGAGACAAAATCATTATATTGATGGTGAAATTGTATGTAATTGGATGGTATATCATATATACATAATCATTAACATTCTATATTTATTATTTAAATCAATTATACATCCTTATTATACCCATCAAAAAAATAATGTATTGAATAACAACTTCACCATGACGTGGAGATGGTAAGCTGTATGAACGCACGTATGGTGACTTTTTCATTCACGTGATGGAAAGAATAATGAATATGGTTTTACCATTTTCATAATAACATCACAGTATTTAGAATATGCTCGAGTTATTATTTTAGAATGGAAACAATAAAGAAAGAGGAAGTTGAAGAATAATAGAACTTGAAAGAGGTGATGAAATATTTACCTCTTATTCGGGTTATTCCTTTTGATTTGATCAAAAGGGATCCTTATCATAGCTTTCTGATCAAACTAATACCTCTATGTTGAATTGAGGGAAGTTGGGATGTTATTTGGGCAGGTTTTGGCCGAGATAAATGGTTATGGAGATGTGAATTTGAAAGAAGAGGAAGTTCCCTTTTATAAGAGAGGTGAGGGTCACTTTAGGAAAAGCTTGAAATATTATTTTATAATAAAATAATTTTCGGTTTCTAATGGATCCAAAATGATTTATTTTGAGTATAAGGTGGGGTTGGGTCTAGAACCTCTCAACCAATATGTTTAATACTAGTTTGGGTCACCATATTAATCATATTTTTAGATTTAATACTTAGTTAAATAGTTTTACTTTTACAATGCATTCTTGTATTGTTATAATAATAGGTTAATAAAATTACAATAAAACACCAAGAAAACCTCAAGTTGTTCATTAATGATATAACTATAATTATATAAGTCCTTTTTAAGAACATTATGTTACTAGGAATGTTATACCAATTAATAATATAATATTTGTTTTAAAACTCTTTTATTTGAATTCTGACTGTATTTGGAATTTTGTTTTTGTTAAAGTCATAACAACATGATTAATTAAAAATAAATTCATTTAATAAACCCTAACATGTCTTATTAACCTTGAAAATTAGTGGAATTCATCAAAATTATCAAATTACATTTATTTGTATATTTATAATATAAATTATTTTAATCTTTCATTAATTAGGTAATTACTGCGTCATCATTATTTCATAAATACATTTAATTATTTAATGTCTAAAAATTAAAAATAAAAAAACCATTATGTATTAAATATTTTTATCTTTCTAATTAATATTTATATTAGAATTTATCTTATGTATATTCCTATATTAAAAATATT
Source organism: Viscum album (assembly GCA_963277665.1). Taxonomy (NCBI): domain Eukaryota; kingdom Viridiplantae; phylum Streptophyta; class Magnoliopsida; order Santalales; family Viscaceae; genus Viscum; species Viscum album. The sequence continues at coordinate 970,731,286 of OY728127.1, read as the reverse complement.
TTAGTTAGGAAAACTTGAATTTAATACTTTTAACTCTTCTTTAAAATAAATAATAATAAATGTCATAATCTAATCTAAGTGGACCAAAAGGATTATATTTTATTCCTAAGGTTTATTTTGGTCAAAATAAAATTATCCAATAGAATTAGCATAGGTTTCATGGTAATAATAATATCATTTTTACATTTAATTATCCTCTTTACTTTTAACCGTGGTAAATAAAAGTAAAAAGTTACTATTCATCAAAAATTATTTTCATCTTATTGAACCAAATTTTACTTATTGATATCAATCGTGTCTCTAGGATTTTTAAAATTTAATTCCCAGAAGTGGTAAAATTATGTTTTATGCAAATTTTTAAAAGCTCCTAGGTGGTGGGTAAAATATAGTAAAAAGTTCAATAAAATTTTATATATCTAAACTTATTATAAAATGTCCCCAATTAATTAATTTGAACTTATATAGGTATTTTTTTATCTATTTTGAACTTATATGAATTTAAATAAAATACATAATTGTTTAAATAAAAATTCGGTTTTAAACAACAACTCAGTGTTTTTCACTATTCACAAAAAATTGAATGTTTTCAGAAAAATACCAAAAATTCACCCTAAGATAATTTTGAAATTTTGAATCCAAAAATGAAGTCCATTTTGAAAAATAAAATTTATAAAATTTCAAAAAGTGGGTATTATTATTCATAACGCCTAGTTTGATTGGTCGTGGGTTGTTAGAACTCGAAGTTGCGTACAACACAAGCTATTGTATTTTTTAAAGAGAAGCATACCATGGAATCTTGTGGTGTTACAGAGGTCATATTCAATAATAATGTTTGATGTCTATTGAAATCATATGAAGTGAGCCAAGTATATCCTTAAAATGAGAGTATAATTTCCTGATGTTGACCTATGTGGTTCATTAGCATCTTTACAACATCGTCTCAATGTTCATTGTAATAGATCCCCCACATGGTTCAAGTATATATAATTCAATTACTTGAAATGTAGTAAAAAAATTATAGGTTTTTCTCTTACAAGAAGTAATTTATCCAATGTAACAAAACACTATGATGGGTTCCACACATGAATATCATATTCCTTATCAACATACTTGGTTCACTAAAAATCTAGTGCACAGTGGCAGAGTCATCATCCTTTTTCCAAAGTCTCACCGTAGATCCAAATAGACTACCATCATAAGGGAATATATATAAAAGCCACTCTAATTGAGTAAATTCCACAAATAACCAACTTTTAAAATTTTTATTTACATTGTTGTTGACACATTTTAAAAGTTTAATTTTTCATGCTTAATAATAACAAACTAGAAGTTATGGAACATTTAAATCCTTTTATAGAAATATTATGCATGAGGAACCACTTTGTTATGCCTACCAAGAGTAAAAATCTACCGATGGTCACTTTCCAATGGTTAAAGATCCATAAATCCATAAGTATACTCTTGGAAGTGGGTCAGAAGCCTTAAATAAATTGTAAATCACAAATTTCCCCCAACATGTACATAAATAAAAGGAAAAATATTATATATTTGTAATATCATAGATCATAATAGTAATTCCATATCACTATAAACCATAAATTCTTACCATAATGAGTGTTCTTAATGAACTATCCTGATATCCATCATTGGTTCCACAGAATTCCAAATACTCTTATATAAAATATCAAAAACAGTAAAATAATACTAAATTAACACTTATGATCCAAATTTACAACCGGGATGACACTAATGGGGTGCCCTGATAATATTTTCAAGAAGGCCACATGCATGGCTCTGCATATTCTAGATGTTTCTAACTAGTATCAAGGGACTAGTGTATGAATATAGGGTGTATATTCACTCATATTAGAGTAAAACTAATATATATAATGATATGTCATATAATGAAGTAAATAAATAGAGTTTCAAAGTGGTTAATTAACAAAAATTGAAGTATTATTTTGGTTTATGTGAAATTCCATTAAATCTCAAACTTCCATGTCATACATACAACACTTTACACCCACTAGGCCAACCATAAATATAAGAGTGAATAATGGGAACTAAAATGAATGAACTTGTAACTTATACAAACTCTAAGCCATACTACATAACCAGTCTCCAAACACTAGTGGTATGCTCCAGCTAAATTAAAATATTCTAAACAAATGGATCCACTCATTAGGGAACACTAGGACTCATCCCTATAAAATATTCCATCTATGATCAACATGAAACGAAGACATAAGGCCTTCATACAAAATGAGATGCACATACATTGAAGAGAAATAATATATATAGAAAACCCCAAATATGAACCAATAAATCATTAATCACTTGTTCACGATCATGAAATATCCTCATCTAATCTGATACAGAACTGTATATGAGAAGTAAATTAATTAATTTTAAACCATATTAATTTCTTAGGCTCTTTTATATTGATCAACTGGGAAATATTACACCATATATATATATATATATATATATATTTACATGTGTATATATACATCCCAATAAATATATATACACAGAAACATATAAATTAGTAATGTGAAAATTATTATAAATAAATATTAGTTGATCCTATTATTCATGATTCCAATTGTCTAGACATCTTTTGAAAAGGGTGATGAGGTGTATGTTGTACCACTCATGCCATGTATAATTATTTCAATCCCTAGGCATGTATTACAGATAAAAAACAACTACTTCATCCAAAATTAAAAAAGTATTTGTTCAAGATGTGTAACCACAAGGGGGATACATGTCATATCCCTGGTATTTCCCATACTCACCTAAAATCACTATAATGAAAAATTATAGTTAATATATTAATTTCATGTAAAAGGCATATGAACTAATTGTCATTACCCTCAATCCATAAAAATCTAGTTTGATGTATGAGCCCTAGATCCTAGTCCATGGGTTTATCATTAGGAAATCTATATATAATTCCCTATAGAACCATCTAAATGATGGGTATCTATTAAAAAGGAAAATATCATAACATACCACTCCCAGTCAAGTCTTCTGAGTTCAATAATGTAGTGGTGAATCCATCTGACCTTAAGGAGCATCCTTGGTGTTGTTTGGGATAATATAATCATCATTAATTGTATCAATGATGTGGATTTTCTTGACCAATATCATGGTCATGTAATTAACTAGGTATAGAATAATTATATGCATCACTTTAGAGAGCATAATCATCCGCGAATATATCTCATAAGATAGATACTTGAATATACATATGGATAACCCCCAATAAAAAATTTAATAAATAGATGGATCATATGTTTGATTATAGGAAGTTCATTTGGGAGTCCCAATTGGGTAATAAATTATAAAAATTTATAGATGTTGGGTCCTAGGAAGCAAATCTAGAAATACCAACAAAATATCTTGTCTCATCAAGGCCAAGTGATAGAATGTAAGAAGAAACTATAGAAATCATAATTGAATCTAGGGGAATCATGTGAATGTATAAAAAAATAGGTAGGGTGTCTGAATTCTTATACCCACTAATACTTCCACAACCTCTATGCATACATATTCAATATGAGTTCTAAGTTAGCACAAGATAAAATTGTAATGGACCAGACCCTCTTGGTCCATCCCTTTTCCAAATTTCTAGTGTTTGGAACACCCTAGACCCATCAGTTCTGTATCCTAAGGGAGACTTCTGGGTGGTAGGGTGTCATGGCAGTGTCAACCATCGGTGACACTGATCAGTGTGTCACCGATCGGTGCTATGGGGGGGGGGGGGGTTGTCAGGTTTTTCTTCCCCATTTTTTCCATAACACTGCTTTTAAGAATTTTTTAACCTTTTAAAGTGGTTCAAGGCCTTTTTTAAGCCCATAAATGATATCTAAAATCCCAAAATATCAGAGTGACCCTTGACATACCAAAATGTGTGTATTCTCCTCGCTATCACACCCCTTTTCCCAAACATTCTGGTTCTTCCCATGTTGTGTGTTTTCTTCTGATTTGAGGAAACCATTTATCCCACAACTATTTTGACCACCCCTCCAATGAGAATTATAAAATAACCATTAATTACATCATGTATAACCATCTAACTGTGTGGTGAAACCATGATCCCCCTTTAAAGCTGTTCAAAATTCATATCCCGTAACTCCAGGATCTCGCCTCTTTATTACATTGGAATTTCTTCTTCTATATTCTTCTTGGCTGGTTTGGTTCTTTCCTTGGCACGTTTGGAGTATCTATTCCCGAGGATAGTGGTGTGCCCGCGCGAGATCTTTTCTTACTCATTCTTAGAGTCCTTTGAGTTCCTCCCCTGTAAGTCGTGCATCCCCAGTTCTTGGCGCGCGGAGCGAAACTTACATCTTTGATCATCCAGGTAGGGTTCTTCCATCGTCTCTATTTACTATGTATCATATGGGGTGGGTAAGATATTGTTTCTGTGGGTATGGATGAAACCAAACCATAACGAAGTTAATAAATGGACTTTTAAAGAATGAAGTGGGGGGTGATCGATGTTTCTATTGTACTCTTTATCCCTAATTTTTTTGTTGAGTATTGTACGGGCTTATGCCCGCTGAAAATCATGGTCATTGGTGGTATTATCTTGTGCACTAATGAACCTCTATTATTATGGATATTTATGTGATTGAATGGATGTAACATGGAAAATGGTAAATCATGTAAACTCTGTTGATTAAATGGATTCCCAATGAATAATAATCCTTATGTGATCACCCTAGTTAACTAAATGGAAGAGAAGGAATTAAATGAGCAGTATGTTAAAATCTAGAAACCCCTCCTTTTCTCTGTTTTGTTGAATTTGTGTCTGTTCTACTGGTTCCTCATGGGGTGACATGGGTGGGGATGGGATCCCCTATTGTGGTGCGGTTTTTGGGTTGTGGACCTGAGGCCATGTAGGGTCGTATGTTGGGGATTGGTTTAGTTCCAGTTCTTCGAGGGATCCCACAGATCCCTTTTGTTGTTGTGGATTTACAAGAGAACCAGATGTGAATGCTTAAATTATTTTTTGGACGTCTTCTCCTTCCATGTCTTGTGGATATTCCATTTTTTTCCTAGTAGTAAAGAATTACTTAAATGTTATCACTTGAATATGTAAAAATGAGTGGGTTCAATGGGGAATTGGTTTCTGGGAATAAGTTTTGACTTGGCGGTGAGTGTTGTGCTTTTTATGAATGAATAGTAATGAGGGTGTTTGTGTATATGCTGGTTTAGGAACCACTAGGTTCGGATGAGTGCTTTTTTACCTATATTAATATTTCTAGTTTCTATGTTTCTTATTCGCGCACCACCCATATTGAGAATTTTTTGCCGAACACCCCCATTTCATGGGGGAGGGTGTTTTTTCCAACACTCTTATGAGTGGCTAGTTATTAGATTCTTTTTCTTCTCCCTTTCCTGAGTATCCCAAAACTATTTGGGTAGGCTGTGAGGGCCTAAAGTCCATTATAGCCCTAGTTTATTCAAGCAAGGTATGTGGTGGTGGTTGGCCCAGGTGTGTGCGGGCAGGTGATTTCCCAAGTGTCTTCGGGATGAGGCCCAGGTGTCTTCGGGCTTGGCAGTAGTTGTTCGGACCCAGGTGTGTGCAAACATGGTAACATTTGGTTGTTTTGGACCAGGTTCTTATGATCAGGATGTGTGGTAGTGATATCCTAGGTGTTTGTGGGGTGGGATGTTCGGCTGTGATAGCCTAGGTGTGTGTGGGCGGGGTGTGGTAGTGGGACTGCAGTGAGAATGGGGGGAGAGGTCTGACGTGTAGGATGTATTCAATAACCAGTGGGAAAGTGTTTAGGGGTACCCAAACATCAATGTGTTATTACCATTACATTACTTGACATGCGTTATTTGGGGAGTGTTATTTGGTGAGGTTGGGTTGGATAGTTTCCTTACTAGGTGATCTGGTTATATCCTTTTCTCACGGGGCATTAGAATGCCTCCCCACTTGTGCACGAGAGATTTTGGTTTTCCATACTACGTATTCTTGTATACTCACCCTACATATATAAACTATTTTCAGGTTTCTAGGAGGACTTCAAGGATCATGTTGGACTGTACTAGTTCGGATCTTGGGACAGTCAATGTTGCTATTTTTCCTTTCCTGGGTACATTCCTTTGGGGTTTTATTATACTTTTTTAGAATTTACTTTTGGACATGCATATGGGAATGATTTCTTTTCATTTTACTTTAACCTAAAGTTTTGGTTTTATTGGGATTTACCATCTTATCTCCAGATCCTACTGAATAAAAAGTGTAATGCCTTCCATCTTGTGTGTGATTCTATAACCTTGGTGCTAGTCGCCACTCCAAGGCCTATTAAAGCGGGTTTCTGGGGTCATTATCTCTTCTTAAACATGAAGAATGAAGGTTCTGGAAATATGTTGTCCCTTCCCTCATCTTTTTGAAGGCAGGTCATGACAGAATGGTATAAAAGTCATAGGTTGAGAGATAGGATGGATTCCGGAGATAGGCACAGTGAGAATTGAATGGGTTGGTAGGGAAAAAATGTTAAGAAATATTGGTGCGTGAAATAGGCTAGGGAAGACCATCTAGGACATGGGATTTCAGGGCCCCATGTGATATGATGAAAGGACTCTGGGCCTACCAAATGACCAAGTGAGGATACACTGATTGCAAGGTATAGACGCTAGGAAGGGTACATGCATAATAATGACTTGTGTTCGTGTGTTTCTTATGTATTTTGGGGATTTAAAATGAATAAGAAGTCTAATAAAACTTAAAATCAATCTTCTACACTACTTGGGCTTAGGAATTCCTTTTTTACCTTGATGTTATGGCACCCGAATGACAACCATGAGTAGTGCAGGCGATCGAGGACCTGGAGGTTTACTTGGACGATCGACAAAGGAGCTGGGCGTGGGCAGTTACATGCTATAGAGGCAGCAGTTCCATCTGGGCAGATAGTCATTTGAGGTATGATCATCTTTATTCCTTGTTTGATATAGGAGCTTCTCACTCCTTTGTTTCACCCGGAATGGCCCATGCTCTGGGTTTAGACGCTAAGAGACTTCTAGTGCCCCTGGTGTTGAGTACACCAATCAGAGGCCAGAACAACTTGTTTTATGTTTGTAGAGGGTGTAGACTGATGATTGGGACACATCATTCTAGAAATGATCTCCTAATATTGCAGATATAGCCATATGATGTCATCCTTGGCATCGACTGGCTGTTTTCTGTACACGTTGTTATCAACTATTTCTGCAGAAGGGTCATGTTCTCCGATGAGTATGGCCAGCGTGTAGTTTTTGTAGGTGAATGAAGTTGTTAGGTGGGAAGATGGTGTGTGGATCCTCTTCTTTCTATTTCGATGATCCTTTAGCAAATTCAGTGGATGCTGTAACACCCCAAGATTTCATAGTGTGTTATTTCTTCAAAATAATTCAATAACTTGCACTACACGCAACACCGAGTTCAAGCGCACCATGACTTACCAAACAAGCCGTTCAAAAAAGGTTATGAATAGTATTAACTAAATTTTAAACTTTATATAATCCTTATAATTTTAGAATCCATATTATGAGTTTCTTAGACATAATGTAAGAACAAATTCATCTTCAGTATTGTTGTTTTACAAACTTTTAATAGTGAACCCTTTTTAAATAAAATATTTTAAACTATTTGACTAAATGGGGACATCAAAAAATTTAAAATAAAACATCCCAAGATTCCACGGTACGCTTTCCTTTGAATAAAACAGTAGCGTGTGTTGTACGCAACTTCGAGTTTTAACACACACCACAACCGATCAAACTAGCCGTTATGAATAGTAATACTTAATTTTTTGAAATTATATATATATTTTATATTTCAAAATGGACTTCATTTTTGGATTCGGAATATCAAATTTAGCCTAAGGTGAAATTTTGGTACTTTTCGGATAACTTTCATATTTTGATGAATAGTAAAAATTACTAAATTTTAATTAAAAACAACTTTTTTAATCAAAATAATTAATAGTGATAAATTATGAATTTGAGTGGTTTTAAAGTATATTTAGAATATATTTTTACCATTTAATATAATTTTGGTCATTGGACATAATTTTACAATTAAACCGAACATAAACAAATGTCAATCTTTTGATAGTTATTATCTCTTAAAAACACGCTTTTTGTTTTGACAGCGGGAATTAATTTTAAATTAATTTCTGCCACTTCTGTGTTTTTAATTTAGAAAAATGGATTCCATATTTGGAATCAGGATGTTCAAATTGTGTAAATAGGTAACTTTTATTTTTAGACATTTTGAATAATTACTGCGGTAAATATTTTATTTACCATGGTTAAGGGTAAATCCGGTAAATAAGGGTTAAAAATAATATTATAATAATACTAAATTACCCTAAAACGTGTCTTAACCCTATTGGTTGATACATGGTCGACCATGGGCATCTTTGGGTCAATTTTGGGACCCCATTGATCCACTTGTAAGTGATAATGACACTTTATTTTAATTAAGTTAAAATGAATACAAAAATGGCATAAGCTTACATCTTTTAAAAGAACAATTTTTACATAGGGTTATACATGTTGAATTTTCGATTATAAATATTCATTAGAAATCTAAAAAGATTTCCTACATAATTATTTTTTATTTATAATTTTTATACATCAAATAATTTAAATTATTAATGACACAATAATGATGCAATGTTTACCTCATTAATAAATCATTTAAATAAATAAGATTATAATGATTAAAATATTATCTAAAACCTGTCAAATTCTTATTGGTTGATGTTATTTAGAATAGGAGTCATCTTATCTTCGACCTCAATGATTTTTGGACCATTATAAACCTAATATAATTATATTATAAAGTAATACTTTCACTCTTTCCTAAAGAGCCCCTCCTCTCCCTTATAAAAGGAGACCACTTCTACTCATTCCTCACACCTCTCAAGCCACTTGGCTCGTCCAAACTCTGCCCAACTAAGCTCCCCACATCCCTATCCTCCTCCTTGAAGCTTCCCCTTAGGCAGAAAGCATTTCAAGAAGTCCTTTGGTTCCAACCAAAGTGAGTTACATAAATTAAAGGTAACATTTTCTCTTAAATTATTTTCAATTATTTTGCTGCTCCAACCCCCAAACTCTTTTTATTTCCTTTCTTTTGTAACAACACCAGTATCCACAATATACTAGGATGTTTTTATAAGAAGGATTCAAACTACACATTCACACAACTCCATCTAATGGATGATGAACATAATGTTTCTGTGGATGGCAAACTAATGCCTCACGAAACGATGATTGTTCAAATACATCTTACCGCTTCTCATGGTGGCCATTAGGATGGCACTGTAATTAAATATGATATTAATTATATATATTTTATATATAAGCTTCTGTAATTCCATTTTATTTCATACAATTATTCGTTTCATGTTGTATATACATACGATAATTTCATTTGAGGAAGTGCGGACTACCGCCCCCTTAAAATGATATGACTCGTTCATACCACACATGGAACGTATAAAGGATGGTGTTAATGAACTTAAGTAACATATATAAAATATTATATTTTACTGGAATAGTAATATACCTATGTATCATTTGGATTCGATTCTTTTAAAATAAAAATTAAATGGAAGTAGCATTCGTGCGTACGTACGGACTACCGTCTCCACGAACGCGATGAGATTCATTCTCCAACGTATCCATTCAAGTATAATTATCATTTGATGATTTAAAAATGATGTTTAAGGACTTGATACCATTCTGGATATGAATAATATACATCCCATTAATAACGAATATGGCTCACATAACAAAGAATGTAAAGTAAAATGAACCTGTTAACACCTGAAATGACGATAATTCTAAGATATTATTAACAAATCAATGTTAAAAGATCATATATGATATCATATTAAAGTAACTGATTCTTGTATTATTCAATAACAATTATTTCACCATTATACAGGAGGTAAACCTACCATCGACCAAGGAAAAAGTACAAAGTAAGGGATTCTCTTATCTCACTTTCAATTCCGTGAGATTTCCATTGTTCGCTACTAAATTATTGAAAGTGGTGTATTGTGTACTTCCATTTGATATATATTATCATGATTCACTTTATATTCATTTTATTCTGTAAATCATTTGGTGGTTATTAACTTTTGGCCATGCGACTCAGTTGATTAACGTGGTAAGGGGTTTCTTGTCTCACTTTTAATTCCGTGAGAATTCCATTGATCACCACTTAATTATTGAATGTGGTGTATGTGTACTACCCATGATTGTATTCATTGTGTAATATACTTTATTTTATGGGTATTTACATCATCATGGTATGATCTTTCTTTCATGGGTGTTTGTTTCTTATGTTACCTAATCAATAAGGGAATTTGAGATTTCAATTTCCACTCATTTGGATTTACGCATATTTCATTGATTATATTACCCCAAGATTATGTGTGGAATCACTATTCATTTTATTATGTCATAATTTCCACTCCCCTTCCTGTGGATATAATTTTGATACACATAATCACTCCATTGAAAATTCTCAAGTCATTGATATGAATTTGATAAGAGTAATTTTAACTCTTTCACCATTTGTTGAGTTAAACATCCAATTCGTTGGTGTTGTTTTTACAGGAATATGTGTGAATATACTTTGATTGTTTTACACTGAATATCCAATCATATTTAGTGTATTTATATTTTTCACACATAATTATGTTATTGATTTATCCTTAACCTAAGGATATGGCCTTTATGAGAGATTTCATCTCAACTTACATTCCATTGAGACTTCTTTGTTGATATACACCAAATCACTTTTATGTGGTGTATATAATGTACTTTGACATATTATATCATGAATTCCCTTTATTCTCATGATATTACAAAGTTTTGATTACCTCAATTATTTTCATTCAAGTGTCTCTCTTTTGGTTAGAATCTCTAACTGAAATACCATTTTTAAATGTTTTAAAGACTTATTCATCTAAATCTTTCTCATTAATGTCCATGTTTTAAAAATGGTTTTAAGGATTTATTTATATGGACATTAAAGATTAGAAATTAAAACTCCTTTAAAAAAGTTTCAAAGTGGTATGGGACACTTTTATTCAAAAATCTATTTTTAAATGGCTTCTTGACAAATAGTGTGACTTTTAAATGTTTTCAAGAAAAGGGGGATATTTCTCTCAAATAGTTTTGATGATTATTTTCATCTATGTCAACATCCTTCATTATTCATGATTGAGGTTAATGTGATACAATAAAATCTTCCATATTGTATCAAATGAGTTATATTTGACTGTGGATGTTCTATTTTTATACCATTCATGGTTTGTGGTTAAAGTATTGACATTTCGTATGCTAGTTTTAATACGAATGTTTATTTTATGCTTAAACCTATTCATATGAGGAATGCATTGGACTTAATAAGTGATGGGTGGAGCCCGCTATAGCTCCTCGATGCATCGGTAGGTCTCATGAGACAAACTAGTGTCTTGGCACAAGGCCTTGGCAAAATCTTATTTGTAGTCTTGGCACGAGGCCTTGGCTATGTGGTTATGATAGTCTGGCATTATGCATTCCATCATTATGAAAGTGGTTATTGATATTGCATGTGATCATTCGACTAGTAGAATATCCATGTGAGTAAGTAAATGGAATTATTTCATTTTACCTTTGCCATTTTATGCTGAAGTTCAAGTTTCAAAGGCTTTTGTTTTAGTTATAAATTGCCTTAAGTGTTTATGCTTATTTATGAAAGCTTCTACTATAATGTTATCCTTACTGAGCATCCGAGCTCACCCCTTTCAATGTTTTATTTTTTTCCAGGATTATGAAGAAGTAATTTATGAATGACCTGCAGGGATAGTATGAGGGGATATGAAGACAAGATGTTTTTTTTATGATGTAATGTAAAACTTTATGGATGTATCTAGTTATTCCAAGGCTACTAAACTAATCGGTCTTTCGAGACTTGATCTTTCTCATGATCATGCCAATGTTATGTAATAATGCACCGACTCTGGGTAACTAGGGTCGGGGCGTTACAGTTGGTATCAGAGGAAGTTTAGTACAAACCTTGGTAGCTAGATTTAGATAAACTCTGATTAGAGCACGTAGACCTAAGATGAACTTTGAGGATTAGTATAAAAGAACTTCCTAGAATTTTGGTATTGTAGAGATTTTGTGAGTTTTCCGAGCAATACATCCATGTCTGGATACGAGCAGGTAGAGGCGGCTCTGGCACAGATGTACCTAGGGGTAAAACCCGAAAACACCGCTTTGAGCTAGACTCGAACAGGAACTGGTGCACGACAACGGGCCTTGCTGCACTCTTGGTTTCGACACTCCCGGGGGATATGCTTAGGATAATTTACATTTTCTTTACAAACCGATTTGAGTAATATATACATAAGATGAGATTAAATGACCTTGGTTAATCCTAATATGTTTCAAATTGAGAATATGGTGAAATTTTAATCTCTAAATGATTTTACGACTACTATTACTCACACAATGCTTTCTGGTTTTAGTCAATGGCTGGATTCCAAGGAAGTCATAGTGACTTTGAGAATGATGTACAAGGTGGGAACGGTGGTGGAAATGAGCATCAAAATGGAATGTTGATAGGCGTAAAAGATATCATCTTTATTCCAAATCAGTTTTCCAAAAATATGATCAACAACATATATATTAACCAACTCCCAGACTCAACAAGGAAGAGAAAGGTGATAAATGATAAGATCTCCAGCAATGGAGACCATGGAGAAAAGAAACCTCAATTATCATCATGCAGGAATTGTGGAAAGAGACACCCAGGAAAGTGTCTCAATGGGACAACGAAATGTTTTACGTGCGGGAAGGAAGGACATAAAGAGAAGAATTGCCGAAGAAAATGAAGAGTACTATGGAAGAAGATAAAAATGGTCCCAAGAGTCCATTTATAGTCATTTGCCGTAAATGTAGGGGACCTGGCCATTACCCGAGTGAATGTCCTATTTTATAGGATATTTTCTTGCTCAAAGAAGAAGCTATGTGGAAATAAATGGTTGGAGAAAAATTTAAAAAGTATTAGCACTCCTTGTTGATGGGTTTACTTTGGAATAATTTTCTCTTGTATTTGTAACCCCTCAGTTTTCCATGTGAGAATGATATTTGAGGAATAATTGTCTCTTCTCTTGTGGATATAGGTATAAATAACCATTTGGTTTTATATGATCATTAGGGTTTGAGAAAATGATAAGTTATTATAATTTGGGATGAAAATTCAAAGTATGATATAACATTTGTGGTTAAATTATGAAAAATTTATCTCATTTTGGTAATATTATAGAATATAGTTTTTGAAAAAGGACAACACATAGACCGTGTGACAACCCGTCGCGTCGGACAAAGCTGTGGGAATCGAACCCACAACCAAAGTGCGATTGGGATTTATTGCCTACCACTGGACTACGTGAAGTTCCTGGTTAATATGACTATTTTTTTTTGTTAAATGATTTTATTGATCAATAATAAGATGATTTGGGTTCTTATGTCTTATCAAATGAATACCCTTGGTATAGGAAAATGATTTGGTGATTAAGTGATAAATGTTATTTTGGAAGATGTTCGTTTTGTTAGGAACACTATATGCCCAAGGAAAATAGAATACAATGAGGTTTCATTTGTAGAGTAATGGTGGATTTTTATCTACATTTTTATTGTTGATTTATAGTGATTTGGGTTATTTATGGAAATGATTAACCTATAACAGAGAATATGTGATGGTGTTAATTACTTTTAAGTATGTGACTTTAAGAGTATTTGATGTCATTTGGAGATACAATGTAACATGGGAGACTACATAATCAAATTCTTCTATGTTTTGGGTTTCAATATTAGTTTGGATTATATTAAAGGATTTTAAGGACAATTGGTTATTGAAGGGTATCTATTTAACTTTGGGGTATTGTTGGTTTAATTTTAGAAATTAAGATTAGTGCATATTTATCTTAATGAATATCCTTTTGGGGGATCATTAGATCATTCACTAACCATTTTGGTTTTGATTAATCTTCAAAGACAATGTAAATATATGGTTTATCCTGCATGGATCATGTGATTCTATAGAAGTTTATTCTAACTCTTCCAGTGTGACCAAGTCTTCTTGGATACTCATCGTTTAAAAAAAATTGAGTTAGTGGTGGAAATTTATTAAAGAATGAAAATCTACATAAAATTTAAGTATATCTCATAATGTTATTAGTCAATATCATAAATGAATTCCTCTTCCTTATGTAATGTAACTTTAAAAAAAAATGTTGTCCTAGATGGTACCTTAAATCATCACTAATTTATGGCTTTGTGATTGTTGGCCTTTTCATAGCCATGTTCTCTACCACTCTCCATCAGATAATTGATGGTTAGATTTATCCTCCATATCCATATTTTCCTACATGGAACCCTAGTATGTGTTATTTTCGGTAATCTTCATACTTTCCACTCTTTATTTTAAATAGAGGCCTCATTAATTCATTTTTCGATGTGGGATTTCAACTAAGATATTTTGAAATGTCAAAAATGTGTGATCCCAATACCCTATATTTTGTTGAACCGATGGTACTTCAAATCATCATAGATTGATGAGTTTAAGGACCTCAATTTTATACTTGTTTGTGATTGATGACCTCAACCACTACCTATAAATATTTACGTTTTTCCTCCAATTATATGTCTCTAATTGCCACCAATGTTCTCCTAATCGATATCATAATTTGGTGGTGACCCTTTCATTTCTCTTTTCCTCATATTAAGACTAAATTTTAGTAAACCAATTTCCGATGTGGGTTTTCCCACAAGTATATTTTCTATTTTCAACCTTTTATTTTCGAAGAACAATTTCAAATTGTGAGGACGCAATTTATTGAAGGAGGGGAGAATGTAACACCCCAAGATTTCATAGTGTGTTATTTCTTCAAAATAATTCAATAACTTGCACTACACGCAACACAAAGTTCAAGCGCACCATGACTTACCAAACAAGCCGTTCAAAAAAGGTTATGAATAGTATTAACTAAATTTTAAACTTTATATAATCCTTATAATTTTAGAATCCATATTATGAGTTTCTTAGACATAATGTAAGAACAAATTCATCTTCAGTATTGTAGTTTTACCAACTTTTAATAGTGAACCCTTTTTAAATAAAATATTTTAAACTTTTTGACTAAATGGGGACATCAAAAAATTTAAAATAAAACATCCCAAGCTTCCACGGTACGCTTTCCTTTGAATAAAACAGTAGCGTGTGTTGTACGCAACTTCGAGTTTTAACACACACCACAACCGATCAAACTAGCCGTTATGAATAGTAATACTTAATTTTTTGAAATTATATATATATTTTATATTTCAAAATGGACTTCATTTTTGGATTCGGAATATCAAATTTAGCCTAAGGTGAAATTTTGGTACTTTTCGGATAACTTTCATATTTTGATGAATAGTAAAATTTACTAAATTTTAATTAAAAACAACTTTTTTAATCAAAATAATTAATAGTGATAAATTATGAATTTGAGTGGTTTTAAAGGATATTTAGAATATATTTTTACCATTTAATATAATTTTGGTCATTGGACATAATTTTACAATTAAACCGAACATAAACAAATGTCAATCTTTTGATAGTTATTATCTCTTAAAAACACGCTTTTTGTTTTGACAGCGGGAATTAATTTTAAATTAATTTCTGCCACTTCTGTGTTTTGAATTTAGAAAAATGGATTCCATATTTGGAATCAGGATGTTCAAATTGTGTAAATAGGTAACTTTTATTTTTAGACATTTTGAATAATTACTGCGGTAAATATTTTATTTACCATGGTTAAGGGTAAATCCGGTAAATAAGGGTTACAAAATAATATTATAATAATACGAAATTACCCTAAAACGTGTCTTAACCCTATTTGTTGATACATGGTCGACCATGGGCATCTTTGGGTCAATTTTGGGACCCCATTGATCCACTTGTAAGTGATAATGACACTTTATTTTAATTAAGTTAAAATGAATACAAAAATGGCATAAGCTTACATCTTTTAAAAGAACAATTTTTACATAGGGTTATACATGTTGGATTTTAGATTATAAATATTAATTAGAAAGCTAAAACGATTTCCTACATAATGATTTTTTATTTATAATTTTTAGACATCAAATAATTTAAATTATTAATGACACAATAATGATGCAATGTTTACCTCATTAATAAATCATCTAAATAAATAAGATTATAATGATTAAAATATTATCTAAAACCTGTCCAATTCTTATTGGTTGATGTTATTTATAATGTGAGTCATCTTATCTTCGACCTCAATGATTTTTGGACCATTATAAACCGAATATAATTATATTATAAAGTAATACTTTCACTCTTTCCTAAAGAGCCCCTCCTCTCCCTTATAAAAGGAGACCACTTATACTCATTCCTCACACCTCTCAAGCCACTTGGCTCGTCCAAACTCTGCCCAACTAAGCTCCCCACATCTCTCTCCTCCTCCTTGAAGCTTCCCCTTAGGCAGAAAGCATTTCAAGAAGTCCTTTGGTTCCAACCAAAGTGAGTTACCTAAATTAAAGGTAACATTTTCTCTTAAATTATTTTCAATTATTTTGCTTCTCCAACCCCCAAACTCTTTTTATTTCCTTTCTTTTGTAACAACACCAGTATCCACAATATACTAGGATGTTGTTATAAGAAGTATTCAAACTACACATTCACACAACTCCATCTAATGGATGATGAACATAATGTTTCTGTGGATGGAAAACTAACGCCTCACGAAACGATGATTGTTCAAATACATCTTACCGCCTCTCATGGTGGCCATTAGGATTGCACTATAATTAAATATGATATTAATGATATATATTTTATATTTAAGCTTCTGTAATTCCATTTTATTTCATACAATTATTCGTTTCATGTTGTATATACATACGATAATTTCATTTGAGGAAGTGCGGACTACCGCCCCCTTAAAATGATATGACTCGTTCATACCACACATGGAACGTATAAAGGATGGTGTTAATGAACTTAAGTAACATATATAAAATATTATATTTTACTGGAATAGTAATATACCTATGTATCATTTGGATTCGATTCTTTTAAAATAAAAATTAAATGGAAGTAGCATTCGTGCGTACGTACGGACTACCGTCTCCACGAACGTGATGAGATTCATTCTCCATCGTATCCATTCAAGTATAATTATCATTTGATGATTTAAAAATGATGTTTAAGGACTTGATACCATTCTGGATATGAATAATATAAATCCCATTAATAACGAATATGGCTCACATAACAAAGAATGTAAAGTAAAATGAACCCGTTAACACCTGAAATGACGATAATTCTAAGATATTATTAACAAATCAATGTTAAAAGATCATATATGATATCATATTAAAGTAACTGATTCTTGTATTATTCAATAACAATTATTTCACCATTATACAGGAGGTAAACCTACCATCGACCAAGGAAAAAGTACAAAGTAAGGGATTCTCTTATCTCACTTTCAATTCCGTGAGATTTCCATTGTTCGCTACTAAATTATTGAAAGTGGTGTATTGTGTACTTCCATTTGATATATATTATCATGATTCACTTTATATTCATGTTATTCTGTAAATCATTTGGTGGTTATTAACTTTTGGCCATGCGACTCAGTTGATTAACGTGGTAAGGGGTTTCTTGTCTCACTTTTAATTCCGTGAGAATTCCATTGATCACCACTTAATTATTTCATGTGGTGTATGTGTAATACCCATGATTGTATTCATTGTGTAATATAATTTATTTTATGGGTATTTACATCATCATGGTATGATCTTTCTTTCATGGGTGTTTGTTTCTTAAGTTACCTAATCAATAAGGGAATTTGAGATTTCAATTTCCACTCATTTGGCTTTACGCATATTTCATTGATTATATTACCCCAAGATTATGTGTGGAATCACTATTCATTTGATTATGTCATAATTTCCACTCCCCTTCCTGTGGATATACTTTTGATACACATAATCACTCCATTGAAAATTCTCAAGTCATTGATGTGAATTTGATAAGAGTAATTTTAACTCTTTCACCATTTGTTGAGTTAAACATCCAATTCGTTGGTGTTGTTTTTACAGGAATATGTGTGAATATACTTTGATTGTTTTACACTGAATATCCAATCATATTTAGTGTATTTATATTTTTCACACATAATTATGTTATTTATTTATCTTTAACCTAAGGATATGGCCTTTATGAGAGATTTCATCTCAACTTTCATTCCATTGAGACTTCTTTGTTGATATACACCAAATCACTTTTATGTGGTGTATATAATGTACTTTGACATAGTATATCCTGAATTCCCTTTATTCTCATGATATTACAAAGTTTTGATTACCTCAATTATTTTCATTCAAGTGTCTCTCTTTTGGTTAGAATCTCTAACTAAAATACCATTTTTAAATGTTTTAAAGACTTATTCATCTAAATCTTTCTCATTAATGTCCATGTTTTAAAAATGGTTTTAAGGATTTATTTATATGGACATTAAAGTTTAGAAATTAAAACTCCTTTAAAAAAGTTTCAAAGTGGTATGGGACACTTTGATTCAAAAATCTATTTTTAAATGGCTTCTTGACAAATAGTGTGACTTTTAAATGTTTTCAAGAAAAGGGGGATATTTCTCTCAAATAGTTTTGATGATTATTTTCATCTATGTCAACATCCTTCATTATTCATGATTGAGGTTAATGTGATACAATACAATCTTCCATATTGTATCAAATGAGTTATATTTGACTGTGGATGTTCTATTTTTATACCATTCATGGTTTGTGGTTAAAGTATTGACATTTCGTATGCTAGTTTTAATACGAATGTTTATTTTATGCTTAAACCTATTCATATGAGGAATGCATTGGACTTAATAAGTGACGGGTGGAGCCCGCTATAGCTCCTCGATGCATCGGTAGGTCTCATGAGACAAACTAGTGTCTTGGCACAAGGCCTTAGCAAAATCTTATTTGTAGTCTTGGCACGAGGCCTTGGCTATGTGGTTATGATAGTCTGGAATTATGCATTCCATCATTATGAAAGTGGTTATTGATATTTCATGTGATCATTCGACTAGTAGAATATCCATGTGAGTAAGTAAATGGCATTATTTCATTTTACCTTTTCCATTTTATGCTGAAGTTCAAGTTTCAAAGGCTTTTGTTTTAGTTATAAATTGCCTTAAGTGTTTATGCTTATTTATGAAAGCTTCTGCTATAATGTTATCCTTACTGAGCATCCGAGCTCACCCCTTTCAATGTTTTATTTTTTTTCCAGGATTATGAAGAAGTAATTTATGAATGACCTGCAGGGATAGTATGAGGGGATATGAAGACAAGATGTTTTTTTTATGATGTAATGTAAAAATTTATGCATGTATCTAGTTATTCCAAGGCTACTAAACTAATCGGTCTTTCGAGACTTGATCTTTCTCATGATCATGCCAATGTTATGTAATAATGCACCGACTCTGGGTAACTAGGGTCGAGGCGTTACAGATGCTGAGATGATGGATGTTTTGAGGGTTGTTAGAGAGTTCCTGGATGTTTTTCATGAGGTGGTTACGACTCTACCCCATCGACGTGACGTTGAGTTCGGGATAGACTTAAAACTTGGTGCCCATACTATTTCCATGGATCCTTATCAGATGGAACCTTCTAAGTTGTGGGAGTAGTGAATTCAGATTGACTATATGATGAAGAAGGATTTTTTCCATCCAAGCATGTCACTATGGGGTGCACCGGTCTTGTTTGTGAAGTAGGAAGATGGTGGTCTCAGGCTCTGCATTGACTACCGGGGACTAAATCAAGTAACGGTGATGAACCTTTACCCTCTTTTGAGAATAGATGACCTCTTTCACCAGTTGGTGGAGGGTAGGTTGGTTTTCTAAGATCGATATGTGGTCTAGGTATCAACAATTAAGGTTGAAGGATAGTGATATTCTAAATACTGCATTTAGGTGTAGGTATGGGAACTTTGAGTTCGTAGTCATGATGTTCAGTGTAACGAATGCACCTGCTATGTTCATGGGTCTCATGAACTCTATTTTCCGTGAGTTTCTCGACCAGTTCGTCATTGTGTCCATCGATGACATTTGGATCTACTCAATATCATAGGAGGAGCATACTAATCACCTCTAGATGGCCTTGGGAATCAGCAGACACCACCATCTTTATGGGAAACTATCCAAGTGTATGTTCATGACATGAGAAGTGCATTTCCTTGGACACGTGGTGCCTAGGCAAGGGATAGAGGTCGATCTGTCAAAGATTGAAGCGGTTGTTTCTTGGGAAACATCGAAGAATGTGATGGAGGTTCGCATTTTTCTAGGTATGATAGGTTATTATTGGAGGTTTGTACCCGACTTATCTCAAGTTGCATCTCCCTTAATAGCTTTAACCAGAAAGGACCAGGCCTTCGTATGGGGTGAGCAGTGTCAGGCAGAGTTCAATATCTGAAGGAAGGGTTAGCCAGCACTCCAGTGCTCAGGTTATCAGA
This sequence comes from Viscum album, assembly GCA_963277665.1. Lineage (NCBI taxonomy): Eukaryota > Viridiplantae > Streptophyta > Magnoliopsida > Santalales > Viscaceae > Viscum > Viscum album. Next base: position 970,710,681 of record OY728127.1, on the reverse strand, counting down.
GGAAGGGGTATTGTATGATGTATTTTGTGTTGCTTTTAGACTTGGACTGGGTTGTGTTCCGATTCAGCATCATAGAATGATATTGTATGGGTCTAGGTAGTTATGTCCTCATGATCGTAACTACACCACCCATGACCGAGATCTTGTAGCGGTAGTGTTCGCATTGAAGTTGTGGTGGCATTACCTCATCAGGGATCACTTTGTGGTATTCTTGGATCACAAGAGTTTGAGGCATATCTTTAACCAGTGGGACCTGAACTTGTGACAAGGAAGGTTGGTGGATTTTATTTAGGACTACAACTTCGAGATCTCTTACACTTAAGTTAAGGGGAACGTTGTGGCTAATGACTTGGGAAGGAAGTCATAGAGGGAAGCTGTTCGGGAATCTGTGGATGCTTGGAAGGAAATGAAGGAGTTGGCTGCCCTACACCTGGATGAAAGGGTGGATGGTGGTAGAGGTTTTCTGTTTCAAATGACAGTGTAGTCCTCTCTATTGTGATAGGTGGAAGAGTCTCAGTGGGGAGACTTAGAGAGTGAAGTGATGCGCGATTGGGTTAATCCAGGCAATGCTCTGGAAGGGTGGTTAGAAGATGGTCAGAATAAGATTCTTTTTTTAAGGAAGTTTTTTGTCCCGGTGGAAATGCGCAAGAGAGTTCTTGTTGAGTTCCACAACTCACCCCTGGTGGTGCACCCATGTAACAACCCAAGCATCCACAGTAATTTTGCCTTTGAATAATATAATAGCTTGTGTTGTATGCAACTTCGAGATTCTAACACATCACGACCAATCAAACTAGCTGTTATGAATAGTAATACCCACTTTTTAAAATTTTATCAATTTTATCTTTCAAAATGGACTTCATTTTTGGGTTCAGAATATTAACATTAGCTTAAGGTGAATTTTTCTAAATTCATTCAGTTTTTTAGGAATAGTAAAAAATACTAAATTTTAATTAAAAACAACTGTTTTAATCAAAATAATTTATAGTACTAAATTATACTATTGAGTGTGTTTTAAGTATAACAAGATTATATTTTTACCATTTAATCCAATGTTGGTCATTGGATGTATTTTCACATTTAAACTGGACAAAACCAAGTGTCATTCTTTTGATAGTTATTATTTCTTAAAAACATGTTTTTTTGTTTTGTCAATAGGAATTAATTTTAAATTAATTTCTACCTATAGCATCCCGCCATTTTATAACATAAACTTTCATTTCATTACACGGAACTGAGGATCGCTAAGGTTTAGTGTCTTGGAAACAAGGATCATAATACATAAAAAAAAACATAAAAACATTCTTCTTAAACACTTGAAAGGCTTCTCCTTTAGTTCATCCTATGTTCATTATGCATCTCATAACCTGGGCACATACATCAAAAGAAAGGGTGAGAAGAAGGCCCAGTAAGGGAAACAAGAGAAACATTTTACAAGTGAACTTGAGATACTTCAATAAGGACATGAAAAGAACTTTAAGGCATGAGAAAGAAATCATGAGATACATCGTAATAAAAATAATCATTTTTCATAACTGGAAGATGTGGCTACAACATTTAATATTGACAATCGTTTCGTTTCACCAAGGTCCATCCCCAAGGTGTCGTTAAAAATTACCAAGGTTATTCACCAAGGCGTCGTTAAAATGGTCATCTCTAGAGATTAAGTCTTTACCCAATGCATTGGAGCGCTATCAGGGCGCACCCTTAAATTTGTCTTTATTTTCATGTGAGCCACATACATCATCATCAAACATTTCATAAATAACCCATATAGCATAAAACAAATGGGTTTCATTTCATAATCATAACGTTTCAAAAACTGCTTTAAAGACATGATCTTTACGTTACTTTAAACCCACGGAAAGGGAAAGCGGGTATCATGTATGTAAATCCCATAATTTAAAATAGAACATTTTTTTATATATATGTGAATACCCCTTTAGAAATAGGAGCTTTGAGTATTCACTTTATAACATAAAATAATTTTGAGAAAAGAGAGGCATTTTGAGATGAAAATTCTGCAGCATAACGACTATGTTACAAGGTTTTAGAAACTTTGAAAAGAGAGGGAATATGGGTTGAACAATCATAATTGAACCATAAAAAGGTAAAGGGACACAATAAGAAGGATATATGGACATGGTGATGCATTTTCAAGGACATACCAATTGAAATGAAAAACATGGAAGGAAGACAAAAATTTGATTTCTCTTATGAAAATTCGGCAGCCTAACGGCGTCACTTAAACTTCAACAAAAATGAATTGAACAAATCAAATAGGGTCTCTCATCATATGATCATAAGAGATCAGTATGATATATATAGAGATCATACCCCAACATAATAAAAAGGAACTTGAAAGATTTGACATGAAAATCGAACTCGAAAAATGAGAAGGGTGAAAGAATCACTTAAACATTCGGCAGCCTAACGGCGTCACTTAAACTTTCATAAAACGAAATGATGAGAGTAAGAGGGGATCTCTCATCATATAAACATGAAAGGGGCAGTAAGAGGAATATAAAAGAACATCCTCTCACAAAAAAACATGGATCACAAAAGGAATGACATAAAAGAGGTTACATGAAAAGAAAGAGAGGGGTCGGATCCCTTACCTTAAAACGTGACTCTTGAAACTCAAAGGATTGGACCTTGAGGGATTGGGGGCACCTTGGGAGGACTCCTTGGAAGGTAAGAAGACCAGAACTTCGTTGGGGGAGAGTTGGGAGTGAAAACTAAGGGAGGAAAGGGTGGGTATTTATAGGGAAAGTGAGGGGACAAGGCATTAATGGCCAAGGGACACCTCACATGTGCTTTTCTCAAACCCATGTGCTCTCCCTTGGCATTTATCATGGAGTTAGGCCACATGGGGCCCCCAAAACAATAATTCATCACCCTTGGCCGGCCAACCCTCAAAAGATCTCATGAAATCATCATGACATCATTATGATGTTATTAAACATACCGAAACCCTAAAACGGTATTTTTACTATTCACTGAAAATTCAACTTTCTCAGAATAATCCCAAAATTTCACCTTAACCAAATATCAATGCTATGATTTCAAAAATGAACTCCATTTTATAAAAATAATTTTCTAAATATTTTTAATTATATTTTTAAATAAATATACTATTCACTGAAAATTCATTTTTTTCAGAAAAATCCCCAAAAATTACCTTAACATAATATCGATGCTCTGAGTTCAAAAATAAAGTCCTTTTTATAAAAATAATTTTCTAATTATTTTTAATTAAATTTTTAATTAAAAAACACTATTCATCCGAAGAAACTAATACTTGATTAATAATTTATGAAACCGTTATTTAACCATTTTATTGAATCACATTACTTAACCAATGTGTCTAAATTATATTAAAACTTTCTTTGAGTGAAAATTACTAATCCATTTGGTCACATTACTAATCCTAAGCGTAAAATCACTATTCATAATTTACTATTCATCAAAAATTATGTTGATCTTATTAGACTCCAAATTCCTTAATGAACACTTTTGTAGAAGACCATTTTTTGAAAATCATTACACATCATTAGTTATTTAGGGTTTACATAAATATTTCAAAACATCCCTTTTTCAAAATTCATCAATAAAATACCTTCTAAAATTATCAAGGCATTTGAAATTTCACAAACATCACTAAAGGAAGAAATCTCAATTTATTCACCCGAGAGGATTACACAAGGAAACCAGGGTCTCATCACATAGCCCCTTATAACACTGGCATAAGACCTAAGTGTAAGGTGTGATATGGTGAGAGAATCTGATGGAGGCTCAGATAACATTGCCCTAGTAGCAATCTGCAATAACTTGAACTTCTCCTGCAAGCGTTTTCGTTCAAGCTTGACACGCTGGAGCTCGTCTTGGGCTTGGTCCAAATCGAATCCCACAGATGCTACCTCCTTCCCAAGCTCTGGTAAGTGGGCTTCGTAAGGGTTGAGTCTACTGGATGAAGCCATCGACTCCTCTTTCTGCATTAACCATTAACATCTTATTAAATCAATAAGAGTAAGTTAATATAATACTCAAAAATATTGGGTCGTTACATTCTTCCCCCCTTAAGAAATTTCGTCCCCGAAATTTACACTTGAGGCCTAGCCGAAAAGGTGAGGTTACTTTTGCTTCATTGTTTCCTCGGGCTCCCAAGTAGCCTCTTCATATTTATGATTCCTCCAAAACACTTTCACAAGGTGGGTAGTCTTGTTTTGTAGGACCTTGTCTCTACGGTCTAAGATCTCCACTGGCTACTCTTCATAAGAGAGGTCATGTTCAAGTTGTACCACCTCTGGGTTTAGTACATGCGAAGGGTCGGGTATGTACTTCCTCAAGAGAGATACATGGAAGACATCATGAACTTGAGCTAGGTTCGGTGGAAGTGCTAGACGATAGGCCACTGCTCCTATGCGATCAAGGATTTCATAGGGGCCAATGTACCTAGGGCTGAGCTTCCCTTTCTTCCCAAACCGCATGACTCTCTTCCATGGAGAGATTCGAAGGAAGACTTTGTCACCAACCCCAAACTCCAAGTCTCTTCGACGATTGTCAGCATAGCTCTTCTGCCGACTCTGTGCAGCCCTTATGTGTTGTTGGATGGCATGAACCTATTCCGTCATCTCCTGCACGAGATCAGGCCCAAGAAGCTTCCTCTCACCAGTTTCATCCCAAAAAGTAGGAGTTCTACACCGCTTTCCATATAGAGCTTCATAGGGTGCCATCTGAATACTCGAATGGAAGCTGTTGTTATAGGAGAACTCAACTAATGGGAGGTGTTGATCCCATCCACCTTTAAATTCCATTGAGCATAATCTCAACATGTCTTCGAGTGTCTGAATAGTCCTTTCAGATTGGCCATCAGTTTGAGGATGATAGGCCGTACTAAAATTCAATTCAGTGTTCAGAGCATGCTGAAGACTTCTCCAGAATTTTGATGTGAATCTTGGGTCACGATCAGATACGATGGATAGTGGTACCCCATGCAGCCTTACCACTTCCTTCACGTATATCTTGGCAAGCTGATCCAGAGAGAAATCTTCCCGAATAGAGATAAAATGGGCTGTCTTGGTGAGACGGTCCACAATAACCCATATCGCATTGTTTCCTTTGGATGTTTTTGGGAGACTAGTTACAAAGTCCATGGTGATATTATCCCACTTCCATACTGGTATGGGTAGCGGTTGTAATACCCCCTTAGGAAGTTTTCTTTCTGCCTTTACTTGCTGACACACCAGGCACCTTGTAGTGTAATCAGCAATCTCCCTCTTCATGTTATCCCACCAATAATGATCACGAAGGTCTCTATACATCTTAGTGCTTCCCGGATGTATAGAGAAAGTAGAGCTATGAGCTTCATCCATCAGTTCTTTCTTTATCTCCGGAATAGATGGAACGCATAGTATTGTACGAAATATCAATACACCTTCTTGATCAATATTGAAATCAGGGAACTTCCCATCCTTTACAGCCTCAAACTTCTCCTGCAGCAAAGGATCTTCTTTTTGAGCCTTCTTGATCTTCTCTAGTAATGAAGGTTGAGAAATCATTTGGGATAGGGTTGATGATGTCCCTTTCCTTATAATTCCCATGTCCAGTTTTACTAGATCTTTAATCAAGGGATCTCCCGGGATCCTCATTGTTGTCAGAACAACATGATCTTTCCTGCTTAACGCATCCGCGACTTTGTTTGCTCTTCCAGGGTGATAATGAATTGAACAATCATAGTCTTTAATAAGCTCCAACCATCTCCTTTGTCTCATGTTCAATTCTTTCTGTGTGAAAATATACTTTAGACTTTGGTGGTCAGTGTATATATCACATTTCTCCCCATAAAGATAGTGCCTCCATATCTTTAGAGCAAAAACAACTGCCGCCAGCTCTAGATCATGCGTAGGATAATTCTGCTCATGAATCTTCAACTGTCGAGATGCATAAGCAATTACCTTGTCATTTTGCATGAGGACGCACCCAAGCCCTTTCAGAGAAGCATCGCTAAAAATAACGAATCCTTCTCCGATAGAGGGTAGTGTTAACACAGGTGCAGTAACCAATCTCTTCTTCAACTCTTGGAAACATTCCTCACATTCCTTTGTCCAGATGAACTTAACCCCTTTTCGAGTCAACTTGGTTAGTGGATTAGAAAGCCGTGAAAAGTTTTTCACAAACCTCCTATAATATCCCGCTAAACCAAGGAAACTACGAATCTCAGTTACTATTGTGGGTTGAGGCCACTTCTCCACAACCATTGTCTTTGCAGGGTCAACCGAGATTCCTTCATTGGTTACGATGTGCCCCAAGAAAGCCACCTGTTGTAACCAAAACTCACACTTTCTGAACTTCCCAAAGAGCCTCTCCTTCCGCAGAGTTTTCAATATAACCCTTAGATGATCTTCATGCTCCTCACGACTTTTTGAATATATCAAAATATCATCAATAAAAACTACCACAAAGTTATCAAGGTAGTCCTTAAAGACTCTATTCATCAAATCCATGAAAATAGCAGGAGCATTAGTCAAGCCGAAGGGCATAACAGTAAACTCATAATGCCCATATCTTGATCGGAAGGCAGTCTTTGGAATATCTCCCTTCTTCACCCTCAGTTGATGATAACCAGATCGAAGGTCAATTTTAGAGAAGAATTGATCCCCGCGAAGTTGGTCAAATAAATCATCAATTCTTGGAAGAGGATATCTGTTCTTCACTGTGATCCCGTTCAGTTCTCTATAATCGATGCATAGCCGCATTGATCCATCCTTCTTCTTCACAAAGAGAACTAGTGCTCCCCAAGGAGACACACTCGGTCGGATAAACCCCTTCTCCAACAAGTCTTGGAGTTGTTTCTTTAGCTCCTCTAGCTCCACATTTGCCATTCTATACGGGGTCTTTGATATCGGTTGAGACCCAGGTACGAGTTCAATGGAGAACTCTACCTCTCTTTCTGGGGGAGGTCCAGGTAACTCTTCAGGAAATACATCCATGTATTCCTGAACAATCGGAACATCTTCAATTTGTATGCTCCCTTTCCCTTCTTCCTCATCACTGATTAACTCCATAAAGAAAGCTATAGGAGGTGATTCTAGATAGGGATCAGTTCGGGATATCTCTCCTTGGAAGATAACTGTAGGCCGTTCATTCAAGACTACTGAGATTTCCTTACTCCTGCATTTGATCTTAGCATTATACTTTGAGAGCCAGTCCATCCCTAGTATAATGTCGAATTCCATCATGGGAATGACTACTAGATTTGCGATAAGATTGTGCTCACCAAAGTAAACACTAGAGTCTCTAAATACTGTTGATGCAAGGATAATCCCACTTGGAGTCTTGACAGATAACTCTACCTCTAGCAGTTCGGGGGTTGATTCTATATTCCTTGCAAACTTGGAGGAAATAAAGGAATGCGTAGAACCAGAATCAAATAAAGTACTTGCTAGTTTTGAGAGGACAACAAGAGTACCTTCTACCACATCGTTCGGGACTTCAACTTCAGCTGTTGTGATAGTGAAAGCACGACCTTGCTCTCTTGGCCTCTGCTGAGGTTGGTGGTGATTCCCCTCCACCGCCCTCGGATTGGGACATTGGTTAGCAAAGTGCCCAAGCTGTCCACACTTGAAGCATGTGACTTCGGGTAGGGCCAGAACCATCTTTCCTCTGTCGTTAGTGTTGGGAAGCTGAGGCTTCACCTCACTATGACAATTCCGAGCAATATGGTATCCTCTTCCACACTTGTAGCACTTGCCACTTCCGTTCAAGCAGTTCCCCAGATGATTCTTCCCACATTTATTGCATGTGGTAAGTTGCATTTTCTTTCCACCTCTTCCCTGATCAAAATACTTCCCTAAACTGGGCTCCAACGATCTCTTCTTTTCATTTGGCTTATGAGACCACTGTGTCTCACCAAACTCCAGCTCGACTTTCATAGCACTTCAAACTATTTCTTCATATCTATCATAGTCCCTGTTGGCTAGATTCTTCCGCAGATGAGGTCGTAGTCCGCCAAAGAATCTATCAACCTTCCCATTAGGGTCCATGACAAAGCTTGAGGTATAACGGGAAAGCCTTGTGAAGTTAATCTCGTAGCTTCCGACAGATTCGTTCTCCTTCTACTTCAGCTCGAGAAACTCTTTCTCCATTCTCGTTCTCATGGAACGAGGGAAATACTTGTTAAAGAAAATCCCCCCGAAATTCTTTTCACTCCATAGCTTCCATCTCTCCTCGTGGCTTCGTGTTTTTGATCAGTGACCACCACTGATCAGCTTCTCCCTCTAGGCGGTAAACAGCAAGGATGACTTTTTCTTGTTCCGAACAATGAAGTACAGAAAAGATCTTTTCAATTGAGCTTATCCATTGTTCCGCAACCAATGGGTCAGTAGATCCACTGAATGTTGGCGGTCGTTGACGCATGAAGGACTCAACAGAGTGTTGTTCCCTTCGTGGTGAGGTCGGCCTCTCAGCCTGATTCAAGTTATTACTCATAACTTGAGTCAGTTGGTTCATCATTCTCATGAATGTTTCCATTCCGGCTTCCATCGGAGGGCCGTCAGCACATGGTGCATTGCGGTCACTATCAGCACGGTTCCTCCTATTGCCCGCCATTTCTAAAAGAATGAAACCTTAGTAAGAAACTTATTTCATTTATGAATCTTTTAACTAAGACTTAATGCTTAGACAATTACACTTTTCTATAATTCCTTCATAATGATTCATAAAAAGCTTGTGATTAACCAAACATATCCCCCGGGAGTGTCGTAACCAAGAGTGCAGCAAGGCCCGTTATCGTGCACCAGTTCCCGTTCGAGTCTAGCTCAAAGCGGTGTTTTCGGGTTTTACCCCTATGTACATCTGTGCCAGAGCCGCCTCTACCTGCTCGTATCCAGACAGGGATGTATTTGTTTGATAAACCACTTACTCAATACTTACCAAAATACCAGGAAGTTTTCCTATATTTAAACTTTTCTATAGGGTTCTTCCTAAAGTTTTTATATCCTAATTTCCACAAATAACTAAACCATCCTTTGATACCAAATATAGCATCCCGCCATTTTATAACATAAACTTTCATTTCATTACACGGAACTGAGGATCGCTAAGGTTTAGTGTCTTGGAAACAAGGATCATAATACATAAAAAAAACATAAAAACATTCTTCTTAAACACTTAAAAGGATTCTCCTTTAGTTCATCCTATGTTCATTATGCATCTCATAACCTGGGGACATACATCAAAAGAAAGGGTGAGCAGAAGGCCCAGTAAGGGAAACAAGAGAAACATTTTACAAGTGAACTTGAGATACTTCAATAAGGACATGAAAAGAACTTTAAGGCATGAGAAAGAAATCATGAGATACATCGTAATAAAAATAATCATTTTTAATAACTGGAAGATGTGGATACAACATTTAATATTGACAATCATTTCGTTTCACCAAGGTCCATCCCCAAGGTGTCGTTAAAAATTACCAAGGTTATTCACCAAGGCGTCGTTAAAATGGTCATCTCTAGAGATTAAGTCTTTACCCAATGCATTGGAGCGCTATCAGGGCGCACCCTTAAATTTGTCTTTATTTTCATGTGAGCCACATATATCATCATCAAACATTTCATAAATAACCCATATAGCATAAAACAAATGGGTTTCATTTCATAATCATAACGTTTCAAAAACTGCTTTAAAGACATGATCTTTACGTTACTTTAAACCCACGGAAAGGGAAAGCGGGTATCATGTATGTAAATCCAGAATTTAAAATAGAAAATTTTTTTATATATATTTGAATACCCCTTTATAAATAGGATCTTTGAGTATTCACTTTATAACATAAAATAATTTTGAGAAAAGAGAGGCATTTTGAGACGAAAATTCTGCAGCATAACGACTATGTTACAAGGTTTTAGAAACTTTGAAAAGAGAGGGAATATGGGTTGAACAATCATAATTGACCCATAAAAAGGTAAAGGGACAGAATAAGAAGGATATATGGACATGGTGATGCAATTTCATGGACATACCAATTGAAATGAAAAACATGGAAGGAAGACAAAAATTTGATTTCTCTTATGAAAATTCGGCAGCCTAACGGCGTCACTTAAACTTCAACAAAAATGAATTGAACAAATAAAATAGGGTCTCTAATAATATGATCATAAGAGATCAGTATGATATATATAGAGATCATACCCCAACATAATAAAAAGGAACTTGAAATATTTGACATGAAAATCGAACTCGAAAAATGAGAAGGGTGAAAGAATCACTTAAACATTCGGCAGCCTAACGGCGTCACTTAAACTTTCATAAAACGAAATGATGAGAGTAAGAGGGGATCTCTCATCATATAAAAATGAAAGGGGCAGTAATTGGAATATAAAAGAACATCCTCTCACATAAAAACATGGATCACAAAAGGAATGACATAAAAGAGGTTACATGAAAAGAAAGAGAGGGGTCGGATCCCTTACCTTAAAACGTGACTCTTGAAACTCAAAGGATTGGACCTTGAGGGCTTGGGGGCACCTTGGGAGGACTCCTTGGAAGGTAAGAAGACCAGAACTTCGTTGGGGGAGAGTTGGGAGTGAAAACTAAGGGAGGAAAGGGTGGGTATTTATAGGGAAAGTGAGGGGACAAGGCATTAATGGCCAAGGGACACCTCACATGTGCTTTTCTCAAACCCATGTGCTCTCCCTTGGCATTTATCATGGAGTTAGGCCACATGGGGCCCCCAAAACAATAATTCATCACCCTTGGCCGTCCAACCCTCAAAAGATCTCATGACATCATCATGACATCATTATGATGTTATTAAACATACCGAAACCCTAAAACGGTATTTTTACTATTCACTGAAAATTCAACTTTCTCAGAATAATCCCAAAATTTCACCTTAACCAAATATCAATGCTATGATTTCAAAAATGAACTCCATTTTATAAAAATAATTTTCTAAATATTTTTAATTATATTTTTAAATAAATATACTATTCACCGAAAATTCATTTTTTTCAGAAAAATCCCCAAAAATTACCTTAACATAATATCGATGCTCTGAGTTCAAAAATAAAGTCATTTTTATAAAAATAATTTTTTAATTATTTTTAATTAAATTTTTAATTAAAAAACACTATTCATCCGAAGAAACTAATACTTGATTAATAATTTATGAAACCGTTATTTAACCATTTTATTGAATTGTATTACTTAACCAATGTGTCTAAATTATATTAAAACTTTCTTTGAGTGAAAATTACTAATCCATTTGGTCACATTACTAATCCTAAGCGTAAAATCACTATTCATAATTTACTATTCATCAAAAATTATGTTGATCTTATTAGACTCCAAATTCCTTAATGAACACTTTTGTAGAAGACCATTTTTTGAAAATCATTACACATCATTAGTTATTTAGGGTTTACATAAATATTTCAAAACATCCCTTTTTCAAAATTCATCAATAAAATACCTTCTAAAATTATCTAGGCATTTGAAATTTCACAAACATCACTAAAGGAAGAAATCTCAATTTATTCACCCGAGAGGATTACACAAGGAAACTAGGGTCTCATCACATAGCCCCTTATAACACTGGCATAAGACCTAAGTGTAAGGTGTGATATGGTGAGAGAATCTGAGGGAGGCTCAGATAACATTTCCCTAGTAGCAATCTCCACTAACTTGAACTTCTCCTGCAAGCGTTTTCGTTCAAGCTTGACACGCTGGAGCTCGTCTTGGGCTTGGTCCAAAGCGATGCCCACAGATGCTACCTCCTTCCCAAGCTCTGATAAGTGGGCTTCGTAAGGGTTGAGTCTACTGGATGAAGCCATCGACTCCTCTTTCTGCATTAACCATTAACATCTTATTAAATCAATAAGAGTAAGTTAATATACTACTCAAAAAGATTGGGTCGTTACACTACCACATATGTTTTTTTTATTTATTAAAATGGATTCCATATTTCTAATCCGGAGGTCCAAATTTTGTAAATAGGTAACTTTTATTTTTAGACATTTTGAATAATTACTTCGGTAAATATTTTATTTACCATGGTTAAAGGGTAAATCCGATAAATAAGGTTAAAAACATAATATTATATTAATATTAAATTACCCTAACACGTGTTATAACCAAATTGGATGATACCTGTCCCACCATGGGAATCCTTGGGTTGATTTTGGGATCCCACAGAGCCACTTGTAAGTGATAATGACACTTTATATTAATTAAGTTAAAGTAAATACAAAAATGACATAAGAATCTATCTTTTAGTAAAAAAATGTTTAAATAGGGTTATATATGTTATATCTTCGACTAAAAATATTAATTAGAAATATAATTTTTTTCCTACATAATTGTATTTTATTTATAACTTTTAGACATTGAATAATTAAATTTATTTATGACACAACGATGATGCAGTATTTTTTTTATTAATGAAAGAATCAAATAAATGGTATTATAGATGTTAAAATAAATATAATTTGAAAGTTATGATGACATCCATGAATTTTCTAGGTTAATTTTACGTGTTAGTATTGATTAAATGAATTTTTTTCAATTTAATAATGTTTTTTGGAATTTAACTAAAACAAAATAAGAAATAGTGTCAAAGTTGACATAAAAGAGTTTTTAAAACAAATATTACGTTATTAATTGATATTCTATTACAAAAAATATTAGGTTAGGAAAAAGGTCTTAAATAATATTATATATGTTATTAATGAACCACTTGAGGTTCTCTTGGATGTTTATAGTAAGTTTATTAACCCAATAATATAAAAATACAAATAGACATGGTAAAGGTCAAACTAATTAACTATGAGTTAAATCTAGAAGATAATGTTCATATAGTGACCCAAAAATGTATAAAACCTATTGGTTGAGTGATTTATGACCCATCTCATCCTTATCCTTTAAATAATTAATTTTGGAGCCATTATAAACCGAAAATGATTTTATTATAAAATAATATTTCAATCTTTTCCTAAGGTTCCCCTCACTCCTCTTATAAAAGGGCACTTCCCCTTCTCTCAAATTAACACCTTCAATGCCATTAGGTTTGGCCAAACCCTGCCCAAATATCCTACCAACTATCCTCACTTCATCTTACGTGCCTTACTTTAGTCATAAATCCAACCTATGGAGCCCTTTTGATCAAATCAAAAGGAAGAACCCGAAGAAGAGGTAAATATTTCATCACCTCTTTGAAGTTATTTTCTTATTGCACTTCTTCTTTCTTTGTTGTTTCTATTCTAAAATAATAAATCCATTATAGTATATATACTGTTATTTTATTATAAATATGGTAGAACCATATTCATTATTCTACCCATCCTTTGAATGAAATGTCACCATACGTGCGTACGTACGACTTACTGTCTCCACGTCGTGGTGTAGTTGTTATTCAATACATTATTATTTGGATGGGTGTAATAATGACGTATAATTGATGTAAATAATAAATATAACATGATAATTATTCTTTATATATGATATACCATCCAATTATATATTATTTTAAAATCAAAAGAATGATATTGTCACTCGTGTGTGCGTACGAATTACCGTCTCCACGAACACGATGAGATTTATTCCCCATCGTATCCATTCAAGAATAATTTTCATTTTATGATTAAAAATAATGTTTAAAGACTTAATATCATTATTAATATGAATAAGATACATCATATCCACAACAAACATTACTTACATAACAAATAATATAAATAAAAACAAATTATTTAACACCTGAAACGATGATACTACTGAAATAACATTAACAAAGCAATATTAGAAGATCATATATGATATCATATTAATGTATATGGTTATTTTATAATTTAATAACAATGATTTCACCATTACAAATGACTTTAACCTACCCTCGAACAAGTAAAATAACACGGTAAGGGTTAATTTCACAATCTCTTCATTATCCGAGGTTGTTTATACGTAATTATCTACTAGGACCTCTTTATCATCCACATCCATGCTTCTTAAAAATTTATTTCAATACTTTTTTACTTTTTAAAATACAATGGGTTAATGTAATTTATACACTTATTTGACCTTATATGTTCTGAAAGTAATCTTTTCGTCATTTTCCGAACAAGGTACTTTATGTCTTTTTTGAGAAAATTATGGTAAGAATGTTTTTTTAACTTATACGGTGAGTGTGGCTATTTTCTGACATTATAACATCATCAAATAATCCCTTACAAGATTTTAACAATATTTCCAAAATAAATTTTTTCTCTTATAATTATATGAATTTTAAATGATTTCAAAATAGAAAGAGATATTTCTCTAAAAAGGTTTTGATTTCATCTATGTCAACATCCTTTGATGGATTTTAAGCTTATTTGAAATTGATTTATTATGGTACAAAACGTCCATATTGTATTGAAGGTTTTGTGATATGTTTGACTATTGATGTGTTATTTTTACACCATTCATGGTTTATCGATAAAGTATTGACATTTCGTATGCTATTTTTAATATGAATGTTTATGTTATGTTTAAACCTTTTCATATGAGGAATGCATTGGACTTAGTATGCGACGGGTGAAGCCTTCTATAGCTACTAAATGCATTAGTAGGTCTCATGAGACAAACTAGTGTATTGGGACAAGTCCTTGACAAAATCTTATTTTTAGTCTTGGCACAAGGCCTTGGATATGTGCTTATAAAGTCTGGAATTATGATTTCCATCATTATGAAAGTGGCTATTGATATTTCATGTGATTATTCGACTAGTAGAATATCCATGTGAATAAGTAAATGGAATTAATTGATTTTATCTTTGACACATTATTATGAATTTCAAGTTTAAAGGATTTTGTTTTAGTCTTATACATTTCCATAAATTTTTATGCTTATTTATGAAAGTTACCACTATATTGTTATCCTTAGTGAGCATATGATATCACACCTTTCTATGTTTTATTTTTCCCAGGGTATGAAAAAGTATTTTATGACTGACCTATAGGGATAGTATGAGGGGATATGAATGTGGTATATGGGAACAATGTTGTTTTAGTTTTTCATTTTATAATGTAATGTAAAACTTATGAATGTATCAAGTATTTCCAAGGCTACTAAACTGATTGGTCTTTCAGTACATGATTTCCTTGTATCATGAAAATGTTATGTAATAATGCACCGACTATGGGTAACTGGGGTCAGGGCGTTATAGTTGGTATCAGAGGATGTTTAGTACAAACCTTGGTAACTATATTTAGATAAACTATGATTAGAGCACATAGCCCTAAGATAGACTTTGAGGATTATTATAGAAGAACTTCCTAGAATTTTGGTATTGTATAGATTTTGTGATTTTTCCATGAAATACATCCCTGTCAGGATACGAGTTGTTTGAGGTGTCTCTAGAACAGATGTGCCTAGGGGTAAAACCCAAAAACACTACTTTGAGCTAGACTCAAATGAGAATTGGTGCATGGCAACGGGCCTTGTTGCACTCTTGGTTACGACACTCCCGGGGGATATGCTTAGGATAATTATCATTTTCTTTACAAAATATTATGAATGGTTTATGAGTATATACTTCCTCAAAGAATTTTTTATTATTATTATGGATTATATCCCTAAATTGTTCAGCTTATGTTAAGTGTTTTACAAGTTTCTAATTATGTATTTCGATTCATAAACTAATCTAGTTTATAGCATTGTTTAGAAATGGTGCCTAGTAGAAGGAATGGAAATCGTATCAACACACATAATACATGTAGGGATTGACCTCATACTCAAGATAATTATAGTGGATCTGGTGAAGCAACTGGTTCTGATCAACTTATCACCATACTGGGAAAACTCACTCAGGTTATGAATAATAACCTTACCCATATGGAGCACCCTGATCCACAACGTGGAGGATCATTGTTAGATTGATTCATGAGGAAAAAATCACCATCATTCAATTGGAGTACAAATCCATTAGTAGTTGATCAATGGATAAATTCCTTAGAAAAAAATATTTCACACCTTGGGGAGTAGTGAAAGGGAAAAATTTGTCATGGTAGTTTACCGCCTCACTGGAGATGCTGATCAATGGTGGTCATTGATTCAAAACACAAAGGAAGATGATAAATTATAAAATATGGAATGGGGGGAGTTTAAAGAGCTTTTCGTAGAAAAATACGTTCCTCGTGACCATCGAGAAGATATAGAAAAGAAATTTCTAGGTCTGAGGCTAAAAGGGGATGGGAATGTCGCAAAGTATGAAGTTGACATTACATGGTTAGAATAGCATGCAGCAGATTATATACGTAACCCAAAAAGTATGATTGATCATTTCTTTGATGGGTTAAAACTATTTCTCCATCGATCATTAGTCTCACAATCCTTCTGGTCATACGAAGACATTGTCTCATGTGCTATTCAGACAGAAAATGAATTCTCTAAGTTTTATGACTTTAAAGAAAAGAAAGAGAGGAAGAGATGCTGGTGAACACTCTAGAAATGGAAATAAGGGGAATAATGGAAATGTTGACTATCCATCCTGTAGGAAATGTGGGAAGAAACACCCCGGTACTTGTCTAAAGAGAATGGAAGTCTGTTACAAGTGTGGTGAAAAAGGCCACCAAACTTGTGATTGCAAGTGGAAGAAAGAGAATATCAATGTTGAATGCTAAAATTGTAGAGAAAAGGGGAATTATGCAAATGAATGTCCTAAGAACCAAGTAAACTTACTCTAGAGAAGGCCAGGAGATAAAGGCCAGGATTATTCTATAACTACTGCTGAGGTTGATGCTCTGAAAGACACGATGGCAGGTAATTTAATGGTTTCCTCATGTTTAGCCAATGCTTTATGATTTTGGATCATCACATTATTTCAAATCTTCCCAGCTTTCTAAGAAAATTAGATATTTCCAATTTGATTTAACAAGGTAGTTGTTAGTCGAATCTCCTAATGGAAGTATCATTGCAACAAAGTTTTGTGAATCAGTCCCCATTAGAGCATATAAATGTTCTTTATCTGTTGATCTCATCGTCATACCCATGATTTAATTTGATATAATCCTCGATATGGATTGGATTATTGATCATGATTCAAAAATTTATTGTAAGAATAAGTAGGTTACTATTTTTGATGACGATGATAAAGAACACCATATCTTTAGAGCAGAAACATCACCACCCGATTCTTATCTAGATCCACCCCAGTAGCTCAACTAAATTTAATTATTTTGGAGGAAGAGAATGAAATAACTGTGGGTGAGGAAAATAATGTTCTAATAGAGGATGTACCTATTGTGCAAGAGTATGTTTATGTATTTCCAAAGGATTTATGTTGACATCCTCCAGAATGAGAAATTGAGTTTTCCATTGATTTAATTCTTGGTTCAAGGCCCATATCGGAGACCCCTTATAGAATGGACACTATTGAATTACTGGAACTAAATAAACTACTAGAGGAATTAAGTAATAAGGGATTTATTTACCCTAGTGTTTCTCCATGGGGAACCCCTATCCTTTTTGTTAAGAAGAAAGATGGATCTATGGGGTTTCACATTGACTACAGGGAGATCAATGCTATAAAAAAAAATAAGAAGTATCCCCTACCTCTCATTGATGATTTATTTTACCAAATTCATTGATCTCAATATTTTTCAAAGATTGACCTTCAATCTGGATACCATCAGTTGTGTGTGAAGAAGGAAGACATTCTGAATACAGCATTTCGAACCAGGTAAGATCATTACAAGTTTATAGTTATGTCTTTTGGACTGACTAATGCACTCTCTGTTTTCATGGATCTAACGAATAGGATTTTCAAGGAATATCTTGATGACTTTGTAGTGGTATTTATTGATGATATCTTGGTATACTCCAAAATCTACTAATATCATGAAAATCACTTGAGCGTTATTCTAATGACTCTTAGAAGAAATTAATTGTATGGGAAATTTAGCAAGTGTGAATTTTGGCTTCAAGAGAATTCTTTTCTAGGAGATATTGTCTCTAACTATGGAATCTCTATTTATCCTTCAAAGACCGAGGCAATCCAAGAATGGCCAGCATGGAAGAGTATAACTGAGGTATGAAGTTTTATTGGTTTATCAGGTTATTATCAACATTTCTTCTAGAATTTTGTCTGTTTGGAAACCCCATTATCCAACCACACATGTAAAGGGGTTAAATTTTTTTGTAAAAAAGTGTGTGAAGAGTGTTTTGAATAATTGAAGATAATATTAGTCAATTCTTCTATATTGATACTACCATCGGTTAATGACGGGTTTTTTATTAATAGTGATGCTTCAAAGAATGGACTTGGTTGTTTCTTTATGCAGAATGATAGGGTTATTGACTATGCATCACAACAGCTAAAAATTCATGAAAAAAACTATCCTACTCCTGATCCTGAGTTAGTAGCTGTAATGTTTTCTTTGAAGATATGTAGACACTATCTATATGGTGAAAAATGTGAGATTTATACCGATCACAAGATTTTGAAGTATATTTTCTCACAAAAAGAACTCAACATGAGGAAAAGGCGATGGATTGAACTACTGAAAGATTATGATTCCACTATACACTACCCCCTGGGGAAGGAAAATAAAGTGGCAGATGCTTTGAGTAGAATGGATCATGGAGTTTTGAACAAGATGAGAGTTTAAAAGTATCCTATATACATAGATCTAGTAAAGATAGATATGGGAATAACCATGGAAGGTGAAACATCATTGCTTTTTCAAATGGTTTCCAAACCATCTTTACTAGAAAGGATAAAAAGTTCTCAGGCTGATGATGCAGAGTTTTAAAAGAAGATTAAGGCTATGAACAACGGGAGATTGAGTGACTTCGTATATGAAGATAGAATTTTGACATTTGGGAAGAGACTTTGTGTTCCCAATATACCTGATCTGAAAAGAGAATTTTTGGATGAATCTCATAGATCCAATTTCTCTATACACCCTAGGAGCACCAAAATGTATAGATATTTGAAGGAACATTTTTGGTGGTACAACATGAAGAGGGAGATTGCTGATTTTTTGTCAAGATGCATGGTTTGTAAACAAGTGAAAGATGGAACGGAACATCCTAGAGGAGTCATGAAACCTCTTCCCATACATGAGTGGAAATGGGATAATATTACGATGGACTATGTCATGGGACTACCAAGGACTCCGAGATGTAATGATGAAATATGAGTCATTGTTGATCGTATTTCCAAGTCAGCACATTTTCTTACTATAAGAGAAGATTTACCACTTGTACGTCTAGCAAGACTATATATTAATGAAGTTGTGAGACTTCATGGAGTACCCCTTTAGATTGTTTTTTTATCATTATTTACATTTTACATCATTATTCTGGAAAAGACTCTAGAAATCCATTGATACTGAACTTCATTTGAGCACTGCCTACGAACCCCCAAACTGATGGAAAGTCATAACAGACTATTCAAACCTTATAAGACATGTTTCAATCATGCTCACTTGACTTTCAGGGTATGTGGGATCAATATTTACCTATAGTAGAATTTTCCTATAACAATAGCTTCCATTCAAGTATTCAGATCGCACTATATGAAGCGTTATACGGAAAGAGATGTCGCACACCAACATGTTGGGATGATGTTGGTGAAAGAAAACTTGTAGATCTAGAACTTGTTGAAGAAATGATGGAAAATATGATGGTGATCCAAACCCACATCAAAGCATCTCAATGTAGGTAGAAGAGCTATGCTGATAACCGAAGGAAGGATTTGTAATTTCAGGTAAGAGATCATGTTTTCTTGAAGGTATCTTCATGGAATGGAATTATACGATTCGGTAAGAAGGGTAAATTGAGTCCCAGGTACATTGAACCTTACGAAATTCTAGAATTAATTGAGGATGTAGCTTACCATTTGGCAATGCCTCCAAGACTCTCCAAAGTTCATGATGTGTTCCGCATATCACGATTGAGAAAATACATGCCTGACCCGACGCATGTACTTACCTATGAGAAATTAGAACTGGAACCCGATATGTCTTATTGTAAAGATCTTGTCAAGGTTCTTTATACAACCGAACAAGTGTTGAGAAACTGGATGACTCTTCTGGTAAAAGTTCCATGGAGAAACCATAAGATGGAAGAGGTAACGTGGGAACCCGAGGAACTAATGATAAAGAACCACCCTTATCTTTTTTATGTAGAAATATTTTAGAAATTTCAAGGATGAAATTATTTGAAGGATGGGAGAATGCAACACCCCAAGCCTCCATGGTACGTTTCCCTTTGAATAATGCAATAGCTTGTGTTTTACGCAACTTCGAGTTTCTAAAAAATCGCGACCAATCAAACTAGCCGTTATGAATAGTAATACCTGCTTTTTAAAATTTTATCAATTTTATCTTTCAAAATGGACTTCGTTTTTGATTTTGGAATATCAAAATTATCTTAAGGTGAATTTTTGGTATTTTTCTAAAAACATTCAATTTTTGATGAATAGTGAAAAATACTAAATTTTAATTAAAAATAATTTTTTTAATCAAAATAATTTATAGAGATAAATTATGATATTTAGTACTTTTTAAGTATAATTAGATTATATTTTTACCATTTAATCCAATTTTGGCCATTGGACGTAATTTCACATATAAACTGGACATAAGCAAGTGTCAATCTTTTGATAGTTATTATTTCTTAAAAACATGTTTTTTGTTTTGACAACGAGAATTAATTTAAAATTAATTTCTACCACTTCTGTGTTTTGAATTTATAAAAATGGATTCGATATTTATAATTAGGAGGTCTAAATTTTGTAGATAGATAACTTTTATTTTTATACATTTTGAATAATTACTTCTGTAAATATTTTATTTACCATGTTTAATGGGTAAATCTAGTAAATAAGTGTAAAAAAATAATATTATAATAATATTAAATTACCCTAACAGTTTTTCTAACCCTATTTTATGATACATGTCTGACTATGGGTATCCTTGTGTTGATATAGGGACCCCATAAATCCAATTTTAAGTGATAATGACACAATATATTAATTAAGTTAAAGTAAATACAAACATGACATAAGCATAAATCTTTTCGCCAAATAATTTTTACATATGGTTATATAGGTTATCTATTTGACTAAAAATATTCCTTAGAAATATAAAACTATTTCATACATAATGGTATTTTATTTATAATTTTTAAATATTGAATAATTATATTTATTTATTATACAATGATGATGTTGTATTTTCTTTATCAATGAAAGAATCAAATAAATGTTATTATAGATGTTAAAATAAATATAATTTGAAAGTTTTGATGCCATAAAAGACTTTTATAGGTTAATGTGACATGATATTATTGATTAAATGAATTTTTTTCGTAGTAATAATGCTTTTAGAAATTTAACAAAAACAAAATATAAAATAGTGTCAAAATTGACAAAAATAAGTTTTTTAAACAAATATTATATTATTAATTGATATTCTATTCTTAAAAATCTAATGTTTAGTCAAAGGCCTTAAATAATATTATATATGTCATTAATGAACCACTTTAGGTTCTCTTGAATGTTTATAGTAAGTTTATTAACCATATAATATAAAAATACAAAGAGACATGGTAAAGGACAAGATAATAACCAAGAGTTGAATCTAGAAGATAATGTTAATATCGTGACCCAAACCTATATAAAACCTACTGGTTGAGTGTTTTTCTACCGCTACCATCATTATAATTTAAATAATTCATTTTTTATCAATTAGAAACCAAAAATTATTTTATTATAAAATAATATTTTAATCCATTCCTAAGGTGCCCCTCACTCCTCTTATAAAAGGGCACTTCTCCTTCTCTCACATTCACACCTTAAAAGTCATTAGGATCGGCCAAACCCAACCCAAATATCCTCCAAACTATCCTCCATTCATCCTATAGGCCTTACATTAGTAATAAATCTAACCTAAGGATCCCTTTTGATCATATCAAAAAGAAGAACCTGAAGAAGAGGTAAATATTTCATCACCTCTTTCAAGTTCTTTTCTTCATCCACTACCTCTTTCGTTGTTGTTTATATTATAAAATAATAACTCTAGTATCCTCTAAATACTTTGATGTTATTATAAATATGGTACAACCATATTCATTATTCTATCCATCCTTTGAATGACATGTCACCATACGTGCGTACGTACGGCTTACCGTCTCCACGTCGTGGTGAAGTTGTTATTCAATACATTATTATTTGTATGGGTATAATAATGATGTATAATTGATTTAAATAATAAATATAACATGATAATTATTCTGTATATATTATATACCATACAATTATATATTATTTTAATATCAAAAGAATGATATTGTCGCTCGTGCGTATGTACAGATTACCGTCTCCACGAAAGCGATTAGATTCATTCCCCATCGTATCCATTCAAGAAAAAAAATTCATTTGATGTTTAAAAATAATTTTTAAAGGCTTCATATCTTTATTAATATGAATAAGATACATCATATCGACAAGAAACATTACTTACGTAACAAATCATATAATTGAATATGAATCAGTTTACACCCGAAATAATGACACTACTGAAATATCATTAACAAAGAAATATTAGAAGATCATATATTATATCATATTAATGTATATGGTTCTTCTATAATTTCATAACAATTATTTCACCATTATACAGGAGGTTTACCTACCCTCAGACAAGGAAAAGAACAAGGTAAGTGTTAATTTCACAATCTCCTCATTATCTGGGGTTGTTTATACGTAATTATCTACTGAGACCTCATTATCATCCACATCCATGCTTCATAAAAATGTTTTTCAAAACATTTTTACAATTTAATAGACAATAGTTTAAAGTAATTTATACCATTATTTGACCTTATATATAAGGCCCAAACCTTAAATCTTACTTAATCCTGAGTTATTACAAAATTACACATTGAGGGTCTTTTCAGGTTTAGAGTTTTAGAGAATTAGATCACAAAACATGCATTACATTCCACATTTAAACAAAGTGGTTACATAAAGGATAGTATTCATTTTTACCATCAACAGAAACATAGAAATGAAATGCACTGTTCATGGAGACGGTAAGTCGTACGTACGCATGAACGCTACTTTGATTTCTATTTCGTATTTTATGGAATGGAATCATAATGATATAAAGGTATATTATAATTCCAGTATAATATCATATATAATATCATAAATTACATCCTTTATACGTCCCACCTATGGCATTAACGACTCAAATCACTTTGAGGGGCCGGTAGTCCGCACTTCCTAAAATGAAGATATCGTGTTTACCCATAATGGAATCCATAAATGTATGCCATAAATGAAAAATTCAGAAGCTTAAGTAAAACATAAACATATTATATATAATATATAAATTTAGTGTCATATTCGTGGCCACCTTTGAAGGTGTTAAAATAATATTGAACAATCATCGTTTCGTGAGACAGAAATTCCCCATCCACGGAAATAGTATGTTCTTTAACCATTAAATGTAGTTGTGTGTAAGTGTAGCTAGAATCCTTCTTATAACAACATCATATTATATGGAAGATACTGGTGTTGTTACAAAAGAAATTAATAAAAAGAGTTTAGGGGGTTGGAGAAGAAAAATAAAACATAAGAACACAAGAGAAGACACTACCTTTAAATCGGGTTACTCTTTTTGATTTGAGATCAAAGCCTTCCTTGGGAAGACTTCTGCCCAAGGTGAGGATTCTAAGAGTTATAGAGGGATTTGTAGACACAAAATGGGCAGGGGTTTCCAATAAAAAGTCTTTTGAAGTGTGGGTAAGGTGGTAGAGGTGGGGGCCTTTTATAAGAAGAGAGGAGGGGAACTCTTGGAAAGTTAAGAAAAGATACTTTGTTATAAAATGATTTTAGGATAAAAAAGGTCCTACAATTATAAATTTCTAGGATAAGGTGATAAGGGTTCTAAATACACCCATCCAATATGTTTTTGACTTGTTTAGGTCTTAGATTTTACATTATATTTTCATTTTATTTAAATCATTAAATAATGAGGTAAGCGTTGCATCATCATGGTGTCATAAATAATTTAATTTGTTTAATGTCTAAAAATTATAAAAAAAATATCATGATGTATTAACTCTTTTTAGATTTCTAATGAATATTTATAGTCAAAAATATGACTTGTATAACCCCATTTCAAAATTGTTTTAGTAAAACAACCCATGTTTGTGTCATTTTTACTTTTACTATAAATAAAAGGCATTAATGTCTTTATCTTACCCAAGTGGCTCCATGGGGTCCCAAAAATAGATCCATGGATTGTCTTGGTCGGCCATGACTCATCCAATAAGATTATTACATGTGTCTAGGTGTTTTATTTTTATTATAATAACATTTTTGCCTTAAATTGCACTAATTACCTCTAATCGCGATTAATAAACTTAAAAGTTGCTATTTGCCAAAAAATTATTTTAATCCCATTGAACCAAATTTTACTTCTTTATGACAACCATGTATGTCGGATTTTTCAAATTCAAAACACAGAGGTGGTAAAATTTCATTTAAACGAAAAATCAGTTTTTTAAGTACCACTTAGTGGTTTCACTATTCATCAAAAATTGAAGTTTTTCAGAAAAATACCAAAACTTCACTCTAAGATATATTTGATATTCTGAAGTCAAAAATGAAGTATATTTTACAAAATTGAAAACATATAAGTTACATTAATTAATTTAATAATTAATTCTCGCTGTCAGAGCAAATAGCGTGTTTTTATGAAACAATAAGTATCAAAAGATTGACAGTAGTTTAAGTCCAATTTCAATGTGAAATTAATTCCAACGACCAATATTGGATTAAATGGTAAACATATATTCAAATAAAACTTTAAGACCAATTAAAATGATAATCTAATCATATTATTAAATTATATGAAAAATCAGTTTTGATGTAAAATGTAGTATTTTTCACTAGTCATTAAAAAATGAACATTGTCAGAAAAATACCAGAAATTTATCCATTGTAAATTTAAATGTCCCAATCATAAAGAATAAGTTTATTTATATAAATAGATCTTATAAAATTGTAAAAAGTTTTATTTAAAAAAAATTCCATCAAAAGGCAGTAAAACAATATTTTAAAAAAATTAGTGTATTCCATGCTCAAGATTGGATTTATTCTCATTTTAAGACTCTAAAACACTATATAATTCATTAATAGACATAGATAAAAATATATATATTATTCATTACTTACTTGGGATGTTACATTATATGTTATGAAAGGAATATTTCCATCATTTTCAAACAATGTACTTTATGACCTTTTTGAAAAAATTAAGGTAATAATGTTTTTTAACTTATAAGGAAGGTGCAGATATTTTACACCACTATAACATCATTAAATCTTCCATTAAAATCATATAAAAATATTTCCAAAATAAATGTTATCTTTTATAATTATATTAATTTTAAATGATTTCAAAATAGAAAGAGATATTTCTCTAAAAAAAGGGTTTGATTTCATCTTTGTCAACATCCTTTGATTGATTTTAATCTTATTTGAATTTGATTTATTATGATACAAAACTTCTATATTGTATTGAAGGTTTTTTGATATGTTTGACTATGGATGGGTTATTTTTACACCATTCATGGTTTATGGATAAATTATTGACATTTTGTATTCATGTTTTAATACGAATGATTATGTTATGTTTAAACCTTTTCATATGAGGAATGCATTGGACTTAGTATGTGATGGGTGGAGCCCACTATAGCTCCTCGATGCATCAGTAGGTCTCATGAGACAAACTAGTGTCTTGTCACAAGGCCTTGACAAAATATTTTTTATAGTCTGGGTAGAAGGTCATTACTATGAGGTTATGAAGTCTAGAATTATGCATTCTATCATTATAAAAGTGGCTATTGATATTTCATGTCATTATTAGATTAGTAGAATATCCATGTGAATAAGTAAATGGAATTATTAGATTTTATCTTTTCCACATTATGCTTAAGTTCAAGTTTAAAATTATTTTGTTTTATTCTTATACATTGCCTTAAATGTTTATGCTTATTTATGGAATATTCCGTTATATTGCTATCTTTACTGAGCATCTGAGCTCACCCCTATCTATGTTTAATTTTTCCTAGTATGTGAAGAAGTATTTTACGATTGACCTAAAAGGATATTCTGAGGGGTTATGAATGTGGTCTATGGAAACATTGTTGTTGTAGTTTTTCATTTTATAATGTAATGTAAAACTTATTAATGTATATAGTATTTCCAAGGCTACTAAACTGATTGGTCTTTCGGGACATGATTTCCTTGTATCATTCCAATTTTATGTAATGATGCATTGAATCTAGGTAACTGGGGTTGGGTAATTACAACCCATGAGTTTCCCATATGTATCGGGGCTTGAGGGGTCAGTTTTCGTGGATCGGGGTAAAACAGGAAGGGGTGTAGTTTTTGGTAACATGCCTGGTGTGTCAGCAGGTGAAGACTAAAAACTATATCCCAAGAGGGTTGTTGCAGCCTTTAGATGACCCCAAGTGGATGTGGGATGACATATCGATGGATTTCATCACAAGATTACCCAGGGTTCAAGGAGGGTGTGATGTTACCTGGGTAGTGGTAGACAGTTTGATGAAATTATCTCACTTTCTGGTGATCAAGGATTCAGGAATAGTGGATGCCTTAGCACAGAGATACATGGATGAGGTGGTGCAATTTCATGGAGTTTAGAGGTCCATAGTCTTGTATTGGGATGCGCAGTTTACCTCACGAGTCTGGAGGGGATAACATCATGCTTTTGGAACCTAGCTACGCCTTAGAACAGCTTTCCACCCCCAAACAGAGGGTCAGAGAGAGAAAACCATCTAGACCTTGGAGGATATGCTACGGGCATTTGTTTTGGACTTTGGGGGATCACAGGAATGACATTTTTCCATAGTAGAGTTTGCCTACAATAATATATATCACTCTACTATTGGCATAGCACCATTTGAAGCCTTGTACAAAAGGCCATGTCGTTCTCCCTTGTGTTGGACCGAGGCTAGAGAGGCAGATTTTCTAGGACCAGAGGTAGTGTAGAGCACAACGAAGAAGTTTCAGGTTGTGTGTCAGGGATGAAGGCAGCCCAGGACCGGCAGAAGTCATACGCCGATCATAGGTGAAGGCCCTTGGAGTTAGAGGTTGGATACCATGTGTTCTTGAAGGTTCCCCCAAGACATGGGCAAAAATGCTTTGGAAAGGGGAGCAAGCTATTTCCTAGGTTCATCAGGTATTTTGAAGTGTTGGGGAAAGTTGGAGAGGTGGAATATCAGCTGGCCTTTCCACCTCATTTGGGGAGGATCCATGACGTTTTCTATGTCACCCATCTTCATCGATATCTACTTGATGACTCTGATTTCATTGACTGGGGGGATTTGGATATAGAGGACGATGCTAAGTTTGGGGAATAACCAGTGAGGATTGAGGATCGAAAGGAGAAAATTCTTTGTGGGCGAACCATCTCTTTGGTTCGTGTGTTGTCGAGCATGGTTGGCTCGAAGAGAGTACCTGAGAACGGGAGGCATAGATGCATGCCCAGTACTCAAAGCTGTTTTGAGTTGCTGTTCTAAGACATGCTTGTTAGTATTGTTTTTGTGACCTACAATGATGTAATGATGACCTTGTTGGTTTATGAGATATTTTGTTTCCTTACATTGTGAATATTTATGAAGAGTCCTGATATGAGGGGAAGGTAGAACCTGATTCCAAATCAAGAAGCATTAGTGCGGATGCGATTAAACCCGTGAGGGCGAGATAGTGCCACCCAAAGTGGATAGTATCTTGACTTAGAGGAAAGGACTCCATGATCCGTGTGTCGGGGCAATGTGATCCTTGGGTTTGGTATGGTTGTTTGGGGTGGGTTGTCCCCAATAGATATCTTTCCATGTGGTTTTTCGGACCCCTCTCTTGTCATTGGGTCTAGCTTTGATTCTCAAGGACAAGAATGGTTCGAGAGGTATCTAATGTAATGGCCCAGACCCTCCTGGTCCATCCCTTGGCCAAATTTATGGTGTTTGGCATGCCCTGAACCCATCAGGATTGGATCCTTAGGGCGGCATCTGGGTGGCAGGGTTTCATGGTGGTGTCAACCATCAGTGACACTGATCCGCATGACACCGATCGGTGTGTCACCGATTAGTTCCATAGGGGGATTGTTGGATTTTTCTTCACCAGTTTTTCCGTAATGCCACTTTTAAGTATTTTTTGACCTTTTAAAGTGGTTCAAGGATGATTTTAGAGCCCATAAATGATATCTAAAATCCCAAAAGATCCAAGTGACCCTTGACTTACCAAAACATGTGGCTTCTCCTCGGTCTCACACTCTATTTCCCATAATTTCTAGTTCTACCCATATTGCTCGTTTTCTTCTAATTTGAGGAAACCATTTAACCCACATGTGTTTTGGCCACCCCTCTAATGAGAATTATTAAATGACCACTAATTCCGTTGTGTGTAACCGTCAAACTGCCTGGTGAAACCACGATCTCCATTTAAAGCCTTTCAAAAAATTTATCCCGTAACTCCAGGATCTCACCTCTTTATTGCATAGGAATTTCATCTTCATTCTTCTTCTTGGCTGGTTTCCTTCTTTCCATGGCATGTTTTGAGTCTCCATTACTGAGGATAGTGGTGCGACCGTGCGAGAGATTTTCCTGCTCATTCGTGGAGTCCTTCAAGTTCATCCCCTACAAGTCATGCATCCCCAGTTCTTGGTGTGCGGAGAGAAACTTCGATCGTTGATCATCCAGGTAGGGTTCTTCCTTCGTCTAACTTTACTGTGTATCATGCGGGCTGGGTATACTATTGTTTTGATGGGGATGTACAATAAGAAACCTTAATTAAGATAATAAGTGGACTTTTTAATAATTAAGGGGGGGGGGGTTGATCGATGTTTCTACTATACTCTTCATCCATGATTTTTTTAGTGAATTGTACGGGCTTATAACAGCTAAAATCATGGTTGTTGGTGGTCTTTTTTTTCACTAATGAACCTCTCTTATTTAGGATATTTATATGATTGAATTGATGTAACATGGAAACTGGTAAATCATGTAAACTCAGTTAATTAAATGGATTCCCAATGAATAAGAATCCCTATGTGATAACCACGGTTAACTAAATGGAAGAGAAGGAATTAAATGAGTTGTTTGTTAAAATCTAGAAACCCCTCCCTTTATCTATTATTATTAATGTGTAGATGTTCTGAGGGTTCCTCGTGGGGAGAAATGGGTGGGGATGGGATCCCATTTTGTGGTACGGTTGTTGGGTAGTGGATCTGAGGCTGTTTAGTGTCGTATGTTGGGGCTTGGTTTGGTTCCAGTACTTCAAGGGATCACGCAGATCCCTTTTGTTATTTTGACTTTACAAGAGGACCGAGTGTGAATTCTTAAATTTATGTTTGGTCGTTTTCTCCTTCCTTGGCTTATGGCTATGCCGGTAAGTTTCCCAGTAGTGAATAATTACTTGATTGAAATCAGTTGAATTTGAAAACAAGAGAGCGTTCAATGGGGAATTGGTTTCCAGGAATAAATTGTGACTTGGCCATGAGTGTTGTGCTTTTTATGAATGAATTGTAATGAGGGTGTTTGTGTATAGTCTGGTTTTGGAAGCCCTAGGTTGGGATTAATGCTTGTTTACCTATATGTATATTATTAGTTTCTATGTTTCTTATTCGCGGCCCACCCATGTTGATAACTTCATGCCGAACACCCCCATATCATGGGGGAGGGTGTTTTTTCCAACACTCCTTTGAGTGCCTGGTTATTAGCTCTTTTTCTGCTCCCTTTCCTAAGTATCCCAAGACTATTCGGGCAGGCTGTGATGTCCTAGAGTGCATTATTTCCCTAGTTTCTTCGAGCAGGATACGTGGTGGTGGTTGGCCTAGGTGTCTGCGGGCAAGTGGTTTCCCAAGTGTCACTGGGATGAGTCCTAGGTGTCTTCAGTTGTGGTAGTAGTTTTCAGACCTAGGTGTGTGCAGGCGTGATTACGTTTGGTTGTTGTGGCCCAGGTATTTGTGGTTGGGAAGTGTGGTAGTGATAGCTGAGGTGTCTGTGGGCAGGATGTACGGTTGTGATAGCCCAGATGTGTGCGGGCGGGGTGTGGCAGTGAGACTATAGTGAGAATGGCAGGAGAGGTCTAATGCATAGGATTTCTTGAATAACCAGTGGGAAAGTGGTGTTGGGTACCCAAACATCAATGGGTAATTACTATTACATTATTGAGTTGCGTTATTTGTGGATTGTGCCTTGGTGAGGTTGGGGTGGATAGTTTCCTTGCTAGGTGATCTTGCTATCTCTTTTTCTCACGAGGCATTAGAATTCCTCCACACTTGTGCACGAGATATTTTGGTTTTCCCTACTGAGTATACCTATATACTCACCCTATGTATATAAACTGTTTTCAGGTTTCCAAGTGGACTTCGAGGATTGTACAGGACCTCACTAGTTTGGATCTTGGGACAATCATTGTTTCCATTTTTCATTTTCTTGGTACTTTCCTTTCAGGTTTCTTGTACTTTTGAAGCATTTAATTTTGAACATGCATATGGGAATGGTTTCTTTTGATTTTACTTTCACCTCCAGTTTTGGTGTTGTTGGGATTTACCATTTTATCTCCCTATACTACTAAATAAAAAGGGTAATTCCTTCCATATTATGTGTGATTATATACCCTTCATGCTAGTTACCACTCTGGGACCTATTGAAGGTGGGTTTCGGGGGTCATTATCTCTTATTCAAATTGAATAGGTACGGGTCTAGAATCCTTCTATCCCTTCCCTCATCTTGGTGAAGGTGGGTCGTGACAAAAATCTCTTCTCGAAACCAATGTATGAGCTCATGGGTTCTTATGAAATGAGGCACCCACTAGAACCCTTAGGTTAAAAAAATATAGTAGCATCCTATATAAGATCCTATTATTACATAAATAGCAAAAGGTATTCCCATTATGATCCTTATGAATAGTAATCAAATTAAGCCATCATATATTCGATTAATTGAAGGGGTATGTAAACAGAGGTATCCTACATGAGATCCCCTATGTTGAAACATAATAAAAGGATACGACATGGGATACTTGAAATGGTTTATGAATGAAGATGGATCATACATGGGATACTCAGTATGGTTAAATAGTGTTATGGTTCTACAAGAAATTCCCTAGGTTTACATATGGGTGATAACATCCCACAAGTAACCCTTTAAAATAATAGTAATGCAAAGTTATCTTATAGGGGATCCTCTTGGTCAAAAAACGAAGAAACATTGTTAAACTAGAATGGAAAAATTATTAAGGTAGATTTATTCAATGGAAGATAATAAAAATCCTTGGTAAAGTGATATAGGTCTTCGCTCAATCCAGATCAGGGGTCTCATTCTTAGGAGAAAGATAGATTTGATTACTATCATAACAATGCATTTACGTAGTAAAAATCCTAAAACACATCATAGAATTACTCAAACCACCTAAAGGGTTTAACCATAGTTATCCATAAGGAAGTAAACTCAATATTTACTACACATGTTTTAAATTATTAATTTGGAACATAAATCACAAGAAACCACAAAATATGCGGTAAGGGGAGAGTACATGGTGTGTATACCTGAGTACACAAAATTTACAATCAAATACCCACATGGGCATGTAATTTAGAAGGAAATAGTGTGTAAATCCCTTTTACACAGTGTGTGTAATATTTAGATAGTGTGTACCCTATATGGGTTTCATTCCCTTGTACCTCACTTTTCATGGTCTTATACATCTACATGGTGTACCCCCCAGTGTCTAGCTTTGTACTTTACACAGCCAAGTACCCCCTACATGGAATTTATGGATTTGTACTATGCTAAATGGATGATTTCTAGTAGATATGATATAGACACTATATATAGTGTGTAATTATAAAAAGATAAAATTCCTAGAACTATAAGAAAACATTATGTGTGTTCCTAACCTAGATGTTGTGTAATTGGGATTTTTCGAACTGGTAACCCCTGAAATCAGCCATAAACCATATGTTTCTCCTAGAAAGCTATATATAAAGACTAAATGGATCATAAATAGTCATAAATAGGATTTAAAACTATAAATAGGTAAATATATATTGATAGGAAACATAAACAAAAAATACTACAATTTGGGTGTAATCCGCCGAAGCTTCGCCAATTTCCACGGTCTACAGTTGTTGCATGCTTATTCGGCTACTTTGGAGATCCATGAGGGAACCTCCCTCCATATCCCTCTATAAATTTATATCCCTATTACTTTATCTCAACTAGTTACATTAAGGGGAATCCCATGGAATGTATTCATTAATACATGGGGGGAGAAGAAAAATAAATTGAAGAAAAAGAAAAAGGGGGTCCGTGCCCAGTCCCAAAACTAGACATGAGTTTATACCTAACCAAGTAAAACCTACCATTTTTAAGAAAATTCAAAATATTTAATCTCAATCATTCACTCTATTAAAAATAATCTACTGATATAAAAACATGCGAATAAATTAATATTTAATTAAATATTAATTATTCCACGAGAATTTGAATGGTTCAAAAATCCAAAAAACTCATATCCTAGAATAAAATAATATAAAGGGTCCAATGGAATGGTCTAAAACTTACATGGTATCATAAATTATCTATAATTGATCATTTTTTCACTTACAATCATCTAAAACAAAAAATTCAAATTTCATCTCAATTCCTGCTATTGAAAAATATGGCTGTATAAAATTAATAGGATTCCTATATGTAAAAATTGGCTTATGTTTATATGATAGGATGTTCAGTAAAATAAAATATCATAGTTTAATAGAGGAACACAAAAGATATGTGTGTGTTCTAAATGGTGTAAGTGATCCGCTTTTATAAGGGAGGAAAATGAACTTTTGGAAACTCTCTTTATAATTCCACAATTCAATGACACTATTCAACTGTCAATGGACCCAATGTTTAAAAATTATAATGTTTTGTGTGTACCAGGGTTGATAATGGTAAAACCATGTGTTTCCAAAAACGATTTAATATTTTTATTGGATTTCTACAATTATGATTTTACATTTAGGTTGATTACTTTTAAAGTAGCTAACAAGTTTTAAATTATGTGATTTTATGATTTATTATATATATAAAGTAACACATATAACAACATTTTTATGTGATTTAAAAAATATAATTCCTATTTAATCCAATTAAACTACTAAATATTAAAAAATTAACAATTAAATAAAAATTATTAATGTGTAGAAAAACTATTTTAGTAGAAAAATAACATTTTATCCTTTATAGATTCTTAATATTACTTATTATTAATATCTAAATAAATGAGTTATAATATATATAATTATTATTTTAAAAATAATATTACATTATATATTTAAATGATTTTAATATAATTGATTCAATATAAATTACCTTGTTAGTAAAAAATAATAAATTTAAAATAATTATTTGAAAATTATCATGGAAATTAGAATTAATCCTAATAATGTAAATTATATAACCAAAATGAAATGAAAAATGATAAATAATTTGAAAAATTTTATCTAAAATAAGATATGTATTTTATAAAAAATTCTTTTTGTTTAGAAATTAATCTTAACATTTGTGTATGTAACCTATAAAAACCTCATTTATTTAGGAAAGGAAATTTTAATAAAAATGATTTAAAATTAGGATAGAAATATCAATGAAATTAGATACAATGAATTTATAATAATAATTTTCATTCAAAACTTATTTAATTAAAAAAAACTAATTTCTCCTTTTCATCTTGTTATATTTAATTAATCAAAGTAATCATAAAAATCATTAATTTAATAACTAAATTTTCATAATGTTGAACATGGGTTTATAAATTATACATAATTTTTTAAAATGTGATACTATACTTTATAATATATTATTTTATAGAAAAAATATTGAAACCATTCAATTTATTATTATAATAAAAAAATTTCTTAAATGTGACAACGTTAATAAAATCAGTATTTATTACTATTCACCTTAAAACTGATTATTTTATTAAAATATAAAAATTATATCCTAAAAAATTTTGTTATGAGGAATAAAATTTTAATTTTAATTTATGAAAGAGAAGTAAAATAAAATTATAATTATATATTTTAAATAAAAATATAGAACCTAATAAAAATAGATTATATTGAAAATAACAATTTGAATATTAATAAATATTAATTATATAACTTCTAAAGGTATTGAAAATAATTTTTTTACCGTCATAGTTATTATTATATAATAAATAATAAAATATTCATAAAATAACTTTTTTAAATTGGGTGTAGAATTTGACACTTTTTATAACATATGTTATGTATTTTCAGAGATCTATACTCATGGGACATTACATTTACCTTAGTTCTTCTGTCATGTTTGGAAGTCTATCAGTGCATCATATATTACACTCTTCATTTACTGGGTTCCTCTTATTTCCCAAAATCATTAAAAAATTAAAAATATTACTCAATAATGTGTTAATATTTTTAATCTTTTAATTATAAATGTAATTTATGTTTTAAAACAACATATTTCTTAGCTTTAATTTGTTAATTATATCTAATAGAATTTCCATTTTCTATATAACTTCCATAATGGTTTATAAAAATCATGAAATTAAAAAAAATACTCCAAATAGTGTTTATCTATGTTTGAAGAGATGTATATTCTATATTAACAAGGGGATGATTGAGTAAATACCCAATAAACCATTTATAAGTTTATTACCCCTTGGTAAAAATGTGGCAATGTCAAACCAAACTATTATATCTAGACAAGGATTTCATTAATTAGTAACCACATGATTTATATATAAAACAAATTTAAAATTATCCCTAGGGATATTAATAACATTTTGATTTTATAATTTAGATAATTGGATAATCTTTCTATTGAAATCATATGTGATGTTCCACCCCTTTAATATATGAAACTAACATTACATGGTACAATAATTATAACTCAAAGTATCTTTTTAGGAGTAGTTTCAAGTAAATTTTTATTTTAATACATGAATTCGTAATATTTATTTCAATTTACATGGAAGGATTCTTCATAGATTCACCCTAGGTTAATTTTACTACATCTTATATATTGGGAACATACATTAAATCAATGGGGCAACCATATGTCCTAGTAGGGTAATAAGAAATAAAACATTTATCATGTGATAATTAATATACAATGATCATAAGGTCATGATCTATATCATAATATAATGTTCTTGAATCATAAAATTTAAATATTGGTACAAAAAATCATACATTCATAATAAAATCTCCAAGGTGTAATAAAACATAATTTCCATGGTAATTCACCAATGTATCATAAAACATTTCATCAATGTATATTAATTATTTACCCAATTAATTGGACATAAATTATGGAACACCCCACATATGTCAAGATTCATGTGTTCTATATACATTATAAGAAATCATTTCATTAAAAACATATGGTAAATAATTAATGTTATTAAAGTTAAAGACATTAAATTAAAAAATACATAACTAAATGAGTAATACAACATTTTTAAATCTTTTGAATAGAATGAGGGTTTTATATTTATTTGTCCCCAATAAATGAATCATTGTTATATCTTAGAGAATACCCATGTGTTGTGAAATGTGTTGGGTATTCACAATATAATGAAAGTGTAGGGGACTAGCCCAGGTTTGAGGCCTACTAGACATGGACACTGTGCATATTATGCACAAGGTGATTCAAATCCATTTGACTATATAGGGAACATGCGGAGAGCTTTGGGAATTGCAGGGACCCCTAGTGGGTAGTGAGGGTAACCCTTACACACATTTAGCCATCGACCCTGTACCCATGTGGTACCAGCTTTTTCATGGAATCCAGAAGACCTAGGATCGAATTAGAGCATGGATGAATTTATAGGGGAACTACAGTAGTACTGTAGAAGGGAACTTTAGTTGTACTATAATAGAGATAGAACTGCAGTAGCAGTGATACTATAGCAGAGGAGGAACTGTAGTAGGAACTTTAGTGGGTTTGGTATTGTAGTAGCTCAGGTACATTAGAAGTACTATTCACTGAAGCAAACATTGGCCCATAAAATGGGATTTCAAACCGAGTATTCAGGCCACATGGCCTTGGGCCTTCATGCTATGTAATGAGGATAACTTTACCTAGTCAAAAAAGGTCTTTTCTTAAATAATAAAATTAGACCTCAACCCTAACCTGCAAGAAAATGATTGTGTAGCAAATTGAATGAAAATTAAAAGAAAGATTAGAGAAGAAAAAAATGAAAAAAATTAGAATATATAGTAGGGTAGATTATAGGGTCAGTAGGAATCTCGTAAAAAGATCATAATTTCATGACCAGACTCGATGGGGCATGAGTCACAACTACCCCAAGATCGCCTCTAATATGATAAGGGCTAGTAGCTAGCACTGAGAAGTCATATCATACCCATGAGAGGTATTTTCCAAATGTACCCATTTTCATACGAACATCTCTAATCCATTAAAATGATAAAATTTAAAATAAATGATAACAATGTATTCATATATCTATAATGTACTAGAAACTATTAAAAAAGGCCAAATACAAGCCCACCCAAAACTAGAAATAATGTTTTCCCTTCTCAGAATGAGGGGACTAAAGTCAAATTCAAAAGTGGCATAAAACAATGTCTATAGAGCCTAAAATAGGATCCATATTCTCCTAGTCCCCTAATTTAAATTTAAATATAAACATTTCCTGCATAAGAAACAACATTTGTAGGTAGATCCCATGCATGGGTGGGTATAAAATGTCCTAGTAGGACACCCAAGAATAACATAACATAAAGCTTCAAGAGTAGTTATGTCATTATAGGATATGTTATTTATAATGTGAAAATTATAATAAAACATCCAAATATATAGATACTAGAATCATATCCTCCAGTTAATGTCATAATGGTTTTTTCACATTGTATATCAAATCATAAATTATATACAACACTTGTTTGGGACAACATGCTCGACAAGCTATAATGAAACTACAGGCATACATCTGATTGGACACACTATTCTTGGAGTAACCTCTCCATGATCAATATAAAAATATCTACAAATTATAATAAGAGGATTCTTCTTAGAAACAAACTCTATTGGAATTCACATCTTTAGAATGATCATATCTTGATACACAAATACGGGGTCAATGCCCAGAGCTCACTCAGGGGACAAAAAACCCTAATGGAAACATCTTCCTAGAAAGGTGATCAACACCCATATAAATATTGGTCATGAAATTTAAAATATACACCATATAATGAAACATTAATTAAATGAGGATCACATTGGGTATCTTTGAGGGATACATTATCGAAGTCACTAAGGGATATAGTCGAGGTGGAATGAGATAATTCACTCCCAAGGAAGGGAACTCACAAATACTATACTGATAAATTGGAACCATCATTTGGGTCACCCACAATGATTTAAAAATTATGATACAAATAACTATAATGGTAATGGACCAAGAGAACACACATAACCATTATTGGTAAAAGAAAACCCACACAAGATAACTATGAGGAAAAAGATGAGAAGAAAGGGGAATCCAAACTGTCCACAAATAAGTACATGTTTTGTCCCTACCATTACATAGAATGTCTCACTAAACCTAGAACTACCCATGTGTCAAAATCACATTAAATATAATTTTTCACAATAAGTAGTGCATCCCTTACTGAAAATGGTGTCTAGATGTCACCCTAACACTCAACATGTCATTCTTGACATGCCTGTGTACACTAGGCCATGAATGTGTATGAAGTTGTGTCCATGTAGATAGATTTTACCATTTAATCATGTCCGCCTATGTACGTCCTATGTACACATCATGTGAGACCATGTGACCACCTGATCATTTACCCCATGTACATGTCAAGCCTTCTATCACAGGTTTCATGATGTTTGACTAGGCATACAAATTTTGTAATAGTACATAGAATCCTAGGAATGTACCCCATGTACACAATGAACTAGTAAAATAAGTTTCACATAGAGTATGGCATGTATCTCATGGCATGTGATAGTTATCTATGCATGGAAACCCTATAACAACAATGAAATAACTACATGGTATGTGATCATAGGAAAAGATGTATTGTGGTAGTATTTTTCATATAACCCTTGGAAGTTCCTGTCCATCATATCTTGTTACCCCACATACACTAATTTCACCCTAA
This sequence comes from Viscum album, assembly GCA_963277665.1. Taxonomy (NCBI): domain Eukaryota; kingdom Viridiplantae; phylum Streptophyta; class Magnoliopsida; order Santalales; family Viscaceae; genus Viscum; species Viscum album. The sequence goes on along the minus strand of OY728127.1, from coordinate 970,672,429 downwards.
ATTACATCATATGTTGTTGATATAATGTTGAAAAAACCTCTTTTAAAACATTATCCAGAATCTGGCTGTATCTAGTTCCTGGGAAACACCCGTTGTTGTGTCTTGATAGTGTTTCAAGTGAAAATGATATTAATAACCTCCAATACATAGGTGGATCAACTTATCTCATCATAAAACATAATCCAAACATCTTATTTCCATACAAAACTTTTGGTAGTGATATATCACACCAAATAATTCTTTCACAGTGATCATTCACAATGCATTCATTGAATCATTGGCCAAAATAAAATTCCTTTGATGAACATCTGTAAAACGGGTAGAGAAAATGATAAACCATAAATTTGGGGAAAAAAACTAAGTCGTCATTCATTTTGGGTCTCAATCCCTTATCCAAGAAAATTTCATTGAAAAGGAATAAATATCAATGAATAAAATAACAATTATCCTTAAAAACTATAAATAACCCCAAACTCACAAAAATAATTGATTTAAAAATTAATTCATTAGTTGAATGATTCAAGCTATTTATTGGATAAGAAAATAGGGATAAATCCACCAAAATATCCTACCTCTATATTTGTCAATTACTCATGATTATATATTAGACAACATTGTCTTTTCTGAGATCCGCAAGGTACATTGGTGAATCATCCTTGATCTAATCTTAATTTGATGTCTTCTACAAATGATTATTTAATGGTTTATCTCTAAAAGCTCCTATAAATTATCTAGGTTTATGCAGATAACCCTATAGATTTGGAATAACTAAAAACATATATCATTTTAAATACATATGAATTTATATTAACCAATAAAATAACTAATAATTTATTTAATTAATTATTTTTACCATGATGGCACTCAATCCAAACACATATCACCATCCAAGGTTATGTTATTACTAGATATAACCATGCATTTTAAACCCCTAAACCGTAAAATATTCATAATCTGAGAATCTATTTTTGTTTTATTCCACATTATTAGGATCACCTCATTTATGTGATTTTAATGTATTTAATATCATTAAAATTTCAATTATGGTCTTACTAGTGTGTAGAATATATGGTCATCTCAACACATGGCTCTAAAAATATTCATAGAAATATTATAAATTCCAAGACATAAAACACTTGTACATCACATTATTCCAATATTCATGGTTTTTTATATACAAAAAGTAGAAACAATACCAAAACATAGGGGTAATCAGCTCTAAACTGGGTGTTCCACTCAATCAAGTCCTCGAATGTTTCCTATTCTTGCAACATCAATCACCAAAAGAAAACACATTCCAAAAAGGGTATTTTCTTCACTATACCTTGATTCCACAACCCCCTTATAAAATGAAACACCACTCTTAAATCCCTACATACCCTGTTCAATATCATAAAAGGAGCCACAGACATACCTCCTTATCTCATACATGTGGAGATCATCAAGCAACCAAAAATTTGTATTCATGGGGTTAAGAAAAAAAACATCCCCATAACCCATAATAAAAAGATGAAATGGAATGGGATAAAATACTTGGTTATAACCTAACACATTGAATACTTCTATAAAACTCTTGTATAAAATGTCATGATGTCATTGGTCCATAAATAACTACTGATGTTTTTGGGAATCCCTTATCTATCCAAGGATGAGTTTCACCCTTGAAAAATAACAATTATCAAAACAAGGACCCAATAACTATAATCCACTATTTATTAATAGTATAATAGTGATATGAAAGTTATATTATATATGTCTTCAAAACTATGCTAAACCAGGGTCAGTTTTCATTATGATACACAAGCTCCACATGTGAAGAATGATCCTCCCAACTATGGATCAAAACTAACTTGAGAACCTGAATAATTTTTTCCAAAACCTGAATAGTCAACTTTACATGGACAAATGATAGGGGTAAAAAACTATTCCCAACTACAATTGAGTCCCTAGGGGCATCTAATATCTTCTCCCTTATTATTTCGTGAATTTAGCCTCATAGTCAACAATGATCATCGAGGGAATTTCAAGAAGATTGAAAAACTCCTTCATGCATAGGTGTCCCAAACATTCACTAAAGGCATTTTAGAAATTACCCATAGATAGATGAAACAACATTATTTTTAGATGAAAACATTCTCTAACTCCCTTGGATTTCCATCCATTTCCAATATATCTTGGAATATCCTCACGTCTTCTTGATGTACTAAAAATGGTAAATAAAACTTCTCAAAACCACATTTCAAGTGTGAATAGTATCAACGTCTATATTAAAAAAATGATAATGATCCCGACAAATATGGAAGACCTTTTTGGAATAAAATCAGTGGATATATGGTCATGATATATCTCACAATTGACATCTCTGAGTTTTACCTCCCTAGATTGCTGATGAAGGAGAGGGGTAACAACAATTGATTAATGGTAAATCATAGCATCCTCATCTTTCATTATTTCGATATATTGTTTTCAAATCACACATGGATTTCATAGAATAAGTATACCATGGTGTGATCCAAATATGGTTAAGGATCCATTCCATATGTCTCAATACAATTTTGTGTTGTAAAACTCGGTAATGGGTATCACCACTAATTCAAAATATCCACAGTGGCTTTGAAATGAATAATATGTTATATCATTCTTTAAAAATAGATTAATTTAAAAAAAATCTCAAGGTCAAACTGTGATAATCACATTACCCCCAATCTACTATTCAATGAAACCATTTATTCTTGGGAGTGAATACATTCCAATTTTTCATTGGGTCCAAGTGACAACAATCCACACCCAACCTCAAGCACTCCTCCACTAATCAGGTGAACAAAATTTCTCATCCAAAGTGAATATATTGGGTCTTACAAATCCAATTTCTCTACAAACTTATGACTTCAACTTGAGGTCTCACATCTATATGGGTACACTTTATACAGTTGTACAGATTTCATGTCATCCCTATTGAAAGTCCTTGTAGAAAAAAAATACTCAACGGAGTGATAAACCTAGAATGTCCCTAGGAATACCATCCTCCTAATCGACTGTCCCTATAGGGAATGAAATTATCAAATAATCCACTAATCCATATGTATATCTATCCAATAAATTAGAATTTTTTTGTAACCTCTTGTGCATTATCTCATCCTGTTCTGCATGGGATCACTCCTAATCAGAGGAGAAAATCACTAACCCAAAAAGATGAAAAAATCTCCACACACACTAGTGGTAAACATTTGAGAATGGATAGTTGAGAATGAATCCATAATGAAGAATAAACACATGGTCTCACCTCTACAATGAAGAGATTTCACATGAGTATCTCTCTCTCCTCATTGTATAAGTTCACACTATTAGTGTAATCATATAATCAGTAATCCTCTCTATAAGGGTCTCAAACACATGGGTTAAGAAAAATGGGGTCCACTCGTATCACTAGGTCTCAAAAAGGGGATGAGCGCAAGGATATGTGGCACATGAATACATGTAAAAACTATAACTAGGGCAGTGAAGACCGATGACACACCACAAACCATACTAAAATCGATTGGGAGATCCTACTTCTTAGAAATTATCCTTTATACTTCCTTCTTATTTACCACAATAAGGGAATTATCCAAAACCACAATAAATTAGAAAACCTAGAAAAATAATTCATATAAAATAATCCACCATAACTCATCATGATCCTATTTTGGTGACGTTGACTCATCCTCCAAGTTTTTGTATTGTCTCAAGAATTCATCGTGTTGGGGGTAATTGTCCCTATTCCATGAATTTACAATGTCATGTAAAAAATCAGTAAAACATGGATCGACTAACATCTTGATTAACCTATTAGATATATCACAATAAAAACCATCATCAATATTTTCCCTAACCTTGGAATACACTCACACCACAAGCTTATTCCCTTACTCCACCACCTGAGAAGGGGTACTTCACACCATGTAACCAGAGTAATCTCTAATTTAGGAACTTGTGATCCACAATTAACATAGGTGTGTCATATACCAGAACCATAAGAGCCAAAATATTCTCCCAGAAGAAAATTGGTCAAAAGCATAATCATATGTTTGGCCGAGGTCCTGCATAATCTGAAAAACCTAGACCATCAACTCAAGCCAATCCTCCAATTCTGATGGGCTTTGGTCACCAAAAATCATGAGTGATATATATCACTAGAGCACACAAAATATTCCAAGAATGATTGTATCATCACCCTCTCCTATTAGATCTTTCACACACCCAATACTATCGAAAATTATCCATTATATCCACTGAATGATATAAGCACCACATAATATGGGGGGCACTAATATGTGCCTTCATGTGGGAAACAACTCTTGAATGGGTCCCTAAACTGTATCCTCAAAACTCAACCAATATTCATCATGAAACTATCTCAAAATCATATCTAAAATTCAACATAGGAACATCTTTATGGTTTTCAAGGAATACCATATTTAATGAGTGTATCTCGAGAGTTGACTCAGGAAGTAAATTTAACCACAACGCATTTATATAAGATATTAGTACCAGAGTTTACCCTGAAACTAGATCGTATATCTACAAATTTTATTATTCAGGTTATCAGAGTACAAGTTATGGGTACATTTACAACACACCAATGATTCACACCCTAGAATGATATCCAAACTATAATCACATTAACAAATTTTCCCTATTTCAAAAAACAAATATCTCATTAAGTAAAAAAACTCCAAAGTCTAGTGTTAAACCTTGGAAATGTCAAAACACATCAAGATGGGAAACCTATAAAACGATTAAATCATGACCTAAAATAATGGGTCCTAAGTCTCAACTAACCCATGTATCCATCAAATAATATAGGGGATGATTACTAGCCCCAATAAAAAATATCACACATGTGGGATTCATTTTAGTAAAGTATATGTATACACATGTATTCAATCACAAACCATACATAAATGTAAAACATGATTAAAATTTAGGAATAAATCCATTATCTAACGACTAGAATATGAAATTGTGTAATATAGTTCATTAAAAAGGGACATATAGAAGCCAAACCAAAACATGAAATAATGTTTTCCCTTCTCTAAATGAGGGGAATTGTATCAAATGAACCACTATTATAATCCTCATCCTATCTATCCAAAACTAGGATCCACAGACTCTTAATCCTGCAATGATCAATAGGAATCTATAAAGGTGTCACCTTCTCTTATGAGAATGGAATTTGGTAATTAAATCTTATTGGAAAACACCATGGGGACACGCTTAACAAATAATTGTCTACAGAAGCTCAAAAATCTCACTATGAAGATGATATAAGAATAAATTGTAATGAAAACTATCCTCCAGGGAGTACATGGAATGTACCGATGGGTACACAATGTGTCTCATTAATCTTGTAAAATGATAGTGTAGTGTGATCACATAACATGTAATTTTTTCAAAATACACAACATATCCCATTAGGTACATGGTGTGTAGGTGTCTCCCTAGAACTCGATGTATTGTTCTACATGTTCTTGTGTGCTCTTTTCCGGGCCCATGTACATTGTCGCATCTGAGTACACAGCTCCTCCCATGTACTCCTTCCAACCCATGTACCTCCCATGTACATGTCGTGTGGATGCATATGGCCATAAGGTCTTGTACCCTATATACATGTTGATCCATGTGCCACATGAAACATTATGTGTTACTAGGGACACATGGATTTAACACTACAAGGACTCATGGGCATGTAAACACTATACATGCTATGATTTTAGGCTAAGATTCACATGGAATTTGATAGGCGTCTTTGGGTGTGGGAGTTTTATCTCTACATTAAAACTATATAAATTCATAGAAATAACTATATAACATGTTGTTAGAGGTCGACACACTATGTAGTTGGGTTTTCTATTGGACCCATAGAAATTATATTTAATATTCACCCAATAATTTACATACAAAACTCCTATGAAAAATCACACTATATGTTTTATATATGAGGATTTATGAACCACTTTACTACCAATAGCCAAAATTCATCGATATCATGTTATTAGAAAACACCTATTGTCGCACCTCATCAGTGGCCCATACCAAACTATTATTTTGATCCCATGATCCATTCATGGATCTACGCCCATCATCAAATACTATAATCATAATTTTAGTTCTCCATCTCAAGCCCATGGTATTAATATATTGAACTGAAGACTGATTGTGCAATGATCGTTGACGAGGTATTTGTCGAATTGTAGGCTAAAAGAAAAGAAAGTGATGAACTCACATACAACAGGGAGAGAAAACCATAAACCATAAATGTGACGAAAATAAATTATACAGTTTTCATTTCTATACTCAAAAACATTTAATGGGAAATATGAATTAATAGGTATAAAAATCATTGAAAAAATTAATAATAATTATCCAAAAATCTCATAAATAAACCCATTCCCACAAAAAACCTATCCAGGAACTATCCATTTAGTTTATTTATTAAAATTAATCATGGGATAATAATTTATTGATAAAGAAAAAATATATATATTCTATATCATTTTTGATAAATTTTTGATGAAGTAATATAAAATGTAAATATTGTTGATGAGATTTAGAAGGTGTGTTGGTGAACGATCCTCAATCTGATCTCAATCCGATGTAGTATTCCAATGATACTGTAATAATTCCTTTTTAATAGACCATATAAAATATTTAGGGTTATTCTACTTACACAATTTATTTTTAATAACCATATATTTTTATAGATCTACTCAGTTTTGGATTTATATAAATAAATTGAATAGATAATAATTTATTTATTTAATTATTTCTCCCATGATGTAAATCATGCTAAACAGCTCATGCGAACCAATGTTTTGTCACAACTAGGGTAAACCTCATGTTCTAAAATCAACAGTGAGATCATTTTTTTATCTGAGACATTTTTTTAGTTATTACACTTTTAAAATAAATTGTGCACGCATGATATTAATATATTTAAGGTGATTAAAATTTCAATTTCGGGCTCATCAGGCCTTGTAATTTCACACAGTCTAAGAGCGTAGCTTCAAAATTATTCTTAAAGGAATTAAAATCCCAAACATTTTAAAAAGGGACATTACACATAAATTAAACAAATTAAAATTCATTTAAAGTCTTAAATCAAAATTACAAGAAACAAAAAAATTGAAAAATAAGTAAATGAATGTAATGGAGGATGGAGGAAGAGGGTTCACTTACCCTTAAGTGATCCTTCCTTAAACATGAGAATCGACCCCTCTAAAACTTAGGTATCCTTAGAATGACTATTTGGGGGTAAAATGACCATAAAAACAGTGATAATGGATTTATAGTGGATATGAATTGTGGGAATGGGGGTTTCTACAGTTAAAGAGGAGGATTTGTTTAATAACATACAAATATTGATGTTGGAATTCTATGTTATGGAAAATGAAAAACCATTTTTTAACCATGTTATTTCTCATGTATTTTGAAAATAAAGTCATGTTTTATAATAATAAATTTCATTAGAACCAAAGTCTAGTTTTTAAAATTATATTGTCCATGGAAAAGTAAAATCTCAACAAAATATATTTTTAAAAATATTAATTTCTATTTTAGACTCTGAAAATTCATTGACATGTTTGGAAGATGATGTATATAAATAAATAATATAATATTAAAAAATAATTTTTTTTAAGTTGAGAGATACTTTAACTTAATTAATTAGATAATTTTAAGGTATTTACTAATTCATAGTATTTACTATTTATTATAATGTATTTTATAATTAAAAAAATTTAACTCTCATAAGAAAATATCAAAAATATAAAGTAGCTTAATTGTGATGTGATGGACTCAAATATTTGATCTGTTTAATTTGGAATATTTTCTAAACATCATATATTTAATTACTAAACATTAAAAAAGTTATTCATTGAATAAAACTAATTTTTATTACAGAATTATGTTTCTATCCATTAGAAAAACTATACATTGATTATTTAAAATAATTTCGTAATATGTTTTTTTTTTATTTTCAACCTTTTATAAAGAATATTATTTTTATTTAAATTTAAAATAATGAAAATTATATATATATATATATATATTCATCAAAAATAATATAATAATCATTTTCTTATATAAAAATATATTTGATCATATTCTCTAATAATATGCATTTCATATAAGGATGTAACAAAAAATAAGAATTTTGAATCAATAAAATTGATAATTAATTTCGAAAATAATTTGATATCATTACTACTTGGTCTTATATACATAACCCATTATTATAGTGTCATAGGATCTAAGGGTATTATTTCTAATGTTGATATGTTAATAAGGTGGTTCCTCCCACATTCACCATGTAGTGATATCCCACAGCTCAAACAGATATCGTAGGTGATTACAATCAAGCTTAAATTATTAAATAGATAATTTGGATTGATAAAGAGAAAACCCCACTGATGTAACCTAAATCCCTAGATTTTAAAAATGATCTTCATAATTTAAATTTTTTATAATTGAGAGCATCATTTTATCCTTCAACATTCCCTTAAAATTTACCAATACCCTAAACATAAACATACACAAACATTAACTTAATAATGTCTACATTATAATGTACATATATAAAAATAGTCATATTAATCTATGGCCACATAATTGTAATGTATTTATCTCTACCTAATGGTTACATTTTCGATAACATCATATATATATATAACACATAACATCTACATTTACTACCTAATTCCTAATTATTTTACAATTACTTTAATAATTTATATCAAATATTAATGGCCATTTTCTAATAATTTTTATGGATTTGTAATTTTAATGAAACAATATGATCTTATTATGGATTATAAAATTCCATAGTCACTATACATTGTCTTTTTTATCCACATATTGGTCTTCACTATAGTAATTTGTATTATTACGTGACATATAATTTTTTTTGTAAAATTATTTCAATGAAAATAAATTTTGAAATATAAAAAGTAGTAATTTATTAAAATAATAGATATTTCATTAATAATAGATGTAATTATTAGGTAATTACACATATAGGTTCTTTCAAGTGATTTATTTCTCTATAGATGGGGGTTCGGTTGTTTAATGTGTGAACAATAACTTATATGATGTTTTAAAAAATGACTTGTTTGTGTAATTGTACACTACTAAACCATGATATTTTATAGGATTTTAATAACCCCGACTCATGTAACACAAAGTCTATGGTTACATATTACATTGATTTAATAAACAAGGGATTATATCACAATGGGTCAATTAATTTAGCAATCTTGGGAGACTAGATATATATATGATTTCATAGTTACATTTGAAAAACATAATGATACAAAAAAAATCTTACATCCATCAATATTATTCAAATTTTCAATTTCATTATATTGTCGAAAGGAAAAAAAGTGTTAGATTAGATGCATATTAGGAGTTAGTTTAATGAAATATTTTCTGGTTGGAAAAGGATTAGAAAATATGATAGATTAAAAAATCAAAATGTATTGAAGATGAGAGGGAGGTGGTGTAGGGGTTGTCCAAGATTGAAGGCTCAAAATGGATTAAAAAGGGGAGGGAGGAGGTGCACTTTTATACGATAGGAGAGGGGTACTATAGGAAACTCTCAAAAGATTAATTTATTACAAAATTATTTTCATTTTCAAAAGCTTCAAAACTCATTTAATTCGAAGATAAGATAAGTATTTTTCTAAATCCTCTCAACTAATAGGTTTTATACAAATTTTGGTCTCAAATCTATCCCTATCTTTTAGTTTTAACCCTTAGATAAATAATTTTACTCTTACCATGTGTTCCTGTATATTCATACTTTATGGTTAATATATTTACTCTAAATTGACAACACAACCTCAAGTCTTTCATTAATGATATTTTTAACATTATCTAAGTCATTTTTCCGAATCTTAGATTTTTTAGACTATTATATCTTTTAATAAAATATTTCTTATTACAAAAACTCATTTATGTTAATTTTCATACTATTCATAACATGAATTTTTTAAAAACCATAACAACTTGATTAATTCTTAAAAACTTCATTAATTCAAATATAATAAATCATAATCATCCTTAAAATTCGCGGACGGCATAAAATGGTTCAAAATAATTTTATTTTAATATTTATAATCTCATTTATTTAAATCATTAATTTATAAGGTAATCACTACATCATCATTATGTCATAAATAAATTTATTTATAAGGGTCTAAAAATTATAAATAAAATACCATGATGTACTAAATATTTTTATCGTTATAATTACTCTTTATAGACATAGTGATATGTTATATAACTCTATATTAAAATCTATTTAATAAAAGATATATGTTTAGGTTATAATTTTTTATACTTTAAATTAATTCTTATAAAATGTCATTTCCACATCCAAGTGAATCCATGGGGTCCCAAAATTGACCCATGGATTCCCATGGTATAAAATATATCATCCAATAAAATTTGGACATGCATTAAGGTAGATGAATATTATTAGAATATTATTTTTTTTACCGTTATTTACTACAATTACCCTTTAACCATGGTAAATAAAATAATTAATTAATTTACTATTCATAATGTGTAAAAGATAAAAGATACGCATTTACACAATTTGAACCCTATGATTCCAAATATTGAATCCATTTTTCTAAATTCAAAACATATATGTTGAATTAATTAATTTAAAATTAATTCACATTGTCAAAACCAAAAATCTATTTTTAAGAAGTAATAACTACCAAAAGATTTATATGTGTTTATGTCCAATTTAAAAGTGAACATACATGCAATGACCAACATTGGATTAAATGATAAAAATATATTCCAACTACACATTAAAATGAATTAAAAATTTCATATAACTATATAGATAAATGAGATAAAAAGGATGTTTCGAATTTTAATGCAGTATTTTTCACTATTCATTAAAATTTCATTTTTATTTGAAAAATTCCAAATATTAAACAAGAGTAAATTTTTATGTCCCACATCTAAATAAGAAGTTAATTTTGTAAAATTTAACTCATAAAATATTCAAAAAAAATGATTTAAAATGGATGTTCCATTAAATGGTGTTGAAACTGCAATTTTTTTTGAAAATTCTTACTTTTATCTGAAAAATTGATTTTTTTTCATATAATGTTCTAGAAAATGTGTAAGATGAATTTTAATGTTATATAAAATTAAAAATGTGTCTTATAGTATTCATAAAGGCTAGTTTATATCCCATTAAATAATAATATTTTAATAATATATCATTTTTCAGTGAAACTCGATATCACGTACAACAAAAGCTATCGAGGATGGCCGATCTTGAGTGTAACACAAGAAAGGTCAATGTTTTTTGTAGTGAAAGATTAAATTTGTATTTTATATAAAATAATCCAAACTTAAATCTATACTTAGTGTTGTGTGGAATGAATTCTATCAAAATAACTTGAAATTGTGTGCACCACAAGCCAAGAATAGTGTTTTGTATACTGCAAGTTAGTACGAGGTTGCATATAGAACAAGAAAATACTGGTGTAGCATACAACAAAATAAATAAATGAAATTAAAATTAATCTATCTAATAAAATCACAGGGTATTACATCTTATATCTAGAATAAATTCTATATTGTTTCTGGTCTTATGGTAGGCCATGGAATGAGTGACATAACTTGGACCCATGGGATGGGAAGCACCGAGGCACTGTTTGTTCATGGGATAATACATTCAATTTCACATGGTTTGTGGGATAATATTTTGGTCCTTGTTTTATTAATATGTCACTCATGGTAGTGACTTATATATTTTGATACTGAGTTCTATTGGAAAATCTGCAACACCCTGAATTTGTTTATGAATTTTTATTTTTGAATGAATTTAAATTTTTTGATGGCCTGAATTGCATCATACATAGAGTTATTGTTTCTTTAAACAAAAATAAAAGTTAATATTTCACCACATTAGACACATATATTATATTTTGTTACACAAAACACAATATTTTTCTTGTTTGACACAGAATTTTGAGTCTTTTATATAGATTGTGTTACATGAAATGCTGAGTTTTACCAAACATTAATATACTGTTAATACTACTATAATGGTTTTCACTCAACTATTGAAGTGGGGTTATGAGTAGGATTAAATAAATTATTAAAAAATTATTAAAAATATTATTTCATTGGTAAAAAATTATTTAAAAAAAATAGCAGTAACTATTTTAAAATAAATAAATTCCATTTCTGAAAAACTATTTTTCTATGTAAAAACACATTTTATCTCAAAAAAGTAAACAAACAGACTTTGATGAATTTTTATAATTATATATATATATAATATAATATTAAATCAACCATTTAAATTTCATCTTATGTGTGTTTTTGATAAAAGAGAGAAGAATACATCCAATTTTATGTATATAGTGATTTATTATTCTACAAAGAAATTTTAAAGACTTTTAATTGAACACTTACATTAAATATAATTTTTACACTTTTATAGACCACATTTCAGAAAATAAACTTTATATATGAAATAATATCATAATAATTATCCAATAATTAAGTTTATGTACTTTTATGAGAAGTTTCATCTAATTATATTTTAAATCGGTTTTAAATTATAATTAGATAAATATTACATCCATGTATCCAATTAACATCGTTTTAATCCATTTTTCATTAAAATGAGATGTAAAAAACATGTCATTATTTTGAACAATTTTACATTTAAAACTTATTGTTTCATTATGTGTGTATTACTAATTTAAAAAATCATTTTGGCCACTTATGTTTTTTTAATTTTGAAAAATGGATTAAATATTTTTAATAATAATAATTTATAATTTATAATATGTTCAAAATTACTTTTTTCAAAAAACATAGGTGAAAACATTAAAAAATAATTACAATGATTGAGTGAAAACGAGTTTACCAAGGGAATAAACTTTAACATAAGGGGAATAAATGTCCTATAAGCATTAAAAAACATCATTTGTAGATATATTTATACCATATAAACTATTTTATTGTAAATGTTTCATTATTTTATGCACACGATTTAAGGGAGACCCCCAAATAATGTTTACCATTTAGTATTTACATGAATTCTGTTGCTCCTCTACTATCAAAGGGCACACAACCCTCACTTATCCACGCCTCTAAAGCCATTTGAATCATCCAAAACACAAAAACAAAATAAGATTAAAAATTTGATACTCTCATACAACAATCCTCACATTGGGATTATATCATATAATGTAAGTCCTTTTGGGAAACCCAAAAGGACTTACCCAAAGAAGAAGTAACATTCTAGAATGAGCACTTTTGATTTATTTGTTTTCAACCCCCTAATTATTTTTATAAAATTATTATATAATAGCTTTATTATTATAAAAATAATTATATGATATTATTTTTAATGTATAAACTACAATTTCACACACTTATATTTAATCTAATACACAAACATCATTCATTTGTACGACAGACTACCATCTCGCGAACCGACGTCGTATGTTCATCAATTATCACCTATCATGGTTGAAAATAATGATGTATTTATAGTTTATATTATATATATATATATATGATATTTATGATTTATTTATGTTTTTTAATTATTATATAACACATACCATCATGGTTTACATTTTTTTAGAATATGATAACATCATTTGTGGATTTATAAACAATCACCTCCCCAAAATGATGAGATTCATTCATGATTTACATGGAGTGTATTAAGTATGAGTGTCATAAAAATAATATATATATATATATATTATTTAAATGTTATATGTAAATGACTATAAATATATTTCATTTACTTTTCTGTCATTAAATATCACAATAAAATAGAAACCACATTCATGCATACGTAAGACATACCATCACCAAGAATGATTTTTTTATTCCCTGGAATAATATGTTATGAATAACTATAAATAAATATGATATATATTTAAATATGATATTTATTTAATATTTTAAATTCATTAAATGGGGAAATCAAGATCAATGTAATATAAAAAAAGAAAAAATAATATTATATATGAAAAAAAAAGTAGTTATTACTCAAAACATAACATTAATGTGGAATTGTTAATATAGTATAATATAAATTCATAATAAAATAATATATGGTGTTATAAAAATGAATATGTTTCAGTTGTATACATTGAATAAAATTCTGTATTATACATTAGGATTGAACAAGTGAGATCAGAGTCGAGATATATGGAAAAGAGATTTATAGTCTAACTTCTATTTCTATGAGACTTATACCATATTCAGTACTTGTATATTTAATATTGGTTATATACCAAACAATAATATATTCTATGATTCATATTCTTAAATACATGTCTATTTAAATTTACATTTTATGATATCTATTTTATAGTGTTTATAGTAAAAATGTTACTAAAACAGTAAGGTATTTTTTTCTCAATTTTCCTTATTTGAGACACAAGTTATGTTATAAACCTACATTAATTTATTTGGTGTATGTAATGTTAGTTTAAATTATATATAATGAACCAAATTATTTTAATTATATCTTAATATTCATGAAATATTTTTATTTCATGGGTACTTTTATTCAATGTTACAAATGTGTTAATAGTTTATTACTATAATATCATCATTTATTAGGGTTGTTTATGGTTATGCTTCCATATATGAAATATTATGAGGCATATCTCAATAATTATCATAATTTTTCTTATACTATGTTCATTAATGATATATTAATGAAATTTTAACATTTTATCAAATCTTTGGTACTTAATATATTTAATATAATACTTTTAAGAAATAATGACCTTAATTCCCCCTTTGACTAGAAATCACTTTTATTAAAACGTAATGTTTTCTAAAATAAATGAAATAGTGTTCTTAAATGATTTTATAATCTCGTTTTGAAGTTTATGGTTTTTGAAAATGTTCAATTTTTTTTAAAAAAAATTTAAAATTGATTTAAAATATTCAACTATATTTTCCCAGGGAAAAGGGTTTTGGAAATGTTTTATGATTTAAATTTTGTTTTCAATGATGAAAGTGTATTTTCAAAAATAAATACCTTATATTATTTTTAATGATTAATTATAAAAATCAATATTTTTTCAAGCAAAATTATTTTGAAATTTTTTTATGACTTAATAAAATGTTTTTCAATGAAATTTTATTTTCATTATGAAATGCTTCATGTTATCTTCCAAAATATGTCTCCCTATAAATTGAAATACATTGATATAGATTCTTATTTACTAGGGATATGATACAAGGGAACCATTTTATTTATTTAAATGAATGTTTTATGATTAAAATAAAAAAAATTATGACACTCATTTCTCTTACACGGGATATACCATGATAAAATACATATGAAACACACTTCTTTTCATGGGTTGTGGTAGGATTTTGAAAACTATATCTTTTCCAAATGTTATTATACAGTTCCATTTTTATGATAAAAATTTCATTATATAAGTTATGACATTTTGTTTATGAAACCCATCTCTTTTTATGGATCATGATATTATGAGTGTTTTTTTATATTTTGGATTATGAATGTATAATTTCATTATTTGATGGGTGGTGCCTATACGTACCTCCAATTCACTGGGTGAATATTTTTATCTTATTACAAAACTTTGGGATTAACATTGATTGGATTGATATTCTATGGGAAAAACAAGTAACCTAATCCAATAAATGAAAAAGGTGTAACCTGATCCACTATGAGGTAAGGGCTTCCATTGGGAGTGTTGGTGTTTCCCACTCAAGAGGTGTATCCAAATATGTATGAACCTAATTACATGTTCACAATGTTAGAAATGAAACCAATGACATGATAGAAATTTTATTCATGGTCCTATTTTTATTTTCATAAGTTTATGTGAGTGACTGATTTCATGTCCTTAATTGAATGAGTGAACATGTTTCTGTTTACACATGGTCACAATTTTATAAGCTAACATGTTTACCAAAATTCTATGTCTTATGCCAATGTTATTCACTCATGTCATATACTTATTGATTTATTTAGGATTCATATCTTATGAATTTCCAATATGGATGACATAACTTAAGATTGTAATCTTTGATATGTAGGGTGTAATCTTCAAATTTTATGATCATGTTATCATATACACATACTCATATTATTTTTATCTATATCCTTTATTTACCCATAATGATCATCTGAGATCATCTTTAATTATTATTCCTTTCTATAGGTTATTAATAATTATTTTTTTGTGTGAGTACTAATTATAATGGTCTTTTTTGGAAACATTGATGACCTTTCACCGTGTAAGAAGATTCTGTTCTAGGTTTCCAAAGAAGCTAAAATATTATAGTCCTGGAGATTATTATGTGTGCTGAATATTCAAATAAAAATGATGTAATATCGATGAATTTTAATCCTATGTTTCTATAGTTTGTATCAAAAAAAATAGTTTAGTCATCCTTAGGTAAAAAGATTGATAAAACTATATTGAGTTTCCTAAAGATATTTCTAAGGATATGTGTATGGATATCTCTAAGGATAAGCATAAGGTTCAATAGATTTAAAAGAAGGTGTCATTATTTTGACATCCAATAATTAATATTCCAAGATTACATTATTTTCTTCTATAATAAGTGTTTCTCACACAATAACTTCTATTATTTAGTCTATGATGGGAACCGAAAGGAACTGAGTTGATGTTGAACGTGACAAACATTTTTCTGATGAGAATTTTACTGGGATGATCATTGGATTTAAGGATTTATTAATCATACAAAAAAACTTTTCATAGAACATGATTAAAAACATGTACCTTAAAAACCCTCATACTTACCAAAAAATAGAAAGAAATAGATTGCTGAGAATATGGGTAATGGAGACCACAAATAAATGAAGATTCAGGTTCTTTTAGGACAATAATGAATGAACTAACACTCATTTTGATGTCATAGAGAAACATGATGATTATTTTATTGTTGAAAATAAGTACATAATGCTAGAAAATACAAAGGTAAAATGAAAAATATAGTCAATTCAATGGATGAGAATAATTTCTTACCTATGGTATCACCAACGGTCAAAATTATTAAATGTGAAATGTATGGGAATTATGAAAATAAATGTCTTAAAGGGAAATTCCGTGAAGGATATCATCAATGTTGTAACAGAAATAGTCTTACTACTAATGATAAAGAGACCATGTGAAATATATTAAAGGTATTACTAGTTCTAGTAAAAAAAATTCATGAATGATTAAATTGAGTTTTTTAAATGTTTAAACATAATTCATATTTCATATATTAGGAATGGTTTACTAATGAAAAAAATGTTGAGGCCTTGATAAAGGATTGAAAATGAAGTGGGTGATTAAATTGTATATATATTAGAATTCAAGAATTATGTTATATGAATAATGAATGTATCGACCCAAAATTTTATCAATAAAATTTTCTTTTTCATAATTATGTTACATGTTATAAAATACATATAGAGAATAGAGATCCCAATAAAAAAACTATTCTCATAAATAAATAATTAAATAATTGATATTCATAAGAATCAACGAACAAATATTAATTGAATAATAAATTGATAGTTGTAATAGTAACATGACCACTAGAATTAGTAATATAGACAATACAATATTAATAACACCTAATAAATTATAAAAAAAAAATTAGGCAGTTTATAAATAATAATATTTTATAACTGTATCAAAGTATTATTAAATGAATACTCTAAAAATTATAAATAATTTTTTGGTATTTTTATAAAACATAAATATTTATGTATATTATTATAGATATATAATAGCATAGAAGAAAAATTTTTCATAAAAAATATTCATATATTAATATTATTTTGTTTTATGATTATTAGATATTTTAATGAGACTTTAATTGTTTCTTCAAAGGGTCGTAAATTCGATTATAATTTAAAAAAATATATTTTTTGAATAAATGTTAATTTTAATTAAAAAAAATTTCACATATTTAGAAAATTAATTTATAAAAATGGTGTTCATTTTTTAATTCTATATATCATAAAATGGTTAGGGTGAACTTTTGGTAATTTTCTGAAATCGATAATTTTTATGAATAGTGAAATATGGTAATTTACAGAATATAACATTATAAGATAAAAAACTATTTCCAGATTAATTTATAAGATAAGAACCATAATCTCAAAATATTCTTAAACAATTAATATATTTTTGTTATAAGGTTCAATACTATTGATAGTGTTGAGCTAAAATAATAATCTAATGAATAAAAAAATTAAAAAAAAACCACTCTTCTCCGCTATAAATACCACCATCACCACCACTTCACCTCAAAACATCATGGATTTTAATCCACCCCAAATTAATCCCAATCATCTTACCAATATGCACACATCTTAGAGCCTCTGGTCACAACAAAATACCAATCCCAATTTCCCTATGGAGGTTATCAATGATAATAATTCAAGAGGTAAAAAGCTCCTTTCATTTTTTATTTATATTAAATTTCATTTATTTTATTATTATCTCCTTGTCAACCCTTACCAATTTTAATAATAAATATCCATCATAAAACATCTTATACCATACATTTTATTTTAAAATTGAAAACATCATTTTGGGGGTGTTGATTTGTCAACTTTGAGGATGACATGTTTTCATTTTCCATTACTGCCTTCAACACTATTAAGAAACCATAATAACAGTTGAAACATATTTTGAAAAGTCTGTTATAACCTATTTTATTTTCTAAAATGAACTACATACATAATTTTAAAAAACAAAACAAATCAAGTTCGTGATGTTTGAAAGACCTTGATATTAATCAAAACAATTGTCATTAATGTTTTATCTAAATAGAAATCCAAATATTTGAAAAATAAAAATTTATAAGACCAATTAAAATTATTTAATTTAATTAATAAAATATAATTTCGATTTTTTTAAATTATTTTTGTTTTATATTTTATTTAATACATGAATACAGGTGATCAAATCCTAAAAACCAAGAAAAGAAACACTCCCAAACAGTAAAATTGAATGCTACAACTCATCAAAATGGATATAAACAAAACTAATTAAATTATAATAAATAAAATACATGTAGAATATTTTTTGTATTTTTTAATTACTAAATCCAATTATATTATCTAGGAAATTGAAGTGAATAAATCATTCAGAGATTTTGTAAGTGGATTCTTGAACCCAACTCCTTTTACTTGTGTTATTTCATTTTCACTACACGTTTCAGTATGGATAATATATTAATATTCCTCAAATATAATTTTATTGTCTTCTTATTTTTATTTTTAGGATATAAATGTTGCTAATCAAATTCTATGTCAAATCTAATGATTTTACAAAATAACCCTTCTTTCTGATTCACATTCTTACTCCACTTGCACTAATGGAAAAATTACATATACCAACAATTTTAAACCATTGTTATAGGTCCCCAAAACGTTGGTATAGCCTATACCAACGGTTTAGGAAACCATTGGGTGATTTTTCATGGGGAAAGACCTATACCAACTATTTTAGAGAAAGTTGTTGGGAAAGACCTATCCCAACGGTTTTCAAAATTTTGGTATAGGTCTTTCCCAACAGTTTTCCAAACAGTTGGGATAGGTTCATATATAAAAAAAATCCAGCAGAGGTTTGAACCCACAACATCCACATTATATATCAATGACTTTACCACTATCCTAGAGTTTCCTTTGTGAATATATTTGGATATATATATATATATATTTATATATATATATGTAATTTATATATTGTTTTATTTGACAAAATTCGATAAATGTACTCATAAAAAATAAGGGTACTTATCCAAATGTTTCTCAAAACCATTAGTATAGTCCTTTCCCAATGGTTTTGAGAACCATTGGGACAGGTTCCTACCCTTTCCCAATGGTTTGGATAAACCATTGGGAAAAGTGGCCTCAAAGTACGCTTCTACCAATGGGTTGTCCAAACTGTTGGGAAAAGTGGCCTCGTTGTGGGATTTCCCAATGGTTTGGCGAAAAAGTTGGGAAATCCATACCGTTTCCTAGTGGTTTGGGCAAACCATTGGGAAAAGTGGCCTCAATGTGGGATTTTCCCAACGGTTTGTCCAAACTGTTGGTAAATCCATACCCTTTCCCAACTGTTTGGACAAAACATTGGGAAAAGTAGCCTAAAAGTGGGATTTTACCAATGGTTTTTACAAACCATTGGTATATATGTGTTGGTATAAGCCATATTTCTAGTAGTGTTGAGATTGTTTATAATTCAATCAATTTTTATTATTATTATAAAAATATCCATTCAACATTCTTTTTTGGGAACCATAATGATCAATAAATAATTTATTCTCTATGAAATTAAACACATTCCATTACATGGGTTACTTTATGTATATGATTGACAAACAACATATGCGGAATGCATGATCATGTTAATGTTATAATGTGAAGGATGCACATCGAAATTTACAGTGCTCCAATGTATTGGGTAATTTTATTTACCTAATTAGATGATATTAAATATGTGTGAAAATTATTCAATACTTGTTCAAAATGAAGTTGTCGTGATTATGATCATATGTTATGTGTTGAAGAGATGTTTTATTTTCCAATAACTATATGAGGTATTTTACAACTATGACATGATGATTTATTTTTATGTTCTTCCACATTCCACGAATTTATCAAATTTTTACTCTCATTATTATGATGATTATACAATGATTTTGTTATGATGATGATGATTATATTAACCCATGTTATATTGATTCATGTTCATTAGAATTTTTTAATGGGATTTTATCTCACCCATTTCATTGATGTATATCCTCAGGTGATTACTAATACTAAGGATTGTATGTGGGCCACTATGAATATAGAGAATAAGTAAATAATAAATGTTTTTGTTTTATTATGTAAATTTTATATATGTTTCTAATTTTCACAAGACACTAAACCTTTAGATCCTGGTTTTATAATGATATTATGTTGTTTATCATTAAAATGAGGTAGTAGTTTTTTGAGAAATTTAGGGTCTCTGTAGTTTGTATCATATCAAGCTTTAATTAATTTTGGAATCGGGATTAGGGAACATTAGTGACAACCCTCAGTATGAGACTAAGTATATGTGTTCACCAAAGAAGATTTGATTTAAAAAAATGGTCAAAATAAGTAACACATGACATAATATTTTCTATTTAATGTTATAATAGAATAAATTATTCACAAATTTATGAATTATTATTTTTTCAAATATTTTATTTTTTAGAAAATGGTGGGAACCTGAAAAAACTAGGTGAACAACCAATGCAAGGGATAATATAGCGATTTCCCTAATGACATCCTCAATATCTAAGGAGTTGGAGTTCAAAATTAAAATGTGATTCTTACCGAACTATCTCAGGCTATGAAAAAAAAGCATAACAATGTGGAAATTCACCCTTTAACTAAGTGGAAAAAATTGTCTATTGAGTCTTTTATTCCACAACTACCAATAACATTCAGTGGATCTTCTGATCTACTACTCATAGATTATTGGTTTATCTCAATAGTGAAGATATTTTCTATTCATCACTGTTATGAGAAATAGAAGATAAGTATAACTGTTTATTGTTTATATGGAGAGGCCAACAAATGGTGGGTGTTGATTAAGAAGACCAATCTGAATGATGAAATTAAAAAAATGGAGTGGGAAGACTATAAGAAAATATTTCTTAAAGTATTTCCTTAAACAATTCATACATTGATGGAGAGAGAATTCATATAGCTAAATTAAATAGAATGTGAATTTTTCATTTCTTATAAAGATAATTTCACAATTCTTTCAAGGTATACCTCATGTTTTTTTAATAAAAACTAATAGCATAATAAATAGATTAATTAGTGTTTTAAAACTACACTTTCTAAAGTCTCTAAAAATTTGAGACATTGAGACTTATGAATATGTTGTTAAATGTTATCTCAAAGTGGATATAGATTTGGTGGAATGCTCCAATTTCTATGAAGATTAGAAAAAAAATTGGATTTTCAAATAAGAGGATCAAACTACAAATGTGTAAAGAAGGATCAACCACTCAAATGTCAAAAATGTGGGAAGAATCATCATTTGAAATTGCACAAAGGGATAGGGAAATTCTATTATTGTGGGAGATAAGGCCATGAAGGTCCTAAATTTTAGAGAGACATAATTAATCGACCTAATATGATGGAATAGATTAGATAAACACCCATGGATTAATACATCAAATGTATGGGTCATGGGAACTATAGAATCCAGTTCACTAAACCTATATTTCTCGAGGGCAATTAGAATATTAATCCACCAAAGCCAAAGTTACAAGGGAAGATATATGCCATAACTACTATTTATTTGGAGTACGAAAACGAATTCGTACAAGGTAAAATTTATTTTCACTCATGAATGGAAAACGTCTTATTTGATTCTAGTTCTACACATTGGTGTATCTCATTCATGTTTTCTAGGAATACTTAATCAATTCCTTGAAACGTTGATATAGATATATACATGAAAAAAACTAGTGGTTATATAATTCTAACATATGTGTTGGAATCCTATTCTATTTGAATATGTGGGATGATTCTTCCAGCACATCTCATGATACATTCCTTGGTGGAATTCCACACTATAATGGGAATGGATTTGATCTCATTATGTTGAGTATAAACCAACTATTGGGAAAAGAAAACATCTTTTCAAATTATATAACCATCCCATGATCCTCTTAAAATTGTTGTAAGACCATGAATATTCGTTATAAAATACATCAATGATTTGGGTGTTGATTCCTTGTGAAGAAACATAGCTCTCCCAAATGGTTGAGTCAAATAAAGGGGTCAACATGGAGGAAATTTCCATTGTGAGGGAATAAATTTTTGAATTTCACAAATATTTACCTGTAATTCCCTTGTATTGTGAGGTAGTGTTCCCAATAGAACAAATAGCATGATATACTCTTATCTCAAAATGTCTATATTGGATAGACACTATTGTATTGGATTATTTAAAGAAGCAATTGTAAGAGAAATTGTAAAAATTGTTCATACACCCTAGTGAAACGCCTTAGGGTATGAAAGTGCTCTTTGTAATGAAAAATGGTGGATCAATATAGTTTTGTATCAATTATCCAGAACCAAATTAGATCACCACGATGAAAAAGTATCATCTCCTAAGAATTTAGGAGTTTTTTTATAATAAATGAGGACATCAATACTTATCAATAGTGGAAATTTTTTGTAGATATCATCAACTAATGGTGAAAATGAATATATTAATATGAATGACTTCCATACAAGGTATTGTTAATATGAGTTTCCAGTGATTCTATTTGAACATACTAATTCCCCTACCATCATCTAGATTTGATGAATAGATCCCTTATACACTACCTTGAAAAATAAATGATCTTTTTTATCATTAACATTCTCATCTAATCTAAGTTCATTAAGGAACATGAATAACATATATGGATTTTTCAAGTGACATTATGTAAGTTTAAATTTTATTCCACATTTTTAAAGTGTTACTTTGGGATATAGAAAGTCACATTCTTGGGAAACTTGATAATGGGTGATGTAATTTATGTCGACCCTTACAAACAAAGGAAATTGATTAATGATCCAGACCCACTATTTTAATAGTAATAAGTTATTTTCCTATATTAGTAGGGAACTAATAACATTTTTTGATAAATTTTTCATGACTTTATATCCCACTAACTATGTTAACAAGTAAAGGGATAAAGAATGTATCAACTTAAGACTGTTAGGGAAGCTTCATCGAGATAAAGAAGAGGTTGATCACTACACCTATACTCATATTACCAACAAGTGGTGAAGGGATTGTGATATACCCTGATTCAACAAAAAAATTATATATTTTAATACTCATGAAAAATGATAATCTGATAGCCCATACCAATCGGTAATTTAAGATCCATGAGAATAACTACCTGACGTATGACCTAGGGGTTGAAGCTATAATTTTTTCCCATTAAAATTTCATGGGACTACCTCTATGTTTAAAAGCGTGACATATATACTTATCACAAGTTCCTAAAGTATATATTCATATAGAAGTAAGATGTTTAGAGCTAATAAAGGATTATAATTTCTCTATTCACTATCATCCTTAGTGGGAAAACAAGGTATTTCATACTCTTAACATAAAGTAACCTGCTACTATATCCATCGTACATACTGAGAAAGACCCTACCATCATGGATATAATAAGGATGTATTTGAAAATAATAATGTTTGAGAATACAACATACCTTTACTAAATGATTTTCTGGCCATCAATCCAAGAGAATATTAAGGAGATACAAATGGATGATATCAGGCTTCCAATGAAGGTGAAAGAAGGAAATGAAGGAAATATAAAATATTTCAATATTGATAATGATGGTGTGATTCGATTTTGGATAATGATTTTTATTCCTTCATTACATGAGATAAAGAAGGGTCTATTTGATAATGACCATAGATCAATAAGATATATCAATCTTGGAAGTAGAAAGATGTACTGTGATATTCATGAAAACTTTTGGTGGGATAAAATCAAGAAGTGGATTGAGGAGCATATCTCATGTTTCTTAATATTTCAAAAAGTTGAAGAAGAGTTATATAAGTATGAAGGTATGATGAAACCATTTACTATACCATATGGAAGTTGGAGAATTCTACTATGGACTTTTCCACATGTCTCCTAGTAAAATCCAATGGAAACAACGTGATATAGGTTATGGTGGATTGACTCTCCAAGATTTCCCACTTTATTGCAATTCAAGAATAATTATCACTTGAGAAAATATTCCAAGATTTATGTAATTTATGTGGTGAGGCTACATGGGGTACACATTCAATAAAATATGATCATTATCCACGGTTCCAGTCCAAATTTTGGTGAAGTCTTCAACAAGATTTCAGTACTAAATTGAATTTTATCATGGCCTATAACCCCCAAATTGATGTATAATCTAAATGGACAATTCAGATAATAAAATAAATGATAAGTTCTCTAATAATTTAATTAAAAAGGGGGATAGGATCAACATATCCCATTGGTTGAGTTATCCTACAACAATAGGTTGTACTAGATAATTCTGATTGATCCATAGACACTTTGTATGTAATTAAATGTATAACTCCATGATGTTGGGAAGATGTTGGAGAAAAAATATACTTATACTTGATCTTGTTTAAGAGATGATAGAGAAGGATAAACCCATCAAAAAATTAATAATATTTGATAATATATGGAAAAATAGATATTATGAGATCCATCAAATGGACATAGAGTTTGATATTAGAGAGAAATTTTAGCTTCTAGTATCACCATGGAAGTGAGTCATTCTATTTGAAAAGAATGGTAAGTTAATCCTAAGTCACATTGGACCCTCTGAGATCCATGATATCATAGGAGAAGTGTCCTATTGATTTTCACATTCACCATGTATGACTCAAATTCATGATATGTTCCATGTATCTCTCCTAAGGAAATACATAAAATATTCCTCACATATACTGAATATAGAGGTGTTATAGCTGGAAGTTGATTTCTCTTATAAGGAGAAGTTGGTAAATATTTTTTAATGGATAGATAATGTTATATAAACATGAAAAACCACCTTGTTTTATTTTTTTGGAAGAAATATATGTATGAAAAATCTACATGGTACCATGAGAAATCAGTTAGGGAGAAATACCCTCTCTTGTTTATCTACTAAAACATTTTGAGGGAAAAATTTCAAGAAGGAAGAATTTAGTGAACCAAACTTTTATCTATATAATTTCCCTTATTATAATTATTTTATATGGAAAAAACATACATATCATAGATATCCAAATAAAAACATTATTCTCATAAATGATGAATTAAATAAGTGATATTCATAAGAAATAAAGTACCTATAGATATGGAATAGTAACATGACCCTTGGATAGTAACATGAAAATTAGGAATAGTAATCCAACCACTAAAATAGAAACCTCTCTAGTGAAAGTATAAAATAAAATTTTTGTCCACTTTTAAATGATAATATGATATATTTATACAATAATATAAGTAAATAAATGATTTACTGAAAGAGAGTTATGTCTTAGGGAGCAATACCTCAACATGCTCAATCAATATGCTCCATCTGAGTGGGAGTCGGCGGATCCAGATGATTCGGAGGATGGAGATGTTGGAGATTTTGACACATTTTGACTGGCACTGTTGTTGGGGGTGTTTTCATATCATTTCATTTTCTTTGTACTTTGTACTGATTTTTCTTTAATAGATTCTCATGGGACCAGGCATTCGGCCTGGGCCTGCATCTTTCTGGTTATAAGTAAATAAATTATTTATAAATAAAAAATTATGCGTTGGTATTTTTGTAAAACATGACTGTTTATTTACCATTTTATAATTAATATTATGATTTTAATGAAAACTTATTTTCATAAAATATAATCAAAAATAAATTTTTTTGATCTTATTATTACAAGATAATTTTATCATAACTTCATAAAATTTTCAATTTCTCATAAAATCGATATTAATTTAAAAATCGATATTTTTTTAATAAATGAGGACATTAATTAAAAATTAAATTTATCATATTTTTAAAATAATTTTAATAAAATTGAGTTCATGTTTTAATTATGAACATCAAAAAAGGGTTGGGGTGAATTATTTGGATTTTTAAAAATAGTTGAATTTTTATTGAATAGTGAAATATAATAATTTAGGGTATATAATATTACATGATAAATAAACTATTTATTGAGTAATTGGTGATGTAAGAACCAAAATTTCTAACTCTACCTAATTATTTGATGTATTTAGTTATATGTTTCAATACTGTTCACAATCTTGATCCAAAATAATAAACTAACAAATAAACTAATCAAAGAAAGACCCATGTCCTCCCTATAAATACCATCCATCACCACCACTTCTCCTCACTCTATCCCTAGCTTGAAACCTCTCAAAATTAAACCCATTCCTAATACCAATACCCTATACCTATTATAGTTTCCATTGGTGTGAAAAAAATACCTACCCAATTTCCCTTAGGAGGTTCTCGTCAAGAAGATTTCATGAGATAAATTCCTCTTTCATTTTTATTTTAATTTTATTTCAACTTATTTTCTTTTTTATTCTCTTATCACATCCCCTTACATAGGTGTAATGAAAACTACAATATAATATATATACTGAAAAGTTGTTATTTTAATGTATTAATCAATAATTAATCCTAATCTCCTATCTCTTTTATTCTAAAAATCAAAACATCATCCAAGATGTATTGATTTATCACCTACGAGGATGACATGTTTTCATTTTCCATTAAGATCTCCAATTCTGATAAAAAAACCTAAAAAGTGGTTGAAAAACACTGATGTTTTTTATACCCAAAATTTTCTATGAAAATAACATATATACATAGTATTAAATAATAATAAAAACTAGATCATGATGATCGAAAACCACCAATTTAATCAAATTGATTATCATTAACATTTTGTATAATGAATAATCATCATATATGAAACAATAATAATATATCATAACATTTAAAAATATTAAAATTCACTAATAACATAAAATTTCAATTCGGGATAATTATTCTCATTTAAAATGATCTTCAATACATGCATACAAGTAAACTAATAATGAAGAAAAACAAACTCAACACTCTTGAATAATGAAATTTAACTCTAAAACTCATCAAAATTTCCAAATTTTAACATTATAAAATTATGATGAATTAAATAAAAGTACAATAGGTTCCCTATTTAGTGAATAGTGAATCAAATTTTTTATCTAGGATAGTTAATGGAAGAAATCATTCAAATATGTGGTATAGGGATTCTTTAACCCAACTCAATCTCTTTGAGTTTTTTCACTATCATGCCATATTTCAGTATAGATATTATTTAATGTTCATAAAATATAATTTCATTTAACTCACTTTTTTTCATGTATATACAAGTTTCCAATATGTTTTTTGGAAAAATAAAACATTTTACCAAAGAACACTTCTTTCTAATTCACATTTATACTCTATTTGAGATTGTTTCTTCTTCGAAAAATTTTAATGATTATAAATCCAAATAGGTGTTCCCTTTCTCATTTGGGAAACCTAAAGTTAAATCATGAATGGTTTCCTTATGAAATTAAACCCATTACTTTCCATGGGTTAATGTATGTATATTATTTATATACATTGTATGTGGAATGCTTGATCATGTAATTGTTATGATGAAACGAGTGTTCCCAGAATTATAAAGCACCCCAATACAATGGGTAATATGATTTATCTCACGATATTATGTTCAATATGTGTGAACATGATTCTATATTTATTCAAAATAATGATTTTATTATTTTTCACTTATGTTATGTGTGGACATGATGATATCTTTGTTCAAAACTCTGTGTGTTATTTGACCACTAAGACATGATCTTGCATTTTTATATATTGAAACATTCCATTACTTTATCCAATCTTCTCTTTAATTATTACTAATATAATACCATTTCTATAATATTATGATGATAATTATTCTCAACCATGTTATATTGATTCATGTTCGTACCTATCCACTTACTTGGATTCTAGATTACCACCTTCTTTGATATATATTCTCTAGCGATTACTTATAATATAGAGTACTTGAGCGCCAATAAGAATCTAGATAAGAAGGATATAAATAATTTTCATGTTTTATTATATAAAATTTAGGTATTTTACATGTTTTACATTAACACTAAACCTTTGGGTCCTAGTTTTGTAATGATATTATGTAATGCATCTTTAAAATGATCTAATATTTATGTAAGAAATGTAGGGTCACTATAATGAAGTATAGTTTCTAATTATATATTTTTGATTCTATATTTAATGGTTCTAATGACATAGATATGTAACACAATTTCAATGTGATATTTTTACCCAAGGAAGGAAACCCTTAATATTTTATTGATGATGAGAAAATTCTGTTTATCTTTATTAATTTGATGATTGATATGGATAAAGTAAATTCTATATTAATTTTGACCTCAAAACTAATAATGTATTTTTTTAATAAGTGGACTATTCAATAATTTATTAATTTTATATAATTTTTGGATTTAAGTAATATATCTAATATTCTATGTTATATATAAGGAATTAAAAATAATTCATGTTTTCAATATGGTTTTATGGTAATTCATGTTATTACCATGTGTCAAGAGAATACATGATAAAGGTATTCACATGTTGGTTATGTGGAAACCATGAGATACATTATGATATTTGGGGGATCAATGTTAAGCCTATTGACCTTATTTATAAAGATTTGGATTTTTATCTTTTAGAAGGGTTATAAGGTTAAACATTCATGGAATCATTTAAGATAATATTTTGTAGAGTTTTTAGTGATAAAATTATTATCTTTAGATATGAGGATTTATACATATTGGATAACCTATGCTAACCATATTCCAATAATGTTAATTATAGAAATATGGAATGACTTAATATTATTGTTTTTAATATCATGATTTGTTAGTGCATCTCGAATGAAAAATTCACTTTCATTCAATGGAGTAAGAGATAATGTGTAAATTGATCAAGGAACAACAAAAGGGTTAGATTGTGTATTTGAAATGGAATGAAATAAATCACGTATATCTTCTTGTGGGAAATTATCCAACATTAGAAGAAGGATATTGAGTAGAATATTTTATTGTTATCATTATTTTGATGACATAAATAACGTATTCATGCATATTTTAGTTATGGTTTTATGTTTTTTAATAGTATATAGATCCCTCAATTTATTATGATCAGCGATATTTATTGCTCTATATAATTATGTATGTTTATCATATATTTCTACATTGTAACATTCCACATAAGTTCTCCTATGTCTAAACCAAGTTATGTTTTACTTTGGGTACCCATTATGTTCCCAATTCTCCATTTTTTAAGGATTTTTTAGTTTTCCTTTTAATGATGTGGGTTTAAATGAAAAGTTGTTTCAAATATTAATACTTATATGACTGAGATTAATTTTGTGGTATAAAATCATTTGGGGGTAGAACGTAATAGCCTGAGCTTTTAATGAATTTTTTTTGAATAACTTACATATATTAATGAATTTCATTACACACTACAACAGGTTATGATATATTTAAATAAAAAATGTGATATAAATTCACTACACACAATATACATATTTGTTTTTAAAGCATGTAACATTTCGTTTTTCTTGTGTTACCCACAATACCATGTTCTTTCAATTTATTTTATTACATGTAAGTCTGAGTTTTACCAAAATAAAACATAATGTTATTATTATTATGATATTTTTCCTTATCTTTTCGAATATAGGGTATGAATAGTAGTGAATAAATTATTAAAATATTATTTTCACAATTAATTCATTGGTTACAAAATAATTTTAAATGAGGGTAACGGCTATTTTAAAATAAATAAATTTCATTTCTAAAAAACTATTTTCCTATGTGTAAACACATTTTATGTCAATAAATTAAATAAGAATTTTTTACGAATGATTATAACGATATATATACATATTATTTTCAGTTAACCATTTAAATTTAATATAATGTTTTTATATTCAAAGAAGAGAGTAGTTTAAATCAAATATTACATATAAATAGTTAAATTTTTCTGAAAGGAAATTTTACCAACTTTTAATGGATCAGTCACATTAAAAATATTTTCTTATAATTTTATAGATTAAATATTAAAAAATAATTATATTTTAGGGAATCATGGAATTAAAATTCTCTTAGGGAGAAATTTTTCTATATTTTCGAGATATTTTATTTTTTTGGTGAATTGTTAAAAACACTAAATTTTAATTGAAAATGACATTTAATATAATTTATTTATATAGATAAATTAAATTTTAATTATTTTTAATGTTTAAACCATTCAATTATACCAAAATATATAAAATAGTTTTCATTAGAATCAATTTCACATTGAAATTGAATATAAAAACATTTCAAAATTTTGAACATTTTCACTTTTATACCCCATTATTTCATCCCATCTGTGAGATTAATATTAAATTAAATTATTGCACTTATGTGAAATGAATTCATAAAAATGGATTCAATATTTTTAATGTAAAAAAATTATAATTATTAATATGTTTAAAAATATTTTTTATAAAAATTATTAGTTAAAAATTTTGAAATTAATTTAAGCAATTTAGAGAAAAATGTGTCTACAAAGGGACAAAACATTAATTTAATGTGTAAAATGAACTAGAAAACATAAAAAACCCATATTATGGACATATTTATACCATATACACTATTTGTTGAAAATATTACATTTTTTGTGGCACATTATGTGAGGGATACCTCCCAATAGTGATCACCATTTAGTATTTACAAGAATGCCACACCTCCTCCACTATAAAAGGGAACTCACCCCATTTATTATTCACGAGTATCAAGCCATTTATCTCATAAAAATCATTAAAAATATTATTCCAACATCCCACCACTAATATTAAAAGACTCACTATGTGAAGAAAACAATCCAATTAAATATTTTGGTTAAAACCAAAAGTTGTTACCCAAAGAAGATTTAACATTCTTCAATGAGCACTTTTGTTTTATTTCATTCTCCAAATATTAAATTATTTTTATATAATGATTATATAATTATATAAGTATAATTAATATATCTATACGATATTATTTTAGTGGTATTACCTACACTTTAACACATTTCCATCAAAGGCTACAAACAATCATCATTCTGGTGTACAACAGACTACTACATCATTAGCCAATGTTGTTCATTCTATCATTAACACCTCTCAAGTTTGGAAAAAATGAATTATTTATAGTTTATATATGATATATATTATAATTATTTTTTTTAGTATTATTTAAATATTATATTAAACATACCTACATAATTACTATTTTGTGAGAATATGATAAGATCGTGTATGGACTTGTAAACTACCGCCTCCCAAAAGCAATTTGATTCGTTCACACATTATAGGGAATGTATTAAAGATGATTTTAATAAAAATATATTATAATTTTTATTTAAAAATTATGTTTAAATAATTCATATATATAATTTTATTTTATTTGATTCAATACAACTCGAAAATGGAAACAACATTCATTCTTACGCATGGCCTACCATTTCCATGAATGGTGTAAGTTATTTTCTTCCTATAAATATTCTTAATAATTATAAATAAATATATACTAAATATTAATTATATTTATATCATGGATAAAATTATATAAATGAGGAAATATTTATCTAAATAATAAAACCAATTATAAGCTGTCAAAACATATATGAAAAGAAAATCAGCTATTACATGAAACAAAACATTAACAAGGAATTTTTAATAAACAGATAATATAATTTTATAATAAAATATTATATGGTATTATATATGTATCGACCTATTATTTAAGTACATGGACATTACATAAAATTTATATGATACATAAAACATTACACAAAGACCAACCCAAGGATCATATTAGTTTAGTGCATTTAGAAACATGGAATAATTCTTATAATATGGTGAAAGATCATTAACATCTCCCACAAAGATCTTCCTATTTTGTAACTGTACCTAATACCATTCTTTATAACCCGAGGAAAATAAAACATATAATGGGGTGATCTAAAATGATTTGTATGGATATAAAAGGAAAATATGTAGGTATATCATGAGAATAAGAGTATGAGAACATGATTGTGAAAATAAAATATCATACCATGCATATAAATAATCCTGGATAAAATTTTTCATTTCATAATACATGAATCATAAGGTAACTAAAAAACATAATCCAGGTGATCATAACATTAACATACAATATGAAATTATTGTAAAAATATAAAATTGTATCATTTTGAACATGTATAAATAATAATAGCTTCACAGATTAAATTAAGGACATGAAATAAGGACCTTTCATAAATATGTGGACATGGAAACCAAGTCAACTCATAATTTCATGGAAATGAAAATGAGTTTCATGCATTTAATTTTTAACAAGAAATAAATTTCAAAAATAACATATATATACCTCTTGTGTTATCTACCATTACCTATTTCATCAAAGGGAGATATAAGTCCCACCAACATCCTAATGAAACGATACATATATGTGCCACAAGATCTTAAAGAATCGTATCATAACCCATTATATGAAATTGGAATAAAAAACCTATAATCGTGTCATATCACAGGGAATATATAGTGGTTTGAAAATCATTTAATCAAAATCATAACCCATACAAACAAATGGGTTTCATAAATATCATTCCATCAAAACAAAAACCATTCAGAGAAATAATATCAATGGTATTTATAAACTACAAAAAAGTATGTCATCTTTGATAGGGAAGGATAATATCACATGGAACTTTAATTTTCCTTTAAGATCACATTTTGAAACATAAAAACATTTTCATAACCCTTTCCTTTCAATCCACATTGAAAATATAAAAAGGAATCATGAAAATATCATTCAAAACATTTATTCCAGAAAATATCCTTTCTTAATTGAATTTTTTTCTTAAAATGCCATGAAATTTCAAAAGAAAAAATTTTCCTTGAAGACATACTTTTAATAATTTACGGTACTATTCAAGTAAATATGGTGTCATGATAGTGTAAAATAATTTTCATGAGTTTTATGTTAGAAAAAATTCTTCTCGTACTTTTTCCAAAAAAGTCAAAAAGTACATCATTAAGAAAATTTAAAAAGATTCCTTTCATGCAATTTAAAAAAATCACACATGGGTAAAATTGAATGTAAAATTCCATAGGAGAATTATAATTATTTTATAGATTTTTTTTAAAAAATATGGATATGGATTATAAATATACCCTTGTAAATACTTATATATGAACAATCTCAAATACTAATAAGAGTGTAAAATTATTCATTACCATCTGTTTTGGTTCCTTTATATGTAACATAAACTCGTGTATAATGGATTAAATATTTTTATTAACTTATTCTAGAACCATATTTACATTTATGATTACATATATGATCATATTGTTACCTATTAAATAATATTTCATTATTAAACTTCTTTCGAGTGTGAAAAACTTCATTTCCTTATGCATGTTTTGATGAATAAGTTTTGATTGTTTTTCATAGGTTATATTCTCATAATTTTTAGAATGATAATAATATAGTATTTTTAATATTTAATCATTGTAAAAATTTATATAATTAATTATTTTATGGAGATCATGTAGAATGAAACACATCGCATCGTGGATACAGTAGGTCGTACAAACGTATGAGCGACGATATCATTCTCAAAATTATGAAATGGTATGAATATGGAAGATATTTTTTTAAAATATATATCATTTAATAATAATAATATATATTTATTATTTCCATAATTATACCCTTCCATGTAATGTGGTGGTGGAAAATAGATTACATCACGGTGTGGAGATGATAAGTCGAACATACACACGCATGTTGATTTCATTTTTTGTATGATGGATTGAAGGTAGAATATAGTTTTTAAATAATCATAATAATTTATCATAATATAGGTTTTAATAAATTTACTACTTTATAAAGGAAACAACTTTGGAAGGGGAAGTAGATAAATAAATAAGTTAGAAAGAATCAGTATTGGAGATTACCTCTTCTTTGATAAGCTCCCTCTGGATCTCCTCTTAATGGAACTAAACTTTTTCTATTTAGAAGACCAAAACCACTAGAATCTAACTAATATTTCTGATAAGGGAAATAGAAATGGGATATCATACCTTAAAGGCTCAATGTGTTGTGAATTTGTGTGGTAGGATAAGCAGTTTTGAAGTTGAGGTTTGAGGCACATTTGTAATCTAAAAAAATATTAATTATAAAAATATAAAAACCCATAAAAACCTCAAAAATTTAATTTTCTAGAATAATATATGATATAATTTTTTGATATCATCATTGAATAAAATTTGGGAATGTTTTTATATCAATTTATACCTTATCATTTTAGTTCACCATTAGTTATTCTATTTTAATTTTTACTAGGTTAACAAATTATTCAATATTAAAATAGTGTAATTTTTACATATTTGATTTCAATAAGGCCATATATAAATAAATTGGGGGATTATTCAATATATAATATTAATTATATATTTTTTTATTTTTTTATGATTTTTTGAATAAAAAAATAATACATTATTTTGATAAATAATAAATTATGTTAGTTTTGAAACTATTATATTTAATGGTTTTCAAAAATATCATGATATTATGTTATCCTAGAAAAATATAAATTATTATACCCCTGAAGGGTAAAGGTAATTTATAAAATTCGTTGGATAAATTAATTATCCCAGAATTATATTTATTTTAATAGTTTTAATAACATTATTTCAATATTTCCTTTAAAAAAATAATTAATACATTAGAATTGGGTAATTATTTCATATAATTATTTGTTGAATGAAAATTAAAAATAAACATCAAACAAAAGATAAATCTAATATATTTCATAATAATATTTATAGTAAAAAATATATTTTTAATATTATACATTAAAATTTTGTATTTATACAAACATGAATGTGAATTCTATAACATCACTTTAAATAAAGTATTATAAGTGTCATAATATTTTCCATATGGCTCCAAATGACCAATAAATTGAAAATTGGATTATTATGGTATAGATATAATCAACCACTAATATTTTTTAAGATTTTAAGTCTTTTAATGGTTATTATAAGCTTAATAAAAATTAATTTATTGTGTTTTCATCAATTAAGTATTTATTGTAACATCGTTGTATAAGCTAATAAGGTAATTATTTATTTCCTAAAAATTAAAAATAAATTACCATGATAAATAAAAACATTTTATATTTCAATTGAGTATTTATTTTAAAACTTATATTCCTAATAACCTTATATTAATAATGATTGAGTTATTAAAATTTGACTAATACATATTTAACTTTTGGTTAAATAAAATATATTAAATGTCCTAATATCATACAAGTGGCTTAAAAGGATACCATTTAAACCTAAAGATGATATTTTTAGAAACCAAATCATCTAATGATATTATTAAAACTTTTAGGGTATTTTTATTAAATTATTTGTACACCTAATTACCTGAATTTTATTTTTATGGAATTAATAAAAATTACCAATGTTACTATTCATAATTCTAAAAATAAAAGAAATATATTTTCATAATTTGGGCCCACTAAGTCAAAATTTAGAATCTATTTTTTCAAAATTCAAAATATATAATTTTTAGTAATTAATTAAAAATAATCTCATTGTCGAAATGAGAAAACTAATTTTAAATATTCAAACATTACAAAATATTGAAATGTTTCTATATCTAAATTCTATGTAAATGTAATGCCAATGACCTAAATTACAATAAATACGAAAAATATAATCTATTTATACATTAAAACCATTCAATAATATAACTTAACCGTATAAATTAGTTTGATTAACAGTTTTGTTTGTAATTAAAATTTAGTATATTTTTACTATTCATTAATAATTGAATCACATAAGAAAAATATAAAAAAATCATAAAAAGTAAATTTTTATATCCCTATTCCAAATAATAATTTTATTTTTTCATGTAGATAAAAAAAATTTTAAAAAACTATATTTGAAATATTTGCGTCATCAAAAGGTGACAAAACTGTCATTTTGGAAAATATTTATTTTATCTGTACAATTGACATTGCTCTTTAATAACATCTATAAATAATATAAGATCAATTTTAAACATTATATTGAATATTTTAAATATATATTTCATTATTCAAATCGATCAATGGTGATTTTTTTACAAACTCACTTATTTTTGTTAAAATTGTTTTTTAGAAAAACATTCCCTTATATTTAAAAAGGGTTTTATTTTCATTTATAATTAATTTTTCTGCAATGAATTAATTATATATACATGTATAAATAATATTTTCATAATTCAGTTAATACTATTCATACCAACTATTATAGTGACTAAGTTATAATGTATCAAAATAATATTTTGTTTCTCTCTTAAACTCGGTCTGGTGAGAAATAAATTCAACAAAAATAACAAGAGATTTTGTATACCACAATCCAAGAACAGTGTTACATATACTGTATTCTATTTCAGTGTTGTGTGTAGCACAATATTATATTTTTGTATTGTACAAAACAATACATAAACTAAGTTTAAATAAATGTATCTCATAAAAATCCTGATGTGTTATATTCAAACCACCTTAAAATGAATTTCTCCCTTGAAATTTGTTTAGGTTATAAAATGATTAATACTTAAAATCATCTTTCATAAAAACCCAATTAATGAAAACAATGACTAAAAATTCTTTTTAAGAAAGTAATAGTTTGAAAATAAAAGTTCCCAATATAAATCATAACTAGGTATGTACATAAGAGAACATAGATGAAGATTTGGGAATGGAGGAAATGTGTAAATAGTCAAATAAATTGATAATGATCCCGGATCACAAAAAGGGGGCGATCCAAATAATATTAACAAAAAAATTATATACTAAATAATTGTGAATGAGGTTATTGATAACATAAAAAAATGATGATAATAAGAAACCATTTTACATCGTTATCCATTTTCCTAAAGTTGATGAATGATCCTAAGAATATATAGTTACTTAATTTTGATAAAATCTCCCATTTGGTCGTTCCTTGAACAATTTATGCTTCATATCTTATTTAATTAAAAATACAAGATTTTTTCATTAATGAATCATTGGAATATCATGGGATCTAAAATATAATTACATTTCATTACATTTGTATTTATCGCAATAAAAATATTTGAACAAGTTATAAAATATGAATAAGTCCACATATGTGAGATGGTAGTTTATTCTAAAAAAGTTAATATAAATTTTAACATAATATTTCCATAAAATTTTAACCTTGAAATTCTTCTTAAAGATAAAAATCTAAATATTCAGAATGAGGTGCACTATCTTAGATTAACATTTATCCCAAATATATCAAAAGATATCTCTTAATGGTCACATTCCAAACATGTGAGCACCTTCATTATGTATTGTCTCATGTCTTGGGAACAAACTGAATTATCATATATCCTTATTAAAAACCTGAATTTTTTCTAATTACAATGATTTTTAGATATATTTCATATGTACCAAAAATATGTATACTTAATCTAGGATATCATAACCTTTTTTAAAACAAATCCATAATTATTTCCCGAGAAACTAGTACCATCCAATTTTTTATTCACATCCAAAATTTACAAATCCAAATATTATTATCATTACATATTGGAAATATTAAAGGTTGTCTTTCCTTTAATAATATATTCTCCTTTTATATCACTTTACCCTTAAATCTCTTTTATATGTCTTTAAAACTATTCAACATATCCTTTAAAATATCTAATGAAAAACTTTTGTTAAAAACACTTATATATATATTGATTCATATAAAATAATATTTAAATTCAAAAACATATACACCTCAACAATCCAACATTATTTAGGATCCATCACCCAAGTCTTTAAAAAAATATGAATCATGTACTATTTTTCCACAACCTTAATCAAATCTGTCATGACCCGCACACCGGGGATTATGCCGTGACTACCCCAAGCCCACCTTCCATCGTCCAGGGGCTGGCGACTAGCACCAAAGGCGTAATTCCCTAAAACTAGGAAGGTATTTCCTTTATAACCTGTAAACACACACACAAGAAAGAACACAGATGGATGAAACACCAAGTAAACTGTATAACAAAAGAGTGCTAAAAGTAAAAAGGGCTAGAATACAAGCCCAACTGGAAAGGTACAAGTACAACTGTGATACAATACAATTGAAGAAAAGGGAAAAGACAGCTACTGGATCGTACTCTGAGGTTCCTACCTAAAGGGTTGGTAAATATCGCCTTCTCAGCACTCCACTCCTGTCTGTCTCCTCCATGTACCGACTCGTCGTAAGGTCCACCTGTAGGTATGGTCTAGTCAGGGTACTCTCGGCCTCAGTCAGCGCTATCTGTCATCTACATCCATCAAAACAAGGTGTGGGCATTTCCAGTGTAGGGGTGAGTATAACGATACTCAGTAGGGACCCCAAGACCCTCTAGGTCTCACAAAATCCAACAAGGATAAAACACAAAGAATGAAATAAACAGATAACCATACTTAGGTATATGCCCATACATATACCCATGTTATCTAGTAATCCATCTCGATAATGATGAAAACATAAAGGTTTTGACTCAGCTCAAACCAAGATTTATTCTAGGGGTAGTATCAAGAAATATTCTGAACACAACTTCAAACACCTCGGCTACTAGAGAACTCTTCCTCTCTCGAGTACAGTGGGACTACCACATCACACAGAGGTGCTTCCCACTAACCTTGGACTCCTGAGATATCCTCCTGTCGAGTACTGTGGGTCTGCGGGGTCACAGAGAGGCTCACCCCACCACAGGTCTGTCATGTCTCACAAAGGTGCTCCCCCTCAAGGAATGCTAAGGTACTCCTCCTATTGAGAACCGTGGGTCTGCCATGTCACCAAGGTTCTCCCCACCATAGGTCTTCCACATCACCAAGTCACTCCCCACTAGGCATGTCGAGTCACTCCAAGTCATACAGTCAGCAGTCGTCAAGTCTCAGCCAGCCACTAGGTCTCTGTACTATGCTCGCCCGTCTCCGGGAGGATCCACTCCATATGCTATTGGTCAATACTTCAACTACCACGAAGTCCCACGAAGAAGTAACTCAATGGTGTGCCACGTCGTAAGGGTCTCAACATAAAAGAAGATGCGCCAATCGGACATCGGATCTGTGAGTTATTAGCCTTTTAGTCCCAGGGGCTCGGTTGGATTTGTGTTCGATCCCACCTGACCGTTCCCAATATTAATACAAAACAAAGTGGGGTATCAATCAAAGGGACCTTGTTGCTCCATGACTTCCAGTGCCGCTGACGGTTCGTCAAACGGGCGTCCGGTGCCAATGTTATGTCCAAAAGAAGGTAAACAGGTCGTAGTGGGCCCGGGTCCGGTCTGACCCAGTCGGACCAACCCGGCCTGACCCAGTCTAGGCTGACCCGGTTCGGGTTGACCCGGACCGACCTTTTGGGAATGGCCCGGCCTACAATGCAGCCCTGCCCGTTGGGTCTGGCCCGGCCCGTGAAGGTACCGCGGGGGCGGCTCCGCCATGGGGTATCACAACGGCGGTGGACCCGACCGCGAGGGTGCATATCAGCCGAGAGAGCACGGAACAGCCGCAAGGGCGTGGACCAGCGATGAAGGGTGCAGACTAGCCATGAGGAGCGTAGACCGGCCGCGGGTCGGCAGACCAACCATGGTTCGGCGGCGGATTAGTTGTCCGGAAGACGGCAGATCAGCGGATGGCAGACGGCGGCTTGGTGAACGGTAGCGACGTAGAGGCTCATCATAGAGGAATGTGGCGGCACGGCTGGGTGGCGCGGTCGCTCGTCACTACAGAGGTCGGCGGCACAGCGGCTCAGCACTGCGGATGGTGGTGGCACGACGGCTCAGCACGGCGGATGGCAGCAGTGTGGGGGCTCAGCACGGCGGATGGCTATGGTGTGGTGGCTTGGAAGCTCGATCTAGGTGTGGGTGGTTCGGAAGGGCATGTTGCTGGTTCGGCCAGGAGGGTGGAGTGTCTAGGTCAGTGCGGGTCACGGAGGCCGCGGGTGACAGCGTCGTTTCCTTCGTCGTCTTCATCGTCATCCTCCATTTCAAAGAACACATCAAAGAAGAATGACGGAGGGGTTGGTCCATGTTTGTTTCGCCCGCCCCCTCCACATTTAGAGTGGTAGCAAGTGGTTCACAAAGAATGAAGCATGAATGTGAATGGATGATTTTTTAAAAAATCATTTCCCACAACCCTCATCAATCTCTACTCCCAAATCCTGCAAAATAACTAGAAAGGGAGAACATGGGAAGAGTTAATCAATAAACCCCTACCTCATTCGCTTGATGACGTTGGTGCAAGGAGGTAGCATGGTCGTCGATTCATCGTAGATGAGGATGTCCCACGTCGGAAGAATTTCTGAGGAAGAGAGTCGAAGGAGGTCGACATTCTTCATGGAGGAAGCGTTCTTCGTTGGAGAGCTTTCTCCCAAATTCTCCCAATCCTCCTTTTCTAGCAAATGAATTGGTAATCAAAAGTATTGGATTGTAATATCTATTAAGTTTTTGGCATAATATTCAAAAAATGAATTAAAAATTATAAGAGAGTTGGCATAATAAAGATATGTGGATTGGAACAACTAATGTGGATGAAGTTAAGAGGATCCTCCACATTAATGAGGGTGGTTGAGAGGTTTTCCTAAATTTATGAGGGAGTTTAGGTTTTTCTTCCAATTAAAGGGGGGTTTGAAGGGGTTTTAATCCTGGCTGGTCCCCACCCCCATAACCTCTCATGAGAGGTTAGGTTCAGGTGGTCCCCACCACCATAACCTCTCATGAGAGTTTATGGTTTGGTGGTCCCCACTGCCAAATTCCACATGGAGGGTGGTTATAAAAAAATAAAAACGTGTCTTTATTTTGTATTATCATTTCCAAGAAAAACTCAAAAACTAACTTTCAACCTCGACCAACTATCGTCGAGGTAAAAGTCTCCTTAAGCGTATACTGGGGATGCGAGTTCAATGGTGCTCTCGGATTTCAATTCTGAGAAATGGTTTAAAAGTTATAAAATCTCACTTGTATGTTTACTTAATGTACCCGAAATAATGTTCAGAAATTCATTCCAGGGACTCCGTGCCTCAAGATCACATGTCGTCAATTTTCACAGACTTTTAAAATTCCCATTTATTTAAAAAAATACACGGAAATTCTGGGTCTTTACATTCTCCCCACCTCAAGGCTTGACGTCCCCATAAGCCACAACTCAAACTAGGTAAAAAAGTGGGTGTACTGAGCACACATTTGAGCCTCCCGCTCTCATGTGCATTCCTAGAGGTTCTCGTGGTTAGAGCAAATGCACACTAAAGGTATCGAGAATCCATGAAGGAACCACTCCTGTCGATCCTCAATCTCTACTAGAACCTCCGTAAAGGTCACCCCATCATCGACATCAAGCTCTCCATGATAGATGATTTGAGAAGGATCGTGCACTTATCTCCTCGGCCGGGATAGGTGGAAGACGTCATGCACTCGGTACAATTGAGGTGGAAGAGCTAAGAATTATTCCACCTCGCCAACTCTTCTAAGAACCAAAAAAGGTCCTATGAACCTACGAGATAACTTACTGCCTTTTTCAAATCTCTATAGACCTCGACGGGGTGAGACCCATAGAAAGATGTGGTCTCTATCCTCGAACTCCAAAGGTCTCCATCTCCTGTCGGTATATGATTTCTGCCTTCTTTGTGCAGTTTCATCTGCTCCTGGATGATCTACAACTTCTATGTGGTATCCTGAACCATCTCTAGTCTCACAAGTGCTGACTCCCCTGGGTCACTCCCGTACAAAGATGATATGCAAAGTCGCCCATACAACGCCTCGAAATATGCCATCCCAATGGTGGAGTGATAGTTGTTGTTGTATGAAAACTCCACAAAAGGTAAGTGATCATCTCAACTACGACCGAAGTCGAGGACACAAGCACGCAACATGTCCTCGAGGGTCTGAATGGTCTGCCCAGTCTGGCCATCCGTCTGAGGATGGAAGGCAGTGCTCAAATGAATCTGCACCTTGAAATTCTCCTGCAACCCCTTCCATAGATGGGAAGTAAAACGTGCATCATGATCAGAGACAATGGTCGAGGGTACTCCATGTAACCACAAAATCTCCTGCTCATAGAGGCTTCCCAAGCTCTCTACTGAACCCTACTCTCTGATCGGTAGGAAGTGGGCCGACTTGGTGAGTTAGTTGACAATCACCCAGATCGAGTCATAACCTCTGGATGTACGTGGATGTCTTGTCATGAATTCCAGGGATATCTCATCCCACATCCACTTTGGGACCTCTAAATTCTGAACCAAGCCTACTGGTACATAATGCTCCGCCTTCACTTGCTAATATTTGAGGCACCAAGAAACAAGCTTTGCAACTGTTTTCTTCATTCCTGGCCACTGGTGCTATCGTCAGAGATCATGTTACATCTTTGACACTCCTGGATGTACCGCTAGTGGGGATGTGTGGAACTCTCCCAACACTTCCTCCTTAAGTGACACTGGTACCATGGTAAATCCTCTGAATAGGATTATGTGTTCCCCACCTTTAGAAAATCCATCAGGTGCATGTCTTGTGGATATCTGAGAATGTCGTGGCTCGCAGCAGCTTTCCCACGCTGCGCCTCCCTGAATCGCTGAAGAAGTGGGGGAGTGACTGTAAGAGACTGAAGGATGGCTACTCCATTTCAATCGACAAATGATATCTATAAAGAAGCTAGCTGATTCATCGCCTCACCTAGTAGTTATATACCAGACCTCATGCTGAGTGCATCTGCTACAACGTTCCCCTTCCCAAGAGTATAGACTATCTCGAATTCGTAGTCCTAGAGGAACTCAAGCCAACATTGTTGTCTCAGGTTCACATCCTTTTTAGAGAAGATATATCTGAGACTCTTGTGATCATATTATATGGTAAAACACTCACCCATCAGATAGTGATGCCACTTTTTCAATGCGAAGACCACTCCTGTGAACACCAGGTCATGGGTAGCGTAGTTCTGCTCATGTTGTCTCAGAAGTCAAGAACCATATGTGATCACTACTCGCTCCTACATCAGGAAACATCTGAGCCCGGTCCCTGATTTGTCGTAGTAGACTATATACCCTACGCCTTCCTCTGGAAGCCTCAAGATGGGAGCACTAGTCAGCCTCTGCCTCTGCTCCTGAAAACTCCACTGGCATTTCTCCGACCAAATGAAGGGATTCC
The DNA here is from genome assembly GCA_963277665.1 of Viscum album. NCBI lineage: Eukaryota > Viridiplantae > Streptophyta > Magnoliopsida > Santalales > Viscaceae > Viscum > Viscum album. Next base: position 970,628,450 of record OY728127.1, on the reverse strand, counting down.
CATTCTTTTTCAAGGCTGATATTGGTGCTTCAAATCTGGAGAAATCTGGCACAAGCCTCCGATAATATCCATACAAACCCAAGAATCTATGTACCTCTGTTACACTCCTGGGTGTCTCCCAAGCAAGTACCACCTCAATCATCGTTGGATCAACTACAACTCCACCCTCCGATATGACATGTCCCAGAAAGGAAACCTATAGGATCCAAAACTGGCACTTCAAGAGATTACAATCAAGATGGTGTTCTCAAAGTGTGTCCAGTACTACCTACAAATGATAGGCATGCTCCTCCTCAGTAGCCGAGTATATCAGAATGTCATCGATGAAGACCTCTACCAAGCGATCAAGGCATGGCTGAAAGATCCTATTCATGAGTCCCATGAACAATACTAGAGTGTTGGTCATGCCAAATAGCATAACTAAGAACTCTTAATGGATGTACCGACATCTGAATGTTGTCTTCTGCACATCCTCATCTCCTACTCTGAGCAGGTGATAGCCTGATCTGAGGTCTATCTTCGAGAATCATTGTGATCCCTTCAACTTATCAAAGATGTCATCAATCCTCAGAAATGGTCACTTGTTCTTAAAAGTCAACTGGTTCAGGCACCGATAGTCAACAAAAAGCCTCAAGCTTCCATCCACCTTTTTGGTGAATAGAATCGGGGCTACCCAAGGAGAAAAACTAGGTCAAATGAATCCCTTTCCCTACAAGTCCTCTAGTTGTACCTGCAGCTCACGAAGCTCTGTGGGAGCCATATCATACGTTGGTGTAGATGTCGGTGTTGTCCCGAGGTACAATTCAATGTAAAAGTCAACCTCTCTATGAGGAGGTAGACCCAGAACATCATCAGGGAAAACATTTGTGTGCTGGTCCACCACTACAGGATAGCTCAGAATCTCTATATGCACAACTCTGAGGGTAAGTCTAGCCAACTGATGAGTGATCAACTGCACTCTCCTCTGGGTAAGTCCTTCCTATGCAGAAAAGGCTCCCTTCTCACCAGTGAAGGTTAACCTAGTGTCATCTATGCGGACACACTGCACCATGCGCATAATACAGTAAATATAATCATGGACTGTAGATAACCATTCCATACCCAAGATGATGTTGTAAGGCCCCAACTTCACTACTAGGAGATCCCTACCGAATATCTCACCACATAGAGTAAGATCACACTACTAGCACCAGTGCATAATCTTCGAATCCACTCTAATAAGAGTCTCTAGACATAAGGATCGATCCAACGGATCCATCGGAATCTCCGAGCTCCAAAAGAGGGCGGGGAAAATAAAAGAATGACTGGAACATGTGTCTATAAGTACTGAAACTATGGTGGAGTAGACACAAATCGTACCTCGTATCATCTCTGAAGCATCGTGATTATAGGTCTCAGCGACCTGGAGCTGAGCTCTCTCCTGTCCACCTGCTCCCTGCGGTCGGGGTGGACGTCCTGGTGGTGGTGGTGGTAATATCTCAAATCATCGTCCACTACTAGCTGCATGGATAGCTCCTCTACCACATTTTCCTACTCCCTGTGGACCTCCTCAGTCGAATCTTTGTTTCTTCCAAGGCGGTCCTTCAACCGTCTGTTGATCATCAAAACAACAGGTCGGATAGTCATGAGCCATGTGACCCTAACCACTACATGTGTAATAGTTCCTTCTCATGGCATGACTAGCTCCACTCCGGGTTCCCTGCACAACCGATTCTGAGTCATGCAGCCATCCACCTATAGCTCTGGTCCTATTGGACCACTGAGATGACTATCTACTTCCAGCTATAGAAGACTCCACAATGTGACAACTGGTAGTGGGTCTCGCTGCTGGTGTCTGCTCTGCAAGGAAACTCTCCACCAAAAGGGCTCTCTCTAACACCCCTACCTCCATCCAGATGCTGTGTGAGATCACCGAATCCCTGATCTCCCGCCAGAGTACCTGATTGAAGGTCTGGGCACTGAAGAAAGGGTCTCGCACCATATCTATGGAGTAGTTTGAGAGGTCATTGAACCTCGCTGAATACTGAGCTACATTCATGTTGCCCTGCAACAGATGAAGAAGCTCCGGTATACACACTGCACAAAGAGTCGCTGGGACAAACTCTACCCAAAACAAACTCTTGATGTCTTCCTAGAAAATCATCATCTTTTCATGAACCTAGAGCATCAAGATCCAACATCTTCCAACTTATTCATGTAGAAGGCTAGGGACAAGGATCACTATGAGATCGGCTTGTGTCCCTACCAGTCGGAAAACTCTCACCACAGCCTCTAGCTAATCCTCAGCCGTCTCTGGGTACGTCTCTCCCTAGATCCTAGGTGGCCTCTGACACTCGAACTCGTGAAACACGCTCAATCAGTGGGCACTATCTATTTCTGGGGCGGGTGGAATCGGTGGCCCAACGGGGAGTGGTACCGCTGGTGCCTCTGATGGTGCCTCTATTGGAAAAGGGCCCATGCACCGAGGCCTCATCGCTCGGTGGGCTCTCAGTGCGTACAACTCTTATAACTCTAGCAGGATGTCTATGTGGAGGCATCCTGAAAAGAAATAGGTGCTCCATGATCAAAAGTTATACCTGGTGAGCTAACTCAAAATATAACAAAGAAAACTCTTGAAAACACACGTGCAATCAGTGTTTTCGCACACCGAGTCGAAAATCAGAAGTGAGGGTCCTGGTGTATGGATATGTCGGCCGCCACACCAACACTGGACTCCCTAAACTGAAAACATCACTCACTACACGTAACACTCTTTCTTCACAGAAAATATTAGAGTCCTAGTTCTGTAGTAGAATCGACTCCTCTGATACCAATTTGTCATGATACTCCCTCGGGGCCCGTGCCGTGACTACCCCAAGCCCGCCTTCCATTGGCCAGGGTCTGGAGACTAGCACCAAATGCATAATTCCCAATAACTGGGAAGAAATTACCTTTATAACCTATAAACACACCCAAAAGAAAGCACAAATCTAGACGAAACACCAAGTAAACTGTATAACAAAAGACTGGTGAAAATTAAACAGGCCAGAATACAAGCCCAAATGGAAAGGTACAAGTACAACTGTGATACAATAAAACTGAAGAAAAGGGAAAAGACAGCTAATAGATCATCCTTTGATGTGCTTACCTGAAGGGAAGGTACAGATCGCTTACTCAGCACTCCACGTCCGTTTGTCTCCTCTGCGTACCAACTCGTCGTAAGGTCCAACTCTAGGTATTGTCTTGTCTTGGTACTCTCAACCTCAGTCAGCGCTCTCTGTCATCTGCATCCAACACAACATGGTGCGGGCATAGACCATGCATGGGTGAGTATAATGATACTCAGTAGGGACCCCAAGACCCTCTAGGTCACACAAAATCCAACAAGGATAAAAGAAAAAGTATGAAATCAATAGATAACCTTACTTAGGTATATTCCCATACATAAACCTAACTTATCAAGTAATCCATCTCAATCATGAGGAAAACATAAAGGTTCTGAATCAGCTCAAACAAGGATTTATTCTAAGGGGAGTATCAAAAAACATTCCAAACACAACGTCGAATACCACTACTGCTAGATAAATCTTCCTCTATCGAGTACAATGGGCATGCCGCATCACATAGAGGCTCTTCCCACTAACCTTGGACTGCTGAGGTACTTCTCCAGTTGATTATCGTGGGTCTGCCGCATCACATAGAGGTGCTCTCCCTCAAGGCCTGCTGAGGTACTCCTCCTGTCGAGTATCGTGGGTCTTCCGCATCACAAAGGCTCTCTCCACTGTGGGTCTACCGCATCACCCAGGTTCTCCCCACTAGACATGTCGAGTCACTCCGAGCCAAACACTCAGCAGTCGTCAAGTATCATCCGTCCACTAGGTCTCCACACTATGCTCTCTCTTCCCTGGGAGGATCCTCTCCACATCCTACTGCTCAATACTACAACTGCCAAAATTTCCCATGAAGAATTATCTCAATGGTCCTCCACGTCATAGGTGTCTCAATGTAACAGACGGCGCATCAATCAGACGTTTGGTCTGTGAGGTATTAGCCTTTTAGTCCCAAGGGCCTGGTTGGATTTGTGCTCAATAAAACATGACTGTTCCCCATCATAATCCAAAACACAGTGGGGTAATACTCAAAGGGCCCATCTCTCTCCAAGATTTCCAGTGCCGCTGAAGATTCATCAAACTGACGTCTGGTGCCAAAGTTATTGCCAAAAGAAGGTAAATGTGTCGTAGTGGGCCCAAGTCTGGTCTGAACCGGTCGGACTGACTCGGCCCGACCCGGCCTAGTTCGACCCTGTTCGGGTCGGCCTGATCCACGAGGTCTGTGAGGGTATTGTAGGGGCGGCTCTACCAAGGGGTACTGTGAGGGCGGCAAACCCGGTCGCGAGGGCACAGACCGGTAGCGACGGCGCGGACCGGCTGTGAGGGCATGGACCAGCCGCTAGGTCGTGGACTGGGCATGAGGGGTGTGGACTAGACATGATGAGCATGGACCGGCCGCAGGTTGGTGGCCCGACCACAGTTCGGTGGTATCTCGGCAGTCCGGTGGTCTGCGGCTCAGCGGACGGCGGACAACCGCTCGGTGGACAGCGGCGGAGCGGCGGCTTGACACGATGGATGGCGGAAGCGCGGTGGCACGGCACGGTGGCATGGTAGCTCAGCATGGCGGTGTGGTAGCTCTTCATTCTGGACGTTGGTGGCGTGCCGGATCGGCATGGTGGAGGGCGGCGGCGCGACAACTCAGAAAGGCAGACAGTGGCGGCTCTGTGGATAGCGGCGGCACGACGGACGATGGCGGCACAGCGGGTCGGTACGTCGGACAGCGGCGGTGTGGTGGCTCGGCAGCTCGGTCCGACCGTAGGTGGTTTGGCTGGGCATATGGCCAATTCGGCCAGGAGGGCGGAGTGTCATGTGGTGACGCAGGTCCCAAAGGCCGCGGATGACGGCATCATTGCCTTCGTCATCTTCGTCGTCTTCCTCCATTTCGAAGAACACATCCCAGAAGAATGACAGAGGGGTTGGGTCATGTCGTTTGGCCCGCACCATCTATCTTTAGAGTGGTATCAAGCGGTTCACAAATAACATAGCATGACTGTGAATGGAATATATTTTAAAACATCATTTCCCACAACCCTCATCAATCTCTATTCCCAAATCCCTCATAATAATTAGAATGGGAGAACATGGGATGTGTTAATCAATAAACCCCAACCTCATTCACTTGATGACGTTGGCACAAGGAGGTAGTATAGTTGTCGATTCGTAGTAGATAAGAACATCCCACATCAGAAGAGGTTCAGTGGAAGAGAGTCTAAGGAGGTCAATGTTCTTCGTAGAGGAAGCGTTCTACGTTGGAGAGAATTCTCCCAAGTTCTCCTAATCATCATTCTCCAACAAATGAATTGGCAGCCCAAAGTAATAGATTGTAATATCTATTTAGTCGTTGGCATAATATTCAAAAAATGAACTAAAAATTATAGGATAGTTTCCATAATAATGATATGTGTGTTATAACAATTAATGTGGAGGAAGTCAAGAGGCTCCTCCACATTAATGAGGGGGGTTGAGAGGTTTTCCTACATTTATAAGGGAGTTGAGGTTTTTCTCCCAATTAAAGGGGGGTTTCAAGGGAGTTTATTCTCGGGTGGTCCCAACCACCATAACCTTTCATGGGAGGTTATGTTCGGGTGGTCTCCACCACCATGACCTCTCATGGGAGGTTAAGGTTTGGTGGTCCCCACTACCAACTTCTACGTGGATGGTGGTTACAACAAAATAAAAACGTGTGTTTATTTTATTTTATCATTTCCACGAAAAACCCAAAAACTAACATTCACCCTCGACCAACTTCTATCAAGTTGAAAGTCTCCTTCAGCGAATACAGGCACTGCGAGTTCAAAGGTGCCCTCATATTTCAATTCTGAGTACTGGTTTAAAATTTATAAAAACCCACCTGTACTTTTACTGAACGTACACGAAATAATGTTCAGAAATTTGTTATGGGAACTACGGGCCATAGAATCACATGCCGTCATTTTTCACGGACTCGTAAAATTCCCATTTATTTAAAAACAATTACATTGAAATTCTAGGTCTTTACAAAATCAATAGTTATAGGTTTAATAAAAAAATATTGCTACATAATCCCATACCTTTCACATGTAATTTGTGATATTTTTATCCTCGCTATTATAACCAATAGTCGTATCACATTCATGATTTTATTCATGTGATTTCAAAATCGAAAATCAATTTTCATAATTCTAATACATTCCACATAAAAATATTAAATGTTATCCATGTTCTTTAAAGTCCTTTCCATTGATGAAGACCCGAAAGAAAAGTGTGAGAAACAATTATCAAATATGAGAATCAAATAACCCTGAGAAATTATGTAAAATATTTCAATATACGACACCATAGGTATAATCCTAGGTTATTCATTATTTTTACCAATATTAATGTATTATAAACTACACAAAGTATTTTAATTATAGACCTCTCTAGAATCATCCTTAGAAATATATATCAGGATATCAATAATGTTTCCGCATCCTAGTTTCCAATGGATAACAAAACCTTCACTCTCATATCAACTGTAACAAACCAATCATAAAGTACAAGGACATTACATCAAATTTTTTAGAATACTTAAAACATTAAACAAAACCATTCCCAATGACCATATTAGTTTAGAGCCATTGGAAACATGGAAAAAGTTCTTCTAATTTGTTGATAGATCAATGACATCTCCCACAAATATCTTCTGCTTCAGTACCCCTACCTAAAACCTTTGTTTGTAACATGAGGAATACAAAAATATAACAGGGTGAGGTCATATTCTGAGTAAGGGTATAAAAGGAAATATGTAGGCATATAATGAGAATAAGGGTATGATAACATGATTTTGAAAATAAAATATCATACCCTACATATATAAAATCATGAAATAAATTTTGGAAGATCATAAGACATGAATCATAAGGGAAACAAAGAACACAATCCATGAGATCATAACATTTAAATAAGACATGAAATTGTGGAAAACACATAAATAAGGATCTTTTTGAACATGTATATATAGTAACCGGTTCACTAATTATTTTAATTTCTTGAAATAAGGCCCTTTTATAAACATATGGTCACGGAAACCAGGTCCACTCATAATGTTATAGAAATGAAAACCAAGTCCATGAGTCACATTTTGAACATGAAATAATGTTCACATATAACATTAATATCTCATGAGTTATCCATCATTACCCAATGCATTAGAGGGTGATATAGATCCCACAAATCTCATAATGCAATCATACATGCAAGTTTTACCAGATCTTAAAAAATCATATCATAAACAATGAAACGTAATGGTAATCATAAAATTTTAATCATATATTATCATATGAAAAAGATATGGGTTTCACAATAAAGTCATAAAATTCATAATCCATTAAAATAAGTGTGTTTTATTAATATCATTCCATGAAAATATAATGATTTCAAATAAATAATATGAATAATATTCTTAATCTGTAACAAAAAATTTCTTCTTAGAAGGGGAAGGATAATATCACGTGGAATATTAATTTTACTTAAAAATCACCTTTTAAAACATAAATTAATTTTCAAAACCCATTCTTTTGAAGACATATTGAAAACATATAACGGAATCATTAAAATTCAGTTTAGAACATCAGTAAAGGAAAATATCCCTTCTTGTTTGAAATTGGTTTCTTTTCATAAATTTATATACAATTTTAAATGAAAAAATTTTATTTGAAAACTAACATATATGTGTTAAAGGGAAGCTTCAATGAAAAAAGGCATAATGATGGAATAAAATTCCATTCATGTGGTATAACTTAAAAATCATTCTTCTCATACCTTTTCCGTAAAGTCAAAAAGTACCTAGTTATGCAGATGAAAAAAGATTACTTTCATGAATTTTATTAAAAATTAACCTATGGGTAAAATTAAATTTTAAAATAAATAAGGTAATATTAAATCATTTTATGAAATAATATAGTAAAAACATGGAAATGGAAGACAAATATATCGAAATAATTAATTATGTATAAACAATCTCATATAATAATAAGATTGTTAAAATTATCCCATACCTTAGGTCTTGTTTCCATTGTATGTTTCATAAAATCCTATACAATGGGATATATAAAGTTATTAAGTTATTATAGAACCATATTTACATTTATGATAACATATATTGATCATATTAACATCCATTTAATAGTATTTTACTATTATGCTTCTTTTATTTGTTAACTCCTTTATTTTATTTTGCATGTTTTGTAGAATAAGCAAAGATTTATTTTCAACGGATATAGTTTTATCATTTCATGAAATATATTAATATAATATGTATCATATTTAACTATTATATACATTCATATAATTCATTATTTAGTGGATATCATGTAGAATGAATCGTATGGCTTCATAGAGACGGTAAGTCATATGTACACATGAGAAACAATATCCTTCTAATAATTAAAAAATGGTATGGAATTGGAAAGTCTATTTTTGGTTATATAATCAATATCATGTTATAATAAACATATCTAGTTAATATTTCCATCATTATACTGATCCAAAAAAATGGTGGTGAAAAATAGATTACACCATGGTGTGAAGATAGTTAGTCGTACTTACAAACAAGTGGTGATTTAGTATTTCCCAGGATGGATAGAAGTTGGAATATGGTTATTCAATAATCATAATAATGTATATGTATATTTTTGAAACTTGAGTTATTAGTTTAGAAATGAAATAACTCAGAATGAGGATGTATAAGAAGAAAATAATTTTAGAAGAATCAGTAGAGGAGATTACCTTTTCTTTGACGAGCTCCTTCTAGATCTCCCATTAAAGGAACTAGGGTTGTTATTTTGAGAAAGACACCTATATAATGTTACTAAAGATGTTTATATGGAAACAATTTAGGTACAAGCAAAAAATTATTGATAAATTTGAGTTTAAGTTGTGAGTTAGTATATTACTTCTTAAAATTGTGGTGAGGGGCACCTTTGTAATCTCCAAAAATATGAATTTATAATGAAATAAAACCCCCAAAACGCCTCAATAATTTCATATTTTAGAATATTAGATTATATAACGTTGATGTAACATCATAAAATAAATTTTAGACAAGTTTTTATTTCAATTTATAACTTATTATTTTATTTAAACCTTAATTATTCTATTTTAATATTAACTATAGTGACAAATTATTCAATAGTAAAGTAGTGTAATTTTCACTTATATGATGTCAATTAGCACATAAGTAAATAATTTAGATAATTTTACACAATTTAATATTTATTATATATTTTTAAAGTTGTTTATAATTTTTAAATAATTTAATAATAATTTATTTTGATAGACAATCAATATTGTCAATTTTTCACTATTCAATTTATTGTTTTTTAAAATGTCAAAAAAAGATGTTATCCTTGAACCAAATATTATATTATATCTTTAATGGTTATGTTAATATATAAAATTCATTTTATATATTAATTATTACCCATTATATCTATTTTAATATATTTTATCATTAATTTTATATTTACTTTAATAAAATAATTACTACATCTGTGTTGAGTAATAAATTAATATACTTATGAATTGAATAAAATTTAAAAATAAACTTCTATGATGAAGATAACTCCTCTATATTTCATTAAAATATTTTTATTTGAATATATCTTCTAGAAAATGCTAAATTAAAAATTTTATATGTATTAAAACATGATTGTGACAACTTTAACATAACTTTAAATAAAATATAATAAGTTTCATATTATTTTCTATATACATAAAAATGGTCAATAAATATACACATGGATGATTATGGTAGTGATATACTCTACCAAAAATTTTATTTCATTTATTTATCTTTTATTTTTTATTATCATATTAATGAAACATTATTTTATTTATTTTTCATCAATTATATAGTTTCTACATCATATATTTGTAAGAATTTATGGAAATTATTTATTTACTAATAATTACATATAAATTACCATGATAAATAAAACCATTTAATCTTTCAAATGAGTATTTACAGTCAAACGTTTTTTCTTTGTAACCTTATATTAAAAATGATATCGTTCTTAAAATTCGAGTAATATATATTTTACATTCCATTGAATAAAATATATTAAATGTTCTAATCTCATCAAAGTGACTTAAAAAGGATACTATTTCAACAAAAGTATTATTTATGTCGAAATAAACTCATCCAAATATATTAGTACAATTTTTTAGGTAATTTTATAACGTTGTTTTACCCTTAATTACATGATTTATGTTTTTACGGAGCTAATAAAAATGACCAAAATTCCTATTCATAATGCCCAAAACTAAAGGAAATATGTATATATAATTTGGAAATACTGATTCCAAGTATTAAATCCATTTTTCAAAATTAAAAAATAATAATTTCTAGTAATTAATTTAATATTATTCTCATTGTCACAATGAGAAAGAATGTTTTTAATGTTAAAATATTTCTAAAGATTGAAATGTTTTTATATTTAAATTCAATTTGAAATTAGTTCCTATAAAATAAATTATGTTAACTGATAAAAATATAATATAATTATACTTTAAAACCATTCAAAAATATAACTTAACCATATAAATTACATCGATGAAAACAAATTCAACTAAAATTTTGTATATTTTTAGTATTCGTCAAAATTTGAAACTTATCAAAAAAATATCAAAAATTCATCCAAGAAATTTTTTTTATCCCTAATCCAAATTTGTAGATTATTTTTTAAAATATAATATATATTTTATTAAACTATATTTTAAAAAAGTTCAACATTAAACGTTAGAAAAAATACATTTTCAGAAAAATATTTCTTTCAACTAAAAAATTGATTTTGTTCATATATATCATGAAAAAAAATTAAGATTAATTTTAAAAAATATTTTGAATATAGTAAGTATATAATTGATTAATAAAATCTACCTAGAGTTATTTTTTATAAACTCACTTTTCATTAAAATACTTTTTTAGAAAAACATTTCATTTTATTTATAAAATGGTTTTTTCTTTTATAATTAATTTCTCACTAATGAATTAATTATACGTTAATGTTTAAATAATATTTTCATAATTCAAATTATACTGTTTATACCCTCCATTATAGTGTATATGGTCTATGGTATTTTTTTTGTTCTCCTAAACTCTATCTTGCAGTAAATTAATTCAATCAAATAAATATGATTTTTTGTAATAGAATCCAACCATAGTGTTCCCTATACCACAAGCTAATTAATTGTTTCATATAGAAAAATATTATCTTCGTGGTGTGTTAAAATCAAGACATCAAATAAATTATAAGAAATATATCTCATAAAAATATTGATGTGTTACATTATACCCCCTAAAAATGAATTTATCCCTCGAAATTCTTTTCGGTTATAAAATTATAAACAATTAAAAGATTCATTCATATAAAACTACTTCATAGAAAAATTAGTAAAAATACCTATTAAAAAAAGAATATTTGTAATATAATAGTTTCCCAAACAAAACCCTAACTAGGTATCTACGTATGAGGACATAGGTGAAGATTTTGGACATAGAGGAAAAACCAAAATAATCATTGATATTGATAAAGATCACAGAACACAAGAAAGTGGGTGATCTATAAAATGTTTAAAATAAAATATAAACTAAAGAAACATTAAAGCTTACATTGATATCAAAAAAATTAATGATGATAATACACCCTTTAACCTGAAGATCCCTTTTCCTAATGTTGAAGAATTCTCATGAGAAGGTATACTTACAAGATTTCAGTACAATCTCACCTTTGGTCGTTCTGTGAGAAATTTAAACTTCATATCTTATTCCAAGATATAATGTAGAATTTTTATTTCTTGAAGTGTTATTAGATCAAGAAATCCAATAATATAATGATAGTTCATTCCACGTGTCTTTAGAAAAACAAAAATATTAGCACTATTTATGAAATATGCATAAGTCCAACTATGGTGAGATAATACTTTATTAAAAAAAACATCATTTAATGTTTTAATTAATATTTACATATATTTATAACCTTATAAATATTATGAAATCTATGAATCCAAAACATCAAAGAGACATGAACAATCTTAGGATAACATTTATACCAAATATACCACAAAGTATATTATGTTGGTCCCATTCCAAACATGTGAACATCTTCATCATGAATTCTATTGAGTGATTGTAGTAACCTGAATTACCATATAGCCTTATTGAAAATATTCATGTTTCCTTATTACAAAGATTATTGGATATATTCCATAATTACCCAAAATTTGTATACTTCATCGATGATATAATAAACCTTTTGAAAAAAAAATCCATAATTATTTACCAAGAAACTAGTATCATCCAATTTATTTATTCATATCCATTATATATTTATCCAAACAACATTATTCTAACATAAGTGACATATTAAGGGTAATATTTACCTTCATCGTGTTTTATCCATATATATCAAATTACCCTTAAATCAAATTGATAGAACTTAATAAAAATTCAACATATCATTTTCAATCCATAATTAAAAACTCTTACTGAAAGATCTTATTTATTTCAGGATTCATATAACATATTAATTGAATTTAAAAATATATACACATAAATCATTTATTATATTTCGGGATCCACCATCACAGCCTTTCCTAAAATATTAATCAACTATTAAGGATCCTTAACCTTAATCAAACCAATTTCATAGGTTTAATATAACATATAATACTAGAACATCCCATATCTTTCCCATGTCATTTACAAAAACTTTTTCCTAAAAAATATAACAAATATTCATACCAACTTCATGATTATATTCATTATATTTCCACTTAGGAAATATATTTTCATAATTCCAATACTTTCCACATCTGAATCATTAATGGTTATTCGGGTTCTATCTATTTCTGATGATTGATTAATTCCAGAAAGTAAATTGTGAGAAACAATTATCGTACATTAAAATAAAATAACAAAGGTAAATTACACATAATATTTCAATATATGACACCATAGGTTTAATGATAGGTTATTCAATATTGTTACCAATGTTCTAGGATTCTAACATATACTTAAACTTAACCTTATAGACCTCTCAATACATATCCTTAGAAATATATCTTGGGATCTCACTAATGTGTTTTCATAATATCTTCCAAAGGATAACTAAACCTTCACTCTAAAAAAAATTTAGTGAACAATCATGACTTACATATACATTACATAAAATTTATATAATTCATAAAAAATTAAACAAATAAATTTTCAATGACCATATTAGTTTAGTGCCTTTATAAATATGGAACACATTTTTCTAATTTAGTGAAATATCTTCAACATCGCCTTCAATAATATTCCCCTTTAGTACCCCTATCTAAAACATTTATTTATAACCTAAATAATAATAAAAATATAAAGGTTTGACCTCAAATGCTCAGTAAGGGTATAAATAAAAAAATATGTAGTCACATCATGAGAATAAGGGTATGATATCATGATTGAGAATGTAAAAGATCATAAAATGCATATGAAAACCAGGGAATAATTTTTTTTCAGTTCATAATACATGAATCATAAAGGAATTAAACAACATAATCCATGAGATCATAACAGTAACATAAGACATGAAATATTTCAAAATAGATAAACATATATATTTTTGAACATGTATATAGATTAACAGGTTCACTCATTAAATTAATGATATTAAATCAGGCTCTTGCATAAATATATGGACATGGAAACTGGGACTTCTCATAAGGATATTGAAATGAAAACCAGTTCAATGCTTAGTATTTTGAACATGAAATCAGTTTCACATATAACATATATACACTGTGAGTTATCCATACACACCCAATGCATCAGAGGAAGATATCGGTTACATCCATCTCATAATGAAATCATACATACATGTCCTATAATAACATAAAAACTCATATTATAGCCCATGAAATGAAATGGGAATCATAAATAGGTAACCATATCATATCCCATGGAAAATATACAGGTCTAAAAATCATCATATTAAAATCATAACCCTTGAATGGATGTTCCTATATTGAACATCAATCTATCAAAACATAAACCATTTGGAGAAAGAATATTGTTGGTAATCATACAATACATTTTTAAAACCCTTTCCTTTAAACCCACTTTGAAAATATATAATGGAATCATTAAAATATCATTTAATACATTTCTTGAGGAAAGTATACTGTCTTTAATGATATAGTTTTCTTTTCATAAAATTCAATAAAATTTTAAATGAAAACTTTTTTTATAAAGACAAACTTTTATAATTAGAAGGAAATATTCCTGGAAATAAGACATCACGATGGCATAAAATTCAATTCATACAGTATAAGTGAAACAAGATTCTTCTCATACTTTTTCTAACAATGTCAAAAATTTCTTTATTAGGAAACTGACAAAATATTCAATTGATACATTTCAATGAAAATTCCCCCATTGGTAAAATTGTATTTAAAAATACCTAGGAAAATATAAAATCATTTTATGAAAGAATTTTTAATAATCAAGGACATGGATGATAAATATACCCAAATAAATACATACATATAAAAAATTTCAGATAATAATAAGATTGCAAAATTATCCCTTACCTTAGGTATGTTTTCCATTATATGTATGATAAAATTTTTTATAATGGGTTAAATAATTTTTTTAAGTTATTACATAATCATATTTACATTTATGGTATCATTTATGATCATATTAACAAATGTTCAATAATATTTAATGATTATGCTTGTTTTGGGTGTTATGTGCTTCATTTTCATTTGCATGTGTTATCGAATATGTTCAGATTTTTTTTCATATGATATATTTATATAATTTTGAGAGTGATATTAATATAATATATATCATATTAACTCATTAAGTGAATTATATAATTCATTATTTAATGGATATCATGTAGAATGAACCATATCTTATCATGGAGACTGTAGGTGATATGTACGCACGAGGGACTATATCATTCTCATAATTGTGAAATAGTATGGAATTTTATGTTATGAATTATGTTATAAAATCAATATAATGTTATAATATTCATATATAATTATTATTTACATCATTACAATCAACCAAGTAAAGTGTTGGTGAAAAATATATTACACCACGGTGTGGACACAGAAAGTAGTATGTATGGATGCATGGTGATTTCATTTTTCATAGGATGGTTAGAAGGTGGAATGTGGTTGTTACATAAGCCTAAAATATCTAATTATATATTTGATAATATAGTTGTTTCTTTATAATGTAAAAAACTCAGTAAGATAATGTATATGAAGAAATAAGTTTGAATGAATCAATAGCGGCAATTAACTCTTCTTTGACGAGCTCCCTCTTGATCTCCTTCTAATGAAAGTAGAGTCGGTATTTTGATAAAAAACCTATAGAATGTAACTAATAATGTTTATAAGGAGATAACTGATCTTGAGGGCTCAATGTGAGGTAAAGTTATGATTTAGGATATTCTCTTTTATAATTGCAGCGAGGGACATATTTATAATATCTAAAAATAAAAATTTATAAGAATGTATAAACCCCTTAAAATGTAAAAAATATCATATTTTATAATTTTATATGATACAAGGTCATAATTTCATCAAAATTTAAATTTTAGACATGTTTTATATACATTTAAACCTTATCATTTTAATTAACCCTTTGTTATTATATTTTAATTTTAAATATGGTAAAAAAGTATTCAATATTAAAATGTAGTAATTTTAACTTATATGATTTTAATTTGGCCATAAATAAATAATTAAGATAATATTACAG
Organism: Viscum album; assembly: GCA_963277665.1. NCBI lineage: Eukaryota > Viridiplantae > Streptophyta > Magnoliopsida > Santalales > Viscaceae > Viscum > Viscum album. Next base: position 970,612,583 of record OY728127.1, on the reverse strand, counting down.
AATTTAATAATTATTATAGATTTTTTTAACATGATTTAGAATTTTTAAATAAATTTAGAACACAATATTTTGATAAATAGTCAATAGTGTCAATTTTGAAACTATTCATATTTTTAATATATCAAGATAAGATGTTATCCTTAATGAAAATAATTTCTTATATAAATAATGTGTAAATGTCATCTATAAAATTCATTAGATATATTAATTATTCCAAATTATATTTAATTTAATATCTTCCTTATCATTAATTTTATATTTGCATTATTAAAATAATTTATACATAAATATTTAATAATTATTTAATATACATACTTATTTAAAAAAAATTAAAAAATAAACTACAATGATGAAGTAAAATCAACTAGATTCCCAAAAAAATATTAATATTAGAATATATATTTTCAAAAATCATACATTAAGAATGTTATATGTATTAAAACCTGAAAGTGACAACATTAAATATCTTTAAATAAATTATTATTATTGTAAAAATCATTTCTATGTGGATTAAAATGGTCAATAACTCAAATATTAGATTATTATGGTCCTCATATAATCTAAAAATAATATTGTGTCACGTTTTTAGGTTTTTCAATGGTTTATATAATTTAAAAAAATTGTTTTATTGATTTGTATTAATTAAATATTATTTGTATCGTCAATGTATAAGTCTTTATGTTATAAATTTATTCCCTAGAAATTGAAAATAAATTACCACAATAATGAAAAACACCTTATATTTGGAATGAATATTTATATTCCAACTTATATTTTTTTGACCTTATATTAAAAATGATATAGTTATTAAAATTTTAGTAATACAAATTAAATGTTTCATTATATAAAATATATTATATGTCCGAATATCATAAATGTGGATTAAAAACAATACCATTTAGACCTATGGATGATTTAGGTAATGAACAAATCATCCAAGGATACTGGTACAAGTGTTATGGTGATTTTATATCATTATTTTTAACCATAATTATCTGATTTACCATTTTATTTAATTAATAAAAATTGTCGATGGTACTATTCATAGTCCCAATAAAAATTTACATAATTTCGAACAAATGATTCCAAATATGAAATCCATTTTTCAAAATTCTAAGCATAGAAGTTTCATTAATATATTTAAAATTGATCTCATTTTCATAATGAGAAAACATGTTTTAAAAGTTAAAACATTTAAAATGAATGAAATGTTTTTATATCAAAATTCAATGTAAATTTATTAAAAATGAACTAAATTATATTAACTGATAAAAATATAATGTATTTATACTATAAAAATATTCAATAATATAAATTTAACATGTAAATTACATCGATGAAAAAATTTATTTTTAATGAAAATTAAGTATTATATTACAATTCATCAAAACTTGAAACTTATCCAAAAAAATATCAAAAATTAATCCATAGTAAATTTTTATATATTATTTCCAAATAATAAGTTTATTTTTTCAAATATAATATAAAAATGTGTTAAAAATAGATTTAAAATGAGTGTGCCATTAAAAGGCGACGAAACTGTATTTTTTAAAAAATACTTCTTCTATGAGAAAAAATTATTTTGTTCTTATATCATGTATAAATAACATAAAAGACAAATTTTAGACATTATATAGAATAAATTAAAGATATATTTCATTAATAAAATCCATAAAGTATGATTTTTATATAAACCCACATGTTTCCATTTATATTCTTTTCATAAAAAAGATTCCCTTTTATTTTAAAAGGGTTTTATTTTGTTTTTTAATTGATTGTTCACCAATTAATTTATTATATATACATTTGTAAAGAATATATTCAGAAATTATATAATACTATTCATAACCACTATTATAATGGATAGGTTATAATGTTATATAATAATATTTAGTTTTTCTCTGAAATAACATCCTATGTGAAATAAATTTTATGAAAAGAAAATGAAATTATTTATAGAAAACTCCAAGAATAGTGTTCCATATACTGAAATTTAATCAGGTGTTGTTTGTACTACAAGCTAATATTGGTGTACATACAACACAAGATATCAAACAAAATATAATAAATCTATCTAATTAAAATCTCATCGTGTTATAGTATATATGAATATGGTTATATGGTCGATTTATAATAATCATTTATTTATTATACAAGATTTTTAAACAAATATGGTTCGATTAAAGACATAAGATAAGGTTATTTCTAGTCTATTTTTTATTTATGTGATATGTATTCCACATTCACCCCTCATTTTTTATGTTTTTTATACATCCAATTAACGTATTTTATGATAGTTAATCTTAAATTTATAGGAAATTACATATCAATTTAAGATCTCTCTTCCATGCAGTTTACGGGTGAAATTTCACCAAATCGGTAAGGAATTTTTTTCATAGATTCCCTTCATGGAGAAACATAAAATGATATGCACCTAGATTATTTTATTATGTGTATATACATACCTTTGACACATTATATCATGAATCTAATTATTTTAATGATACATTGATAATATCTTAAAGTTATTTTGTCATGGGGAATTTCATTCAATGTTGCCAATGTGGTAAGAGTTTATTCCAATAATCTCAGCATTTATCAAGATTATTTATAATAATTCTTCCTTTTATGAAATGTTATGATAAAAAACCTAATAATTATAGTAAAATTTTCTACTTTTTTAATTAATGATATATTCATGTAATGGTACCATTTACCCCACTATATGGTAGTTAATAAGTTTAATAAAATATTTCAATGAAATGAGACAATATTTCCCCCTTCAATCAGAAGTATATTTTATTCAAAAACCATTTTTTTAAAAAAAAATTAAAAATGATTTTTAAATGATATTTTATGTTAATTTTAATGGAAAATTATTTTAAAATTATTTGATATATTAATTGTTTTTAAAATTTTATTCAAAGAATCTGTTATATGTTTTCAAGGGAAAAGGTTTTCAAAATGTGTTATGATTTAGAAAGAAATTTTCAAAAAAGGATACTTTTCTCAATAAATATTTTAATTTTTTAAGTATGACATCATAATTTTTATTTTCATCAAATAAAATTATTTTTAAATTAGTTAATGCCTTAATTAAATGATTTTAAAAGAAAGTTGATTTTTTAAAGATATTCAAAAAGTGATCATTCCAAATATTTTTCCATATAAAATCAAATCCTTATATGTAGTTTATGATTTAATGGTGATATTAATTAAGGAGATAATTATATTTATTTCATTGAATGGTTTGTGTGTAAAATGATTAATTTTTTATGATACTTTTTTATCATCCACATATTATACAATGATAAAACACTTATGAAACCTACTTATTTTCATGTGTTGTTCTATGGTTATAAAACCCGTCTCTTTTCCAAAATCTATTATATAAAGAAATTTTTATTATAACCATTTCATTCCATGGTGTATCCCATGATGTTTATGAAACACATCTATTTTTTGGTTCATGATGTGATGAATGTTTTATTATTGTATGGTACACAAATATATGATTTAATTATGTGAAAGTTAGGAAATATATATCTATCTAATTAACTAGGGAATTATTTATATCTAATGAAACAATAATGTGAAACAAGTGATTTGGATTAATCCTATATAGAATTAATGTGTAACCTTCGGAAACCCTAGCTGCTTATATATAACATTAGGTGATTTTAAACATAATTATACATCAGAGTACAATCCAAGGATAGTAAAGTCTAGTGTCTTGAAGACTAGGTACATAATCAAACAAAAAAATTACTTTAATTCCATAATGAGATCCTATCTTCCATTGTTCTCATACATCCTCATAGGATACCCTGGGGAGCACATGAATAAAGGTATGTGCTAAAAATCCTAGTAAGGGTGTATACATAAGAATAAGGCTTTAGCACATTGATAAGAAGTCATGACATAATGATAAAAAATCAAGGAACATATGGAATCATAACACATAAAAATGTGATAATATAAACATGGAATCATAGTAATGTTCCAACAATATAAAAATGACTTCAATATGAGCCAAGGATAACTACAAAGATCATTTCTCAAAGTTGCAAAAGGCAAGGTTAACTGGCAAGACCGTCGTGCATAATATCTCAGGAGTCTTAAATTTACCCAATTCATTGGATCACTATTTGGGTGCACTAATCATTATTTTCATGAATATTGTTTCTACATAATTAATCACACATACTCAATATTACATAATATATGGGTTACCCATGGAATGAATAGGGTTACACAATCATGTCATAAATCATAACAAAATGGGTGTATCATAAAAGTGTCCCTGAAAGAAAGGAACAAAAATATACATGGAAATTCATAAGATATTGTAGTAATGTTTCATGGTGAGTGATTTCAACTAGAAGTGAAAACATTTATCAAATGTATTTATGAAATTTTAGCATTAAAACATTTTTAACCAGTTTTAAGGAAAATACAATTGATCCTTTGAAATAGAAAAGGGTAAAATCTTTTATAAAAAAACCACAATTGAACCATTAAGGTTTTTAAAATAATAGGACTAATTTTATAAATACAATTTTGTCTTAAAAGAGAAGATAGAGTGCACTTGAAATCTGTTATGATTTTTGGATGTTCCCTCAAAACAGGATTGCTTATCGGGAAGAATTAAGGAGGGAATCACATAAAAACAAGTATATCCCCAAAATAGAATGAGGGATTAATCATTAAACCTTATTTTGGAGAATATAAATAGTAATTATAATTTTTACATAAAAATAAATGACAACTTCATTTGGGTAAAATGAAAGATAGAACAACCCGAAGGAATAAAGTTGGTTCGAGTAGAATCCCTTTTGGAATATTTCCATGTTATCGACTATACATATAAGGTCTTAATTAGAGAGAAAAGGATTTATCATCTTTTATAAATCATGATGGAAGTATGGGTAAGGTATAAATTCATACCCCAACATTAATAATTTTATGTAAAAGGCATAACATAGAGGACATTCTTGAATTAAAGTGAATTAGAGAGGATACCTTACCTTAAGTCTAATGGTATTCTCAACTTGATATTAACAACCAGAATAGTAAAATTAGGTTCATTAATTAGTAATTACAGAAGCTATTATATATTTAAATGATTTAGTGAATCTTTTTTGAGTTAATTAATAAAAAAAATTTGGTTATGAGGGTCAATTTCATTGTTCAAGTCTATTTGTTTCCTTGGTTCTAATGATCGGTTCACTTATATTCATGTTTCAGAGAAATGTGTAAAATGGGGATGGTTTTCCAGAATTAAATTTATCTATTATTAGTTAAAATACATAAGGTTTTATGGTTTTAAATTACATTTTGGTTACATGGCGTTAAGATGAATCACCATATAAATTATTTAATGATAACCTTTTGGGTTAATTGGCGGTTTTTTGGACACAATTAACTAATTTTTCTTTCTAAATCAAAACCACCAATAAAAAAATTTCTATAACCATATATGAGACATAATACATATATTATGGTCTAGTTAAACCATTAATATGGTTTTATAACCAGAATTGAAAATTGTAACGGAAATTGAAAACCCATCATCCTTGAATGTGGAAAATTAGCACATCTCAGATAGTGTTTTCATTTTTAGTATAAAATAAAGGGAAAAGAGAGATGATGAATAATTATTAATTTATTATGAAAAAATTCATGTAAATGATATTTACTAGAGACATCAAAACTTTTTGATGAAAAGGGATGAGGAATGAAAATTGAAAGAGATGAACTTGAAAATAAAAGAAAAGCTGATAGATCCCTTATGAACATTAGGCAGCCTAAAAGTGTCGTTTAAAATTTCCTTAAATATTTTTATGAGAGAAAAAATGGGTATCTCATAATTCAAACAAAATATGTACTATAGGGGGATATTACATTATATATCCCAACACAATCCAATTTAAATTAAAAAAATAACATAAAATGAAAGCATGAAAAAGAGATGAGAGGTAGATTCCCTTACGTTGTAGAGTAACTCCTAAAACATGAAGTATGGAACCTTGGGGTTTTTATAAAACCTTTTAAGGACTCAAAGGGAGGTAAAAAAACCAGAACATGAAGGATTTTGGATTTAGAATGAATAAAAACAAAGGAAAGAGTGGGTATTTATTGTAAAAGATGGAGATCTTTTTTATTAATTTTAAAGGACACCTCATTATTGGTTTTTGAAAAACCACAAGATTTACCAGGGTATTTTCCAATGGTATTATCCTCATGGGACACCTCATAACATATTTTACTATAAAAAAGTCTACAATCATTTTTTTAATTAATAAATCATTATGATGTCATTAAACATACTGAAAACTAAAAATTGTATTTTTACTATTCAGGAAAAATTCGGTGTTTTAGAAAAATTCCAAAAAATCACCCTTACCACTTTTTGATGTGTAGAATCAAAAAATGAACATACTTTTATTAAAATAATTTTTAAATATTTTTAATTTAATATTTAAAAAATCATAATTTATTCAACAAGAACAACATTAAAATAATAACTTGTTTTATAACACATTGAAAAATTAATCAAGGTCCCATAAAATTTTCTTATAACCATAAAAAAATAAAATAAAAATTTATTATTACATATTACGAAAATACATTTCCATTTTAAATTATTAAATTAATCATAAATTCTAATTAAATTATTTTTAACATACAAAAATAACAATTCTTAAACTATGATTTATTTCACTTTTAAGACGTCTAATTTTTATTTATATATTCATGGGCGAATTTTATATTTTTTTCCCACTTTTCTAATAAATACTATTAATTACTATTCATAAAGGTGTGTTACTATTCATAAGGTTATGTTACTATTCATCAAAAATTATGTTTGTCTTATGAGACTCCAAATAACTTACCGGTCATAATTGTAGATGACTATTTTCAAAATTCAAATCACATAAGTGACAAACTTATGTTTAAAGGTCACATAGTACTTCATAGTTCATTGTGTTGTGATTTCAGGTGATTATATGTCATTATTATAATAATGTAATTTCCATTGATAAAACATTGTGTCGGTACAATCTTCCCCCCTTAGGAAATTTCACCCTTGATTTTTTTTACATTCTAGGCCATAAACAGGTTCATGTACTTTTCCTTCATTACTTCCTCTAGTTCCCAGGTTGCCTCTTCATACTTATGGTTCCTCTATAGTACCTTGACCTGTTGAGTAGTCTTGTTACATAGAAATTTATCTCTATGATCCAAGAACTTCAATGGTTATCCTTATAAGAATGATCATCATAAAACTATACCACCACTGAAGAGAGTACATGTGAAGAGTCTGGTATGTAATTCTTTGAGAGGGATACATGAAATACATCATTAAATTTGAACATGCCAGGTGGAAGTTCTAGTCGATAGGTCACAACCTTGATACTATCATGAATATCGGAGAATCTGATGTACCTGAGACTTAACTTTCCTTTCGTCCCAAACATCATGACCTTCTTCCAATGAGATATGTGTAGAAATACCATGTCTCCAACTTTGAAATGAAGGTCTCATCGATGATTGTTTGCATAACTCTTTTGTCAACTTTGGGGTTCCTTGATGTTCTAATGAATGGTTTTCACCTTCTCTACCAGTTCTTCAGACATTTCAGGTCATAGCAGCTTCCGCTCACTTACTTCATCCCAAAATTCTGATGTTCTACACCTTTTCCCATAAAGGACTTTGTATGGTCTCATTCAAGTGATTGAGTGGAAACTATTTCTATAGTAGAATTAAACCAGTGGAAGATATTGGTCCCATCCTCCTTTTAAGTCAAAATAACATGTTCTCAACATATCTTCCAGTGTCAAAATAGTCCTCTTGGATTGGACATCCGTTTTAGGATGATAGACCATAATGAATTTCAGTTCAATGTTTAGAGCATATTAGAGACTTTTTAAGAACATCGAGGTGAATCTCATATCTCGATCAGATACAATATATAGTTTTACTCCATCAAGACTTACCAATTATTTGATATAAATATATGCATGTTGATCTAATGAGAAGTCCTATTGAATCGTGATTAAGTGAGTTGTTTTTTAAAGACGATCCACAATGATCCATATAACATTGTTTCCTCTAGATATCCTTGAAAGTCTAGTGAAAAAGTCCGTGGTGATGTTATCCCAATTCCATGTTGGTATGGGTAGTGGTTTCATAATCCCCTTAGGCTTTTTTCTTTCATACATCACTTATTTTCATACTAGGAACTTTGATGTATACTCAGAAATCTACTTCTTCATATTGTACCACCAAAAGTTTTCTCTGAGATCTAGATACATCTTTGTGCTCCCTGTGTGAATAGAGAAGGTCAAGATATGTGTGTCATTAAGAAGATCCATATTTATCCATGGATTTTATGGTACACATAATTGAGACCCAAATCATAAAAGTCCTTAAACATTCATCATGAACTCTGAGGATTTCCCATTTCTATAAGCTTCCACCTTTTTATAAATTTCCACATCTTTTCATTGAGTATCACTTATTTTTTCCCTGAAGGATGGTTGAGAATTTATTTGAGAAATAAGTGATTATGTTCTAACATTAATTATTCCCATTTACATCCTCTGAAAGTCAAATAATATCAGATCACATTCAATTCTCACCATTGATAATGATGTAAGATCCTCTCTACATAGAGCATCTGCCACCTTGTTTTCCTTATTGGGATGGTAGTGGATTGAGAAGTCATAATCCATGATGAGATCTATCCATCATCAGTATCATGTATTAGTCTTTTTTTATATATATATTTGAGACTCTTGTGATCAGTATATATCTCACACTTCTCTCCATAGAGATAATGCTGCCATATTTTCCACACAATGATTATAAGTCCCAACTCTAGATCATGTGTTGGATAGTTTGGCTCGTGGATTTTTATCTTCCTTGATGCATAGTCTATCACATTATCATTTTTAATTATCAAACATCCTAATCCTTTGTTTTATGAAATATTTTTCATTACAAACAGTTCTCTACTCGTTGGGAGTGTGAGTACTAGCATAGTGATAAGCCTCTTTTTCAACTTCTTGAGATAGTATTTACAATCCTAGGTCCAGACAAACTTTACACTCTTCCATGTCAACTTGGTCATCTACTTTGAAAATAATGAAACTTTCTTAACAAATCATCGATAATATCCAACTAGATCCAAAAAAATTACAGATCTCCATTACATATGTTCTCCTAGTGTAACGCCCCGACCCTAGTTACCCAGAGTCGGTGCATTATTACATAACATTGGCATGATCATGAGAAATATCAAGTCTCGAAAGACCGATTAGTTTAGTAGCCTTGGAATAACTAGATACATCCATAAATTTTTACATTACATCATAAAAAAACATCTTGTCTTCATATCCCCTCATACTATCCCTGCAGGTCATTCATAAATTACTTCTTCATAATCCTGGAAAAAAAATAAAACATTGAAAGGGGTGAGCTCGGATGCTCAGTAAGGATAACATTATAGCAGAAGCTTTCATAAATAAGCATAAACACTTAAGGCAATTTATAACTAAAACAAAAGCCTTTGAAACTTGAACTTCAGCATAAAATGGCAAAGGTAAATGAAATAATGCCATTTACTTACTCACATGGATATTCTACTAGTCGAATGATCACATGCAATATCAATAACCACTTTTATAATGATGGAATGCATAATGCCAGACTATCATAACCACATAGCCAAGGCCTCGTGCCAAGACTACAAATAAGATTTTGCCAAAGCCTTGTGCCAAGACACTAGTTTGTCTCATGAGACCTACCGATGCATCGAGGAGCTATAGCGGGCTCCACCCGTCACTTATTAAGTCCAATGTATTCCTAATATGAATAGGTTTAAGCATAAACTAAACATTCGTATTAAAACTAGCATACGAAATGTCAATACTTTAACCACAAACCATGAATGGTATAAAAATAGAACATCCACAGTCAAATATAACTCATTTGATACAATATGGAAGATTGTATTGTATCACATTAACCTCAATCATGAATAATGAAGGATGTTGACATAGATGAAAATAATCATCAAAACTATTTGAGAGAAATATCCCCCTTTTCTTGAAAACATTTAAAAGTCACACTATTTGTCAAGAAGCCATTTAAAAATAGATTTTTGAATCAAAGTGTCCCATACCACTTTGAAACTTTTTTAAAGGAGTTTTAATTTCTAAACTTTAATGTCCATATAAATAAATCCTTAAAACCATTTTTAAAACATGGACATTAATGAGAAAGATTTAGATGAATAAGTCTTTAAAACATTTAAAAATGGTATTTTAGTTAGAGATTCTAACCAAAAGAGAGACACTTGAATGAAAATAATTGAGGTAATCAAAACTTTGTAATATCATGAGAATAAAGGGAATTCATGATATACTATGTCAAAGTACATTATATACACCACATAAAAGTGATTTGGTGTATATCAACAAAGAAGTCTCAATGGAATGTAAGTTGAGATGAAATCTCTCATAAAGGCCATATCCTTAGGTTAAGGATAAATCAATAACATAATTATGTGTGAAAAATATAAATACACTAAATATGATTGGATATTCAGTGTAAAACAATCAAAGTATATTCACACATATTCCTGTAAAAACAACACCAACGAATTGGATGTTTAACTCAACAAATGGTGAAAGAGTTAAAATTACTCTTATCAAATTCATATCAATGACTTGAGAATTTTCAATGGAGTGATTATGTGTATCAAAAGTATATCCACAGGAAGGGGAGTGGAAATTATGACATAATCAAATGAATAGTGATTCCACACATAATCTTGGGGTAATATAATCAATGAAATATGCGTAAAGCCAAATGAGTGGAAATTGAAATCTCAAATTCCTTTATTGATTAGGTAACTTAAGAAACAAACACCCATGAAAGAAAGATCATACCATGATGATGTAAATACCCATAAAATAAAGTATATTACACAATGAATACAATCATGGGTAGTACACATACACCACATGCAATAATTAAGTGGTGATCAATGGAATTCTCACGGAATTAAAAGTGAGACAAGAAACCCCTTACCACGTTAATCAACTGAGTCGCATGGACAAAAGTTAATAACCACCAAATGATTTACAGAATAACATGAATATAAAGTGAATCATGATAATATATATCAAATGGAAGTATACAATACACCACTTTCAATAATTTAGTAGCGAACAATGGAAATCTCACGGAATTGAAAGTGAAATAAGAGAATCCCTTACTTTGTACTTTTTCCTTGGTCGATGGTAGGTTTACCTCATGTATAATGGTGAAATAATTGTTATTGAATAATACAAGAATCAGTTACTTTAATATGATATCATATATGATCTTTTAACATTGATTTGTTAATAATATCTTAGAATTATCGTCATTTCAGGTGTTAACGGGTTCATTTTACTTTACATTCTTTGTTATGTGAGCCATATTCGTTATTAATGGGATGTATATTATTCATATCCAGAATGGTATCAAGTCCTTAAACATCATTTTTAAATCATAAAATGATAATTATACTTGAATGGATACGATGGAGAATGAATCTCATCGCGTTCGTGGAGACGGTAGTCCGTACGTACGCACGAATGCTACTTCCATTTAATTTTTATTTTAAAAGAATCGAATCCAAATGATACATAGGTATATTACTATTCCAGTAAAATATAATATTTTATATATGTTACTTAAGTTCATTAACACCATCCTTTATACGTTCCATGTGTGGTATGAACGAGTCATATCATTTTAAGGGGGCGGTAGTCCGCACTTCCTCAAATGAAATTATCGTATGTATATAAAACATGAAACGAATAATTGTATGAAATAAAATGGAATTACAGAAGCTTATATATAAAATATATATCATTAATATCATATTTAATTACAGTGCCATCCTAATGGCCACCATGAGAGGCGGTAAGATGTATTTGAACAATCATTGTTTCGTGAGGCGTTAGTTTGCCATCCACAGAAACATTATCTTCATCATCCATTAGATGGAGTTGTGTGAATTTGTAGTTTGAATCCTTCTTATAACAACATCCTAGTATATTGTGGATACTGTTGTTGTTACAAAATAAAGGAAATAAAAAGAGTTTGGGGGTTGGAGAAGCAAAATAATTGAAAATAATTTAAGAGAAAATGTTACCTTTAATTTAGGTAACTCACTTTGGTTGGAACCAAAGGACTTCTTGAAATGCTTTCTGCCTAAGGGGAAGCTTCAAGGAGGAGGAGAGGGATGTGGGGAGATTAGTTGGGTAGAGTTTGGATGAGCCAAGTGTCTTGAGAGGTGTGAGGAATGAGTAGAAGTGGTCTCCTTTTATAAGGGAGAGGAGGGTCTCTTTAGGAAAGAGTGAAAGTATTACTTTATAATATAATTATATTCGGTTTATAATGGTCCAAAAATCATTGAGGTCGAAGATAAGATGACTCATATTCTAAATAACATCAACCAATAAGAATTGGACAGGTTTTAGATAATATTTTAATCATTTTAATCTTATTTATTTAAATGATTTATTAAGGAGGTAAACATTGCATCATTATTGTGTCATTAATAATTTAAATTATTTGATGTCTAAAAATTATAAATAAAAAATAATTATGTAGGAAATCTTTTTAGATTTCTAATGAATATTTATAATAGAAAATCCAACATGTATAACCCTATGTAAAAATTGTTCCTTTAAAAGATGTAAGCTTATGCCATTTTTGTATTCATTTTAACTTAATTAAAATAAAGTGTCATTATCACTTACAAGTGGATCAATGGGGTCCCAAAATTGACCCAAAGATGCCCATGGTCGACCATGTATCAACCAATAGGGTTAAGACACGTTTTATGGTAATTTAGTATTATTATAATATTATTTTTAACCCTTATTTACCGGATTTACCCTTAACCATGGTAAATAAAATATTTACCGCAGTAATTATTCAAAATGTGTAAAAATAAAAGTTACCTATTTACACAATTTGAACATCCTGATTCCAAATATAGAATCCATTTTTCTAAATTCAAAACACAGAAGTGGCAGAAATTAATTTAAAATTAATTCCCGCTGTCAAAACAAAAAGCGTGTTTTTAAGAGATAATAACTATCAAAAGATTGACATTTGTTTATGTTCGGTTTAATTGTAAAATTATGTCCAATGACCAAAATTATATTAAATGGTAAAAATATATTCTAAATATAATTTAAAACCACTCAAATTCATAATTTATCACTATTAATTATTTTGATTAAAAAAGTTGTTTTTAATTAAAATTTAGTAATTTTTACTATTCATCAAAATATGAAAGTTATCCGAAAAGTACCAAAATTTCACCTTAGGCTAAATTTGATATTCCGAATCCAAAAATGAAGTCCATTTTGAAATATAAAATATATATATAATTTCAAAAAATTAAGTATTACTATTCATAACGGCTAGTTTGATCGGTTGTGGTGTGTGTTAAAACTCGAAGTTGCGTACAACACACGCTACTGTTTTATTCAAAGGAAAGCATACCGTGGAAGCTTGGGATGTTTTATTTTAAATTTTTTGATGTCCCCATATAGTCAAAAATGTTAAAATATTTTATTTAAAAAGGGTTCACTATTAAAAGTTGGTAAAACTACAATACTGAAGATGAATTTGTTCTTACATTATGTCTAAGAAACTCATAATATGGATTCTAAAATTATAAGGATTATATAAAGTTTAAAATTTAGTTAATACTATTCATAACCTTTTTTGAACGGCATGTTTGGTAAGTCATGGTGCGCTTGAACTCGGTGTTGCGTGTAGTGCAAGTTATTGAATTATTTTGAAGAAATAACACACTATGAAATCTTGGGGTGTTACACCTAGGATACTCTTCAATCAACTTTGTCTTGGAAGGGTCTAAAGACATCCCTCTGCTAGTGATAAAATTACCCAAGAATGATACTTCCTTTATCTATAACACAGAATTATTGTAATTTTTATATAGATTATCCATTCAAAATATTTTTAACAAAGTATTCAAATTCTCCTCATGTTCCTCCAGTCTCTTAGAGTATATGGGAATATCCTCAATAAATAATACCACACAGTTTTCTAGGTAATCTCTAAAGAATATATTCATTAAATAAATTATAATTGATGTAGGATTAGAGAGTATTAAGGGAATCACTGCGAAATCATATTGTCCATACCTTGTTCAAAAGGAATTCTTGGGAATATCGTCCTTCCTCACCTTTAATTAGGGATATCCTGATCGGAGGTCCACCTTAGAGAAATAACTGGCCCCATGAAGTTGACCGAACAAGTCATCCATCCATGGTAGGGGAAACTTTTTCTTTATCATGATTTTATTGAGCCAATGATAATTAATTCATATGATCATTTAACCATCCTTATTCTTAATGAAGAGGACTTGCGCACCCCTTGGTGAAGCACTTGGTTGTATAAAACCATAATACAGATTCTCTTGTAACTTCTTCTTCCATTCTTCCATCTCTACAGTGGTCATTCTATAATGTGTATTAGATATTTGTATAGATCTAGGAATAATATCAATTGAGAACTCAACATCTCGATGAGGAGGGGGCCATGAAACTCTTCAAGGAATACATCAATGTAATCCCTCACAATGGGCATATCTTTGTGAGAGATTATCTCCTTTATCTCAATCATTTGGGATAGAAATTATTGATTATAAATAATTAATATACATACATGAGACAATGATTCTAAAGGAGATTCATATTCCTCCTTACACTTGTAATGAATTTGAGGATGCTATGGGATCTGAAGAGTGATCTCCCTTTCCTAAAAGTTGATCTTGGATTTGTTTAAAGATATCCAATCCATGCCCAAGATTTCATCGAACTCCACTAAAATAAGTATAACAAGATTTACTGGGATGTTCAGTCCACAATCGTTAACAGTGGATGAGTTATAAAACATGGATTCAATAATTGACCCATTCATTGTAGTCACAGTTAACTTATCCTCTAAATTTTGAGGTGGTGTTTGAATAGTTCTAAAAAAATTTAATGATATGAACGAATGCATAAAACCAAAATCAAATAGTATGTTATCTATTATTAAATGAATAACTAGTTTACCTGTCACCACATCATTTTCCAGCCCCACCTTAGTAGTAGTGATAACATAATACCTTCCTTGTTTCCATGTAGGCTGTTGTGGATTTCATCTGCCAACCCTTGCCTTAGGGAAATTTTTTACATAGTGCCCATGATACTTGCAGTTGTAACACTATACTATAGATTAAGTGTTTATATGAACCATCATTTATTCTTCCATATTAGTGGGATTCATTATATCCCATCGGTAGTTATTTCCCAGATTTCCCAGCTTTCAACTTTTGAAACAATTCTTAGTTCCCTTTAGATAGTTCCCAGGATGCTTCTTCCCATTATTTTTACTAGTGGGATATTCGAGATTATTTCCATCATAGATTTATTTTATGTACCACCCATGTTGTTCTCCATTTTCCTCTTCTTGTCACCAGGCCCATAAGACCACTATGTGTATCCAATCTCAATTTCAACATTAAGGGAACAATAGAAAATCTACTCATAACTGTCGATGTCTCAAATCTCCAACGATTTTCATAGACTCAACTTTAGTTTATTAAAGAAGTGATCTACCATGCTTTAAATGTTCATGATTAAGCTAGATGAATACCTTGAAAGCCTTGTAAATATTGATTCATTGGCCCCGATTGACTCATATTATTTCTTCTTAAGTCCAAGGAACTCTCTATCCATTTTGAGTGAGTGGTTTTAGTGAAAATACTTATTGAAAACATCCTCTATAATTCCTCCCAGTCCATAGAATCAATTTCCTTTTCGGAATTTTTATTCTTGATCAGTGTCCACCACTGATCAACTTCCCAATAAAAACAACAAACTACCATTACAACATTCTATTCTTCTGAGTAGTGGAGGATGGAGAATGTCTTTTAAATGGTGTTAATTCACTGTTTCGTGAGGAGGGGATTATAAGACCCATTAATCATTGGAGGCATTTTACACATGAATGATTCTACTAAAACTTTTTCTTTTTATGGAGGAGGAGGGAATTCCACAATATTCATGTTATTATTCATAACTTGAGAAAAATTTGCAAGTACTATCATGATGTTTTGAGAACCCGTTCCCAACATATCATGAATATAATTTGGGAATTCTTCACATTACATATCACATTGATTTTTGGAACATGTTCTTCTGTTTCCGGCATTTAGCTAAGAAAAACAACATACCATTAGATGGATTTCATAGATAGATGTTTAGCATAAAAAAAAAGCATTGAACATAATGGGTTAAACGTTTAAGGGAGAAGTATATCCTAACTTGTGATTTCATATATTTCAATCTAGGTTATCCTTGATCTATTTCATTACATATATTCATATAGGTTTTTTCATTCCCTTAATAATGGTTTTTAAGAAGCTCGTGAATTTATCAAGTAATATCACCTAGGAGTGTCAAACCAAGAGTGCGACAAGGCCCATTTTCATGCACCTGTTATCGTTCGAGTCTAGCTTAAGGTACTGTTTTCAGGTTTTCCCCTAGATAAATTTATTCCAGATCCACCTCTACCTATTTGTATCAAGACAAGGATGTATTTACATTATAAAACACTCGCTGAATATTTACCAAAATTGAGGGGTGTTTTCTTATAATTAGTCACCTCCTTAAGGTTCTTACTAAAATGATCTATTCCTATTCTCTAAAAATAAATATACCATCATATGATACCAACTATATTGACCCTATCCTTTTACATATAACATTACCTGATTTTAAGCATAATTGTATATTAGAGTAGAGTCCATGGATCATGAAGTCTACTGTCATGGAAGACTAGGTACATAAGAAAAAAAACTTTAAACTCCACAATGAGATCATTTCTTCCATTGTTCTCATACAACATCATAGTATAACCTAAGGAATACATGAACAAAGGGATGAGCTACAAATCTAGTAAGGGAGTATTCATAAGAATAAGGTTCTAGAACATGGTTACGAAGGCATGACATAAAGATAAAAAATCATGGAACATATGGAATCATAACATATAAACATGGGATCATATAAACATGGAATCACAGTAATGTGGTAGCAACATAAAACATGACTTTAATACGAGTCAAGGTTTACCTCCAAGATCGTTTCACATTGTATCACAAGCCAAGGATAACCCCCAAGACCGTCGCACATAACATCTCATGAGACATAACATTAGCCAATGAATTGGAGCACTATATAAGCTCACCCATCATACTTTTCATGAATTTTCTTTCCACATAATGAATCATACATAATCAATATTACATAACATAAGGGATTCCCATGGAAATAATATGGTAAAATAATCATTTAATGAAGCATAACAAAAGGGGCGTATCATAAAAGAGTCTATAAAATAAAGGAACTAAAATATAAATGGAAATTCACAAGTGATTGTAGGAATGTATCATAGTGAGTGATTTCAAGTAGAAGATAAAACATATATGAAATATATTTATGAAATTTTATCATTAAAACATTTTTGAGATGTTTTAAGAAAAATACTATAGAGCCTTTATAGTAGAAAAGGGGAAAATCCATTAAAAACCAGAAGTGAACTAGGAAGATTTCCACAATAAAATGAATGATTTTATACATACAATGGTTTCTTAGCATAGAATATAGAGAAAACTTGAAATTGGGTAAGAAATCATGATTTTCCATCAAAATAGGTTTTCTTATCGAGAAGAATTATGGAGAGAATCACTGAAAAACATTTATATCCCAAAAATAGAATGATCTATGGATTATGAAAATTGGTTTTGGAGTATATAAATAGTATGTATAATTTGTACATAAAAATAAAGGGAAACATCATTTGCGTAAAAGTAATATGGAGAAACCAGAAGGAAAAAAGGATGTTCAGGTAGAATCCCTTATGGAATATCGATGTGGTATCTGTTGTACATAGAAGATCTTAATTAGAGATAAATTGATTACTAATATTTTATAAATTATGAGGGTTTTATGTGAAATGTAATAAATAATACCCCAAAATTAGTAATTATAAGTAAATTTGATAACATATATAACATTTTTGAATAAATTCCAAATAGATGGGATCCCTTACCATAAGTTTGATGGTATTTTCCACCTGATATTAATGACTGGACTAATCAAATGAGGTTCATTAATTAATAAATCCTGAACCTATTATATATGAAAATTATTTAGTAAAAACTTTTTGATTTCATTCATAACCTTTATTATTGGTTATGAGGTTCAATTTTATTGTTTGAGTTCGTTTGTTTCATTGGTTATAATGATTGGTTAACTAATATTCATGTTCAGAGAATCATGTAAAAATAGGATGGATTTATGGAATTGGAGTTATTTGTTGTTAGTTAAAATCCATAATGTTACAAGGTTTTAAATTCAATTTGGTTACTTGTAATGTGGATAAATCATTATATAATTTCTTTAATGACAATTGTTTAGGTTAATTGGTGGTTTTTTTGAACACAAAGAACTCATTTGGATTTATAAATAAAATACATCACTAAAAAACTATTACCGAACCATATATGACACATAATACTTATATTTTGGTCTGGTTAAAAAATGATAATGGTTTCGTGACCAGAATTGAAGAAGGTAATGGAAATTGAAAACCCATTATCCTTGAATGTGGTAAATTTGAAAATATCGGATGGTGTTTTCATTTTTAGTGTAAAAGAAAATGAAACGAGAGATGGTGAAGAATTATTCATTTATCAAAAAAAAAGACTACATGTCATGTACTTGAGTCATCAATACATTGGGAAGAAATTTTGTGAAGAATGAAAAATAAAAGAGATGACCTTGAAAATAAAATAATAGTTGAAAGATCCCTTATGAAAATTTGGCAGCCTAACATCGTCGATTAAAATTTAGTAAAATATTTTTATGAGAGAAAAAGGAGGTATTTAATCTTTCATAAATAATATTTACAGTAAGAGGGATTATAAATGATATATATCAACATAATCCAATTGAAATTTAAAAGAATAACATGAAATGAAATCTTGAAAAAGTGAGTAGAGGTAGATTCTCTTACCTTGTAGATTAACTCCAGAAACATGATGGTTGGGACCGTGGGGGATTGAGTACACCTTAGGCGGACTATTAGGAAGGTAAAACACAATAGATTCTAGAATGATGGATTTGGATTGATGAAAAATAAGTAAAGAGTGGGTATTTATAGTAAAAGAGGGAATGTTTTTTATTAATATCAGTGGACACCTCATCAGTGATTCTTGGAAAACCATGGTCTTCCCCATGGTATTGTAACATGTTATTTGCCACTTGGGAAACCGCATATAATTTTTTATTATACCCAATTCTACTATTCACCTTTACAATTTTTTGATGTGTATAATTAAAAAAAATGAACTCAATTTTTTGAAAATAAATTTATAAATATTTTTAATTTAATTTTCAAATAAAATTATAAATTATTCGACAAAAAAATAATTAAAACCATAACACATTTTGAAACACCTTGAAAAATTAATCAAGATACCATAATATTATCTTATTACTATAAGAAAATATAGTAACAATTTATGATTAAATTTTATGAAAATACATTTCCATTTTAAATTAATAAATTAATCATAAAATCGTAAATAAAATATTTTTTACATACAAAATACCAATTCTTATACTATGACCGTTTTTTCACTTTTGAGATGTCTAAATTATATTTATACATTCATGGGTGAAGTTTCTATTTTTTGTCAAATTTTCTATTCATTATTATTAATTACTATTCATAATGGTATGTTTCTATTCATAAAGGTATGTTACTATTCATAAAAACTATGTTTCTCGTATCAGCCTCTAAATAACTTATTTATCACAATTGTAGATGACAATTTTTCGAAATTATAATCACATTAGTGAAAAAATAATGTTAAAAGTCACAATATTACTTAGTAGTTTATTTTGTGGTGATTTCATGTGATTATATGTCATTTTTTTAAGAAAGGAATTTCCATTAATAAAACACAGGGTCGTTACATAACCTATTACACTATGGGAATGAGGTGTAAACTGATCCCCTATTGGAATAAGGTGTAACCTGGTAAAGTGTGAGTAAAGGGATGCCACTGAGGATGGTGGTGTCTCCCACCCAATAGATGTGGACACCTATTAGTGAACCTGATTACATGTTTACAATGTTATGAGTGAACCATATTACATTTTCACAATGTTATGCTTGTACCTGGCTGTAATTACACCATTTTAGGGGAGGATCCAATCTATGTTCTATATCGTAATGGGAGAACCAGTTTCTATATACACATGTTCACATTGTTATGATCATGTCCTCATACCCATATACTCATGTTATGATTATTTATATCCTTTATTTACCCCTAATGATAATATATTTTCATTATTTCAAATGATCATAATCCTATGTTTTGGAAGAATGGTTTTATATAGGAGTACTAAATGGGATGATCTTTGTTGGAAACATTGAATATATTTCACCATGTTTGGAGATTTTGTTTCATGTCTAAAAATAAAATATACTATAATAGTGATTAGGAATTTAATTTTTTTTATGTTATGATTATTCTTATAAAATGATGTAATATCCATATAGGTTAATCCTGAGTCACTACAAAAAGAATCTGTTGGTTTTGGTTGAGAGTTTGGTAAAAAAAATTTAAGAAACCTTAAGTGGGTTTGAAAAATATAACTATATATTTGGGGGAGGGAGGTGAGTGTTAGTGTGGATTTTTGTGAAATTACATGGTATGGGATGGAAGGTGTGTACTGGTTATGCATGATGCCTAATTGAGTTGCAGTTTAGTGAATATGATATGTGTGGGTTTGGAAAGAATTTTTGAAGTTGTTGAAAAAGCAGAGAAGTTTTATCATGGTAGTGTCTTAGTGATATGTAGGTGTAAATGACATATTAGGGTTTGGAATGCCATAATATTCCCATCAGTATTAGGATGTTAAATTAGAAATGTGGTGAGTTTCAATGGTATGGTCGACTCAAGTGTATGACATCACCCCAATTATTAAGAGGCGTACCAACATGTCTTTCTTGTGTAAGTGATAGAGGATAAGTGTAAGTGAATCCATATAGTATGGATCATAATATTGTATATTTATTATATCAATCCAAAAAACTATTGAATGGGTAGTGGTTGGTGTTTAATGTTAGTTATTGGGTGTAAATGGTTTTTCTATACCCTCTCTTTGTGTTTTGTAGTATATAGGGTTCTGGTCGTGGGGATCATGTTTTAGGTTTTTAAGGATATAATAGTAATTATCATATATGATGGACAATTTTATAGTTTCTAGGAAGTATATTCTCAATATGGATGGGTTATTGTATTGGAGTGACTAGTTATAGAGACGATTGAGGCGATACTGAGATTTAGATTTGTAGGAAGATCTAATTTAATATAGTTCCTTGAAATAAAATATATTCCAATTTAGATGTGGTGATGTATAGAGTAGATGCATCAAAATTAGGATTGAGGTGATTTTTTTAATTGAAGGGATATTCAGATCATTTTTAGGTTGGGACTTAGTGTTACTGTAGGTAATCTAGAGCTGGTGTATTGTTAGAAAACAAGGAAATTACAATAAGAGTTTCATTCATAATTATATTTGGATATTTTACAGTTATGATATTCCAATGGGAATTCATCATGACAGAGATGTGTGATAACTGATAAGTGGGTTAAATTATCCTTTTATAAATAAATTAACTAGTGGAGGAAAAAATTTCAATTTGTAGTGGAATCAGATGTGGAGATGTAGAACTCATCTAAGGTGAATTATTGAAAACATGGATGATAGGGATTTGGAATATGGGAAGTTCATTTTCATTAGATACCTCTAATGTCGAGGAGAAAAATGATGGTTGATTTGGACATAATGACTGATATATTATGTAATGGATCACTTTATATATCAAGATTAATTGTTCAATGACACCATGTGTGACTTGAACCCTGGGGAATAGTTACACATTGTATTTAGATTTATATTGTGTAAAAACTTTTTGTGAAAAAATATATAACAATGTGAGAAGTTAGAGAATTAATGATCATTTTAGGTTTGCAATGTTTGTTTAGAAACTACTATGACTTCCTAGGGACAAGAAAAAATAATTTTTTGTGTTTTCAATGAATAGAAAATTCCATAATCATTACATTCTAGGGGAATTTGGATTATTTTTCAATTTTAGGGAACCTTTTTCAAATTAGGAATTAGACTAGGAATTTAAGTATCAGAACATATTATTATAATGTATCTAGATATAGAATGATTCCATATTGTTTGCTCAAGTGTTTGGGTGGAAGTTGGTAAATGTCCAGGGTGGACAACAAATAAAATTTCATCTAATAAATATGTTCACACTATGACACGTAATAGTAAAACTATGAAGGATTTTAACTACATAAAAGGTCAATTAGGTTTCATATTCACATTTTTTATGGGTAATTAATGAAATAAACGTAACTTTTATATATTTATTCATGTCACGATGCTTGGTTTGTGTAGTGAATGGGGTCTTATAAGGTAAGGGTCCCTTATTTAAACATTTTTGGAATTGAACCATGGGTTTATGCCAGGAATTTATTTAGTGACATAGTGTTCATGCTTTCTACCCCTATTCAATCCATAATTGGTTCCAAGGTGACTCTTTTAAAAGGATTAATTCGATCCATTACATGATTAGGTGACTCCCAAATTTTGGGAAAAAGAGATATTAAGTGGTCGTATCTTTATAATTATTCCTCACATGACCCTTCTTCAATCACCAATATCATTGGGTTGTTATTGGTATATTTTAATGGATTCTTGCGTTGTGTTTTTCAGTTATTTCCTCCATTTGAGATTCCCTTTATTTTTTTTTTGATTTTGGTTCAAATCTAGGAAGGAATTTGGTGATTATTTTTTTAGGAGCTAAGTGAAATTATCCATACCCAATGGGGATTTTTCTTAACGTTAATTAAGGAGTACATGAGAGGATTAATTTGTAGGTTTATAGAATTTTTTGGTGTGATGTTGATTCCTAGTTGAATTTATGATGTTTATACCTCCTCATTTAATGTTAAAAAACTAATTATAATTATTCACATTTAATTACTTATGTAATTTGGAATAAGATAATAGTTTCATATTTGGATTGATCTTGGGGATTTAATGAATTGGTTTTTTCAAGGAATGGTGGAGCTGAGATAGATTTGTAATTTTTAGAGTCTGTGTCCTTGGAAAAACTACTTGTAATTTGATTACATATATATTTAATGCATTAAATATTAATAAAACAGATAACAATATATTTTATATTTTTCAGCATAAATATGATTTAATAATTACCTTGAATAATGGTTGTATTGATAAGGTTGTAGTATTTCTTCTCTAGAATTTAGAAACATTCTAGAGGGTGATGATATTATTAAATATAGTTCTACAGTCTAATAACATTAAACAAGGACACATCTAGAACATGAATGTTAGGTGTGAGTACTCATACCCGGATTGAGATTCTAGTCATGAAATTTTCACTTAGAAATCTCTATGATGGGATATTAAGAGAACATAACAACTAGTATGAATTCCACATTTGTTTGTGCCATCAAATATTCTTATCATCAAATTTGTGTTATGGTCCTTAGAAATTAATATTTTTGTTAATACATTTTACAACTCGTTTACTTAAATGTATTTCATAATCAATCATGATAACATTTCATAGTGATGTTGGAGATGTTATGTGCATCATGACTGGAATTTTATTAACGAATTAGTCAATGAAATAGTTTTCTATACCTTCTTTATGGAAGCTGATATGTCGGCCCTTTGATTGGAATAGAACTATTGAAATAAATTCCATGGAAATGGTATAATGATGTGTTTATATTATATAGTCATTAAAATAAATGTTGAGGTAATATGGTGGTGGAACATATGGGAATCCATCTTGATGATATATTTTGACAATGTTATTATTTTACACAATGAACATTCATATTTGATTGCAGAAATATTCGAATTATGTTATTTCAACTGTTTTCCTTGAACCGTTGCTAAAGATTAATGATGGAATTTAGAAAAGATTACCTAGTCCACTATGATAGAATCCTAGATGGCCATACACTTATTGTTTCCATTGATCTCAATTAAATTCAATTTTAATTTCATTAGTGCCATAAATTTAATTAGAATGATCGAGTAATAATTTTATAAACATTTATTGATCACTAGTATTTTTATTATTGAAAAATATATTTATTCCAGTTTGAAATTAATTATGATTATTTCAAACAGAACATGACCACATCTAGTGAGGAATATTAATTTACAAGTCAGTAAAATAATATGTTTTTTTCACAATTCATCACACATGACCCAAAATAATTATATTATTACAATTTTCATAGAGTTTAATAATGGTTTTTATATTATTTAAGGGTCAACATTCAATTAAATTATACTTTTTTACGTAATCCATAACTCTATAAATATATGGTTTTTTCTATTGCGTACAGTTAATAGAGAATTAGATAATCATTTCTCATAATATATTCCACTATCAAAACTTTTCTCTCTCCATATCAATATAGACAAACTCAAGATGGATTCAATCATGAATAAAGGATGTGTGATCAACATAAAAGGTAAAAGATTGCTAGTTTTTCTAGCTAGCACCTAGAAAACAATTCGCATCTCAAAAAGATCAAAATAGCCTCTGTGGATCCCCACCATAGCAATTCTATTCATGGATCCTTATAGAATAAATACGGTAAACCATAAATCGGCTTTTAGATGACCAACATCTACATTTAATAAATAACCTATTCTAAGGTAAATAATTCATCTAGTTTTGAATAAATTAAATATAAATTTAATTTTAAATATCACCTATATCTCTAGGTTTCATTGTTCTTACATCAATATCTAGTGGAAATATATCATTGGTCCTAGAATTCAAATCATTGTAAATATTATGAAAGATCCATCAAATCAAAAAATTCTTTTTATTGATCATTGTCCCTAGTTATTATGTTGTGCTCAAAACCATCAAGTTTTAGGTGAGGGGTCACATTTCATATTTATAAATATTTTGTTTTTAATTTAGAATTTAATATTTATTTGAATTTTTAGATCATTCATGATCTGTCGTATAAATCTCCTCTAACAATTCATCATTTCTCAAAAATATTACTATGATCAGTTAATGAAAAATTAATTTTACAAATAAATATCAATATTAGGGCACCAAGGATCTTAGTGGATAAAAAACTACATGGAATGCTATACCATGTAAAATCAAATGCATCCTTGTTCATTTCATAGGAACACAAACATGTATTATAGGCCATCAGGTAATAAGTAAAATCTATTTACAAAACAAAATCATTGTGTAAAGTCTACCCAAGATAGAACATGGATTTGTTCAAGTATATATCATATAATTTGAGTAAAATTGTTGTATTCCATGCATCCTCAAGATAAAAAACACGAATTCGAACAGTGTCTTGTAGTTAATATAATACATGTATTTAACACCTGATGCATATACACAAGAATGAATATAATAAGAATAATTGGATATGTATTATCAATATATTCCATGTACATCATAAATGTTCATGAGTAGTACTCAACGAGTCACTTGGTATGTAATTCTGATATTACTTGTGGATAAGTAGATTATGTGTAGCTAGATTGTACACTCCCTGTAATTTATATGTTCTAAGGAAATAATAAAATAAATTAATTTCTCCACAACCCATTTCGACTCAATTTTCATTGTTTATTATGTTGTATGTACATTATAGTCACTATATTTTATATATTTTTTAATTTTTAATTCATTCCTTATAATATTCGAGACTATGAATCATTTATGGTTATTGTTGATTAGTGTATCAACACATTAAATTATACACGATGCATCATTTTCATTTATTACATTTTCTATTTGGTTTATATTACATTATTTGAAATTATGAGACATTCCATGTACATAATTTGGCATATGAGTGAATTGTATATAATTAAACCATACATAGTAGTTAGAATAAGTAACACTAGGTTTCTTCATAATATAGTCATGTGTTTTATTTTAATGGGTTTTAAATAATATAAAATTTAAAAATTTGTTTAAAATCTAAAGGGATGTGAATTTGAAGCTAATTGGATAAAATGATATACTACAAATAAATTGATTAATAGCATTATTAATAAAATTAAGTTATGTCTATTTTATTTAATAAATTAATTATTTTAAATTAATACAAGAAATTAATTGTATATTTTCAATCATTTAATGTCTATAACCGATCATAATCTTGACCAGACCTATGAATGAGTTGGATTAATTTAATTTAATTTATTTCAGGGTTTTGAAATTATTTATTATTAAATTAAAATTATGACTTGTAGTTCATTCATCCATCCATTATCATGTCAGAAATGCGTGTCTAAGGTTATTTATTTAATTCCCTTTTAACCAATTCCTTGGTCCCCCTCACCTACATGTGAGTTATAAATACTTGTAATTAACAGAGTTTTCCGTGACACATGGAGGTGATCCATGAAATAACCATAATGATTCCAACCAAGATAATACATAGCTCGGTAGGTGGAATACTATAACTCATACCAATATAAGTAATATGTGTTATTCCCCTTGTTCATAGGTTATTTATTTTATACTAAATAAACTAACCATTAAATAAGTTCATAATTAGATAATTTAATTGTTATTTATGTTTTTTTCATTATTTATTTGATAGATACAAGAGCATGATCAAATATATAAATATATTAATGTGAAAATGATTAATTTATATAAATGGAATATATATATATAAACATTTTATCCATCATCTTTAATTAATAATTTATAATACATTTGATATTAACAATACATGAAAAGAACAAAATGATATAAAATTAAAGATTAATAAATAAAAATACATCAAGTTAATATTACATAATCAATCCTTAAATCATCTATATTAAGATAAAATCATATTTTAATTGTTGTTTTTCCCTCCATTGGAGTCAATTTTAACTAATAAGAAGGCTTATATATGATAGTGGTATTACATAAATAAATTTGTATCAGGTATAATGGACTCTGTATATCCAATAAAAATTGTATGGAATTTATTGAGGAAATCAAAGTCTGGATTTCAAGATTTTGGAGGCCAATAAACTTAACAATGAGCTGCGAGACCAATGTTTTAATTAACACATTCATAAATGAATTTTAGTAATTTTAGAGGACCCTATCTGGATTATAAAAATTTATATATAGACCATTGTCACTATAATATCAATGAAACTAGACATTCCATGTTCAATTTTGAGGGATATTTGGCCTTGATAAAATAGTGGTAGGATTAATGAAAAAAATTCTAATATTTCTCTCATAATCTGTTACCATGAAATATACTAAATATATGATATTTTTTAATTCGAGATAAAAAGGGAATGCTCATTATCCAAACAATCGCTATGATCCATATTGGATAAAGACCATATCCTCTCTAGATGTAAATTTCAGGGATGGTTTAGATCCATTTGGGTTGTGTTGCATAGTGAATAAAAATATAACATGCTAGAACCCTCAATTACTAATCCACCTTCTAAGGAGGTGAGTGATTAAGGGTTCCTTATATATGAAAACATCTGAATGAGATGGTCAATGTTAAATTATTGATGATTTATTATATTTCTAGTGAACTCATTATGTCTCATGAAAACATGGGTATATATAACATGATTGAGCATAATAAGGACCTACAATAAAAGAGTTCTAAAAAAGAATGATTTATGATCTCTAATAATCTTATTCATTCGTAGGATTGAAGGAGTTATAGTTGGCCTTGATATAGTCAATCAAATTTTCTATATTGATATCATTAGGGTTCTAGGGTTTGAACTACAAAATGAAATAAGAACCAATTTAATTCTTTTATTAGTCACTAAAAAATTTTCTAGATTAATATATCCATCATTGAAAAGTAGCTCTAAAATCTCATTAATTCGCATTTCCAAGTTATTAAGGAGAAAGAAATGAAAATTATTCCATAATTTATTTAAACATACCAGCATGACTTGAAAAGAACCATATAATAATTATTCTTCATAGTTCCCTTCCAAGAAGAGTAAGATCAAAGAGAAATAAGGGAATATGATGTTATCTCTATCACATGTGGAAGGAATAGACCATGGGTGAAAAATTACACCTACCATTAAAAGAAAAATGAATATTCAGGTGTGTTTTTTATCAACCACAATTTTTTGGTTTCTAAAAATTGAAGATTATATACTGATTGTGGTACTCACATATGTATTCAAATAAAGGAACTAATTAGTTTCAAAAGTATTGTACAAGATAAGGTCGATGTATAAGAATCCAATGATTTTATGTTTTATATTTCATTGATTGTATATGACCAACTCACATGTAAAATTGGAAAGATATTTGTTTTAAAAGGTTTTAGTTATGTGAAAAAATTAACCTAAATAATTATTTATGTATCCTGACTAGATACTTATGGACATAGTTTCAAATTCTGAAATAAATGTGTATAATTTTATCATGATAACATTTTTTATGGTAAGTAACATTTAAATAATGGTATTTATGTGTTGGATTACGCAATATAAGTACTGGAAATCCATAACTAAAATACTCAACAAGACTCATACTACACACAAAATTGGAATCACTATATAGGTCATGTAAATGAAATCTATTTGTCTAAATTAGAAAAATATATATATTTATATTATTCTAAACTAAAACGAACATTCTTATGTCACATGAATTTACAAGAAAAAGTATCCAGAGCAACATTTAGCTGAAAAGTTTAAAAGGATGTAGTTCTTCTTGATTTAGTTTATACTGATGTGTGTGTAAAATTTTCTATCAAATTAAGGGGTGGGAATCCATCAATTATATATTTTATTGATTATTTTTTTAGATATTTAGTTTTCTAATAGATGAGGTTTATGTTAGATTCATTTGATAAATTAATGCAGTACAATAATGATGCAGGGAACCATATTGGTATGAATATTAATAAAATTCATTCATACCATGGTGGATGATATCTTAATTAAGGTATTATTGAATAATTGTTGGAGTTTTGGATTTTATACCATCAAAATCCACAATATAAACCTCAATGGAGTGGTGTATGATAAGGTAAGAACTAAACCTAATAGGTTATGGTGATATCAATTAAGATTCATTTGACTCTTCCATTGTACTTTTGGGGATATGATAATCAAGTACTAGATTACATAATAAACTGATTTCCAAATAAATAATAAGATTTTATTCCTTAAACTTTATGGAATAGATTAAAAAATTGTATTGTAATACTTACATGTGTTGGAATGTAAATCATTTCTAATTCCAATTTAGGTACCAAACATAAACCTTCAGAATATAGTGTATATTAATTGGATATCATAAGTTAATAAGAGGATACTACCTATAAAATCTTATATTTAAATGGTTTTTGGTTGAAAGTAATCCCATAATCCTTGATAATGATAATACCTCTAAGAAAGATAGTTGGAGTGAGACTGAAAAAAATAAATTCTTGGCTCAAGAAACACAAGTGTTGGAATTGGAACAAATTTCTCAAAGCATAATTGAAGAAGATGATCCAAAGACACAAATAATCTATAAGAGTTTAAGAGTGGTTCAAGGACAAAGACGACATGGTTTTTTAGCCACCATGGTTTGTGACTAAATATTAGTTGATAATTATGATCTATTAACCTGAAAATAATAATTGAATGGAATAGATGATTCCATGTGGAAAGAATGCAAGAATTTTGAAATTTATTCCATTTACCAAAAAAAATTCATTTTGGTAGATCGTCTAGTTGATGAAAAAAAAATTGGTTTCAAATGGGTATTCAAGAAGAAACTAGATATTTTATTATACCTTAAATAAAAAATGGATTAGAAATTGTCAAGGAACTGACTATGAAGAAACATTTTCAATTGATTAAAGGGTAAAGTTTTAAAAAAAATTACGCATTCCTTTACAACATATAATGGCTTATAAATTTATAACATGGATTGAAAAATATCCCTCTATAATGGTAGCCTTGAATAACTTGTATATAAGACACAACATGAAGTGTTTATGACTCTAAATGATGCCAACAAGGAATAAACATTTCAAATATCTTATTATATATTTAATCAACATCTAGATCAAGGAAAATTAATTCTGATATTTCAATAATATATTTTAGTTTCATAAATATTGAATGAGTCCCATGTGTCCTTAAACATATTTACAGTATTGAATTTATTTTCTAAATAGTATATTTCAATGAAATATTACTTATTAGAAACAAAATACAACTCTTAAGGTTTTTTATGGCTAGGAAGGATAAATTCTTCTCCAAGAAATAGTTATATGAGGTAGCATATACTCTTTGGATGAAGATCTATCATGATAGATCCTAGAGACTATTTGAAATATATCAAGGAAAAAATATCTACAAGATACTAAAGTGATCAATATAGGAAATTACAGGAGGGTATTATTGAAAATGTCATATGAGATTATTATTTCCACGAAAATGTTTCCTTAGAAAAATGATGCAGGAAATAGAATTGAATGGATTCTATATGAATTGGTTATGGGGTCAGTCATTTATGGTATGAAATTTATCAGGATGGATATCACCTATGCATTGAATATAGATTGAATATTTCAACATGATACAAGTGAACACCATTGGATAATATTAAAGACTATCCATATGTATTTAAGGCATACTAATGTTATATTCCTTATCTATATTGGATTTGAAGAAGTATTAATAATATGATATGCACATGATAGTATCTAAATTGTTCAATATTACTTGATGCATCCAAATAGATACATATTCATTTTGGATATAGGTACTAAGAGCTAGAAGATATCAAATAAGGTTATGGACATTGAATCCAATGAAGAGTATGAGTATATTGTCACTTCTATTGATTATAAATATGCAGTATGCATATGAAACTTTGATCAATATAATGATGTGTTACTTATTAGTAAACATCCTCTCACCCTCTAGTTTGTTAATTCTAATGTGGTGGATCTCAAAAAGATTCCATGTTCTCATCAGCAAAAAATTTACATAATTTGGAAGTATCATATCTTGATGGATAATTCTCATAGAGGTGAGGTCGTAGTTATTATTATATACACATAAGACAACATGGAGGAACCCTGGACCAATGAATTGACCCAGTATAAAATTAATTATCATGTGATAGCTATCAAACTAAATGTCAATGGAAGTTGGATCTTGAATAAGTGGATGTTTTATGGGGTTATTTCATAGGAAGAACTATTTTCAATCTAATTAAATGTATATTTTATGTATGTTATATTAATAAAAATCATTAATTATTTATTTTTCGTTGATCTACATGACTCTGATGTAATAATTTCCTAAAATAAATTTCACTTTAATGAGGTCATAGAAGTTCCCTAGTATGATGTAAACCATCAACTACAATGACTATATTCATAAATATTGTTTTATATCCAGACAATATTTTTTGATGCAGAATATAAGAAATGACTATCAGGTGTGAGTTCTCATAAGATGCGGAATCTTCTTATTATAAATTTCACATACGGTAATCTATAATATGGGAGATTATGAAAATATAACTTCTAGAAGGAATTCCATATGTTTTTTAGTCATTAAATATTCTTATTTTCAAATGTGTGTAATAGACCTTAGAAATTATTATTATTATTATACATGTTAAAACTCATGAAATTAGATTTATTCTGTAAATCATTTTGATGAATGTTCATGAATAATATGGATATGTTAGGTGAGTCATTAGTTATGTGTTATTAATTAACTTTTTATAGAAGGATTTTTACATTCTGTCATTATGGATGCTGATATCTTAGACCTTTGATAGGAATATAAAAAAATAATTAAATTTAATGGTCATGGTATATGGATATTTTTCTTTCTGATAGTTAATTAATGAAAAATAAAGTGTATTGGGTTGTGACAAAGATGTGAAACCTGATTTATTAAATGGTGTGACTAATGGATTATCTTAAACAGTGATAATTCATATGAATTAATCAAAATTGTGATATTATGATATTTATCTGGAGTACCACGAGCCATTTATAGATAGTAATGTTAAACATTTGGCAAGATAACCTTAAGATAATGAGAAAAAATCCAAGAGGGTCACACACTTAGTGATTCCATTTATCTTGAATAAATTTAATTTTAGTTTTATTTAAAATATAAATATTATTCAGAATAATTTAGAATAATTTTATTCATGTTTATCGATTAAAATTTAATTTTTATTTATGAGTATAATAATTAATTGAAAACATATAACTATATTAAATAAATGATGAAGAATTGGAATAGACAGAGACTGCATAATGTGATAAATATTAACTTATCATCTAGTAATTCAATTTTTTTCTGAATGTTAGAATGTGTGTCATAAAATAATAAAAATATTATTATTAATTTTGAATGTGATTTTATAAATATTTTTTTTATTATTTAATATCCAACATGAAGTCAAATATTATTTATAACCTAATCCCTAGATCTATAAATAGATGGTTATGTATATTATGTATGATTAATTGAGAAATAGAGAATCATTTCACACAATATATTACTCTTATCAATTCATGTGTCTCTCTATTTCTTGAATGAGAAATGTAGTAAATTCGTTCAAGGTAAAACAAGATGTGATAAATACGAATGATGCATGAAAATTGATTCACCTCTCTAGAACCTGAACATACATGTGACGATAAAATAAAGAATGATCACATTTGGATCAATATTAGAGGGATTCCACACTTTTATCCTCAAATCACAATGAATTTAATCCTTAAATAGTTTTTAGAGGATAAAAATATAAATCAAAGAAAAAATCTAGGCCACAATATCCTATTACTTTCAATGAAGATAAATTAACTATAAAAATAATGTGAATGATCACTTTTATTTTTTTATGATTTTCCTAAAATTAATATTCGATATAAATAGTTCGTTGGTCATGGATTTCATGCCACTGACAATATTTTTAATGACCCATCAGGTTGAAAAGATATGTTTATTTATCTCCCTTCCTAGAAAATCAACTATTTATATGGCCATCTATAACACCATGGGGGGAAATAATTCCTCCTTAATACAAATATTTTTTCCTTTTTATACATGATTTCATGATTTATGTGTACTATGTTGGAACCACTATTAGGAATGGGACTGAGTATTCCCCTATTATAATAGATGGGATGGTGTTGGGCATATTTTTCTTGGTTGAAGTGTGATTTATATCTTGTTTAACTGATTCATAAATAAATTATCACTCCCTAGAATGATAGTGTCTATTGATTTTTCATGATTCCTTGTGTATGTATGAATGTATATGTGATGATTTCGGTATCCTAGGATGGGTTCCCTATGTCCAATTGGGAATTTTTTTAGTAGCTTATGACTTCAGAGAATATTCAGATGGTCATATATATCATTCCTATTATGCATCATCTTATTGATAGAGGCTGAGTATATATGGAAACTATGTGTGGGATGTGTCCCTAGGGAGTAGTTGCATTGGGTTGGAGAGGATTTCTCCCGAGTGATGACCTATAAGCACTTTTAAGAGTAGTTTGAGACAAAACCTAAATATAGGT
Source organism: Viscum album (assembly GCA_963277665.1). Classification (NCBI taxonomy): domain Eukaryota; kingdom Viridiplantae; phylum Streptophyta; class Magnoliopsida; order Santalales; family Viscaceae; genus Viscum; species Viscum album. The sequence continues at coordinate 970,578,733 of OY728127.1, read as the reverse complement.
CATGTAATATATTTAGTATTTTGTTTTTGGATTCCTTAAGGACTAGAGTTCAATACCTTTGTAATGTCCCCTATAATTAGATTAGGTGGGTTAGGGGATCATGTTGAGGATAGACAGACCTCTATATTTTTTGGATACTGGTAGAGAATATGGTCTATGAGGTCACTAAGGAGTGATGTACATGTGGCTGTAATGGTGTTTAGGGACTATGTTTGGTATATATGACCATGTAAACTCCCTAAAAAGATTAATGTGATGTGTTAAAGGTTAAGGGGTATGTATTTAATGACTAATGCCTTAATATCATTGGGTTATCTTTGAGACGGTATATGGGGTCAGTGTGCTATAACATGTGTGTTCTTATTTGTTCATATGATATGTAATAGACCCAATAATGGAGAAGGATCCAAGGACATGGCCCCACCATTTATGATATCATTTTGGATCTACTAACATTGGTGTGAAAAGTTCATTTTCTATAACCATTGAAAATTATCTAAGAGTAAACAATCTTTAATGATAGAATGTTACTTTAGAAGGAAAAGGTAGAGGACCACCAAAGAGGGGTTGGGTCATGCTATGATATAAGGTGTGGATGGTAGACTGTTCCTTGAGTCATAAGGTGGTGTCTTGAGGATTGTACATATGACTATACATTCTTCATTCGAGCAGTGGGAAAAGGATTGAATGATGTTTATCTGAAGTCTCTATATTTGGGTTGGGAATTTTGCATGATTTCATGAGAGGAGAAGAAGATGAATGTGTGTCTTGGAACCAAAGGATGTATGGTTTCACATTTTGGTGGTCGAGGCAGATCATGATGATTCTATAAGTATGCACAGGGTGATGCAAAGTGGGGGACAATGGCATATTACTAATGATGGTATGATAGGGTGTTCTGGTGGGCTTGATAGAATATACTAACCAGATAAATAGGGGGTTATGGTGGACTACATTACACATCCCATTATAAATGTTTATGTTAAGTGATTATTTTACAGTTGTGGATACATGTTTATGATCGAGTATACTAGGATCACTTAGACAGAGCATATTAATATTTATTTCTCTTACAATGCATGGTAATTCTAGTATATGTGCATACATTATTTTTAAATTTTGGACACTCAATGTATGTTCAGTGGATCAGGTTGGAGAATCATGAATGGTGTTGGAGACAATTTATGTGATCCCAATGGATGGTAGTAGGAATAATGTGCATGTATTTTTTCATCTACCTAGTGGGTTATTAGGTATTTTATGATTGTATATTTCCTCATAAAACATTTTTTTATAGAATTATGCTTATTTATATATGTATAATAAAATGATTTTTATTTACGATTCTGTAATTATTTTCACCATTTTTTATGGATCTGATTAAATGTCATAGTCTCCCCTTAATATGGATTATGCCTTTCCACTTTTATAAAGACTTTGGAATATGGTGGGAACCCTTTAGGTGATAAGGAACCACAACCTTGGCCACTATCGATTCTCCGGAGATAGGGGCACAACATGGTTTACCATGTGTGGGTAATACATTAAGGTTACAACTTATCAATGAGAGATAAAAAAGATATATTAGTTATTTAAATAATTATTTAACATGTGAGGTGTGGGAATAACTAAGTAGAGACCACATGTATAAAAATAGTATTTCAAATAAAATTTAAAAAATATTAAAATTTCACATACAGTTGTTCTATGATTTCAAACACAAACCAAAAACCAATATAGAGTAAAAAGGACACTAAAAATGATCCCTATCATGACAAAAATGGAATTACATGATACAATATTTTTACCATTGTTCAAAATTATTTTCATCGAGTTATGCGACAACCTCCACATTATCATGGAAATGTTTCGGGGGTGGTTATCCCAATTTAGTTTTTTATTTTTTTTTGTCTTTTATTTCAGTTTTTTTGATACATGATAAGGTATTGTTTTGCTCACTTCCTTTTAATTGATCAATATTTGAATGAACATTATAGTCTTGTGATTGAAATATAACCATCACATAGAAATTGGATATGACGATTGTAAATTTTTTATTGATATCATAAAAATATATTGTATATAACATAGAGTGTATATAGGTATTGAAAAAATCTAATAATATTTAAACCAATAGAATAAAATCATCAATGAGAATTATCACCAAATTAAATTAATTATAATATTAACATGTAAGAACGATCTAATTAATATGATTTTGAACATAATCATTAACTAATGTCACTTTAACCTATGTTCCAAGTATTTTTAGGATAAGACACTAATAATAATAATATGAATGAGTTTGGGAAAATTTGATACACATTTAGACAAATTGGAGTCACAAAAGATTAGATTAGCTTCAAGGCCTTCATAGTTTCTTTAGAAGGGTCATCCAAATAGTGGATTTAAAATATTCATCATGGATATGTCAGAACCTAGGATTCACTATTGTTCTCCTTCCATAATAATGTTTTATATCTACATCAACATGAAAAAGCTATATAATTATATATATGTTATTATGTAAAAATATGAGAAACAATTTATGAGTTTTGGGAGTGGTTCATGAAGATGGCGACATCATTTCCACATATACCCTTTGAATTCATATAAATATTTAAATTTTTCAGTCATGGTATATTATATAATGATAAAAATATATAACTATATATAAATACTTTTTAGAGGTTGTGATATTCAAATATCAATAAAAAAATTAGGAGATGATAGAGAGTATATCAAATAAATCTCTCCAGTTTGGTTCATGAACATCTAATAGATGTTTTTGTGGGATACCCTTGAACAATTTCATGAGTTATTAAACATTTACACCCGAATAATCTTTTATAAAACACATTCCTAGGAGATTATTATGGATTTATTCCATCAAGATCCAACATAAAATAATAATGATAACATATTGTAGAGTTAGTTCAAACAACCAAAAACCAACGATTGATTTAAATGAAACACCACATTTAGATATGTAGTTAGAATATTTCTTACTTACAGGCCACCATTGATGAAAAATATTTGAAAATACTATAAGTACCCCCCATTTAGTAGGATTGACACTCCAAATTTTACATTATTCAATCAAAAATGATATAAATAGGAATCCTCTATGAAGGATCCACTAATACATTCAGTAAAGTAATAAGGGAATCAACAATCCACCTTAACAACTAAGTGTTACAAACATAATCAATTGAAAAGATGGTTTTTATAGATTATAAACACATTAAATACTTTATAACATAAATTTTTTAGTAATATTTATAAAAAATAAGTTTCAAAACATAAGATTAATATTATTTCAAATTCATCTAGATGTGATAATAATGTGAATGGAAGTGAGGATATATCTATAGAAGAAAAATATGGAAACAAATATACCATGTAAGTTGAATAAAAAACTATAAAATAATATGTTTTTTAACCATTTGAGAAAAAAATCCTAAATTATAACAACATAAAAAAATTGGATCTACATATTCCCTAGACACCCTTCCCTTCATGAATGACTCAACCAATGAAAATTGGTGGAGAGAATCTAAAATAATATGTTCTTAACACCTTAATAAAGGTGGAAAAAATTAATCTATTGAATGAAATCAATTAAATTTCAATGTATGTAAAATTTATAAACTAAATTCTAAAAAAATATAACCCCACTAATATGAAATGATATGTCTGGATAATAATTTTCATTCACTAATCACCACTTTTTTTTATGTGAAAATACATGGATCTTGGTATATTTACTATCTATCACACTATAAGAAATATCACTTTAATAAATACCTAATTTCATAATAAATAATAGTTCAATTACATTTCTCAATCAATATATTCTTCATTATAGGTAGGAGATAAATATACAAATACAGTTGTGGTAAAATTATCTAACTGGGCATCAACTTATCCTTTGAAAGATTTGAAGGATGTACTAGTATGAGTAAAGGGTATGTTATTCCCTAATAACTATTACATATGGAACATAGATGAATAGAGAGGTACATCTAATTGAACTATAATATGGAGAAAAAAATTGTTCAATATTATAAAAAAATTAAAAAAGTGAAACAGGGAACCCTTTTATTGGCCACTAGAGATGATATTTTTTCATATTAATTTCTCCAATTCTATGAAAATTTATCAACAAAAAAATAAAATTTTACTTTTTATCATATAGTAACCCTTTTATACTCCAAAAATGAAATTAAAAACAAGATAGTATAATAATAAATGGATTAATAATAGAATCAGTAAACCATTATCATAATTCTATCTTGAAAAATTAATCGAATCTAGGAGAAGACACCAATTGTGATCCATTGAATCAGGAATTTCATAATTATTTCTTTGATAATCATCCTTGGTATATCAATATCTTTTCAAAATAAAACTTTTATTTTACTAATGTGATTATTGCAGAGTTGATACCATTATTGAATAAACTTCTAAAAATTTAGTTAAAAATGCTTCCATGTAATTTTAAAAAATGAAAATGTTATTTAATAATAAAATACTCCATTGATAATATCAAAATAAAAAATCTAATACGGACCATGAACTATTAAAAATTATGAAATAGTATTTTAATGATACAGTATTTTTATTAGGAAATATCCCTCGAATTAGTAGAATTTTTTTATGAACTATATTTTTATATACACAAAATTGAAACCTATAATGGATGCCTAAAATATGATAACATTTCAAGAATAATTGATGTTTTAAAGCTTGATATTGAATAATTTTAGGATATAAAATTATATATCCAATATTATACATTTTGTATGTGAGTTCCATCCATATTGTGTAAAAAAATAAAACAATAACCACTATGTGGATTATAATTAATGAACATCTTCCTCGAAGGAGTCAAAATAGTTGGGGGAATGTATTGGTTATAGAAAAAATGAAAATTTGACTATAAAAGACCATATAACCATTTCTATTGTATAATATATTTCCAAAATATTATCTAGGATAGGTAATTAATTTTTATTGAATGATTTTTTGGCAAATTAAATGTTCCTATAAAAGTAAAATATCAAGACAATATGATATTTACATTCCCATTAGTATGTTTTATTACAAAATATTCAATTGGGTTTATAAAAATATTCATGTAAATTTTCATGCTACATGGGATGTATGTTTTTAGATCTAAATAAGATATTACTAGAGTTATTTCTTGATGCATTTATTATTTATGGAACTAATTTTGATGGAATTCCTGATAATCTGAAAAACAAATCCATAGAATCATCAAAAATATAATAATTATAAATATTACATCATGACACATTACGGTGGAGAAAATTATTTTCATTGGCCACATTACTTATCAAGAATTAATTATAGTGCAATATTCTATGTTTTTATCATCTCTTCACTAATATAATATAATATCCTAGATTTTTCACTTTCAAATTCGGTACTAAAGATATAAACATCACAAATGTGACCAAATTTTTTCCATTAAAACATTCAAAATAAAATGAAAAAATATATTACTTATATACCCATTGAACATTTAGTTATTGTGTTTTAGAGAATTAAGACAAAATCATAGAAACTTTGGTTTATAAAAAAGTAGTTGAAAAAAACACAATATCTCCAACTATATCAAGATTTTTTTATTTCAAATTAGATCATAAAAAATATCCACATGAAATCCATTGATACAAAACTCATTTCACATTTTTCCTCCTAATCTAGAAAAAATAAACATATGAAAAGGGTGAGAACAGATGCTCAGTAAGGGTAAACATGGGAGATATGAAAACATAATCATGGTCATAAGAGTATGAAAACATGATAGTTAAAATACAATATAACACCCTTCGTATAAAAGATCATAAACATGAATAATGTAATAATGATGATCATTTAATAAGACATTAATCATAAATAAAATAATATAATAATCCATGAAATCATAATATTTACATAAGACATGAAATTATGGAATACACATAAAAATATAACATTGTAAACATTTAATAATAGTAATAGGTTCACTCAATGAATTATTTAATTTAAATAATTCCCCTTCATAAACATATGGACATGAAAACTAGGTCCACACATAAAATTATGGACATGAAAACAAGGTCCATGCACAGAATTGTGAATGTGAAATTAGGTGCAGGCATCGCATATATACCACATGAGTTATCCATCATAACCTAATGAACTATAGGAAGATATAGGTCTCATCAATATTATAATGAAATTATTAATAAATTTTCCACAAGAAAATTTATAATTCATAACCCATAAATATAAATGGGTTTTATAAAATAATTCATAATAGCCTAACTCATAGAAATGAAACAAAATTCATAAGTACCATATCTTTATAAATATAAACAATTATATGAAAGAATAATAATGATATCATTGGTTCATATCACATATAAAAAATAAGTAATATAATATAATATTCTAGTATATGGAAAATAATTCTTATATAACTCTTGAAAATAGTTCATGTGGAAAATATTCCTTTTTCATTGAAAAATGATTTTCAGAACATAACTCATATTTGAAAACTTTTTTATTTGAAATTATATTTTAATACCCCTAAAAAATTATATAATAAACCCATTAGATGATAAAAATATTCATTAAAATAATATTCCTAGAAAATTAGTATAAGATGTCTTTCAAAAAAATCATGAGGAAAATAATCTTCAATCATTTTGAAGTGTCCCATACCACATTGAAACATTTGAATCATAATCCCTATGAAATAGTAATAGTAAAATAATCCAATAATATATTGAAAATAATTATATTCCTTATATAACATGTCTAATTGTAGTATATACATCTCATAAAATAATACAGGTTCATAACAATACAAGTGTCTCAAATAATAAAAATTGAGACAAAAATTACTATACTCAATTGGTAAATTTAAAACCATAAAAACCCAAGAAATATATATTATAAAATGGTTATGTAAATACCCATAAATTAAATTTAAGAATTAATATAATACATTCATAGTAAGTACGCACATCGCATAAAATAAATGAGTTTTAAATAAGGCCTATATCTCAAAAAATAAAAATTGATATGGAATTCCCTTACCTTAGGTCTGACTCCCTTCATTATCTCTCTTTTTTAGGGTGTTAATTGATTCATGTTTAGCCAAATAAGTACAAGTAATTAATTATGGGATATAGTTATATCATTTACATAATGATATTGAGGTAATATATATCATATTTAATCACCTTATACATTTTTAAAATCATACATGAATTGTGAATATATAAAATGAATCTCATTGCGTTGTGGAGAAAATAGTCCCTATGTACCCACGAACGTTGGTATCATTTCCATAATGGTAAAATTATGGAAGTTAATGGTATATATTTTACTAAAATAATGAATATCATGTTGTTATCAATATATATTAATATTAATTCTATCATTATACCCATCCACGTAATGTTGCGGTGAAAAACATATTACACCATGATGAGGAGACAGAATGATGTATGTACGGATGTGTGGGGATTTTATTTTTCATAGGATGGATAGAATGTTTAATATAGTTGTTACATATTCTTAATAACATATAATTATATTTGTGATACTATAGTTATTAATTTATAAATAAATCAACTTATGAAGACAATGTAGAGGAATAATTAATATATTAATGAATTGATAGAGGAGATTACCTCTTCAATGATGAGCACCCTCTATATCTCTTCTTAGGTACCCTAGATTTTGTATTATGAGTTAACGAAAACCAATATAATGTGGAAATGGATACTGATAAGGGAATTTTGCAGAGTTTGGTTGAGCTTCAATGTTCATTGGTATGTGAAGAAGTGAGGGGGGAGGTTCCCATTTATAATTGATGTAAGGGACACATTCAGAAATTCTTAAAAGAATAATTTATAAAAACATCTTATGATATATAAATACCACCACAAGACTACGGATTAATATATTCGAAAAGATAATGTTGTAATACCATCATATAATAAAATTTAGACATGTTTTGGTTTTGTAAACCTTATCATTTTGATTAACCCATTGTAAATATATTTTAAATTTAATAACGATAATAAATCGTTTACTAATAAATCATTATAATTATTTACATATATTGTGTAAATATTCCTTAAATAGATAGTTTAGGATATTTTAGACCATATAAAAATAAACTTTCATTTTTCAATTATATTTTTTATTTTTGAATAAGTTAATAATATATTTTTTGGAAATATAATTACTACCAATTTGGAAACTATTAATTACATTGAAATTTATTAAAATCCAAGAAAACAAGATAAATTCAAAAAAAAAGTATTTAATACACTCATATCATGTCATATTCACCTGTAAAAATTCTTGGAGAAAAATAATTATCTAAAATTATATTTCTTTTTTAAATTGTTAAAAACATTTATATGATATTTCAATTAATAAATTAATTACAACATCAGTGTTGTATAATTATTTAATATACATATTTTAACACTAAATATTAAAAATAAAATACCATGATAAATATAATTTTTCTAGCTTTTATAATGGTATTTGTAGAAGAATATTTTTTTATCCATATATTTAAAATGATATAGATTTATAAATATGGAAGTGACATCTTTGACTCTACTTTAACTAAAATATAATAAATGTAATAATTAGTTCAATGTTCCTCCAATAAATCAAACCTTGTGTGATAATGGTGGATATATACTAGAACAATATGTTTTTTGATATTTTTTAGATTTTAATATTTTTTGTTAAATTAATAAAAATTATTTTATTGATTTTTCATCAATTAAATAATTTTTTCGTCATCTTTGTATAACCCTTAAAATAATTATTTATTTTATAAAAAATTTAAACAAATAACCATGAAGTAGGTAATTATTTTATCTTTAATTATAACATTTATGATTGAATATATCTCATGGTGAACACTATATTAACCTTATTATACTTATAATAAATTTTGGTGTGACATTTTGTCACTTTCATAGGTTTTATTATCATCTATGCCATTTTCCTGGACAAGTGTCAATTAAATGACTGAATTTAGAACCTAATTTGTTAAGGTTTGTACTTTATTCATCCAATAATTTTTTTTCACTTTTTAGCATCATTTGATAATCTTTATAATTTTATATATAAGCTAAATTACATAATTTACCCTTTTCTATGCTAACAAATTTTACCATGGTTACTATACATATTTGAAAAAAAATAAAAGGGTCTTATTTACTGATTTTAGACCATTTGAATCCAAATGTGACTTCCATTGCTCAAAATTCAAAAAAATTATTTTTAGAATTAAATTTAAAATAAAAATTGTAAAATTCCATCAAAAAGGTTTTTCAGAAAAATTACCCCTTAAAACATAGAATGTTTTTATTATAAAATCATGTATAAAATAAAAATTTAATAAACAAAAATAGGATTATTTTTTTAATAAAATTAACTAATTATAAATTTAAACTAATCTAAAACATAATTTCACATTTTAAATACCTTAAATGAAAATACTATTTGTAATAAAAATCATCACTTCACTATTCATCAAAACTTGATAATTTTTAGAAAATTATTAAAAATTCATCTAAACTTAATTTTTATATCTCAGTTACGAAGAAGAGGTTTATTTTTTTCAAAAATAATTTAAATATGTGTTGAAAACTAGATTAAAATGGGTGAAACATCAAAATGTGGACAAATGCATTTTTTGAAAAATTCTTTTTTTATCTATATAACTGAATTTGGTCTCGATCATGTTGAGAAAACATATATTAGGAACTTTAAACATTACATATTACATATATATTTCATTAATAAAATCCATTAAGGGTGAATTAATTATTTTATAAACTCAATTAAACTCAGTCTTGCATGAAATGAGTTCTATCAAAATAACTTGAAATTGTGTGTAACACAAGCTAACCATAGTGTTGTGTTACCACAAGCCAATCTGCTGTTTCCTATAGAAAAAAATTATCTTGGTGTATTTTAAAACATAGTATATCAAGGAAATTAAAACTATGTATCATAAAAACATTTGTGGTAATATTCTACCCACCATAAAATGAATTTCTCCTCGAATCTCATCTAGATTACAAAAGGTTTAATACATGAAAGTTTCTCTCATAGAAACTGTACTAGTAAATATTTATACAAAAACATACATTTAAAATTGAATTTTGGAAACAAAATAATAACCAAATGTGACCCATATCTTTTCTTAAACATGAATACATAGAAATTTAAGAGAAATGTATCCATAAGGCTCTGATGTAGAGTGATAGAGAACATGGTTAGGATAAAGTTAACAATCACAAAACTATACATTTCTGGTGGGTTAAATAGCCTTTGATTTAATAGTAAGAAAAGTAAATATAATTTTTTTAAGATCCATTTCATATATTTGAGGAATTATATTACTACACAGACTAAGATCATAATGATATATACTTACATGACAAGTAGAGTTTAATATTTTAATCAATTTCTACAATAAAATCATGTTTTACCCCAAACTATGAGTATTGATAATGTAATTTTCACACATGAAACACTAGAATCAAATTATATAGAAGAAAATAATCCAAAAATTATTAACTATATACTTCTCTTGTTTTTTTACGTTAACCAATACAAAAATAATTATTAAAATAGAGGATAATTCGCAAAATAAATAAAACATTTATGATGAAAAACTTATTCAATCTCAATAATTCAATATTAATACCCAAATTTCAACATATAACATTCAACAAATAATTTACCTTTAAAAATCCATAAAATTTTCTTGACTAATATTATATCCCAAAATTTTGAAGAATTTTATCACATAGTCTTTAAAGATATATTTTAACATTTATCTCAAATTAAAAACAATTTCCCTAATGTATCCAGCCAAAAAGTTATTTCCCAAATATAAAATCTCTTACCTAGGTTAATAATTTTAATAAACAACCATAATCACCTTAACTCCCCAATAAAATCATATATTATTCCAAAATATAATTCAACCTTTATGTTTAAATGAATATCCCATAATATTATATTTACCATAATCTTATAGGATTCTTAATATAGAGAACGTCTTTCAAAATAACATTTTTCTCCTAATCTCCAAATAATTTTTCTAGTATGAAGAAACTTTTACACCCAAATTAAACTTATTATTAATAAATCAATTCATTTCAGAAAAAAGCAAAAATTCATACTAAACAGGGACTTCACATAGGGGTTTGTTAGGCGACGCACACTTGTCACCCTTTGGTTGTGGGTTAGATTTCTATAGCCTTGCCGGATGCGATGGGTTGTCACCTATCCTGCAGGTTTTCACCCATATTATACGTTTCCCTTTTTATAAAACTATATCATTCATATAAAATTACCAAAATATGATAATATACTCAAAAAAACCATAACATGTATTAACCTTAAAGTTTGTTTCATACCTTTCATTTTACGTTCCAAAAATACAATAACCCTTAAATAACTAAAAACATAATGTCTCCAAGATATAGTGTATTGCCTTAAAATTCCATAACATTAAGCCTATAATTTTTTTCTAAGAGACTAAACTTGTGTTTAGCCATAAAATTATAATCCAATGATGGTATGAATGACACTTAAGAAAACATCATAATCTCCATAGTTATATAAACACTCCTCTAATACCAAATATAATATCCTAGAATCTGAAATTCTAGATTCGAGACTAATGAAATAAAATTTAAAAATGTGAGCCTATTTTTTCTAACAAAACATATAACATCAAAAGGTAATAATTAATCACTTACATACCCATGCACATTTTATGATAAGAGTATTAAATAATTGGGAAAAACTCTTAGAAACACTGGTTCATAAACAACTGCTTTATAAAAAAACACATTATCTCCCATTAGATCAATATTGTCTTATTTAAAATTAGGTCATCAACATTATCCTTGTGAAATCATTCTATAAAAAACCCATTTGACATGTTTCCTATTAACTTGGGGAAAATAAACATATGCAAATGGTGAGAAAAAATGCTCAGTAAGGCTAAACATGGGAGATATGTAAACATAATCATGAGGATAAGAGAATGAGAACATGATCCAGAAAATAGAAGATCACACATTGGATATAAATTAAAATAAACATGAAAAATATAATAAGTATTTTAATTTAATAATAAATGAATCATAAGTAAATATAGAACATAATCTATGAAAATATAAAATTAAAATAATACATGATAATTTGTCATACAAATAAACACAAAAAATTATAAAAATGTATAAATAGTAACATTATCACTCATTAAATTAAGGACATTAAATTTGTCCCTTTCATATATATATGGACATGAAAACCACCTCTATGCATAAAATTGTAGACCTAAACATCCGGTCTATGCATAGAATTATGATAATGAAATCTGGTTCGCAGATAACATATATACCTCATGAGTTATCCATAATTACCCAATGCATTGGAGGGATATATAAGTTTTAAAATATAATAGTTATATTATTACTACATGTTCCACATGAATATAAATCATTCATAACCCATTAAAATAAATAGGTTTCGTAAAATGCTTCATTATATCATAACTAAGGGAAATGAAACAAAATTGATAAGTACCAATCCATAATAAATGAAATCCATTAAAATAAGGAATAATAATTTTATCATAGGTTGATATCCCCAATTAAACTTATGTAAAATCAAATAACATGGTCTTAGATAAAAAATAATGTTTAGATAACTCTTGAAAATAGTTCTTGGGGAACAATACCCCTTTCTCTTTAAAAAAACGCATTTCAAAAAATAATTTTTTTTGAAAAAAAATCATTGAAAATATATTTTATTAGTTATAAAGATATATTTTTAAAAAAAATATATAAAAAAAATTATTTCTCTAAAATTATTTTCATTTAAAATTAGTTGAAGATATATTTTAAAAACATTTTAAAGGAAAACAAGCTTCAAACATTTCAATGGATCCCATAAAAATTTGAAACATTTTAATCATAATCCCTATGAAACAGTAACAAAAAATGAATCTTAAAATATCATTAAAATAATGATTTTCCTAATATAACATTTCAAATAGCAGTATACACTCCTTGTAATGAAACATAAGTGCATAACAAAACATCTGTCTCAAAGAAGAAAAATTGAGAGAAACAATACCTTCCTTATTTGGTACCTTTTGGACCATAAAACCCTATGAAACATAGATCATAAATGGATATGTAGATAACTAAAAATTAATGCACAAAAGTTATATAATACATTCATTTGATTTTTATACACCACACAAATTAAATGAGTGGTGAATAAATCATGTATCTCATAAAAATAAAAAGTGAGATGAAATTCCATTATCTAGGGTATTATTCCATTCATACATAGATTAACCTATTATATAATGTTTTGAATAAATTTATTAACTTATTCTATAAGAATATTTATATTCCTTATAACATATATGATCATATTATCACAAATTTAATAATATTTCATTATTTCTCTTCTTTCGGGTGTTAATTGTATTATGTTTTGTTGTACATGTCCCTGTTATTCATTACGTGATATAGGTATATCATATAAATAATGATATTGAAGTAATATATATCATATTTATTCATTATATAAATTTATAAAATAATTCATTAATGGTGAATATGGAAAATTAATCTCATTGCAGTATGGAAGCGGTAGTTAGTACATACGCATGAACGATGGTATCATTTCCATAATGGTATAATTATGAATGTGAATGGTATATATGATGATTCCAAAATTAATATCATGTTATAATAATTATATATACATATTAAATCCATCATTATACCCATCCAAATAATGTGGTGATGAAAAATAGATTTCACCACAACATTGAGATGGTAAGTCGTACGTACTCACACATGGTGATTTTGTTTTTCATAGGATAGATAGAAAGTTCAATATGATTGATACATATTAATAATAACATCACATAAAATAGTAGATACTATATTTATTACATTAAAATGGAAACAACATCAGATGAGGAAGTAGAATAAGAAATAAGTTTTTAATGAATCGATATAGGAGATTACCACTTCTTTGACGTGCACCCTCTAGATCTCATTATAGGGACCCTAGAGTTTACCTTTTGAGAATAGAAAAATCCTCTAGAATCTGTCTAGGGATTATGAGAAGGGAAATTTTCAGATTATGGTTGATATTAAAGTTCAAATACGATGTGACAAAGTTTGGGAGGAGGTTCCCTTTTATAATTGATGTAAGGGGCACTTTTAGAAATTCTCAGAAGATTAATTTACAAAAAAATTCTACTATACATAAGTACCTCCACGGGTACATTGATTATAATATTAGATGATATAGTGATTTTATATGATCAATCCATTAAAAATAGACAATTTTTGGTTTTATTTCAAACCGTATCATTTTGATTAACTGAGAGTAAATATATTTTAATTTTAATTATGGAAATACAAATTTAAATATTAAATGATTATAATTATTTAGTTATATGGTGAAAATTTTCCATAAATTGAAACATTATAAAATTTTAAACAATATAAATTTTAATTTTAAATTTATATGTATTTGTATAATTTTAAAATAATTTAATAATATATTATTTTCATAAAATATCATTAGGGTCAATTTTGAAACTATTAATTACTTTAACACTTAATAAAATCGATACAGAAAAATAACTTCAAACAAAATTATTTAATACACTCCTATAATTTCATAGTAGCCTATAGATATGTTCGAGTAACATAATTATCTCATATAATTTTAATCCTTTTCATTTTTAATAACATTTATATGATATTTCAACTAATATTTTAATTACTACATTACTTTTGAATTATTATTTATTATACTTATATTCTCACTAAAAAATAAAAAAAATATAGATGATCAAGATAAAATTTATATCTTCTAAAATAAATTTTATAGTTGAATATAATTTTTTAACCATATTTTTAAAATATTAGTGAATTAAAAATATGAACGTACCAACTTTTACTCCACATTAAATAAAATATTTTAAATGTATAAATTATTTCAATGTACATCCAATAACTAGACCCTTGGAATATTATAGTGTATATATACTCGTAATATAATATTTTTCAAGGGTTTATCTCATTCAATGGTTATTTTCATTTTTAATAGCAATTATTTTTTTATATTTTTCATCAAATTAAATAATTTATTAATCATTACTCTATAATCCTTTAATGTAATTATTTATTTTCTAAAAATTATAAATAAATTAACATGTTTTAGTTATTCTATTATCTTTCCAAAAACTATTTTTATTAAAACACATCTCATAGATAATCCAATATTAAAATTATAATACTTATAAAAAATGTGAATGTGACATTTCGTAACTTTCCTTGGTTTTATTAAAATCTATGTCATATTCAAGGAAACGTTACCATTAAATGAATAAATTTATAACCTAAGCATTTAAGGGTTGAAATATATCCATACATTAAAATTTATGCACTTGTTATAGTTATTTATAATATTTTAAATTTTATTTTTTAACTAAATTACCTAAGTTAACATATACCACAATAACAAAATTTACCCGGGTTGCTATTCATAGTAACAAAAAATAAAAGGTCCTTTAATACCTATTTTGGATCTTTTCAATCTAAAACTGAGATTAAATTTTTCTAAATTAAAGACACATAAGTTGAAAATATTAATTTAAAATAAAAATGAAAAAAATCAATGAAAACATGTTTTTTAGAAAAATGGCCAGTTAAAAAGTAAAATTTTATTATAAAGAATTATCTATAAAATAAAAAATTCAAAAACCATAATAAAATTATTTTAAAACAAAATTAACTATTTATAATTTAAAAATAATCCAATGGAAAATTTGACCTTGTAAATACCTAAAAATAAAATACAGTTTTTAATGAAAATATGGATTTCTCTATTCTTCAAAACATGAAACTTATAAGAAAAATATGTAAAATTCATCCAAAGTAAATTATTATATACCTCTTCCACATAAGAAGTTTTTTTTCAATTATAATATAGATTTTTTAAAAAAATTAGATTTAAAATGGAAGTGCCTTCAAAAGTGGGCAAAACTACATCTTTTAAAAAATACTTATCATATCTGTAAAACTAAATTTGTTCTTATATCATGTTGAGAAATAATTTATGATGAATTTTAAAAATTATATTTAATATAACAAATATATATTTAATTAATAAAATCCATTAAGAGTTTTATTATTATTTTTTATACTTGCTTAAACTTATTCTTGGATGAAATGAATTCTATCAAAATAACATGAAATTGTTTGTAAAACAATCCTCGCTTAGTGGTGTTTGTTCCACAATATGAGCTAGTTTTGTGTATATGAATAATATAAATTGGGGTAAATAATAACTCAATATATCAATGAAATTAAAAATATAACTAATAAATATCTTGGGGTGTTACATAGACCCCAATAATGTGAGTCATATTTGATTATTTATAGGAAATGTTCTATTTTATTAATGGTTTATTAGATATTTCTATAAAACATAACTAAATTTTATGAAACTTCATGAAAATGATATTTTATTTGTTTGTGAAGAATATTGCATGATTTCATTTTAAAAACTCAAAAATAACGTAACTGTATCCCTTACAATTAAGCCACCATCTATAGAGGAAACCAATGAAGTAAAATATGATGCCTCCAAACCAGAAGTTGGAGAATTGTAATCCCAAAAGATAAATACAAAAACCACAGGTGATAAATTTTGAATATAAAATCCTAGATACTAATCATCTAAATTTTACAACATCTGAAAAAGTGTTTTTTCTATAGTTATTTCACTGGAAACATTTCATTAATATCTAATATGTATTAAAGAAATTGTCTATTATGATCATGAATCTATAAAATAAATGCTAATAAATATAATATGAAAAAACTAGGCTGGTAATTTGGTTGATTTTATAACAATAATACAAATTAGATATCAATTATAAGAATCAGTATGAGGACCAAGTTGTATACAATTTGAATATACTTCCACAAAATAAGGTTGTTATTGTTCCTATATAAACTATCATGAATAATTCTCCCTATGGTGAACAACATTATATAATCATTGGTAATGTTTATTAGAACATAGAAATCATTAACTTCCAGGTTACATTTAAAAAACCAGATTTATTTTTTCTTTATTAATTCCTTAATATAAAATATAAGTCAAAATATGTTTATTTAGAGGTTCTACACATGTGGAGAATATAAAGTGATCAAGTGATAAAGTGATTCATAAGAAAAGAAATGGAAACTTTAATGCATAATGTTTATTACAATCATTCATATTGAAAACACTTTAATCCTCAAAAACTAACTAAATGGTGTTTGTGGATTATTTATTGTATATTAATGTTTTTTTGGATTCTAGTATTTTATTGAAGCATATAAAAACAAACAATTCATTTTAGTGATAAATGTGAGATTGGAAATCACTGAATTTATTTTCCTTTTATTTTAAATATTTGATGCATGGGGAGTAGAATTGTAAGATGTTTCTTGTTTACTCTTGTTTTATTTATATTATATAAGTGGATGATTTTGATTCAAAATAGACTAATATCACAACAGTGAGAACTAATAATTGAATGGTGGATATTAATTATCTAATAAGACTTATTTTTATAGGTTTGAAATACTGTGGGAAATATTTTTCTATTAGATCACATAACTATTCATAAAAACCGTTAAAAAATTCATGAAGATGTATGGAGTGAAATGAAAAGCCTATACTACTAGTCAACTAATATAAAACAAGTAGGCTAAGGTATCAACCGGAAAGAAAATTTAATCCTTGATAAGATATTATATCATAATAGAAAATACAAGAGAATAAATCTAATGTATACACTATTAGAATAACTGATATCCTTTATGACCCCTTAGTATGTCTCCATATAGAATGGTTTGTGGTAAATGTTGTCAGATTCCTATTGATATCCAACATAAGGACTAAAACGATTGAAAATAATGAACCTATTATTCTACAATGATAATGATAAAAGTGTTCTAAAAATTGTTAACATGAAGAGATTAGAATATAATTATATGGGAAATCCATACTCTATAAACAATAGACCGGGTATATCCATAGAAGGATCATTTCAGGATATGACTTCAATTTTTGTGAAAAGTTTACATTATTTTCCAACAAAATAAAATCAATCTTAGTGAGATTAAATTTAAATTAATTAGATGATTCATAGTTACAAATAGATTTATATTTTGTTATGTTTATATCCTAAGTTTATAATCACAACAAACCTTTACAATGAATTGGAAATAACTAATGATATTTCATGAATTTATTTGGAAACAAACAGTAGGCAATTAAAAACATCTCCATACTAAATTATACTAAATACACTAGGATGTATACTTATTTTAAATTTTTCTATAAAATTATATCTTTTACCAATTATTAATTTATAAAGACGTGAAAAAATTCATTAAAATAGTGTCCATGACCAATGTGTGGGAGAGGAAATGATGATTAATATGTAAATAGTTTTAACATTTTCCATTGATTTTTTGTTTTTTTCCTTTATAATAAATATATAAATATGATTCCTAATATTTTACATTCCCCTCAATGAAAACAAGAAACTATGATTGGAACCTTGGAGTCATTTGTTTAGGATCTTTGTATATGATTTTTAATGGAAATTAATTAAGTGGAATATGAATTGTAAGATTAGGGAACTCTAACATTGAAATTGAAAAGAGGAAACATGTAAACTATGAATTATTAACAGATTAGAGAAACTCTCTAAATAAAATTTAGTCAATGTATATGAACCAGAGAAAAAAAGATTATGTGAACTAATATCAAAGTCCACTTAAGTAACAATTCACATGTGTGTGTGGGTTTTAAATTGAATAAATGTTTAAATGAAATGATATCCAACATCCCATGTGTTTCTTATTTGAACTAACTATTAAAATTTTTATTTTGGGATATAATTTATCTTCATATGGATTATCTATGAATTTATCTTCACTCATATAATTAATTCATAGGGCAATACTAAGCTAGGAAAAATATAATAAGTGTTGTTAATAAATATGATTGAACGTTTTTGGGAATTATAAATATGGATTAATAAGGTTAGACCATATAATGAAATGTGATTAGGATTATAATTAATATATATCAAGTGGATTTTATGAACAAGGTTCTTAGGGAATATGAATTAATGAAATTTCAACAAGTCAAAATTTTTATCCCTTTTAATTTTAATACATATTCAATTCTAGAACTATGATATCTATTTGATAAGAAGTAAGATCCTTGTGAAAATCAGAGACATGTTCTAGATTAATTGTGTGGGATAGATCAAAAATGTTTTTTGAATTGTTTTAGAAACTTAATGAATATTCATGTTTATTTTCCTTTAATTTTCAATATATGATTTAAATATCAGATTACTATTTATTATGGAATTTATTGATTAAAGTTATTATATTAATGATTTTCTTAGAATTTATCATTTTTAAATAACAAGGATAAATTTTAAAATTAGTATTTCATTTTCATGATATTAAAAATTCACTCAAATAGAAATAAAAAAAAGTTATGCAGCTAAATTTGAATATTGAGGTTATTTATTTCTTGATGTTTGAATAGATTATAATATAGAAAAATATTTCAGAACAACATAATGGAAAATAATCATGGTGGTATATATTAACATGATAGTGGGAAATGGTCTATATCAAATTCAATACGGGTCATCAATAATTTCTAAAGGGAGACCCATAATTTCATAAGAGTAACATTAAATTACTTATGTGTGATTAGCCAATTCATAAGGGTAAAAAATCATAAGGGATAATAATCAACTTTTTAAGGGTCATACAAACTATCCCTTGTTTTTATATGGGTGATAGATCAGTTTCATATGTTTTAGAGAGAGAGTTCTAGTAAATAGTTCCCACATACCATTTTGTAAGGGTGAATGTGTATTATGTAAGAGTAAAACTAAACTAGATAATGCTTTCACTATTTTATAAAAATCATTCCATCACTAAAAAGATATTATTGAAAATTATTGATTCGAATCATTTATTTTTTATTTAATATGTTTCATTTTCTAGAACATAATGTCCACATATAATTTTAGGGTTTAATTTTAATGAAGTATTGCAATGTAAGGGTCATACATCATGACCTAACAAAACATATGTTTCAGAAATATTGATGAAAATTATCTTAGTTACTCCTAAATAAATACATGCGAATTGTGACTATGGATAACACATTAAATAAATATGATGATGACATGTATGAGTTTTAAATAAAGTAATATTTTATTTATTTTATTTGAAAAAACCAGTGAAAAAATTAAAAAACACTAGGGGTGCATGATATGAAGAAAGAATATGAAATATTCTTAGATCATGGAAGGATAAAATCCTTAAAAAAATAGATGTGAAATTTTTCCAATTGTATGGAAGATATCGAGTATTCAAGACACAAATGAGGACCTTCTAATCTTGATAAATTAAGTAATAATCATCAATTTTCTATTATGGAGTATCAAACTCATTATCAAAAGGGAACATTGTCGGAGAGAGTTTCCTTACATTTTTCTTATTCTTATTGAAATTATAACAATGGAACTATATACCCATATTTTTCATTAAAAAGAGACTCACCCACCCATATTTATTAAATTTTACCTTAATTGATATTTTTCTAATTGACCTACATGGAAGTGTTGGAATTCTTTTGAAAATTGGTGGTTTTTGTTATTCATCATATTAGAATACATATTGTATTAATTTTTTTAGTTTTCACATACATAATCCAGAGTAATCCAATATATCTCCCCAATATTTTAGAATATATTTAACATTAATTAAATTTAATTCCATTTATATCCTGAATTATATGCAATACCCTGTTTAACCGAACAATGATATACTATTGAAATATTACTACTAAAATATTAGAGTAAAAACATAACCATTAAATTAAAGGGTATGAATATAATTAAACATTAATATATATATATATATATATATATATCCTAGTAAATAGAAATTTATTTATTTATTTATAGGAAATAAATAGTAATTTTTTTCAATAAATTCATTCTATGCATGAAATATTTGTTTTCATAAAAACAATTAGTGATTTTTTGTGAGAGATTTTAATATTTAATTTTTGAAACATATTTTTTGTTTATTTTGTAAAAATAATAAAAATTATTTAAATCAAAATAGCGAAATAATCATAGGGTGAATTTTTTTAAAATTTTTTTGATTATTTAATGATTTGTGAAAAATATTTTTTTGTAAAACTATCATATATTTTCATCAAATAAACTAATTTAAAACTCTCATATAAACATAATGTTATGTAATAATAATTTAATTATAAATAATATAATTAATTTAATAGGATTCCTCATTATACATAATTTTTGTATACATTTATTTTATAGATTCAAACACGTTTTTTCTAAATATATATTTTTATTATATTTTTCATTATTATATTAAATTAATTTATTACACGTATAGAAATCAAATATTTAAAATTGGATTCCACATTCTGAATGGCAGGGGTGATTTTTTCTAAATATGTTCCTTTTAATTTTTTTCATTATAAATTGTAACTTTTGTAAAAAGGTATTGACTCGATAAGGGTGATATGGGTAAAACTCGGTTTAAGTTATGGGTAAGGCCTTAGAAACACCAAAACAAATTACATAATACTAATTGATAACTGGAGCTCATACATAGTAATTTAATTCTGGAATATATGGAAACTTTATTTAATTTTTCAATAATAATCAAATTAATTTCATTAAAGTAATGTATTAAAACCAAATGTCACACTCTTCTTTTTAATAAACATTAATATTTAATCATAAAGATTAAAATAAATTATGAATAACAGGAAGATGAGTGAATTTATAAAAAATATATTATATATATTATCGTAATTAATTTTTTATTTTTTATAAATGATCTAATTACCTTGAATTCCGACACATCAACAATGCAAAGTTATTACTAAGTTTTTACAAACAATGTAAATAGATTTAAATATATAAAATTTGACGTATTTCATATAATTTAGGGTATTTATTGATTTTTTTGTATTTAGAAAAAATATTATTTAATTTTTATTAATATTTTACTATTATTCCAGTATTTTTGTTTGATTGTTTATGGACACATTTTTGTGAATAGTGGATAAATACAATTTTTATGGGATATTTTATATTTAATTATATTGTCTTTAAATAAATATGATATATAATGTTATGAAAGGTATTTAATGAATCATGTATAATAATATAATATAAATATAATAAATAATCAATTCAAAACAAATTAAAATTTAATCCACTAAAAAAATGAAAATAATTTTTGGTTCCAATGATCCACTTACACGTCACAGAAAATGTCAAATTTTGTGTCCTTATGAAAAAAATTGAGAAGGGTAAAATTTATTAAATTTATTTTTATTAAATAAAATATATTAATAATTATTTTTATTTGTTTTTATAATGTTGGAGTTATGTAAAAATAATCTTATCCAAATTCTTGTACTATGCTAGTGTGTAGTGTAGAATGCTAAAAGAACATAATAATATGTTCCCATGATAAGAATTTGAATAGAAAATCAATATGAATGAATTTAAAATAGAAAAATGATTTATAATATTATTTTTATAATAATATATATTTTTTGTTTTTTCCAATAAATATTATTTTCTAAATCACATACTCCGTGATAGCACAATGATTTCAAAAACACTAAATCAATTAAAAAATAATTGTTAAGAAATTTAAAATTACACTATTTAGATTAATATCGGAATACCATGAATTCAAAATAAATTTATGATAGATAAGTAATGTTATAAGAAATTATTTTCAAAAAATTTAGTTGATATGATGATTATAATTTCATTTATTATTAATAATTATTAAAAAGAATAAAAATATTATTTAATGATAAAAATTTATTTTTAGTGATTATAAAATCAGAAAAAATATATATATTTACACTCATAGATATGATCTTTTTGATCGTCTCATTCTTGTAACTTTTTTGTGCCATTTTACATTTTTATAATTAACTTTATGACCCTTAATAAAAGAAAAATTGGGAAAACTCCATTTATTTTTTCATATAGAAATGTACACAATTAAACATTTCTCACACAACTAAAATTTTATTTTTAGCAAAACCGAAAACTCAATGACCTCTATAAAAATAAATTCTCGAATTCCCTTACCACTATGTTATTCATAATCCTATCATAAAAAATCCTTATGATCAGGTAAACAAGGGAAATATAATGGAAAATGTAAGGGGTATCTTAACTCAATTTAATTTCATTGGGTTATATTACTTATTTAATGTTTATATTATTCAGCGGTCAAGTGTGTAATTACATAAGATTTTATTATTTTTTATTTCCACTTTTTTGTGGATTTAAATTTTTATCCATATTGGATTCAGTAATTAGTTTTCACTTTAATGACTTGATATTATTAATGAGTTTCTTAAAAAATTAAATTATGATGTAATAATTATTCATTATTGATGTTGTTCCATATCTATGTTTGAAAAGACAAATGAATTTATTTTGATGTATTTCATCTTTTTTTTTCAATTTAAATTTTCACATATAACAACTTTATTGACTAATTCTCTTTTTAATGATACAACTTTTTTATATGGTTTTATAACTCAATTTATTTTCATTAGGTTATATTACATAATAATTTTTTTATGAAATGGATATGTGTGAAATTACCTATGATTTTATTATGTTTTAAATACACTTGTTTTTTATTTACATTTTAACAAAAAATTAGTTATTTTATTAGATATTATTTAAATGATATGATCTCATCACGTGGTTTCCTAACTAAATATTCTTTTACTAGGTATATATAAAATATCCATTGACTATATTATGAAATTAATGTGTGTGGAATAAAAAATTATTGAATTATTGTTTATTTCAACATTTTTTAGGACGTTCCATCAATATAGGTAACCCCACTCGGGATTAATTCTCAATTTAATTTTATGCCCTTGGTAGTGGTTATTTATATCTAGATTTCCTTCACTAGAACATATTAATTTGTTATTCTCCATTCACAAATTATGAGGTGTATATATGTCTAATACGAAATTGTATATTCTGAATGACATTATGATTCTGATATTTAATGTTTCTATTGATGTTATTATCTAATGGGTCGTACAATTCAAAACATACCACAATAGCAAGGTTTTTTCACAATCTAATAACTTATAAGGTTTTTTATGTCTTGGTCTCCTTTAGGGAATTATTTTAAAATTATATCATAAACCCAGTCTATTTACTTCTCCATAGATTAATTTTTTCAGAAAACTACATGTTTTTTTTTCTTTTTCATCTTTATTGTTCTCAAGAGGCAGGAATGTTTTTTAAGAAATATAGACATTTTTTTTATTCGATTTGGAAACATTTTCTTCCATTATTATATTTTCCCTAAAATTTTTAAATAATTTATTTACTATTAGGATATTATTTACATAATAAATATTAACCCATTTTAGGATTTTTTATGAAAATTGTTTAAAATGATACTTTATTTATTTTTCTGAATAAGGAACTGTAGAAATTTATCTATAAAGTGATAAAAATCATTATTTTAACATACATAGTATGAGTTGAACTTTCATCTATGATGACTACAAAATGAAATGAATATTCAGTTAAATTTTTTAAATTTTCTTTCAAATAGAATATTTTCAATCATATTTAATCATTTTTTATATTATAAATATTTTATTTAAATGTCAAAAGGGTATTTTACAAATAAAATATATTGAAACTTTTAAATTATCTCCATTTATTTCAACTTGAATTTAGGAATATTATACATACTGGGGATAAAAAATAATCATTCCATTATCTAAATTATTTTAAATTATTTATTATTATTTTGACTAGGGAATTTATTGACATTTTTATACAAGTTCTTTGAATGTGGACATTTATTGATTGTAAGGCATGTTGAATAAGATGAATTATTTATTTATAATATAAATGCATTGGAATTATCATGTGATGGGTATTTCCCAAATCTTCATGACCCTCTAGGAATCAATATGTCCTTTGAGACAAAATAGTTTGGATATTTGGCCAAGGGGTAACCCAATTATGTTAGATGTTTTCGAGTGATCCCTCATTGTTATTTTTATGATCACTGATAGTATGTACTTCATCATTCTAAAATAAATTATTTATTCTTGGGTTATTATTTTTATAGTTATGATTTACATGTATAATATTTCATTACATATTATTAATATAATTGAATTTTTATTTTCCACATTTTTCTTTTCTATATTATTATTTCAATATAATTTTTTTAATAAATGTATTATGATTTTCTATTGTTTAATTACAATATTAATTATTCCTTATTTAACCATAATAGCTTCCACTGTATCTAACCCTTACTATGTATATATGTTCACCTTGATTTTGATTGTCCCCTATGATATGAAGAATAAATTTTGATTTAGTTCAAGGATTTAGAATATTTACATTCACTATGTTTTAGATTTTACTTCCAATATAATATACGGTGAATGTGTGTATATTGTTTAGCAAGAATACTAAAATATTAATTTTTTTGGTATGAAATAACTTTTACATATTACCAATGTATTATAGTAACAACTGAATATAGATATTTGGGTTTGGGTATTTTCACTTGGTATCAATGAATGTTTATTTGAATCCATGGAAACATGATTTAGTATAACATTGATTAGGGAATATAATCCTCCAAAATATTTTGTGTTATGACTAATTGTTATATTATATCATAAATGTATTGTTAATATAGATATTATTTATTTTTTCCCTGAAATGCATCCATGTCCTTTACTAACATGTGTATTTTGTTTATAGAATATTCATCAATGGATATTAACCTTGAAAAGTTTTGGCCGAGTATATATCAGCCATTTTTTTGTTCATGGTGATTAATCTATGTTTACACACATGTTTTGAAACACTCGCATGATATGATTGGGTTAATTAACATTTTCATTATGAACCATTATATTTAATGAGACTTCAGAACCTATGGATACCAATGATATTACATAGTAATATGTGATAAACCAAATTTGTCATGGGTTGACAAGTCTATGGTTAACCATATGATTAATCTCAAAGATACAAATTTTGAAAAACATTATGATTAATGTTTATGGTGAATATTTTTATTTTCAGATACATTATCAATAATTAAACACTTTTTGTTAGAGTGTCTTATACTGAAATGCTTATTTGAGGAATACTACTTTTATGTTTTTTGGAAAAAATTTAATTGATATTGATATAATTTTGTATTAATATGATCACTGATGATGATGTAATTATAGTTGATGAAGATAAAAAATTTAGTATATTTTGGGAATATAATTTTATATTATATACAACTATAGGTTTGAAATGTGATTTGGTGATTAAGGGATTATTTTTATTTTTAAAAAAGTTCATTTTATTGGGAATATTATATAACAAATTCTATGGAAGAATATTAAGTTAAATATGGATGTATATAAGATTTTATTTTGACTGTATTGGTGGTAAACTTTTTATGAAAAATATTACATATTTTTTGGTATATATGATTAGGGTATATAAATTTTTAGCATGTGACATTATGGGTTATTAATATTATATATATATATATATGACAGTTAGTTTGATAATTTAAAAAATATAGG
Source organism: Viscum album (assembly GCA_963277665.1). Lineage (NCBI taxonomy): Eukaryota > Viridiplantae > Streptophyta > Magnoliopsida > Santalales > Viscaceae > Viscum > Viscum album. The sequence continues at coordinate 970,551,844 of OY728127.1, read as the reverse complement.
ATTGTATATTTTATATTTTTTGTGATTTTGGGTGATTGATGATATTTTGAGATATATTTTATTATGTTTTAGTATATATAAGATTTAGGATTAACATAAAGGATTACATGAGAAGAATGATATTATATTTTTAGTGGTATAAATTAAAGGGTATTATATAACTACTGATTTTAAAAACAACTTAGTATTGATGTTATTGGGTTTATTTGGGATATAGGTTCTTATTTATATATATCAAATCATTGGTTTTATTATGTAATATTGGATATTAATAAAGTATTTATTCTTAAGAAGTTTTATTCATTGGTTGGTATTATCTTATAATATTTTAATAATTTTTGTTTTAATAATTATAGAGATAATTGGTTTATGAATTTTATAGATTATGTTAACCATTAAAATATAATTTTAGTTCTTTATGTAGAAGAAAAAATCATCATTAATCCTCATATTTTAGTGAAAATAATTATTTTATGGTAGCAATTTATTAAGGGAAAATTTTATTCTTTTAAAGTAAATATATTTCGTTATTGAATGGATTTAAATAATCAATGAAATTTTTTATATACTGGGATAGCATATTCAAGCCATAAAAATTTAATCCTATTAAATTAATTACCAATTAATTAATTTTCTTCTTTATAACTCATTGATTTATAGTGTTTTGGTCAGAAACTTTACAATAATCAATCACTTTATTGTGATTAATGTTCTGTTTCACTCTTAATCATTATTTTGAAATAAAACATTTTACCCCTTACCTATATTTTAACATCATAGTGATTTTATATTATTTATAATGGATTTATCTATTATTATAGATGACCTTTATATTTTTCACTACCTATTTACAATAGGATGTTTAATTATCCCTCTTTAGGATATGAGTTTTCAATAAAGGTTTTCAAAAAAATTTCACCTTTGATAGATGAGGTAAAATTATGAGGAGTTATTTTATTGAAGGGTATATTGAATTTAACACCCAAATATTTTACAATATATTTATATTTAAATAAAATTAATTTCTTTTATATCTTGTTTTATTGAAAATACCAAGTTCAGAAGAATTGAAATTTAATAATAAAATATTATATATGTGTGTTATAATAATATCCTAGATGTTCAATTAGGTGGTAATTAAAGGATTAATCACATTATAAAATTTATTTAATGGTCATACTAAATAAAAATGTATTAATAAATTCTAATGAAAGATGTGGTAATTTTTTAGTAAGTCATTTAATGAATCAAAAATAAGTATTTTTCCAAAAATGGATTTGTTTTTTTAGTGAATATTTCAATTAAATTCTATAAATTTTATAAATTATATATCAAAAAATTAATACCATTTTATAAATCACCATGAAAAAATTATCTTTGCATGCATTTTTGTGATTTTTCTGAGAAGATGTACTATAGAGTGAATTGTTAAAAATATCAATTTTTCTTAAAAATATCATTTATATTCATTAAATAATTTAATTGATAATCCCCTTTTGATTATAAAGTAACTTAAATCCCTTTTTCATTAAAAATTACCAAAAAATATAGGATTCAATATTATACATTAATTTGGAATAAGATCATTTTTAGTCTTAAAACAAATTTTTTCTAAGACACTTTTATTACATTTTGTATATTTTTCTTAAATTAATTTAGTCCAAATTTATTAATTTATTATTTAAATTATTTCCATATTTCGAATAAAATTGTACACATTTATTAATCAATTGCATTTTATTTTTTTTCATTTTTAATAGTAATGATATTAAAATATATCGCCTCAATATGGGTAAAAAAGGAAAAACAAGGTTAAAATTTCAGGGCAATACCTTAAAATCACCCAAAAAATTCCCTATACCTATTGTATGAGTGTATTTTAACCATCTTCATAAATTTAGGGAATATGAAAAATATTGATGCCATTTTTTTTGAAAATAACTTAAATAATATTTATGTAAATTATAAAACTATGTGTCACATTCTTTGTTTTAAAAATCATTATTATTCTATCAGAAGGATTATGTAACGAATGATAAAAATTTGTTAAATTTTTCATTCAAATATAATATTTATGAATGATATTTATAGAATATGTTATAGAAATTATATATTTATCTATAGCACTTACACATCACTGATGCAAAGCATGTACATGTTAGTAAAAATTACTTTAAATGGATTTAAATGTATTAAATTTATTATTATTATTTTATATATTATAGTGTTGAATTATTTTTATGAATACAAGTTTTCTTTAATTAATTTTTTGAAAATTTATATTTTATTTCTATTTTTCATGTTGGAGTGTTTCAATTCCTATTTTTATGTACTGTGGTAAAAAATTGTTTTTATGAGATTGGGTGCATTATATGATATTTTATAACATCAGTATGATATATAAATTATTTGAATGTATTTTTTTAATATAATGTATTTGAGATGATATTTATTGTTGGTTATAGTCATTATAGTTATATAACAAAATTCACTTCAAAATTATTTTGCAATACTTGTGTATGGTGTGAAGATTAACAATAACATGTTAAATATATTTTCATGATATGAATGAAAATATATATTACATATTAATGAAAAAATTAAATATATATATATATATATATAAAGTATAATATTTTTTATGTTAAAGATTTTTTTAATATTCTTAAATTATTATAATTTTGTAAAATACAACCTCTATGATAGAGATATGTGTATGGAAAATAGTAAAACCATAAAATAAGTAATATTAAAAACATTAAAAATTATAATATTTATATTAGTATGATAATAAGATTAATTTTATATATTTTTATGATGGATAAGTTATTATATGATAGACTTTTTTCCAATTTTGTAGTTTTAAGTATGTAAATAATATCACGTATTGTGAATGGTGGTGAAGAAGACATTAGATAGTATTTAATTATAAAAAATTATTTTTAATCATTAGTAAATTACAAAAAAATCATGATTCCTATTGATATGAAATCATCAAACATATAAATTACATCCCTTATGTGTGAAACTTTTCTTTTTTATATTTACCTCCATGTCCATTACAAATTGAAAAGTTGGGAAAAAATAATTTGTATGTATAAAAAGGTGCTTGGTTCACCATTTTTCATATAAATAAAATTTGGATTTTATCAGAATAATATACCCAAATTTCCCACTAAAAATATAAACCCACTTCTTATACCAAATTGGGTGATAATAAACATTTGTTATGTTAACTTTATCTTCAATCAAAGGGAGGCAACATAATTGGAAATGTCAGAATTTTCATAACACGGTTTTTTTTGTTTTTTTTATGAAATAATCACATGTTATATTATTCCATGGTTATTTGTAAAATGTATTTAGATTTCATTATTTTGTATTTTCATTGTTCAGGGATTTAATTTTTTTAACACATAATCTCCTCATTAGTTAATTCTAACATCACTGATTTGATCATTGAAGGTGTTTCTTAACTCAATTTATTTTAATTGGTTTATTTTTCTTTTTCATTATTTATGTTATTTCATGGTAATATGGGAAATTAAAACCCATATTATTATCATGTATCTGTAAATTTTTTGGTATGGATTTTATTTTTTCTTACAAAATAACTTCAATGAAATAATCTTTGTATAGATCTCCTCAAGTTATTTTCATTCCATTGGGATATATTATTTCATTATTATTTATCCTCATCCATGATTATGTGTGAAATTTACTTTGATTGTATTATTTTTTAATTCTAAATTTTTTGTGGGGTTTTATATTTTTCATTCATAGTCATGTTATTTATTTATTAAAATATCCTTTCGATGATAATTGTTAGGTTTTCTTAACTCAATATTAATTTATTAGGTTACATAACTTCTTCAATGATTATATCAGGGTAAAATTATTTTTACGATTCCCTTTGAATAATTTATTTCATATTACGAATTGGATTTGGGGGATTAATTTTTTTACACATAATACCTCCATTGATAAATTATAAATTTATTGATGTGATATTTTTAAGGGGTATTCATTTCATATGTTTACTCTTTGGGAAGTATTATTGTGTTATCATCTAATAGTCTTATGTGAGGTGTAAATAATTCTGGTTTATCATGTTATATTATTTTTTTAGAAAAGTGAGCTTCAAGGCACTTATTTTGTAAAAAACGGTTATAGGAGTCTAAAAGAAGAAACATTATCGTTGTTCCGTTGAAAAATTGGATGCATGTCATAAGGAAAATTATTAAATAAGGTGAAAACCTCATCAAATAATTCATTGTTTACAAGGATTTCATCAAGGATATTGTCTTTACAAATGATATTCATTATTAAGTAGTTAATTTAAGAAAGATTGTCATGATAGTTAACTAATTTTGTATTTTCTTCCATAGACTATGGATCTTTCCCAGCCTGACAACCTAGATGATGGTAGTGGAATCATTTTAAAACCATATATTGTTCTAATTTCATTGACTTGAAACTGATATAGCATTGATAAATCCCATCATTTACATTTATAAAGCAATTACATGACCACATGGACTATGTATTAAATCCATAACTTCACCATTATGATCTTTTAAAATGACACAAAACTAGCTAGTCTTAGGTTACCCCCTCGAAGCCCCATAAGAGTTTTATCTAATCAAACTAATGAAGGTGGGGATCTAGAAGTCCTCCAGAGTAACAAATGGATTATGAAAATTTCTATAGATTTTTTGATTCATTAGAAAAGAGAGGTATTCGACGGATTTTCTGCAACACTCATTTTTTAGCATGTTTTAATTACAACCATACATTGAGATATCAACAAAGGAATTTAAAGGGTTTATAGAAGTTCGTTCGTCGATACACTTAATTATACTTCTCCAGATAACGTGAATCAACTTCACACAGGCCCCCCTAAATAGGAGAATGATTTTATTGGATATCTGTATACCCATAAATGAAATAAGAAAATAATTTATATTGTTATACTACAATTGATGTATCTTAAAAATATCAAAAACATCTCCCCATAAAGTGGTGGAAGTTTGGAATCACAAAAACAAGTGGTCCACAACCACATGATTTTGATGGAACAACACACATGGTGATCATAGTGAGATACCAACACAAAATATATTGGCATCAACTAGAATATTTTGAGTGAGAGTCTCTAAATATATGTTAATCAATATGGATATAACCTTTTTTTATTGAATTTACCAATCGATTTGTGGTTACAATTATGTAGTTGTTTATAAAAAACTCTTAGAATCAATGATTCCATTTGGATTTAGTTCCGAGATTACCATGTCGTCATGATTCATGAATTCATATTAAGAGATATCCAATGAAATGTTATATGGAAGCGTGTTAAGATTGTCCATTTGATATTTAATTAAAATATTGTAGTGAGTTTCTTGATCAGGGATGACAATCCAATAAATTAGTTGATCTATAGTCCAAAATTTCTTCTAGAAACTGAGGGAGGAATTCACAGTAACCATCCCATGAGATTTCATGTTAATTTTATTTCAATGTATTCTAAGGATATTCCAAATAGAGGACTAAATGTAGCTTGACTTTACGTTGATCAGTTTAGATAAAAATCTAGTTCTGAAGAATCCCATGAAGAAATAATTGGCATTGATGATTCTTTATATAAAACGGGCATGCATTGATTGATTTAAGAGTTCAAGGATTTTTATATAATGGCATCCCATAACATGAGGCATGAAACCCTGTATCAAAGGAGCCCTAAAAAATTTCCTTTCTAATGTACTTCCAATCCACAAAAAGTTATTCATTGGAGTTTTAATTGTTTTTCTAATAGAGGTAGGTTGAGATTACATCATTAGTAAATACACTGTCTTTGATACAACCACAATATTGACTAATATTGATATTCCTACTATTGATATGGATTTTCCCTTCTAGGAGGAGAGAGTTATTATTATCTTACATGCCACATTAATGAAGTGAGAGAATCAAGATCTTCCCTATAACATGGGGAATCCATGTTAATTGAAGGGGATATATAATTACATTATACATGTTTGATCATACAATATTTCCTAGAGGCCAAAATGTTCTTTCCAAAATAAATTAAAGGATCTATCCAATTAATTTCCTAACCTGATACACTTTCATAGTATATTAAGAAATTATAGATGTTTTTAATGTCCCCTAGCTCCCTAAGCAATGTCAATATTGTCATTAGTATTGAAAATTTGGGAAGGGGAAGAGATACCTTGAGCCACTAGGATGGTTTTTAGATCACATATTTTTTCCATATGAAGAATAAGTCTACCGAGATAATCCCCATCTATAGAGAAGATGATAACTGAATTGGGATCACCATGTCTCACCCACCTTGAGAATTTGGAGTATCGTTATGGGGAACCATTTATGAGAATGGATATTTGAGAAGACCCAATAAATTTTTTAATCCATTTTATTAATCTCATGTTAATCCAATATAATAAAGAATATTAACATTAAATTCACATTCCACTTTGTCAAAATAATTCTTTATTTCATGAATAAGAGAATTTTTACATCACTAAGTGGTATTCTAAACAGGTTTCACAAATTCTAAAGTAGTGGAAATGAATTATTGTATTTTTCATCCTTGGAAAAATCCAAATTGGTTCCATGAAATACTTTTTTCGATACACAAGAAATCTGATTCGTGTTAATTTCGGTAATAAATTATTAGAAAGTGTTGAAGAGAGAAACTAGTTTGAACTGTTGAATATAAATTCCATTCTCCAATTTAGAATTAAGTTAATTAATTGAGAATTGAATCCTTTAGATAAATATCCACCAGTTAAAAATGTGTGACAAGATTAAAATAATCATTCTGAATGACATCCCAATAGAATTGAGAAAATTGGTTGGTAAATACATCTAGTCTTAGTGAAAATCATTTTTGAGACAGATAAAAGAATCCCTAATCTCAAAATCCAGAGGTGTAGAGGTGAGAAAATTATTATAATCCTCAATAATAATTTTTTTTAATGATTCTGTCCTATATCCCCACACTCATTGGTGGTCCATTTAAAATATTCATATTTAAGGAAACAATGCGATTGTAAAGGTCCAATCTATCATCCAGAATTGTGTCTCCATCTTTTAGCCACGATAGGGCCCTATTATCCCATCATACCCTTTGAAGATAATTAAAGAACATTGTAATTCAATCCACATTAGTGATCTATAATATCATGAAATTGTTAATTTGAAAACAATCTCTCATCTTGATAAGGTGTTGTACTTTAGAAGACATCATGGATTCATGGGTAATGTCTCTAGAAAAGTTGATTCATGTAATGGATTCTTGAATATCATAGAGAAATAATTCAAGGGAATATATCTCTTCTTAAGGGAAGCTGATATTTTTCATACTCCATTCATACATCTTAACCTTGATAATTTTGTGTTTGAAAATAAAATCTAGAGGGTTTTTGATTTTTTTCATATGCTACCCAAGGGTCATGAACAATTTTAGTACACTCCGGAAGGTCATTCCAAGCATTGTTGAACCTCAAAAGAATAAGTTGCATTTTCTCATTTAAGAAAAACCATTATTGGATGATGATCCATATTCTGTATTTCCAATGTGACACATGAGATTTCAATCTAATTCCACAAATAAATTTTATTTTATTTCAAAAAGGAAAATAGAAGCAGTACAAGTCAAGGTGGCCTAAAGAAATAGAGGCTGAGAGAATCACTGATAACATGGGCTTCCCCACATGTGGGAAAGGATCCAAGGGAGAAAAACTTCACAAGGGGGCACTCTGGGGGGGTAAAGGGTGTCAAGAAGTCAGCCACCCGGTTTCCCTCACGCCACGTACGGAGAACCTCCATGTCATCGGAGAGGAGAGCCATGCACTTATGGATCAGATAAGTGATATGCCAGGGGGAGGAGGTGCTGGTGAGAGATCTCCACACAATACTGGAGTGCGTTTCAACAGAGGACAGGGGAAGGTTTCTGGATCGACAAAGAGAGAGGCCGCTGAGAAGTGTCGATGCCTCTTCCTTAAGAAAGTTCCCTAGTCCAAAGAAGGTGTTGAAGGCGAAAATAACCGAGACCACTTTATCTCGGAACACACCGCCGCCACACATTGTGCCAGTGCCAAAGGCTCCATCAACATTGAGTTTCAGGCCTAAAATGGGGGGAATCTAGCGGACCCATCATCCCCGCTGCCTAGGGCTCTTATGGTCCAGAGAAGAAGTCCTGGAGGGGAAGCGGTAGAGAGAAGGTGTTGCATCGTGATGGGGGAGGAGACCAATAAGCTCTGAGGCGAGGAACTTGGCTCTGACCAGCAATGCCAGAGCAGAGCATCGAGTCCCATGGCACGCCTGGTTACACGCCTTCCAAATGCACCAGTAGACTGCCTACAGAAGGGTTTCCCTGGCCACAACCTCGTGGTTGTTATCCAGGAAGCCACTAAACCAGCTCAAGAAGAAATCCTCTAGGGAATCCATGGCGCTAGGGGGCAGAGGGAACTCCCAAAGATCGCTCCAGATCCGAACGCCCCACTCACTTTGGAAGAAGTGGTGCAACGTAGATTCTTCGGAGGGAATCAAACAGCAAGCGCATTTGGAGGCAAACTGGACCCCCTTCCTTTTAATCACCAGGTCTGAAGGGAGAGCTTGATATCTGATTCACCAAAGGAAGAAGATTTTAATTGGGGTGGCTTTTCACCATAGATGCCTCCCCCAATGGTTGCTCACAAACTGGGCAGACGAACAATGGTGATAGGATTTAGCTGAGAACTTCCCTATGTGGGAACCAGTGAAGATGCAACTGTCTGGGGATCCATCCAAGCAAATGTTGTCAAAGAAGGCCTTTTGAGAGGGAGATATAACTGCCTGGATGAAAGAAGGGTGAGCACTATATTCTAAGAAGTAAATGTTTGGTGCAGGGCATCCAGGGAAGTCCAGCAGGCCACCCCCCAATCAAACTGCCAGAAGTTGAGATCCCCCCAACCTAGGACCCACTGAGAGTTACACAAAAGCACAGGGAAGTGATTCTGAAAAGATATCCAGAGGCTTGAAGTTGATTTTCCATTCTCGCGGAGGCCATAGCCATACTTCCCTCAAATCAGTTGACTCTATAAAGAGCTGCCCTCAATAACCTCCCATGCAACCCTACCCTGGAGGAAATACATGGCCTGACCCACGTCCCTGACCCCAATGCCTCCCAAATCCACTGGCCTAGCAAGCCTATTCCACGAGGACCACTGACATCTCCCCTCCCCTTGTCTGTCCAAAATAAATCCATTCATGATCTTCTCGATCTGGAAAATGGTAGACTTAGAGGCCCTGAGGGTGGAGAGAACGTGCATAAGGATCTAATAAAGGACACAATTGACGAGGGTGATCCTTCCTCCAAAGGATAGGAACCTATTCTTTTAGTTGATAATATGGTTGGTAATTCTGCCAACCAAACCCTAAAAAAACTATGCATGAATCGTACCCAGGGAAATGGGAGCTCTGAGGTAGAGCATAGGTAAGTTTTTACTCTGAATACCCAGGGTGGAGGCAACGTTGTTCTTTCTCCTGGCTGGTCAAGAAGAGGTAAAGTAAACCCCTATTTTATCCCTATTCATCATTTGACCACTCCATAAAGAATATTCATCCATGATACTGATAAATTCCCTGATACAGGGGATTCCCACATTGATGAAGAAGACCATGTCATCCGCAAAGAGAAGGTGAGACACTCCTGGAACACGGGCCCCGCAGTGATAAGGGGGGATATGACCACTTTGGATAAAGGAGGCCATGAACTTGCTCAAGACGTTCTGCACCAGAATGAAGATTCTGGGAGAAAGAGGGTCTCCTTGACTGAGTCCTCTAACTATCTTCAAGAAGCCTCATTACCTCCCCACAAAGACCAGTTTGAGCCATGGTTAGCTATTGCAGTGGAACAGAAGGTCAATAACCCATTTAGAAAACCACATGCTTCTCATGGCACAGATGATGAACCCCCACTCCAATCTGTCATAGGAATTTTCCATATCAACCTTGATCATGATGTTGGACCCTCTGACCTTCCTATTGATCACCCAATTAATATCCTATGCAATAATCATTTCCCCCTGAATAGACCTCCCCTATATGAAGGCATGTTGTTTCTTCGCAACCCAACTATGGATAAATTGGGAAAGTCTTCTATTGATGAGGTTCTCCAACACCTTGTACGTGAAGTTTCACATTCGGATAGGCCGATACTGCGCTATGGTAGTGGGGTCACTAACCTTGGGAATAAAAACTAGGGTAGTAGCAAGGACAGCCCGTGATAGCCCACCTCCATAGAAGAATTCCCGAATGGAACTGACAAGCTCCTCCTTGATGATACTCCAAGCACTAACAAAGAAGGATCTAGGAAACCCATCAGGTACGGGGGAACTCTCCTAATTCAGATAGGTAACTGAGTCCCAGACCTCCTTCTCCTCTGGAGCTTGTCTGATGGACTCATTGGTGTGAGTAGAGACCAACCATGGGATTGAGCTGAAGAGATCGGTCTGATCCTGGGGATACCCATTCTTCCATTGGGGATTATTGTTACACAGAAAGGAGGTAAAATAATATCCAACCATGCCACTGATGTCTTCCATGTCTCTAGTAAAGGAACCGTCGTCACGCTGGATATTCGGAGTCCTCTGCCGCTGCTTCTCTCTAATATAAGCATAGAAATAAGATGAGTTGCGGTCACCTTCCTTGATCCAGGTGGCCCGGGAGCACTCACGAAGGCATATTTCTAGCTCCAGAAAACCGTCACAAAAATTGTTTCTTCTTGTGACTTAGAGAGGCAAAAATTCCCTCATCCCATAGGACTTCCAGGTTGGCCTCATCCCTCTTGATCTCAATCTTCAAGGCCTCCAAAATGGGATGCATAGTAGGGAGGTAGTCTGACAAGCCTCTGAGAGCAGACTTTAGGCACCGAAGCTTTTTATGGAGGTGGGTCCAAGGCCCCCCCTCACAGGGTTCCACCCAAGAGGAACGAACCATCTCAAGAAAGTCAGAGAGAGCTGAAAAAATTTTACTGAAAAAGAATCCTCACCCCCGAGGAGAAGCCAACCTGAGGTGGACAAGAAGGGGGGAATGATCTAAAAAGGCACGGGTCAGGTGGATGACCTCCGAGTTGGGGAACTCGGAAATAGCACGAAGGTTCCCAAAGCAGTGGTCTAATCTACACCATGTCCAACAGACTCCTCTCTGATTGTTTCACCATGTGAAGTTGTCGCCAAAAAAAACCCAAATCAAGAAGCCCCTCCTGGGACACAAAGGATGAGAAGAGGGCCCTATCGCTCTGAGGGAGGGAGCTCCCCCCCCCCTTCTTTTCTAATGGGTCCAAGATGCAGTTCAAATCACCCCCAACCAGCCAGAGTTTGTCACGAACCATCCTCGGGGCCTGTGTCGTGACTACCCCAAGCCCACCTTCCAAAGGCCAGGGGCTGGCGACTAGCACCAAAGGTGTAAATCCCAATAACTGGGAAGGCATTGCCTTTATAAAAGTAAACAAAACACCACAGAGTACAAGCGGAAGTAAAACACTAAGTACAAAAGAAAGTGCTAAAAAGTAAAAGGGCTAGAATATAAAACCAACTAAAAAAGTACAGGTACAACTGAATGTAAGTACAATAGAAAAGACATGTAGCTGGAAGAAAAGAAGCAGCTCCTGGGTCATCCACCTCGGATCCTACCTGAAGGGTAGGTACAGATAGCGCAGCTCCTGGATCGTCCACCACAGATCCTACCTGAAGGGTAGGTACAGATAGCCTCCACAATTCTCTCGCCCATCTAACTCATCCGAGTATCATCTCTTCGTGAAGTCTACCTCCAGATACTGACTCGTCATGAGGTCCACCTCCGGGTACCGTCCAGTCCTCGAACACTCGGCCTCTGTCAACGCTGCCCGTCATCTGCAACCAACACAATGAGTTGTGGGCATAGCCCATGCAGGGGTGAGTATACGATACTCAGTAGGGACCTTGAGACACTCAAGGTATCACTAAATCCAACAAGGATAACCACAAAGAAGGATCTAAACAGATAAACCTTACTTAGGTATAAGCCCATACTTATACCTAAGTTATCAAGTAACCCATCTCAATCTTGGGGAAACACAAAGGATGTGAAATCAACGGATAACCACTACCTAGGTATATGCCCATACATATACCTAATTTATCAAGTGACCCATCTTAATCATGATGCAAACACAAAGGTCATAGACTCAGCTCAAACCAGGATTTTAATTATCAAAACTGTAACTACTGAGGAGCCCCGTCTCTGACGAGTACAGTGATCCTATCACGACTCTGAGGTACTGCTCACTAACCTAAGACTAATGAGGTACTCCTCCTATCGAGTACCGCGGATCAGCCACCCAAACACATTAGTGATTCCCGCCAGGGTCTTCCACCCAAACACAGTAGTACACCCCCCCCCCCCTAATAGCCTGCAGAGGTACTTATCCTGTCAAGTACCGAGGGTCTGCTTCCTGCTACCAGGCGCTCTGTCCATCATGGGTCTGCACCCAAACATAGTATTGACCCATCCACTGGGCCAGTCGACTCACTCTAAGTCGATTCGGTCAAGCATTCGTCAGGTCTCAGCCAGGTACACGGTCTCTGTACTCTGTACGCTTGTCTCCGGGAGAGTCCGCTCCATGAGCTACAGGATGATACTCCATGTATCAAAAAGTCCCACGAAGAAGTATCTCAAAGTACCGCCTCATCATAGGAGTCCCAACGCAACAGACGGTGCGTCAATCGGGCGCCCGGTCTGTGAGTTATTAGCCTTTTCGTCCCGGGGGCCTGGTTGGTTTCGTGTACGAACCAACCCAAACACATCTCAACTGTATGCCGAACTATCATATGGTATACTCATAGGGACCGTTTCTTGACGTGATCACCAATGTTGCTGACGGTTCATCAAACGGACGTCCGGTCTGAAATTTATCGTCTTTTCCGTTCCAGGGCCCTGTTGGATTTTAGGTTCAATCAATCCCGGACACTATCAAACTGCGTCCAAACCTCAGGCGAAGTATTCAAAAAGTTCCGTCTCATCAAGAGGAATCCAAAAAAGTTTAAGGTACATCCATCGAACGTCCGAAACTCAAGTTATAAGCGTTTCAGCTCCGAGGGTCCGGTTGGTTTCGAGTTCAAACCAACCCGTCCATACCCAAAGTTCTCTGAAACCTTGAGTGTAATATGCCGAAACGACCGTCTCGTTCCAAGAATCGCATCGTAACTAATGGTGAGTCAATAAGAGTTATGTAGCCTAAGTTATGGACATTTAAGCGAACCTGTCCGGTTTTAGGGGGTTTTGGGCCCGGACCGACTCGGCCCAAGACCACCTGGGTCGGCCCGAACCGGGTCGACCGGCCCGGGTCTGGGTTCGGCCCGTTAGGGCACGGCCCGGCCCGTCTGGCACCGGCCTTGTGCAGCCGGTCCGGCCAGGGGGGGCCGGTTGGCTGGGCGCGGGCGCACCCCACGCGGTCAGCTCGGTGCTGGCCATGCCGTTGCAGAAAGGGGGGGCGGTTGTCCCGCTTGATTGAAGTCGCGGCCCCACGTGGGGGGCTACCCCCTTCTGCCAGTGGACGCGACGCTGGGTGTCGCGTCTCCCCCGGGTCCTACGCGGCCACAGGACCGGTCGTCTGCCGCCACGGCTGAAGCCGCGGTGGTCCCTCCTGGCGGTGCGCCGGGCGCCACCGCATCCCGTCGGCCGGCCGATGCCGGTTGCCGGCACCACCGTGCCGGCATGGCGAGCCGGCAGGGTCTTCTGCGGACCACCGGACGTGCTCCGGTGGTCCGTTTTTTCTTCCGTCTTCGCCAGCGGTCCGCTTGGGACCTTCTCATCACTACGAAGTCTTCAAAATGCCTTTGCTTCCCCTTCCATCATCTCCCGTCGATCCTCACGTCAAATAAACAATCTACGGAGTCTTCGAATCGCCTCTGCGGCCCCGACTCCGGCCTCGGTTTCGTTCGGCCTCAACGACGCAACGACACCGCGCTTCTTCGCCAATTCTTCTTTGTTTCTACCACTACTGGAAAAAAGGCATATACCCACGGTTCAAAACCGTGGGTATAGCCCCCAAAACCGTGGGTATAGGCTATACCCACGGTTTTGGGAACCGTGGGCTGGAACGCCGTCGGTATAGGTCCCCAGCCTATACCCACGGTTTTCCAAAACCGTGGGTATAGTTGTTCTGCCACCGTGTCAAAAAAACATTCCCAATTTCCATGGTGTCAATGGCTTTTACCCACGGTTTCAAAACCGTGGGTATAGATCCTAAAATAAAGCCGTAGGCGGGTTTCGATCCCACGACCTCCTCGCTGCAAAGTACCGCGTCTACCACTAACCTACTATCAATTATGTGTATATATTTATATATTTAGTTAAATATAGTTATATAAACCGTGGGTATAGAGGGAAGAACCGTAGGTATAGGACTCCCGCCAAAAAAAACCTTTCCCGCGGAAAAAAAAAATTTCCCGCGCACACATGGGAAACCTATACCCACGGTTTTTCAAAACCGTGGGTATAGGTTTTTTATCCTATACCTATCCCAACGGTTCTCCTCAAAACAGTGGGGATAGGTACCCCTATACCCACGGTTCTTGAAAACCGTGGGTATAGGTCAATTTTCAAGACCTATCCCCACGGTTTTGGAAAACCGTGGGGATAGACCCCCCTATGCCCACGGTTTTTGAAAACCGTGGGTACAGGTCTTGAAAATTGACCTATACCCACGGTTTTCCAAAACCGTGGGTATAGGGGGTACCTATCCCCACGGTTTTGAGGAAAACCGTGGGGATAGGTCCATTTTCCAGTAGTGTGCGCGGTGCGACGGCACCGCGTCACCTTAGTTCGAGCCAAAACGAGTATGACAGTAAGGGGGGAGGAGGGTTGGCCGTGTTTTTGCGGTCCGACCTCCTCCCGTTATAATGATAGCAAGCAACGAACAATTATCAATGATGTTCGTTAAATAAAACTTGAACGAAGATTAAACCGCTACCTCTAAATAGACGTCGCCCGTCGTCGAGTCGCGGAAGTCGAACATCACGGTAGTCGGGTGTCATGGAAGAATGGTATCGATTCCATCGACGTCGAAAGAAGAATAAGAACATTTTTGTTGGCGTCAGTCTCCACGGTCGGCGTCTCTTTCCTTGTCGCGGAAGAGGAAGTGTATGGAGAATTTCGGGACCACCAAGTTGATGTCCTTTGGAGACGTAGTGTTCTTCAACGAAGGAGATGAAGAATGAAGTCACATTGTCATTGGAAATGATCATCGCGGTCGGTGACTTCTCCCTTGATGTGGAGGAAGAGAAGATTTGATGGTCGTTCTTCGTCGAGGGAGGAAGTCATTTCTTCATGGATGAAGGGAACTCTCCTCAAATCCTCCCAAAGTATTAGCCAACCCCCAAAATCTCATAAATCTTCCCTCTTTTAAAATATCTCCAAACAATTCAAAAAGGAGTCAAGAGGTGAGACAAATAATTTAATAAGGTTATTAATTATCCTAGTCGGCCTCATTAATCTTGGGAGTTGGAGAGGCTCCACCACAATAAATGTGTGTAGTTTCCATGCATTTAAAGAAGGGGGCTGAGTTATGGGGAGGTCAAGGGGGTTATGGGGGAGGTGAGGAGTTAGGGTATCGTGTGGGCCCTACCACACTAAACTCTCCCATTGGTGGTTAGGTGGTTGTGGACCCCACATCTAACTCCTCCTTTGTTGAAAATAACCACCTTCCATGAATAAATTTCTGCACGACAAATTTTATTTAGTTCAACTAAACCCCAAAAATTAAATCTCAACCCGCTCAAAACGCAACTACAGCAAAGGTCCCCTTAAGAAATTATCGGTGCTATGGTTTCATCGGTGCTCTCGGATTTCAATTCCGAGCAGCGGTTAAAAAGATAGAAAAACCCGCTCCTTCGTTCACTGAACGTACCCAAGACAAACTTCGGAAATTGATTCCGGGCACACCAGGCCTCGGAATTAGGTGCCGTCAGAAACTACGCACTCGAAAAATTCCAAAGAAAATAAGAAAAAAAATTCCTTGAAATTTCCAAGTCTTTATGTTACTCCCACCTCAGGGCTTTACGTCCCCGTAAAGCTATGACACAAACTAGGGAAACAAAAGTGGTACTGAGCACGCATCTGAGCCTTCTGCTCCCAAGTGCTCACCTAGAGGTTCATGTACTACCAGTGAAAGCGCACCTAAGGAATCGACCATCTACGTAGGATCTTCTCCTGACAATCCTTGATCCCAACTGGAACCTCCGTGAATGTCACCTTAACATCGACGTCCTGCTTCCGGAGGTCGATGATGTGTGAAGGATCATGCACGTATCTCCTCAACTGAGATACGTGGATGACATCATGCACCTAGTGCAACTGAGGTGTAGGGGTAAAACGGTAAACCACCTCGCCTACCCTGCTGAGGACCAAGAAATGTCCATTGAACCTCGTAGATAACTTGTCGCTTCGGCCACATCTCCATAAACCTCATCGAGGTGAGACCCGTATAGGGACGTGATCGCCATCCTCGAACTCTAGAGGCCTCCATTTCCTAATTAGAATGGAAACTCAAAACTACTGCTGCCATGATGGTAAGGTTGGTCGACCCAAGAGTGATCAGCCAAACCCTCCTATGCATGAGTTTATCCTGTGCTGCCTGGGGTTTCCTTTTCACCAACTAAGGAAAACCCAACCCGATGTTGTAGTTAGACCACAACCTTTTTTCCTAATACATAAATCTGAGCACGAACTGTGAATCCAATCCATACCGAGACCAACATCATAAGGCCTCGACGCTGCCACCAAGAGATTCCAACCGAAACTCTCGCCTTGAGGGTCAGACCACACTTTTGGCGTAAGTGTGATTATCGAATCTCCTCCCAAGGTATCTCCAGACGTGAGGGTAAAGTATGCGGCTTACCGGAAACTCTAGGTATGGGACAAGATTCATGGAAGGAAGGAATAATTCATATCAATGTCTGTTACTATGGCAGCTAGTAGTGGAAATAGACTATCCCTTGAATCATTTTTATAGCCATTGGGTCACATTCCGTGACTGTATGCATCCGCACTCTTCCCTTGCTCTCCAGCTCACTGAGCCTGGTGGGGAAAACTAAGGTGGGTGGTTGTAGCATGTTGAAATGTACACCACCTCATGATGCTATCCTAGATCAGCCTCCACGTCTTCTACTTCCCAGACTCATCTCTCATTAATGCTTCCTCTTCTTCAAACATTTAACACGCCTGAGTCTCTAAGACTGGTGCCAGTTTCCTGTTTCTTACTACACTATTCAGTCTTCATCCACTCCTGTATGATCTGCACCATCTTTGCCTATGATTTGTAAGAGCTGTTATGATTTCTCCTTTGCCAAAAAGAGAAAATCGGTCTCATCCCCTGGATGAACCACGCCCATTTCCTAATACAGTCAATCCTGACATGAATAATGCATTCATCCCATGGATGACGTCGTAAGGCCTCGACGTTACTACCAAGAGATCCAACCGTCACTCTCACCTCCAAGGGTTGAGTCACACTATTGGCATCAGTGTGAGGTCACTGGGTCTCCTCTAGTAGAAATCTCAAAAATGAGGGTCAAGTCAATAGTTTTAACCGTGACCTCTCTGTATCAACCATACAAAAGGACAGGAATGAAAATATCACGAAGATAAGTGTATTTTATTATAGCATCTCATAGTAAAAAGACACAAAAACAACAACAACAACAACATAGAACTAGAAGTTCAAGGGAAAAAAAAAATCCACTAGTTCCGCTCCTGTCCACCTGCTACCAGAGCTATACTGCCTTTTACACTGCTTGGTGTTGCTCAAGAACCTGTCGCTGCTTCTGTCTTGGTGGCTCTTCCAATGCCTACGGATCAACTGTGTGGGGGGTTGGATAGTCACGTGCCAGGTGACCCTTCCTGCCGCATTCATAACACTTCCTGGTCCTCGTATAGCTGGATCTGTTCCTCTTGGACCTCTGTATCATCTGTCTACTACCCACAGATGACTTGGCTACTGATCAAAAATCCTGTGGAAAACGCAGCAGCTCCTGAACACGCTCGGGGTGTAGAGTCACTGGTATGAACTCCACCCTGAAGAAGGTCTCAAATTATTCTCAAGTGAAGGTCATCTCATCGTAAAAATGGATCATCCGGCTCCACCACCTACCTTCTGTTTCCTGAAGGAGGATGGCATCAAAGATCACCATGAAGTCAGCTGGTGTACCCACTATCCTGAAAACTCTCACCACAGCCTCCAGCCAATCCTCAGATGCCTGTGGGTCTGTCTCTCCCCGGAAACTGGGTGGCCTCTGGCGTTGGAACTCATGTTGTGTGCTCAAGCGATGTGAACTCTCTGATGCTGGGGCTGGTGGCATCGGTGGCCCAATGTATGGTAGTACCGATGGTACCTCCGCTGGTGTCTCAACTATAAGAGGGACCAATACTGAAGCCTTGTCGCTCGGTAGGCTGTCAGTGCGTACATCCCTCTGGGATCCAGCTGGTCGTCCGTGGAAAGACATCCTGAAAGAAACATACGTGACATGGTCAAATGATTATACCTGGTGAGCGGACCTATTTTGAGCTGTTTTAAGGGAAAACCTTTGAAAACACACATGCAATTTGTTTTTTCATGCACTGAGTAGGAAATCAGAAGTCAGGTTCCTGGTGTATGGATACATCGGCCCCCGCACCAACACTAGAATCCCTGAACTAAAAACCACACTCGGTACCCATAACACTATTGCTTCACAGTAAAGAAAAATCAGAGTTATAAGTTCTGCGGTAGAACTGACTCCTCTGATACCAATTTGTCAAAAACTGTCCTCAGGGCCCGTGTCGTGACTACCCCAAGCCCACCTTCCATAGGCCAGGCGCTGGCAAATAGCACCAAAGGCATAAATCTTGATAATTGGGAAGGCATTGCCTTTATAAAAGTAAAGAAAACACTACAGAGTACAAGCGTAAGTAAAACACTAAGTACAAAAAAAAGTGCTGAAAAGTAAAAGGGCCAGAATACAAACCCAACTGAAAAAGTAAAGATACAACTGAATAGAAGTACAACAGAAAAGACAAGCAGCTGGAAGAAAAGAAGCAGCTCCTGGGTCGTCCACCTCGGATCCTACCAGAAGGGTAGGTACAGATAGCGCAGCTCCTGGATTGTCCACCACGGATCCTACCTGAAGGATAGGTACAGATAGCCTCCACAACGCCCTCTCACGTCGACCTCCTCCTAGTATCGTCTCGTCGTGAATTCCACCTCCATATATTGACTCATCATGAGGTCCACCTCCGGGTACCGTCCAGTCCTCGAACACTCAGCCTCTGTCAGCGTTGCCCGTCGTCTGCAACCAACACAACAAGGTGCGGGCATAGCCCATGCAGGGGTGAGTATACGATACTCAGTAGGGACCCAGAGACCCTCAAGGTCTCACTAAATCCAACAAGGATAACCACAAAGAAGGATCTCAACAGATAAACCTTACTTAGGTATAAGCCCATACTTATTCCTAAGTTATCAAGTAACCCATCTCAATTATGAGGAAACACAAAGGTTATGAAATCAACGGATAACCACTACCTAGGTATATTCCCATACATATACCTAAGTTATCTAGTGACCCATCTCAATCGTGAGTTAAACACAAAGGTCATAGACTCAGCTCAAACCAGGATATTCATTATAGAAACTGTAACTGCTGAGGAGCCCCGTCTCTGATGAGTACAGTAATCCTGTCATGACTCTGAGGTACTTCTCACTAACCTAAGACTACTGAGGTAATCCTCCTGTCAAGTACTGCGGGACAACCACCCAAACACAGTATTGCTTCCCGCTGGGGTCTTCCACCCAAACACAGTAGTGCACCCCCCCCCCCCCCCAATAGCCTGCAGAGGTACTTCTCATATCGAGTACCGCAGGTCTACTACCTACAACCAGGAACTCCTTCCGTCATGGGTTTTCACCCAAACATAGTAGTGCCCCGTACACTGGGCTAGTCAACTCACTCCAAGTCGAGTCGGTCAAGCAGTCGTCAGTTCTCAGCTAGCTACACGGTCTCTATACTCCGTACGCTCGTCTCCGGGAGGGTCTGCTCCACGAGCTATAGGTTGATACTCCAAGTATCACAAATTCCCATGAAGAAGTATATCAAAGGACTGCCTCATCATAGGGGTCTCAACGCAACAGACGGTGCGTCAATCGGGCGCCCGGTCTGTGAGTTATTAGCCTTTTCGTCCCGGGGGCCCGATTGGTTTCATGTATAAACCAACCCAACCACATCTCAATTGTACCCAAAACTCTCATAGGGTATACTCATAGGGACTTTTTCTCGACGTGATCACCAACGCTACAGATGGTTCGTCAAACGAACGTCCGGTCTGAAAGTTATCGGCTTTTCCGTTCGAGGTCCCGGTTGGACTTCGGGTTCAATACAACACGGCCACTATCCAAATGTTTCCAAACCTCATGGGAAGTATGAAAAAAGTTCCGTCTCATCAAGAGGAGTCTAACAAAGTTGACGGCACGTCTATCGAACATCTGGAGCTCAAGTTATAAGTGTTTCCGCTCCGAGGGCACGGTTGGTTTCGGGTTCGAACCAACCTGGCCATACCTAAAGTTCTTGAACACCTAGAGTGTAATATACCAAAACTACCATCTCGATCCAAGGATCTCATCACAACTGACGGTGCGTCGATCGAAGGTCTGTAGCCCAAGTTATGGTCATTTAAGCGAACCAGTACGGTTTTAGGGGGTTTTGGGCCCCGACCGACCCGACCCGAGACCCCCCTGGGTCGGCCCGAACCGGGTTGACCCGAACCGGGTCCAGCTCCATCTCCTTAGGGCGTGGACCAGCCTGGTAGGCATGGCCCGGCCCAACCGGTGCGGCCCGGCCCCGCCGGCGCGGCGCGGCCCGGTGCGGCCGGTTGTCCCAGTGCGGGCGCACCCCACACGACCAGCTCGGTGCTGGTTCTGCCATTGTAGAATGGGGGGGCTGCTGCCCCCTTTGATTGAAGTTGCAGCCCCACGTGGGGGGCCACTCCCTTCTACCAGCGGACGCGGAGCTGGGCACCGACTCTCCCCCAGGTCCCGCGCGGTTGCGGAACCGGTCACCTGCCGCTGTGGCTTCAGTCGCGGTGGTCCCTCCTGGCGGTGTGCCGGCAGGGTCTTCCGCAGACCACCGGACGCGCTCCAGTGGTCCGTTTTTCCTTCCATCTTCGACAGTGGTCCTCTCGGGACCTGCTCATCACTGCGAAGTCTTCAAAATGCCTCTGCGGCCTGTTCCTTCATCGCCCGTCGATCCGCACGTCAAATAAACAATCTGCGGAGTCTTCGAATCGTCTCTACGGCCCCGACTCCGCCGCGGTTTCATTCGTCCTCAACGGCACGGCGCGACGCCGCCGCTCTTCTTTGCCCGTTCTTCTTTGTTTCCACGCGGTGCGATGACACCGTGTCACCTTCGTTCGAGCCACAATGAGTATGACAGCAAGGGGGGAGGATGGACGGCCGTGTTTGTGTGGTCCGACCTCCTCCCGTTATAATGATAGCAAGCGACCAAAAATTATCAACGATGTTCGTTAAATAAAACATGAACGAAGATTAAACCCCTACCTCGAAATTGACGTCGCACGTCGTCAAGTCGCGGAAGTTGAACGTCGCGGTAGTCGGGTGTCGCGGAAGAATGGTATCGATTTCGTAGACGTCAGAAGAAGAAGAAGAACGTTGTTGTTGGCATCGGTCTCCACGGTCGGTGTCTCCTTCCTTGTCGTGGAAGAGGAAGTTGATGGAGAATTTTAGGACCGCCAAGTCGATGTCCTTCTTCGGAGACGTAGCGTTCTTCAACGAAGGAGATGAACAAGGAAGGCACGTTGTCGTTGGCGATGATCACCATGGTCGGCGACTTCTCCCTTGACGCGGAGGAAGAGAAGAGTTGATGGATGTTCTTCGTCGAGGTAGGAAGTCGTTTCTTCGTGGATGAAGGGAACTCTCCTCAAATCCTCCCAAAGTATTAGCCAACCCACAAAATCTCATAAAGCTTATCTCTTTTAAAATATCTCCAAAAAATTCAAAAAGGATTCAAGAGGTGAGACAAATAATTTAATAAGTTTATTAATTATCCTAGTCGGCCTCATTAATCTTGGGAGGTGGAGAGGCTCCACCACAATAAATGTGTGGAGTTGCCATGCATTTAATCAAGGGGGTGAGTTATGGGGAGGTCTAGGGGGTTATAGGGGAGGTGAGGAGTTAGGGTCTCATGTGGGCCCTACCACACTAAACTCTACCATGGGAGGTTAGGTGGGTGTGGGTCCCACATCTAACTCATCATTTCTTGAAAATAAACACATTCCATGAATAAAATTTGTGCACGACAAATTTTATTTAGTTCAACTAAATCCCTAAAATTAAACCTCAACCCGCTCAGAAAGCAACTACAGCAAAGGTCCCCTTAAGAAATTACCGGCGTTGCGGTTTCATCAGTGCTCTCGGATTTCAATTATGAGCACTGGTTAAAAATATAGAAAAACCCACTCGTTCTTTCACCGAACGTACCCGAGCCAAACTTCGGAAATTGATTCCGGGCACACCGGGCCTCGGAATCAGGTGCTGTCAGAAACCGCGCACTCGCAAAATTACAAAAAAAATAAGAAAATATTTTCCTTGAAATTTCCGGGTCTTTACAGAGTTCGTCCCCAGGATTGAAGGAACTAAGATCCAACCATAACTTCTCACTGAGTCACACCTCGTTTTTAGCATATACAAAGGATAAGAAGCATATACACTATCTTGAGTCCACCTTAACCGAGAGATGCTGGTCAGACCCAGCCAACTTATCCACCAGAATAGAGTCTTTCAAAAAAATCTAGATATGATGATTTTCTTTAATACTTTATAATGTTTATAAAAGGAGTGTACTCTAATTAAGGTTTAACTAATTAATGATCCTGGAAATATCTCGCCCCTTATTTTGTTGGTAGATTCTACTAGATCTCATATTCTACGGTCATATACCGATGAATTTCCTCATTCATATCAACGTTGATCAGATCAATTAAGAAAACTCATATTTGATAAAGAATTATATTGAACATATATTTGATGAAAGGTCCAATAATTGATAAATATATTCATCTACATACTAGCATCACTTAAATACTTCAATT
This sequence comes from Viscum album, assembly GCA_963277665.1. NCBI lineage: Eukaryota > Viridiplantae > Streptophyta > Magnoliopsida > Santalales > Viscaceae > Viscum > Viscum album. Next base: position 970,528,657 of record OY728127.1, on the reverse strand, counting down.
TTAATGTTTGGAATCTCATGTTTTCATCTAGGAAAGTATTTTTTTTGTTTGACTTCAACTAATATCGCTCATGATGTTCCTTTTCCAGTATACTTGTCCCCTTTCACCCATTTGGATTTCTTAGTTGTATCCTTTATGACATAATCCACTATGATTTTCTTCTTGCCTATAGATAATTTTTTCTATGAAGTATTAACATTTACTTGATTGACCATCTTCTAGACCCAACCTATGTTCATTAAAGATTGACCCACTATTCCATAGAGTTCATGATACTGAGGAATAATTACATAATCAGATAAACCCTTGATTAAATGATCATTGACCTCCTAAATCATTGATTCTTCCATTAAATTTTTCAGAGGTTTCATTCAGTGAAAAAAATTAAATAGTATTTTAGAAATTTTTAGACTTTAAATATATTATTTCAATGTGAAAGGGTAATTAAAACATGAAATTTGTTATTAAAATTTTTAATGTATTTAGTTATATGAAAACATTGATTTATGAATGATATTCTTACGATGGATATTGTATAATGATACCATAAATCATTTTCCTATGACTTTTTTATGGTTTTTTTGAATGCGGAATATATTGAAATTTAGTATTCCAGTTCTTCATGTATGGATATTTATTATAATTAATTGATGTTCATTATTTCTTTTATATGATGAATGAAATGGAATTATTAAATGATGGTTGAAGACAGAAATTAAATATCTCCTCAATACATCGGTAGATATCATGAGGCTAACATGTTTAGGTATTTAGATGAGGCCTTACCCATTAATAAAATACTTCTTGGAATGATGCATCGATGTTATGTTTATGGTATTAATCATTATAAATTACATCATTATGAAATCAATTTTTTATTTCCATGTGATTATTTTAATTGATATGATTTTCATGGATATGTTTCAATATCATGTTAATATTTATTCTTAACTATTTTATTATTATTTATTCCATCCATATCATTCTTAATTATCATGATATTTATTATGTGTCATGTGTTTTTATGTTAAATATCATTCCATATTAATTATGACTTATATAGTAATTATTAATTATAATGTATGACAACCTTAATGATAATATGAACTCAAAAAAAAATTCCACTCCAAAGTATATGAATAGAAATATGATAATAAGTTAATTTTTTTATAATATATATTTTCATTATTTTATATATTTTATATATTTTATATTGAATGTAATAATCGATGAATGTATATGTATCTAGTTTATCCGGACTAATAAACTATTTAGTCCTTTGGGATGTGATCCTTATATCTAGTACAAATATAATAATGTAACCACCAACTCCAGGGTACTAGGTTTAGGTTTTTTAGATACACCATGTAACACCCGAGACTTTTATGAGAAATATTTTGTTTTTATGTTATATAAATCATCAAAGGAATCTTTCACTACATACAACACTAGCTTGGCTTGCTTTAAACGCAACAACGGCCTTCCTCGATAGCTTGTGTCGTACACAATACTGAGTTTCACTAAACAACGATATGCTATTAAAATATTATTAAAACTAACCATTATGAATAGTAATAACCACTTTTTGAAATTTTTTAAATTTTATTTTTCAAAATGGACTTCATTTTTGGATTCGAAATATCGAAATTAGCTTAGGGTGAAATTTTGGTACTTTTCGGATAACTTTCATATTCTGATAAATAGTAAAAATTATTAAATTTTAATTAAAAACAACTTTTTTAATCGAAATAATTAATAGGGATAAATTATTAATTTGAGTGGTTTTAAAGTATATTTAGACTAAATTTTTACAATTTAATAAAAAAAAATTCATTGGATGTAATTTCACATTTAAACCAGACATAAACAAGTGTAAATCTTTTGATAGTTATTATCTCTTAAAAACGCGTTATTTGTCTTGATGACGGGAATTAATTTTTAAATTAGTTAATGTAACTATTATGTTTTGAATTTGGTAAAATAAACATCATTTTTTAATTCATAATATCAAATATAGCTTAGGCCTAATTTTTGGTATTTTTCTGGAAACCGTCATTTTTTGATGAATAGTGAAACCACTAAGTGGTAGTTAAAAAACTGAATTTTTTCATAAAACTTAATTTTACCACTTCTGTGGGTGAAATTTCTAAAATCCTAGAGACACGGTTAATATCGAGGACTAAAATGTGGTTCAATGAGATGAAAATGATTTTTGGTGAATAGTAACTTTTTACTTTTTTTACCACGGTTAAAAGTAAATAGGGTAGTTAAGGGTAAAAATGATATTATTATTACCCTAAAACATGTAATAATTCTATTTTATAAGTGTAATTAGACCAAAAACAAAATTATGAATAAAATATGACCATTTAGGCCCATGTGGATTAGATTAGGACATTTATTATCAATTTATTTAAAGAAGGGTTAAAATAGTTAAAATCAAAGTTTAATAACTAAAGAATTTTTAATATAGGGTTATACATAATCTAAATTCGAATATAAATATTCATTATAAAGCTAAAAAGATTTCATACATAATGGTATTTTATTTGTAATTTTTATACTTAAAATAATTTAATTTATTTATGATACAATGATGATGCAGTAATTATCTTATTAATGAAATATTGACATAATTGATGTTATAAATACCCAAATAAATGTAATTTGAGACTTTTTATGAATTAAAATAATTTTATGTATTAATAATACATGTTAGTATTGATGTAATTAAATGTTTTCGAACTAATAATTCTTTTATGATTTTCAAAAAAATCAATTACCAAATAGTCTCAAAATTGACATAAAATAGTTTTTAAAATAAATATTATATTATTAATTGTTATTATATTCCTAAAAATCTAATGTTCAGCCAATATACTTATATCATGATAAGTGAATCATTAATGGACCACTTGGGGGTCACTTGTATGTATATGGTAAGTTTATTAACTATATAATACAAAAATACAAAGTGACATGGTAAATGTCAATCTAATTAACTAAGAGTTAAAACTAAAAGATAAGGTTAATATAATGACCTAAACATGTCTAAATTCTATTGGATGAGATTACTTCGACCCATCACTGCCTTAGCTTCGAAATATATCAATTTGGATCTATTAATAACTGAATTTTACTTTATAATAAAATAATATTTTTAGTTATTCCAAAGGTGCCCCTCTCCTCCCTTATAAAAGGGCACATCCTCCCTCTCTCCCTCACACCACTTTGAGCCTTCAAGATCGCCCAACCACTGCCAATATACCCTCTAAACTTCCCTATAAACAACCAAGAGGTCCTGATCTTCTTCAAAGACCAATTTTAGTGCCCTAAGAGGAGGTCTCAAAGAGGTACTTCAAAGAAGAGGTAATGCCCGTTACCGATTCTTTCATCTTTATTTCTTCTTCCACTTCTTCTTCTTTAGTTGTTTAATTATGAAGTAATAACATCAGTATCACTCATATACTTATATGTTATTATAAGTATTAAACAACCCTATTTAACCATATATCCATCCTACAGAAAATGAAATCACCACGCGTGCGTATGTACGGAATACCGTCTCCACGCCGTGGTGTAATCTATTTTCCACCACCACCTTACTCGGATGGGTATAATGGTGTAAATAATAACTATATATGATTATTGTAAAGTCATATTGATTCTGAAATAGTATACATACACTCCAATACAATTCCACGATCATGGGAACGATATCATCGCTCTTGCGTACGTACGGAATACCGTCTCCACGATGTGATGCGACTCGTTATACATTATCTTCATTGCATAATGATTATATAAATTAATTGAGTGAATTAATATGATATATATTACACTAATACCATTCTGTAAATGAGGTATCTATAACCTAAATAGAGAAATAAGAATTTATTCGACAAAACGCGCATAAGAACAAAAAGTAATAAACACCAGAATAACAAGTAGTAATGAAATATTACTAATAAGAAGATAAGAATATGAACATATATGATATCATAAAAATATGTATGATTCTGGAATAAGTAAATAACATTATTTAAATCATTATACATGAGGTTCGGACACTTACGAAGCAAATCGGACCTAAGGTAAGGGACAATCTCGCAATCTCAATTTTTATTCGAGATTGTTTATACTTCAGAATTTACTGGGGATTATTTTATCATCCACATCCATGTTTCCTCAATATGTAATATTTTTTCCATCCAGCTAAAATTGTTTAAATCCAATTTTACCCTTCGGTGAGTTTTAGTAAAAGATAAAAAAAGGAATCTTTTGTCGTTTTTCGTACGAGGTACTTTTTGACTTTTCCAACAAAAGTATGGAAAGAATGATTTTTTTAACTTATACGGCATGAATGGATTTTTAAAACATTATTTCCAAGAAGCTTACTTTACAAGTTTTCAAGTTTATTTTTAATCAACTTCTTTTAGTTTAAAATTGTATGACATGTTAAGAAAGGAAAATTTTTTTAAAGTAGAGAGGTTATTTTCCTCAAGAATGGAGTTCAAGTGTTTTATCAAAATTATTTTCCATCTAAGATAATATAGGGTTCTGTTTCTATCCCTATTATTACATTGATTTGATTATGTTGTGATGGAATTATTTTTATGAATTCCTTTATCTTATATGAATTGTTTTATGATGTCATGTTGTTTAAGAATCCCATTTTTATTACATGGGTTATGCAATGATGTATGATTTATGATTTTGTGGCACACATATTAATGGTATCATTATGAGAGGGGTGGGACCTATATATCCCTCCAATGCATTGGGTAAAGATTTTATATCTCATTAGATAGACATGGCTGGAACAGCAGGTTAAACTGGTTCAGTGAAACAGGACTGAAACGAGGAGTGAACTCGGTTCAGAAATGGACTTTGTCCAGTAAGATAGTCTTTCCAATGAGTCTTGACTAATAAGAAATGTTTATCTATGATTATGTGTGCATGCCACAATGTTTCATGTTTTAAGTTATGATTATTGGGATTTCATTTCACTACTATGATTTATCCCATGTTATGAAATTATGCTCTCTTTTACAGGTTAAGATTTCCAAAATGTTATGTTCTTATGAATATGACGTGATTGATATTTATTTATTTTTACCCTTACTGAGCATTTGAGCTCACCCTTTTGTATGTTTTCTTTCCCCAGGTTAGGAAGAAGGTTATTAAGTAAGATATGCCAAAAGGGACTATAGATATGATGAAATAAATGGGAGACAGTGTAGACGCTTTATGAACCAGTTGTTTATGTTTCCCAGTTTCTAAAGACACTATACCTATATGGTCCTTTCATGGTTTTGTTATATATTGTAATAAGTATGCTTCAATTTTAAAGTAATAAAAATGTATGTAAAGTATGGGTCGTTATACACCACTTACAATATGGTGAAGGTATGTAACAGTTTTAGGAGTTATTAATGGTATCTGGTCACATGGAAATGAATGAGCATGGAGTATAGATACTAATGCATTTATTTATTAAAGATATATACCAGGTGGGGTTAATTAGTTGAGGTTTCATCTTGTTTATTATAGATTATAACGGAGTATAATTTTATGAATCAATAATTAATTGGTGAGGTTATGGAATTTACAGTGTGGAAATACAATTTTAATAATTAATTTCATACTCTCATTTACATAAATAAAAATAGAAAACAATATTCCTCTATTTTCCAAAACCAACCACACATACACTCACAAGCCAAAAAATAATAAAAACTATAAACCTCCAAAGATAAATTGAGTGATTATATATTATATTTTTACACAATATTAACTTTTTTGTAATTAGTCCATCAATAGATAACAAGTTGAATAGTGAGTATGAAAAAAATAAGGGTAGATGGTCCTTAACAGTGTTTACTATTTATATGTGCATACTTGGAATGAATTGGGTGATGTTTTTAGAAAGTGAATATATAGTAATTAATGATTACTCTAGGAATAGTTTTTTGAAAATTAATAATAATTGGTGACCTCTTGTGATAGTAAAGGGTGTGTTTCACTCTTTCTTTTATTTTGAAGAGATATGTTGTTGATTCATTGAATTGGGATTATAAATTAATATTAAAATAAACACTATTAGAGTTATTCGATATGGGGATAGTTATGGGAAAATATTTAATGAGATTTAGGGATCAGTTTTTGATATTTTCAATGAATTGGGGTGGAGGGTCATAAATGAAATGATTTTTATATATAGGTTTATATTGATGAGTAATTAAATAGTATTACTCATAAAATTACAGATGTCATTTTATTAGTAATATAGTAAAGAAATTGTGTGGAGTTAGCATTGTATACCTTGTAATATGTCTAATATTTCTAATAACTATGTGGGGAATAATATTGGACCCTAAGGTCAAGAAATTACTCCTTATTCTTTTAAAAGAGGTCAATAAAATAGGAAATTATACTTAGTTTATATATATAGATTTGATATGAGAGTTCATATAAGAATATAATGTATTTTATAAAAGCTTTGATTTTTGATTACTATTCCTAGAGTGGTCTGACATGATATTGAGTTTGTAGTCATGGAAAACCCTGGACTCATGGGATGTGTTAGTATTTAAGAAGGTGTTATTAGTTCTTTATTTCCATTTTTTCAGTTTTATTGAGTGACATTTAGTGTGTAATGATACATGATAGCGAATTAATATTTTATAATATTAAGGTGTAGTGTAATTATAAACAACTTAGATTGGCTGTTAAGGGTTAATTTTCAAAAAAAGTATAATTAGTCTAGGAACTGATAATGGAAACCACTTATATGGCCCAATTGTTTGTATAAATGGTTGGGAACCTAGAAAAAATTCCTATGATTAGGAAATTAAACTTTTTAATGTTAATAGTCATTGACACTAAATGGAATATCCCAAAATTACCCACTAAGAACCCGACATATACTTATAGGGAGAATATTAGTGACCCATGAGGCCCACATCAAATAGTCCCAGGATTGAATACTATTACTATCAGTATGAAAAAATTAAATGGAATGAATGTACTTCATAAATCCTAGGGACATATGTGAAATCCATTAATCAATTGTATAATATAAAATAAAAACAAGATCCTAATATAACCAAAATGAATGTAATCCCATTAATGTATAAATAACTAAATCAAAACTAAAATTAAAGTCGTAAGGCTGCAACTCTAACCATAACTAGGAACCCTAATCTAGTAAGGTTTAACATGATCTATGAGCTCTCCTCGAATACTAGTAATTATTATTTATATACTAGTAAACATGATTCTATAATATACTGTATCCTCTACTAGGTATCTCTTTAAAATTTAAGAATAATAATTCTTCATTAAATAAATAGTAAAACTAAAAAGGACCTATGGCCTCACCATGTCCAAATAAACTAATTTCACATCAATGTAAATTAAAATAATAACAAATAATATTAAAATATGGTACCTCACACCCCAAACCCTATGGTTTTACACTCTTACACCCAAAGGGAAAATATCCTAGTGTATACATAAATTCCATATTAACACAACAATACGAGTCATGTAAACAATTTTGGTTATAACTAGAAAAATGTCATAACCAATTTGTACAAGGTTCAATGTTTTCATTAACACCAATAACTACAAACCATAACCATAAACTCAGTGATATTCCACATATCATCACCTATAACACACATAATATTTCACGTATAATAGGGTATCATGAAATGAATATGAATAAAGTCAAACCCTCCTCCAACTATGTAAAACACCAATTTTATATACCACAACATCATCCCACCATAACAACATTAATCACACTCTCAAAATCTATGTATCAATTATATACCACATCTGAATGAGAGAGAAGGGAATTAGAATTTGTTATCCATCCATCCCATATATATGTTAGATTCTAGTGAAGAAATAGAGATAACCAAATAAAAATGGGAATCGTCTAGGTTATTTGACTTGGGTGGGGTGCGTCTAAATTGAAAATAAAATAAATCATAAAATATAAGAAAATGGATTCTGAACTAAATGGTTCTCACCAATGAAGCACAACTAGTACACATAAAAATATCACCAAAAATGCCACTATTAACTATTTATATTAATGTCATATCCACATTAGATGGCTCCACTTTTAAACATGAAACATCAAAAATGATTCCCACAATATTACATTCCAATCACATCATTTAATATATTATGATTTACTTATTAAAATCTATATTAAATCAATTATTACACTAAATTTCATATCTATTCACACAGAAAATCCATAAAATATATCGATGTGAAATCCAATAACCCCCCCCCCCCCAAGTCACACCATGACACTATCCAAACCCCACATGATAATACCAAAGTTGGAAAAGAGATCTATATAACTATAAAGGGACTTATGTATGAGTCATAAGGAAATAATTATGTTACATTAAGACCTCACATGGAATATATCATTTTCAAAATCATAATTTGAATCCTTCATATTGTGATACACAACCATATTCTAACACCATGTTGTTAGTGGAAACACCAAATCTCACAACCCAAGCCTTAGGGCTATGAATCTCCTCTATGAAATGATTCACCACATATATATCTACCTTGTACTAGAACCCTATAATCAAAAACAAACATACACGACTATGTAATAATACATATATTCCAAAATAATATCCACCACAACTATATCTAACTCTTATAAATCACCTCCCATCACATCTAACTCCAAAAATATTCAACATTAATACATTAATGCCTTCAACCCCTTGTATTTGATACCTATTAGAAGACTCTTTCCCCAAATAGTCTTAAATGAACCTAGAAATAAAGAAGAAAATATCATCCCTGAAATTAATTTTTGAGATTCATATCAAATTGGGCAAAAATATCACCATTAAACAGAGAATCCCTATAATAATAATCCTATAATGAAATAGCCACATAAAATCTGGTCATAAAATCCATCACCAAATAAAAAATCTCATTCTTTACAAACAAACAATGTTCAAAATGGTCATAATCACTGGGCATGCATGGGTGAATAATATTAAAATTCAAAGTCATATTAGACACTGTGACCCCATATTATGTTATCCAAATAAGTAATTTCCCACACAACACCTTATCAGTTTGATTTTAAATCTAACTGAACCACTCAAGAAATGTTACATCATCATTAATATCCAACTCTCCATAGTTATAGACCAGAGAGACTTTATGACTATATTTATAATGATATCTCATGTAAAATATATCACAGATATAGACTATATTTAGAGGAATTTTCAACTGATTCACTACCTCAAACATATACGCCAAAACCTTAATGGGTCTAACATAATAGAGAGAAATATTACTCCTAGAACTAAACCTCTCATACCAATAATTATGTTAATTATTTAATATTATAACAACACTAATATAAAACTATTGATTTTTCCTCCTCGGATCAATATAAAACATATGATATTTGATCTATATCTTCATCCACTCTCAAATTATTAGATTCTTCCCTAGATTTCATTTCACATTTTCTATTCCAAGAACATGAAAATCATTGAACTCAGTCTAGGGAAATGAATATGTTGATAGATTCCTGAAAAATAAAACAAATTAGTCTAATAAAAAATATTAATGATATTTTTCTCTTAACTCATGATCAGAAAAATTTAGAACAGACATTCTTATATAATATCCCAGATACTGTGAATGTTTTAGTACAAATTTATCTCAATTTGTTGATGGAATGATATGAAAATGTGTATTTTAGAGGATAAACACTAAAAAATCTAATGAAATTCATTATAAAATTATGGTATCAATAAAAATTATTTTCCCCAATAACCGATGGTGCCCAACTATCTCACCTATATAAAAATCATCCGATTATTGACAACATATAACTCCATGATTGTAATTTAATTAGATGAATTCTTTAAAAAACCATAATAACCAAAATAGAATAACTTATCATTGTGTTTTGAGTGAACCAATTATCAAATATATCAATTTAACCTCCCACGACTACTTAGGGATATAAACTGGTTGTAAAAATGTTCCAAGAACATTTTACATTGTCTTGAACTATTAATAGACCAAACATAACTATATGAACTCTACTACTAACTATGTCATTTATGAAAACTTAATTTGACTCTATAATGAATTATATGTCTTAAAAACACCGTGATTTACTTACAAAGAAATGTATTAGAATAAAAAGGGAACTTCTCTCCCATAACTAACTAGAAAAGATATTTCGACTATGCCAACATATGTTTCTGATCATCTATTGACATTACCTTATGTTTATCAACATGAAACATGTAGTACCACATCAAATTTACCTTTGAGTATCCCTAATAACACTTCTATACTTATAGTTACAAAATTAATACACCATAATATGGTATATGGATCCTCTACCACCAACCTCTTACACATTTTTATTCATTAATACAACTGCCTTCATCTCTCTCCATGATTCATTAAATTTTGTAAAATATATACCCATGACTTCGGTGTCAAACATTGAACAAATTAATTTCATTTTGGATGGATTTAAGTTATCAGTAATTCATTGTATCATCTAAATATTATTCATTTACATTGAATCCAATTAAAATCTCAATGAGAGAAAATATACATCTATCCCATGAGATTAATGAAGATTATAAATTTCTAAATGATAATTTTATATATGTATAGATTAAGATATATAACACTAAATCAAACATGAGATCAATTATCTCATTGTAATGCTTTTTGGGATGTTCCTTACTTAAACAAAATGATATTTCTTCACTATAATTCATGAAGATGAAATCCAAAAAGGTAAATTTTCACCTTAGAAAACCAAAAAAATACTCCCTCTACAAGAAAATATGATTTGAGAACTGATAATATAATATATAAAATAATTAAAACCACTTTCAGACTAATTATTCTATATAAAAACACTGCTCTACATGGTGAGGTAAATCCATTGGGAAGTAATTTTAATGATATTTGACTCAAACATCTGATAGATACCCATCTAATCAAGGAAACTATATATGATCACTACATTACTAGTTACTTATAAAGAAAAAACATCAACATTCATAAATGTTTCATGTTATTAACCTTAATGGGACACAAAATTCATGATAAAATAGACCATACATTATAAAATCATTCTGTTATAAAACATTGAATATACATGGTGGTACATAAAGATAATAAATAACCCCTTCAATTATCAAAATGATCCACCTGTGAAATTGAGTGCATGGTTATGTTGTGGAAGAACAATATGATGAAATAAAAAAAACATGAAAAAATATTTTCTTGAGTCCCATAAAAACATTTGGGTCATTATAGGCATATAATGAAATAATTATAAATTCAATGTTTCTAGAATGGCATTAAAAATTAACCTTCTAGAAATCACCCACCACTACCCTCATTTAATTTTAACATGACCAAAGATAAATCATTTAAAATATTGTTTTTCCATTAAATTGATCAAAAATATCATCTATCATTGGAAGGGGATACTGTATCTTGATTTTTACTAGATTCATTCACCAATATTCTAGAGATATCCTCAGACCACCACCCCCCTACATAGAGATTAATAAAAAATCATATCAAGATTATATAATGGGATAGGAGAAACCATTATATATAAGATCCTTAATATAAATATTTATCTATATACAATTTTCCATTTGATAAGGTTACCACCAAATTAGTGATTCATTGGGTTGAAACTCTTTCCTGAACACAGTATCATATATAGTGCTCCAGGATATAACTTCTTCATGAGAACCAATTTTATTATCCAAGACTAATATAATAAATTCCTACATTGGAACAAATTTTTAAAATAGATAAAAAATTACAGGCTAATATGATAATGGCTCTAAACACATACAACCCTTCTAATGACCCCACTCACAAAAAAACACAACATTGTAGCCCTTATTGTTTTTAAAAAAACTCTCCTTTAAAAAATAATTTATGATAACATATATTTAAAATAACTATATGATTTCATAAATTATATCATAAGACAATATTAGCAAAAAAAAATGCATCCATAACTAAAGGATTATAACAACCCAAGCATAATTTACATGGACATTACAGTTCTTTTGTGGAATACTTAATACATGACACAAAAATATGCCCAAAGACTGTATTTGTTTAGTGTCTTTGGAAACTCAGAACATAACCTTCTAATCAGGGTTAAAGATCTTCAACATCTCTCATGATTATCTTGCCATTTTTTCCAACCTATAACCTTTCTTTATATCCGGGAGAAAAGAAAACATAAAATGGTGAGCTCAAATTATTAGTATGAGTAAAAATGGAGAACATAAAACAAACCATAAACATTTGAACATAAAAACATGAACATAATTTTTAATAATTAAAATCTTGTTTCATGAAATAAATATTGGAAGTACGTATGGAATGGATCACGAAGAACAATAACCATAATATAATATCATTGGAATAATACATGTATTTGTGGAAAACAAATATTCACATAATTTTATTTTCATAGATTCCAAGGAATTACTGCCAAGACCATCATAGTGGACAAAGTCCGTTATTGAACAATGTTTACTTTCCATTCCAACCATGAATTATTGAACCAGATTAACTTTCCATTTCAATCATGTCTATCTCATGAGATATAATTCTTTACCCATTTCATTGGAGAGAGATATAGGTCCTACTCATCTCATAATTAAATCATTCTTACATGTGCCACAATAACATAAAACATTTATCATAACATAACCCAAAAAATAAAATGGGTTTCTTAAAAATAATTCCATCATAACATATTCCATATAAAATATCATTACATCATTAACTAAATAAAATAATAGTAATAATATGGATGTAAATATAACCCTATTTACGAGCTTCATCTGAGATGGAAAATAATTTTGATAAAACACTTGAACTTAGTTCTTGAGGAAAATATCATTTCTTCTTCAAAAATGTTTTCTTTTCTCAAAATTTATCACAATTTTAAAATTAAAAAAATTAGTTGAAAATAAACTTGAAATAATGTAGAGGAATCTTAATTTAAATATGATGTCATGAAAGTGTAAAAAATACTTTCATTCTGTATAATTTTAAAAAACATTCTCCACGAACTTTTATTGGAAAAGTCAAAAAGTACCATGTATGGTAAACAAAAGAAAGATTACTTCCATACCATGTAGTAAAATAAAAAATGGGTAAAAATGAATCTAAACATACATAGAATAATAGTAAACATTTTATGAAATCATTTTTAGAAAACATTAACATGGATGACAAATATACCCCCATTAAATAATTACACAAAATCAATCTCTGATAAAAATGAGATTCCAAAATTATCTCTTACCTTATGTATGATTTCTTCTATATGTGTCTAAAAATCCATTATAGTGGGATTAAACATATTATTAAATTTTCATAGAACCATAATAATATTTATGATATGATATATGATTCACTTACGACTTTATATTACCAGTTCATTTTTCAATTCCATGTTAATGATACATTTCAGGTAATAATTGTTTTATCTATAATACATGTTTTTAATTGTTAGTCATGATTTAAATACTTAAATAATGTAAAAAATTATTTATATATTATATATATTAATTATATATATATATATAATATATAGATAAAATAAATTCAATACACATTTCATGGAGATGGTAGGTCGTACGTACACATGAACATTGTTTTCGTTTACTTATTAAATTTAATAGAAGTAAGTCACTGACATATATATATATATACACAAATAAAATATAATTATTATGTAATATTTTACATTATAATTTATTATACATACTTTATAATCATTCAATAATGGATATTATAGAGAATGAATCTCATCGCGTCGTGGAAACGGTAAGTCGTATGTACGCACAAGAGACGATATTATTCCTATAAATGACGAATTGTATTGAAGTGGGTGGTGTATAATATCTACAAATTAGTATCAGGTTATGATAATCATATATATTTTTTATTTCCACCATTATACCCATCCATTTAAGGTGGTGGGGAAAAACATATTACACCACGGCGTGAAGACGGTAAGTCTTACGTATGCACGTGCAATGATTTTGTTTTTCGTATGATGGACAGAAGGTGAAATGATTTTTTTTCATATTTATAGTAAAATATAAGTATATCAGTGATAATTATTTTATTAATTTATAATGAAACAACTAATTAATAGTAATTATATGAAGAATGAAATTTGAAAGAATTGGTAGAATAGATTACCTCTTCCTCAATGTACCTCTTTTAAATTTATTCTTTTGGCACCAGAGTTGATCTTTTGAGAAGACCATACCCTCTAGAATGTAACTATTGATGTTTAGAAGATTTATTTTCCAAGTTTTTCCAATATTTAAGGCTCTAAATGGAGTGAAGTGGAGAGGGAGGAGGTTCCCTTTTATAGGAGAGGAGGGGAACTTTAGGAATCTCTCAAAATATTAATTTCTTAAAAAATGATTTTCGGTTTCAAAATGTCCAAAACTCATTTATTTATAATTTACGATGATTATTTTCTTTATACTCTCAACAGATAGGTTTTAGAAATTTTAATTTATCAAATTTAACCTTATTTTTAACTTTAACCCTTAGTTAACTAATTTAACTATTACCATGTCTTCTTGTATATTCATACTATATGGTTAATACAGTAACAGTAAACTGACAAACGAAACTAAAGTGGTTTATTAATGCCAAATTAAAAATTTTCTAATTAATTTTTCCAAATAATATATTTTTAAGACAATTATATCATTTAATAATATAGTATATGTAATAAAAACTCAATTACATCAATTTTTATATTATTCATATCACGACTTTTTAAAAATCTATAACAACTTAATTATTTTAAAAATAACATAATTATTTAAAATATGAAAAATCATATTCATCTATAAAATTTTTGGATGGAATAAAAAGGTTCAAAATAAATTTATTTTAATATCTATAATCACATTTATTTAAATCATTCATTTATCAGGTAATCACTACATCATCATTATGTCATAAATAAATTTCTTTATTTGGTGTCTAAAATTTATAAATAAAATACCATGATGTAGGAAATCTTATTATATTTATAATGAGTATTAATAGTGATATTGATCATTTATATAACCCTATATTAAAATCAATTTAGTAAAAGATATGATTTTAGGTTATAATTTTCCAAACTTTAAATTAATTCTTTTAAAATCTAATTTTCACATCAATGTGAATACATGGGGTACCAAAATCTATCCAATTATGTATAGGTTCGTAAATATATCATCCAATAGATTTAGTACATGATTTATGGTAGTTTAATATTATTATAATATTGTTTTTAACCATAATTTACCATATTTACCCTTCAACCATGATAAATAAAATAATTATTGAATTCAATATTCCTAATGTCTAAAAATAAAAGGTACCTATTTAGAAAAGTTGGAAATTATGATTCCAAATTTGGAATCCATTTTACCTATTTAAATCGCAGAATACAAGGTAATTAATTTAAAATTAATTCCCGTTGTCAAAACTAAAAAACTTGTTTTTAAGAAGTGATAACTACCAAAAGATTGAGATGTGTTTATGTCCAATTTATATCTGATATTACATAAAATGTAAAAAAATTGTATTAAATAATAAAAATATAATCCAATTACACATTAAACCCAATTAAAAATATAATAAAACAATAAAAATAAATTTTATAAAAAAGCAGTTTTGAATTAAAATGCAGTATTTTTCACTATTCAAAAAAATTTCAATTTTATTAGAAAAATACCAAAAATTTCAAAAAAAGTAAATTTTAAATACCCAATTACAAATATGAAGTTTATTTTTCCAAATTTAAAATATAATAGTTTCAAAAACTATATTTAAAATGGGTGTGCCATCAAAAGTTGGTATAACTGCATTTTTTAAAAAATACTTCTTTTATCCGAAAAAATTGATTTTGTTCTCATATCATGTTCTAGAAAATGTGTAAGTTGAATGCTAATGTTATGTAAAATTCAAATTTTGGTTAGTAATATTCATAATTTATCATTTTTATCCCATTAAAAAATAATATATCAATGTTTTGTGAAACTCAGTGTCGCGTACAACGCACGCTTCTGAGAAAGGTCGATCTTGTGTGTAACGCAAGGAAAGTCAGTGTTTTAGGTAGTTCAATATTCCTATGGTATTTCGTATAAAATAATCAAAACTTTTTCATTTATACATTGAAAAATATCTATACTTAGTTTAGCGTGAATTGAATGTTACCAAAAGAACATGAAATTGTTTGCAACACAAGTCAAGAATATTGTTGCATATACGAATAGGGGTACCAATATCCTTTCCAACATGAGTAACATGTTTTATAAAATGATGTTTGTAATTTATTATTTATAAACACTATAATAAATTATATCATCATAAAAAATTGAGGAAAACAATATGGTACCATGGATAATATATTACCCATCAGGTGTTGGAACCATGATTATACGAAGTTATCTATGTACATCTATAATACCATGTTATCCCTAATAGAGACCTTATCGATCGATACACTAATACCATTATATGAAAAGGAAAGATAAATCAATAGTTATCCCTCAAAAACCTCTATCCCTTCTTGATTTAATATTTAGATACATTACCTATATCTAATTCATTCATTATATAAGCTTGTTCATAGACTGAGATGGAATTTTATCTCTAATACAACACTATAACCCATGAATAATTGGGAACTAATATCTATAGTGGCCATGATTATTAAAATAAATAGTATAGTGATAAATCCCATATTGGATTAATCATAAATTCTAGATTATTGGAAGCATGGTGAAAGAAATTTTTGAATCCAATTCCTTGAATGAATGAACTCAGACTAAAATAACATGTACAATCGTCTCCAAATAGACCTTCCCCTTAGGGAGCTATGATGATTCCCATATTAATAGGATTTTTATAGTTCATAAATCTTCTCCGCCACCATATCTATATGAATAACCTATAAATATTTAGGAAATATAAATAGAGTGACAAAATTTCAATTAACTATGACCAAAATATCTTCAAAATGGTGTTCTCTCAAAAAATCATCAAAGAAAATATCTTAAACAAATAAGAATGTTCTTGGACCATATCTTGAGTTAACACAAACTCAAAATCCCCAACTCAGGTGTGTAAAAATATTACCTTTCAGTAAAATCTTTATATATGATATGATCTTCCATTTATATAACCTCTAGAAATCATACCACATGTCTTATACCTCATTTTCATCCCCATGATAATAAATACTCTATTGACGTGACTCCCTTTGAATCTAACTAATATTTAACAAATACCAAAAATCTTATATATTTTGGATAAATTTGAATTTGATATCAATATCCTCATGAAATTCATCTCTTTCCAATTAAAGAATTATTTCATCCTATATTTCTAAGCCCTGACACAAGACCTCACATAATGTCTTCCTCTAAAGCTCATCCTCATCAAGTAGTCCAATCCTCTAGTGGTCAACTAGATCATCATGTTTTACCTATCCCACTTGATCCACAGATGAATGATGACTGATTGGAATCTAAAAAAATATAATAGAAAAATCATATGCTAGTTATAATTGAATTCATTTGAGATTTATTTTATGAATTTGATTTCAATCTCCCCAATGTCAACCAAATTCAAACACGAGCACAAATATGTATGATTCATGTACCTAACCTATATCTCTACCTCACTATCATTATTATCTTAAATATTGTGTCCAATATTATTATGTTCCAAGCATTGGATCATTTTGGTCACTAATCTCTTATTCATGAGTTTCTATCCCTTGATATATCACACAATAATTTCTAATAACACTGTTTCTCTACCAAACCCAAGAAATCCTCAAAAGATCCCAAATATAATATCTTTCCTAACCATCATCCATATTTATAATAACACTTCATCATCAATCATCCACATTGGGTACCCATCTTTGGTCTGTAGTCAAAAGGGGAGTATCACTATAGGCCCACCCCCCATATGCCATGGGTTGGAAACAAGGACCATGGGTTTAAAACAAGAAAATAGTAGGCAATTAGATCATGTATCCAATGAAAATAATGGAAGACCCACTGATCAATTATATAATATAAAATAAAACAAAATCCCCTAACATATATAATTCATGGAATGTTGTTCTAATAGAAATATCTTAATAATTACTAATATTAATCCCATAATGAATCACATTCATCTATATCTCCAAGCCTGAAGGGACTGTGGTCTATATTTTCCTCCAAACTCTCCATGGAAAAATATAAATATAATATATATATATATTTGGTCGTGAATACATTTATACTCTTTATGGTACACTAATATACCACAGATGGTAATATATAAGAATCAGACTAGTAATTATGTAAATAAATAATAGAATAACTAATCCCGAATTTGGTCAACTACCACGAACCTCACCAATTCCCACTCACTAAATATTACATCCAAGTAGAACAAAATTATATTGTTGAATATATTCAGTGGGTAACCCAAAACACATATCTATTAGTTTTCCACTATAGAACCCTAACAAAAAATGTATTTTTCCCAAATATATTCTAGATATATACAATCAAACCAATAATTCCATACATGTTGTGGGTCAGACTACAGTCTTACCATACCATATACATGAAGTTTCAAACATTATTTTTACCACCCAAAAAACCAATGACAACAACTAACTTGCCTACATATAATGTCTCCAAATCACCAACATAAATTATATTTCATGTTTGTTAGGGTATCAAGAATATGATGGACATAAACCCTATTTCATCTCACTTCCATGCATGAACAATATTATATATACCACATCCTTATCCCACCAATAAGAAAAAAAATTCAATATAAACCTATATAAATCATATCCAACCCATATCTAGAATATATAGTGAGGAATATATAGTATTTTACTATTTGGTCCCACTCTAATCGAGATGTTTGGGGAAAGCACTTAGAACCCAATGCATTTGGTAATCAGTAAGGTTATCTGTCCCACATGGGATTTTTATGAAACCACAAGGAAACAAATTATATAATATAAATATATGAAAATCATATCCAAAATCTCCATACAAAATAAGATATACTATTAAAACATAATAACTAATACATAAGAACCACCATTCATTATAACTACTTTCGTTATTAACATACTGACCATATTGATATTTACTCCTAAAACATATCCAATGATGACTATACTTTTCCATTTAAACTACATCATTTAAATATCACATATTTTCCATTTATAATCCATCATTCATTTATTATACAATTACATATCATTACTAATAAAAAACCATTGATTTCCATTATACATGATTAATACATCCATTACACTCTCATTTTATTTGTTAACGATTCATTCATAACATATCATCTATCCAATTCTATCACATTCCTATTATACAGATCATCATTACCAATCACATTCATCTTCCACTGTGAAACTATAATACTGTAAGCACACCACAAAAATAGTCACTTCATTAACCACAATATATATCATGATAGTTGCCATTATATCATCATAAGTACCATAAAATAAAAACAACTTATTACCATATCATCCATAAATATAAGATACCTAAATATAACCAAAATATCAAAAATAAAAATAATTGACCATAAAAGACACAAATATACAAGTCATAGAAATAATATATGGAATACAATAAATATATGAATTTATTATTATTACCAAATAACAAAATACCAATTCTAATACATTCTATGAAACTGATTCGATGCCTCTTACTAGTTTGTTATCATAATAATTCTATATCTCACACAATAATTTTATAATAAAATTAAATAAATAGAAATTAATAAATTGTGATTAATTTTGTAAAATAATACTAATAACATACAAATCATATAGGAATCAATAATTCATAGCTGAATTGTTATAAAAAGGAATCCATCATGTAAGAAAAAATCATAAAAACATGTAAACACTTTTTAAGAAACTCTCACCACCAATTTAAATATATTTTAAATTAATTATATATCATAATTCAACCCTAAAACTTTTACCAATTAATGTAAATGAGTTTTTATTCCATGCTATATAAAAAAATATTGTTCTTTAGTACTATACATAAATTGAATATTATCTAAATCATTATGTAATTGAGAAAGGAAAAATAAAACATAAAGGTCATCTGATATGAGGGGACAATCAATAATCCAAAAAATACGTCAATATCCAGAAATAAATCATAAAAAAACTATAATACCCAAGAAAAAACACTAAACAACAATCCCCATATGGTAGAACATCGGGATAAATATGCCTAAATGAAGTGGTTCATACTGTATATCATCAGAAAAGAATATCCTAAATCCAAGGGTCAAGGTTGATAAATGTCACCTAAAAGAGTAACTTATGACCAATAAATTCCTATTTTAAATTATGAAAAATATAATAATTAAATTATATTAGGAATTTATACCTGGTTATGAAAAATGGGGCATGGGTTAATAGGTAATCATAACAAATAAATGGGGATACTCCAATTGATCCTAGAAAAACTGCACTAAAGATACCCCATATTTATCCCCTATTAAACTCAAAGAACACCTTTATTCTAAAATATTTTAGTATGGTTAATGTCATCACCAAAGAACAATGATGTGATTTCACTCAAAAATAAACCCCCGAAATAACCCTATACTTCTTTGAGTCATGAAAAAGGTATCCAAATTGAAATATACAACAAGAAGAGTTTCCAAAATTTGCCCCATAATGTCTATTTTACTATGTATAGGAACATAAAATGAATCAAATTCATAGAAAAAATCACAAAATCTTTATGTAAAATAGTTCCTTAAACGAAACCCCTATATCATGACCAATAATTTGGTAAATCCATCTCTATAAGTGTCAAGGGAGTTCCATAAGGGTCATAAGGAACTCTAAAAGAGTAATAAGAAACACAAAAACAGTCATCATATACATAAAATTAATATAAATTTTATAAAAAGACATTAAAATTCCAAGTATCATGACCCATAGATGTCATTTCAAGACAATGATTCAAACACGAATACCAACTCTCAAAGCCCAACCCTTGGGTTTTCTTCACCTCCTCTATGTCATAACTCACCAACTATATAATGACATCATAATTCAACCAACACTTTTCCCTATGATATGCATAGAAACTCTATAACCACAATCTTATACTAAAGTCTCATATTTTATAAAATATATTTCCCTCCTATAATCTCATCTCGTCACCTTCAACTCAAAAACAACATAATTTAATAGGGTGCAAAGGATCAGTATGTTAAAGGAAATAGTAATTAACATATATATATTTATATGTGTTTTTGTGTGTGTTATATGTGTATCTGTTTAAGTATAATAAATTTTTTGTAACTGATTAGTTTTGTGATTACCATGCCTCATTTGGTCGGACGTGATGTTGGGAATATAGGCATGGAACACCATCAATGCATGGCATGCATATCTATTACAGGGAATTGGTTATTGGTTCTTTTGTTTTTTAGAAGGTTTTTTTGAGACCGTTAGTGAAAGAATTATTAAGATAGGTAAAGTTGTGTGATGACCTAGTTTCTAGATAACTTTATTTGTGATGACTCTGATAAGTAAATGTGGTTTTTTTGATTTTTATGTTCAAGTTATAATGTTTATGAAAGGGGATGGATACTGTTTATTAAATATAAAGGTACTTCAAACTATGATATGCATTAAATTTTAGGTTTACAAGCCTTTTTATTGACCAAACCAAGATCATTATCACATACCAATAATATAGATCACTATTTATAAATTAATCCACAACCACTTTATTAATATTTAAAAAAATATACTATTACTTTTGATGTACATGGTCAAAACACCATGAAGAAAGATCACATCCCAATTCCAAAGCTATAATCATTAATAATTAATTATGATAAACTTTTAATATTAAAAACTCAATGAAATATGATTAAATAATGAAAAATCTTAACAATGTGTACTTATTCCTTTGGAAAAAGATGTGGTAAATTATTTATGGTGGATGGATCTCATAAGTTTTTTTATAATGTGGATAAAGTTTAATTTCATTTTTACATGATATATAAAGTGAAACCAATATTAATTATTTCATTTCCAATTAATATTATCCCATCCTCTTCAGTTATGGACAAAATACTTCACCAGATAAAAAACTAATTATGTTCAAAACCCTATTGAAAAAAATTATCAAATCTCCTCTCATGGTAGAAAAGACCCTTCTTTAACTTTTCTTACTCCTATTCCAATTATATTTTATCAAATAATGAATATGGAACAATATGAAAATTTATCAAAATTTAATATTAAATAAATATTCGATCTATATGAAAAATTGATCATTAAAAATTTCACCATCCTATAAATTCTATCAATTTTTACACAAATGTATAATATGAAATTTACCAAATATTTTCTCTTATAACATTCTATATCATCTCATGGTTAAAATAAATTTTATATGATTTTTTTGTGTTAAACATAATAAAAAATTTATTTTGTTCCGACATTGAATCTGTATTGATTTGAGAAATATTTTTTATAAACCTATAATAAATAAATTAGTTTGGTATGATAAATATGATTGTGATATGTGTTCCTTTTAAGAAATTTGGTGTTTATTTGAATGTAAAAAAATCATGGATAGGATAGATAACATTACCAAATGGGGTAAAGTGTCAACAATTTTTTTTAATCTTCTTAATTTGGATTAATTCAATTATTTTGTGAAAATAAGTTAAATAAAATTTCATGATTTGATGTTTAACTGAAAAATATCACTAAAAATAGTATAAAAAAGAATATTTCTATATTGGTTTTGAGAACATCCATAAAATGTGAATTTTTACCAATCATTTTATGGAATGAAATATTATAATATGTTTATCATATAAAAATATCAATAATTAGAATCAATAATTGGAATCAAATCAGTAATGAATAATCCAATATTGGAATAATCATTTAACCTTCATCAATATTCACTTATGAATTTTTCATTTGTGATTATTATTAATAACTGATTTATAATATGGTAAAATATTTTTCCTAAATGATGATGTATAATAGATCAACAAGTTTTAAAATTTTAAATTGGGTCTGAAGATACCTCTGCACATATAAATAAAATATTTTCCCTCATATTTAACTAAAGGTGAGGGAGATAAAAAAAATATTCCAAATATTTATCAATATAATGACTTAAAAATAAACATTTAATTAAAAAAATATTTATAACAATCTAAGTTTACATAATAATTTCGAGAAATTGATTTCATTTAGGTTATTGTCATATGTTGGATTCATTGTACTTACATATGTCTATAAAATATTCCTTAACATAGTAAAATTTTATCCAATAAAATATGTATTATGAAATATATAAAATGCATTTCTCCTCAAAAATATTTTTTATTTCATTTATTTCATCCAGAGGTTACATATATGGTTAAAAAATGAGATAAAAAATAATATAAAAATAAGTATGGTACAATATTATGGGAAATATCTTGAAAAATACTACCCAAAAATTGAAATATGGGATGGGGTATAAATAGACCTCTAGGTTCCACCAAATCCTCATTATTATCCTATTCCTTTGATGGTAGTGGGGTAGTGGATAACAAGAACTATAAATGTTATGTTTCCATCATTCATTTGACATTCTAGGTGTCACTATGAAACTAATAATCCATAGAATTCACAAAATGTTTGTATTGTGTTGTGTTATCTGGATGGGCTGTTATGATTATGTAAAATATTATAGTTAGGGGTAGTTCATTGGTTTTATATGTAAGGGTAGTGGCTATATTTTTTTTTTCATTGATATTGGTGTTATATTAATTTGTATACATATTATCTCCCCTAGAATCGCATTTCATGATAGTGAACTATCTTCTAGTGTATTTTCATTCATCTAACATTGGTCTTCCATATGTTTTAATGATGTATGAATGTTATTTTAGGGGTTAATCATTTATTTTATTCTTTCTATTCATATGGGAACTAATTTCATGTTTTCACCTAACCTAAGATTCCACTAATATATCTAATATAGAATTAAATATGGATGTTACAGTAGGTGTAGTCCTAATGAAGTGATTCTATTCTCTGGAATTAGGTTTCGTGATATAGTTGGTCGATTATAGTGGGTTGGAGGGACCAATATAAGGGGCAGTCATGAATTAGGGTTGTGTTTCATTAGGGTAAAATTCATTTATGATGGTGGTTGTGTCAGTAGTGGGTTATGAGGATGAATAGGGCTATATCAAATTGAATTTTTGGCATGGTGTATATAATATACTATAGATACATTATGTAAGGAACCAGGCTTAAACATTACATAATTTTGAGTTAAATCAATAATTAACATTGAGGATATTTTTAGGTTTAGAGTATTAGATTATTAGGTCATAACTATTACATTACATCTCAAATATTACAAAGTAGACACTTCTACTCAGTATCCATTTTTTTCATAAAATAAAAAACTCTTAAAATTAAAAAAAGAATTATTCTCTTGATATAAATCTTCTTGAATTCTTCATTTATCATACCCTTCTTTATACCCTATGAAAAAAATTTCATAAATATGGTATGAGCATAAAAATAATAGAAAGGGTTATAAAATAATGAAAGAGAACATTATCACATAAATACATACAAATCAATGACATCATAATTTATAATCATATAACACATTCCCTTTATCACACCTCAGGAAATCATAATATTTATGAATAACACATAGAAATCATAAATAATAAATCTAACTTCTATTATCTATATCATACTTACATAGAATATTTAATAGGTACATAGGGAGTTATGTTTGGAATACCCATCAAATTATATTCCCTAAATTTGTTTGGAGAAACATTAATATTTACCTCTGTCACATTACCCAATGCATTGGTCGACTATCTCGGGTTCACCCACTAGTGGTTTGTCACAGAACCAACTATATACATAAAAAATTCCCAAGAACCATAAAATAATCATAACACATACAAAAAAATCATAAAATAATGATAACATTTCCTCATTGCAATACCAAGATATAATTACATGATATTGTTAAAATCAATTCATATAAATCATTCAAAAAGAAGAGTTTTGAATCAAACTGTCTCATGCCACTTTGAAATTTTTGAAAGGAATTTACACTTTAAAATATTCAAGTACATATAAATAAATCCTTAAAATCATTTCTAAATCATGGACATGAAATTCAATGATTATTAAGATTAAATATTTAAAACATTTAAAATGATGATTTAGTTAAAGAATCCATTACCACTTGAGAAACACATGAATAAAAATAATTAATGAATAACATAAAAGGAAACTATAAATATCTTGAGAACATATAAATTCATGATAAAAATTTTAAAAGGGTTGTATATACACCTTATAGGATAGTAAAGGTGCACAATATGAAGATATTACTCAAGGAAAGGATATTGAGACGTAGTTCTTTACGAAAATTTGGCATCGTAACGGCTTCACTTAAAAATTTAGAAAATGATTTAATGGGAGACAGAAGGGTCTCTCATCACATGGACATAATATTTATAGCAATAAGGATATAAAATAACATATCTCAACAAAATAAAATTAAAATTAAAAGACATGTAATAAAATAAGCCTTTGACTAAAAGAGGAGGATGAAAGGTTCCCTTGCCTCATATCTGACATGACTCATTCATTATTTAATTTCCTAAATAATAAACTTAAGTTAATTTCTACTTGATTAATAACCCTTTTCAAGTTTATTATTCCTTTTATATCACCTATTACGTTGCTATAACAATTAGTTAATTATTTGAGTTCACATCGGATATTTTGTCGATGTTAGGTACTTGAGTTAAAAATAATATTATTATAATTACAATTTTTCCATGTTTTCAAAAGATGATTATCTCCAGAATAATATTCCTATATATATCTTATATATTCAGTAAATATTTATTTAAAATATTCCATAAAATTTGGAGATAATTAATGAAATTCACCATTTATGGAAACGGTAAGTCGTACGTACGCATGAACGCTACTTTCATTTCTATTTCATACTTACAGAAATTAAAAGTAAACGATAGATAGGTATATTATAAATAAATTATAATATATATGTTAAATATGTTACATAATTTCATTAATTCCTTCCTTTATGAAATCTATGTATTACATGAACGAGTCGTATCACTTTGAGGGGGCGGAAGTCCGCACTTCCTCAAATGAAATTATTGTATTTATACAACATGAAAAGAATAAAGATATGTTGTAAATAAAATTTAAATAATCATAAATACAATATAAATATAATATGTATCATATAAATATAGTTCAATCATAATGGACACCATGAGAGTCGGTAGGCTATAATTGAACAATCATCATTTCATGAGGTAGTAGTTCGTCGTCCACAGAAACAGTATGTTCTAAATCCATTAGATGAAGGTGTGTGTAAGTGTAGTTATAATACCTATCATAATAGAACCTAGTATATTTATTATACTTATGTTTTTATTTAATCATTTAAAAACAATATAATAGGGATTGAATAATTAATATAAAAGTAGAGAACATGAGAGAAGATATTACCTCTAAATTGGGTAACTTCTTTTGATTTGATCCAAAAGGATTTCTTGAATTGTATTATTACCAATGTAAGGATTATAGGACTAAAGGAGATATTTTTGGATCTTCTTTTAGGATATTTTGGATGATTCTAGAGGCTTGAGATTTGTGAGTAATGTGTTAAAGGCGAAGCCCTTTTATGAGGGGAGGATGGGTTCTTTAGGAAATTTTGAAAATATTATTTCAGTATAGACTGAATATCGATTTAAAAAGGTTTAAAACTCATTTAATGAGAATATATGGTGAGTATGGGTATAAATCCTATAATAAAATGGGTTTTATACATGTTTAGTGAATAAATTTTACCTAATCTTTTAGCTTTAAACTTTAGTTAAATATTTTACCTTTTACCATGTCCTATTGTATATTCATACTATATGGTTAATATATTTACAATAAAATTCATAGAGACCCAAAAATGGGTCTTTAATGAAAATTTTAACATCATATATGTCAGTTGGACAAATCATATATTTTTAGGATTATTTTATTATTTAATAAAATAGTATTCATTTTAAAAACTCATTTCTGTCAATTTATAAACTATTCATATCAAGACTTCTAAAAAATTATATAACTTTATTTTCACAAAAAAAACTAAAATAATTAAAATATAAAAATTTATAATCATCAATAAAATTCGTGGATGGAATAAAAGGTTTCGAAATAAATTTATTTTTATAATTATAATCTCATTTATTTAAATATTTCATTAATATGGTAATCACTATATCACCATTGTGTAAAAAATAATTTCTTTTATATGATGTCAAAAAATTATAAATAAAATAACATGATGTAAAAAATATTTTTAGCTTTATAATTAATATTTATAGTCCAAAACATCCATTATATAACTCCATGTAAAGATTATTTTACTAAAATATATTTTTTTTTCTTAAATTTTCCTTAACTTTCAATTTTTTTATAAAATGTCATTTTCACTTACAAGTTGATCCATGGGGTCCCAAAATTGTTAAAAGGATGGCCATAGTCAGAAAAGTATAATAAAATAGGTTTAGGAAACATTTTAGGGTAATTTATTATTATTATATTATTATTTTTACCCGTATTTACCAAATTTACTATTTAACCATGGTAAATAAAATATTTACTAAAGTTAATATTCATAATATCTAAAAATAAATGTTTCCTATTTACTCAATTTAGAACTTCTAATTCCAAATATTGAATCCATTTTTCCATATTTTAAATACATAAGTTTCAGAAATTAATTTGAAATAAATTCCCAATGTAAAAACCAAAAAGAGTGTTTTTAAGAAGTAAAAACTACCCAAAGATTAACATGTGTTTTTGTCCAATTTTAAAGGGGAATTTATTAAAATGACCAAAATTAGATTAAATGATAAAAATATAATCCATTTAGACTTTAAAACCAATTAAAAGTACAATCTATCTATATAAGTAACTTACATTAAAAGGTAGCTTTGAATTAAAATACAGAATTTTTCACTATTCATGTAAAAAATAACTTTATCAGAAAAATAAAAAAAAATACTCAAAGTAAATTTTTATGTCCCTCCTCTAAATTATAAGATTATTTTTTAAAATTTATCATATAAAAGTTAAAAAAAACTAGATTGAAAAAGTGTTCTCCATCAAAAGGTGATAAATTAACCTTTTAAATAATATTAGAGTATTTTATGCTTAAAATCGGAATAATTTTTATTTTATGCCTCTGAAATTTTATTGGATAAAAGTAAAAACATTTAACAAAACATGTATATTCATATTTTAGTTACTTTTATTCATTCCCACAAATAAAATTTCTAGGCATTAACTACCATTTAAAATAATAACAATATTATATTATTTTTCATTATAACTCAAAATTGTGTGCAACATAAGATTTAAAAGAAACCCATTATTGTATGTGGAGTATGCTATCAGACATAACAACTATTTTAAAGTAAAATTAATATTTAATTCACATATATTGATAAATATTAAAATTTCATATTCTTTATTTACTTGGGATGTTACATCCTTCCCCCTTTTGGGAATTGAGTCCTCGCAATTTCAAAATTGTTCTCTAAAACAGCATTAAAAGTCCCACATTAGAAAAATATTCAATAAAACTATCACATTAAAATGAATAAAGATAATTAAAATGGTAACTCGAGATAAACCATACTAATATTACCTGTAGTAAAACATGGATATGGAAGAGAACCTTACCATCAAGTTCTGATAAAGAGGGATAGGAAACATGATCGAGAGAATGTAAACAATATGAAAACCACAAACTTATAATGGGTTAAATGGTATTTGATTCCTTAGTAGGAAAAGTAAACAGACAACGTATTTTTAAAGTTCCTTTTTGAAAGTTGAGTAATTTACATATGATATTGACTATGAACATTAAGAAATATACTTACTTTTCAAGTAGAGTTTAATCCTTTAATAAATTTATACCACTAACTCATCTTTTCTCCAAACTATGAGTATTAAAGGTGACATGGTCACACCTAAAGCACTAGAATCAACTTCTAGAGAATCATAAAATCCAAAAAATGATTTATATATTAACCTAAACTAGAATTGTTATTACGAGATCTGATAATCCCTAAAAGGATAATATTTTATAAAAATAAATACTACTCTTAACCTCTAATTTTGTAAAAACACTACCCAAAGCACAACAAAGACCCTTCAATACACAATTTTCCTTAAAATTATTCAATATAATCCAATCGATGATTGAAAAACAAAACTCAAAAAAATTTAATCACACATTCTTCCATAGTAAATCTTAACGTTTATCTCCAAATAACATCGACTACACTTAAAGTCACATACTGAATTGTAATTAACCTTATCACATATTCTATATGATAGGTTAATCATTTCCATAAATAACCCAAATATATATATGTTCACAATAAAAAAATATATTCTTCGAAAATAAAATTTCAACCATTACTCCACAAAGGAAATTCCATAGTATTCTATTTTCCTTAGGCATAGAGTTTCCCAAAAGAGGAATCATCTTCTAAAATAACCATTATCACATAATCACCAAATAATTTCCTTATACTATGGAAATCCATTTGATAAAACATAAGATCCAAAATAAACATATTTTTGATCCATAAAATCAATTAACTAAAAATAATAAGTCATTATAACCAGGGACTTAATGAAGGCTAGTGGTAGAGGATGTACCCTTGTCGCCCTTCAATTGTGGGTTCGATTCCAATGGCCTTTCCGGACGTGATGGGTTTTCACCCATCCTATAGGATGACCTTTTTATATAACCGTAAAATTATCATAA
Source organism: Viscum album (assembly GCA_963277665.1). Taxonomy (NCBI): domain Eukaryota; kingdom Viridiplantae; phylum Streptophyta; class Magnoliopsida; order Santalales; family Viscaceae; genus Viscum; species Viscum album. The sequence continues at coordinate 970,498,574 of OY728127.1, read as the reverse complement.
AATTCTCAAAAAAATATAATTTCATCAAAATTACCATAACCTTATTTATCATCAATGGTTATTTAATACCATTCATTTATCATCCCCAAATGTTATAACCATTTATCACCTCAAAAAAAACTATCATATAAACCCCTAAGGTTATAAATTATTTCCACACAAGAAGAGATAATTATTAATTGAATAACATTTTCACATATCAAACTTAATGTTTACACATACTAGAAAATATCTTCCAAGTTAATCTTATCATCAAAAGATCCTTAATACTTTTAAGCATTTCATCGTCCTAAAGTCTACCATAACTTTTGAGTCCCTTATATGTATACTTCTTACTCATTAAAAGTTCTCCTTGATCCATTAATCATTATTTTCCAACTTATTATGCAATACTTCTTTCCTACAAACAAAATCATGAATCATATCATAATATTTAATAATATAAAAACACCGGCTAAGAAATAATCCACACCTTTCATTGGTCATTGTCAGTTTCCTCATCCTCAATTGGAATGGCATTAGGTATTGATAAAAATATATTTGTACAGTCTTGTTTATCCCAATATTGAACCTTCTTCATAGGAAATATATTTGTAGAATGACTACACACACCACATTTAAAATAGTCAATTATTCCCTCCAAAATAACTTATTTTCGTTTCCTAGATTCAATTGAATTCTTACCTTTTTAATTCAAGGTTATTTCTTTATGACCATCATAACAACATCTATATAGTCTTCTCATCGCTTTGAATAATTTCCCTAAGTGTTTCTTTCCAAATTATTGACACATGTGTTTTTTAATATACATACCTTTATGATTATTATATGAAATTCCACAGGGATTTGTTTTTCACATATACGATGCCTTATGAAAATCAACAAGGTTATAGTGGTCAATCATGACTCCAGATAGTTGGTTAAGAATGACCAAAAAAGTTCTCATTACAACTCCCTTTTCCTTCAGTATCTCATTCAGAAAACCACCATTGTTAACTTCACATCCATTGTTACTTTGGGGCCTTCTAGAACCATCCATTTACTAAAACCAAAATCATCATTGTGAGTATATCAATTTAATAATAATATAATATATTATGAGGAGGTTAAATACTGGGATATAGTTATTCACATTATCATAAACTCATTAAATTTATCTACAATAACAATGACTCTTTTTAATATGCTAACCATTATGGTTATGTCACTTATTCTTAAATAACACTTTAAGCTCTAAAGTTATCTTAACAGACCTATGATACTAATTCTAAGGACATGACCCTAAACATTACATAATATTTTGTTAAATAAGGAATTAACATTGAGGATATTTTTATGTTTAGTGTTTTAGATAAATAGGTGATAACTATTACATTACATCTCATATATTACAAAGTAGACATATTTACTCAATATCAATTTTTTTCATAAAATAAAAACTCTTAAAAGAAAAAAGGAATTATTTTCTTGATATAAATCTTCTTGAATTCTTATTTTCTCATACACTTCCTTATACCCTGTGAAAAATATTTAAAAAACATGGGATGAACATAAAAAGCTCAGTAGGGGTTATAAAATTAAAAATTAAAACATTATCCAATCAATACATACAAATCAATAATATCATACTTTTCAATCATAAAACATATTTTCTTTAACATACCTCATGAAATCAAAATATCTATGAATATAACATAGAAATCATAAATCCTAAAGGTAACTTGTGCCATATATATCATACTTACATAGTAGATTTCATAGATATATAGGGATTTACGTTTAGAATACCCATCACAGAATATTCCCTAAGTCTCTTAAGAGAAACATTAACGTTTACCTCTGTCACATTACACAATTAATTTGAGACAAATCATGGGATCACCGGCCCTAGTTTTAACACAGGACCACCCGTATATGTAAACAATGCCCAATAACAATACAATTAACATAACACATAAAATATGCATAAAGTAATGATAACATTTCCACATTTCAATCACAGTATATCATTTAATGATATTTATATAATAAATTCATATTATACATTCAAAAATAAGAGTATCGAATCAAAGTTTCCCATACCACATTGAAACATTTGAAAGGAATTTAGACTTTAAAACACTTATGTCCATATAAATGAATTCTTAAAATCATTTCTAAAACATGGACCTAAATGAGAAGGATTTATAATATTAAATCATTAAAACATTTAAAAAGATTTTTTAGTTAAAGAATCCCTTACCACTTGAGAAACACATGAATAAAAATAATTAAAGAATAACATGAAAGGAAACTATATATATAATGATAATATATAAATTAATGATATAAAATTTTAATAGGATTTTATATACACTTATTTGATAATAAAGGTGCAAAATATCAAGATATGACTCAATGAATGGAGATTGAGATGTAGTCCCTAACGAAAATTTGGCAGCCTAACGACATCACCTTAAAATTCAGAAAATGAGCTGATGGGAGAGAAAAGGGTATCTCATCACTTGGGAAAAATATGTACATAAATAATGATATATAATAACATATCCCAATATAATAAAATTAAAATTAAAAGACATAATATAAAAGAATTTTTTTACTAAAAAAGGATGATGAAAGGTTCCTTTACCTCATGTTTAACTTGACTCGTTCATTCTTTAATTTATGAAAAACAAACATAAGTTAATTTATAATTTATTAATAACCATTTTATAGTTTTTTTCCTTTAATATCATGTATTACCTTTCTATAACTATTAGTTAATTATTTGAGTTCATAACATACATTTCGTCGATGTTTTGGTACTTGAGTTAAAAATGATTTTGTTAAAATTAAAAATTGTCCATGTGGTCAAAAGACTATTATATTCAAAATATCATTCCTACATATATCATATATATATACATTATATATTTATTTATAATATTCCATAACATTTGGAGATAAGAAATGAAATGGACCATTCATGGAGATGGTATGTTGTACGTACGAATGAACGCTACATTCATTTCTGTTTCATACTTAAAGAAATGAAAACTAAATGATACATAGGTATATTATAATTTAATTATAATATATATGTTATATATGTTACATATTTTCATTAATTATCTCCATTATGTGTTCCATGTATAGCATGAACGATTCATATCAGTTTGAGGGGGCGGTAGTCCGCACTTCCTCAAATGATATTATCGTATTTACACAACATGAAAATCATAAAGGTATGTTTTAAATAAAATTCACAGAATAATAAATACAATATAAACATAATATATATCATATAAATATATTTACATCATAATTTCCCCCATGAGATGTGGTAAGAGATAATTCAACAATCATCTTTTCGTGAGGCAGTAGTCCGTCGTCCACAGAAACAATATGTTCTAAATCCATTAGATGGACGTGTGTGAGAGTGTAGTTCAAATAAATATCATAAAAACATCCTAGTATATTTAGGATACTGTTGTTGTCATTTAATCAATTAAAAACAATATAATAAGGAGTGAATAATTAAAATAAAAGAAGAGAACTTCAGAGAAGATTTTACCTATAAATTTGGTAACTTCTTTTGATTTGAGCCAAAATTATTTCTTGAATTTCCTAATTCCCAAATTAAGGCTTATAAGAGTAATGGAGGTATTTTTGGAGCTTATTAGAGTAGATTTTTGATTATCTAAGAGGCTTCAAAGTTGTGAGTAATTGGTTAGAGGTGATGGAATTTTATAAAGGGGAGGAGGGGCTCTTTAGAAATGCTTGAAAATATTATTTTATTATAAACTGAATTTCAGTTTAAAAATGTCCCCAACTCATTTAATTCGAATATAAGGTGATTAGTGTTTGATATAGTCTCATCCAATAATATTTAGACAAGTTTAGATAATAAAATTAACCTTATCTTTGAGATTTAACCTTTAGTTAACTAATATAACTTTTACCACGTCCTCTTTTATATTCATACTACATGGTTAATATATTTACTATAAAATAAAAAGCAACAAAAAATGGATCATTAATAAAATTTATAACATCATATATGTTAGTTGTCCGAATCATATATTTTTTTAAATATATTATCATTTAATAAAATAGTATTTTTTTTAAACACTCATTTATATCAATTTATAAACTATTCATTTTAGGACTTTAAAAAAACGATAATAACTTGATTATTTAGAAAAAATACATTAATTAAAAGATAACAAGTTATAATAATCCATAAAATTAATTTATGGCATAAACAGTTTCAAAATAAATTTATTTTAATATTTATATTCTCGTTTATTTAAATCATTAATGAATATGGTAATCACTACATCACCATTGTGTCAAAAATAATTTTAAATATATGATGTCTAAAATTATAAATAAAATAACATGATGTAATAAATATTTATATATATATAATTAATATTTATAGTTGAAAAGATCCATTATATATCCCCATATAATAATTTTTTTACTAAAAGATATATGTTTAAGTTACATTTTCCTTAACTTTCAATTAATTTTTTAAAAAATGTCATTTTCACTTACAAGTAACTCCATGGGGTCCCAAAATTGATCCAAGGATGGCCATGGTAGAACATGTATCATACAATAGGGATAGGACACGTGTTGGGATAATTTATTATTATTATTATGTTATTTTTACCCTTATTTACAATATTTACCCTTTAACCATGGTGAATAAAATGTTTACTGAAGTTACTCTTCAAAATGTCTAAAAATAAAATTTAATAATTTACATAATTTTTACCTCCTGATTCCAAATAAGGATTCCATTTTTCCTAATTCAAAACAAATAATTTGAAGAAATTATTTTGAAATTAATTCCCATTGTCAAAACTGAAAAGCGTGTTTTTAAGAAGTAAAAACTACCAAAAGATTTACATGCATTTCTGTCCAAAATTAAAGTGAAATTACTTAAAATTACTATCATTGGATTAAATGATAAAAATATAATCCAATTAAACTTTAAAACCAATCAAATGTACAATATAACTATATAAATAAACTAGATTAAGAGACTGTTTTGAATTAAAATGCAGTATTTTTCACTATTCATTAAAAAATGAACTTTATCGAAAAAATGCCAAAAATTTACCAAAATTAAATTTTTATGTCCCTTTTATAAATAAGAATTTTATTTTTTACCAATGGATTATATGAAATTGAAAAAAATTACATTTATAAATGGTTCTCCATTAAAAGGAGTTCAATTGATCTTTTAAGGAATATTAGAGTATTGCATGCTTAAAATTGGATTCATTATTATTTTAATCCTCTAAAATTTTATTGGATAAAAGTAAAAACATTTAAAAAACTTGGGTAATTATATTTTTGTTTTTTTATTCATTCCCTCTAATAAACTGGCTAGGCATTAACTACCATTTAAAATAATATTATTATTATATTATATTTTGGTATAACTCAATGTTTTGTGTAGCATAAGATTTAAAAAACCCATTTTTTGCGTGATGAGTATGTTATCACACAAAACATATATTTTAAATTAAAATTAATATTTAATTCGCATATATTAATAAATATGATAATTTCATATTCTTTATTTACCTGGGATGTTACATAGTATATACTCTATATCCTATTAAAATAAATAAGTTACATGCTGGGAAACATGTGGATTAAGTGCTACATTAGTCTCAGTTTTTTTATACTATTGGTGTGGGTCAATAGTGGGAGGTTTCAAGTGACTAGATATAATCATATGACTATATTGTATTTATACTAGTATATAAATAACATTAAATACAAAATTCCATCTTTATGTAAAAATTTTATCATTTCCAAATCGGAAAAATCATGTTGTCATAGGTTGTTAAGAGAGGTAGTTGTCATGGAAGGAACAATATCAAGATTAATCTCAGTTATATGGGTAATTAAATATCCACCCATGATAATTAAATTTTATATATTTTCCTAGATGATAAATAAAATTTAGTGTTTTATGACAATATTAATGGAATGACCCATGATTATGGTTTATAAGAGTGGAATATCAAATTGATCAAGTCAGCATAGATTCCAACCATTGATAGTTAAGAGAGGGTAATTTCACATTGAATTATCCTAATTATTTTTCATTAAACTAATTACTTTTAGTTATTGTAAGTCCATGCATGATTAAGTGGTTGATTTCCTTTTTGATCATTTTTGTGTTGTTAATTATATCAGTATTTTCATTGTAAATTAATAATACTTCTATGTATTAAAAAATGGATACATAATCACCTTCCCTAAAAAATAATGTAAAAAAGTTCAGAATCTGGGAGAGCCCGATCCTAAATTTTTTTTAAAAAAAATTAGAGAAAGTGGCAGAACAGGGGGTTTACAAAGACGAGAATAATAAGCACCATGCGCATGAAAATCAATAAGATGAGAACAGAACTCAGGAATAACAAAAGACCATCCTGACGAGACCTCCAAAACTTCCCACTTTGATAGAGAATCCACAACATGATTTTCCTCTATGTAAACAATAATGACATCCAAGTAGATGTGCTATATCATCTGAACGCATTCAATCCTAAAAAAATATTTTATGGATATATTCAAAATTTTATTTCTTAATAAAAAAAATCATCCAAATTTTTATACATGATGGTGGTGAGGAACACATGTTTTTTTTCATTGTATGAACCTACCCACATGTGTATCATATTATCCTAGTGAAAAACATGAGGGAAATTATAATGTCCTCATAATTTTGGATAGATTCTATAGTATGAATGTCGAGATAGCATATAGCATTTTGTTTTCTTAGTTAAAAGTTTTTCAATCATTCATTATTTACCTTTTATTTGAATTTTTTAAATAGCATATATTAAATTATCTATAATTATTATTATATGTGGAATAATGTTTAGGGAGGGTGTTTTATAGGCTTAATAGGTTTTGGGTTGGTTATATAAGGAATTGGATGTCTCGGGTTGGTTAGTTCTTGGTGTCATGTGGCGAAAAAACATAGAGTTTTACTATTATATAAACCCACTACATCTTCATGAATGGGTTATCCTATTTGAAAGTGAAATTATAATTATTGAATTAGTATATATTGTGTTTTTGGGTAGGGTGTAGGGGTTTTCATTTGGATGGAAAGGATGGTGAATTGTGATCATAGTTTAATTGTTAAATAAGGACATGTGGTGGTATATGAGAATCAATGTGTTGGTTGGGAAACATCTAGTTAAGAATGGTACAAAAAATATGGGAATTTTATGTATTAAGTGGATAAATTTTGGGAATTGGAGTGGATGGATAAAATAACATATATGTCAGAGATGAAGAGTTAGGGGATATTTAGTTGATTTCCTTGATGCATACCTATGGATTGTGCATAGTGTTTACAGAATACCTAGGATATGAAATCTAATAAAATAAATCATGTCATGAGGTCTCACTCTTTATACCATTAATTTTAAAAATCATGGCTACCAATCCCTTGATAATATAATTCAATGATGTTACACCACAATTTACTAAATAGATATACGGTCTTTTTTATATTTTTCTTATATGATGGAAATATACTATGGAATTGTATTTTTATTTTCATAAAAATATTATTTACTATTATTTTATTCATATTTGTTTATTACAGTGGACTAATGCCTCTCTGAGCAATATAAGGTACCACTAGATTTTGTGTTATTTCATAACCCTCATAAAATATTCCATGAATTTATCTGGAATCTATTTCGTCTACTTTTCCAATGAATAAAATTCACAATATCATGAAAAATAATTTAATAATAAAATATATATGTGTTATGACCTTATTATAATGTGATATATTTCAATACAATGTTATTTTTGATTGATTTTCAAAAAATAGAACACAATTAAACAAATGGATTCAAATTCATTCAAAAAAATTACACTGTGATTGTATTCAACATAATTGACTCATAGAGGTCCTTTCTGGACATTTTGACAAATCTCCCCACAAAATGACACTAAGGAATTGTGTACCTTAAAAATAAAAACATACTCCTAGAATGAATAATAATTATTTGAACAAAAAAAATTAAATATTCCTATGTTGGATCCCAACATTAGATTTATATAAATTTGAATATTCTACATACCTAAGCATCTATAATTTAATGAAAAATATATTAGAAATCCTACTTGTGAATTATCATTATAGAGTTTTAGGAACTTAACATTCACCTTGAAAATATTTTTATAATTCCTTTTAAATTCCACTACTTGTCATGGAATATATTTTCCCATCATAAAGTTCCTAGAATATATTGATTTGACCAATAGTTTAAACAATCATAAATTCTAGTTTTAATTTAATATATTATCACCTGAGTGTATGTTATTTCTCAATATGTTTCAGTCATTCCAATAATGAACCAACCATGGTCCACTAGTCTGTCCACCCAAACTTTCATGTCACGTGATAAAGGTAATATAAGAAAATAAAAACTCATTCTGAATATAATTAAAAAAATAAGAGTAAGAAGAAGAAAAAAAGGGAATCCATAAAATACATAAAACCCAAACAAAAATATTCTATGATTGAATGTATTTCAAGTCCCAACGTGACCAAAAATCACCTACAGTCCAACCCAAACTGAGAGAAACAATAAAAAGAGAATCCAACATACTACATGATGCACATCTAATTACATGAATAATACAATAAAACATTTCAAAAAAGTAGTGGTATGAGAATGGTGTAATCAAAAGTCAAAAAAGATACCACCACATATTCTATAAAATATATAATATTTAGAATTCAATAATTCATTCCTTTAAATAAAATTGTTTTGAAAAGATATTTTTTAAATCAAGACTACTAAAAAATAATTTTCCATTTGACCACTTCCTTTGGGTTTTCATTGATGAATTTTATATTTTAAATGTCAAAATATGAAAACTAAGAGTGATAAAATATGAAATCATTTTTATGAATAAATAGGTACAAAAATATGCAAAAAACCTATCACGTGAAGATGTGTGATAAATCTTTATATAATAATCTATTATTGACAATACATGATAAAAAATCATGAAGTAAATACCATAAACAAAAAATGAAAAATCAAATCATATTTTTCTCTATCTTATGTGACAATTCAAACTATACATTCAATTCATAATCAAAAACACATTGGATATAATAGATATTGAGTCCTTCTTGTCGATATCATAAAAAATACATCCTAGTTGTGAAACACACACTACGACTACACATCTATCGTTTCCAATTGACCCAAGGTTCCCATTATTATTTTTTCCAAGTTCATTTCAATAAAATTCCATCAATTTTATAAAATATTTTGAAATAAAATCAAATCTACATCAGTTTTTGAAAACCTAATTCTAATTCATTAGAATTTACATTCAACGAATTACCCCCTTTTCAGAAAAACATCATCTTAAAGAAATAATTTGAAACCATTTAGCACTTCAAATCAATTTATAAAAAAATTAATTTATCAACAATGTCATGTAATTAATCAATTAATCCCATTTAACAGAAACATATACCTCAACACAGTATAAACCTATCTTCCTTTGAAAATGGTAATAAAAAACCATGAGAATGACCTTCTAAAGAAAATAAACACCAAGAAAATAAAAAGGATTTATAGAAAATACTCTCAGATCACCCATTTTTAGTAAATACATGATCCTCAATTAAACCCAATGAAAAGTCGAAGCAATACATACATAGAGAGAATAAATCTAATCCCAATGGTGATTAATTTCTGAAAGATGAAATCTATATGAGAGGTAGTAACCCATAATTTCCTAGAAAGAACCTCTAGGTCTAGATTAGTGAACCAGGCATTAATGTGAAAATAATTTTAACTGAAACTCCTACTTAGACTAAACATTCAGATATTACATACTGATTAATCCAATTAAATTTCATTTAATCCTATAAGAATATATATTGTGAAAAAACCATTTATTTTTATTAAAAAATATGATAATTTTCAATACATGATATGTACCCTTTAGACGATATGTAATGTTCTAATATTTTGAATCAAGATCATAGGTTCTATATAGTGGACATTACATGTCATGTATCCATATTATATGTTTTCTAATTCACAGAATATACTAGAAACTGATGTTTCATGATGAAAATTATAATAAAAACCTTACTTAAACAATACATGTTTTCTTCTAATTCATTTTTTGTAATTTAAGATCAAATTGAAGTGGAAACAAAAAACAAAGGTCAAACCACACTTAATATGAATGTAACATGGCATTACAATCTCACAACAAAAAATGATTTACTTCCCTAAAAATCACCCAAGATCTTGGATCAACAAAAAGATAATTCCACTTCATCCTCATCAATGAATAACAATCACACATCTCATGGCTATCCTTTCTATACAAAAATAGTACCCAGACAATAGGATAATTTTACTGAGAAGTACTGTATCCTGGAGATCCATAATCTAAATTGGATAACAAAATAAAGTGGTATTAGGCTCAATATCAACACCCTCTAATGTATTTAGATGGAATACATTTGGTTTATACCTCCATAATTGGTAAAAATGAAACATATCATGAATAGAATTAAATATAGAATGCATTCCCAACAAATAGACTTCCCTCCCCTATCATATAATGATCTCAAAGAATCCCACAAACCTATGTTCAGACTTACCCGATATACCAAACAGTCAATACCCCATGCGATGTGAATCTCTGAGAATGAAAAGATCACCAACCTCAAAATCTAGTGGATAAAAATGAAGGTCTGTACAGAATTTCTAATGACTATATACCATGATGAATGTCCTCTAGATCAATGGAACCATCTCTATCATATTCTGAAATACACTTGTCCCAGCCAAGAACCACTCTCCCAACTCTTCCCAACACAAGGGAGATCTACAAGGCCATGCCAACAAAGCCTTAAAGGGAGCCATATTTATTGAATCCTAATGACTATTTTTATAGGGAAAATAAAATAATTGAACTTTTTTTCCCAAGATCCTACAATAGAATAAACACAAACCCAGACCATATTATCTAGAACACGGATATCCCTCTCTCTCTCTCTCTGCACATTAGTCTATAGTTGATAATCATTGCATAGTTTATTATAAAAACGCAATTCCTCATAAAATCCTAGTGAGAGAAATTATGGGATTATTAGATCCATTTTAGAATATACCACATAAGGAACCCCATAAGGTCTCAAAATCTCCCAGATATACAAGTCGCTAAGCTTATCCACATACACCATCTCCTTTATAGGTAGGTAATGTGATGATTTATTTTGTCGATCAATGATCACCCAAATCACATCATTACCAAGATGATTACATGTAAAAATAATGAATAAATCCATAAAAACCGCATCCCACTTCTATACCAAAATGGGTAAGGGATACAAAAACCTTGTAAGTGTCTGGTGTTCCACCATAATTCTCTAACAAGTAAGACACATCGAAATAGAATATGCATATGATCATCTTATCCCTTTCCACCAATACTAAATCCTCAATCCATGATACATCTTGGTATCTTGAGGGTACATGGACCGACCAGAATGTTTTCCACGATCCAACAGATCATTCCTCAAGGAAAATTCAATAAAAAAACTACTATAGAAGCACAAATCTCTATTTTAAGACCGATAATAGTCACTTGGGTTCTCCCCACCAAAAAGGACTTCACTAAATCATGGGCACTTGGTGTCTGTCACATGCTTGAGCTGAAATCATTCATCAAAGGAAGAGTTGTCATTTATCTCAACCAAGAATACATATCCACTAATATTGTCCACTCCCATGCTCAAGTAAAAAAAACAAACTCATCCAGGAGCACTCCTTAAGAAATTCCTTCACTGATTACATCAGATATTTTCTTCTCAATTCATTCCAAACCACATTCCCATTCCCATGGGTGTAAGTAATCTCAAAATCAAATGTATGAATATAATCCACCCAATATCTATATAACTAATTCAGATACCTCTATGTAAAAATATATATTCGAATTTTATGGTAATAATATACTATAAAACGCTTCCCAAAGAGATAGTGACACCATGTCTTGAGTTCATGCATAACTGCTTATAACTCATGAACAATGGTGGGTTAGTTCTTATTGTGAGGTAATAACTTGCACCAGATATATTCAATAACCTATTTCCCATGCATAAAGACACATTCCAAACCCCTACTGAAAGGATAATATAAAAAATCATTACTCGGTCCCAGTTTTAGATGAATCAAAATTGGTTCTAAGGTCAAACTCAAATTCACATCCTCAAAAGAACTCTGACAATTTTCATTCTATTCAAATGTTACACCATTACTAGTTAAAGCTTTCAACTAAGATGTGATTTTAGATAAGTAATGAAAAAACTATCTATATTAACATGCCATTCCCAAGATTCTCTAGATATAAATCAAATTTTGGGGCTACTTTCTAGGACCAAACAATTTATACCATTTCATTATCTACAGATACTCACCTCTTTGATATCAAATTCCCTAGAAACTCCACTAACATGATCCAAAACTCACACTTGGAAATATTAACATACATGCAAGGTTATTTTATGGTTTTATGAATGATATCCAAATGGTCTATGTGCTCACATTATTATATAGAGTATAAAAAATATCATTTAGGAAAAAATATCAAAAAAAGTCTAAGAACTGATGAATTATTCGGTTCGTAAAAGCGATAAATACCATTAGAGCATTAGTAAGACAAAATGACATACCCAGATACTCTAAAATTCAAAATTGTCTCTGTAATTATAATATATCATCTTCTCAGACTATCAATAAGTGATACATTTACCCTAGGTCAATCTATGAAAATTAATTATCCACTATAAACGATCAATGAGATTTGAAGTCCTTGGAAAAGGATATTTGATCATAAAGTTCTCACAATATAACATTCAATAATCTATTAAAATTATGAGGCTCACATCTGCCTTTGTAGAGAAGAGTATTTATGGAGCACATGGTGACATGATAGGATGAATTAATCAATTGTTAACTCCGCCCTAAATAGAAACAATAAATTACAAAAACGTTGATGATTATATATGGTAAGAAAACTTTATAATGGGTATCATGCAAGGGAGTATGTCAACATAAAACATGGAATCTATATATAGTGGGAATATAGAATGTAATGTGTAAATAACCCATGGTTTTCACAATGAACTGTAGGAATTTCACCACTCACACAAGGGTCAACTAAATAATTATTTATCTATGAAAACTAGAATGATATTACCTCTACATAAGGAAAAGCATTCCCTTACCTTTCTGATATTTAGTCCCACTAACCTTGGAGTACATGAGTGACCCCAATAGTAGATAAAAACTAAGGATGAAACAAATAATTGTCCATTTTTTGCTTAACAATAATCATCCAATAAATTGTAATAATAATGTCTAAGATTTCAAGATAAATAACTAATAATTACAACACCATTTCATAGTTAGCAATCATCACCTGACATGTGGGACATCTAAAAACATGTTCAGATCTCATTAAAAAAGTCAGGGAATTATCCAAACAAAATGGGATATTTTTTGAATAAAAACCCATCATGTTAAATAATATTATGGATATAATAGAATTATTATAATTCATATAAAACAATTCTATCACCACAATAGAAAAGCTAAACATGATACATCTAACAATATATGGACATAATTCAGATTCAAGTAGCACATTCTCCTCTACATAATGTCATTAGTAATAAGCCACATGAGATTCTCCCTTAGCCCAAGGATTTGAGCCACTGCTCTTGGATTCATCTATATGAACCAAAAAAACCTTGCTGAGTGTGGATCCTACCCTACATCCTTGAGATAAAATTTTCAAAAAAAAATGTGTTATAAGTCCATATCATCCACAAATATTTGATGTCCTAGGATCCCATATACAGTTAGTTGTTTCATCAATACGCTACCAAAAATGGTAGCAGACAACCCCAAACATTCCAGTTAAAGCCCCATAAAATAGTCCTGAAAAAAATAACCACTCTTAAACTTCCTTTTTTTGCAAGAAGATACACCATGTTTAACAATTGGACCAACTAAAGCTCTAATAAAACCATTTCCCCAAATAAGTATGCATCAAATAAACATGACTTGTAAATCTACTCCAAAATGGAAGAAAAGAACATGATTATGAACATTGTATGAATATCAGGATATATTCCTGACTAAAATAAATAATTCTTCATGTACTCATTAGTGAAAATCTCCAATTACATATGTACTAACTCAAAAAATAGGTATAAAACTCCAAAACAGTATGCATCCCCAACATGATGGTTTTTAACTCCCATGTATTCTTCACCCACAATGTCTTTGAAAAAATATGTTGGTTAAATATTTTCTTGAAGGAAGCCTACGTAAGATCCTCATGCAATATAAATTTCATAATACAATCCCACAAATTCTTTAGTGTTAACTTGATCATATACTTGGAAATAAAAACCTTGGCGTCTTTAGGAATCATCAAGAATTTTAAGATCCTCTCTATCTGCTCAAGCCAATCCTAGGATTCCTAAGGTCCTTTTTACCCTGAAATATGTGTGTATATTCCTTAGTAAATTTAAATCCATGATCAACTATGCATATTGGGTTCTCTAAACCCACATGACATAGAGTTTGAGAAGTGGAGATAAGAGATTCTACTAATGTAGTATCCACTAGAGGATTTTCCAATGGAAACCATCTCATATATTCCTATCATAGATTCAGAAAAGACCTTCTCATAGGAATTTTTATGAAAATAAAAAAACCAATAATTCAATGGAAAATTCCCAAACAATAAGACCGATGACATGTATTGATAAATAAATAATCTAAACATTAATAATTTATACAATCAAAGGAACACATTACATAAAAATTTAAATGTAAATTTAAATAAACTTATAATATATTTCATTCAAATGAATTCAGAATTAAACTCTCAAACGTGGTAAAATTCCCTAAGCACCCATGGTAACACGGTTCTAGTCATGGAAGTGAGATAGAAAATACCCTATTCAAAACCAATGATATGAATTCTAATTATCCTCAAAATGATATACACACAATATAGAAAAATATCCAGGTAGTGTAAACAAACATCAGGCTGAAAATACCCTTGTTCCAAATTAAAATAATCCAATCTAGGTGTACTAAGAAACACACTTGAACCAACCTTCCATGTGGTAAATGTAATAATATAAAATAAAAACTAGTCCTTAATATAAGAAAATAATGAAAAATAACCAGAGTAGAAATAGGAAATAGAATACATACCTCAAATTATATACAACCAAAACCAAAATAGTCTAAACAATAAAGTAAGTCAAGTCTCCATACAACTAACAATCACCTAAATACTAACCCTAATCAAAAGTAGAAGAGACAAGAGAGGCCCATATACTAAAATATTATTTACCCTTTACCTCAATCCAGAAATAAAATTTCTATAAATGACTGAAGGAACAAGTTGGGTGTGATCCAAATCCCTGTAGAATACCACCATACTTTCTATACAAGGCTTAATATCACGATTGTAACATTTCATGTTTTTAAAATAAAAAAAGTTTTATAATGTGTTTTTATAAATCCATATAATTTACAAATCACATTACCTTTTTTCACTTACTTTGGGTTTTCATAAAATTCATTCATATTCTTAGACCAGAAATATGAATGTATAAGTGATAAAATAGAAAACCACAACCATACTTCAGGTGGGACACATATACACGAAACAACCTATTTTGTGAAGCTATGTGATACAAAAACATATATAAAATCGGGAGAAACAATCCATGATAAATACAATATTGTGACAAATATCCATAAATAAAAAATGTAAACCACCTCATATTGGGATCCATTAAATTGGGGAACTCATACTAGACACTCACAAGCCTAAATATAAATATGTTTGATCCATAATATATCATTTCTTGTGAGATGATATCACAAAAAGGTTCCTCCTAGTGGTGAAAGACCCACTATGTATACATGTGTCTCTTTACCAATACAGCCATGGTTTCCAATGTTCTTTTGACCAAACACATTTTGAATCTATAATCATAATTTTATAAAAACATTCAAAGCCAAAACAATCCTCTTCAGTGTTTGAAAACACAATTCCAATGCAAAAAAATGAACTTTCGAATAAAAATCCATTTTTCAAACTTTTTTCCATTACATTAAATAATTTGAATCAATTTGTCTATTTAAATAAAAAAACCCAAAATAACTTATCAATAACGACATGACATTTATAAAATTAACCCATTTTATTTAAACACCTACCTCAACACCATATAATCTGAGCGTTATTTGACAATGGTGATTGAAAATCAAGTGAATAGCCTTAAAAAACTAAGAATACTATGAAAGAGAACATGTTTGATGGAAAATACAATCCAATCACAAATACATAGTGAAAACCAGATCAATAACCAAAAACAAATAAAAACTAGAAGGATTACATTCTAAAAGAGAATCAATCCCACCCCAAAAGTGATCAGTCACTAATTGAATTGATCTGGATGAGTTGGAGTCACCAAAAAACATATGAAGGTCCTCTAGGTTGATAGAAAATAATCCTTCATGAATGAGATATGATTTTCAGTTGACTTGTCTACTTAAGACATACCCTCATGAATTTACATAGTGTATAATTCCATTACTCATTGTGTAATGCTCAAAGAACATATACATGTAAAAACCATCCATTTTTATTAAAAAAATATAACATTTTTTATTATAGGAAGTGTACCATTTACACAATGTGTACAATTATCATGGTGTGTATCTAGTTTGCAGGTTCTTTTTGACAGTCGTTAATTTTTTTGTATCCTCCTTATAGATCTTATAATTTCCTACCGAACAATAGAAACTAATGGTTCACACTAAAATGTCTAAAAAATACATGACATCACTATTGTAGTTATATTTATAATTGGTTTTCATCATTAAACATCCAATGAAAATCAATGCAGAAAACTAATGTCAAAACATACCCGAATGAATGGTAACAGGGAATTACAGTTCATCTTATCTATATTCCCAATATAAATGTTGGTGTCTTTATAAACTTCTCTACAGATTTTAAATAACTAATTGAACTCTAATACCCTCTTATATCAAAAATTTTCTTATCTCTTGTTATGGGATTTGACTTAAAAATATTATTTTTTGGTAAACATTGTATATTAGTGTAATGTGGTTTCATACACAAAATTGATTGGAGAGATGATTAATATTTATTAATAATCGATTTCATAAATTGAATATAAATTTTAAATGAGTTTCTTATAAATTTTTTATTATTATAAAACAAAATTTTATTTAAATATTTATCTCTATACTAGTTTCATTTTACATATATATTTTTATATAAAATATTAAATAAATTATATTAAAATTTATTGAAAAATATTATTCACAAAAATTGTATTATAAAATATATTTTAAAATATAGATTCATATTTACATAAAAAATATTTATATTGAAACATTATTACCCTTATTAATAATTTATATTAATATTTCTATATAAATTGAACTTTATTTATTGATATATAATTTCTAAAATTAAATTTTCATATATTAATTTTTTTATTTAATTTAATGTATGATCATTGAATGTATTTTAATAAATTATAATATCCTATAATATTTGGTGCACATCATATGTTCTGATGAATAGAATAATATTATTCTTTCAAAAAATGAAATATTTTATTATGAATTTTAATTTAAAAATAATTCATCTAATAATTTCATGGTTACATTCATATTTTGATATGATGAAAATGTGTTTTATTATAATAAATAAATTGTATTACTATGGAATAATGGTATGAAATTTTTTTATAATCATTTGAAAACATATTTTCTCATTTGTATATTACCTAATTCAATAATTATATATATTATAGTTTGATAATATTTTTATTATAAAATTTATGTTTTCATATTCATAACATTGAAACTATAATGTACAATGTTTATAAACAATTTTTTTATAAATATGTAATAGAATGAAAATTTCAATTAGTTATAAGATAAATTTTTAAAATTTGGTAATATATTTGAAAAATATAAAAAAGTAATTATCAAATATTTAATAATTAATGGATAATATAAAATATAAATTTATTCTCTCATAATTAAATAAATTGATTTTATTCTAAATAATTCTTTTATTTATTATATTTTTTTATCCAGCTAGAAAAATATTCCATATTTATAATTTGAAATTGAAAAAATGGAGCTAATTTTGGGAATCAAAATGTCAAAATATTTTAATTATGATGATTTGATAGTTTTCATAAATAGTGAAATATATATATGAATTTTAAAATATAGTATAGTTTCCTTGGTTATTAATATTGTATTTGAATTAATTATTAAGGTGTGTAGAATATTGAGAAAAAAATTAATATTGTTTACTTTTATAAATAAAATGATCCTTACTATATAATCCATTTTCTATCTTTATTTAGTGATATAAAATTATATTCTAAAAATAATCCTCATATCCTTATAAATTAAACTCATTTCCACGCCACTTTTCCTCACATCTAAAGATTCTATTATTTTCTTTATTTTTTAAAAAAATGACCCTCAAATATAATATTTAGGTTTTGTAGGATTGTTTCCATACAAAACAAAACTTCAAAATTCCCATGTAACATATCGAAGGATGACTTCTAAATAAATAGGATAACTATCACTACTTATATCATTATATTTTTCGTTTTATTTGACATTTAAAAAATCAATTCATCATATAATGATATTAGAATCATATTTGTACTGATATTTTATTATATTAATGTAATGAAATTTATTGTACATTCAATCAATAATTGTAAAATAAAATTAATGTCATGATTAAGAAAATTTTATAATTTCAATGGAATGTATGTTTCATTTTTTATCATTGTTTCAAAGACTGGTATTATTATTTTATTATTCTATAAATATGCAAAAACATACTAAATTAAAGAATGGTAAATTATTTTATTATGTATTTTAAAAATATAAGCTAAACTTAATTTTTTTCTTTAAAATAATAATAAATTCATGGTATATATTACCAAATATAGGGTTATTGTTTTTAAAATACTATCTCTTACTTCATAGATAGTGTCATTCATAAATTTTGTTATTAAATACAATCTTAATAATGATTATAAATTATAATTTTATTTGAATAATTTTTATATAACAATACAATATAAAAAAACAAATTATTTTCATAATGTTTGGTGAATTGTTTAAAGAAAGACCACAATATATGGAAAATCTATTATAAATATAAATTACCATACATTGGAACACTATTTGATATTTTGAACCATTTTAAATTAGTGAATTTCTTGAAATCTTTTCCATCAAAATTATATATTTATGGACTAATTTGATAAGAAAATTAATTATTATTGATGAATTGATGTGATTATGGAATTTTGAAACAATCACCATCATGATGAATGAAATATCATAAATACATAATAAAAATATTATAAATTAAAATAAATGAATAATAATAAATAAATTAAACCCCAAAAATGATCTTAATATTATTTCTAATAAATTTAATTTTTTTTCAGGTGGTAAAACGTGTATATTGTGAAACCCCAGAGATGTGACTATCTAAGTTATAAGACATTTATAAAAAAATAATTAATAATTAATTGTAATAAAATTTATGTTTAATGTTTTAGATAATTACGAAAACACTAACTAAATAGACACATGAATATTTTTTGTAGTTAATTTTTTCACATTACAAGAAACATCCTAACCCATATCATTTCATCAAAATCTCTCACTATTTTTAAAAAATATATTCTACTTATTATATTTTTTACTTTTATTAGCTTAATTACCTAGAAAAATTGAATAATAATAATGGGGTGAGCTCATGTTCTTTGAATGGGTAAACATAAGTGATAATAGTCATTGATCATAAGTGAGTTAAACATGACAATATGGGTGTAACTAGGAAACCAAAGAATGTTATAACTAATAAATAATTAATCAAAAATCATATCATAATAGCATAAAACGTCATGAAAAATCCATATGTCATTGAAATAATGAATATTTTGGAATTGTTTCACATATATAAGTATAGAAATCAAAAAATTATGGATTAGGTATCACAACCTATTTCTATTAATGGATTAGGAATCACACACATGTTTCCCATAATGGAAATGGATTTAATTACCTATTTCAATTAATAGATTTGGATTGACTCATATGTTTCCTTTTGTGGATAGATTCATCACCACACTTTTCACATTATATCATGAGATATATAACCCTAAACAATCAATTGTAGGGTGATGTGAGACCTCACCCAACATCATCCATATATGTGTGTGATATTTAATATTAATCTTCACCATATCATAATGGTCCAATGTAAAGAAAATGGAATTCATATCCTTTTCAAATGGGATCCATAATGTAGTAATTAATAATTCCATCAATAATCATAACACTATATACCTGTTGATAATAAAATGTTGTCCAAGAAATTTTATATAATTATACGTAAATTACATTTTATCAAGACATTAAATAATAGGGTATTTATATGATATAGTTAATGATTATTTAGTAACATAAATAATTTAACAAATATACTTATTTTCTTGTATCTTGGTAAACACAATTCAAAAAAAGGAAAAATATAGAATTAATAGAATAAGGGTATTATAATAAGATTTATAGTCATAGACAAAAGATTTTTTAAATGAAAAAGTAAATGATAAATCATTTATCTTATAGAGATTTTATTTTTCTCATTTTTGAAAACAATGGTAATGAATCAATTGTTAATTGAAGAAAAGATTTAGATGAATAGTGTGATTTTACATTGAATAATTGGTAAAAATTACCCCTTTTAAATAAAAACAACTTTATATTAAAATAATATAATAATAAAAACATAGTTTAGGATGTTAAAATGTGAAATAATGGAATGTTTATTTATAAAAATGGGAAGTACATTATTATGAAATAGTAATTTTCTATCATGATTTCTATAAACATTTCCGCTGAAATATAGTTAGCAGTGTCTTATAAAAATTCATTTACAAAAATATTTAACATAAAAATTTTGATATATATTAAAATGTTAATTTATATGAAATCAAAAATAAAATTGTCTTGTATATTTTATAAATTTTGAATATATAAATTTTTAGTGCATGATAAATCATTTTCTTTTGAAAGGAAGGAAGTCCATTTTTAAAATTTCGAAATACCATTATTGAAAACCAATATCAAAAAAATAGTTGTAGAATTTCATTATAAAATATATAAGTATAATTGCGACGGTCATATAATATAATCAATATTATAGTTCCAAAAAATATAGGAGAACATTTTCAATGATGAAAATATTGAAATATAGGAAAATATATTTTGGAATGAATTGGAGTAACTCTTTACAAAACCAATCCTTTATTTGAAAAGTTATTTAATAAATGGTGATGATATTTTTTAAAATAAATAAATAACTTATGAATATTATAAAATAACATATTTAAAATTATTTTTAATGTAACAAGGGTAGTATAAGGTCACATCCATGTTGAGAATTTATAGCCAAATGAAAAAAGAATTTGAGTTAATTAAATTGTTACCACTGATGTATTAGTTAAATTGAAATACCATGAATGAATAAGATCTTGAAATTGAACATATAATACCATGAATTATAGAGATATCATGTTTTAATTAATTAAAAAGGTTACATATATACAATATTAAAATTTATGTTCATAATATAACTGTATATCTCATAAAGGAGTTTGAGACAAAAAAACTTCTACCCTGTTCTAGATTCAATTTTACCATGATCCTTAGATCCTAAATAATCAAATATTATTTACTATATATCTAATTAAGAAATATTTTATTCTATAATATATTTTATTTTTTCCATTTATTACTTATTCCCTTCATTTATTATATAGTTTTTTTGTAATTATTGTGTGAAAAATTAACTAGTGTCATCTTATTTTGAGAAGATTAGTGATCAATGATGATATTTTAATAATAATTAAAATTAATAATATAAAAATTAATGGTAGAAAATTTTATGATTATTTAACTATTATAAATTAATAATATTATTATTTAAGTTCCCACAGTTATCTATAATATCATATTATAACAATTTTTGTGTATGTTTTAAAATAAACCACGAATATGAACACCTTATATCCAAATGGATGAGTATGGTTATGGAAAGAAATAATATCAGTAATATAGTACAATAATTATTTTATTTATTCTTTTTTATGTTGAAGAATCATATTTTAGGTTTGAATGGAAAAATTATTAAAATCGTGATTAAAAATAAAAAATTATAATACATGGAGGAGGTAGTACGTAAGATGAACAGTTAATGTTATATTATATTATTATCTAAATAGAAAGTAATAATTAATGATATTTCAATAAATATTATAACAAATAATTTAAATAATTAAACATATGTATTTATATAAACATTTCTAGGATCATTTTTGAAGATATGGAAGAAGAAGAAAAATATAAGGATTATGTAATACTCACTTTGGGACCTTGAAATCTTTCTTCAATACATCCTTTGGAATGAAGGGATTATGATATATTATTGATATATAATGCTAAGGAAGAGTGATAGGGATCTATAAGAATCAAAATACTATAGTTTAATATATAAATTCAATGAGATATGTGTGTTATGATGTGGTGGAAGTTTGTAACTTTTATAAGTGATGAAAAGGGTGCATTTGTGACTACCCATTATTTTTCATTTATTTCATGACACTATTTATTGTTCATATAACATTATATTAAACTATTTTTGGAATTTATTTTCTATATTATTGTTTCTCTATTTTATTAAATTCATTTTTGGGACTCTCAAGGATGGATAATTTTTTTGGGGGGAAACGAAAAAATGTATTTGGTGTATGTTTCTTTGAATTAATGTACTTAGATTATTAATGTATTAGTACATCCATTGATTCTTCCTGAGTTCAGAGAATGTCGAAAAGGGTTTGGATTTTTCTACGAAAAAAATTAACTTTTTTCAGTGTTTCATTGAAATTCATTCCATGTAATAGGATTACATTATATGTAATGTATGTCAAGTAGAAGCCACATGTCTTGTACACATCCTAAAAGGAATAAGTGTTATGTATTTTGTTCACATTATGTAGTGATTGAAATATTTTTTTTATTAAAATGATGAAGGTTTTCTCATTGTATGTGGGATCTATGGAGTAGATGAAAGCTACAGGTGTTATATTACATGAATGTCTCCCGAGTTATTAATTTTATGGAATCATATGATTGATTCTTTTCTAATTCATCTGTAAGATTTGGATCTCAACCTAGAGGATCTCAGGGGAAATTTTGTAGATTATCACGCCATTTAGATTTATTTTTTCTTATTGATCTTCATGGTTATGGTAATGCCTCTCCCTAGTTATGAATTAATTTTTTCTCTTTATTTCCATTGATCATAGTAGCCATGTTGTGCTATGTTTGTAGATTTTTTGATATGTAGTGATGACTTTTTTTTATTATATCAAGAATAATTGTAAGATATACCTCCATAGGATATCCATTTGGTTGTTATTGGTGTAACATTCGATTTTCTTGATGAATTTGTTGTTTCATATTCTCCACTGATGTTTTTTCTTTGATCAGTGGATTATAAGAGGCTTGGATTGATTCAAGGGATTTCATTGTCATCGTTGTGTTCTTCTTTATTGTTAGACCCTATTTCAGATTTTTGTGACATGAGTTTAAGGTAGTTGGTTATGTCTCCACCATATTTCTTATGGACAACATGGAACTGATTTTTTAAATTATTTAATAAATTGATATAAAATGATTGAATGGCGGATTTTTGCCTGTGTGAAAAAAGGTTTCTATAAAACATGGGTTTCCATTATTTTGGTAAATGTAAAGGTATTTTCAAATAAACATGAAATGGAATTATGAAATGGTTTCAAAAGAATGGATTTACGGAAATTTTATGAAAAATATAAAACCTAGGAATCCTTGTATAATTATGTGGATTGATTAGTAGTAGTACTCATCAATTGATACCATTGGGGGGGGGGGTTCATTTATCAGGTTTTTCTATTCTTTCAAGGCCTATTGTTCAAGGGACTAGATAGACACTATTGTTTGGTTCACATTATGGGGTCTTCCTCTTCTACCTATAAAAGATTATAATGTATAGGGGTTGATTCAAGGATGATTGACTATGTTGAGGGGTACAAGTTTCTTATCTAGAATGTCATACAATGATCCTTATCTTGATTTTACATGTTCTTTTAATACATTTCCTTGTAATTTTTTTCTTGTACTTTTATGGTTTGGATATGATATGTGAAAAATGATATTCAATTATATGAAATATCTGCCTTGGTATATTTATTTTATTTGAAACATTTTTTCTTATATTTATAAGGAGCTATGAAAAAATTGAAAAATAAATTTTTTCCATGCTTTTGATATAATATTTTTAAAACTGTTTATCAATACTTGTTTTCATTAAAGTTTATCATGATTATATTATTGTATTATGTCTCTATATGGTACAATTGGGTGTGATCCTACTAAGAAACATAACTTACACCCTAAGAAACCCTTTAATGCTTCATATAAATTTTATTGTCTTCCGATGTAGTGAAATAAAAATTTCTACTCTGAGGTGGTGAGGTATCTTCCCACAATGTCTGAGTAGGTGGGGGTGTGATGGTGGGTGTTTTACCACACTATCTTGTGGAGATTATTGGAGTTGTTTTTTTATTCTATTTCACTTCTCTATTGGACATTTTGTCACTACATTTTGAGTTCTATATTTTCCACTCCCTATTTTCAATTGTGGAATGTGTTTATTTCATTCAGTGTTTCTATTTATTATATATATATATTCCATGTTTTTTATTTTTGATGGGAAAATTTTTTCACTCTAGATATTGTTTGATTCCAAGGTGTTATTTTCTAGCCTCCTGGTATTCAAAATTATCTTTGGGTTTGTGATAGCTCGAGTCGTTTCCTATTTTGAGAGGGTATCATTATCAGGTTCATCGTGGTTTGGTATTGGATGTGGGTTTTCCACAATATTACATGTCCTAAGTTATTTGGTAGACTGAAAAACATATTTTTTGAATATGGGAGGTATGTTATGGTGGGTTCATGTCCGTATTTTGCTGGGGTGAGACACAAGTTACTATAGGATGTTGAGATGCGTTCCTACTTTTTTGATCCATTGACCTTAATCTTCATTTTTTGTTACTTTTATTAATTTAATTTTGTTTATTTTTTTATGATCGTTTCTTCTATTTTAGTGTACACATGTATTCCTCTGAGACATTTTCTAGGGGTTCCCCAGGAGGGTTCAGTGAATTCTCCATAAGGGAAGCTACCTTGAGATTAGAATCATATAGAGACCATCATGCTTGGTATTTTTCTTGGTGTTTATAATTTACCTTAAGTATATAATGGTGTAGTTTTGGAACATCTAGGAGTTTTAGGTGACATATATTGATAACAAGATTTATTGAGTGGGAAGCCAACACCCGTAAATAGTACAAATGAACCTCAATAGTTAGAGGACTAAATTTAAAAGACCGATTAGTTCTTCAACTTCCTAGATACACATGAGAGTATGAATTAGAAGATTAAGATGTTTAGACTTGTGTGTCCTAGAATGCAATTTTTGTATTCCATGGTACATTAAGAAAATCATGTGGTATTTGGTTGAAATGGTTTTAAGAATATTCTATTCCAATACCATTTTCTCGTGTTACTAATTATGGTGAAGCAACAAGTGTGTTTATATTTGTAGCAGGGAAAGAGTTTTGTGTCGGTATAGACTAATTGGTTTGTTGAGATGGTGTATCTTTCTTCTGAGGTAGTAAATAATTCCTATCTGAAATATTAAAAGAACCTATAGGGTTCTTGATTAGTAATCAAATCACATGTATTTATGATGAATATTATGATGTGGAGACACTTAAAAGGGTTGTGATGGATGAGATTAATATTGTAGGAAAGTTTGGATAATATGCCTCTTCTCTTCCAATATGTGGTAGTTTCAATGGTGTGTTGGAGAAAAAGAGTAAGTAGTAAGACCATCATAGGAGTATTGGAGGTGGTTGTTAGTGGAATGACTCTTATGAGCCTTAAGATGCAAAATGATGTGTTCCTATGACTTTATATCAGTGTGGAATGTTTGGACATAATCAACATTATTTTCTTTCAAAAACAAAGATGTGTAATAGTTGTGGAAATTATTGACATCTACAAAATTTCTATCAGCTTATGTTTGTGCCTCAATGTGTGTAGATTCGTTAGTTCCAAAGTCTACTATGGAACAGTCAGATAAATTAAGGACTATAGGGATCCAGCCATAAGACATAGAAATGATGCACCTTCATATAGTAAATGAGCTTCATCATATAAAGATGTGGGTTCAGTGACAGTTAGAGGTACCATATTTATTTCATCATATGAATAAATTTCTTTATTTGATATTTGTGATTCTCATTCATATTTATCTCGACAAATTGTTTATCTACATAATAATTAAAAAGATATCATTTCCTTTTTTATGGATTTTTTGACACATCCTGGGAAGAGGAAGAAAATAGGGGTTTCAGTGTCCTTTTTTACACAATAAATATCTTATGCAAAGCTAGATTGAGATTTTCTTATTCTCAATATAGATCTATTTCAAATCATTATAAATATTTATTTCCATATTTCACATCATGATATGGTTTATTCTTATCTTTATAATTTTTCATTTCATATGCCTAATGAGAGGGAACATGTGATATAGGGAGATTATTATATTATGTCTGGTTGTGAAGCAACTTCCCACCCGAAGCTCAGGATTTTGTTTCTATTAGTAGTTGTTGTGCCGGATGATATTAATTTTATTTTTGATGTTATCACTATTGTTCCAAAATATCCTGATGTTTTTCTAGATCAGATATCTAGGATTCATCCAGTGTTGGTGGAAGAGTTTTTTATTGAATTTGTTCCTAGAATCCACCATATTTTGATTCCTTCTTATCATATAGAACTAGTAGATCTCGAAGTTATAATGATTTAGTTATATGATATGATAGTGAATGGTTTTTTACCTAGTGTTTCTCTATGGGAATACCTAGTCATCATTTATAAGAAGGAATATGTTTCACATTGATTATGTGTGTGCTATCAGAAGTTAAATTGGATAATGTTTAAGAACATGTATCTATTTCTCCAAGTGGATGATAATTTTTATTAGTTAATGGGGGAAATTGGTTTTCAATGAATAGTCTTTGGTCAGGATATAATCTTCTCATATTTTTGGGGTATGATATACCAAAGAATAATTTCATTAGATGGTATAGGAATTAAGTATATCTATTGATTCTATTGGGTATGACTAACACTCTGGAAGTTTTAATGGCGTTGATGAATTATATATTACATCAGAATCTATACACTTTTTTGTAATTTTTCATGGATAACATTTTGGTTTACTAAATATCTATGAATGAGCATTATTGGATGTTGGTTTTGGAAATCCTTAGGAGTCACTATTTTCAGGAACATATTTCTAAATTTAATTTATGTATCCATGAAGTAATGTTATTGGGGCACATGATCTATGATCATGTCTTATCAGTTATTCATGAGAAGGAAAATGTTTTATTATTATGGGAAGGAACAATTAATGTATTTGAGATTCAGAGCGTCCTTAGTCTTGATGGTTACTATCTATAATTTTTAAAGTATTTATTATATTTGTAATCATCATTAAGTTATCTAATAATGAAAGGGGTAAAATTCAATTGGGATTCAATGTGATAGTATAATTTGGATTAGGTTAGAAGACTTCAATCATAACCTCTGATTCTGATATTACCTGAGCCTAGTAAGGGGTTTTTAGTTTTCTATGATGTATGTATTTTAGGTTTTGGGTTTTTTATAATGATGTATGATCATTTTGGGGATTATAAATCCCTCCATATCTAACCATGTGAGAAGAATTAAACTACACATTAGTTATATTTCTATGGTTTTACAAAAACATAAGTTTCAAAAGAACTATCTTATTGGGGGGGAGATTCACAATTGTTTTGGACCATAAGTGTTTGAACTAAATATTTTAACAGATAGACATTAATATTAGACAGAGAAAATGGGTTAAATACATTTAAATGATATAATTCAATATTTCATACATCCTAGGGAAATTGAATGTTGTTGAAGAGACTCTCATCAGGAATGTCCCATTGTAGGATGTTTTGGAATACAAGTATGAATGGAACCTTATGTGGAAAATCACTCAATAGAATCTAGTTTAATAGGATGATATATCTAATATGGTTTTGAAAAGAATTCAATTATATCCATCCCTCATGGGGTCTACTATACAGAGTTAGTAGTAGCATGACAAGTTCAAAGGAATTCAAGAAACCCTCTATGGTGGGGAGACCATTTATGGTTGGGATTTGACTTATGATGGTATAAACCATTTTAAAGATCATATATTAATCTCAGAATCTATGTTGGTATCATTTTTGTTTCGTTATAATGATTTTTCATGGTCCTGTAATCCATGATCTATAAAGATGTATTATGACCTAAGTGGGATATTCAAGAGTCTAGGCATGGTGGGTGACATTGTCAATAATATATCACCCTTATTACACCTCCCAACAAATAAAGAAAGGGAATATAAAAAATATGGTTTCCTCAAGAATCATTTGGTTCCATTTTGGGAATTGGATGAGGTATCCATGTGCATTTTTTTAAAATTACCATAGATTCCCCATGGGAGGGATTCTATCTTTGTGGTGACAGATTGGTTGATAAAGTCAGCTCATTTCATTTCTATCAGGGACACCAAAAAAGTTGAAGATCTTTTTGAAAAATATGTGAATGAGATCATGAGGTTATATAGCGTTCCATTAGCCATTTTTTCAGATAGGGATCCTAGGTTTACATCATTGTTCTATAGATATCAAAGAGGTAATGGGGACTCAGGTCAAGTTGAGTATGAATTACGTTCCACATAGAGACAGTTAGAAAAGTGTTCTATTTATATCTTAGAGGTTTTTCTTTATTAATGTGTCTTGGATTTCAATAGATGACATGATTAACATCTGGTACTAATAGATTTTTCTTATCACAACATTAATCTTTCATCAATTAAAATTTCCCATTTCAAGGATTTGTATGGTCTCTCATATACATAACCTCTTTATTTGGTAGATGTGGAATAATCCTTATTTCTAGAAAGACATTTTTTATAGTATATTCCAATGAGGATTCAAAATATACTTCAACATTTTGTTACAACTCATAGTTGACCAAAATATTATACAAATAAGTGGTGTCATCCTTTAAATTTTTCCATAGGTGATTGATTTTTCTAGAATTTTTCTCATCTATTTGGTCACCATCATCATGGAAAATAAGAAAATGTGGATTTGAGATATATTTGAACAATTTATCTCTCTGACTGTCTTAGGAATGTTTATTATAAGTTGTAACTACATGTTAGTTTTTTTGGAATTCGTGATGTTTTAGTCATATCACATCTTAGGTAATACAACACTGATCCCTATCAGATTTTTATTTGGGTTGAGATAGAGATGGATCATGATGATTCTATTTTGGAGATCCTAGTACATATCATTAAGTCTTAATTGAATTTATTTCATGGGATTTTAATTCCATTGTCCTTAGTTTTGTGGAGGAACAAATAAAATTCTCATGAGGAATGGGAGTATGAATCATCAGTGTGGGAGAAGTTTCCTTACTTATTTACCAAAGCATATTCTTCCACATGACATTCCATTTGTGTAAAGACATATATTGAGTATTTTGTAACATCCCTTTACCAACTTTTAGGAGTTTCACTTCTCTCTTATCATATCCCACTTATATTTGGTTCATTTTGGGGCTACAATGGTTGGAGATAATTTTCTAGGGAAAATGAACTATTTTTCGGTGATTTATGTTGTTTATGAATTAGTGGACTCTGTGCATAAATGTGATAGTTTATTTTTAGGTTCTTCCCATATGCATAGTATGTTCACAATGTTATGGAGTATTCTATAGAACACTACTACTTTTTAAGTTTGTAGGAGAAATGTATTCCATGTAACAGGATTACACACCATGTAATGTCTTCAAAGATGAATCCATGAGTCTAGTACATAGTGTGAAAAGATTATGCATAGTTTATTTGATTCACATTTTTTAGTGATTTATATTATTTTATTATTAGATGTTAAATAAATTTTTTATTATATGTTGGAATCATGGATTACACAATGTGTAATGTAGTTAAACATCCTAAAAGTCTCATGAGATGAGATTTTTAGGGCACTATTTGTGTGATTATTATTTCATTCATATGTAAGATCTTGGATCTCAACCTATAGGCTCTCAATGTTGATTTTGGACTCCTCATATTTTTTAGATTTCATTTTTCTGTGATCGATATTCAAGGATATGGTGACGCGTCTCTCTGAGTAATTGATCTTTTGGTTTCTTTGTTTCCATTGATCATGGTATCCCTATTGCTCTATGATTCAAGATCAATTGTTCTATGGTGATGAATCATGTTGATTATTTCTATATTAGTCATGATATATTCCTTTGGAGGCTAAACTTTTTTAAAGTGGTGGTGTGGTGTGTGAGTTTCTTGATGTATGTGTTCTTTGTTCTCCTCTATGGACAATTTTTATAAAATGAGTCAATTCAATGATTTTTGGATTCATTAAATGTCCTCTATCTTCATAATTATGGTCCTCCCTATTTTTGGATCACTTTTTGGTTTTTGTGACATGTATTTTGGGTAGGTGGTTTCATATCTACCTTATGTTTAATGAAATCCTTATTCTAGTTTTTTTATATTTTTTAATAAATTGAAATGGTATGATTTGTTCTGTGTTTGGTTTGGTGTGAAAAAGGGTTTTCATAAAAGAATATTTTTTCGTTTTTGTAAAATGATAGGTACATTAATAATAATGGGAAATGGTTTCCTATAATGGTTTTGGTGATAGGGTTTAGAAAATAGATCACATGGGAAGACATGGAAACTTAACTGGAAGGTGAAATAATAAGCCTTATATTCTACTACTATTGGGAGTTTATTAATGTTTTGTTCCTCTTCTCCATAGTCTTATTTTTATGTGGGCTTAATCCATTTTATCAAGTTAGCTCACACCAAGCACACCCTTTCATGTGTATGTGAACCTTTGTATGTATTTCGATTTAGGGAAAGGTAACGTGACAGAGTGAGGAAGAAAGGTATCTTTCAGTTATGTCTGGGTATCCAGTGGTGATATGGTGAGAATTTTCCCACTGTATCACATAGATATTATTGTATTAGCTATTTTAGTTTTATTTTCCCATGCAGATGAACTTCTCTCTTTAAAATTGTTTTTCAAAATTTTGAGTTTTACCATTTTCACAATCTTCTTTAAATTATGGAATATATTTATTTATTCAACTATTTCTCTCATATATATATATATATATATATTCCATGTTGTTGCCTTAGTTTGGGATAAATAGTTCCATCTGGTTGTTTTTTTAACCTGGTGCTAGTTGACAGCTTGTGGGGATCGAAAACTCTATTCAGGCACGTGACGACTCGGGTCGTGTAATTGTTTTAAAGGATCTCCTAGTTGGTTTAATCATATTTCAATGTTTACTGCAAATATAAATCAGTTATTTTAGGGTTAAATAGGTTTATGAATCAACTACCACCCATTTTACCACAAGTCTCACACATTTTCCAACATGATTTTTATGCTTTTCCATGTTGGTTTTTACGTTCGTAACTTGTTTTTCTCACAATTAGTATATAGTTTTTTAAAAAAAAATATTTATCCCATCTTTCCAAATATGGGTGTGTTGAAACAAATTTAATACCTTTATAATATATTTAATTTATGAGATAATTGGCATTTTAATTAAAAAATGAATATATTTATAAACTTTTAAATCAAAAAAATAATGTTATTTTCAACATTAAGAGATATTAATTTTATTTTGTGTTGATTAAAAATTTAATGAGTGATAATATATTTATATATATAGGTTTAAAACATATATTAGAGACATTTTTTAAGATATATTTATTTTTTTTATTTTGATGAAGTTAAACAATATTAATAAATATATTTATTTATATTTTATTTTATAAGTGATTAAAAATAATTTTTAATATAAGTGAGTAAATGAAGTTTGTAAATTAAAATATTACTTATGTTTCAAAAAAAATTAAACAAGGGGTTTAAATATGAAACAATGTAATTTTAAATTTTTTATTTTAAATAAAAAATATATTTTTAATGAAAAAGCATTTCAAATATTTTTATTTCAGAAAATTAGTGGTGTTCAAAAAAAAAATTAATATTCACCTAAAAACCATTTATTTCAAAACAATATTAAGATTTTATCCAAACAAAATATTAATATTATAAATAAAAAAATGCTTTTATTTTATAAAAAAAATAATAATATTTTATCTTCTATCTTTTAAATAATTTCATTAAATATAAATAAAATCCTTCGTATAGAATTTGTTTTCAAATTATTAATCATTATATTAATTTTTATAATATCAATTACGTAAAAAAATATTTTTTTCTATAATATATATTATTCATATAAACAAATATACCATTTTTATAATATATTTAGTTTGATAAAACAGATCCCATAAAAGTATAATTTTAGAAACAATTATTTTTATGAATAACGTGAATATATTAGTTATACTGCTACCCAAATTGAATTTTATCAATATTCTAGTATTTATGATGCTACATATTTATATTTATATATCATAATTTAGTTACAAATATTTATACATTCCATGTTAATGACTACATTTTATATGATTTATAATGAATCATTTATAGTTTTGTTTCATTGGTGCGTGTGAAGTATGCTATGGAAGATAATATTAAAGAAAGTGATTTAAAATAATGGGTTGTAACATACCACCTACTTATATAAATTGTGTCCACAAAAAATATTTATTGATGATATATTTTATATAATAAGGCATTAATATTTTTTCTTAGGTCATTACATTTTAACAAAACATGATTATGTTGTCCTATACGCCAATTTATCATGTAGTCATATCATGTTGGTTTTCACTATGGCTGACATATCACAGTAATGAAAACATTAAATAATACATCATCTATCCTAATTATTTATCTATACCTAGGAAATTAAGATAAACCATATATTATCGAACATTGATGACAATTATAACCGAGTAATTATCCATAACCAACAATGTCATAATTATCATTGTTATCTAAACCCAATATGATACATTTTTTGATGACCCACAGTAGTGACCCTCACAATTACATCTATTTTAGAAAATATTACATAATAATACATTACTAAGATATTTTCGGTTTATAGTATTATATAATTTCAAAAAAAATCATCAATTATAAAAACTCATTCTTTTTTAAAATAATAGACATTTTTCTATCCATATTAGATAAAAATTATTCCATAACAAGTCTTTAACATCTCGAAAAAAGTCTATACATAATATATTCATCAATAAATTTCATATGCTTCTTATCATCATGATTTATTTAAATTGAAACAAAAGAAACCAGTGGTCGCAAATCCCCAGTAAGGGTAATAGAAAGTGATAAAAATCAAAGAACATAAGTGAGAATAAGATGACTATATGGGTATAACCATGATAAAGAATAAATATATATCCAAAAAATAATAGATCCTTATTCATTAATAATAAAATTATAAAACATTAATATTCCTTATAACATCAATAAAACACTTACATGAAAATTCAAGATCATAAATAGTTATAAAAATCATAACATGGTTGATCAGGTATCACAATGTATTTCCCTCAGTAGATTGCCTATCATTAAATAGTTTCTCTTAGTGAAATTGTATTCAATCATGTGAATACATTGGGATATCATGATTCACTAATCTATTTATCTTTATCTATAGAGACATCAAAACCCATTTACAGTTTTCTCGTCAGATATAAAACCATAACCAATACATTAGAGGGTGATATAGGACCCCATCCATCATAATGCATTCATACATGTTCTATACTATATAAATCATCTTCATATAATAATGAAGCCAAGGAATGAAAATGATATTCATTACAATTTCAAATGTATTCACACATGAAAAACATTAATAATTTCTTCATTAATTATAATATTATACACCCATCAAAAATAAATGGGTATGAAAAGATATTCATTATCATTATAGGTAAATACAATTCAATCAATATAGTGTAGAATACAGTATTTAAACATTACAAATAATTTTTGTATAGTTTGGTCAAGAATTTCTCCATCCAAATAATTTATAGGTATCAAGGTGAACACCCTTCAATAAACAAAATAAAAAATATGGTATTCTCAATGAAAGGAATTAAATGAATAATTATGGTTATACATCAATTATAAATAATCATGAAAATGTATTGATGGATCATATCTATTATTGATATTTAATTATTCTCATTTATCAAAACACATTTTATGAATCAACTTCTAAAATAAGAATAAATTTATACGAATAGTATTTTCTGAAAATCATGATGAAAATTACCCTATTTCAATGAATAGACTTCTAAATAAACATAATAAAGTAATACAAAAATATAAATTTTTAAATCTGAATGATTGTAAAAATGATTCTCAATTATGGTAATGTCGTACTTTTGAAGAAAAATATGTTTATGTTCATATATATATAAAGAAATTCTATGTGATAATTTCATCAGGTCCTTTTCAAAAGTCAATTTTGAATAAGGTTTTAAGGTAATATTTTGATATATATTAAAACAAATATTTTTAAGAAAAATTTGTTAACTATTTCTTGATAATGATAGCAAAACAGTTGTAGATAAATCGGGTGGTGGATGATAAATTATTTCAGTTTGGAAGGATGAAAAACATTTATTTAAGTATTTTAAATATAATTTTTGTCAGTGAAAATAAATTTCCCAAAAAGAGAGGCAATATTTACTAAATAAACAAATTGTTACCTCAATATTAAAAAAGTCCTCTTACAGTAAAACATTTGAAAAAATAAAAAATCTCTTCAAGGGAATTATTGATTCAGTACAACATATGAGAGGTTGACCCTCTATTTTTAGGCCCATCAAACAAAACAACATCCTCACGATTTTCATGTGTGATGATATATTTCATAGAAAAAATATAATGCTTGTAATTAATTAATCTTGTAGTCAGCATCCATGGGATTTGAATAGTTCAATTTATGATAGCTTTTATAGTAGTGATGGAATCACAATTGAGCCGAAAGATGAGGTAACCAAATTTCATTTATTTTTCAACCACATTGATTGTACCATATATTTTAGAATCAAGATATGTAGTGATTCTACCAAGACCATATGGGCATCGCATGACATCAACATTGTAGTTTTTGAAAATTGCATAATTTTCAGAAAGGTCTTGATTTCTTCTTTATTATCCATCTATATTAGATTTGATCTATCTTTGAAATGGAGGTATCCAAATGAATTAAATGAATTTAGGAGGAATATAATTACCTATAATTACTACATTTTTATAAATGGTAAGAAAATGCATAGAATTATCAATATATATGTATCTTTAAGAGAATTTCCAATTTTCACACCAATAATTAATCATATATGAGAAGACTTATGTAAGATGGAGATAATATCATGAAAAAAAGTTATATGGATAGTCCATAACACATGGATAAAATCAGATTTATCCACTTGGAATAGATTCAGAAGTTACTGTGAGAGAGGTAGCTTAATGAAAATAGTTATATGCTCCTAGATACTGGCTATGTTGGGGATATTTAATTCAAAAATATTTTCAGTAGTTTTCCATAGATAGGAGGTTGTAACATATCTATTAAATATATGATCTTTGTAATTACATTTTTTATTACATAAGTCTCATCTCGATCACAAATTAATTATTATATCCTAAAGAAAATAATCATTGGAGATTTTGGAATACATCACCATCTATGAATGTGAAAATATGTGTTTGGTTGTGTTTATAGGGGAAATAAATCTTTAGTAATATGAGAAGGTTGTTTCAAATGCAAGGAAATATAATATAAATATATATATCACTGATTCACCCCTACCCTTCTCAGTGCTACTTGAATCCTAACTAGGAAACATCAAGATCTTGTTTTCAATAACCTATATAGAGAGTGATGTATCCCTCATGAGATCCATTGATGATCATAGAAATATGGGAAGTTATCAAAAGGATTCTAACCCATTTAATGAAAATCCACATCAACGATGAAACACAATCAAAAGAAACAAATGAATCCCCATTCTAACTTATCAAAATAATTTTTAATATCAATATTTTAGTGAATCATTTTCTACGTGTATTTTTCTGGATATTTTATGGATTATTTTTTAGGCCAAGAGATACGATGGCCTGGAATTATGAGGCCTCACGAGCTCGGAATAAATATTTTAAATATATTAAGTATATTAAAAAGATTAAATGTACAATTTTCCTAAAAAATATAAATAAATTCTACACTGGGGCTCGGAATATAAATATGATGAATCCAATGAGATTTAGTATTGGGTTTTACCGTAGTCATGACATTACATTTGTTAGCACATGGAATTTGGGGAAATTTTGTTGCAGGAATAAAAAAATAAATAATTAAAATCATTTTACTCAACAATTGGTGTAGTGACCTAAAATCCTATTTAATAAAAAATCTATGATCAAATTCTAGGGTTAGACACATAACCCTGGACTTTTTGTAAAATCAATGGAGGCTATGTTGGAGGATATTTATCATGAAAACATGAACTAGATAATAAATCAATGATCGATGTGAAATTAGATTTGTAGATCTCCTGAATGACAAAGATGCATACTCATTCTCCATCAATGATTATTCCATCTAAAGGTTGGACACTATTTGATTTAGAATCATTCCATGTTATTTATTTTTATAATTAAAATTGATCAATAGAATAATAGATTTATCTGTGGATCTTGCGTATTGTGTGACAATATTTTTCTCCAAAAAATATGTTGTGACGTTAATTTATAATTTTTCTCCAGTCATCCATATAACTACAAAAAATCAAGGCCAACATAACATGAGTGATATTAATTAAGATTTTTACATTTTTAGTGATTTTATCCCAATTTTCTATGTGAGTTATTCATCAGGGCTTCATTTTCAGGTGATTCTAACCAAATACCAACAAATCAAACACTACAAAACCATTTATTGGACAAACTATTTGATATTGTATATTCATACATAGTATGGTGTATGGATTGTGTGATGATGAAAATGAAATGTGGATCAAGACTTAATTGGCATGTGGATGTGTGGTTCTTGGATTCCTGGTGATTATGGACATTTGAGATGATTCTTAAATGAATGAGGCTACAAAAAGTCATCTCCCCTGGGATGAAAGTCCTCAGTTGTCCCAGATACCATTTCCATGGGTGTGATAGGTGGTGAAAATGGTGGAACTGAGAATCAGAGGAGCAGATGATATCATGGTGGAGGAAAATTTGGGATAAATAAAATTACATGATACGTGGAGTGTGTTCTAGAGGAACATGGAATCTGGGGAACTCTTAGATGTTTATTGGGTTTCTTGATAAAGATAAGTATCACAGAGAATTTTAACCCTCACTGATGAATCGACTTGAACCTCAGAGGGTACATAGACATGAGATAGAGTACATGGTCATGTTCATAATGTGTACTTGTACACAACAATGACTCGGCCATGCGTGCATGGTCTAATCCATGTACTTGTACATAGGGAAATGTTCATAGGTTTCCACATTCCATATACTATTACACAAACATAAACACATGTTTTTTACATGGGTAGGACCGAGGGTATAAGGGACATGACATGTTACTATTCAACATGTCGTATACTCCTTAAATGATGGCTTAGAGGCCTTTTCCTATATAACATGGATATTTTTTAGTTGGGTGGGTTACCTATCCAATATATAAGGGCTATTATAGAATCACCTTTCAAACATTGGAAAATGGTTCCTTCAGTACGACTAATTTGATTGAATTGTTGGAATAATTCAGTGAGGCCTAGTGTGAGATCCCCTATTCATCTTCATGGCCTATGTGGATATGATGGAATATTCATTACCATCACTACTTGGGGATCAATCCTTTACTTAGAAGGTGAATCCTTGTTTAGTTTTTAGTATACCTCATGAAATTGTGGGTTATCATCATTTGTTTATTTTATCGATTCAGAAATCTATAATATACATGTAATGTTGAGATCTGATGAGAATTTTGTATTAGATGGACATCATAAATATCATAAAATTGTCATGTATGTTCACCTGGATGATTCCAATGTGGAACCTTCAATTTGGAATCGTTTTCAGGAACTATGATTATGAAATTTCCTTTTGATTGTGTGTTAGTGTTGAGTATATTTGGATATACTTTTTATATGTTATATAGAAATGTACCCATGTAGATTATAGATGAATTATTTTTTTATATTCTTGGAGGTTTCAGGATGTCCTAATGGGTATTTTTATACTCACTCTTACTTAGTATTTTCCCTCATGTGTCGTGTATTTTTTATACAGACAACCCTTTTATAGAGTCCTAGAGGGACTAGGACATAGAGGTTCTTAGTGATACTAGATATAACAAAGTGTGTTCTTGAAATATCTTGATATCAGTCCCCATCATACCTTCATGTTATACTTATTTTCAAACACATTGTGTTTGGATTTTATTTTTACCTATATACATTCCTTCACTTCCTGTCATACTCTATTTGTAGGATTTAGATGTGTGCGTGCATGGTTGTAAATTTATTAACATTTCGGAATATTATAGGCTTGGTCTTTTGTCTGTGTATATAGGTACATTGGATATGGGCTCCCATGTTAGTGATATTCCCACATGGTGCTAGTTGACATCTCATAGGGTATTGTATGCAGTCTTGTGGAGTCAGGGAATTGGCCCCACTAAGTTGGTCATGATAGAGTGATATCAAAGAATTCAGTTATGGCTTAGTAAAATAGCCTATGATATTAGTATGGGTATACTATGTTAATTGGTTCGAGATCTTGTTTTAGTCTTGGGAATCCATTGTTGGTGTGGAGGAATATATATCCATACACCAGGGTTATGATCACTTTCTCTTTGACTCGGTTCATAAGAGAAATATTTTCAACAAAAACAATAGTACATGAATCATACAGGAATGGTTTTTGGTTTCCACGTCCATCTTTATTGATCTTCCCAAATAAATGCATTTCCCAGGGAATATCTTGTCTAATTTAGGATGCCTCGACACCATATGGAATCTTGGATTCATCATCAAGATCCCGAGGATAATCCCATTGTTTATGAGGCATAGAAATAGATAACCAGTTCTAGAGATGATACATCAAGGAGGTGAAAAAACTAAACCACCACCCATTGAGGATCATTTTGTACCCATAGTGAAAACGGATGAAGTGTTATGTTTTATCACACAT
Source organism: Viscum album (assembly GCA_963277665.1). Classification (NCBI taxonomy): domain Eukaryota; kingdom Viridiplantae; phylum Streptophyta; class Magnoliopsida; order Santalales; family Viscaceae; genus Viscum; species Viscum album. Next base: position 970,458,904 of record OY728127.1, on the reverse strand, counting down.
CATGAGTTATAGTTATATAGTCCCATAAATTTCCAAGGAGATCAAAACCCATAGGTGGATGAGGATTGGCGTGAGGAAATGACTTGATTTTTCTCTTTGTTGAGGACACCAGAAGAACATAAGGTTCACTTAGCGGTGAAACTTATCCAAGGATCAATTGGACAATTATGGGCCTTAGTGACCCAATTATATGATGATGTGACTCTTTAATGGTTAAATACTAAGTGAATTTTGAAAGCGGGTTTCATTTTAGCTAATATGAGGGTTATACATATCAAGGATCTTCTACAGCATTAGCATAGAATAACAATGGAAACTGATTATTCAATGAGGTTCACCAAAAAATCTAGGTACATGATGGATATGCATTCAGATTAGTTATTATTGGCTCAATCCATAGAAAGGGGAATTTTTAGGGACATCAAAGATTTTATTATTCCACTATGAGTTATTACCTACATTGGGGTTAAATAGACACCTTTGGTGGTTGATAGATTCTTAGATGAGAAGGTAGATACAACATTATCTAGTAATGGGAAGTCAGGAGGAGATACCATGGTAGTAGGGATCCAACAAAACTATCAGGGACATATACATGTGAGATGAATTAGGAGTAAGTCCCAAGATATAGGTTTTTTTATTCAAGGTTCTCTGAATTGGACCAATATTCCTAGGTATAGGTGGTGCTACACATGTGACGGGAATGTAAATACAATTCGACATTGTCCAACCCACTGTATGGCTGATAGAGAAATTGTTGAGGGGTTTCTGAGGTAAAGGAGAAGGATTAGGGATTTCTATAGGTAGGTTGACATGGAAGTGTATTTGGGAGAGAATATATAGGTTATAGACTCTTTTACATGTTACCACCACAACCCTAGGTGGTTCATGCCATGCTTAGGGATATGGAGTACATATGTAGGGAAAGTGGTAGGAAATTGACGATTGTGACACATACGCTTAGAAAATGATACAAGGTACGATCTGTGTATTTTCTACCTTATCATCAGCACTGATAGACATAGGTTCTAGTAATTCATTTATTTTATCCTATCTGGTTTGAGACATTGACATTCTGGTTGAGCCCTTCTCTCGACCCATGCACATGGAGACTCCTATGGGAGATAACATAGAGATCACGTACTTGGGATAAAAAATTTCAACTAACCCTTTAAGGAATGTTTTTCTATTTTTACATCTTTATAGAAATGATGATTCCTTACAACGTCATCTTAGGTATGGAGTAGTCATTTATATTTCATGAAATGTTTTACTATTTCAAGTGGAAGATGTGGTGTGTCTATAAAAATGTGTCTATGTTTTGTTTGTTGGTGAAAAAAAACCTAGGTAGTACAAGATATACTCCTGAATAAGTGGATATAGATTATTACTATATTGTTTTATAGAATATACAATGGTTTAGAGGAGTTTATGATTTTTCAATTGCATGAAGTAGTTGCAGAGTAAGAGGAAGTTTCCCCTGAGGATGTTCCAAGTTTACCAAACTACCATGAAATAGAAATATGACTTTATCTAAAACCCAATACAACACCAATATCATCTCTAACATTTCATATGTCGCATGTTGATATTTTTTATTTAATGGTGCAATTTTAATACTTGTAGAGGAAGGGCTTTGTTAGACCTAGTTTTTCAACCTAGGCATCCCTCATCTTATTCACAATGAAAGAAAGAATGAGATTGAGATGTTGTGGGGACTATTGGTTCGTGAATTAGGTTATTGGTAAGAATTGGTATGTACTATTATCCATCAATTACCACTTTGTTCTACTGAGAGGGGCACAATGGTTCTTGAATTTTGACCTCAGGTAAGGCTATCACCAATTTAAAGTATGGGATGAGGGTATATTGAAGAGAAAATTGAGATGTAACTATGGTCTCAATGAGTACATGTTGATGCCCTTTGTCATAAATAACACCCCATAAATGTTCATGGGACTCATGAACCATAAATTTCAGCATTTCATATAATTGTTTATAGTATTATTCATCGATGATATCCTTGTGTATTAGGTATCTAAGTTGGAGAATATGTGAAATGAGAGGATGGTTATGGACGTACTCTGAGATCATGATATATATTTAAAACTCTAAATGTTTCAATTATATATTTATTATTTCCACTTTATGGGACATGTTATCTTAGAAAATTTTGTGGAAATAGTACTAAACAAGGTCTAGGTAGTGTTGGCTTGGGATCCGCCCAAAGGAGCAATAGAGGTTCATAGCTTCCTTAGGTTGGAAGCCTATTAATAGTGATTCATACATAATTCCTACAAGATATCATCATCCATGATTGATTTTAAACTAAAGGATTGCCTTTCATGTAGACAGAGAGGTTCCTGAAGGTTTTATAGTAGTTGAGGTAGTGATTGATGTGGGCAATAATCATGACATTTTAATTTTTAGGGTGTTTAGTACAATGGTATTTGTAATGCATCAGGAACCAAAAATATTGAGTTAGTAGAGGTAGTATTCACACTAAAAATGTGGAAACACTACCTAAGGGGTTAAAAGTTTATCATCTATTCTAATCATGAGATTATATATTATTTATTATCTCAGAAAAACCATAACATGATACATATTTTATTGTATGATTTCTTCTATGATTTTGAATTTTAAATTGTCTATACTCTTACAAATGGGAACACAGTGGAATATTCTCTCACTATGAGATCTTTTTCATTGTTTCTGAAATAGGTGTTGGTGTAGTCATCTATGTTGTAGTCAACATTTTTGGATAGGGATGGTGTATCATAACTCTAGTCGATGGTTTTTACCCATCTAGTTTTATAGAATGTTAGAGAGGCACAATATTAGGATGTCTTCTATGAGACCATTCATACTCAGATATTTCGAGGACATGCTCCTGATGGATTTTCTAAATCTGGGGAGCATTCCATTATTTTCATAGGATTCTTGATGGTACCAATGATATTGTGACTGGAGGTTGTGATTGGGTTTCATAAATATCCTCTAGTGGTATTTTTAGGTGTGTAAAAGATGTTACAAGACCTCAGAATCAATTTTCATGTCCATTGGTAAAGAAGGTAGTTGCAGAGTTTGTTTGTAAATTGCTTACTTTCCAGTAAGTGATGTCAAAGAAAAGATTTCCCATAATATTAGATCAACCTCATGATGGGATACATTTGAAGTGGGATTGGATATCCATGGACATTATGACATTCGTACCACATATGTCCAGGGGACATAATGCCCTTTGGGTGAATCACGACTGAATTATCATGTTGGTCCACTTCTTATCTACCAATGAGTAGAGTAAGGTAGAGATATTGTGAGGCATCTACATGTAAAAGATGGTATAAATCCATGGTGATACATCTATAATAATTTAACTACATGATTCTCTCTTCACATATAGATTATTGAAGGGATCACAAGAGGCTTTCAAGACTCAATTATGATTGAGAAGAATGTTTCAACCCCAAAATAATGGCCAACCAAAGCATACCATTCTGGTATTAGACTACATTTTTTGGTCTTAAATGTTTAACATTTGATGTATTTGGGAGTATCACGTACTAGTGGTGGAGTTTTCATAAAAAAATATCTATTATTATACCATTCTAATGGGACTATTTGAGTCTTTGCACAAATGACATTGTAAGTAACCACATTGAGGGATTGAACGTGAAGAGTTAGCTCTTATAGGCCCAGATTTGGTGCAAGATACTACAGATATGGTGTATATCATTTAGGAGAGTATTCATAATTAAAAAAACCATTATAAATCTCATTATGAACAATGAAGTAGACCTTTGTATTTAAAGAAGTGGGACCATGGGTTCCTATGATATTCACCTTGACATGGATTATAGTGATTTTTTGGGGCATAAAACCATCTCTGGGATTCATTGAACCTTTAAACATAATTCTTAGATTTGGTGAGGTGGATTACCTCTAAGATCTACCTCTATAGTTATTTTGGGATCATGATGTATCCCAAGTGTCACATTCGAGGGAGTGAGTGCCTGAAATATCACTCATTATAAACTAGGGAAAGATGATGTTTATGATAAAGATACTTATGCTGAGTACTAAATAGAAATTGAGGATCTTTATGATAGGAACCTTTAAGGGGAAAAATTCTTTTAGTGTTGGTATGATGGTAGCATGAAAATATTTAGGAGAGAAAATGGGATAGGGAGGCTAGGATTTATGATCATTACCCACTTCTCTTTGTGTCACCCTTGTTTAGGCTTTTCAAAATGTAAATCCCAAAGATGGGGATAATTTAGAGACCCATATATTAAATGTATTATTTTCTGTATATTATATGGATTATTCTTGAGACCATACACTAACACAAGTTGTGATAATGAGGACTAGTGTGCCCAAAATAAATACTTGATATATTTTAAAAATATTAAATAGAACACAAAAGTAGTTTTCATGAAAAAGTTGAATAAATAATAGACGAAGGACTAGATTAAAAATCCAAGAGAACTGTTGATTTTAGAATATGGGTTTTACCTATTCATTACTTAACATATGTTGGCACATGGAGTTTTCTAGAAAATTAATCCTGGGGATAAAATAAAAAAAATAATTATGTATAATTATTTTATTCAACCATTGACAAAACTACCTAAAATAGCATATAAGATTATGAATAAAATGAAATTATAGGTTTATCCACATAAAACTTGACCCATTAAAGAAACCAAGAATAGATAATTTGAGGTGTCTCTTAGGATATCATCAACTAGATCATGAATTGACAAACAGTATAAAACAAGATTTAAAAATATTCCCAAGAACAATGATGCAGTCTCATTATTATTCAGTGATGCATCCATCTCAAGGTAGGAGGTTGTTTAATTTTTTTTTTCCTTCCTTATTGTAGATATCTATTATGAACATAGATCATCTAACCAACAAATTTATCCATAAATCATGAATATTGTGTGAGGGGGTTATTCTACAGGAATTGTATTGGGATATTAATTTACTATGGTTATTCATTATTAATTATAATGGAAATGAATCAAATCCAACAAAAAATGGCCTAGTTTTTTTCATATTTTTGTTTATTTAATTTTTTTCTTGCAATTTTATATGTTTATTCCTTATTGGGGATTCGTTTTATAGGGGATTTGACCCATATACTAGGGAATCAATTTTTGTGCACCCGTTTATTGGTGTAACGATTAGATATCAAAAATATGTACTTGGTATAGAATGAATATCAGGTGATGATGAAATATGTGTGTGGATTGGGATAATATCGGCAAAAAAATGTATGGTTTATGGAATCATAACCATCGTGGAAGTTCAAGACAATTCTCAAATGAATGAGACCACCAGAAATCATCTCTCCAGCAGTGATTAGCCTTAGTTTACCCAGATCTGAGTTCCAAGGGAATGAAAGATGGTGATGTTAGAAGATCCTAGTTTCAAGAGATAATATATAATTTTAGAGGAGAAACCTGTGAGATCTTTGAAATTATATGATACATGCCATGTGTTCCATAGGAACATTCCATGTGGGGCCATATTAGTAGATAATTGTGTTTCATCATAAATATAAGTATCACACAGTGTGTGACCATGTTAAATAGTATGTGACCCCTCCATAAAGGAATTACATGTAACATTGAGGGTACATGAACATGGGATAGAGTACAAGAACATGGGCACACCATGTACTCCTATTTAGACAAGGACATGTCAAATATTTCGGGGCTAAGACAAGTATAGGTACACTTGCAGACACACTCCATGTACTGTTACACATACATAGACATGGGAAATTTACTTGTTAAAGACCCAAGGTCAAAGGGACATGACATGTAACCCTACTACACACTGTGTACTCTGTAAATTTTGTCTTATATCCTTGGTCTTCTATACATAAAACATGTTTATTTAGGTGACTTAACTATATCCATTCCATGAGGTTTAGTATAGGATCACCTGCTACACATATCACAATGATCCCATCATAAGGATTCATGGTTTGAGTTGTTGTAATCCTTCTCGAAGGCTCAGAGTGAGATCTTATATTCATATTCCTACCCTATGTTATGTTCTTGGTATCATTGTGAATAAAAATACACAGGAATCAATCTATTACTTAGTAGGATAATCCATATTGAGTTATTGTTATACTCCATGTCCTTGAATATTATTTTTATGTAGGTTTAATATATATTCAAACATCCAACATATAATTATAGTGGATATCCCTAAAATAAATTACCTCAAATATGATTTTCATTAGTGTTAGTGGCCTAATGGAGTGCGTTCTCTCGGCTAAGTGATTCGTGGAACTTTCTAGCTAGAATCCCATGCTAGAATTATTCTTGTGACTATACATTTAGACAACATGTCATAGTTGAGTTGATACATATATTAGTTTTATATATTATATATACATATTATAACTGAACTATAAATTTACATATATAATTAATTAATTTTAGAAAAAACTAGAATTCAAAAATAAAAAATGTATCATAAATTCTAGTTTCATTGGAAGATTAGATACATAATTAAATAGAATCATAAAAAATAATAACATCTTTTTTTAATCATCATATTGAGATAGTAACTTCCATTGATCCCTTACATATTCATAGGATAACCTTGTGAATACACAAACAATGGGATGAGCTACAAATTCTAGTAAGGGAATATAAATTTTAATAAAACATAGCACATTAGTTAGAAGGAATAATATTATGACATAAAATGGAATGACACATAAATAAACATAAAAAACAACAATGTTCATAACATGGGATAATATTATCAAAGGATCATAGTAATTATAAAACAACATAAAGAATGACATAAGAATGATTTAAGTATTATTACACCTAGATAAATAGTTAAGGAAAGAAACTAACACTACTTCACATAGAGAACTAGTCAAGGCCAACAACCAAGAATGTTTCATATAGAGCATGAGTCAAGGTTAACCACCAATACCAATGAGAACGATGTCCCATGAGAACAAATATTACCCAATGAATTGTAACACTATCTGAGCACACCAATCATAACATGTCCATGAATATTTGTTCCATGTGAAGAATCATATATATGAAATCATATATAATCATATTGGTCACCCATGGATGGAATTGGGAATAAAAATCATGTCCAAAGGCATAAGAAAAGTAATATCACAATAGTATCAATGAAATAAATTATATAAATCATACATTGAAATTAATAAGGGAAAATAGGCCTAGATCATGATAATTTATTTCAAACCTATTTTATAACATGTAAAATGAGTGTTTAATGAAATTTTAAAATAAAATAATTTATTGTGAATTATGGAAAATATTAATGAGAATTTAAAGAAGAAAAAGGAATAATGATTAATATAATACCAGAAATATACGAAGAATTATTTTCATCATAAGATAATTGATTTTAGAAGAATAATTTGGTCTTAAAGTAGATTATGGAGTGCATTGGAAAACATGTGTGAAATTCAGATGTTCCCTTTAAACGAGCTTTCATATCTGGGAGAATTGAGAATGGAACCTTTTTAAAACATGTATATACCCATAAAAGAAGAAATAATTGAGTGAGGAACAAATGTTTTTGAACAAAAACACAATATTTAGGTGGTTTAAATAAGATTAATTAATAACTACATTGGTATGATTTGAGAGAAAGAGTATCCCAATAAAAAGGAGGTCTAAAAAATCCCTTACCTTATGTACGAAAGTGTAATTCACTTGATCTTAATATCCTAGATAATCAAATTAAATCTATAAATTATTTATTTGATAACCATTTATATATTTATTTTAATTTTTCATTTTTATTAAGATAATTTATAACATTTTTTATGAGTTATAAGTTAAAATTTTGTCATTCAAGATTGTTTCATTGGTTTTCATGATCGATTCAATTGTATGCATGTATGAATGATCATGAAAAATGTGATTAGTGGTCTATAATAGAAATTATATATTATTAATGAAAATCCATATGTTTATTTGTTCATAAATATCATTGGGTTATATGTTATAATGATGATTTATTAGTTGAAACATAAGGGATGAACGTTAGTTTACTTTGTTGAATTTTTTTCATTAAGAACTAGATATGTTTTATTTATTAATATTATGTACATATATAAACTATAAATATCGTTAAATAAGTTGTAATATGTATATTAAAATCTTTTTTAAACCTAGAAATTGTTTTATGACCTACCTAGATGGTAGAATTGAAAAATAAAAACAATTCATCCACAAAGGGATTAAATTGGTACCTCAAACTCAATGTATTATTTTTTAGAATAAAAGGAGTGGGGAAGAGAAATTATGATTGAGTATTAAATTTACGCAAAAAAAATTATATTAAATGAATGATTTTGGAGTCATCACGTAATTAGGATAAGGGGAGGTTAATAAAGAATAAGAAATGAAATTAAATTGAATGGAAATTAAATGAAAAAGAAAGAGGAATTTAACTCTTGAATTCTCCTCGTGAGAACCTCCATAGGGAAATTGGTTTGGGTATATTTGTGAGACCATAAACTACATGATTTGTGGAAGACTATTGTGATGATTATTTGGTTGAATTTTGATATATCTTAAATCATGAAAGGTGTGAGGAGAAGAGGTGGTCTGGGGTGGTATTTACAATGGAGGTGGAATGTTTTTAGATTAATTTAATCATTAGTTTGTTATTTTGGCTCAAGAAAATAAATATTCATGATTCCATTAAAAATACAATAAATAGAGATGGATAGTTCTTGATTATGGGGCACTAATCCATGATGACTCAATTAATAATGTATTTAACTTATAATATATATATACTATAAATTATTGTATTTTATTATTCACCAAAACTTCAACAATTATAAAAAAATCTCAAAACCCACTCTAACACTTTTAAAAAATGTTGAATTAAAAATTGAACTATATTTTATGAAAATGAATTCATAAATATGTGAAATTTAATTTTTATATAAAATCATCATTTATTAAAAAAAATACAAATTTTAAAATTATAACTGATTTTATAACAAATTGAAAAATTGTTAAGGTGTCCTAAAATTAACTTACAATCATAAGATAAAAAAATATTTATTTATGAATACATTTTATGAAAATAAATTTTATTTTAAATAATTATATTAATTATAAAAATGTAATTAAATATTTATAACTTACAAAACTCCAACACTTACTTTATCATTTCTAAAACATTTATTTACTTATTCCAATATAAATATATATCATATATGTATTTAAAAGATATCCAAACTATATTTATAATTTCATTGATGTGGTTTCTATTTTATTAGCCGAGTTACTATTCCAATGGGTAATATTATTATTCCAATTATCTAGTTATTATTCCCTTGGTGTATGTTTCTTAATTTATATAAATACCTCTTATTTCATTCATTCATAATTTATAATGGTGTACAATGTTAACTATGTGATTATATGTTTTTTTAAAATATATTACATAATTATAAGAAGGGAATATCCATTCATAAAATATTTTGAGATTTTACATATATACCTGTGTAGATTTGACAACTATTATGTTATATGCTTTGTAGTTTCAGGGTGACCAACTTGGTATTGTTATATTCATCCATGTATGTGATGTTTCAGCACTTGGTGTGTCTAGTGAAGATGATCGTCCCATTTCCAGAGCCGTAGAGAGACTACAAACATGATGTGCATAGTGAGACTAGATAGACTGAGGAGTGATCTTGTTTTATATTGAATGCATTCTTCATCTTACCTTCATGTTACACTTGTTTTGAGACTCATTCTTCTAGGATTGTATTCTTCCCTCTTTAATTTCATTTAGATTCTATTCTACTTTGGATGTGTGATTTAGATGCACTCATTCAGGTTTGATTAGTTGTTCTGAAATTTCATCATTTTATGGTCATGGAGATGTGTGTGTGTGTGTGTGTGTGTGTTTAAGTTCTTAGTCTAAGGCCTCAAATGTTAGTGATATTATTACTTGACAGTATTATCCATCCCCTAGCCTATTGGATAAAGTCTTGGGGAATAATGGAAAAGGCCCCATTGTGGAGATCCTGAGAGGTTATCACATTCAAAAGTAGTGATAGGTCAATCATGGGTAATTCTACGTTTATTGAAACCAAAATGGTTTGATGACACAATCCCATTGGAATTATTTTTTTTGCATATTAAAAATAATCATTCTAATAATTTTCTATGTAATGTTTACTATAATCGTAGATTTGAAATGTTAATTCTCATACACATAATACAATTTCAAAATTAGGGAAATAAATTGATAAATAATTTCTTGGGTCAGCTATCTACCTTTGAAAAATTGAATGACATGTCTGTAAACATCACAGTGGATAATATCCCAAAATATCTAAAATAAAGTGTTTGGGAACCCATCTGTGGATGGGGAGATACCAAAAAAGTTTTCAAAAATAGCATCATTAATATCCAAATCAGGGGGAATTTTTAGAATATTTTCATTGTCTGCATCATTGACGAGCCTATGAATGATTTCTTCAACTAGTTCAGTGATCATATTTATTCTATAATAGAGTTTTATATAATAATAGATAACATGAGTAGACATATCCTTTATATTATCAAAAAACATCAAACATTCATTTTTAATAGCCATGGATTTGGTTAGTTTCCAAAACCATTGAGAGATTCAAAATATCTAGAATTACCATCAATATATTTATGTATTTCACATTAATTTCTTCCCTTAACAAGAATTTTTTGAGATTAAGAATGATATTTAGATCATCAGTGATCTCATTTTTATAATATAGACCTTTAGAAAAATAAATCCATCTATTATTTTATTAGATGATGTGAATCAAAAATTTAATATGGTAAATATTTTCATCAATAATTATAAAAGCAATATTAACTCCAAAGGTTCATATTTATCATAAGAATTTAATTCTTTAAAAAACAAGCCAACTAATCATTCTTATAATTGAATGAATTCCATGTGTCTTAAACTAAATATTTACAATCTTGATGAAATATCTTAATATTATTAAATGTGAATTGAAAGGTTTTTTTAAACAATATAGTTACTAGATTAGTCATTATATGGTCATGATGTGAATTATATATTTCATGATTTCTTAACATTACACTTGTCATGGGATATTTTTAAAAAAATCTCTATGTATTTCCTGTTATAGAATAGTATGTGACTAGGATCATCTCACATAAAGAGCTTCAGATTTGACCACTTCCAAATTCAATTTCACATAAGAACTCATTATTTTTATGATTTTTATATTTTTATGGAAACAATGTAAATGTTGTAATGGAGAATATAATTAAAATGTATAATTACATTTAATGAAAAAATTAATAATTTTTTACATGGAGTTTTGGTATTGGATTTTTGTTCTATACAGTACTCATATAGATTGATTAAATTTAGTTTGATAACCCAATTTTGAAAAATCAATATTTGATTAAAATTATTTTATTTAGTGATTTTGAAACCTTCAATACACAAAAAACTTGATTCCACCTCCTCCTATATTCATGTTTAATTACAAAACCACAATAAAGACCATGCCATATTCCAAGACCCACCAACATCATCATAATTTTCATCCCATGAACATGTAAACTCCATCGTGTGAATAGATTATGTTTATAGAATGTATGGTAAATTTTTTAACATAATTAATAGAAGTGAGTTCATGTTCTATAGAATGTAGGGAAATCAACACATCCATACACTTAATTATTTATAAAAAGAAATTTAAATAAATCATATAAATTGTGGAATATACATTAGGTACAACCAATCATCCGTTGATTCCAAACCATGGTTCAGTCACTCATTTTCATGTGAAAGATTTCACAATTGAAGAGATGAGATGAAAATAATTTGAGAATAAAAAAACATTGAGAGGATTATAAATTTTATGAATGAACAAGGATGTAATAAATTAATTAAAATAAATAGAATGATTTATATAATATAAAAATTTTAACGAAGGAAAATAAAATATTGAAAAAAACAGCATCTCGAAATAATCTTTGCCCAATCCTCCTCTCCTTTTCATTGGTGAAACATTATTGTATTTATAAAGGGGGCAACTTCTTTATCACACTATAATGTATATTTTATTGTCTTCAAAATCATTGAATATATTTTTTGATATATATTTTATGTTGAATATACTAAATTTCTAGGTTTTTCAAAAGTCCAATTCTAAGATGCAATTCCACATGATAGTAGAAGCATCTACAATTAGAAATACATGGGTTCACATTTTCCATTACATCATTTGTCACATGGTGAATAGATTTCACTACATAGATCTTCTCTATGGTGGTTTATAAGAAAATTTGTCTTTCATTAGGTACTTTATTAATATCCACCATTTCTTCAATGTTAGTTCATTTATACCTCTAACTCAAAAGAATATTACATCTACCACTGACCCAACTATAGATCACATCAACCATGGGTAATAACCACCATTATAAATTCATTCATTCATCTAAAAATATTCTTTCACATACATCCATTTTGAATAATAACATCATCCAAAGACTCAGTATCAACAACAGTGTATCAAACCTGTAGTCGAAGATTCATCCATGAAAGGTTTTACATAGATGCTCAGAGTCATTATTTTAGTGGGTCCCTTTACTTATCAAAGAACATGCATGGAAGTTTCAACATGCTAACTCAGTTGGGGGGACTCATTAGAATGAGAGTAAGTGGAACATTTTAAAGGACGTTATGACTCATATATTTATAGAATTTGTTGTAGTTCTTAAGCAAGTTTATGTGGTTCAACATCCATCATCAATCCCTTCAATACTCATAGTGGTTAAAGGGATCCTTATTAGTAATAAGGGGCATCAATATTTTTCATAAAGGGATTCATGGTTATCGTCTGGAATGGCATAAATTATTAATGGTGCTCCTAATATTTTAAATAAAGATATGGAATGAAAAAAAGTTTTATATGTGTTATCCCACAATGGTTTAGATGATAGAATAGAGACGATGATAGTTTTAATTGGTAGTATGTGGTTTCAAAGATTACCAAATCAATTATTTCAACAATGGTAGATCACATCTACCATTATACAAATAGTACATCACACATAAAACTATACCAATGGTATACCACCTCTATTATTGTCACACTTTGGGAACATCCTCTTAGTTATTCCATCCTGAAATTTTTCTTTGTGCATTGTGTGAAAGTTATGGTGGTGGTTGTAGGAGGCTTGTAAGCTAAAATTGTACCTCCTAAACTCATATAGCCTTCACAGTGGATATATGTAGCATATCTTTGATTTAATGGTTTTATACACTTTAAAAATAGATCATGGGGTTCATCTATATCTTAAATGTTGATCCCAAGTGGTGTCACTTCATTATAAGGGTGAACAACATCGAATATGATATCATCTGGACACAATAATGGTGTTTCCCAACAAGCCTAGGTGGTAGAAGGTTGGTGTTGGGTTGAAGAGATGGAAGAGTGTGACTGTATCTTGAGGTTGGTGTGTGGAAAATGAGAAATATGAAGTGTGACTTCATTTGAATAAAATGTGAAAAGTTACTAGGAGTTGATGTCCCAGATAAGAAGGGAAGTTGTGGGTTTGTGATGGTTTATAATGAAATGTTTATGTTCCGCTCTTAGAATATTGAACCGTGGTGGGATCTGAGATTCACTTCCACGCACGGACATCAAATGTACATATTTATCTTCTTATGATCACATGTGGTAACCAATTTGTGTTTTATTATGTGGACTCACATGCTGCACGGGACTAATTCCCCCATCTGGCCTCACACCATTCTGACTTGAGATGGCCCTCCTAGTGGTAGCCTGACTGGCCACACCCTTATGGGATAATAATGTGGGGCTCTACCACTTGCTGATGGTCTATCATATATTGTTCATTTTTTTGCGTAAACACCAAATTTTCTTTGAACAACATAGTAAAATTTGAAAATATTTAAGAAAAATATATACAATTTTTTTCAATATCCTGAATCATTAAAACACAATATCTATATTCATTTTAATTTCTCACCTCAAATTTCCTAAATCTTATTAAAACAATTAAATAAATTGATTTAATAATTGAAAATAATGGAAAAATAAAATAATTAGTTTAAAAATTTGCATAAATATATTTTTTCTCAACTACTGTGTCACATAAACCATGATTTACTATAAGAAAAAAATCTAAACATTGAAAATTATTGGGTAGAAATGTTACCATTATTCAAATATCAAAAAAATATATTATCAATGTTAAATAAAACATTCAATGTTCCACAAAAAATTTCAATTCAATTTATCAATTTTCAAAGAATCAACAAAATCAATCATTTCAACTTCTCTCTTTTCAAAAAATGATGCAAACTATTATTTTATACAATCATGATCAATAATTTATTATTATTAAACATTAAAAATCATTATTTACCTTAACATTGAATCATTTATCTCTTCACTCATGAGACAAATTCGAATAGAATTATTCTCATATTATAAGAATATGTACCATTTTTCATAATCTTTTAAATGAACTATTTTATTCGTATTTTAATGATGTAAATCACATAAAACCATGTGGGATTTTCTATCAATGTTTTAATCGATATGAGGCATAATGATGGTTGGAATTGACATTTGAAAATTAATTCTCAAGGGTGGGGTTAATATCTAATGTATTAATCCTCATATCAAAACTAAATTCTTATTGAAATTATCCCCCTAATTATAGAATCTCATAATTACCTCATTATTCAATGTTATAGTTATGATCAAATTAATGAATAATGGTTGATTTGGGATACATGAAATTTTAACTACATTTTTTCTTTTTTTATAATTTATGTTATTTTAAATTTTTTAATTTTTAAAAAACTATGCCTGGAATAAACCACACATACACCACCTAATCAAATATGATGAATACCATTGGTCCAATAATATTGACATTTAATTCATCCTTGTCTCAAACCATTCACATTTTTTAATTTTTTAGGAAGAGAAAATAATAAATTAAAAATAATGAATCAAAAACATTTTTCAACACCCACAAATAGCACCCCAAACATTTTCCATACAATTTATTTCATCCCATTTACCTTTAATTGTCCAACCCTTCCACTTCAAAAAAATCATTAAAATACTAAGAGTAGGGTAGGAATGGAAAACATTTACATGAAACATGGATCATTCATAATAAGGTCATTCATGGTATCTATTTTCTAATCAAGGGTAAATATATTAGGTGGTCTCAATTATATGGGATTTTAAAATTTATTACTCAAACATTTTTAATTGTTTCTTTTCATAGTAATTATCTTTGATAAGATTCAATGAATTTTCAGATAGGTATCATGTCTCAAGATCTCCCAAAAAATAGGATCACATTAAAATAAGAATTTTCAATAATAGGAATCCACTCGAGAATAATACATTGATTTGGTAAAATCACACATGAAATTACTAATAAAAATAAATAAATATATAGGAAAATTCGATATTCAATTTTTGAAAATTGATAGGGAAATTTAACTTACATGAATCCAATAATTCATTCAAACCATGGGTCCAAATTTCAATACCCATTCTTTATTGCTATCAATCAATTTTCTATTTTACTCGTCCAGTATATTTACCAATGAAATAAAAAATGTCATTACATGATTATTATAAAACTAATGTATCGTAGATAAATCAAGTAAATAATAAATTCAAGGATTCACATTAAATTTATATTTTAATGATCTGATTAGAAACTGAGTAAAGTGATAGGGGTATTAAAATTTAAACATAAAAGGGAACTTCGATTAGGAATAAAGTTTTAGTCATCTTACTCTACTTTGTAGGGAATTTTTTGTCCCATCAATGTACTATAAAATTAAATTAATCAATTATGTACATGAATCATGTCATTAAATTGTGAAAAAATGATTGAGGGGGTGGTATTCATACTAGAGTGATCATAAAAATTTAATTTAATTATAGTTTTTAGAAAGAAATTAAGCATAAACATTAGTATGACCCCTTTAAAATTACTATTATTTATAAAACCTCAAGAGGGATGTACCTACTATTATCCAAAATATAATGGTGGCCATGGATTCTTATATTTCAACCACAAAAATTTTATGTCCCACAATTTTACATCTTCTTTGTCGGTGTGGAATAATCCATATATAGAGTACAATAGATTTATCCCTTCACAATTAACTACATTTTTCATGGTGGGGTATGATAGAGTATTGATCATACTTCTTCATGGTTTCTAGTTATTATATATTGTTTAGTGTCGACTAAATATGGGATCCATGAATTGTATCATTAAAGAGAATGTAATAATGTATTTTTACTTGAATAAAATTTAATAATGAATTATCCATAAGAAAATTATTCCTTTCAAAGTGAGAAGAATCTGCCTTAGTTTCTGTAGGCTCTGAAATATATACATCCTCATGCAATTCCCTAAAATCATGTTCAATAAAATAATAGAGCACTATTTTTCCCCAGTAGGTTCATATGTTGTTAATTCCTCTAATTTAAAATATTTTTCACCAAATAACAAAATTAAAATAATATAAAGTGATAGTAATATTAAATTTAATAAAATTAAAAAATATTGAGTTCAATATAAGATCATCTCAACGAGTTAGTTCTTGTTCAATCACTTCTTCAGTGGTAAGTACCTATTGAAGTTGGATCTCTATATATGGAAGCATATAGTCATGATCCTCCATATTTTCATTATATTATAAAACATGGAGGACTTAATAATCATTTATGATTAGCGAAAATTAGAGTGGTTCTTGATATTATACTTTGTATGGAATAATTATATCATGTTGTACGTCGCAATCTTTCTTGAAGTTGTCTATATCTTGTTGATCTCCCACATGTATCTCCACAGGGAAGTATTTCATATCATTAATACCCTCTATCATATTATGTTCATCATAGATCTATATCCTCAAATGGTTGTTCTATTTATTTTCTTTGAGTTTGGTTATAACATTTTTGATATATAGAGTAAAATTAGGCATCTCCAATTGCACTTCCTCGATGGAATTTAGTCATTGATAATCATCTTTGACATCATTATTCATATCATATATCTCTTCAAATGAATGTCTACATTCCTTCCCATCCATAATATTCAGGGAATAGTTACTGATTTCATCTATATGAGGTCCCTCTTATAATTTTATAGAAATTTATTTTGATCCTTCACCAATGAGTAACTGTTTAATAAATTGAAAAAATGATGGTTAAAAAAATTATGAAAAAACAAATTTCTAATTGATTTTTGAAGAAAACAATTTCTACTATTTTGTGAAAAAATAAAAATTAAGTAGGAAATTATTATATCTCAGTTAATGCATCCCATTTTGATAGAAGTAATGTCATGGGGTGTGGAAAAAAACATTCTATGGTTTTCCTAGTGCAATAAAGTGGCTGACCAGGGTCATCTTATTTAAGGTTATTCACATTTTTCAACATACCAATTCTTTTTAAACTATGACCTGCTTGTTCTTGTTGTTTTTATTATTTTTTAAAAACTATTTATTTTTTGAAGGTGATGAGAGAATTCATATATATATTAACATGTAATTCAAAAAACAATAAAGAATGTATATGGACTTTTTGGGTTTGAATTTGGGCTCCATAAAATAACCATGTAGATTGAAAAAATTCAGTTTCATAACCAATTATGAAATCTCACTATTTTATTAATATTATATTATTTAGTGATTTTAAAACCATTAACTCCTAGGAAATTAGATTCCAACTCCTCCTATAATTAAGGTTGGTGGAACACCTCAATCTAGAGAGTGACACATTCATAGACCCACCTCCATCATCTTTCATTTCATCCCATGAACATCTCAAATACATTTTTTTAATGATAATGTTCTCAAATTATGGGAAATATTTAAATAAATGAACAATAGTTATTTTTAGTTACATGTTGTCGTGGGAAATCACTAAATCAATACAATTTAATATTTATCACCATAAGAATAAATAATACATATTAAATGAGGGAAAAAATTAGGTATGTGAAATACTCCCCCAAGACCAAGAAATGGGTTAGTCACTCATTTTCATGTCTTAGAGGTCATAATGGATGATAATAAAAGAAAGGAATGATGCCTAGAATTAAGGAAGATTGAGAGAAAGTGACAACTGAAGAAAGAAAAAGGATGGAACACTATAATTAAAAGAAATAGAATTAGTAAAATAATTTATAATATAATATAGATGAAAAATAAACGTTACAGAAAATAGAGCATATAGAAGCAGTCCACTCAAAATATTCCTCACTTTTTTATTGGCTTAACATCCCATGTATTTATAGATGGATATGTTACCTCTTTACCATACTTAGGTGTATAATTCCATAACATTTCAATCAATGAATATATATTTTCTAAATGAAATTTCTTCAGTTAATCTACTAATGTCCCTAGTGTTTTGAAATTCAAGTATTGGGTTGCAATTCCCTAATGATGGATGTAGTATATACTGTTTGAAATCCCCCATTACACATCTAATGTATCAAAAATTTTACAAAGTAAAATGAGTTTATTTCCTTTGTATTCTCCAATGTGGTTCTTAATACAGTGGGACTTTCAAGGGGTACATTGTCCAAATCTATAATTTATTCAAATTTAAATCACATATACCACTATATCAATGGTATATCACAACTACCACAATCCTAACAGTAGATCATATATATCATTATAAGTAACCAACATCAATCATTTCTAAATCCATATAAACAACTTTTATCCTCTTCATTTTTCCTAAAGAGTTGTATCATTAATATACTCAACAAACTCTTTGGTTGATAGAATATTCATCTGATGATTCCAACATTCATGGATTACATGGTTTTATAGATCCAATATTGGGGTGGATTCCTTTACTAATCATGGGTCATGCACGAAATTGTGGACACAATGACTATATGGTGACTCTTTGGAATGAGAGTAAGTAACACTTGATAAAGAAATTATAAATGTCAGTCCTCACAATATTTGATGTGATGGAGAGGATAGGTGGTAGTGGAATGACATCCTTCATTGATCCCTTTGACCCTCACAGTTATTAGAGGGATATATTGTGGAAATAAGGGGAATAATTCCTCTTCGAATTAAGACTCATTGTGATCATATGGATTCCTATAGATTATTATATGTTCTCCCATGATTCATTAAGGATCCATGGGATGTAGCCAAGGTTTCCTGGTGGTCGACCGTTATTGTTCCAACAATATTAATAGGTGGCCAATAGTGTTGAGTGGTAGTAGGTGAGAGTGGCAGTCTCAAGATCCACTATTTCAATTATGGTAGATCAAATATATTGGTTTCCCAATATTTATTAACATCTTACAATATCTAAAAGGTAGATCAAATCTATCATTGGAAAAACATAATATCACTTATATCATTAAATAATAATTAAAACATACTTTCAAAATTAGCAGCAAGACATTTTCATTCATCAATGGTGTGAATGGAATGTTGGAGCTTCCATGTGGCTCAGTTGGTGAAATTTAAATTCCTCAACCCCTCTAGCCTTCACAGTGGCTGAAGGGTGGTCTCCAGAGATATCATTACTTATTCCCCTTTAAAAAGAGATCATGGTGGTAGTCCACTTCCCCATAGATGATATTATATGGTGGTAGTTCATCATATTGTCCAATGATATCGATATAATTCCCTCGAATCCATATAAATAGTGTTTCTTTGAGAGTTCATGGGGTGGTGGGATGACATCGGGTGGAAGAGATGGAAGAGGGAAGTGGTGGCTTGAGTTCGAGGTATGGAGTGCAAGAAATATGTGTGATGACACCATTTTAATAAAATGTGAACAATAATGAGGATTTTTTGTCCCACATAAGAATATAATTCAGGGGCCATGATGTTTTATAATTAAATGTGTGCCTTCTAGTTCCCAAAATCCCACATCCGGTTGGGAACCCATGTTCACGGGCACACACATAAATGGGATGTGCGCACCGCACTATCCGACTAGGTAATGGACCAACCTCTAAGCGCGGTACTCCTGGATCTCACACACCACATGAGCCTGATTCGATATACAGCCTCAAGCCCTACATGCTTGAGAAGGCCTTCCCTATGGCGGCATGGTTGTCTAGCCCTTTTTGGGATGGCAATGTGGATAACTTCCACTGGTTGATGGAATATCTTTGCATAGAAAAATTCATTTCATTAAAAACATAAAGCTTATTGATCAATGTAGTTGAATTTTAAAACACTTAACATAAATATAAAACATATTTTTTCAATATAATTAATCCATAAAAATTCCATATTCATTTCAAATATTCACTTTATATTTCCCATATTTATCTAAAACAATGTAATGCATGGATTTATTCATTTAAAATAATTGAAAATGAATACAATTTTTTCAATAAAAAGATCATGAAAATATTATTAGGTATGTTTTATAGGAAATGGTATCACAAACATCAAGGGAAACAACAGTAATAAATCCCCACTCTAATTTTTAGACCATCATTTTAGTCAGGTGTTTTTTGTACCATGGATATTTGGATCACACAATGTTATTCTCATGAGGGCTAATATTCTAAATACATTCCAAGAAATATTTGTTTGATGTCATGGATTTAACAATTCCATGCCTCCCATCTAAATTTTGTATGGAATTAATGCATCTAAAAAGAACCTAAGAAATATTTATTAAGTTACTAAATAGTAATAGGTTCTTCCATAAATCTTTTATTTCTCAGTAGCCATTGTATTCATATATGAAAGAGAAAAAAAATTACATTCCCATACAATTTTAATTAAGAGAAATCATATGCTCTGTAGAATTAATATGTGGTATTCCCTCTAACATTAATTGAGAAACGTACTGATGTCTTATGAATTCATTATTAGGATTATTTGTGTTTATGTCCTAGTAGATGATATTGTAAGAAGAAGAAATCATCTCAAAAATATTTAACATTTATTTATAAATACGTATAATATTAGGAATATAATTAGATATAAAAAGATGTTAAGACCAAATTATTTTATGTTTGGCCCTTCCATGATAATTATAGTATATGATCAACATTTAAAACTATTTTAAGAGCTAGATTTATTTTTTTAATTCCTCTGAAAATTGAATTTCTCTTTTATTCCCTAATAATAATTTATATTCAGCCATCATTTCATGGGCTATCTTCTTTCTCCTATCATTGAGTGTCTGCAATAGAGTAGCTCATTTTTTCTGAATAATTGTTAATAGTTTAACATTGGTGTATTAAAGACAAAATCTTAGGACTACCCTCATATTTCCTAGTTCCATGGTAATTTTACATGTCTATATAATGAGTATAATTCTAGTTGTAAATAGAGGTAGAATATATTATGTTTTCATGTATTTCAATACTATAGATTTCAGGTTCCTCCAATAATGTTATTTCAAAAGATGTGTAATCATTATACATAATAGTAGATATTTTTCTAAAATTTACATCATTATCAAAGTCATTTTGTATTGGAGGAAGAACATGAATTGTGATTGCATGAATATAATTATTATGAAAATTTATAAAGTCATTATTAGTGTCCTCATTTGAGTTAATAGTGGATTTTTATGGAATGTCATCTGAAATGTTTCATGTACATACAGAAGAGATATCAAATTTTTTTAGTTAATAATTGGTCTTATTAATTTTTCCTTATTTTTTGACTCCAACATATTTTTATTTTGACTTGGTATTTTGAAATTATGGGTATATATACATCCATTACTGATACCTTATTAAGAATCCAATGAAATATTTAGTGTATTATTATATGTATCCTTTCCTTTGTGGGTATATATATGTTTTTTAATTATTTCTAGGATGATATACTGAAAAAACTTCATTCTTGTTAGAGACTTCATTGGATTTATTACCTTATATAGACTTAAATAATCTTTTATTGTCATGAGAAATTTAATGATAAATTCATTCTTTTAAACTGTTCATAATTTCATCATCTCCCACACTACCATTATCATGAACTGTAATATCATTTATACATGAGGAAGGTATAGGTAATTACTAAACACTTTATCATACAAAAATTAGAGAAGAACCTGATTTACCATTGGTATTATTTAGGTTTAAATTATTTGATTGTTTTTTTCACCCATTTACCATAGTAATTCTTTCCCATAATAGGATTTTACCAAAGTATTTATACAAACTCTAATGCCATGATTTTTTGTATATATTAAAAAAAATGTTATAAAGAATATATAAAAAGGAATAATTTTTCATAAATAATTTGGTTTTCATAAAACTCATTCATATTTACACATTTATTTAATATGGAATGTTCATGAATGAATGTTGGAATATATGAGAAAATCAACCATGTATAGACAATATGATAATTTAGTGAGTAATCCCCAATTAAATATAACTACATTTTTTGACCATGTATAAATGAAAAACTGTAATATTTAAGCTCTAACCTATGGGAATACATAAAAAAATATATAAATGAAATAATTTTCATAAATCTAGACATATCATGATTCAAACAAATATCAAGTCCTATCATAGTGGGTTGAAATCAAAACGCCTCATGTTATTATTGTAATGAAATATACAAGTGGTATTACACACAAAAATATAACATATCAATTTCCCAATGCACCCACGATTACCAATGTATTAATATTTAAAAAACAATTTCAAAAACATGGTCACAATTTATAAAACACTTTCTAGATGGAAATTTACAGCGTCCATACTTAAAAACTCATCAGTCGGAATTTCACTTATGGAATTTGATCAAACATAGTGTGTGCACAAATATTTTATGAAATAGAAACACATTTAAATACATGTATCCCTTGAAAAACACATTAATATAAAATAGAAAAATTAATAATATAAACAAGTGGAATTCAAAAAACATTATTTAATTCATTTTTTTGAACCACTGGATAGAGACACCTACCTTACTAATTTAGTAAAAGAGGTATCCTTCCAAAAAATAATAATGATTATATTAGGGCATTAAAATTAGATATCCAAATTTAGAAGTATATAATCTAAATAATAACTGTATATCTATCATTCGTAGCTTAATTGAGTTATAATTATATAATGGGTGAGGATATATTTTTATGATATATGAATTGGAAGGTAAACAGAATAAAAATGATACATACATTGAAGATAGAAATAAATATAGACAAAAAATGATCAATAATTCATTGGTACAAGCCTCAAGATCACAATAAAAAAAATTTGAGTGATATAATGATTTGTGAGGGATAATACATAAAAACGATGAAGGAAAATATGGTAATTTCAAACTTGTAAGAGGATAGAACTAGATCATATGCCTAAGATGCAAGGTTAGATTAAATTTTAATAAATCATGATTTCAATCTAGTCTCTTGGAAATATGGTGCGATTTTTCCTAATGTTGAGACACATTGTTTAGGAAAACAATAATCAAGATGTGTCACACCACTTATCAACTATCCATCCACCCACAATATCTTCTTAGCAGGCTACACAATTTGGATATCCATACACAAACCATGTAACACACCACATGATCCTCACATAGATATACTTCACGGTTATTATGTAGTTAGTACAAATTTTATTCGCAATCAATGTTTTATTTCCGGTTTCTCCAAAAAAAATGGTTTTCTACATTATACCATTGGAATAATTACTATACCAAAAATATAAAAACCATGTCTAAATCTATGGAATATCTATGAACCAGTGGGAATAAAAATTATCCTAACTATTAATAATTTTTTTCCGTAATGTTATCATGATAATGGACTCACAAAAATAATTGGACATTTTTTCCTCATCATTAGTTCCCTATCAAATGAATCATTGATATCCCAATCATTCTTCCATAGTATACAATCAAAGGGATTTTTTTTACCATGAAATATACTACATTGGTGATCTATAATATGAACTGGTAGTTCAACCACTATGGTGTCATTATAAAAATCAACATTTTAACATTCAATCAATTTATAATGGTTTGGATGATAACATCTTAGTTGGGAAACATAAAACACTTCATTAGTCAATATCAGGACATATAGAAAGACAAATTAATATGCCACCTTTCAAATTTTGTCATTTATCACAAAGGTTCCAATGAAAATCAATTCCAACATACCCTATATACACAAATTGTTGTGTCCCAATCATGGATAAACTCTTATAAAAACATGATCAAGAACCTCAAATTGTAAAAGCCGATGATGAAATTCAATATAATAATTTCGTTGACTTTTTAGCATGACCAATATCTTCGATATCAACTACCCATATTCCATCACCTCATAAACAATTTTTGTTCTATTCAAGTACCACTCTCCCATATCTTCCCAAAAAAAAGTATACCTACTTTGAATCCCAAAAAAATCTCCAATGGATTCCATCTTAATCAAATACAAATAACTATTATTATAAGAAAATTACTCTGGATAAAGATTATTCTTCCAATATCTACTAAAATCAGGAATGACTGACTAGAGAATATTAAATCCAATACTAATCTTGGATGTGAAACATGGGTATCCATCAGTGATAATCACATAGGGAACCAGATTAATTCACAAAATCTCTTAGAAATAAAATTTTCAAATCTTCTCTACCTTCATCTTCTCCTAAATATAGAGTAAATGAAAAAACTTTTAAAATAATAAATGATTATCTAAATCCAAACCATCCCACTATGTGTTCATAGAAATATAAAGATGATGGCCAAGGATATATCATCCCACTTCAAAAACATAATGGATGATTTTATCAACAAAATATAACATACTTAGTGCCCTACATTAATTCTCTACCATGTGAGGCACCATTACATAGTGGATACAATCGAACACATAATCCCTTTCCATTAATATAAATATCCCAAATCATAATACATCATGGATTTCCTAGGGTTTATAAACCAAAAAGATAAATATAAATCATCCTTCAATTCCTTACTAATTGATATATGAACACTAGTGTACCTTGTAAATCTTTGAAAACAACAGGAGACCATGAACAACCACCCAAGGTCTCCCCACAATTTAGATCAGTATTATAGCACTAAAAATTATTTTTTGAGACCTTATTGAGATGAATGAACTCATAAAATAATAATTCATCCTTCAATTAGTCTATAAAATCCTACCAACACTCTCTTCTATTCCAATGATAATTACCACCTAAAAACTCATCATAGGTCACTCCTCTACTAATCCTAACAAGGAATGAGTTTTTACCATCATAATCGACATGTTATCTACCACATTCTCCTTCCCAATTGTATAATAAATATATAAATAAAATGTATAAATATACTTATCCTAGTATCCATGTAGGAAATTCATATCCCTATAATTGAACGTATACTTCATGATTTTATGATAAGATTATATTATGATACATTCCTTGAAGAGATTATGATGCCATGTTTTTAGTTCATACATGATAATTTCCAAATCAGAGTCATGGGTAGGATAGTTCTTCTTATGTGCATGAAACCGTTGAGATATATTGGCAACCACCTATTTCCACAACATTAAAAACCCCAATCCAATACAAGAGGAATCATAAAATATATCATTACTTGAACTGAGTTCTGAAGGAATGAAAAATATCGAATAATTCAAACTCACTTACAGTACCTCAAATGTTTTATGAAATTAATCATTCCATTCACACGTAAATCCATTTATATTCAATAATTCCAATGGAGATTCCATATCAGAGATGTCATGATCAAAAAAACTATAATAAACAACCAACCCTAAAATATTCTTGATCTGTATTTTTTTGGGTTTCTCATAGGACATCACCACATAAATTTTCTTAGGATCCACTTAGATTCCCTCTTAGATATAACATGCTCCCAAAAACATCACTTTATGGCTCCAAAATATATGCTTTGAATGATTATCATACAGTTGTTTTTCTTTCAATATTACAAGGATAATATACATATAATTCATGTGATCCTCTTCTAACTTATTGTAGTAATAAATATCATCCAAAAACATGACTACAATAGAGTCTAATGATCAATTAATTATTTGACTAATCTAATCCATAAATACAAAAAGAGAGTTAGTGTGAATGAATGAAATAAAAAGAAACACAAATTTACCACATAAACAACTAAACCTTTTTAGAGTTATATCATACTCTAAGACACTCAAATATTGGTATCCACCTAGAGGTCAATCTTCAAAAACAAATAATCCCCTCTAAGTTCATCAAAATGATCACCAATCATTGGAATGGTATAGTTGTTCATAATAATGACCTCACTAAACTTTTGATAAGCAATATAAATTTTTAGGTTCTTATTTTCCTTATTGTATAAAGGATAGGAGAATATATATGTGATGTGATTGGATGAATAAATACCTTGGCCACAAGTTTTTCAAGTAGATATTTAAGATCATTCTTCTTATATGGTTCCACATGATAATGTAGTTTAGATGTAAGAATCATACTAGTGATAAATTCCATAGTAATGTCAAAAAATTTCTATATTGGTAACATAAAAATAGAATTTTAAAATACCATTTGGTGTGGACTAACCATTGAAGTAATTAGACTAATCTTACGATAGTCAACTGCTTCAATGAACACCTATGAAAGCTAACATGGAATCATTCCATTATAAAAAAACAACATGCTTATCCCATCCCGATTTAGAATAAAAATCACCCTGAAAAACAAGAGAAACTACTTCAAAAATATTAGAAGTGAACTCGATGATGATAATAATGCGTCTAGGCCTTAACCCTGATCATCCAATCTAATCAAATAATAAGGTTGATTACATCATGATCAAGAATAAGGCTTTATAACATCACGTTAATCTCAACTATCATGACAAGAAATAAGGATCACAAGAAATCTTGTTAAGAGTTATTTACAAGTGGGGTTGTAAGATCCATTGAGAATTACATATCTTATGAAGTCAAAAAAGACCAATATACATTGATGATATTAAATAATGAGTAGAAACTATATTAAATAATTATAGTAACATGGTAGAAGAAAAAATCATTATACCTCTAATAATTTTCATTGCAACATTAGATTCATCTACATAAATACATCTATTATCAGCTTCTCTCTAATATTTATTAGACATGTGAGCATCCCCGTTGGCCTAAGAATAATACCCACCACCCCCTGAAGCATCGAAATGAACCATGAAACCCTTTTATACATTGGATCCAACCTTACATCCCTATAAAATCCTTCTAAAAAAATCCTTATATGGTCGTATTCCAAAAAAATTGATTCATTGAGGAAAATATATACAATTACACTTTTGGGGCCAGGATTCCCACACTATTATCTTACAACCTGCTATTTTCTTGACAAATCACCTGAAAATTTTCATGAGGGAAACATACTACCATTTTGTTTTCACTACCTAAAATAAGTTACAACCTCACAAACAGCTATATAAAATATTTTTTCATCTAAAAATATCCTCCCAACTATTTTTGCCTCTACCATATCTTCTGTATGGCCTACATCTATGATGGTCAACATTCATAAGTGTATCAACATTGATCGAATACTGGTACCTGCACCCATTACAAACCTCTGAACAATATGGTAATAATTAGAAACAATATTAGGTAATATGATAACCAACATTCAAAAATGGTGGGATTTAATAAAACTAGAAGATCCCCTAACACTATGTTAAAAAACATGGGTCTTTACCAATCATACTTTCACAGGATAAAGTTGTTGGTTGATGGTTTTAATAAATGGAGTGTAGGTAAGATCCTAATGATAAATAACATGCATGATTGAGTCCCACCATACCCTTCCAAGTCCTTAAAGCATTTATGTGAAAAAACTCTCCTACGATTCCTTTGGAGCTTCCAAAAAAATGATCATCTATTTTATATAATCAATACACTATTCAATTTCCCATGGTACCTTTACATAATATAATATTGTTTGATTTTTCATATTAAATTTTGAGCCATAATCCTCCACTAGACCCTTGTTTCTAAAACCCTATTGGCCCAGATTTGGAATAATTTAGACTATAGTTTCCACAAGATGCGCACACTTGATTATTACCCTATAGTAATTTTTTCACATATTCAATAATAAGATTTTAAAGATCTCTTGTATGAGACCTTATCTGTTTAACCTAATTGAAAAACCCATAATATTATGATAGTATTTAAAAATAATAATACCAAAATCAGTAATATGATCTAATTCCAATAAATGAAATGGATTTAATGAAAACATGGATTATTTTAATGAATGAAAAAACCTTAATAGAGAAATTTTTTATTTATAAATGAATCAACTATAGTTCATTTAAATAACCACAACCCCCATGCATGAATATTTTATGAATATCTTGACCACCTATGGTAACTTGAGATCATTCAATGAAGATAACTAGTTATTCACCACCACCCACACTTACAACCCATGTTCTGATGGTCTTAACTCCCATCCACTAAATCCCCCAAACCAAAACTATGTACTATTGTAACACATTATTATGGGTATTAATTATAATAAAATTATTAAATAAACCAATCTAATTCACCCTAAAATTTCAATTAATCTTTCATTCGATAGATTGAGGTGAAAAAATTTAACAAATAAGTCTCATGTATTACCAAAATTTGGTGAATAAAAATAGACCAACACCAAAGAAGAAGAAAAACTACCTACCATGCACAACATTTATACAAATGGGTTAAATAAGAAATTAATACTATGAAAACCATAGGAAGAGTCTCCATGATACCATACATCACCACCCATCATTACCATTATGATGGTGATAATGAAAAAGGGATGATGAAAAGCTATGTAATTCCCTTCCCACTACCCGGTTCCTTGAAAAAGATATCTAAAAATTACTGATGGAAAAGGTTAGGTGTGAGCATACATACCAATTGTATTTAACCAAAGTATATATATAATGTCTAATACCATGAAAATATCTTTTCAATATTTTAAAAAAACTATTTATTAGTCATTCATAAAAAGAGTAAAAATCTGAAATAAACCCATTGGATTTCATAAAATTTATTCATATTGACACAATCCATGAAGATTACAATTCAACAAATAAAAGTATGAATTTATGAGAGAACCTTCCATGGGTGTTCCATATAATAATCAAGTGTGTATGAAACCATGACATATACCATCTTTTATAAAAAATGAATAATTGAAAATTCACAAAATTTGGGATATTTCCTATGGGAATACATATGAAAAGATATTAATGAAACAGGAATTAATAATCCAGGAACAACATGAACCAAATTGATATCAAGTCCTATCACAGTATGTATTCATCAAAATATCTATTGGTATTTTAAAAAGTAAAGAAACATATATTTTTCTTGATTCAAAGTTCGTCTAAAATTTTCCCCCTTGAAAAAACAAATTTGAAAACCATGGTAAATATTTTTATAAAATTTTCACAATGAATAATTATTTCTACCATAGATAAAATTCAATTTAGTTTTATAATACCCATATGTAATTTTATCAAATGCATAATGTTTTCAATTATTTTTTTAATGAAAACCCATTAAAAACATGGATCCTCATTGAAAAAATACACTTTCATATCAAACCAAGCATTTTTATAAAGTAAACCAATTGAATTCATAAGAACATCATGTAATTAGTGTGTTAGAGACATTTTATATAGAAAAATATGTCACCAAAAGAATAAATATGTGCGTATTCAAAATAGACATCATGAAACAGTATATCAGGTTTTTAAAAGATAAGATTTATACTAAATAACATCACTTATCAAACATACAACATATATCTAGAATCAATGTCCCAATCATATTCCAATGAGATAAGGGGAAAATATATCTAGAAATGATGTAATAAGTGGGAAAAAATATAAAAAATGAAACCTACCATGAAGTGATCAATCAAGAATGTTATAAAATAGTAAAAATCCATGAGGATAACAATATAGATAATTCGGAGAGGTTTATATTGATCCAAATGAATATTGGTGTGTTATTTAATGTAAGAAAGATAAAAGGAAAATAGGTAATTGATATAATTATAGAGTTTAAGATTAGCATAAATGGTTAGGACACAAAGTTAAAAAAACCATCCACCAAACCTGCATGGCCTCAGTCTCTTGAAAAATATTGTATATGTTTTCTTGTACACAAGATGCATGGTTTGAGGAAACTATGGTCCAGACATGTGAAACACCTAGATAACCACCAATGAACTTACATGGTTTCCTTAGCAAGATGAATGGTTTGTATAAACATGAAAAAACCTTGAAAAACAAAATAATAACCTCAAATATCTATACCAAATCATTAATGTATATTAGTTAATCTCTATGAAACCAATTTTTGTACCTATCATGTTTTCTATATGGAGACATTTTTTCTTAATTCAACCCTCAAAACATCCCAAACATCTATAATTAAAACCCAAGGATAAATCTAAAACATATCTATGACATAAATCATTTCATGGAATAAAATTGAGAAACATAATTGGTTATATAAAATGGTCATTGAATATCATAATCACGTGGAGATTTTAAGAACCATTTATAATAAATAATACTTGATAAAAATGTGTCATCTCAGGAAACATTTAAATAGAAACCCATCGAATGAGATTGATCATGAAATTGAAATTATAATTCCATTAAAGATAGGGATATCATGGTTTAATGAATAAAATATGAATTATATACCTAATATATGAAATATTAGTATAATAATTAAAACATATCTCAAAGAATTAAATTTTAGACAGCAAAGACATACTTACTTCTATATTTATTTACCACATGAACGAATATTACTAAATAATATTATCAATATTATTATATACCCTATCAAGAACCATATTATTTTATACTTTATTTGATATGGACTATTTATTATCATATGATATTTATTTATTATATTGTTCTAGATTATTTTTTCATTAAAATTTAATTGGTTTCATCTTATTTCAGTAATTTTAGAAATATAGAATGATATTTTAATACTCAGTTAAGTACATAATAAAACATTTATAGGAACATAATTAAATTATTATTTTATCATTAACTAATTATAATAATTTTTTAATGATCCCATATTCATCCACTATTGAGATTAAATCATTTTTCAAGTATTTGATTAAATAGTCCCCCAAAAGGAAGACAATATATCTCTATGGGTGTGCATGTTTATAAAAATGTATAATTTAATATTAATAAAATAATAATTATATAGTTTATATGAATTTATGTTGGATAATAATATTATATATGGTTAAGAAAATGAATTAAATTAAGATGGAAAAAGATAAAGGTTACATGTTTTAAGGTTTATTTCGTAAAACACATTGTTAAAATTATATAGTTATAATATATAAATGGAAATGAAAAATAAATAATATTAAATTTATATAATATTATATCTATATAATAATGTTACTGAGGTCAATACATAAATATTTTTTGGATAGTTTTTATGTATACTAAGTTAGAATAAAAAAGAAATGAAATCTGTAATACCCACTTTGGGACCTTAATAATTCCATTGAAGGTATCCTTGAAAATGATGATACTTGGATAACTTATGGTTTCCATTCGATAGGGATGTTCGAGATGATTCTAGGATGAAAAAATGAAAATGTTTCAGGAATAAATGTGAATGGATAGGTGTGTTATGATGTTTTAGATGTGTGACTTTTTTATTAGGGAGGATATGAAAAATTTTGTGAGTATCCATTATTTTTCAATGATATAACTAAAACATTGTAGGGTTAATGGCTCGAAAAGTTTTACATAAATGAGTCTGGGTGGATATAAGGTGAAAAATTATCACAAAACATTTTTATATATTTTATTAAAAATATTAATGCCTTTAAACTCTGGATTATTACACTTTTTCATTTTTTACCTTTGTAACAAATTTATAAATTTGATGTTTAAATTTTTGAAAAATTTAATGTAACACCAATTACCAAAATTGGGTATGACAACTCTTAATTTAATCCCATTAAAATATGGCTCAATTGAGAGAAACAAAAAATTTAATTACAAAATTTAATATATATAGAAAAAATGTTTTGTTGGAAATATTTTCTTTCTCCATTATGTATTCTTAATATTATATAGTATTGATTATAACGTAAATATGTAATAATATATTTATGTATAGTTTTATATTACCCTTATTAATATACATATATTATCATTACTCTATTGTGAGATTTTTTTTCATGTTATCTCTATTATGTTGTTCCAAAGTGTTATCAAATGCATGTTAGAAAGATCAACTAGTCTTTTCTAAAACATGTAGGTTCAAGGAATATGTTATCATATTTAGTGAATGATGACACTATTTAAATATTTTATGCAATAAACATAATTTAATACATAAAAATTTCATTATTTTATATGAATATTCATTAAATTTCACAATACTTTATGTCGAAGAATAGTGATGGATTCATGTCCTTGAAGACTAGATAACTTGTAATAATATTTAATAAATTATCACTATTATTTCCCAGAATGTTTTTCCCTTGTAGCACCTTTCTTCATTATTTCATACATTATAGCATTTTTCATACCCCTGAGAAATGATAATATAATGAAATGTGTGCTCAGATGTAACGCCCCGACCCTAGTTACCTAGAGTCGGTGCATTATTACATAACATTGGCATGATCACGAGAAAGATCAAGTCTCGAAATACCGATTAGTTTAGTAGCCTTGGAATAACTAGATACATCCATAAATTTTTACATTACATCATAAAAAAAACATCTTGTCTTCATATCACCTCATACTATCCCTGCAGGTCATTCATAAATTACTTCTTCATAATCCTGGGAAAAATAAAACATTGAAAGGGGTGAGCTCAGATGCTCACTAAGGATAACATTATAGCAGAAGCTTTCATAAATAAGCATAAACACTTAAGGCAATTTATAACTAAAACAAAAGCCTTTTAAACATGAACTTTCAACATGGTATGGCATAAATAAAATGAAATAATGCCATTTACTTACTCACATGGATATTATACTAGTCGAATGATCACATGAAATATCAATAACCACTTTCATAATGATGGAATGCATAATTCTAGACTATCATAACCACATAGCCAAGGCCTCGTGCCAAGACTACAAATAAGATTTTTCCAAGGCCTTGTGCCAAGACACTAGTTTGTCTCATGAGACCTACCGATGCATCGAGGAGCTATAGTGGGCTCCACCCGTCACTTATTAAGTCCAATGCATTCCTCATATGAATAGGTTTAAGCATAAATTAAACATTCGTATTAAAACTAGCATACGAAATGTCAATACTTTAACCACAAACCATGAATGGTATAAAAATAGAACATCCACAGTCAAACATAACTCATTTGATACAATATGGAAGATTGTATTGTATCACATTAACCTCAATCATGAATAATGAAGGATGTTGACATAGATGAAAATAATCATCAAAACTATTTGAGGGAAATATCCCCCTTTTCTTGAAATCATTTAAAAGTCACACTATTTGTCAAGAAGCCATTTAAAAATAGATTTTTGAATCAAAGTGTCCCATACCACTTTGAAACTTTTAAAAGGAGTTTTAATTTTAATACTTTAATGTCCATATAAATAAATCCTTAAAACCATTTTTTAAAACATGGACATTAATGAGCAAGATTTAGAAGAATAAGTCTTTAAACATTTTAAAATGGTATTTTGGTTAGAGATTCTAACCAAAAGAGAGACACTTGAGTACAAATAATTGAGGTAATCAAAACTTTGTAATATCATGAGAATAAAGGGATTCATGATATACTATGTCAAAGTACATTATATACACCACATAAAAGTGATTTGGTGTATATCAACAAAGAAGTCCCAATTGAATGTAAATTGAGATGAAATCTCTCATAAAGGCCGTATCCTTAGGTTAAGGATAAATCAACGACATAATTATGTGTGAAAAATATAAATACACTAAATATTATTGAATATTCAGTGCAAAACAATCAAAGGATATTCACACATATTCTCGTAGAAACAACACCAACGAATTGGATGTTTAACTCAACAAATGGTGAAAGAGTTAAAATTACTCTTATCAAATTCATATTAATGACTTGAGAATTATCAATAGAGTGATTATGTGTATCAAAAGTATATCCACAGGAAGGGGAGTGTAAATTATGACATAATCAAATGAATAGTGATTCCACACATAATCTTGGAGTAATATAATCAATGAAATATGCGTAAAGCCGAATGAGTGGAAATTGAAATGTCAAATTCCCTTATCGATTTGGTAACTTACGAAACACACAACTATGAAAGAAGGATCATACCATGACTATGTAAGTACCCATAAATTAATGTATATTACACAATTAATACAATCATGGGCAGTACACATACACCAAATGTAATAATTAAGTGGTGAACAATGGAATTCTCACGAAATTAAGAGTGAGATAAGAAACTCCTTACCACGTTAATCAACTGAGTCGTATGGCCAAAAGTTAATAACCACCAAATGATTTACATAATAACATGAATATAAATATAATCATGATAATATATATCAAATGGCCGTACACAATACACCACTTTCAATAATTTAGTGGCGAACAATGGAAATCTCACGGAATTGAAAGTGAGATAAGAAAATCCCTTACTTTGTACTTTTTCCTTGGTCGACGGTAGGTTTACCTCCTGTATAATGTTGAAATAATTGTTATTGAATTATACAAGAATCATTTACTTTAATATGATATCATATATGATCTTTTAACATTGATTTGTTAACAATATCTTAGAATTATTGTCATTTCGGGTGTTAACGGGTTCATTTTACTTTATATTCTTTGTTATGTGAGCCATATTTATTAATGAGATGTATATTATTAATATCCAGAATTATATCAAGTCCTTAGATACTATTTTTAAATCATCAAATTATAATTATACTTGAATGGATATGATGGAGAATGAATCTCATCGCGTTCGTGGAGACGGTAGTCCGTACATACGCACGAGCGACAATATCATCCTTTTGATATTAAAATAATATATAATTGGATGTTATATCATATATACAGAATCATTATCATGTTATATTTATTATTTACATGAGTTACACATCATTATTATACCCATCCAAATAATAATATATTGAATAACAATTACACCACGACGTGGAGACGGTAAGCCGTACGTACGCACGTATGGTGACATGTTATTCAAAGGATGGATAGAATAATCAATATGGTTGTACCATATTTATAATAACATCATAGTATATATATGATACTGGAGTTATTATTTTATAATGGTAATAACAAATAAAGAGGAAGTGGAATAAGAAAGGAACTTGAAAAGGGGTGGTGAAAACATTACCTCTTCTCCGGGTTCTTCCTTTTGATTTGATCAAAAGGGATCCATAGGTTGGCTTTCTGATCAAACTAAGGCATTTAGGTTGTATTGAGGGAAGTTGAGATAGTATTTGGGCAGGTTTTGGCCGAACCAAAGGGCTTTGAAGGTGTGAAGAAATGAGAAGGAGGAGTGCCCTTTTATAAGAGGGGTGAGGGGCACCTTTGGAAAAGCTAGAGATATTAGTTTATAATAAATTCATAATCGGTTTCCAATGGCTCCAAAGTTGACTATTCAAAGGTTAAGGTGGGTATGGGTCGAAAACAACTCAACCAATAGAATTTAGACAGGTTTGTGTACTTATATTAACCTTATCTTTAAGTATTAATTCTAAGTTAATTAGTTTCACTTTTACAATGTCTCTTTGTATTTTTATATAATATGGTTAATAAAATTACAATATACATCCAAGAGACCCCCAAGTGGTCCATTAATGATGAAACTATAATTATATAAGTCTCTTGTCCTAACCTTATATTTTTAGGAATTTAATATCAATTAATGATATAATATTTGTTTTAAGAACTCTTTTATGTCAATTTTGACACTATTCAATAGTTGATTTTTGTGAAACTCATAACAGATTGATTACTTCGAACAAAGTCAATTAAATCAATCCTAATATATCATATTATCCTAGAAAATTAGTTTAATTCATTAAAAGTTTCATATTATATTTATTTGTGTATTTATAATATCAATTATTTTGATTTTTCACTATTATAGTAATTATTGCATCATTATTGTGTCATAAATAAATTAAATTATTTAATGTCTAAAAATTATAAATAAAATATTATTATGTAGGAAATCTATTTATATTTCTAATGAATATTTATAATCTAAAATCCAACATATATAACCCTATGTAATAATTGTGTTTCTAAAAGATATATGCTTGTGTCATTTTTGTATTCATTTTAACTTAATTAAAATAAAGTGTCCCTATCACCTACAAGTGGCACCATGGGGTCCCCAAATCGACCCAAAGATGACTATGGTCGAACATGTATCAACCAATAAGGCTAGGACACGTTTTAGGGTAATTTAGTATTTTTATAATATTATTTTTTAACCCTTATTTACCGGATTTACCCTTAACCATGGTAAATAAAATATTTACCGCAGTAATTATTCAAAATGTCTAAAAATAAAAGTTACCTATTTACAAAATTTGAACATCCTGATTCCAAATATGGAATCCATTTTTCTAAATTCAAAATACAGAAGTGGCAGAAATTAATTTATAATTAATTCCCGCTGTCAAAACAAAAAGCGTGTTTTTAAAGAGATAATAACTATCAAAAGATTGACACTTGTTTATGTTCGTTTTAATTGTAAAAATATGTCCAATGACCAACATTATAATAAATGGTAAAAATATATTCTAAATATACTTTAAAACCACTCAAATTCATAATTTATCACTATTAATTATTTTGATTAAAAAAGTTGTTTTTAATTAAAATTTAGTAATATTCACTATTCATCAAAATATGAAAGTTATCTGAAAAGTACCAAAATTTCACCTTAGGCTAAATTCGATACTCCGAATCCAAAAATGAAGTCCATTTTGAAATATAAAATATATATAATTTAAAAAAGTAGGTATTACTATTCATAACGGCTAGTTTGATTGGTTGTGGTGTGTTAAAATCTCGAAGTTGCGTACAATGCACGTCATTGCATTATTCGAAAGGAAACATACCGAGGAAGCTTGGGGTGTTACATTCTCCCCTCATTCAATAAATTTTGTCCTCGCAATTTTTAAAATTTTTCTTGGGAATATAATGGAAAGTCCCACATCAGAAAAAGAGTCAATAAAACTATCACTTTAAAAGAAATAAAGAGAGGTATAAGGGTCATCCAAGATAACCCATACTAGGATTCCATGTAAGAAAACATGGATATGGATGATAAACTAAGTGTCATGTTCTGATGGAGAGGGATAGAAATCATGATCAGGAGAAATTTAACAATGAGAAAACCACAAACTTGTGTTGGGACAAATGACCATTAGTCTCTTAGTAGGAAAGTAAACGGACAACATTTCTTTAAGTTACATTACATAAGGAAGAGGAATTCATTTATGATATTGACTAAGAACATTATGATATATACTTACATTTTAAGTAGATTTTCATTATTTAATAAATTTCCACCACTAACTCAATTTTTTTTAAACGATGAGTATTCAAGAAGACTTGGTCACACTGGAAGAGCTAGAATAAACTTCTATAGAATCACATGATCCATGCAGGATAAACCATATATTTACATTGTCTTTGAAGATTAATCAAAACCAAAATGGTTAGTGAATGATCTAATGATCCCCCAAAAGGATATTCATTGAGATAAATATGCACTAATCTTAATTTCTAAAATTAAACCAACAATACCCCAAAGTTAAATAGATACCATTCAATAACCAATTGTCCTTAAAATCCTTTAATATAATCCAAACTAATATTGAAACCCAAAACATAGAAGAATTTGATTATGTAGTCTCCCATGTTACATTGTATCTCCAAATGACATCAAATACTCTTAAAGTCACATACTTAAAAGTAATTAACATGATCACATATTCTCTGTTATAGGTTAATCATTTCCATAAATAACCCAAATCACTATAAATCAACAATAAAAACATAGATAAAAATCCACCATTACTCTACAAATGAAACCCCATTGTATTCTATTTTCCTTGGGCATATAGTGTTCCCAACAAAGCGAACATCTTCCAAAATAACATTTATCACTTAATCACCAAATCATTTTCCTATACCAAGGGTATTCATTTGATAAGACATAAGAACCCAAATCATCTTATTATTGATCAATAAAATCATTTAACAAAAAAAATAGTCACACTAACCAGGGACTTCACGTAGTCCAGTGGTAGGAGATAAATCCCAATCGCACTTTGGTTGTGGGTTCGATTCCCACAGCTTTGTCCGACGCGACGGGTTGTCACACGGTCTACGTGTTGTCCTTTTTCAAAAACTATATTTTATAATATTACCAAGATGGGATAAATTCCTCAAAATAACATAATTTAACCACAAATGTTATATCATACTTTGCATTTTCATCCCAAATTATAATAACTTATCATTTTCTCAAACCCCAATGATCATATAAAACCAAATGGTTATTTATACCTATATCCACAAGAGAAGAGACAATTCTTCCTCAAATATCATTCTCACATGGCAAACTGCGGGGTTACAAATACAAGAGAAAATTATTCCAAAGTAAACCCATCAACAAGGAGTGCTAATTGTTTCTCCAACCATTTATTTCCACATAGCTTTTTCTTTGACCAAGAAAATATCCTATAGAATAGGACATTCACTCGGGTAATGGCCAGGTCCCCTACATTTACGGCAAATGACTGTAAATGGACTCTTGGGACCATTTTTATCTTCTTCCATAGTACTCTTCATTTTTCTTCGGCAATTCTTCACTTTATGTCCTTCCTTCCTGCACGTAAAACATTTCGTTGTCCCATTGAGACACTTTCCTGGGTGTCTCTTTCCACATTTCCTGCATGATGAAAATTGAGGGTTCTTTTCTCCATGGTCTCCATTGCTGGATCTCTTATCATTTATCACCTTTCTCTTCCTTGTTGAGTCTGGGAGTTGGTTAATATATATGTTGTTGATCATATTTTTGGAAAACTGATTTGTCATAAAGACGATATCTTTTACACCTATCAACATTCCATTTTGTTGCTCATTTCCACCATCGTTCCCACCTTGTAAATCATTCTCAAAGTCACTATGACTTCCTTGGAATCCAGCCATTGACTAAAACCAGAAAGCATTGTGTGAGTAACAGTAGTCATAAAATCATTTAGAGATTAAAATTTCATCATATTCTCAATTTGAAACATATTAGGATTAACCAATGTCATTTACTCTCATCTTATATATATATTACTTAAATCGGTTTGTAAAGAAAATGTAAATTATCCTAAGCATATCCCCCGGGAGTGTCGTAACCAAGAGTGCAGCAAGGCCCGTTGTCGTGCACCAGTTCCCGTTCGAGTCTAGCTCAAAGCGGTGTTTTCGGGTTTTACCCCTAGGTACATCTGTTCCAGATCCGCCTCTACCTGCTCGTATCCAGACAGGGATGTATTGCTTGGAAAACTCACAAAATCTCTACAATACCAAAATTCTAGGAAGTTATTTTATACTAATCCTCAAAGTTCATCTTAGGTCTACGTGCTCTAATCAGAGTTTATCTAAATCTAGATTCCAAGGTTTGTACTAAACTTCCTCTGATACCAACTGTAACGCCCCGACCCTAGTTACCTAGAGTCGGTGCATTATTACATAACATTGTCATGATCACGAGAAAGATCAAGTCTCGAAAGACCGATTAGTTTAGTAGCCTTGGAATAACTAGATACATCCATAAATTTTTACATTACATCATAAAAAAAATCTTGTCTTCATATCCCCTCATACTATCCTTGTAGGTCATTCATAAATTACATCTTCATAATCCTGGGAAAAATAAAACATTGAAAGGGGTGAGCTCAGATGCTCAGTAAGGATAACATTATAGCAGAAGCTTTCATAAATAAGCATAAACACTTAAGGCAATTTATAACTAAAACAAAAGCCTTTTAAACATGAACTTTCAACATGGTATGGCATAAATAAAATGAAATAATTCCATTTACTTACTCACATGGATATTCTACTAGTCGAATGATCACATGAAATATCAATAACCACTTTCATAATGATGGAATGCATAATTCCAGACTATCATAACCACATAGCCAAGGCCTCGTGCCAAGACTACAAATAAGATTTTGCCAAGGCCTTGTGTCAAGACACTAGTTTGTCTCATGAGACCTACCGATTCATCTAGGAGCTATAGTGGGCTCCACCCGTCACTTATTAAGTCCAATGCATTCCTCATATGAATAGGTTTAAGCATAAAATAAACATTCGTATTAAAACTAGCATACGAAATGTCAATACTTTAACCACAAACCATGAATGGTATAAAAATAGAACATCCACAGTCAAACATAACTCATTTGATACAATATGGAAGATTGTATTGTATCACATTAACATCAATCATGAATAATGAAGGATGTTGACATAGATGAAAATAATCATCAAAACTATTTGAGGGAAATATCCCCCTTTTCTTGAAATCATTTAAAAGTCACACTATTTGTCAAGAAGCCATTTAAAAATAGATTTTTGAATCAAAGTGTCCCATACCACATTGAAACTTTTAAAAGGAGTTTTAATTTTAATACTTTAATGTCCATATAAATAAATCCTTAGAACCATTTTTTAAAACATGGACAT
The DNA here is from genome assembly GCA_963277665.1 of Viscum album. Classification (NCBI taxonomy): domain Eukaryota; kingdom Viridiplantae; phylum Streptophyta; class Magnoliopsida; order Santalales; family Viscaceae; genus Viscum; species Viscum album. Next base: position 970,417,992 of record OY728127.1, on the reverse strand, counting down.
TAATGAGCAAGATTTAGAAGAATAAGTCTTTAAAACATTTTAAAATGGTATTTTGGTTAGAGATTCTAACCAAAAGAGAGACACTTGAGTACAAATAATTGAGGTAATCAAAACTTTGTAATATCATGAGAATAAAGGGATTCATGATATACTATGTCAAAGTACATTATATAGGCCACATAAAAGTGATTTGTGTATATCAACAAAGAAGTCCCAATTGAATGTAAATTGAGATGAAATCTCTCATAAAGGCCGTATCCTTAGGTTAAGGATAAATAAACGACATAATTATGTGTGAAAAATATAAATACACTAAATATTATTGAATATTCAGTGAAAAACAATCAAAGGATATTCACACATATTCTTGTAGAAACAACACCAACGAATTGGATGTTTAACTCAACAAATGGTGAAAGAGTTAAAATTACTCTTATCAAATTCATATTAATGACTTGAGAATTATCAATAGAGTGATTATGTGTATCAAAAGTATATCCACAGGAAGGGGAGTGGAAATTATGACATAATCAAATGAATAGTGATTCCACACATAATCTTGGAGTAATATAATCAATGAAATATGCGTAAAGCCGAATGAGTGGAAATTGAAATGTCAAATTCCCTTATCGATTTGGTAACTTACGAAACATACAACTATGAAAGAAGGATCATACCATGACTATGTAAGTACCCATAAATTAATGTATATTACACAATGAATACAATCATGGGCAGTACACATACACAAAATGTAATAATTAAGTGGTGAACAATGGAATTCTCACGAAATTAAGAGTGAGATAAGAAACTCCTTACCACGTTAATCAACTGAGTCGTATGGCCAAAAGTTAATAACCACCAAATTATTTACATAATAACATGAATATAAAGATAATCATGATAATATATATCAAATGGTCGTACACAATACACCACTTTCAATAATTTAGTGGTGAACAATGGAAATCTCACGGAATTGAAAGTGAGATAAGAAAATCCCTTACTTTGTACTTTTTCCTTGGTCGACGGTAGGTTTACCTCCTGTATAATGGTGAAATAATTGTTATTGAATTATACAAGAATCATTTACTTTAATATGATGTCATATATGATCTTTTAACATTGATTTGTTAACAATATCTTAGAATTATTGTCATTTCGGGTGTTAACGGGTTCATTTTACTTTATATTCTTTGTTATGTGAGCCATATTTATTAATGAGATGTATATTATTAATATCCATAATGATATCAAGTCCTTAGATACTATTTTTAAATCATAAAATTATAATTATACTTGAATGGATATGATGGAGAATGAATCTCATCGCGTTCGTGGAGACGGTAGTCCGTACATACGCACGAGCGACAATATCATCCTTTTGATATTAAAATAATATATAATTGGATGTTATATCATATAGACAGAATCATTATCATGTTATATTTATTATTTACATGAGTTACACATCATTATTATACCCATCCAAATAATAATATATTGAATAACAATTACACCACGACGTGGAGATGGTAAGCCGTACGTACGCACGTATGGTGACATGTTATTCAAAGGATGGATAGAATAATCAATATGGTTGTACCATATTAATAATAACATCACAGTATATATATGATACTGGAGTTATTATTTTATAATGGTAATAAAAAATAAAGAGGAAGTGGAAGAAGAAAGGAACTTGAAAAGGGGTGGTGAAAACATTACCTCTTCTCCGGGTTCTTCCTTTTGATTTGATCAAAAGGGCTCCATAGGTTGGATTTATGATCAAACTAAGGCATTTAGGTTGTATTGAGGGAATTTGAGATAGTATTTTATGCAGGGTTTGGCCGAACCACAGGGCTTTGAAGGTGTGAAGAAATGAGAAGGAGGAGTGCCCTTTTATAAGAGGGGTGAGGGGCACCTTTGGAAAAGCTAGAGATATTAGTTTATAATAAATTCATAATCGGTTTCAAATGGCTCAAAAGTTGACTATTCAAAGGTTAAGGTGGGTATGGGTCTAAAACAACTCAACCAATAGAATTTAGACAGGTTTGGGTACTTATATTAACCTTATCTTTAAGTATTAACTCTAAGTTAATTAGTTTCACTTTTACAATGTCTCTTTGTATTTTTATATAATATGGTTAATAAAATTACAATATACATCCAAGAGACCCCCAAGTGGTCCATTAATGATGAACCTATCATTATATAAGTCTCTTGTCCGAACCTTAGATTTTTAGTAATTTAATATCAATTAATAATATAATATTTGTTTTAAGAACTCTTTTATGTCAATTTTAACACTATTCAATAGTTGATTTTTGTGAAACTCATAACAGATTGATTACTTCAAAAAAAGTCAATTAAATCAATCCTAATATATCATATTATCCTAGAAAATTAGTTTAATTCATTAAAAGTTTCATATTATATTTATTTGGGTATTTATAATATCAATTATTTTGATTTTTCACTATTATAGTAATTATTGCATCATTATTGTGTCATAAATAAATTAAATTATTTAATGTCTAAAAATTATAAATAAAATATTATTATGTAGGAAATCTTTTTATCTTTATAATGAATATTTATAATCTAAAATCCAACATATATAACCCTATGTAATAATTGTGTTTCTAAAAGATATATGCTTGTGTCATTTCTGTATTCATTTTAACTTAATTAAAATAAAGTGTCCCTATCACCTATAAGTGGCACCATGGGGTCCCCAAATCGACCCAAAGATGCCTATGGTCGAACATGTATCAACCAATAAGGCTAGGACACGTTTTAGGGTAATTTAGTATTTTTATAATATTATTTTTTAACCCTTATTTACCGGATTTACCCTTAACCATGGTAAATAAAATATTTACCGCAGTAATTATTCAAAATGTCTAAAAATAAAAGTTACCTATTTACACAATTTGAACATCCTGATTCCAAATATGGAATCCATTTTTCTAAACTCAAAACACAGAAGTGGCAGAAATTAATTTAAAATTAATTCCCGCTGTCAAAACAAAAAGCGTGTTTTTAAAGAGATAATAACTATCAAAAGATTGACACTTGTTTATGTTCGGTTTAATTGTAAAAATATGTCCAATGACCAACATTATAATAAATGGTAAAAATATATTCTAAATATACTTTAAAACCACTCAAATTCATAATTTATCACTATTAATTATTTTGATTAAAAAAGTTGTTTTTAATTAAAATTTAGTAATTTTCACTGTTCATCAAAATATGAAAGTTATCCGAAAAGTACCAAAATTTCACCTTAGGCTAAATTCGATACTCCGAATCCAAAAATGAAGTCCATTTTGAAATATAAAATGTATATAATTTAAAAAATTAGGTATTACTATTCATAACGGCTAGTTTGATTGGTTGTGGTGTGTTAAAATCTCGAAGTTGCGTACAATGCACGTCATTGCATTATTCAAAAGGAAACTTACGAGGAAGCTTGGGGTGTTACATCAGATACTCATTAGGGGTAAATATTGGAGATATCAATCAATGGCTATAATTAAGTATAAGATAAGAATATGGTTATGATTACATCACTATAAAATATAAAATCTATTCCAAATAATTAAAACACCACTATTCATGAATAAAATTGTAAGGAATTTTCAACGAACAATGCATAAGTCATAATTATATGAAATCATCAATATGAACATATCATAAGAAAAATACATAGGTTTAAAACATACAATAATCATATAAAATAATCATCTTAGTCAATGTGAACTAAAAAGTCTATAATTATGGATGGGGTTCATTCCAAATTTTATTATTTCATCGATAATGGTTCACTCCCAAGAGTATCATATTGTCTATAGTCCCCTAATATACTATGTTCACTCCACATTTGTAACATCCTGAGATTTTATAAGATATATTAGTTTTAATTTCTTTCATATCTTCTATTGTATGCTACACCAAGATTATTTTGCACTATACACAACACCGTATTAGCTTTTAGTATACGCAACACTAATCTTGGATTGTGTTACACACAATTTCATGTTTGTTTGATAGTAGTTATTCTAGAAAACATTGAGTATATATATATATATATATATATTTATATATATATATATATATTTAATGTATTTTGTTATACGCAACAAAAAATAATTCATGAACTACACACAACCCTGACTTGGCTTGCATTACACGCAATTGCGACCTTCCTCGATAGCGTGTGTTGTACGCAATACCGGGTTTTACTAAACAACGATATGCTATTAAAATATTATTAAAACTAGCCATTATGAATATTAATACCCACTTTTTTAAATTTTTTAAATTTTATTTTTCAAAATGGTCTTAATTTTTGGATTTGGAATATCGAAATTATCCTAGGGTGAAATTTTGGTATTTTTCCGAAAACTTTCAATTTTTGATGAATAGTGAAAACACTGGGTAACTATTTAAAAACCGGATTTTTATTTAAATAATTATTTAATGTATTTAAATTTATTTTAGGTAAAAATTGATACATAATACCTATATAAGTTCAATTCAATTCATTGGAGTCATTTTATAATAATTTTAGATATATAAAAATTTTATTGAACTTTTCATCGTCTTTTACCCACCTCCTAGGAGAATTTGCAAATTCACATAAAACTAAATTTTACTGCTTCTGTGAGTGGAATTTTGAAAATCAAAGAGACACAATTAATATCAATGTCTAAAATGTGGTTTAATGAGATGAAAATAATTTTTGGTGAATAGTGACTTTTTACTTTTTTTACCACGGTTAAAAGTAAATAGGGTAATTAAGGGTGAAAATGATATTATTATTACCCTAACACATGTCCTAATTCTATTGGATAAGTTTAAATCGACCAAAACCAACCTTAGGAATAAAATATAACCATTTAGGCCCACATGGATTAGATTAGGACATTTAATATTAATTTATTTAAAGAAGGGTTAAAATAGTTAAAATCAACGTTTAGTAAGTAAATAATTTTTAATATAGGGTTATACATAAGATAAATTCTACTATAAATATTAATTATAAAGATAAAACGATTTCCTACATAATGAAATTTTATTTATAATTTTTAGACATTAAATAATTTAATTTATTTATGACAAAAAGATGATGGATTAATTATCTTATTAATGAAATATTGACATAATTGATGTTATAAATACCCAAATAAATGTAATTTGGGACTTTTTATGAATTAAAATAATTTTTTAGGTTAATTTGACATGTTAGTATTTTTTTAATTAACTTTTTTTCCAACTAATAATTATGTTATGAGTTTCACAAAATTCAATTACCAAATAGTGTCAAAATTGACAAAAAATAGTTTTTTAAAAAAATATTATATTATTAATTTTTATTTTATTCCTAAAAATATAAGGTTCAGCCAAATGACTTAGATACGGTTATATATATTTATAATAAACAAATTGGGGTTCTTTTGGCTTGTTATATTAATTTTATTAACCTTATAGTGTAAGAAAACAATAAGACACAGTAAAAGTAAAATTATTTAACTTAAGGTTAAATCTAAATGATAAGGTTAAAATAGAAACATAAACTTGTATAAATTCTGTTGGATGAGAGGATTTCGACCCATCCCCACATTATATTCTAAATAAATCAATATGAAGCTATTAGAAACCGAATATGACTTTATAATAAAATAATATTTTTAGTTTTTCCAAAGGTTCCCCTCTCCTCCCTTATAAAAAGGCATCTCCTCCCTCTCTTCCTCACACCACTTTGAGCCTTAAAACTCGGCCAACCCCTGACAAATTCTCGTCTACACTTCCATAGAAACATCCTAGAGGTTCTTGTCTTCTTCAAAGACCAATTTTAGTGCCCTAAGTGGAGGTCTCAAAGAGGCGCTTCAAAGAAGAGGTAATGTCCGTTGCCGATTCTTTCAACTTTATTTCTTCTTCCACTTATTCTTCTTTAGTTGTTTCATTATGAAGTAATAACATCAGTATAACTCATATACTTATATTATATTATAAGTATTAAACAACCCTATTTCACCATCTATTCATCCTACGAAAAATGAAATCACCACGTGTGCGTACGTACGGAATACCGTCTCCACGCCGTGGTGAAATCTGTTTTTCAACAAAATCCTTTTCTTTTAAAATTGCATGACATTTTGTGAAAATAAAATGATTTTTAAGAAAAAAGGATATTTTCCTCAAGAATTCATTTCAAGTGTTTTATCAAAACCATTTTCCATCTATGATGACATTATTTCATATGTGTATATTTGAAGTATAATGTCTCTATGATTTACAAGGTTTCACTTTTCTTATTATGAAATTATATCCATTATTTTATATGGATTATGTGATGATGGGATGATGTTTATAAAACCCATTTTATTCGTTGGGTTATTATGAATGTTTTAAGTTTATTTTGTGGCACACATAAGAATGGTTTCATTATGAGATGGGTGGGACCTATATCTCCCTCCAGTGCATTGGATAAAGATTTATATCTCATGATATAGACATGGATGGAACGGTAAGTTAATCCGGTTTAGTGTTACCGGACTTAAATGAGGAGTGAACTCGATTCAGAAAGGGACTTTGTCCACTAAGATGGTCTTGGCAGTAATGCCTTGGATAATATGGAAATTATATCATGTGCATAATGGTTTTCCACAATTACATGTTTTATTCCCATTCTATTTTATCATGATTAATGTTTCTTTATGATCTATGTCTTATGTACTGCCATGTTTTATGTCATTTCTCAAGATTTTGATGTTTAAAAATTATGTTCATGTTTTTAAGTTCAAATGTATATGATTAGTTTTATTTTATCCATGATTACCCTTAATAACCATTTGAGCTCACCCTTTTTATGTTTTATTTTCCCCAGGATATAAAGAAAGGTTTTAGGTAAGAAAAGAAAAGGGGAATATCTTTATGGGAGATGTTGAAGATCTTTCACCACGATTAGAAGATTACGTTCCATGTTTCCAAAGACACTAAACTATTACGGTCCTTGTGTGTCTCTTTTTGTTATATACTAAGTATTCCACATAATTAATTTAATGTCCATGTATGTCAAGATTTGGGTCTCTACAGTTGGTATCAGAGGAAAGGTTTAGTCAACCTTTGGAAACTGGGATGCGAAAACTTTAGTGAAATCCCTATAGATATTTCTAAGGTATGTATAGGGATGTCCATAAGGATAAGTATACATATATGATATAGTCCTAGAACTACGGTAATGATCTTAGAATTTAACCTAATATGTTAGATATTGAGGGTACTCCCCCTTTACTATGTTGTTTTCCCTAGAATGATTTTTGCCTCTCACACTATTCTTTTTGGGTTTTAGAAAATGGCTGAAAACAGGAATATTCACGATAATGGAGGATATTACGGACAATAGAATGATATTCTTCATGAGAAACCAAATGAAATTGGATTTGGAAGTCCAAACATCATTATTAATCCAAATCATCAATCTCATAATATGATCAATAAACTCAAATTTGGTAAGTTTCCTGACTCATCTAATAAGAGAAAGATGGAGTTTCATGATGATCATAGAAGAAAGAATGTTCAGTTTCCCCTATGCAAATCATGTGGGAAGAGGCATCAAGGAGAATGTTTCAAAGGAACTGGAAGATGCTTTGGGTGTGGAAAAGAAGGACACAAAGCTAGTAAGTGAAAAGGAAAAGGTTCAGTTAACACCACGGATAAGGATAATGGTATTTCTACGACATCAACAATGGTTAAATGTTTTAAATGTGGAATGTACGGGCGTTATGCAAACCAATTCCCTAAGGGAAAATCTCATGAAGAGAATCATCATGGTCATATGAGTATTATTTATTTGGATGATGATGAAGAGACTACAAATGAAATATGAGATGAAATAAATGATGAAGCTCAGTCAGTGGTTTATGAATTTAGTAGAATAATTGTATGTTTATAAAGAATAATGTATGGTACAATGGAATGAAGAATCGTTTAAGGATTGTTGCACTATTGTTTTTCCTAAAGTATTTGGAAGTATATGTTGAATGGTACCGGTAACCATGGAAGGTTATTCAGATATTTTTGGAAAGTAGATGATATGCGCATAATGATGGCATAAGAAGATAATGAGATATTTGATTGTATTCATGAGCTCATGACTGATATAAGGACTACGTGATATTATGGTTTGATTATATAGATTTTTGGGATTTTGGTATGAGGAAAGAGTTACCTTTTGACAGTATTCATGTTTTCACTAAGGTTCTATGGTAATTTATGTTTCAAGATAATATATGACTAAGGTATTCATGTGTTTGGACTGCAACCAACAAGATATATCTTATGATATATGTGAGATAAATGCTTGTATTCACATTCTTGGTAGATAACCTTTCTAGTAATTGTTTTCTTTATACTATGAGCTTGGACCAAAGTATTTTAGATAAGCCTAAATATTGGAATGGATTATGTTGGACATCAGTTAGTATTGTTTAAGGATAGAATGTTTTTCGATATTATTGATGGGATGTTATAGTAATGTAGTTTTAGAAAAAGGACAACCTGCAGGACGGGTGACAACCCATCGCATCAGACAAGGCTGTGGGAATCGAACCCACAACCAAAGTGTGACTGGCCTTTATCGCCTACCACTGGCCTACAAGAAGTCCCTGGTTAGTAGAAACTAGTTTTATTTTATTAAGCGGGACGATATATGAAGTATAAGTTCATTTTTGGAACCATATACGATTAATCTAACCATAATATGGACTTATAACTTTTGTTAACCTTTTGTTTGAAATAGATGGAATGACCCATCATTTTATCACATGATCTATTAACACTTCACGAATAACAAATTAAACTTCATTTCTTTAAGAGATGAAGTGGAAATTGTTCAAAGCACGAACAACAGTGATATTGTACCAAAATCAAGCAAGTATTTCTTCTAATTCAAAATTTTCAACTTTAGGGAAATGATATTGAAAACCAAAAAATTTGTCCTAGTGATCTTATATCCAATTAATCAGATGGTACCTTAGATCATCAAAAATTTATGGCTTTGTGATTGATGGATTTTTCATATCCATGTTCTCTACCACTCTCCATCAGAACTTGATAGTTAGATTTTTCTTCCATATCCATATTTTCACCTATGTTCTCCTATATGGAAACCCAGTGATGAGTTACATTGGGTAATAGTTACATTTCTTACTTTAGTTTTTAAAATTCAGTTTTAGTATTCATTTTTACGATATGGGTTTCTATGAATAGTAAACAATTTATAACCACGACGAATTTCGAGGGAGAAATTCATTTTAAGGGGGGTAGAATGTAACATCCCGAGATTTTATAAGATATATTCAATGTAATTTCATTCATATCTTCTGTTGTACGCTACACCAAGATTATTTTTCACTATACGCAACACCGTATTAGCTTTCAGTATACGCAACACTAATCTTGGATTGTGTTACACACAATTTCATGTTTTTTTTATAGTAGTTATTCTACGAAACATTGAGTATATATATATATATATATATATATATATTCAATGTATTTTGTTATACGCAATAACAAAGGAGTCGTGCACTACAAGCAACCCTGGCTTGGCTTTCATTACACGCAATTGCGACCTTCCTTGATAGTGTGTGTTGTACGCAATACCGGGTTTTACTAAACACCGATATGCTATTAAAATATTATTAAAACTAGCCATTATGAATATTAATACCCAATTTTTGAAATTTTTTAAATTTTATTTTTCGAAATGGACTTCATTTTTGGATTCGGAATATCAAAATTAGCCTAGGGTGAAATTTTGGTATTTTTCTGAAAACTTTCAATTTTTGATGAATAGTGAAAACACTGGGTTACTATTTAAAAACCGACTTTTTATTTAAATAAGTATTTATTTTATTTAAATTTATTTTAGGTCAAAATTGATACATAATACCTATATAAGTTCAATGCAATTCATTGGAGTCATTTTATAATAATTTTAGATATATAAAAATTTTATTGAACTTTTCACCGTCTTTTACACACCTCCTAGGAGAATTTGCAAATTCACATAAAACTTAATTTTACCGCTTCTTTGAGTGGAATTTTGAAAATCTGAGAGACACGGTTAATATCAAGGACTAAAATGTGGTTCAATGAGATGAAAATAATTTTTTGTGAACAGTAACTTTTTACTTTTTTTACCACGGTTAAAAGTAAATAGGGCAATTAAGGGTAAAAATGATATTATTATTACCCTAAAACATGTCCTAATTCTATTGGATAGGTTTCATTCGACCAAAAACAACCTTATAAATAAAATATGACCATTTAGGCCCTCTTGGATTAGATTAGGGCATTTAATAATAATTTATTTAAAGAAGGGTTAAAATAGTTAAAATCAAAGTTTAATAAGTAAATAATTTTTACTATAGGGTTATAAATAAGATAAATTCGACAATAAATATTCATTAGAAATCTAAAAAGATTTCCCAAATAATGGTATTTTATTTATAATTTTTAGACATTAAATAAGTTAATTTATTTATGACACAAAGATGATGTAGTAATTATCTTATTAATGAAATATTAACATAATTGATGTTATAAATATCCAAATAAATATAATTTGAGACTTTTTATGAATTAAACTAATTTTCTAGATTAATATGACATTTTATTATTGATTTAATTAACTTTTTTCGGACTAATAATTCTGTTATGATTTTCAAAAAAATCAATTACCAAATAGTGTCAAAATTGACATAAAATAGTTTTTAAAAACAATATTATATTAATAATTGTTATTTTATTCCTAAAAATATAAGGTTCAGCCAAATGACTTATATAAGGTTATATATATTAATAATAAACAAATTGGGGTTCTTTTGTCTTGTTATAGTATGTTTATTAACCTTATAGTGTAAGAAAACCAGAAGACACGGTAAAAGTAAAATTATTTAACTTAAGGTTAAATCTAAATGATAAGGTTAAAATAGAAACCTAAACTTGTCTAAATTCTATTGGGTGAGACTATTTCAACACATCCCCACATTAGATTCGAAATAAATCAATTTGGATCTATTAAAAACCGAATTTGACTTTATAATAAAATAATATTTTTAGTTTTTTCAAAGGTGCCCCTCTCCTCCCTCTCTTCCTCACACAACTTTAAGCCTTCAAGCTCGGCCAACCCCTCAAAAATTCTCTTATCAACTTCCATAGAAACATCCTAGATGTTCTGGACTTCTTAAAAGACCAATTTCAGTGCCCTAAGTGGAGGTCTCAAAGAGGCGCTTCAAAGAAGAGGTAATGTCCGTTACCGATTCTTTAAACTTTATTTCTTCTTCCACTTCTTCTTCTTTAGTTGTTTCATTATGAAGTAATAACATCAGTATAACTCATATACTGATATGTTATTATAAGTATGAAACAACCCTATTTCACCATATATCCATCCTACGGAAAATTAAATCACCACGCGTGCGTACGTACGGAATGCCATCTCCATGCCGTGGTGAAATCTGTTTTTCCACCAACACCTTACATGGATGGGTATAATGGTGTAAAGAATAAATATATCTGGTTATTATAACAACATACTCATTATGATATATTATACCATTCACTACAATTATATTCAATGATTATGGGAACGATATCATCGCTCGTGCGTACGTACGGACTACCGTCTCCACGACGCGATGAGATTCATTCTCCATGTTAACCATACATGAATGATCATAAAGTTTATATAATGAATAATAATGAAATATATGAAATAATAATTCTACTGTATTTATGTATATATATATATATATATGTATGTCCTCTATTTAGTTTCATTCAATTCAATAAGGAAACGAAAACAGCGTTCATGCGTATGTACGGCCTACCATCTCCATGAACAGTGTATTTCATTCCTTTTATCGATCTATAATATATATATGTATATGATGAATATATATTATATATAAATCATTTTTTACATTCTTGAATTATTTAAATTAGGTTATAAGTAATAATATCAAGAACGACAAGTCGAAACACATACGATAAATGAAATGATTTTACCCAAAACGCTCTTTAACATGGAATTTACAAAAGAACGGGTAATATAAAGTCATAAGTGAACCATATATGATATAATAAAAATGAATATGATTCTGTAATAAGTCAATGACATTATTTAAATCATTATACATGAGGTTCGGATCCATACGAAGCATATCGGACCTAAGGTAAGGGATAACTTTTCTAATCTCGTTCTTATCCGAGATTGTTTATTCGTAAGTATTTACTAGGGTTATTGTTCTCATCCATGTCCATGTTTCCTAAAATTGGTATAATGTATTTTTAAAGTCATTTTTACCCATTTTTTACTTTTACTACATGGTATGTATGGAATATTACTTTTTTTACGTTACGAGGTACTTTTTTGACTTTTCTAGCAAAACTATGAGAAGAATGTTTTTTTATCTTATATAGCATGAATGGATTTTTACAGTTTTATAAAGCCTTATTTTCATGAATCATCCTAAAAAATATTTCATGACTATTTTCAACAAAATCTATTTCTTTTAAAATTGCATGACATTTTGTGAAAAGAAAATGATTTTTAAGAAGAAAGGATATTTTTCCCAAGAATTCATTTCAAGTGTTTTATCAAAACCATTTTCCATCTATGATGAAATTATTTCATATGTGTATGTTTCAAGTATAATGTCTCTATGATTTAAATGGTTTCACTTTTCTTATTATGAAATGATATTCATTTCTTTTATATGTATTATGTGATGATGGGATGCTGTTTATGAAACCCATTTTATTCGTTGGGTTATTATGAATGTTTTAAGTTTATTTTGTGGTACACATAAAAATGGTTTCATTATGAGATGGGTGGGACCTATATATCCCTCCAATTCATTGGGTAAAGATTTATATCTCATGAGAGAGACATGTCCGGAACGCTATGTTAATCCGGTTCAGTGTTACAGGATTGAAATGAGGAGTGAACTCGATTCAGAAAGGGACTTTGTCCACTAAGATGGTCTTGGCAGTAATTCCTTGACTACTATGGAAATCATATCATGTGCATAATGTCTTTCCACAATTACATGTTTTATTCCCATTCTATTTTATCATGATTAATGTTTCTTTATGATCTATGTCTTATGTACTGCCATGTTTTATGTCATTTCTCGAGATTTTGATGTTTAAACATTATGTTCATGTTTTTAAGTTCAAATATATATGATTTGTTTTATTTTATCCTTGCTTACCCTTACTGAGCATTTGAGATCACCCTTTATATGTTTTCTTTTCCCCAGGATATAAAGAAATGTTTTAGGTAAGAAAAGAAAAGGGGAAGATCTTTATGGGAGATGTTGAAGATCTTTCACCACGATTAGAAGATTACGTTCCAAGTTTCCAAAGACACTAAACTATTAAGATCCTTGTGTGTATGTTTTTGTTATATAATAAGTATTCCACAAAATTAATGTAATGTCCATGTACGTCAAGATTTGGGTCTCTACAACATTACTATCTATATGTTCTCATTATATATCAACCACCTCTGAATGAATTGGAAGGATATATAATAAAGGCCGAAACATTATATAATGAAATCCATATTTTGTACGTATTATTATAAAAAACCATCTTTTCATCACAGCATAATCTGTGGAAAGGAAATAGGTTTATACTAATATCATTATTTAATTATATAATAACCAATGGAATGAAATGCATTTCATAATGATTTCATCCGAACACAATTAAACAATGGGAATAATTAGGTATCATATAATCATTGTCTTATCATTTACAAATAAAGTCATCTAGATAGTTAAATTTTATGGTATCATAATATATTTTCACCAATAGTGTATAAAATCCCCTAAAATATTATGAAATAAATTAAAAATACCATTTTAAGTGATATTTTTCTTTTCATTGAAAATAGGGAAAATAAGTTTTTCTTTCGCTATATATCAAAAAAATAAAATAATATTTAGACTGATATTTTCATTAAAATAAATATGGGAACTTATTGAGGATGCGTAACACAAATAATAGTCTGGAAATTTGGAAAACACATCATTTAGTGGCTATTTAAATAATTATTTGTTTCACGCTTTTTTTAAACAATTCATAAATAACTATCTTTGAAAACAATAAAAAACAGTAATCTATAAAAAATATAAAATAAAATCCTAAATAGATGAAAATAAATTTAAATTACTCATTGGATCATAGAAAATAAAATATATAGAAGTATTTTAAATAGTCAGGTCATGGATGAAAAGGTTCATCGACTAGTGTGAAAATATGGTAATATTTTATTTAAAATATATCGTGATATTTTAATATACCAATTATAGAAAATTATAATATTACATGAAAATTAGTTAACTAAATAGTGGTTAAGAAAATTTATGTTGTGAGATTGTTATGATATATATAAATTCCATTATATTAAATTTAGTTTAGACAATCCAAAAAATAAATGAGATTGTGACTTTTTCTCTTACCTCAAGTATCATATTGTTTCATACATGTTCAAAAATTCTATATAATGAATTTATATTTATTGTAAATTTGTTATAGAACTATATTAACACATAAAATACTATGTTTTAATCTTTTATTATTTCTAATGAAATATTTATTAATAATTCTTCTTTAAAAGTAATCTAAATGTGAAAACTAGTCCATTTTCATGAATTTCTCATTTCAACACTTTTGATCCATGCGACATGAATATTTTTTCCATCACATAAAAATAATATTCATGTAATAATTGTCATAGTTATTAATTATATATAATTTTATAATGATTCATATAATGTGTTATAGAAGAATAACATTCATTAATTCATAGAGAGGGTAGTTCATACATATGCATGAGTGATGGTTACACTTTTTGATGGATGGAATGAAGGAATTGTAAATAATAATAAAAATTTATAGAATAATAATTATATCATTAATATCATATATATTAATTTAATAAATCCTTATTAAAATAAATTTAAATAAGAAATGAATAATGAATCACATTTCTTTGGGGAGGTGTGAGTCTACACATACGAATGACCGACATTACCATTTTCAAAAAGATGATTAGAAGATAAAAATTAATTTTACATTATCATATAAACATATATGAATATTATTAATACATATTAGATAATTTTAAAATGGTTTTATATCTTTTAATATAGGTATAGAAATAAAAATTAAAGAAAAATATTGGTCCGAGTGTATGCTTTTGTTTCAAGTATCCTCCTTCAAAGAAACCCTTAAGGATTCATATATGTATTTTTTGGGAAGAAAATTTCCTTAAACTCTTGTATATAAATTTTTTGAGAGTATTTAGAAAGTTAATTTTTGAGATAAATGGTGTAGTATGTGTGTATTATAAAATAGTGGGAGTGCCATTTTATAAGTGAGTGGAGTGGAACATTTTAAATTATTCTAAATATTAATTCTAAATAAAGTTATTCTCATTGGAATTTCACTCCAAATTGAATAATTATAATAGATTTTATGATATATTTTCACAATATATTCATGAAATATTATTTAGGAAAAATTATATGTCTTTTTAATCCTTATATCATTAGTTAAACCCATTGCTAACTCCATTTAACCTTTATCAGAGGAAGGATTTTTTTATTAGTAACTATTCTTAATGAAAAAATTATTTCAAACACATTATATAATATTATTTATGTTTAATCAAAATATTTATTCCATTTTAAATTAATTTGTTTTTATAATTTTGTGAAATTTAATTTAAAATAATTGCGCAAAAGGCATTGAAATCCATTTTTAAGAAAATGCATTATATATAATAAAATTGACATTATTTTAATTTCATTCCATGTAAATAATTTATTATGAATGATACAATGATTTATTTAATATATTATATAAATTTTTCATTAAAATTATTCTTTAATAAAGATTTTTTTATTTTATTATAACAAAACAAATTATGTACTTAAAAAAAAATTTCCAGAAAAGAATCTATTTACACCTGTAGGTAATTTTTTTCCCATTTTTATCCAATTGAAAACGAATGAAATGATATTATTCATTTGTTAAAACCACATTATTATAATTTATTTTAACATATTCCAACACACCAATCCAAAAACTATGTTTCACCTATCATATTAAATAATAACATTTCAATAGTATATTGTGGTTCATTTAAACAAAGTTTTGTGTGTAATGAAATCTATAAAAGGAATTTTTTTATAAGGATAAATATATCAGAAAACCTAAAGGCATATAATTCTAACCAAATATAAAAATTCTCCCTTAAAATTACATTAAATTGACACAAAAATAAGGGGATACTTCTACCTGATTACATACTCGAGTTCCCATGTTGATTCCTCAAATTTATTGTTTCACCATAAAACATAAACACAAAATGAGTTTTTTTTCATATTAAAATATATCATTGAACAAGAATCACATAAAATTATTATTACTAATAGATATCATGATCTAGTGGTATGACCATTGAGGGATGTCCTTGTGAATGATCAGGTAGGTACTTCCATAGGACAGATACATGGAACATGTAATGACCCTGTGAGAGAATATATGGAATTATTATATAGTGATAAACTATCCTGATTTGATCAAAAATTTCAATTGAACTCATATATCTAGGACTAAACATTTAATTCATACAATGTATCATAATCCTCGTTTATGGGTAGAACCAGTGGAAACCATTTTTATAAACTTTTAACTATAGATCTCACCATGGATTATCAACATAACATTTATGTTGGATAGGATCTTACCTAATGTGATTTGGATCAAATATAACCATACGTACCATTTTCTCACATAGATCAGTTCCAAATACCAATAATTTTCTAACTTAATCCCAACACATTGGGGTTAGTCATTGTATTCCATAAATTGATTAATAATTATTCACCTTAATTCATGAATGAAAGAAATTATTTTATGAATGATCAACAAGAGGAATGTGTCGATCCCATACACCATTGAAATTGACATAAAATTACTTGACTATATTTTATATTGATGGAATAGTCATCTCAGACTGAAAATCTCCCTATGGATTATATGTATTGATGATTTCAAACACTTTATTCAAATCATGTTGATGAATTCTCTAAAACATTTTTGTAAACCAAGAATCTTTATTTGATACAATTGAATGCAGAACTCCATGAAAACCTAACACTTCCTTAATGTAAATCCTTTTATGTTTATTAAGATATAAATATTCATGGATTGTAATTAATTGTACTGACTTTTTATGGTGATTAAAAACATCATAAAAAACATAATGGACATTAATTTTATTTGGTATTTGGTGATGAAATCCATGGTGATGGTTTCCCATTTATTTTTTGGTATGGGTAATGGTCTCAACATTCCATAATATTTAACTCACTTAACATTAACTTTTTGACATACTTTTCTTCAAAATCTATACTATAATATAAACCATTTTAGGTTTTCCCATAAGAGATAATCTTTCAATTCACTATACATAAACATACACATATAATGAATAGTGAATGTTGAACTTTATGAATTGACAAATAACTTATTCAAATATGACATCAAATTTATAAATAATTATTTTCTTACATATTTCTCTCCTTAATCATCACATGTATGGATGGTGGAACATTTATCCATGAAAGATAAAATCTATCCCCTTTCATCATGATATGAAGCTCTGTTTTTTACAAATTCATTTGAATTTTATCTATTCCAATCCTCATCATAGAAAAACTAGATTGTCCCTTAATACTCAGAGCATCCAAAACATTTTTTTCCACCATAGTGTGTTAATGTATTGAATGGTCATAATATTTAGTCGACTATAGAAATCTCCTTGGGTGAATATTTAAATATATTTATTTTAATATAAACATATATCTTTAATAATAAACATATATGTAACATCATTCTCCATAATGATAATTCCTTAATATTTATAAATGGAAAAGTCCATATTCCAAATCTATATAATTATTTGGGTATACTTAATAAAAATAATTCAATTGGTGTGAGGTATAAGGTAAAACCATTTTATTTTTTATGAAGTCACATTCATGTCCCTTACACAATGCATCAAAATAGATCAAAACCCCTTCTACACTATAATATAGTGTGATAATGTGTACTATAACCATTATTCTTATTAATTACATGAAATTTTAAACACATTAATCATCCCGATGGATCCTATATCACTTCAATGATAATATATTTAAGTTATTATATAACTATAAAAAATCCTCATAAACAACTCATGGTATACCGCCATCCCAAAAGAACTAGAGATCATGGTTTCAATGGTTATTTTAGGAAATTTCAAAATAAATTATATCTATGAAGGATACAATGATATAACCTCAATATCATTTATATTACTAGTAAATGAGACATTACATGTATAAAAATTTCATTTTTTAAACTTTTAATATGTAATATACTTATTTTGGGTCATCAAAACAATTATGAAATGATATTACTATTTTTTCCATTACCATTGAATAAATAAAAATATCTTCTATAAGTACTACTATTAATTGATCTTGGAAATTTATAAATACTCTATTAATTGAATACATGATTATATATGGGGAATTCTTATGACCAAATATAGTAATTAAAAATTATTAATGACCATGAAATGTATGAATGTTTTTATTTTTCTATCCTCCTTTACTAACCATAATTGATGATATCTGAGATCAATGTCATTTTAATAAAGATATTGATATCTGATCATTTTATCAAATAAGTCTTCAAAATAGTTTATAAGATATCTTTTCTGAATATTGGGCTTGTTATGTTCATTATAATCAAAGAAAAGATTGTTCAACCCATCTTTATTCTAAAAAAAGAACAGTTTCACCCCATGGTGATATACTAGGGAATTTGAATTCATTTTGTATATTCTACAGGAGATTCTTATTTTATTATTGAAAATCAATTGGGGAAATCCTATATTTAACCCTTTAAATTCTTGTACAAACAATTATGAGTTCTATTGAAAACTAAAATTCACCATTTGGGGGAATATTGATAAAATATTTTGTATATGCAACATCATATTTCTAAAAAATAGACATATCATAAATTATTTGTTTCTCTCTAACCATTTGTGATAAATATCGATCATGAATTGGTAGTAATAAAATTTTAATTAAGGTACTTTCTGTTCTATGTTCATATTCATCCTTGAATTGAATGAAGATAGTAGGTTGATTTGAAATAAAGAAGATTCCATCCCTTCCTTGTAAATTGATATAAAAATATATAATGAAATACAATCCATTGCAAAAATAACACCAAATTCATCTAGAGTGAGGATCAAAATATTTTAAGGAAACAAATTCTCAAAACTTCAATCATAGAGGATATTTATTTTTGTGATAGGAATAGATGATCATAAAATTATTAGATTTTACTTTTAACTCAAAATCTAATCATTAAGGTGGTAAGGTGATAACTTAAATAAATTAAGAATGTATAAAATAGTGGGTAGATATAGAATAAAATCAATCATTTTCAATTATAAAGTGGATTATATGATTAGCTTTTCCTAGGCCATTTTTTTTTGAACCACTTCATCCATTGTGATTTCTGAATATTTTAAATTATTTCTTGGAATATGGGGTTTGTGAAACTAGCTTTTTTAATTTACCCTTAAATTCATTCCCTCATTTCTAAAAATTCCATTCTTTGTAAAATTACATCATTGAAGTGTGGGTGGAGGGTTTTATTGATATTTATCATTATTCCTTTCATTGACAGGTCTTTTTATATCACATCGGCATTATGTACCTCAATGAAATTACATTATAAACAAAAAATCATATCAATTTTTGGAAAAACTACCATGGGTTCTTCATACCACATTATTGACATGAAAGAGGCTAATAATTCTTCCATTAATAGCCTTTATCACCAAAACATTCTAGAAATTATATTTTTCTATTATTTGGTTTATTAGAAAATTCACCTATATTTATATACTTAATAATAATTTGAGATATATGATTAGGAATAATTAAAATATTTAACATTCCTTGTCCTATTTCATTTTTTTTCTCCAGAGTATAGTCATTTCATTGGAATTCACATTCATTTTTACAACAATTCCTTCTAGTTCCAACCATTGAATAGAAAAAACACAGTGTGAGTATTAAACATCAATAATCAGTGTATAAAATAATATTTGTATGAATATTTTTCATATTATATCCTAAATTATGAATCCTTAATTCAACCCATGACGATTTATGTTCCTCTATTATAAATATGGATTATCATATGATTTGGTATATTTTATACCTTTATTTACTATAATTTTCTATAAAGAGAATGTGAATTAACCAAACAATATCTCCTAGGGATGTTTATCTTGGGGTAGGGTTTTTATACCACACATAATTCATCATGTGAATATCAATTTGATACATAGTCATCATTTTCAGGTTTTTACAAGTATGTAAACCAATTCCATAGATGCGTCCACTTTTAAAAATACATATAGGGTTTCCTTTTTTAGGAAAACACAAAATAATTAATTTACCAAAACTGTAGGATGATATCATAGATTGAGACATATCCCTAGGTGTTTCCCAAATGTTCTCTTCCCATAATATCTATACATAAATATTCTATACAATGATCCAAAATTATGGTTTTTGAGCATAATATATATAAATATTTCATCATTTTAGATGAATATTCAATATATGTCACAATAATATATACATACATATGGTAAAAGATTAGTGTATATTATTTTTAGATATATATTCAACTTATTTCATAATATTTCATCATCATATCCAACAATTTTCACCTATCATAGTAACCCTCATTGAAATTTCTGTCTTAAAATAACTCATTATATCATTGGAAAATGGAAACATAATAATGGGTGTGGTCAGATGCTCAGTAAGAAAAAAAGATTGAGATATCAATAAATGATCATATATGAGAATTAAAAATTAAGAATGTTATTATAACAGTAAACATGATATAAATATATCATATATAATCAGTAAAATTTTCCTAATCCCGATTCCTATCATAAGGATTCTAAATGAAAAATATATATCTTTCATAAGAGTACATAAGTATCAATTATCCATCATGATCCAAAAGAAAATATTGTAAGCATAATACATAGGTTTGTAGAATAAAAATAATACCTGAAAAAATTTATTATTTGAGAATCAATTTCATGACTATCATCGTGGATTTGGTTCACTTTTAATTGAATTATTATAGTAGTCATTGTTCACTCCATAGTATATCATAATAGACAAATTTTCTTTCATAACCAGGTCCACACCCATTCTAGATCATATTAAGTTATTATATATAAATATGTATGTAATTAATTATAGGGATATAGAATTCCAAGACCAAACAAAAAAAATTAATAAAATACATATTTTATAAAAAAATATCGTAAAAAATATATCATTTCATCATAATATAACATGTGTAAAGGATATGGGTTTTATAAACATTTCAATATTTCGTCATAACATAACTCATGGGAAATAAATGTGATTCATAAAATTTCTTCTTAATTTATTTATTTCATTAAAATAAACAAGTTTCATTGAATCATCTATCAGTCATCAACATCATAAGCTTTACATAGTAATAATGTTTATGGAATAAGTATATCATATTCCCAATGAAGCATACCAATCCTTAACAGATGTTGAAAAATATAAAAAATTATTCTAGAAGAACAATTGAACCAATCTATAAAAATAGGGAATGTAAAATCGTATTAATAATTCATTAACTAATGAAAATTACTATAATAATGATAATTTTTTTCCATTAATGTATCATAGATTATTTGAATAGAATATTCATGACAAATAATACTCATGACATAGGAAAATTCCTTTTTTCAGTAAAATATGAAACAAATATTACTTTAATAGTTTTTCTAAAAAGGCATACATCATCTGTTCGAAAAAAAATTGCAAAGTTTTTTTAAATTATTTGAAATAAAATTCAAATTTGGATGTAAATGAAATTAAATAGTCATTAGTTCAATGAAATGAAAATTAATGAAAAAATTTTAAAGACCTTGGCTATTGATAAAAATGATCATTTTTCGTAGAGGAAATATAATAGAATTTTCATTAAATATTATTCTTAATCTTTTAAAATACCAAAGAAAATAAAATTTTAATATTAGATGAAAATTATAAGAATAAATATATAGAAAAAATATATATGTTTTTAAAAGATAAATATATATAAATCCATCCCATTAAACTTTTCATAGTGAAACACTGAAAGAACTTAGATTATAATATAAACACTTAATTTTAGAATTATCTTACATTTTACACATTCAAGAAACTTTTATAATAAATAAAAAATTATAATATATAGATATTATAGAACTATGTTCATACATATTATAAATTTTATTAATCTATTATAATTTTCAATATTTTTTGGTAACTATTAATCATTAAAATGATGAATCGGGTGAAAACTCATGTGTTTTAGGAGAATGTATTTGTTCAATGGTTTTGAACCTTTCAAAAAGGTAATGGTTTTATAATCAAAGAAATTAAAAGAACATAATAATTATTAGGTTTATTCAATATATATTAATCTATAACCATTTATAAAAATTGGTGATGAAAAATCAATTACACTACTTCCTGGAGATGGTAATCCTTACGTATGCATGAGTGAATTTACCACTTTCAGATTAATGGAATAAAACAAAGGTACATAATAATTCACCATTCTATAATAATAATTAAGTTATTTTTATCATATATATATATATTAAATATTTTCTTTTGACTTAACGTGTAAAGAGGAAATGAACTATAAATAACATCACTTTAGGTATATGGTAGTCCAAACATAGGCGTGAGGGATGTTATATTTTTATAATAAATGGAAATGAGATAGGAAAAGTATATACGACTAATGGAACAACATATAGTTATATAAAAAAGATTATGAAATCATTTAAAAATGGTTTATAAATATTTAAAGAAGTTTAAGAAGAACAAAAAATGGAAAAGATTAGTAGGACATATACCCCTTATTAATGTATCATCCATTTAAAAAGAAACTCAATGAATATAGGATATGAATTATGAGAGTAAAAAACCAAAAATTAATAGATAATTATTTTTGGAATTTATTTGGGCTTTTATATTTAATGATAAGAGGATCAGGTTTCATATATAATAGGGGAGAAGGGGTGTCCACTTCTATACGAGTTTAATGACAGACTTGATTAAGAATAATAGATATCATAATCACACTCATATGATAGTTGGTAGTATTTGGATCTAGATTAATGGTAGGGTGATATTGGATCATAGTCCAACTATAAAAGAGTAAATTTACTTGTTTTCATGTCATTCTAACTCATACATATCTAGGTTAACACCTTTACAACTCCTTTTAACCATTATTGTTGTACAAAATTTTTATCTGAATAACTATTAATAATGAAAAATATTATGATGAATTTTTTAAATAATAAAAATTAATCACATTGAAAATATATAATTCAATTTCAAAGATTAATTTTATATGTGTTTATTAATTTATTTTAAAAAAAAGTTTAAAAAATGTAATGAAAAACGATTATAGAAAAAAAAATTCTTTAGAAAAAAGAATTTATTCACTTCACATTTCATGTAAAATTAATTAGAGTAATGATATAGTGCTTTATAGAATAAATTATCCATAAAATTCATTAAACTCAATGATCATTAGTCAATAAATTATATTTTTTAGATAAAAATAATATTTGACCATAAAAATAATTTTTTCTAAAAAAACCATTTACCCTCAAATAAATTTTTCATAATTTTTAATAATTTTATAACCAATGAATACATTTTATAAATGTGTAAAAAATAATATTGAATAATTTATTTTTTCCTATACTTACCCAAGAAACCATTAATTGGGTAATGGTTCTCACTTTATTTAGTAATATTAGAAAATTATATCATGGCTCACATAAATAATGTGTTTCATGTAGATAAGGCTATAAAATAGATAAAAATATTTAAAGTTAAATAAGGATTATTATATTAGGGAGTTACCTGTTTCTTTTATCTCATTTTAATTTATTAACAATATGTTCCCTCATGTATATTCTATGATTTACTTCAATTGTACATTATTGGTGTCCTACCATGTTTTATACTCACACCATTTATGCTCACCGTTGAAAATGTATAGTTTCCATTGTTTTTATTACTCGCATGAAAATATTCCTATGATAGCTGGATAAGCTAGGGTTACATTATATTGATATAATAGAGGTGTCAATAATTTTTTTGGACTAATATAGGTATTCTCATGATATTTAATTTCATTATATTTTCTATAAATTATTATCAACATATTGAAATAAATTCATATAATATTGATATATGATCATTAAATGTGATATAATTTTTTATTTATGGTGATTCTATTTTTTGGTCATAATATAAACATTTTTCCAGATTATATTGTGATATGTTTTTTATTTTATCTATTTTTATTATGATCTGGGTTTGATGTCGAGGGAATAATAAACCCAGTATATGGACCATCCCCAAACAATTGTCAATAACCTCTAGTAAAGAGGATGATGGTTTTGGGGCCCCATGGAACTCTATCAATATAGAGAAACCCAAATTGTATTCTTTTAATATTAGATAAGGATATGGTATATATGGTCCAATAATCTTCTAATTATAATCAGATTCTTTTAAAAGTATATTTATCTTGAAAAAAGTTAATATATATCCATTGGTGTAATTAATGGATGTTAATTATCCATATGAACAATGTATAAACATTTTATAATATAATTTGATGGTGGAAACCCCATATCTTTTATATGGTTAATTTAGGTAATGGGGTGGAAAATAAATATTTTAAATACATCCCTACACAAATAGGTTACATAGTTCTATGAAGAATAAGATTTTCATATGATTATATAGAATAGTTGAATCAAAAAATATAAATAAAAAATCATTAAATGTAAATTTTATATACAACCATGCAGGTAACTACAGTATTACAATGTAGCTAAAAATTACCATGATAATACACTTGGAATAATTGGGTGAGTGTTATAAAATATAACTGATGAATTAATTTAAATGAAATATAAAGAAACATATCAAATCAAAACACCCCTACTAATTCCTATTTTATTTAATAAATAATAAAATCATTACTCAGGTTCATATCATTATGGTATTTATTTTTTTGGTATTTATTTCTTCAATGTTACTTTCTTTCTTGATCCAAAACACACTCCTCAAAATGGTAAACATACTCACCATATGTAAACTAAAATTATGAATTAAACCTACCAGCCTCATTGAAGAGACCTAGGGAAACTCCATGTTAATGGGTTATATAACCATGTTCACTTGTATGGAGACTGTGTAGCTACTAATTCATTATTTTTGGTCAATTAGTTGTTCAAAAAGAAATAATATTTATGTTCTGTTTAAGAGAATCCCATTCCTCTATATGAAATACAATGGTGTATATAAAAATGATCATGACATAGTGAAATCATCAAATCTTCCATGTTCACTATTATTTATGTGATAAAAAATACCACGATAAATTTTAAAATAAGTGGAACATTAGTTTACTTGAATTTTTTGTTTATGATCACTTTATGGTGCATTTATTTTCTAAATCCACATCACATTAATAAATCACATGATATTCAAAATTTAGAGACCCGAAGCTTGAAATACATAGACATTACATTACTTTTTCGAAATAATTAATACATAACAAAAACAGACACACAAGGATCGTAATAGTTTAGTGTCTTTGGAAACATG
Organism: Viscum album; assembly: GCA_963277665.1. Classification (NCBI taxonomy): domain Eukaryota; kingdom Viridiplantae; phylum Streptophyta; class Magnoliopsida; order Santalales; family Viscaceae; genus Viscum; species Viscum album. Next base: position 970,392,061 of record OY728127.1, on the reverse strand, counting down.
GAATATAAACTTCTAATCATGTTGAAAGATTTTCAACAACTCCCATAATGATCTTCCCCTTTTTGTTTCCTTAACTGAAAACTTTCTTTATTTCCTAGGGAAAATAAAACATAAAAATGGTGAGCTCAAATGCTCAGTAAGGGCAAACATAGAGAACATAAAACAATCCATAAACATTTGAAAACAAAAACTTGAACATGAAATTTAAACATCAAAATCTTGAGCAAAGACATAAATCGTGGAATTATGTAAGGCATATATCATAATATAACATCAAATATGATAAAATATAATGGGAATAAAACATGTAATTGTGGAAAACATTCAGAACAAGTTATGATTTCCATAGTAGCCAAGGCATTACTTCCAAGACCATCTTAGTGGACAAAGTCCCTTTCTGAATCGAGTTCACTCCTCGTTTCAGTCCTGTAACACTGAACCGGATTAACTTACCCTTCCATCCATGTCTATCTCATGAGATATAAATCTTTAACCAATGCATTGGAGGGAGATATAGGTCCCACCCATCCCATAATTAAATCACTCTTACTTGTGCCACAAAATAAACATACATCATTCATAATAACCCAATAAATAAAATGGGTTTCATAAACATCATCCCATCATTATATAATCCATATAAAAGAAATGGATATAATTTCATAATAATTAAAGTGAAACCATGTAAATCATAGAGACATTATACTTGAAACATACACATATGAAATAATTTCATCTTAGATGAAAAATGGTTTTGATAAAACACTTGAAATGAATTCTTGATGAAAATATCCTTTCTTCTTCAAAACCATTTTCTTTTCAAAAAATGTCATGAAATTTTAAAAGAAAATTATTTTTTTGAAAATATTCATGAAATATTTTGGATGAAGCTTCATTAAAATAAGGCTTTATAAAACCATAAAAGTCATTTCATGTCGTATACGTTAAAAAGCATTATTCTTGTACTTTTGTTGAAAAAGTCAAAAAAGTACCATGTAGGGTAAATAAAAGAAAGATTCATTCCATACCAGGGGGTAAAAGTCAAAATGGGTAAAAAGTACTTTAAACATGCATGAATACACTTTTATAAAACATGGACATGTATGATAGCAATAACCCCAGTAAATACTTACGAATAAGCAATCTCAGATAAAAATGAGATTTGAAAAATTATCCCTTACCTTAGGTCCAATATGCTTCGTACGTATCCAAAACTATTGTATAATGATTTAAATAATGTCATTGACTTATTAAAGAATCATATTCATTGTTATTATATCATATATGGTTCACTTATGACTTTATATTACCCGTTCTTTTGTAAATTCATGTTAAAGTAGTGTTTTGGGTAAAATTGTTTCATTTGTCGTTCGTGTTTTAACTTGTAATTATTAATATGATTACTTGGATCATTATTACTTACATCAATAATGTAAAACATGATTTATATATAATATATATTCATAATATACATAATATATCAATAAATGGAAAGAAATACACCGTTCATGGAGACGGTAGGCCGTACGTACGCATGAACGCTGTTTTCGTTTCCTTATTGAATTGAATGGAATTAAGTAGATGACATAAATATATATATATACATAAATCTAGTAGCATTATTATTTCATATATTTCATGATTACTTATTATATATACTTTATAATCATTCTTGAATGGTTAACATGGATAGTGAATCTCATCGCGTCGTGGAGACGGTAGTCCGTACGTACGCACGAGCGATGATATCATTCCCAATATCATGGGATTGTATTAAAGTATATGTATAATATTAAAAAATCAATATCACTTTAAAATAATCATATATATTCATTTATTTCACCATTATACCCATCCAGGTAAGGTGGTGGTGGAAAATAGTTTATACCACGGCGTGGAGACGGTATTCCGTACGTACGCACACGCGGTGATTTCGTTTTACGTAGGATGGATAGATGGTAAAATATGGTTGTTTCATACTTATAATAACATATCCGTATATGATTGATACTGATTTTATTACCACATAATGAAACAACAACAAAAATAAGAAGTGGAAGAAGAAATAAATTTGAAAGAATCGGTAATGGACATTACCTCTTCTTTGAAGCGCCTCTTTGATACCTCCTCTTAGGGAACTAAAATTGGTCTTTGAAGAATAAAATGACCTCTAGGATGTTTCTAGGGAAGTGGAGAAGATAATTTGTCAGGGTTTGTCCAAGATAGATGGATCAAAGTGGTGTGAGTAAGAGAGGGAGGTGGTGCCCTTTTATAAGGGAGGAGAGGGGCACCTTTGGAAATATAAGAAATATTTGTTTATATTAAATCCCATCCCCACTTAAAAACATCCAAAATGACTCATATCAAAATCTTATATGAGATAGGGTTTTAATCTCATCAACCAATAAAATTTATACATGTTAGGAATTTATTTTAAACATTATCAACTTGATTTATCCTTATTTAATCAATTTAATTTTATTTGTGGTAATAACATTCTAAATTTTAAATTATAACAAATAATTACTTATCTATTGTGAATTATCCATAATTGGATACTTTATAACATTTTAGACCATATAAACTTAAATTTATTATTTTTAAATATTTTTTGGATTTTTAAACAATTTTATAATATGTTATTTTTATAAAATAACAATAGTGTCAATTTTGACACTATTTATTTATTTTAATTTAAATAAAATATATATAGAATATATGTTCGAACTAAAAGCTTTAATAGATTCATAAAAGGTCATATGTATCTAGAAAATTAGTGGAGAACATTAAATAGTTCATTTAATATTTATTTTATTATTTTTAAAACCATTTATTTGGTTTATCTCTTAATAAAATAATTACTACAACATTTTTGTATAATTATTTAATATACTTATTTGTTTTATAAAAATTAAAACTAAAATCCTATGATAAAGATAAATCTATTAACTTTAACAATAATACTTTTACTCGAATTTATCATCTTAAAATCACAATATTTAAATTGTTATATTTATTAAATTATGAAGGTGACAACTTTGGCGTCATGTAAAATAAAATAATATAAGTGTCATAATTTCTTTTAGAAGGCTCCAAATGGTCAAATATTAGACCATTGGATGATTATGGTTTAACTTTACATGAACAATAAGTTTTGGTCCGGGTTTTGTGCCTTTTATGGTCACTGTTAGTTTAAGAAAAACTATATTCTTGATTTTTCACTAGGTAAACAATTTCTGCATCACTATTGTGTCACAATTAATGATAATTATTTAAACCCTAAAAATTATAATTAAATTCATATGATGTAGATAATTTTATTAAATTTATGGATACTATTCATTTTCAATGTTTCATGATGTTTATCACTCAATTAAAATTAATATACTTATAAGTTTTAAGAGAGTGACATGTTGTCACTTTCTTTGGTTTTAATAATAATTAAATTATTTTCAAGGAAACAAGTCCATAAAATGAATCTATTCCGACCATTAGGTGATATGGGTATACTTTTATCCATCCAATACAATTTTGGCAGGTGTTAGGGTAATTTTATAATCTTATATTTACCCTTAATTACCCGATTTACCTTTAACTATGGTAAATAAAATTTACCGTAGTTACTATTCATAATGCCCAAAAATAAAAAGTATATTATTAACATAATTCGGACCCACTGATTCCAAATATGGAATCTATTTTTTCCAAATTCAATACACAAAAGTTGCAGAAATTAAATTAAAAATAATCCTGTTGTCGAAAGAAAACGGGTTTTTCTTTAAAACATTGCAAAAGATTGAATTGATTTAACCTACGAATTCAAGGTAAAATCAATGATAATAAAATACATTATATTAAATGATAAAAATATATTCTTTTTATACTTTAAAAACATTCAATATTATAATTTAACTATATAAATTATTACGATGAAAAAAGTTGTTTTTAATTAAAATATAGCGTGTTTTTACTATTCATTAAAATATAAAAGTTATCAGAAAAATATAAAAACTTTATCCAATGTAAATTTTTATATCCTGATTCAAAATTATAATTTTATTTTGTATAATTGAACATATGAACATGTCAAAAATTATCTTTAAAGTGGGTGCGCCATTAAAAGGCGGCAAAACTGCATTTTTAGAAAAATACTAATTTTACCTGAAAAAATTTATTTTGTTCTTATACCATGTTCTATAAAATGTGTAAGATGAATAATAAGGTTATAAAATTCAAAATGTAGTTAATACTATTCATAACCGCTAGTTCATAATAATATTATAACCATATATCATTGTTTAGTGAAACCTGATATTGCATACAACACACGCTATCGAGGAAAGTCGTGATTGCGTGTAATGCAAGCCAAGTCAGGGTTGCGTGTTGTGAAATAATCCTTCGTTGTGTCTTATAACAGAATCCAACCATATTTCATTTATACATTTAATATATATATATATATACACTCAATTTTGCGTAGAATAACTATTATAAAACAAACTTGAAATTGTGTGTAACACAATCTAAGAATAGTGTTTCTTATACTGCAAGCTAATACGGGGTTGCGTAAAGCGCAAGATAATCTTGCTGTAGCATAAAACACATGACATTAAATAAATTAAAAAGAATAGTTATCATAAAATATCGGGTTGTTACATTCTACCCCCCTTAAAATGAATTTCACCCTCGAAAGTCATCGGGGTTATAAATGGTTTACTACTCGAAAGTTTCTTTAATAGAAACCCACATCGTAAAAAGGAATACCAAAACATGGATTTAAAAACTAATGTATGAAACGTAATGGTTACCCAAATTAACTCATCACTGGGTTTCCACGTAGGATAATATATGTGAAAATATGGATATGGAAGAAAAATCTAACCATCAAGTTACGATGGAGAGTGGTAGAGAACATGGCTATGAAAAATCCATCAATCACAAAGCCATAAATTTGTGATGATCTAAGTTACCATCTGATTCATCGGATATAAGAGCACTAGGACAACATTTTTGGTTTTCAATATCAGTTCCCTAAAGTTGAAAATTTTGAATTAGAAGAAATAATTGCTTGATTTTGGTACAATCTCACTTTTGTTCATGCTTTGAACAATTTACACTTCATCCCTTAAAGAAATGAAGTTGAATTTGTTATTCGTGATGTGTTAGCAGATCATGTGATAGAATGATGGTTTATTCCATCTATTTCAAACAAAAGTTTATCAAAAGTTATAAGTCCATCTTATGGTTAGATTAATCATATATGGTTCCAAAAATGAACTTATACTTCATATATCATACCGCTTAATAAAATAAAACTAGTTTCTACTAACCTGGGACTTCCTGTAGGCCAGTGGTAGGCGATATAGGCCAGTCTCACTTCGGTTGTGGGTTTGATTCCCACAGCCTTGTCCGACGCGATGGGATGTCTCCCGTCATGAAGGTTGTCCTTTTTCTAAAACTACATTATAAATAATATCGGAAAAAAAATATAGCCTTAAACAATACTAACTTATGTCCAACATAATTCATTCCAATCTTTAGGCTTGTCCAAAATACATATGTCCAATCTCATAGTATAAAGAAAACGATTACTTGAAATGTCATCAACCAAGCATGTGAATACCATCATTTATCCCCCATATATCTTGTTGGTCACATTCCAATCATATGAATACCTTAATCATGTATTCTCTTGAAAAATGAATACCCATTGAACCTTAGTGAAAACATGAATGCTGTCAAAAGTTAACTCTTTCCACATTCCAAAATCACAAAAATTATATATACTCAAACCATGATATGACCTTCTCCTTATATTAGTCATGAGATCATGAATACTTTCAAACATTTAATTTTCTCTTTATCCCTTCATTATGCGCATACCATCTACTTTCCAAAAATATCTGAATAACCATTCATGGTCACTGGTACCATTCATCATATACTTTCAAAACTTAAGTAAAGACAACAGTGTAACAATCCTTAGATGTCTCTTTATTCCATAGTACCATGAGATTACTTATACAACATTACACTTCATAAACATGTAATAATTCCACTACCTTCTTAAACCATTGACCGAGCTTCAACAATTCTTTCATCTCACATATCATTTGTAGTCTCTTCATCATCATCAACATAAATACAACCCATACGACCATAATGATTCTCTTCATGAGACATTCCCTTAGGGAATTGGTTTGCATAATGCCCGTACGTTCCACATTTAAAACATTTAACCATTGTTTTTGTCGTAGCAATACCATTATCCTTGTCCATGGTTTTAACTGAACCTTTTCCTTTGCACTTACTGGATTTGTGTCCTTCTTTTCCACACCCAAAGCATCTTCCAGTTCCTTTGAAACATTCTCCTTGATGCCTCTTCCCACATGATTTACATAGGGAAAATTGAACATTCTTTCCTCTATAATCATCATGAAACTCCATCTTTCTCTTATTAGTCGAGTCAATAAACTTACAAAATTTGAGTTTATTGATCATATTATGAGATTTCTGATTCAGCATAGTGATGATGTTTGGACTTCCAAATCCCGTTTCATTTGGTTTCTCAAGAATAATATCATTCCATTGTCCGTTATATCCTCCATTATCGTGAATCTTCTTGTTTCCAGCCATTTTCTAAAACCCAAAAAGAATAGTGTGAGAGGCAAAAATCATTCTAGGGAAAACAACATAGTAAAGGGGGATTACCCTCAATATCTAAAATCTTAGGTTAAATTCTAAGATCATTACAGTAGTTCTAGGACTATATCCTATACGTATACTTATCCTTAGGGACATCCCTAGACATACCTTAGAAATATCTCTAGGGATCTCACTAATGTTTTTGCATCCTAGTTTCCAAAGGTTAACTAAACCTTTCCTATGATACCAACTGTAGAGACTCAAAGCTTGACGTACATGGACATTACATTACTTTTTCGGAATAATTAATACATAAAAAAACCAACACACAAGGATCGTAATAGTTTAGTATCTTTGGAAATTTTGAATATAAACTTCTAATCATGTTGAAAGATCTTCAACAACTCCGATAATGATCTTCCCCTTTTTTTTCTTACCTAAAACGTTTCTTTATTTCTTGTGGAAAATAAAACATAAAAAGGGTGAGCTCAAATGCTCAGTAAGGGAAAACATAGAGAACATAAAACTATCCATAAACATTTGAAAACAAAAACTTGAACATGAAATTTAAACATCAAAATCTTGATCAAAGACAAAAATCGTGGAAGTATGTAAGGCTTATATCATAATGGAACATCAACCATGATAAAATATAATGGGAATAAAACATGTAATTGTGGAAACCATTCTGCACATGTTATGATTTCCATAGTATCCAAGGCATTACTTCCAAGACCATCTTAGTGGACAAAGTCCCTTTCTGAATCGATTTCACTCCTCGTTTCAGTCCTGTAACACTGAACCGGATTAACTTACCGTTCCATCCATGTCTATCTCATGAGACATAAATCTTTACCCAATGCATTGGAGGGAGATATAGGTCCCACCCATCTCATAATGAAATCATTCTTACTTGTGCCACAAAATAAACATTCATCATTCATAATAACCCAATAAATAAAATGGGTTTCATAAACATCATCCCATCATTTTATAATCCATATAAAAGAAATGGATGTCATTTCATAATAAGGAAAGTTAAACCATGTAAATCAAAGAGACATTATACTTGAAACATACACATATGAAATAATTTCATCTTATATGAAAAATGGTTTTGATAAAAAACATGAAATGAATTCTTGAGGAAAATATCCTTTCTTCTTCAAAATAATTTTCTTTTCACAAAATGTCCTGCAATTTTAAAAGAGTAGTATTTTGTTGAAAATATTCATGAAATCTTTTGGAGGAAGATTCATGAAAATAAATATTTATAAAACTGTAAAAATCCTTTCATGCCGTATACGTTAAAAAACATTCTTCTCATACTTTTGTCGGAAACTTCCAAAAAGTACCTTATAGGGTAAATAAAATAAAGATTCCTTCCATACCAAGGGGTAAAAGTCAAAATGGGTAAAAAGGACTTTAAACATACATTAATACACTTTTATAAAACATGGACATGGATGATAGCAATAACCCCAGTAAATACTTATGAATAAGCAATCTCAGATAAAAATGAGATTTGCAAAATTATCCCTTACCTTAGGTCCGATATACTTCATACGTATCCAAAACTCATGTATAATGATTCAAATAATGTCATTGACTTATTACAGAATCATATTCATTGTTATTATATCATATATGGTTCACATATGACTTTATATAACCCGTTCTTTTGTAAATTCATATTAAAGTAGCGTTTTGGGTAAAATCGTTTCATTTCTCGTTCGTGTTTTAACTTGTAATTATTCATATGATTACTTAGATCATGATTACTTACATCCAGAATGTAAAACATAATTTATATATAATATATATTCAGAATATACATGATAGATCGATAAATGGAAAGTAATACACCGTTCATGGAGACGGTAGGCCGTACGTACGCATGAACGTTGTTTTCGTTTCCTTATTGAATTGAATGGAATTAAGTAGATGACATAAATATATATATATACATAAATACAGTAGAATTATTATTTCATATATTTCATGATTAATTATTATATATACTTTATAATCATTCTTGAATGGTTAACATGGATAGTGAATCTCATCGCGTCGTGGAGACGGTAGTCCGTCCGTACGTACGAGCGAGGATATCATTCCCAAGATCATGGAATTGTATTAAAGTATATGTATAATATTACAGAATCAATATAACTTTACAATAATCATATATATTAATTACTTTCACCATTATACCCATCCAAGTAAGGTGGTGGTGGAAAATAGATTACACCATGGTGTGGAGACGGTATTCCATACGTACGCACGTGCGGAGATTTCGTTTTCCGTAGGATGGATAGATGGTGAAAAATGGTTGGTTCATACTTATAATAACATATACATATATTATTGATTCTGATGTTATTACCTCATAATGAAACAAATAAAAAAAGATGAAGTGGAAGAAGAAATAAATTTGAAAGAATCGGTAATGGACATTACCTCTTCTTTGAAGCGCCTCTTTGAGACCTCCTCTTAAGGAACTAAAATTGGTCTTTGAAGAAGACCAGGACCTCTAGGATGTTTCTAGGGAATTTTAGAAGATAATTTTTTAGGGTTTGTCCGATCTTGAAGGCTCAAAGTGGTGTGAGGAAGAGAGGGGGGAGGTACCCTTTTATAAGGGAGGAGAGGGGCACCTTTGGAAATATAAGAAATATTAGTTTATATTAAATCCAAACCCCACTTAGAAACTTCTAAAATAACTCATATCCAAATATTAGATGAGATAGGGTTGTAATCTCATCAACCAATAAAATTTATACATGTTAGGAATTTATTTTAAACATTGTCAACTTGATTTATCCTTATTTAATCAATTCAATTTTATTTGTGGTAATAACATTCTAAATTTTAAATTATAACAAATAATTACTTATTTGTTGTGAATTTTCCATAATTGGATACTTTATAACATTTTAGACCATATAAATTTAAATTTATAATTTTTAAATATTTTTGTGTTTTTTAAACAATTTTATAATATGTTATTTTTATAAAATAACAATAGTTTCAATTTTGACACTATTTATTTATTTGAATTTAAATAAAATATAGAAAGAATATATGTTCGAACTAAAAGATTTAATAGATTCATAAAAGGTCATATGTATCTAGAAAATTAGTGTAGAACATTAAATAGTTCATATAATATTTATTTTATTATTTTTATAACCATGTATTTGGTTTATCTCTTAATAAAATAATTACTACAAAAGTTTTGTATAATTATTTGATATACTTATTTGTTGCATAAAAATTAAAAAAAAATCCTATGATAAAGATACATCTATTACCTTTCACAATAATACTTTTACTCGAATTTATCATCTTAAAATCATAATATTTAAATTGTTATATTTATTAAATTATGAAGGTGACAACTTTGGCATCATTTAAAATAAAATAATATAAGTTTCATAATCGCTATTATAAGTCTCCAAATGGTCAAATATTCGACCATTGGATGATTCAGTTTTAAATTTACATGACCAATTAGTTTTGTTCAGGGTTTTTTTCCTTTTATGGTCACTATTAGTTTAATAAAAACTATATTCTTGATTTTTCACTAGATAAACAATTTTTGCGTCACTATTGTGTCACAATTAATGATAATTAATTAATCACTAAAAATTATAATTAAATTCATATGATGTAGATAATTTTATTAGATTTATGGAGACTATTCATTTTCTAAGATTCATGATGTTTATCATTAAACAAAAATTAATATACTTATAAGATTTAAGAGAGTGACATGTTGTCACTTTCTATAGTTTTAATAATAATTAAATTATTTTTAAGAAAACAAGTCCATAAAATGAATCTATTCCGACTATTAGGTGATATGGGTAGACTTTTATCCATCCAATAGAATTTTGTAAGGTGTTAGGGTAATTTTATAATCTTATATTTACCCTTAATTACCTGATTTACCTTTAACTATGGTAAATAAAATTTACCGTAGTTACTATTCATAATGCCCAAAAATAAAAAGTTTCTTATTAACATAATTTGGACCCACTGACTCCAAATATGGAATCTATTTTTCCAAATTCAATACACAAAATTTGTATAAATTAAATTAAAATTAATCCCGTTGTCGAAAGAAAACGGGTTTTTCTTTATTACATTACAAAAGATTGAATTGATTTAACCTACGAATTCATGGTAAAATCAATGTTAATGACATACATTATATTAAATGGTAAAAATATATTCTATTTATAATTTAAATCCATTAAATATTATAATTTAACTATATAAATTATTACGATGAAAAAAGTTGTTTTTAATTAAAATATAGCGTGTTTTTACTATTCATTAAAATATGAAAGTTATCAGAAAAATATCAAAACTTTATCCAATGTAAATTTTTTTATCCTGATTCAAAATTATAATTTGATTTTGTAAAATTGAACTTATAAAAATGTCAAAAACTAGATTTAAATTGGGTGCGCCATTAAAAGGCGGAAAAACTGCATTTTTTGAAAAATACTTATTTTACCCGAAAAAATTTATTTTGTTCTTATACCATGTTCTAGAAAATGTGTAAGATGAATAATAAGGTTATAAAATTCAAAATTTTGTTAATACTTTTCATAACGGTTAGTTCATAATAATATTATAACCATATATCATTATTTAGTGAAACCTGATATTGCGTACAACGCATGCTATCGAGGAAACTCATGATTGTGTGTAATACAAGCCAAGTCAGGGTTGCGTGTTGTGCAAGAATCCTTCGTTGTTTCATATAACAGAATCCAACCATATTTCATTTATACATTTAATATATATATATATATATACACTCAATGTTGCGTAGAATGACTATTATAAAACAAACTTGAAATTGTGTGTAACACAATCTAAGAATAGTGTTGCGTATACTGCAAGCTAATACGGTGTTGCGTAAAGAAAAAGATAATCTTCTTGTAACATAAAACACATGACATCAAATAAATTAAAAAGAATACTTATCATAAAATATCGGTTTGTTACACAAAACACACATGAATTCCCCATAAAATTGGTGATGATAACCAATAAAATAAATTATTTTAAATTTTTTCACATTTAACATAATCCTAATAGTTCTAAACATATATATTTTCCCACATAAAACATGGGTATGATCAATGTAGTACATATTACACACAAAACACATGTATTGGTTGTTATTATTCTTTGGTATGAACCCATAACATAGTCCCCCAAAATGTGTCAAGATGTACTAGGGATGTATAGTATTTTCCCATAAGATGATCTAAAATAATTTATTTCAAAACTCATTATTTTTCACCATTGTGACGGACAACTATAGTTGAGTAGGTAAATTGAACTCACAGTGGAGGGACACTACATAATGTCCAATATCTCAGGGTTAGCACAATTTTTGGAATCTTAGTCTATTTTCATATTCGAAAATCTTATCCAAAAAATGAAATACTTTTCTAGGTAAGATTAACTACATTGGAATATTCCAATTTAACTATTTTCCCTTTTTGATTCATATTCTTAAGATAATAGAGGCCAAAAATTCATTAAACATCAACAAAATCAATTTTATACAGTAAAATAAATAAATAAAATATATTTAAAAAAATATTGACACTAAAAAATAAAATCAATGATGAAAACTTATACATAAATTAATGTCACCAATTTCCCCCACACTAAATTCTTTGAGTCCTTAATAAAATCCATAACATCCCATTCACAATGGACCGATAATTTCATAATAAAAAATTTTAAATTATCAATGTCATTAATATAATGTTTTAACTAATTATGTCAAAATCATAATGGTCAACCAAAAACACATGTAAATAATGCTTTATATAAAACTCTAATTGAGGATATTTTCTACTCTACTACATAAATAATTCAACATTTCAATTAATATTATAGAAAATTATGATTTTCTTCATTTGAAATTAATTCCAACCATAAATATATATTATTATATAGGATGTTATGATCAATTATATATATAAGAACTCTTTGGATAGGCTTCATGTTTTTTATATCACCACATAGAATGTAAAACAAAAAAATCATGATGAATTTTTACTTTTTTATTATTTAATCGAATGACTTCATTTGAGGGATATGATGTGATGATTTATTACAATATTCTTCAAAATAGTGTTCATATTAATAAAATAAACATGAAGTATATTCAATAAAAATAAAAATTGGGTACAGGAACTGTATCAGCAATGTAGCAAAACATTAGAAAAATTGTAGAAATGGTGGATTTGTAGGACTAGAATCCCTGTAGTTTTGTAAGATACCATAGAAATAACTATAGTGGTGGGAGAACTATAGAAGTAACTATAGTAGCTCGGGTGATGTAGGAGTAATTTTCATTAGATGGAATTTGGTTCGAAAATATATCCCTTCAGGGTCATGTTATGTGATTTAATTCCAATTGGTCCTAAGTGACCTGTAATGGGTCTCCTATACCCAGACAAAAGTGGTCCTTAGTTTATATAAAAAATAGGCTTTGAAACCAATATTAAAAAATCTGTAAACAATCTCTGGAAATAATGAATGAATAATATTTCAAATGTAAAATTTCTATATGATGATTTATTCCAAATAAAATTATTTCCCCTTTATATTTTTTAATATCTTTATTTTTTCTATAATTGAGGTAATTAAATTTTTTATAAATAATAAATAATATTGGACCTTTTCCCCCAAATATTCAACAAAATCTTCATGAAATTTTATTTAATAGTATTCTCACCCAATATTTCCTAGAACCACCCAAATACATCTTTATTCCTAAAGTAGAATAATCATGTAGTCTCACTAATTAATATTTTCAGGAATGTTAAATTATCTTGTAATATAATTTCACATAATGTCATTCCATTGATTATAAATGATTAAAAATATATTATACATATAGTATCTCTAAATATTAAATGTTTTAAATTGTATTCAATAAATTCTTATAACCAAATTCATTAATTTTAAAAAAAATTATTAAAAAATAAAATCAAACATTTTCAATTAGTTTTTCACATATGGGGTTCTCTAAAAAAGATATGTATACTAATTTATATGTCAAAACGGTTCATAACCCTGACATGAATGATTATTAAAATGTATCATAAAAATGAATTATTTTTAATACTAACAATTGTTCTAGTGAATACATGCTTATATTAATAACCCTCAAGAATGGATATAATAATAATAATAATTTTAGAATAACCAAAAAAAATTATGAATGAGACTTGGATAAATGTACAATTATATTAAAAATATAAAAAAATGATGTATCAAAGTTTTACAACAAAAATAGATAACTCACAATAGGGTTTATGCCTCATAGGATCGTTAAAAGGGGGAAATAATCAACATAGGGGTTTCCAAGGATTCTCTCTATAAATTGAAATAGAATAGTTTTCCCAATTTGCAAATAAACTAATGGGAGAGAATGAAATTTATTAAACTAAGTTCATCCAAAATATGGCTCAAAAATAATGAAATAAAGAAAAATGATCCCATATTTAATGAAATATCACCTTTGTAAATCATGTAATGAGTTTATTAGATTCTATGCCCCTTTAATGTGTTGTTGTCACACTCAACTTTTAAATTAATTTTTATTTTATTATTTAATCGCTATGGGTTCTCACACCAGGGATCAAGTTGTGTCCTAGTTTAAAAATTTTACCGTTTAACAATTTTGTTGTGTATCAACCCCGTCTGTGGTCACCGCACAGTTGACGGTAGCCGCACAGTCGGCCTAGGTGTCATGGAATTTCTCATTATTAATATTATTATATTATTGTTATTATTGGAGTATTATTACTAGTTTTATAATTATTATTATTATTATCAAATTTTGATATTATTATTATTGTTATTGTTATTAATTTTTTATTATTATTGTTATAATTATTATTTTTCTTGTTATTAATTATTATAATTATTATATTTATTATTATTATTATTATTATTATTATTATTACTTGTTTTATTTTTATTGTTATCATTAATATAATAAAATGAAAAATGAAAAAACCCTAGTGATACAAACCCTATATTGACTCGCTACGCCCAGTACCCCCTCACCTCATACCTCATTATATGCTGCTGACAGCCGGCCCCACCTTTTACCTTTGCCTCACCCAGCCCATGCCATCTCCCAACAACTCACCTCAGACCTTCCACCGGTGCCATGTCACCCACACCCCAGTCCTCCACCTCCGTCCACCACCGCCCTCGACACACGGCTTCACTGATCCAGTCCATCGTGCCCCATACCTCATTGTTCCGTCCTCCCTCACTCTAGCCTCATGCCACTTTGGTATCCTATGCCTTAACTGACCCTCTCCTCACTACCCCATTCTTTGGCGCGAAAAACAATCCTGACTGCCACCCTCGCCTTTCCCTAGCATCCTCGTCTGACTGACTACCCCCTTCCCTCCTTTTCTCCGACCAGCAGCACACTAGCTCACCTCAACCCTCAGACCAGTCAACCCTCCTTGCTCCGGACCCCGTCGGCCTCACCGTACTAGATTCTCTACACTAGAATACCCCCTCACTCACCCTTTTGCTTCGGGAAGTAGCGCGCCGACCTCCCGTGCTTTGGCTAGTCATCCCATCCGACTGTCGATCAGCACCCCGCCAACACCCAGACCCCCATTTTCTATATTTTGACCTACACTGGTGAGATCGCTTGACCCTTCTTCAACCACCTTCCCCTTTTGCGTATCAAACCCCCTACTCCCATATATTTATTTATTTATTATTTTCTCCTTTCATTTCATCTTTGTTTTTTATTAAAGTTGGCTAAATTCTAATACTCGGGGTTGTGGGTCATGTTTTTTTCTCACTGATTAGCGTGTGTGGTTGGCCCGCAAGGGATTATTCTTCCTTAAATTGGAGTTTTTCCACGTCCTATCCTGATTTGAGGTAGGTGAATCTATATTTTCATTTCTAAATAATTCCATTTAATGCTTGCGTGTTTTTTATTAATTCTTTTACTTGGTTCGCACCTTTCTATAATAATTGGTCAATTTTATTTAGTGCTTTCATGTTAAATAGTTTTGTTAAAATTAGTTTGTTATAGTTTCTTCTAGTTTGTGTAATTTATTTTATCTTTGTATAAAATATTTAATGAACTATTTTATTCATTTTAAGAATTTCTAGTAAGATATTTGGGTTGCTTATAAAATTAGTTATAGTTTGTTTTGCCTGCTTATAAAAATTATTCATAAACCATTTATCTTGTTATAAATCTATTTAGAAATTGGTTGGGTTATTTATATAATTGTTGATAAATTTATTGGGTTGTTTTATAATGGTTTCTCCATTTTAGAGATTTGATAGATTTTTAGGGAAATGATTTGGTGTCTGTTTGGAAAGGATAACGACCCTTTTAGAAATTGAGAAATGTTTGGGTGTGTGTGTTCTAAACTCAATGGCCTATTTGGAACATTCATATTCTTGGTGTGTTTTATATTTTCTTAAAAATGTACTTGGGAACTTCTTGGTAAATTCTTGGCTTAAAGGCCTGTTTTCCCATATTTATGTAAAATATGTATTTGTTTTTTTGGAAATGGTTTTGGCATTTGTTTTTTCTTTCAAGAGGGATTTTGGTGAATATCAATATAGAAGCTTTGGGTTTTTACTTAAAACTATTTTATAAAGTTCTTTAATGGTTTACTAAATTATAAAAGGTGTGAAAACATGTTTGGAGGATGTTTATGGGGGTGTATGGTTTTAAAAGTGGTTTTTAATGTGTTGTGTGTTCTTTTCGTTTTTGTACGCCAAATATTGGTTGAGTTTCCTGGTTTTATCTTTCATATGGTTTATAATATTTAGAACTATATTCTAATTTTTATGAGTGTAATTTCCTTACAAGAAAAATTATTATAGGTGCTTTCAAATGGTTTTTCATACTATGTGCCCAATCTGATTCCTTGTTAGCCATTGTAAAAATGTTTGGAACTAAATTTATGTATGTGTATTCATGATTATAAGTATGGTTTTGTAAAAAAATGTCAAAAGTCGATGATGTAATATTCTAAAGGGTTTTTTGTAAATCCCCTATTTGATTAGGTATCGTGCTTCCATGTTCGATCATGAGACATGAGGGTCATTGGTATGGGCCTCATTTTGAGAATATTTATTTTAAGGCATGAGACTAACCATGAGGTGGTCGAGGTGGTTCTAAATTATGTAGAGATCTTGGTCATATGTGTGTTTGTGTGTGTGTGTGTTTTTTTTTTGTGTGTGTGCGTCTTGTTGGTTGAAATTTTGGCACCACATTTTGTGAAAATATCACAGGAACCTAGAATAACAAGGGGGTTTAATGAGAACGATAGTTGCACTAGAAATTCACATAATTTCCAGTGGTTCATAGTAAGGTGATATTAGGGATTGTTTCCAAGGGATTGGGCCACTCAGTCTGACCTGATAAAGGGTGGTCGGGCATTAGGGCATTTTATTCTATTATGTGTGGCATGCTACTGAGGATGGAGTCATAGGTATTAGTATATTATGGTCTTCCTATGAGTTTCTAGGTTTTCTGTGATACTTTGATATGAGCACTATTAGTACCATTTCCCTTCATGTGTGTAAAATCATACCCTTGAACTTGGTTTTTGTGTTTTCTTGGAAAAACATTGTATGTGTGGTTGGTTTGAAAAATGAATTCAATGTAGCTATTTTGAAAAAAATTGTGTGTGCTCTTCTTTATTTCTTTTCCTTGATTTTTAATTATAAGGGCAATGTAATTGAGATTGTTAGTTTTTAATATGCATTGTAAATGTGAAATAGTTATTTTTTATAACTATAGTTGAATCTTGTATTAATGGGATGTTTTGGAATTGGAAAATACATGGATTCTATGGTTCACTTTTAGCATCCTTACTAATCATCTCGGTGCTCACGCCTATCCTATATTTTTAGTTGTAGGTTCTTCTCTTGTTCAGGTTCCATTAGTATTGGATTGCTCTCGGAACAAACCTGATTCAGAGTTTGGTGGTGTCATAGAAGGTCACATGAAGGTATGTGGGTTTTTATTTTCTTTTCCACTGCTGGTATTTATTTTATTCTCCATATATTTTTATTTTATTGTGTTTTATTTATTGTAAAAAACATTCCCTCGTGCTATTTTTGAGCCCAAAACTAGTTTCCAACCTTTGGGGTTAGAGACTTCCCCTTGGGCCACGCCGTGGACCGGCTCGGGTGACCAGTTCCGGGTCGACCCAGGTTGGTTCGTGATTTTTTTACATTTTCTTCTCTCTTTATTTTCATCATGGATCCACCTTCTTTGGAAATGAAAAAATAATGAAATAAATTAATTTGAAATTTTATTTCTATTATAACTCAGAATTAATAATGCATTAATCAATGATTACAAAAAATAATCCTACACTAATAAAATAATTAGGTGAATGCTATAATAATTTTTTGTTTTCTCATAAAAATACATTTTTAATTCCATTAAACTAGAACACACCTCAAGATCACATAATAGGATATTCAAATAGTTTTACTAGGGTTATATTTAGTGATAACATTAATTACTACTCATCTAAATTTATTCATTCATTTTCACCATTATTTTAGCTTGATTCTTTCCTAATAGGAACAATGCGGTGCAAAAATTCTAAATGAATGAAATAATACCGCATATAAAAACCAAGCCATGTATAACTACCCCTTAACATATTCTAATGACTAATTTTTGTCAAATTCATCAATGTGCGTCATTAATTTTGTACCTACATTCACCACTTTGCTATTTTATATTGTGTATTCTTCCTATAAATCTCTCTACTCTTCAAATTCATAAAATCTGGGCATGTATTGATCCTATTACTCTCTTTCAATATAAAAATAATCATTATAAGACCTCTCAGTTTATTCCTTTAACATGGTATTAGCATTATATTTTTCTCTCAGTTTCACAAAGAGTAAAACACCATCATTAAGGAATTCATATTACCCAAATAACTCCTTTTTAGCTTCCTCTATGAATTGAAACCCTTCATTGAATCGTTATTACATGAATATAAGGTATTTTTCATTGATTTAGGGGAATTGTTAAAAATTTACATACTACTTTTTTATGTCCCCCATATTTATTGTCAATTATCCACTTGAGTGTTGCAATTTTTTTTACCAAGAGATATAGTTAGATTTCATAGAATATGTGGGTCTATATATTTTCTTCCTATAACATCACATTAAAAAACGTCACATAAATATCAACAAAAATTGAAATAAAATATAAAAACATTACGTAAACTAATATGAGAATACATAAATAGGCTATGGAATGATTTGATCAAATTAAATGATTTTCTTATAGTTATATGTTTCCATTGTTATCTAGAGATGACATCAAAAAAATGACTGAACTTGGTGGATTATTATGTCAACATGGATTTTATAGTCTCTAGTTTATATTTCTTACAAAAAATAAATTTTCCTAAAATCCTTCTATTGAGAAAGCATGGGGTGGATCCAATAATGATCAATGGGTCCTTATTACAGATAAAAAAAATCCAATTAAGAGATCTTCATAATGTACCACTAAATTTAAAATACAGGCTAATATACCTAATGATTAATGATATTAGTGTGTTAACTTGTTAATGAGTTATGTTTTATTGAATAAATAAGATGGGGGAATTGATATCCTCGGATGTATTTTTTTACTTAAAATGTTTTAGATCTAATCAAGAGACAAATCAAATAAAATTTCCTTTATTTTCTTGTGGGAAATTTTTTATACTTGGTTGAAAATAATAAAAACAACATAATATCAATAATTATATTGGTCATGTTAACATATTTTGTCCAATTTATATTTGTTTCTCTCTCAAAAAATCCATAGTTATATTGGATCTCATTCCACAATCCACAATAATAATTTGGGATTTATCCCAGAACATACACAACTCTCATTAGGTGACTAGAGGATATGGTTTTTAAGAACAATGTTATACTGATAAATTTTATAAATCCAAATAAGAATAATTATGTAATGAATATGTGGTATCAATATCCATAAATTAATTCCACCAACTTCTTTGAGTGTAGACACTAATGGTTTAAGTTTCATCAATCATGAGTGATAGAAATGAAATTGGAGGGGTAATGCCATTGTTGAACGAAATAACGATATTGAGATAAAATGGGAAATGTACATGAATAATATTTAAGTGAAAAATCTAATATTCCCACTATTAAAAAATTAAAATCAAATTATAAAACAAATACTTGACTATATGTATCCCTATAGATTATGTCTATCCCAATACTCTTCTAATCAATTTTTTTGTATTTTATACAAAAACCACATTATGTCTTAGTGGGAACCTATAAAACCAAAATCCAAACCACAGTACAACATATACCATAATTCAAAAAAATCCACCCTGAAAAGTAGCTCAAATTTTTAAAAGATAACACCTAAAATCATGAAATAAAAAAATTCTAAAAATTCCATGTTCCAAGAGTTGAACTATGCTTCACTTCATATTGATTATGTAGTTCATCCATCATTCCAATCAAATACATTATCATTAGAAACCACGTTAACTGAGTCCCATCTCCAACCAACACAACCATCATGAGGAACCACCATGGACATCTTCATCCTCACCACTATTTTTTCCACTATCTGAGCACTGCGACAGTCGTCGGCAACTATTGGAGTCCGTCAAAGCCATAAAAAATCACCAGCACCATGTCGTCATGTACCATGAACTGTCCGAACATGATAGAGCACACTCACCTCAAAAAAACGGGATATCATAAACCTGGAACCATTGTGAAAACACTAATAGTCTATATTAGAACTTCACCAACAACATGGTGAAAAATACCAAAAAACAAAAACATATTCATGATTTATTCCAATGAAACCTATGATATACTTCCTGAGAAAATTGGATGATAAACCCTAACATAAACTAAGAACCAAACCAGATTACGGAAAATGGTGAAAACATTCGGTATCAAATCCCCAAATCCCAAAACTACATGGTAACCACTCCGTCGAATCCAAATCATAGAATAGAAAAGGTACTTGAGGTTAGGGCATGGATTATAATGGAAAAGCGCACTAGATTATGACCCTATGGTGAGGCTGAACCCAAAAATAAAAAACAAGAATGATACTACAATGGAGCACCTGGATAACCCTTAACAACCATACCACTAAACCCAAAACCATTGTGTTACCATCACTCCAAATCTGACCTGGAGTGGAACAGTGGAGTATGAGGTAAGAACAGGGTTGAAGTGGCCTAGGGCTTCAATACTGACCACCATCATCAGAACCAGCATATCCTATCTGAGAGAAAAAAACAAAGAAAATAAAACCACCATAAAATTAGGAAATAATATTGAGTATAAATAAGAAAGATGAAAGATGTAAAAAAGGGAGATAAGGGGTGGCTAGATGTAAAATGGTGCACAATCATGCTGGAAATCCTGCACCAGGGGTTATGGGAGGAAACCCTAGCATAAGTGACAGGGGGAAATACCTGGGAGAAGGGTGACATAACTATTCACTTCAATCCTCAATTCCAATCACTATCAACGTCAGTTAATTCACCCATATATCCTTTCATTTTGTTAATTTTCCTTGATTTATTTCCATTGATATAATTTGAATAATCATTAATCTATGTCCTTAAATTTTATGTTAAACATCATTATCTAATGATTTCATAATTTTCCTAAAGGTTATAAATTTAAATTAGATAACTTTTATTACTCATTATATTTTTTTAGGGAATGAAAAATATCTATAATGATTAGTAAACTAAATGGTTAAAAATAATATTCCTCATTTTTTTGAGTTATCATTTTGTAGGGAGATATGGTTCTGGTGAAAAATACAGTAATGGAATATTTTTAAATAAGGATAAAATCCTCCTTAAATTTTGATTTACTTATGTATTCCTATTTATAAATATTTTACACAACATTGAATTTCGTTACTCTATCATAAAACTAAACTATTAAATGGTTTCATGCATATGATGTGTTTTCCCTGAGGTCCAGTTCTAGAACCACTATAGATTTGACATTCCCTAATGAATAGTGAAATCCATATGATATATATTTCAACACCATGCAATGAATTTTCATCATCCTCATCCGTCAGTTATAAAAATACATACCTATGAATTGAAGCACATCAAACAACAATTCATTATTCACTAACAAGAAGTGATTCTCAATGATAGAGTGAGTGCATAATGATATAACTAATGCTAATATCCCTATGAATTTTCATCAACATTTTTTAAGAATATAGTCTCATGAATTTTAGTCTAAGATACTTGAGTCAACCATATTCAACATTCCTCAAAAAAACACGGTTTCACCAACCCTTAATGGAGCTACTTTTATGGTGAATAATATTTATGAATTAAACTATAAGAAACATATAGATAAAATGATGTAATATAAAATGAAATCATATTTTCCACACATGAATTTAAATTAATTATAATAGTTCCCCACATATATAATTGTTACACATTTATCTCACAATTGGTATTGAACATCCTCATTACCCAAACTGCTTATGTAGTGGTTGATACATCACTATGGAACTGTATCATTCCATAACACCCTACCATTTCCATATTATATTGGACCACTACCAATTTCTCCCTTTTGATTATCCATATTTATAATTTTCTCATTCACTTTTATTGATTCATTGGTGGTATAAAACTATGATATAGATGTCTACCACCCTCACAATAGATATAAACTCTTATAAGTGATGTATTAGAGGAGTAACCCTTTTGGGATTATAACTATATTTTACTTTTTTAAAACATATTTCATCTTGAGAATAATATGTTTTTATGAAGAAAAATATATTAATTTACTAATATAATAGTTTTTACTAACATGAATATATTCATCTATCTGTAATTGTAAGATATTTATAAAATTTCTGAAAATAATTTTACAACTATAAAATAAATAAAGAAAATATAATTAGAAAATAATGTCCCTAAAAATGGTATAAATTATGTAAATATTCACATAAATTTAAGCCATCATTAAATATTCATGGTAGAGATGATAAAATAGAATCCCAATTTCAACCAACGCATGCCACTATAAATAAGCATTTTTACAAACTTTACTCTATTCATAAATTTTACTTAAATTCTATAATAGTTGGATTTTTATTCCTAAAAAATATATTATGTAGACCCCAATAATTAAATATTGTTCTATGGAATCCTTAAAAATAATAATTATTATTATTATTATTTTATAATGTTTGTGGGAAATAATAAAATGGAATAAATGAACCTAATCCTTATGGTCCTCATAAAAGGATTAGTTGAAGCCCGAACCTATGGTATTTCCATTAATAATAATATGGATTTTTTATTATATATTTTTATCATGATATTATACAATCTCACACCATTGAATCATGTGTTGAATCATATTAAATAGTCTATTTACACTATTAAATTCCAAAAGATGATATATAAATAATCCAAAAGTCAATTAATTGTGATTCATTATCCTTTGGTCCAATGGAGTTCAATCCCACCATTGATCTAACATTTGAATTTTTCATTTTTTACAATAAAAAAATTCACCCTATTATTTAGTATATTTATTATCAATCCATGATCTTTGACATCCATTTATAGGTAGCCAATAATCCCATCCCATTTTTAATAATGTTTGTTAAAAAATATAGGGTTATGAATTGAACCCTATTTTTATAATACATCACATATATTGACAATAATAATTATTATTATTCATCCTATAATACCATAAATACCATTATTGTAATAAAGAAAAAATTGTGGATTCTATAAAAACAAATTTTTTTTACCACACATTTAATTTGTAATATATTTCATGGAATTGAAACATAAACCCAATATTAAATATAAATTGGGTTCAAGTTTGTAACCATATACCTTATAATGTAAACCTAAATCCATAACCACATGATTTTGTTATCACTATAATAAATATATTGAAAATTGTAACAAAAAATAAAAAGGTAATAATAATATTGAAAAAAAACATGAATGATAGTTCAGAGAAAACATCAACATTTATAAAATTAAAAACAGTTGAAACATATAGATAATGGGATAAAAAAACGTAAAACATATCTCATTCAAAAAACAAAAAATAGACATAGATTTTAATTTTATTCTCATCGTAAAAAAATAATTCATATAATTATAATTCAATATAAAAAAAGAATTTTTTTCATTTATGTATACAAGATATTATATTCATTATAGGTTTGAAGTGAGAGTAGTCTACCCATCACATTAAATTTCTTTGTCAAACTAATTAAAACACCAAAATTTTCAATAAAGGTAAACATATTTTTGATAATTAATCCTTATATAGTTCATTCTATTGAGGGAAATACACTATATCAGCCAAAAATCACTTGATTCAAAAAAAATTCATATAAGTGATTTACACTTTAATGGGTAAATATTGATCACCATAATAACATTTTGAATCTATTAAAGCATTATTATAATTAATAATAGTGATAGTTCCCATTGGTGTGTGATATTACAAAATGAAATGGACAATATTTTATAAACCAGCCTCCATCCCATCATTTCTCCCCAAAAAAATCCCATAACATGTCTCTACTAAATCAAGAAAGAAGTATTTTAATATCCACACTGCTAGTTGGCTGAGAATTTTCCGAAGGCCCACCAAAATAGTATAATTATAGAATGAACCATTTATTTGACAAGATATATATTATTTTATCCACATCCCTTACATTAGATTGAACCTATCATGAAAAATTTGAATCTCCATGCTCTTGTACCCACGAAATAGGTGTGGCTGATCCACTACTTATAAAGAACCCCTGCCAGCCAATAGACATATATTTTGCACAAAATTTTTATTTTCAACACAAGCCTCAAATTTAAATTATTCTGATTATGTATAGGAACCTAATATTCCAAATGTATACCATTTACATGAATCAATTTTTCAACAGTATTCTCAATATCTTACAAGATTACCATTCCAATAATTTTGACAATCTCTTATATATTACCCATAGTCCTTTTTAATTAAATCATGTGTTAATAAAATGGATTACTAGTCTCCAAATCATCAAACACTTTTTGTGAATCCCCATGTTTATAACCCCTTTATTTGGATTCATTTACCACCTATAAAGAAGACAATACCTAAAAATTGTTCCAAGAAGAATTCTATTTCAAATAAACCAATATGAAAAAAATAATATTAGAATTTGGTAACACTTATCCATTGAAAGGCTTTCCACTTTACAATACACAAAAAATGATGAAGATTCTCATACTTAATATTTTGGTTAATGTGAAAATTATATATTGATAGAACTACATTATCAATTGGGTTTTTATTTACATAAATTTCATCTAGGATCGTTGAAAATTTCAAATATGATTCATTTTAGTTTCCCTGTCAATTTCAATGAGAACTATAATATAAAAAAAATTCATAGAGGATATTAGGATACTAGATAATCTAACTAATTCTATTAATATTTATTCATAACAACACATATATAATTTTGAGTGAATAATTATTTAAAGTGAGTAATATTTCATAAAAATGAAGTTATCACAGTTTCTGGTATAAGGGAATTGAAAATCTAAGAAAATTTTATCTTGTCATCATAGATAAAATAGTAGTGGGAGAAACTATTATCAAGAGAAGTTAATATCTATTAAGAGATACAACAAATCATATATACTTGAAATTAAAATTCAACATGACACAATCGATTCTTAACTTTTTAATTAAACAAATAAGAAATAATTAAATTCATAAACACTTCAAATAACTCATAAATAGAATTGAAGATCACTTTCACATGACTAATCTATCCATTCTCTAAGATTCATGTAATTTTGGAATCCGTAAATGAAGTGAGCCTTTGACCCACTAAAAACCTATTCCTTTCCACATTTATGTCCCAAATAATTGAATATTAGATTTCTATTTCTGATGAATAGTACAATACTTTCACCTACACTGACTTCATTAATATCACATTAATGATCTCATAGAAATTCCATCAGCCAATAAGAAAACTTCAAATTAATGTTGAAAAAATCATCACCTATGAGTTTCATGCATGTTTCATTCCCCAAGGGGTTAAAATGTGAAAATATAAACACATATAGAGACCCCCAACACAAAAACCCACGATTTTAGTTCCAATTTATATTTAATTAAATACATTTTTTAATACATTTCATCAAATTAAATAACAAACTAATCTAAAAAATAATTTTATTTTTTAAATAAAATTATAAGTAGTTAATAAATGATCATTAATTTAGCACTTATGTTGGAAATTAGAAATAAAATTAATAGATAATGAAATATATGATTAAATAATAATATATATTATTTTTTATTCTAATTCATTTATAATATTTAATTGGGGTACATAAATAATTAATGAGATCAATTTATGTTTAAAAAAATTCTAAAAATATCATTTTTAGTTCATATGAATTTTTATTTCATGAATTTAAATTTTTTATTATATATTGATAAAAAAAAAATTTATAATAGTAATATATTAATATTAATTTAATTTTTAATATATAAGAAATGAGAATACTAATATTTAGTATTTAAAATATCATTTTTCCTATAAAATAATTTTTACATTACATTTTCTTCTACCATTTTAATGGTAAATTTATAATATTTAATAATTTTAATTTTAAAAAATTAAGCTATATATTGGAATATGAATATCAATATTATCTTCAGATGATTTTTTTTTATTTTTTTTAAATATTTTTATTTATATAAATACTGAAAAAATTTATATACAAATACTCCAGTTTTTAGTATGTTTCCCTATTGTAAATTCTTCTTATGAAATTATAAAACATTTCTCACAAATAATGGATTATTTACTGAGTACATTTATACATTAAGAAATATTTTGAGTTTAAAATACCTATGTTTATCATTTTTTATAATGTTATTTTTTATTTTATTAAAAAAAAAATTGGTCTCAAAATTTAATTAAAGATTCACATGGTGGATTTTGGTTTTAAATTTCCTTTACATACATCTAAATATTTTATTTTAAATAATAATAAAATTAATGAAATTAAATAAAAATAACATTTACAAATTTATCCAATTTATACATTTTCTTCGTATAAATATACTTCTTCCAAAAAAATTACTCGTTTTATGCACTAATAATAAAGATAATTTCTCTCACCATTGATATTTTTATTTGATAAAATAAATTTTTATAATTTGAATTAGAAAATCCAAATAATATTTTAATGGTAATTTTATTTTTATTTATAAAAATTATTTACCCAGGGTAAAAATAGAGTTACAATGGTAAAAGTGAATTATTATAAAAGATAAAGTTAATGATGAAAATCATAAAAACATAGTGACTTGTAATAAAATTAGTGATGAAGGGTCAATTATATCCAAAATCTTACCCTCTCTAATATTTCTATATTTTATAGCCACTTACCTTGAATAAAGAACAACTTATTACCAAAATTCATATCCCCGCACAAATATAATGATAATTTCACAACCCCCCATATCCTCACAGCCTAATCATATTAGTTTGAAAAAACACTACCCAACTAGCACAACAACATTTCTAAAAAAATACTATAGGTTTTAGAGTATAAAAATTTCTTCCCCATAATGGTTTAATCCAAGTTCGGAAGAATTTATTCCAATGGATATGGTAAATATTCCCATATCACTCCTTTTCATTTATATTTATTTGAGTTATATTATTATATAAAAAATATTATTATAGAAACCAATGATTTTCATACATGAATATTGAATCATTTTTAATATAAACATCATAATTGTTAAAAAATACAGGATCCAAAGGATTGTTATATTAGGAAAATTAAGCTCAAAAAATAATTTTAAATAATAAAATAAAAAATTTATAAATATTCCTTCATTATCATTCTAAAATATCACATTCTCTTTGTAGATATAAATACTTAAGGGTATTCATCATAGAGAGTGGTAAGAAAAAAATCTCAGTTGAAGTCTGAATAAGGGGTATGAATCAATACTACATTGGTTGGAATAATAAAAAACATCATAATATAAGTATAGTATCGACATAATAATCATGAGGTAAGTATTTGATAAAGACATGGAATGTTGAATAGGCATAATAATAAATCATCAAAAAACAATGGTTAAATACCATATATAGTTTTGAACAATGATATCATCATGTTCACTTATAATACATGTGGATAAATATTTACATCATGACTTAATAGAAATATAGCATATTTTTCCCACATAATACACATAATACCATTAGATATATCACATTAACTAATTAAATAGAAGTCAATATAATTATGGACCCATACGTCACATTGTAAAATGTTGATAACAATGTATGCCACATGGAATGATATAAATCATATTCATGAAAAAAACTATTGAAATTAATAGTATTATTATTATATTTCATGTAACAAGCTTCATGAAATTAACTTTAGCAACAATAAATGAATACATGATGTCATGGTGTGTCGTAGAAGGTTATTTTTATTCTTGTATTGGAGAAAAACACAAGTGAATTCAAGAGAATATTTTGAAATTTATTTCTTTTTTAAAAAAAATTGTACATGTATTAGAAAATAGTTTAGAAGGGTAGAAACAAGTACATCACTAGAAGAAAAAATAGAACAATAATGAAAGGAATAATATTTTATGTTAATGGAACATTGATATTTAATTAAATGTGAAATAAGTGATTATAACATCCCTTATATAAATTTTACATTAGTCAATGATTGTTAACATAATATTGCACATAATAAAATTTTAATGATCGATAATGATAGTGTATTTGTGAATTATGTACATTACATAACTACATAATACTAGGAATGCATAATCTATATTGAAAAACTCTATAGCATGAACATACATAAAATTGAATAGGAAAGTCGGGGGATATATATAAGAAAGGGGTGAGCTATAAATCCCAGTAGGGTAATAAACATGTAATAACATGAAAAGGATTATACATGTTAGAATAAAGGAATATAAATGGGTTATAAAGGAGAAAGAATCACACACATGAATAATAAGGGATGATATAGCATGATAAAATAAAGGAAAATGGGAAATGTGGAAACAACATAAAACACTTCATCATAAACATATATCAAGGACGATGACCAAGAAATCATGACGAAAAATGTCCCATGATGGATTAAAATCACATTATAGTCCCTTTCATGATGTTTCATGAGACTAAATCACTACCCAGTTTATTGGAGTTCAATATAATTCTTGGAGCACACCTCACATTTATTTCAATATCATTATTATGTGTGAAAAATATATCATACAACATGGATTCATTCAACATCATAATTTATTCCATATTCAAGTATTTTGGAAATAAAATATGAAATTCCCAAAATCTATTATTTATATGTGCATAAGGATAAAAAACATTTATAGAAAATTTGAATGGGTATTCACTACACAATTATTTTCCATGGAAAGACTTAGTGGAATTTTTATAGAATAAGAGGGGAGTATAAATGTTCATGGAAGGTATTGATGAGAGTTAAATGGGTATCTCACCATTTAAGATTCATAGGGGATTTTAGTTTAATATGGTAGAGAATATCCCAATATTATAAAATAGAGAAAATGGGCATAAGATGAAAAAGTTACATGAATAAATAAGAGAATGAAAAGAACCCTTACACTGATAATGTGATTCCAAATTCATGGTAGGTGCTTGTTGTGATCTTGAGGGAATATTTACAGTAATATTGAGAGATTAGGGAAGAGTAAAGAAATTCTAAATGGATATTTAGTGATTTTACATGGGATTTTTAGTGGGTTTATATAGAAATGAGTGGTGAATTGTTTATTATATCTCAAACATTTTTTTAGAGTATATATAATAATAAAACCAATACCAAAATCCTTCCCTTGGATTATATCCATGGATTTTTATAAATGCGATGTTTCTTCCCTATTTTATAAGTCTATGTACCAGACATAAAAATTAACATCATTTCTTTCGTTGAAGTGAGTCACACATCTAAAGAAATGATTTCAAAACCATACAATATATTAATGGTTTTGTAGGACCCATTAAGGTTTTATAAAATAAATAAAATAAACATAAAATCACATTATTGTAAAGTGAAAACATATATTTTTTATTGGATATTAATTGTGGTATTTATTACATCATTTTGAGACATTATGATGTCATAATGCACACCATATATTTATATCATATTTAATTTTTACCTGAAAACTCAAGTGTCTCAAAATACTAAAAAAAATCGTTATTGGATAATATTGATAATATGTTTCAAAAAATATTACTAATTTTTTCAAAATAATTTTCTAAATATCATAATATTATCTTTTAAAATAATAAATGACATTTAATATGAAATATTGGTTTTTTTACAATAACAGATTTCAAACCATTATAAAAACTACAGTTGACATCATAAAAATGATATGCTCATATATATTTAATATATATTATTTATTAATTATAATTTAATAAAGTATTATTTTTTAAAAAAATCCATTAATTCATAAAAATTGATTCTGTATTTGAATTTCAATATTACCCTAAAATATAATTAATATTTTATTGTATCAAAATGGAAATCATTTATAATGTAACAATTAAAAGTAAATATAATCATAATAATATTTAAAATAAAATATACATATTCATATTATCATGGTATTGATACAAATACTTTTAATACACCATTAAAATCCCTAATAGTAAGGTATATAATGGTGACACTTTTATGGGGTGATTCAACGTATGTGGTTGGGACCTGATCTCAATGATCTTGAACTTATCCCATAAAAGTTTTTTCTCATTATTAAGTTGGTGGATCTAAGATTGGGATTCGTCGCTGAAAATTCCTAGTGATGATATCTACCTCAAAATATTTGATAAATGGGCTTCATAGGGAATGATCCTACTCGTTAAGGACATAACATCCTTTGTCTATGTTAATTAGATATGTTAAAACCCTATATTTACACTAATCTTTTGATCACTATTAATAAGTTTTATTATTTATTGTATTAACATTCAAAAATCATTTAAAAATGATTTGATACAATAAATCCAAAAAAGTGAATGTATTTTCTATAACCATAAAACATAAAAAAAATTAAATTTATTCATAAGGGGAACTTTTTAATCTATTTACATGTTGTTATAATCATCCCTCATACATAATTTAACCAAATGAAATTTACATTTCAAAGAATAGTTTAGATGAGGGTAAACCTATTTCATCACCTCCTCTAGTTCCCATGTCTCTTCTTCAAACATTTGGTTCTCTACAACACAATTAATAGGTACATTTTATTATTCTATACAACATTGAATCTATGAACTAATCTCTTCACCAAATTCTCCTCATTAGAATGGTAGTACTCTGATGGTACCACCTCTAGGTTGATTAAATATGGGGGTTTGGGTGTGAAAATCCTCACGAGGGATTCATGGAATACATCATGTACGATAAATAGATTATGTGGGGATGCTAGTCGATATGACACCACTCTGATACATTACTGGGTCTCAAATGGTGTGTTTTATCTTGGACTAAGCTCTTACTTCTTATGAAATATCATGAATTTCTTCCATACAAATATATGGAGGAATACCATATCTCCAAAATCATCTCTAGACATCATCAATGATATTTATCAAAGCTATTTTTTCGACTCTGAATAGCCTTGATTTCATACTGAATGTTCTTGACCTTTTCCACCTTTTCCTCACCCATTTAAGGACCTGGCAATATTCATTCCCTGAATTCATCCCAAAAGACTTTTCTTTTCCCCAATTCCCATAAAAATTCTTCATAGGGATCTATTTGGGTTATTGGGTATAAACTGTTATTGTTTGAAAACTAGACCAAATGAAGATATTTATTTCATCCTATTTTTATGTCAATTGAGAATTTTCTCAACATATCCTTATGTTTTAGGAACATCTAGTCATATTAGATATCATTTTGAGGGTCTTAATCCATAATGAAATTCAACAAACTATTTAGAGTATTTTGGAGACTTTTCTCTAACATAGAGGTAAATCTTGGATCCTAGTTGGATACAATTAATAGTGGTGTTCTATATATCCTCACCACTTCTGTAAGGTATATCTTTTCGAGTTAATCTAGAGATAGTTCCTCTCAAATTTCTATGAAGTGATAAGTATTTATAAGATGATCCACCACAATACAGATAGAATTATTTCCTATTAAAGTATTTGGGGGACCAATGAAAAATTCCATAGTGATGTTTTCTCATTTACATGTAGTTATAAGTTATGGTTGGATACTCCACTTGTATTTTTTCCTTTTTTAATTCACTTTCATAAATGGAAGATTTTTTATTTATATTTCATGATCTACTTATTCATATTTTCCCAAAAAAAGGTATATTAGAGATCTTGATACATCAATGTTATTCCTGGATGGATGGACAAGGTTGAGCTTTGTTCATTATCCAATAGCTCTTTAATTAACTCAATAATTAATAGTAAACATATCTATGACCCAAATTATACAACTCATTATTTATTAACATTAAAAAACATGGATTTCTCTTTTCATATAGCTTCAACTTTTTTCTGAGGTCCATATAATCTCTTTGAGAATCCTTTATTGTCTTCATGAGGTATGGTTGAGCATTCATTTGTGAAAGGGTTTATTATGTTCCTTTCATTATGATTTCCATGTCCATCCATGTCAAAATTAAAAAGATAAAATCCTTCTCAATTCTCATCAATTATAGAATTTTTGGATCCTTTCTACTTATAACCTCATCAATTTTATTCTTTTGTCCCAGTATTTTAGTGAATTTAGTAGTCATAGTCCTTTATAAAATCTAACCATCATCATTAGTGCATATTCAACACCTTTTATATTAATATATATTTGAGTTTCCATTGATCTATATATATTTCACGCTTCTCCCCAAATAGATAATCCCTTCACATTTTAAAAGAAAATATCACTTCATCGAACTCAATATAATGATTTGGGTAGTTAATTTTATGAACATTCATCTTCCTTGAATCATAGGCTATTAGTTTTTCATTTTTCATTAACACACAACCCAATTCCTTCTTTTAAGGAAGACTTCATACCATGAAAATTTCTCTACTAGTGGGTAGTGTGAGTACAGGTTTATTGATAAAACTATTTTTAAACGCCCTTATACTCTCTTAATATTTATTATTATTTGAAATCATTACTCCATTTTGATTAATTTTTAGTGGTTTTCACAATTTTTAGAAATTTCTAAAAAAATTGATGATAAAACCCATCTAGTCCAAGGAATATACGAATACCTTTCATAGAATATTTCTTTAGCTATCTTTCAATTACATATATTTTTTATGGATCCCTAGATATCACAATTCATGTGATAATATTATCCATTAATGAGACTTCCTTCAACCATAACTCACATTTTATATACTTGGAAAAAATCTTCTCCTTTCGTAAGGTCTTTAGCATAGTGATTAGAATCTACTCATATTCCTCCTGGATTTTGGAGTATATTAAAATATAATTAATAATTATGACAAAAAATTGGTTAATTTAATCTTTGAATATTGTATTCATTATGTCCATGAATATTAATAGAGTATTAGTGAGTCATAATGACATTACATTGAACTCATAGTGTCTCGAATAATCCAAAAGTAGTATTGGTAATATCCACATTCTTCACCCAATCATGTTAATATACTGACTATAAATCCACCATGAAAATGTATTTATCTCCTTCTAACTGATTGAATAAGTCATCAATCCATGCAATAGGATACTTGTTCATTATTTTCGTCTTATTTATGACAACCCTGCTTTTTATTACAACTTAAACATGCTTTATTACATAAAACTTCACTTGATACAACAAAAAAGATTGATAGGTTTAGTGTCTTTGGGGATTAGGATCATTACATAAAAACTTAAAACATGAAATACAACATCTTTATTGAAAAAATCCTTTACATGACCACTACATTCCCTCGTACTTAGGATTGCATGGGATAACCTGAGGACATGCATAAGAAAAGGGTGAGCTATAAAGACCAGTAAGGGAGTACACATGGAATAACATGAGGAGTAAAATACATGTTAAACAATAGGAATATCAATAGAGAATAAAAGAAACATGAACATAAAGGCATGATAAAGCATGATAATTATAACATGGAAATGTGGCAACAACACTTAACATGGAATTAGCATGAGCCAAGGCTCATTGCACATGGAGCATGAGTAAACCCTCATTGCACAAGAAGCACGAGTAAACCCTATTTTCACTTTAATTAGAATGAGTCAACACTCATTGCACATGACGTATCATGATACTATACTTTACCCAATGTATTGGAGCGCTGTAAGGGCGCACCCTTCTTAAACATTTCATTTCATGCATAAGTGTGCCACATGGATCATAAAACATGGATTCATAAAACATAATCATTTATTCCATGATAAAGGAATGTGGAATTCATACATGAAACTTTAAAATCAATAAGTAAATGTGCATAAAGGTTAATACCCTTGATGGAGAAATGGGCATGGTATTCACTACACAATGACATTGGCTTAAAAAATCGGTGTGATTTCGGCAGCATAACGGCGTGACATAAGAATTCATAAAAAAGGTTGATGAGAGAGAAAGGGGTTCCTCATCATATTTACATGTAATTTACAGTAAGGAGGTCATATAGATACATGTCCCAATAATTTAAATGGAATTTAAATTCATGATACAAAAGTATTTATTGAATGTAAAAGAAGAGAGAGAAGTTCCTTTCAGGATTTCGGCATAGTAACGTGTGTACATGGGAGGCATTAAATGAGATAGAAAGGGGTATCCCACCATTAAAACAATAAGAGGTCAGTATGGGGGAGGTGTGAAACCATACCCCAACATTCATAATTGAAATTAAAAGGGAAATACAACTTAAAGAAAATTGAAAAAAAAAATGAGAAAGGAAGAAAAAACCCTTACTTGGAAGTGTGCTTCCAAAGGCTAGAGAGAGGATTGTGAGAGGCTTCTTGGAAGCTTGTGGCACCTTGGGAGGATTCTAGAGAGATAAGTTCAGAGGTTGGACGAACTCCAAAGGATTTTAGTGAGGAGGAAGTGGGTTCTTGGGTGGGTTTATATAGGAAAGGTGAGAGAATTCTTTATTATTTAGGTTTGGGACCCCTTATATTAAATTAATCCAAACCACAAACCATCACATGGTTTTTGCCCATGGTTTCTATAAAAGTAAAGAGGAAAACAATATTTTACCAGTCCAAGGTCCGAACGTATTAAAATAATAAGGTTGCTTATGTGGAGGTGAGTCACACTCCCATAGAAATTGATTTAAAAAGGCAAAGTGATGAATAAGTCTTGAGGGGCTCATTAATGCTTTGAAAAGTAAGTCAAAAAACCCAAAATCACTTTATTTTAATGGTAAAACATATATTGGCCGAACATAAGGGTTATAGTATTTTATTACATCACCATTGGGTGATTATGATGTCATAAAACACATTATATATTTAAACGGTATTTAATTTTTACCCAAGAATTTGATTGTCTCAGAAAATTATGAAAAATTCACCATTGGATAATTTCAACATCCTAATTCAAAAAATGACATTTATTTTATCTAAAAAAATTTCTAAATTTGTTAATTTTCTTTTTTAAAATAAAAACCAACATTTATCGAAAATTCACGGGTTTTGACAGAAATGGCCTTAAAACCTTAACAAAAAATTTAATTGCATTAATAAAATTATAAGATCATTTATATTTAATAAAAATTAATTTAAAATTAATAATAATATTTTATTAAAATATTATTTAATTCAAAAAAATCCCTTAATTTAATAAAATTGAATTCTTAATTAAATAATAGCTAAAAACACCATTTTTACTTTAAAAACTATTTACAATGTATCAAAAATGACTAGAAATTATATTCATTATTATATAAAAATAATAATTTACATGAACATAGTACTACTTATTTGTTACATACCCCCTTAAAATAGTCGCATAAGACCTAGGGGTAAGGTGTGCGATGGTGACAGACTCTTGGGGCGGCTCGGATAACATCGCTCGAGTGGTAATCTCTATCAACTTCCACTTTTCCCGTAGACGGTCACATTCGAGCTTGAAATAATGAAGCTCATCTTGGGATTGGTCAAGGGCGAAGCCCAAGGATGCCACCTCTTTTCCGAGCTCCGAAAAATGGGCTTCGTATGGGGCAATTCTACTGGATGAGGCCATCGCTTCCTTTGTCTGAGTAAAATTGGGTTCGTTAAAGCCTTATATTTATACTAATCATGTGAACACTGTTCAACAGCTATAAAAGTAACGGTCACAACTCTTATCATAAAACCAAAGAAGTTTACATCTTATAAAAACATTTTTTTTATAAAGAGACAATTGAATGGATCAAGAGGGATTTTCCATTAATGAAACTTTGGGTCGTTACGATATTCCCCCCTTAAGAAATTTCTCTCTCAAAATTTTTCTTTTCCCACACTAAAACAAATGTGGGTAACTCAGCTTCATCATATCCTCCGACTCCCAAGTTTCTTCTTCAAACTTGTGGTTTCTCCATAACACATTGACGAGGGGCATTGTCTTATTTCGTATAACTTTTTCTCTATGATCTAATATCTTCACTGGTTTCTCCTCATAAGAAAGATCGTCTTCCAATTGTACCACCTTGGAAGAGAGTACATGTGAAGGGTCTGGTATGTACTTCCTTAAGAGGGATATATGAAAGACATCATGCACCTTGGCCATAGAAGGTGGAAGTGCTAGTCGATAGGCCAAAACCCCAACAAGATCAAGAATCTCGAAGGGGCTGATGTACCTTCGACTTAACTTCCCTTTCTTTCTAAACCTCATGACCTTCTTCCATGGAGATATGCGTAAAAAACCATGTCTCCAACTTTAAATTCAAGGTCTCATCGACGATTATCTGCATAACTCTTCTGTCGACTCTGGGCTGCCTTGATATGCTACTGAATGGTTTTCACCTTCTCCACCATTTCTTCGACCATTTATGGTCCAAGAAGATTACGTTCACCAACCTCATCCCAACATGCTGGTGTTCTGCACCTTTTCCCATACAGGGCTTCATATGGTGCCATTTGGATGCTTGAGTGGAAACTATTATTATAAGATAACTCAACCAGAGGAAGATGTTGATCCCATCCACCTTTAAAGTCCATTGAGCATGCTCTCAACGTATCCTAAAGTGTTTGGATAGTCTGCTCGGATTGGCCATCAGTTTGAGGATGATAGGTCGTACTAAAGTTCAGTTCAGTATTCAGATCATGTTGAAGACTCTTCCAAAACATAGAGGTGAATCTTGGATCTCGGTCAGACATAATAGATAGTGGTACTCCATGCAACCTTACCACTTCCCTGATATATATCTGTGCCAGTTGATCCAAAGAGAAATCCTATCGAATAGCAATGAAGTGTGCAGTCTTTGTAAGACGATCCACAACAACCCAGATTGCATTGTTGCCTTTGGAAGTCCTCGGAAGTCCAGTGACAAATTCCATGGTGATGTTCTCCCATATCCATTCTGGTATGGGCAATGGTTTCATCATCCCCTTAGACTTCTGCCTCTCTTCCTTCACTTGCTGACACACCAGGCACTTTGATTTATATTCAGCGATCTCCTTCTTCATATTATCCCACCAAAAGTTTTCTCGGAGATCTCGATACATCTTTGTGCTCCCTGGGTGAATAGAGAAATTTGAACTATGTGCATCATCCAAAAGTTCCTTCTTCAGCTCCGGACTTGATGGAACACATAGTCTTTTCCCAAACCGCACAATTCATTCTTCATTAAGTTTAAACTCCAAGGATTTCCCCTTTTTGATAGCTTCCACTTTTCCTTGAATTCCCACATCATCTTTTTGAGCATCCTTTAACCTTTCCAAAAGATATGTTTGAGCAATCATTTGTGAAAGGATTGATGATTTTCCCTTATTTATGATTCCCACATCCATCTTTATCAAGTCTAAGAAGATTGGATCCTTCTCAATTCTCATCACTGATAGAATCGTTGGATCCTTTCTACTTAGGGCATTTGCCACCTTGTTCTCTTTTCCAGGGTGGTAATGTATTGAACAGTCATAATCCTTGATGAGCTCTATCCATCTTCTCTGGCGCATATTAAGCTCTTTCTGTGTGAATATATATTTAAGACTCTTTTGGTCTGTATATATCTCACATTTCTCTCCATAGAGATAATGCCACCAGATTTTCAAGGCAAAGATCACAGCCGCCAACTCTAGATAATGCATTGGATAGTTTTACTCATATATTTTCAACTGCCTTGAGGCATAGGATATCACTTTATCATTCTGCATCAGCACACAGCCTAATCCCTTCTTTGAGGCATCACTGAATACCACAAAATGTTCCCCACTTGTGGGTAAAGTGAGCACGGGCGTAGTGATAATCCTCCTTTTCAACTCCTTGAAGCTTTCTTCGCATTCATCACTCCAAGCAAACTTTACTCCCTTTCGAGTTAGCTTGGGAAGAGGGTTGGACAATCGTGATAAATTTCTCACAAATCGTCGATAATATCCAGCTAACCCCAAGAAGCTATGGAAATCTGTTACCGATGTTGGACTCGGCCATCCCTCAATTACATCTGTTTTGGAGGGATCCACAGATATCCCATTGTTTGTGATGATATGGCCCAAGAATGAGACCTCCTTCAACCAGAACTCACACTTGTTGTACTTTTCATAGAGCTTCTTCTTGCGCAAAGTCTCTAGTACAGTTCTTAAATGCTCCTCATGATCCTCCTTGGTTTTGGAGTATATTATAATATCATCTATAAAGACTACCACAAATTTTTAATGTAATATCTAAAGACTCTATTCATCAAGTCCATGAATATTGTTGGAGCATTGGTGAGTCTGAAAGTCATTACTATGAATTCATAGTGCTCGTACCTTGTACGAAAAGTAGCCTTGGGGACATCTTCCTTCTTCACCCTTACTTGATAATATCCCGACCGCAAGTCCACCTTGGACAAGTATTGTGCTCCACGCAACTGATCGAACAAGTCATCAATTACTAGGAGAGGATACTAATTCTTTATCATGATTTTTTTAAGTTCACGATAATTGATGCAAAGCCGCATTGACCCATCCTTCTTCTTGATGAAGAGGACTGGTGCACCCCATGGTGAAGCACTTGGGCGTATAAACCCTTTATCCAGATTCTCCTGTAGTTGTTTCTTCAGCTCTTCAAGCTCAATAACATCCATTCTATATGGAGTCTCGGATATTGGTAATACCCCAGGTATAAGTTCAATTGAGAACTCAACATCTCTTCTAGGAGGAAGACCAGGCAG
This sequence comes from Viscum album, assembly GCA_963277665.1. Taxonomy (NCBI): domain Eukaryota; kingdom Viridiplantae; phylum Streptophyta; class Magnoliopsida; order Santalales; family Viscaceae; genus Viscum; species Viscum album. Next base: position 970,352,889 of record OY728127.1, on the reverse strand, counting down.
TTCCTCAAGAAACACTTCAGCGAATTCCCTCACAATAGGCATTTCTTCAAGGATGGTTTCTTCTTTGGACTCAATTATCTGAGCCAGATATGCATGCTCATAGGGCAGTAATATCCATGCTTGAGATGATGTAACTAAAGGAGACTAATCTTCCTCCTGACACTTGTAAAGAATCGGGGGTCGATTCTCCATATGGAGGGTGATTTCCCTCTCCCGACAATTTATGTTGGCTCTATATAAGGAAATCCAATCCATGCCAAGAATTGCATCAAATTCCACCAGAGGGAGTATGACAAGGTTCGTCGGAAAATTCAATCCACAGATTATAATAGGGGAGGACTTATATTCATGGGATGCAATGATTTCCCCATTTTCCGTACTCACCGACATCTTTACTTCCATGATTTGTGGTGGTGCTGGGATTGTTCTACTAAACTTTCGAGATATAAAAGAATGCGTAGAACCTGAATCAAAAAGTACGTTCGCTATTCTTGAATGAATAACTAGCATACCTGTCACCACTTCCTTTTCGGGGTTTACTTAGGCAAAAGTGATGGAAAAAGATCTTCCTTGCTGTCTTGGAGGTTGTTGGTTGCCTCCGATAACCCTTGGATTAGGGCACTGATTTGAAAAATGACCCGGTTCTTTGAATTTGTAACATTGAACAATGCGTTGAGGTTCTAACGGAGCGTTCCTCTACTCTTTCACATCCACGGGTCCTTCTTTCCGACAGTTAATAGCTAGGTTCCCTTCTCTTCCACACCTGAAGCATTTTCTCGTCCCCTTAAGGCAATTTCCAGGGTGCTTCTTTCCTCACTTTTGGCAAGTGGGGTGCTGGATCTTCTTAGCACCGTTGGATTTATACATCGGACCACCAGCATTGAATTCCACCTTACGCTTCTTGTCCCCATGATACCCCTGTGATTCCCCGGTCTCCATTTCAACCTTGAGGGCACATCGGACAATTTCCTCATAGCTGTCGAAGTCACGGATCGCTAATGCTTTCCAGAAGCTAGGCTTCAGCCCACCAAAGAAGCGGTCAACCTTGCATTCGGTGGTAACGACGAAGCCGGAAGCGTATCGTGCAAGCCTTGTAAATTTTTCCTCGTACGCTCCCACAGATTCTTCATCTTTTTGCTTGATGGAAAGGAAGTCCCTTTCCATCTTAAGATGGAGGGTGCGCGGAAAATATTTATCGAAAAACATCTTCTGAAATTTCTTCCATTCCAAAGCCTCGATCTCTTCCTTAGGCTTCGTATTTTTGATCAATGTCCACCATTGAGCAGCTTCACCCTCCATAAAATAAGCAGTCAGGAGAACCTTCTCTTGTTCAGAACATTGAAGGATGGAGAAGATCTTTTCAATGGAGTTGATCCATTGTTCAGCGATCGTGGGATCGGATGATCCACTAGAATTAGGAGGCCTTTTCCTCATGAAGCTATCGATAGCGACTTGTTCCTTCTTAGGGGGGTTTGGACGTTCCTCTTGACCTGTGTTTCTATTCAAAACTTGAGTTAGCTGAGAGAGAAGCATGACAAAGTTCGTGATTCCCACTCCCATTGGATTGGGCATCTCATTAGTACAGTCATCACACTGATCTTCACAACGGTTGTTAGCCCGAGTCCTCCTATTACCGGCCATTGGCTGGAATAAAATGAAAGTTAGGGGTAACACATAAAGGGTAATCCAAATACAAAATTTGATGACTTATAAATAAACTTTCATTCCTTAACTCATCAGTCTATAGGCTTCAATCTTGGATTTTCATGATCTACTTTCTAACAAATATTCATAGGGAATTTTTTTTAATTCCCTTAATAAGGGTTAATACTAAGCTTTTGAATTTATCAAAACATATCCCCCGGGAGTGTCGTAACCAAGAGTGCAACAAGGCCCGTTGTCGTGCACCAGTTCCCGTTCGAGTCTAGCTCAAAGCGGTGTTTTCGCATTTTACCCCTAGGATACATCTGTGCCAGAGCCGCCTCTACCTGCTCGTATCCAGACAGGGATGTATTTGTTTGATAAACCACTTAATTAGTATTTACCAAAACTTAGGGATGTTTTTATTATACTTAGTCTTGTATATAAGGCTTTACTAGGGTTTCCTAATCCCAAAAATAACTAAACCTATCCTTTGATACCAACTATGACAACCCTACTTTTTATTACAACTTAAACTTGCTTTATTACATAAAACTTCACTTGATACAACAAATAAGATCGAGAGGTTTAGTGTCTTTGGGGCTTAGGATCATTACATAAAAACCTAAAACATGAAATACAACATATTTATTGAAAACTTCCTTTACATGACCACTACATTCTCTCGTACTTAGCATTTCATGGGATAACCTGAGGACATTCATAAGAAAAGTGTGATCTATAAAGCCCAGTAAGGGAGTACACATGGAATAACATGAGGAGTACAATACATGTTAGACAATAGGCATATCAATAGAGAATAAAAGAAACATGAACATAAAGGCATGATAAAGCATGATAATTATAACATGGAAATGTGGCAACAACACTTAACATGGAATTAGCATGATCCAAGGCTCATTGCACATGGAGCATGAGTAAACCCTCATTGCACATGAAGCACGAGTAAACCCTCATTGCACTTGAATTAGAATGAGTCAACACTCATTACACATGACGTATCATGATACTATACTTTACCCAATGCATTGGAGTTCTGTAAGGGTGCACCCTTCTTAAACATTTCATTTCATGCATAAGTGTGCCACATGGATAATAAAACATGGATTCATAAAACATAATCATTTATTCCACGATAAAAGAATGTGGAATTCATACATGAAACTTTACAATCAATAAGTAAATGTCCATAAAGGTGAATACCCTTGATGGAGAAATGGGCATGGTATTCCCTATACAATGACATTGGCTTAGAAAATTAGTGTGATTTCGGCAGCGTAACGGCGTGACATAAGAATTCATAAAAAAGGTTGATGAGAGAGAAAGGGGTTCCTAATAATATTTACATGTAATATACAGTAAGTAGTTCATATAGATACATGTCCCAACAATTGAAATGGAATTTATATTCATGATACAAAAGTATTTCTTGAATGTAAAAGAACAGAGAGAAGTTCCTTTCGGAATTTCGGCATAGTAAAGGGTGTACATGGGAGGCATTAAATGAGAGAGAAAGGGGTCTCCCATAATTAAAAAAATAAGAGGGCGGTATGTGGGAGGTGAAAAACCATACCCAAACATTCATAATTGAAATTAAAAGGGCAATACAACTTAAAGAAAATTGACAAAAAATGAGAAAGGAAGAAAAAAACCCTTACTTGGAAGTGTGCTTCCAAAGGCTAGAGAGAGGCTTGTGAGAGGCTTCTTGGGAGCTTGGGGCACATTGGGAGGATTATAGAGAGAGTAGGATAGAGTTTGGATGAACTCCAAAGGATTTTAGTGAGGAGGAAGTGGGATCTTGGGTGGGTTTATATAGGAAAGGTGAGAGAATTCTTTATTATTTAGGTTTGGGACCCCTTATATTAAATTAATCCAAACCACAAACCATCCCATGGTTTTTGCCCATAATTTCTGGAAAAGGAAAGAGGAAAAAAATATTTTACCAGGCCAAGGTCCGAACTTATTAAAATAATAAGGTTTCTTATATGGAGGTGAGTCAGACTCCCATGGAAATTAATTTAAAAAGGAAAAGTGTTGAATAAGTCTTGAGGGGTTCATTAATGCTTTGAAAAGTAAGTCAAACAAACCCAAAATCACTTTATTTTAATGGTAAAACATATATTGTCCGAAAATAAGAATTATAGTATTTTATTACATCACCATTGGGTCATTATGATGTCATAAAACACATTATATATTTAAACGGTATTTAATTTTTACCCAAAAATTTGACTGTCTCAGAAAATTATGAAAAATTCACCGTTGGATAATTTCGACATCCTGATTCCAGAAATGACATTTATTTTATCTAAAAAAATTTCTAAATATGTTAATTTTCACTTTTAAAATAAAAACCAACATTTATCGAAAATTCACGGGTTTTGACAGAAATGGCCTTCAAACCTTAACAAAAATTGTAATTGCATTAATAAAATTATAAGATCATTTATATTAAATAAAAATTAATTTAATATTAATAATATTATTTTATTAAATTATTATTTAATTCAAAAAAATACCTTAATTTAATAAAATTTAATTCTTAATTAAATAATAACTAAAAACACCATTTTTACATTAAAAACTATTTACAATGTATCAAAAATGACTAGAAATTATATTCATTATTATATAAAAATAATAATTTACATGAAAATAGTACTACTTATTTGTTACATAACCCCTTAAAACAGCCGCATAAGACCTAAGGGTAAGGTGTGCGATGGTGACAGACTTTTGGGGCGGCTCGGATAACATCGCCCGAGTGGTAATCTCTATCAACTTCCACTTTTCCCGTAGACGGTCACGTTCGAGCTTGACATAATGAAGCTAAGCTTGGGATTGGTCAAGGGAAAAGCCCAAGGATTCCACCTCTTTTCTGAGCTCCGACAAATGGGCTTCGTATGGGGCAATTCTACTGGATGAGGCCATCGCTTCCTTTGTGTGAGTAAAATTGGGTTCGTTAAAGCCTTATATTTATACTAATCATGTTATCACTGTTCAACAGCTATAAAAGTAACGGTCACAACTCTTATCATAAAACCAAAGAAGTTTACATCTTATAAAAACATTTTTTTATAAAGATACAATTAACTGGATCAAGAGGGATTTTCCATTAATGAAACTTTGGGTCGTTACATTGTTGAGCTCATGATAATCAATGAAAAGGTGAATTGACCCATACTTCTTCTCAATAAAGAGAACTGGTGCAGCCCAAGGTAATGAACATGGGCATATGAACCCCTTATTCATATTATCCAATATTTTTATATTTATCTCCTCATGTTACACAACATACATTTTATACAGAGTCAAGGATAATGTAATTCCTCCAGGTAAATTCTTGATTGAAAATTTAACCTCGTGGCTAGGAGGAAGACCACACAATACTTAGGGAAATACTTTATCACATTCTCACACAATAGGAATGTCTTATAGGATGACTGATTCCATAGAAAAAACAATATAAGATATATAATATTTATCATAGTGTAATAATATCCATTCATGATATATTGGGTCTAATGAAGTTTCATCCCCCTCCTTCCATTGTTGTAGAATGATGGGATGATTCACAATATATAAAGTGATTTCATTATTGTGGCATTTTAGGTTGCATATATATTGTGAAAGAAATTTCATACCCATAATGGCATAAGATTCCCCCAAATAGAGTATAATAATGTTCCCTGGGATATTCAACCCACAAAATTTGATAGGAGAGGAGTTATGTACTTGGGATGATATAATTTCCCTATTTCTATTTTCACCGATAGATCTATTTGTCTTCTTTTTTGTGGTGTTTTAATAATTCTAAGAATCATTCATGATATGAAGGAATGTGTAGAACTAGAATCAAAAATTAAATTCACTATTCTTTCATGAATAACTAATGTACCTGTCACAGCATCATTTTCAGGATATACATTAGAGTTTGTGATGGAAAAAGCTCTCCCAAGGAGACTTGGAGGTTGTTGTTTGTATCTGAAAATATATATCATTGTGCATTTGTTTGAAAATTCCCCTATTTTATTTAAGTTGAATCTATATATAGTCAATCAAGGATGGACCCAAACATTCCTCTCCTCCAACGGATTAGTGTGTGTCTTTTTTTTCAATTTCTAGTTAGTTGTCCTTCCTTCCACACCTGAAACATTTCCTTATACCCATTGGGAAATTTTTAGGGTGCTTTATTCCACACCATTGAATAGTGGTATGATGAAATTTCTTAGAACTATTATATTTTTCGATTGTACTTCTAGAATTAAAAAATACATTCCACATCGTATCCCCATAATAACCATGAGAATTTCCAATCATCATTTCATCATTGGGGGAACATCACACAATTTCATTATATCTATCTATGTATCATATCTCTAGGAATTTTCATAGACTATGTCTTATCCAACCAAATAATCATTAAACATTCCATTCAAGGGGGAAGATAATGTTGGTGACATATCTTTAAATCCTTGATAATTTTTTTCTTATACACCCCGATAGATTCATTATCTTCTTACTAAAGGGAAGGGAAATCCATTTACATTTATGTGAGAGAGTGTAAGGAAAATATTTATCAAAAACTAGTTTCCATATTTTATTTCACCCAATCACTTTGAAATATTCCATATGCTTCTTATTCTTGATCAATTTACACAACTGGTCATCTTCTCCCTCCATATGTTAAAAAACCTATAGATAATTCCCTTGTTTGAAATATTGAATTATGGATATGGTCTTCTTAATTGAGTTGATCCATTGTCCCATGATTAAGGGATCATATTATTCAATGAAAGTCGGACATCCATATCTATTAATGATTTGAAATTCTTCTTGTTCTTTCTTATGGGGATTTCAGAGCTCCTTCTGATATAGGATTCTATATAGAACATGATTTTTATGAGAGAGTATTGCCACAAAATTTTGACTCCTGCTCCCATTAGGTTGGGTATCACATTGGGGAATTCTTCACATTTCCATTAACATTGGTTGTCTACCCTATTCCTCCTCTTTCATCCACTAGGTAAAATAATTGGAATAATGGGGATTAGAATATTTAAACTATTAAGCACATAAATTTGAATCTAATGACATTCAAGAGATAACTTATTAATTAAATTTATATCTGTAAATTATGAGCTTCTAGGATTCAATCTATGTTATTCTCTATTTATTTCCTAAAATATAATATTGTGGGTAATTTATTATCCCTTAATAATGGTTAAAATGACATTTTAAATTTAAAATAGCATATCCCCATGGAGTTCCAAACCATGTGTGAAGCAAGGCTCATTGTCGTGGACCTGTTCCTAGTCGATTCTATCTCAATGTGTTGTTTTTAGGTTTTACCCCTATGTATTTATTTGGTTGATCTAAATCCATTTTTATTATATAGAAATGGATATATTTTCATAGACCACATACTCTATTCTTTCCAAAATTTAGTGATGTTTTATTATACATAGTCTTACCCATATGATTTTTTGTAGATTTCTGTAATCCTAATAACAAAAATGATTAAACTTTTCATTTCGTACCATCTATAAAAAACCTTTTCTTTACTAAAAATTAGTTCATGATTTATTACATATTATTATGAATATTAAAACCCATAATATCAATAATTATAGTCTGTTTTAGAATTAGGTACATAACATAACAACATAAAATAGGGAATAAACCATACTTATGTAAAACCTCCTTACCATGATCGTACTAATAACTACAAGGGATAACCTGGGGACATACATAAGAATGGGGTGATATATAAAACCCAGTAAGTAAATAGACCAAGAATAACATGAAGATGATATTACATTTTAAACAATAGGAATATAAATTGGGTATAAAGGGGTTAGAATCATAAACATGAATAATAAGGCATGATATAGCACGATATCATAATGGAAACTTGAATAATGTGGAAAAAACCTAAAACATTTCATCGTAAACATAGGACAAGTATAAATTCCAAAAATCAAGATGTAAAAATCCCATAATGGATTATGTTCAGTCCCTAATCTCGTGCATGAGTTCTCATGAAAATAAAACATTACCCAATGTATTAGAGTTCTATTTAATTTCAAGTGCACCCATCACATTCTTTCCATTTTAATGCTTAATTGTGCCACATAGATCACACAAAATGGATTCAGTCATAATAATATTTTATTCTATAATCCAGGAGGGTGAATACACACATGTAACACCACCATAAATGATCTATATGTTCATAAATTTTAACGCCCTGAATAGGAATTTTTATGTTTATACACTACATAATTATTTGTCATAGATAATCATGGTGGAATTTCGGTATCATATATGGGGTGTATAAAAGTTAATAGAAAGGATTGAAGAGATTGAAAGGGGTATATCATCATTTAGAAATCATAGGGGCAGTAAGGGGAATATAGAAGATCATATTCCATAATTAGGAATTACAGTAAAAGCGTAAGATAAAGAATATACATGAATAAAGCAAATAAGTAAAAGACTTGTTACCTTGAGTGTGTGACTCAAAATTATGGGGAGGTGATTTTTGAGAGCTTGGGGCACCTTTTAAGGACCCTAAAGAGGGTAGGATAGAGTATGTATGTGCTCTATGTATTTTTTGTGAAGATAAATGTGACCCTTGGGGTGTTTGAATAGGAAATGAGTGGGGGATTCTTTTTCATTTCCCAAACATAGATTTTGTGCTCTATATTATAATATAGCCAAGACCAAAAAAATTACCATGGTTTTTACCCATTGTTTTATCCAATGGAGTTTGTGATTCATTATTTTATATGGCCATGTGCCGAACATAACAATATAATATAACCACTAATGTGGATGTGATCCATACACTTAATGATGTGATTTTAAAACCTTAAAATATATTAATGATTTTGAAGATTCATAATGGATTTATGAAATAAATAAAATAATCATAAAAGTACATTATTCTAAATGGAAAACAAATATTTGGTTTTGGATACCAACTGTGGTATTTATTACATTATTTTGTGTCATTAAGATGTTATAATACACACCGTATATTTATACTATGATTAATTTTATGTAAAAATTTGACCATCTCAAAATGTTATGAAAAATTCACTATTTGATAATTTAGAGTTTTTTATTTCAAAAATAATATTAATTGAAACTAAATAATTTTCAATATATGTTAATTTATTTCACAACCCAACTCATGTCATGGCTCAAACTGCAACTACCCCAAACAATCCTCTATTGGCTAGGTGGTGGAGACAAGTTCCAAAGTCATAACTAACTCAAGGAGGCCATTGACTATATAACTATACACACACACACACACAACTATATCAATGAAAATTTACATAGAAAATGAGTAAAATATAAAACAATGTTATGATTTAAACCAAGAATTCATGGATCTCTGGGCATTACAAAAGTATGGTAGTGTAAACTATATGTAAAGTGGAAAAATACCCACCCAACAAAAAATTTGTCCCAACCAAAATAACTAGAAAAGTAAACATAAGAGGGAGAGAAATTCCATTTAACCCCATGCTATGGCCATTGTATTTATAAGAATTCATTATCCATATTCCCCTATGAAGTCATGGTTGAAATGTTTGTAGTCTACATAATACATAAAATGTGTGGGAAAATACCATGCATGGGTGAGTATAAACATTCCAATTTGGAAACCCTATGTGTTGAGGGGGGTGGGGGTAGTAAGGTATATAATAGATGAAAAATATTGTTTATTGCATATGGTATAGTGAAAGAGTAGAGCTCAACCCAACTAAGAGTGAACTTAATATTTTTTAAATATAAGGGGATAAACATGGTGAGTAGATTAACTACCTACCAATCCATCACCACCTATAATAATAGAGTAGACTCATCCAACCATGTAAAGATAAACATAAAAATTACATGGCATAAAACAAACCTATTTTCCAAAAGTAGATATACAATTCTCAAAATCTCATTTGTATTCCCATATGTAAAAAATTAAATTCTAAACACTCTACATCACTATGTCACACAGTCGACTGGGCACAAAATTGATGTCGAGGACCCATGCCCAGGTACGAAAGTAGGGTTCCACTCTAAATATGTCGATGACCCACTTCCTAGATCTGCTGCAAGGGACCACTAAAAAGACATCAAGGACCCAATGCCCAGACCTTCTGGTGGGTACCACTCAAAGGTCATCATTAACCCACTTCCCAAATCTACTGTGGGGTACAACTCGGAAGATGACAAGGACCCACTACCCATCTCTTCTAAGGGGCACCACATGGAAGATTTTAAGGGTCCACTACACAAATCTACTATAGGGTTCCACTCAGAAGACATCGAGGACCAATGGTCCATCCCAACTAGAGGGTACCACTAAAAATATGTCGAGGACCGACTACCCGGCTCTACTAGATGGAACCTCTCAGATGGAATGTATGGTGATCCTTCCTGATCACTTCTATTATCATGAACTTCCTTTGAAGTTATTGTTCTCGGTAAATTTCACCCCATATCTCAAATTCCACAAACAATGGAACCATTATGTTCTTTGTGAAGACATAGGATATGTTACTTGTGGGAAAATCCAATTTCAAATGAAGGAGATAAAAACGTTTTATGATTCATTAAAAATAATTATGGGTACATGGAATGTGATGGAAACCACACAAAATGTGGGCCTGGTCCACCCCATGGCCTTGTCCCAGCCTGACACTTGGATCCCAAACATGTAGGATAACATTCCATATAGGTGGAATACATAGTGTGCACAAGCTACCCATGGACCAGTCCATTTTCTGCTAGTCGTGATCCTATACCACACCACATATTCATGTACATTGGTACATATCGTGCGGCTTCAAATAGGATCCCACCCATATACTCAACCTATGTCCATATACCATTAAAAGGAATCCCACCTATGTGATCTATCACATGGGTTTTCCAACCAATATTGGGTACACTGTGTGTATGTGAGTACTATACATCATGTATTCTTTAATCATTCTAAAACCCTAACATTGTCTCTATGGGGGAAACATTCCATGTGTTCATCTGTGAACACAGCATGCATTCAATACTTTTATAGAAATAAAAAATCTAGATTCCCAGATTGAATCTTGTCATTCCTCCAAAGATCATCTGTCACATCCATGTAAGATGAGTGAATATTTTCGTGAATCACATATTTTGTTCTTAATTAACCAAAAAATTGACACTGCTTGTCGTCGGGTGTTCCACCGTTCATCCCAAATGCCACCAATAGTTATAATTTTTTTCATGATATTAAATGACCAAAATGGTCATCATTTCCTCACATAGATCTAGGATATATACTTTTATCATCAATATATTACTATTTCATTGATCCTCCATGAATCAAGTGTCTGATCAAGCTCATTACCACCTAATAATTTGAGAATTAGCACCGTGTCGTCCAATCGGTAAATAAAGTTAATAAATGAGGGGTAAATACACCAAAAACACAAGTTTAAACATCATTGACATGTTTTCTTACCCAACAATCAATAATTGTGATTCTTGCGTTAGAAAACAATGAATAAACAATTGATATCTAGTACCAGGGTGCCTATGAAGGCCACAATTAGCGTTGATCAATATAAGAGATTGATCCACTCAAACAATTTAATAAAAAGGTAATAGAAAACCAACTAATTAGTCAAACCAAAATTATGTATTTTTTTCATTTAAGAATTTATTCTTCAATGATCAAGGGATGTTACTACATTCCCTTCATCCTGATCTGATCCAATCTATAGATTCTTTATTTCTTGATGAGATCTCGTAATAGAAGGAATGAGAGACCTCTTTGAAAATTACAATGATTATGAGGATAAACCTGGGAAATTTTCCAATGTAATATATTTATAACATTTTTGTTTAGGTTTAACAATAATTTTAATTATATTAATTAACTATTTTAATCCACTAAAAGTACAACCACCGAGCATGGGATCTAGATTCCCCACAACAAATCTTTATATGTCGGACCTAGGGAAAATTCTGGATTCTAGGGTCAACTGGGGTCTCATACTTTTGAACTAACATGTTTTTTTAATATTTTTCATATTTTATTTAGGATATTTCACTAGCACGTAATATAAATTATATTTAATATTATTATAAATTTAATATCATGCACACCGGGTCTTAAAATTGCACGCTGTCTTAGAACCCACATCTGAAAAAAATGAAATATTTCAATGCCTTACATGGAATAAAAAAGTTATAAAAAATAAATAATTTTAAAATAACAAATGGTATTTATTAATAAATTCTAGGTTTTTTTAGAATAATAGACTATGAACCTATATATAAATTACATTTTAGTTTAGAAAAATTATCTGATCATTTATATTTAATAATTATTATTCAATAATAATATTTCAATACAATATTATTTATGTTTAAAACCCATTAATTTGTCAAAAATTTCATTATTTGAAGTTAAATATTACCCTAATATAAAATTTGTGTTTTAATGTATCCAAATCAAAATCATTTATAAATTAAGGATACAAAGTAAATATAATCATTATTATATTGAAAAATACAATATACATATTAATATTATTATTGTCTTAACAAATATCCTTGTAATACACCACAAAATCTTCTAAGGGTGATGTGTGTGATGGTGATATATTTTTTAGGTGGTTGGGCATACATGGTCTGGGCCGTGATCTCGATGACTTTGAACTTCTATCATAAATATTTTTTATCATTCTTAAGTTATTGGATCTTACCTTGGGCATGGCCAATAAAAATAACATTAATTCTACCAATATAAAATCTCTGAAAAGGGGCTTCATAGGGTAAAATTATATTATTTTAGGCCATCAGTTACTTTGTCCATGTCAATTGTATTTTTTAAAAATCTATATTTATAAAAAATTTCTGATCATTGTTTAATGACTTTGTTGTCAACAATAATGATCCATTATGAACTTTTTAAACTGATAGGATATAATAAAACCATATAATTAAATGTTTTATCTATTACAATAATACATAATAAGAATCTAAATTTAATCCATAATGGTAATTTTATTTATAAATATATGCGTCATTATAGAGATAATGAAAAAAATAATGTTTTTGTTTGATAATTACCTTACAATAAATTCCTCTCAATTTCATCATTTTTTGGCCTCCAGAATAATTAACATAGTTTAATTAAAATAGTGACCAATAAGGGATTTATTTTCCTTATTAACACTATTTATAAATTATATTTATGTTATTATAATTCAGAATTCCAATTTTTAGAGGACATTTGTTAGTGTCATTTTTTCGTTAAAAATGTCTACTTTTTCATCGAGTTCACTATTTTGTTTAAGGTAATATATATATATATATATATATATATATATATATTAATTTATTCATTTCAAAATAATCATTTTTATAAAATTATATATCATAAATAATTTCTTACAACTATATATATGTTCTGTGAGAAGGAAATAATTTTCAACTTCTTAGTTGGTGGTTAACCAACTCTTTAAGGGACACTATCTGAATAGGAGGTCTGAGATACATAATATATTATAATATTAAAGATAAATTTATTAGTTTATATAATCATTATGAAAAAAATTATGAAACTATATCTTTGTTTTATTTTTGTTTAGTTAGAAAATATGAGGTTATGAAATAAAATATTGAATATGAAATAAAAGGTCAAAATTATATTACATGTTTCTTGATGAGGATCCTTTTCTATGAAACATAAAATATTCAATAATTATAGTTATATTAATATATATTATCAATATATATTCTAAGTGGAATAAAATAGGTGATTTTGGAAGAGTATTGTCTTTGGAATGTGATGGGTGAGTTGTATTCCAATAGTAGGTAAAGGGATTATTTATACTTGAGGTGAGGGGTGTTTTTTATATAAAATATTGAATTAAATTATACATTGAAGGAAGAAATTATAATAAAATTTTTTTACAATATAAATAATATATAATTTAAAAATTATTTTTGAAATGTAATCACATTCATAAAATTAAATCATTAATTTATGATAAAGAGAAGTGGAATAAATGAAAAATTGTTATTTCAATGGATTTTTTTTACCTTATAATTTGAAAAATTGTTTCTTGGTTTGGAATTTTTTTTATTATTTTTAAAAAACCCATTTATCTAATTAAATAAATTTTGGTATTAGATTCCTCTTTAGTATTTATTATGTCATTATTTCATCATCATTATGCAACAAGACATGCATTATTTGAAAAAAAATTATACTTCACAAAAAAAAATATTTCTATCACAAAATTACAAAAAAGACAACCTTCTAAATTTGTGACATGATAATTTCAAAAAAAAAATCATTTTATGATCAAAAATTTTGAACATAGGTAATTTTATTTTTAAATATAAAAATAATGATTATTATGAAATAAATTAAAATACATTTTCTTTAAAAAATGTTATTTCATATTATTTCAGTTTATAATATCGATATTTATTTTATTTAATTGATATATTTTTATAATGTTAAATTAATCATGATAAATATTTTTTATATTATTTTTATTATTTTTATGTCAAATTACTATTCCACTATTGAAGGTACTATTCCCAATGGTTAGATTACTATTCACTACACTAATTTTATTATTTCAATGATCATATTACTATTTGAAAAAAACATATTAAAACATATAAATACAACATCAATACTTAATTCATCATTCCCCAAAATTCGTTTCATGGTCCTATATTTCCATTTACTAGAATTTCAATTAGTTTACTAATATTTTGTTTCATTTCCATAATGTTGTTTTTGGAGGAAATAATTCCAACAGATTGTGGTGATCCATGTTTTTATATTGTACATTTTGTATTTTTTTCCCTCATAATGTTTTTAGTTTTTATGTGTTTATATGAATATTAATGTATTGATTTTCATTATTAAAATAATGTTTTTTTATTTCACTTTGTGATCTATGTGTATAACACAAGATTTTATAATACAATCCCAGTTTATTTCAAAAAAAATGTCAGTTATTAACTAAAAGTTGTCACATTATTCCCCACATTATAAATTTAATCCACAAAATTTCATCTCATAGTATCTATTGGGAATATGCATGTCTACCTTTATTTCATTTTAACTCTTCTTGCCATATTTACTCTTCATAATTATGGTTCTATCACATAATTTTGATATGGTGAGTGTTATTTTTTTCATATAAATTTCTCTATATAGACTATAAGCTTCTTATTCTGTTTCTCATATGAGAGTTCATTCTACCATTATACCACTTTCAGATTCAGTACCTGTGCGTGATAGGGTATTCACTTTCTTAATAGAGACACATGGAAAAAATAATGAACATGATCCATATTGGTGTGAATTGATAGTCAATGGTCAAGTCCTAATATGATATCATGGATATCAATGGGGAAAATATACCTTTATCTATGTTTCCATTTCATTGGAAACCACATGATTCTTTTTCATGGAAGTATTATAAGGAAAATTTTATCTCCATCATCAAAACCTAATTCACTTTGTGGTTTTTACTATAGCTCTACTACTTGTATAATATTATATATATATTTTAATGGATTGAACCATATTTTTTATATATTAAAAAATATCATGTCCATGTTAATTTCATTCTCTATCTTCATTTAATGAAGTTGTATTTCTATACAACATACCATAAAAAGCATCATATAAATCCATATGAATTGTATAAAAATAAACTAATTGGATATGTTGATCCAATCAAAATTTTAATTCTATTTTCTATAATCTCAACAAGTCCATGAGTTTCTAATTATTTGATTTAGATTATCCAATATTTTTCAAGTGATAGGGTGTGCTGATAATCAATTGAGTATTCAAATCATGTTTAAGACTTATCTATAATTTAGAAGTCTGAAAGGATCATGAACAAAGAAGATGAGAAGTTTTACCCAATCTATCCTTACCACATCCATTATGATTAACTCAAAATGTATTAAATAGATTAAATATTCTTTAATGGTGATGAATTGGTATTTTAGAGTTTGTCATTCAACCACAAACCATATTAAATTTTCTTCATTTAAATTTCATAGAGATACTGGTGATAAATTCCATCATATTGTTTTATAAATTCCATGTGGGTATAGTAAATAGTTTTTTCATTCCCATGAACGTATGATTCAATATTTTATCTTGAAATAATACTAAGAAATTTGAGGTGTACACACAAATATCCCTATTAATGTTGTCCCACAAATGCTCTCTTGAAGATCACGGTACATCTATATACTTCAATGGTTGATGGAGAAAATTGATCTATATGATTTATCCAATAGCTCATTCTTTATATCTAGTGATGAAGGGAGGAAATTTCTTGTCCCAAATGGAATGACACCATCATCAATGATGTGGAAGTCATGATTCCAGCCTTACATTATTATATTCAAATTATATTAAAGCACTAAATCATCCCATTGTTCCTCCTTTATCTTATCATGGATAGATGGTTGGAAAATAATTTCAGAAAGGTATGATATACTCCCCAATGATACGATTTCTTGATCCATCCTCTAGATATCAATGAATATAATGTGTTTCTTAGTATGCATCAAGGATATAGTAATAGGTAATTTTCCTCTAAGAGAATCAACTACCCCATTTGACACTCCTAGAAGATAGTGAATAGTGAAATTAAAGACATTGATCATCTCTATACTTCTCCCCTTATGCATATTGATATCACTTTGTGTGAATATAATCTTTAGTCTCTTATTATTTTTATATATGTCAGACATATCACAATATATGTATTGTTTCCAAATCATCAAATAAATTTTCATAGCTACTAAGTACAGATCATGTGTCTGGTAGTTCTGCCCGTGGATCTTCTACCATCATGAGGCATGGGGTATCACATTTTCATTCTTCATGAGTAAAAAACTGAAGAGATTCATTAGAGTGTTTATGTATATTAAAACCCCATTTGTACATGATGATAGTGTTAGTACATGTTCAACATATATCATGTTATTAATATCCATAAATCATTCCTCACATTCGTCTATCATGAAATCCTTTACAACACTACATGATAACATAGTTAACGAGATAAATTATCATGAGAAACTTATCAAAAAACTCTGGTAGTACCATGATTAGACTAGAAAAATAATGATTTCTTTGATACTTGTGCATATTTCCATTCCTAAGTGTCTGATTTCATTAAAGGGTGGATATAAATTCCCTCACTGTTGATCATGTTCCCCATGAATGTGACTTGGTGAATCCAAAAGTCAAAAATTTTAAACTTATCATAAATTTAATCCTTCCAAAAATTCACCAATAAAATCCATATATTTTTTAGGATCCTACTTTCTCTTGGAGTAAATTGGAATATCATTTGTAAATACTACCATAATTTTTTGTTATAATTTGTAAAGACTTCATTCATCAAATCCAGGATGATTGAGTGGTCATGAGTAAGTCCAAAGAGAATTACATTGAGCTCATATGATCCATATAATGTATGTAATTATTTCATCAAAATATATTACTTCTATAAATTTATGTGATATTATATAGAGTTAATAAAAACTTTTGAGATGTACTTTTTTCTTCTATGTTGATCAAAGATGTTATCAATCCTTGGTTGGGGATACATGTTATATATGGTGATATTAATATTCTCCAAGCAATTAATAAACCCCAGCATTAATTCATCCTTTTTCATTAAAAAGATCATCGACACACCCTAATGAGATTCTCTAGGGAATATGAACCATTTTTTCAAATGATCTATAAGTTGTTTTTTAACTCATATATATCGATATAGGCAATCGTATATGGGAATTTGAAGAGAGTAGTGTCTTTTTTTATATCATATATTAAGAACTCAAATTTTTGATCTAGTGTATGTATAAGAAACTCTTCAAGGAATGCATTATTATAATCTTTAAAATGGTTATTCTCTCATGGTTGAAGTCTCCATTAAACTCAACAATTTTGGAAAGGTGTTTATCTTCATAGGGTATCATCATCAAAACCTTTAAAGGATTATAAAATGGAAGTTCATGATCTTACATTAAATTTTACTATATCATTGGATTTTTTGGAATATAAAATATTATTTACTTTTCCCATTAATAGATATATTATGCTATAAAATGAGTTCCAATCCATGCTTAGTATAGATCAAAATTTCACCAAGGGAAGTATTATGAGATATAATAGAATAATACTCAAACATACACTAAACTAAGAATTTTCCAATACTCTTGTTACATTTTTAACACCACTATGTGTTATTATGAATAAATATATATTGTGGTCTTATGTTTTTTATTATAAAATTCTAGATAACATATAGGATATAATCAAAATCAAAGAACCATAATGAAATAATCCAATTCCATTATCGAATTAATAATATTTGTACAATTTTGTCTTCATTTTATTTTTATACCTTATCCTTGGTGATGAAATAGGTATTACCTTGAGCCTTCGGCTTTAGTGGTTGTCGATATCGACTACCGTCAATGTGTACTGGTTTAGTTAACTGGATTTCCTAGTTCACATTCCCCCTATATTTTAATAATTTAACCATGGGTGGTGACATCATTTACTCTATAAAATTTGTATGATATTTCATGTCTCCCCAAAAATAATGATATTGGTGGACTTATATTCCATAAATATGTAATTTTCCAATCCCTTTGACGTTATAACCGTGAAACTTATACAAAAAAATTACATGTGGGTGGTCTGATTTTTTCCTCCTTTTGTATTTTATCTATAAATATGAAACTTCATCTTTAGTTTCTTATAAAAATAACCATGGGGACAATCACAAAACTCCATATTTACATTTATGTAACAAAAAAAATACATTTTCAGAACTCTCAATTTCATAGATAGCTAGAGTCTTCGTAAGGTGTGGTTTTATGCAACTAGAGTAACATTCTATTTTGATATTTTTTTGATAACAACACATTAGGTGTATCATGAATTCATAGTTAAGTTAGACTCATAATTTGTAAAATAACCTCATCCCTTTTTATTTATCTATTTTAATTATATCAACTTTATTTTTTGAAGATATTTAACGATATATTTGTTAATAAATATTTTCTATAATGTCTTCCCATTCATTCCCTTCCATTTCAACCTTTATACTGGTATTATTTATCAATTACCTATATTTATTATCCACTCCATAAAAATTATATATGGTCTGATTAACCATATCAAATTTATAATAGTGTAGAATGGGAAGGATATTCTCCATTGAGTATACCCATTTTTCAATAATTAGTGGAGTATAAGGTCTACTTAATGTTGGTGGTCGTTCTCACATAAAAGACTCGATTTCTAGTTTCTCATTTATAGGAGAAGTTGGATGTTCCATAGGGTCTAGGTTATTATTCATTTCCTTACATAACTATGTAAGAGTTTATATGATGTTTTGAAACCCACCTCCCTTGAAATTAGGGCTATAATTGAGATAATTATGGTGTTGTCCCACACATTGTTTTTTCTAGTTTCTCCTAGTTCCCAATTTTCTCAAAGATATAGAAGGTTTGAAAAATAATATATAAATAAATAATGAGTAAGTAATTTATGATTATCAAAAAAATAATTATAATTTAATATATTATGGGATACCAATCATTCTCTTTTTCCCTTGTTATGATTCTAGGATCATGTGTTATAATCCTTCAGTATCTTTAGGAGGAATAATCAAATTAGTTATTTAACCTTCATAATGGTTTGTGTATTGTTTTGGACTAACCAATGAATATTCACCAAGAGTGTAAGACTAGATGTGTAGTAAAGCATGTTTTAATACACTAGGTGATCATCATATTAAAGGATGATGATACCTTTTTTAGGGTTCTTGAACATAGGTACAATTGTTACATGGACAAATCTACTTTTAGAATCTATGTATGGATTTCATTAATCGGGAACCACACACTCATAATTTACCAATACATAAGTTGTTTCTATTATAAAATAGTATTATCCTTAGGGTTGTCACTAAATTTTTCTTATACTAAATCAAAATTTAAATAAACTACATGATAATACAAACTTATAGGTCCAAATTTTCCTTACATGATTATTACATCAATTTTATTATAAAAACATAATATTGATACAATCTAAGATCCAAAGATTTATTATGTTGGTAAAAATATTATCATAAAATAGTCATACAAAATAAAACAAAAATAAATTATTTAAATAAATATTCTTAATACTTTTAAAGGATCATGTTCTCCTTAGTATATCTAATCACCTGAGGATACACATAAAAGTATTAGGTGATCTAAAATCATTGTAAGTGGATGAATAAGGGATGTGAATCAATAATTAATCGTTGATAATAATTAAAACAATTATATCATAATCATTAGATAAATATTATTATCATAAGGGAAACATTTAATAATGAAATGTAATTTAAAATATTTATAACAATGAAACATCACAACATAGTTTTCAAATACCTCACATATTTGTGAATAAGGCTAACATCATGTTCGTTCTTAACACATGTTCATAAATCATTACATCATAAATTTAAAGAATTATATAATCTTTTTCATGAATAATAGACATAATATCATGAGCAATATCACATGAAACAACATAATAGAGTGATATATAATTCCATTCCCTCCCACAAAATATTAAAATACTAACAATCATGTTTACTATATGAAAGGATAACAATCATAGTCTTGAATTAACACATGGAAATAAATAAGTTTCATAAAATATTTCATATACCATACCTAATGGAATGAACATTATGATTCTGAAATTAATAATGGAGACCATTACATGTGGAAAAAGATCATTTTCTTCCTTTAATATAATAACAATTCAAGATGATACATGATATTTTTTGGAAATTGAAGTCTTTTTTAAAATCATTATTGATGGAATATAAAACATCATGGAAGGGTAGAAACATGTATATCCCTAAAATAAAACATAGATAATATAAAGAGAAAATAATTTTGGAAACCAGGGAACCCTCATAATAAAATACATGTTAAATAAGAGAAAACCCAAAATAAAGAGTTTGGGT
The DNA here is from genome assembly GCA_963277665.1 of Viscum album. Classification (NCBI taxonomy): domain Eukaryota; kingdom Viridiplantae; phylum Streptophyta; class Magnoliopsida; order Santalales; family Viscaceae; genus Viscum; species Viscum album. The sequence goes on along the minus strand of OY728127.1, from coordinate 970,332,118 downwards.
TTGAAACCCCCTTACCTTAAGCACTACATTACTTAATCTTATTCATGCATCCTAAATTATAAACATTTATTAATTGAAATATTGATGAAATGTTAATTATTTTCATTTTATACAGTATACATCAGTTATAATCATAAGGTTTTATTTTTTTAATTCTCATCAGGACAGAGAAATATTTTGATATAATGGTTTTCTTCAATAATATGTTGTTTTGTTCAGTTTCTCTAATTGGTGTCAGGTAATTTATACATACGTTAAATTAAAATAAGAAGAATAAAATAAAAATATTTATACATTAATATATAATAAAAAATTTATTATAACATTCCATTAGGTTGGTGATAAGGATTTAATTGGAAACGTCTTAATTGGTAGATAACCATCTGTTAATAGGACATTATCCGAAGAGGAGACACAATATGTATAATATATGACTATAATAAAAATAATTTTTCCAAATATATTAAATTTCTTAATATCATGTTAACATACTTTATAATTTTATTAAAAAGGATTGAATTTGAAAATATAAGGCGGGAATGATCTCATAAAATGAAAATAAAATAAAAGGATGAGTGGACATTATCCCCTTATTACAATGGATACTTTTCTACGACCCTTAACTGTTTTATTGATTTGAGTATTATTACACCAAAAATACACCATGGATTATAAGAGGATTAATAATGGGTATTTTGGGATAATTTTTCATTGGAATACGAGGGAGATGTTTTTTTCTTAGAGGATGGAGAGTGGTTATATATACATTATGAGAGGGTTAGTTGTAGAATATAATATTAAATAAAATACTATATCAAAGGTAATAATTTTAATAGAGATTTTTTTTATAATTTAATTCATATATAAATAAAATAAAATGGAATTGGGAATTTAAACCCCATTACAAAATGAATTCACTAATTTGTTAAAAAGTAAATTTTATCAATGGAATTTTTTATTTTAGGTGAAGAATTTTCACATTATACAATGGATATTTTATTTATGTTTTAAAAGTAGTATTCTTGTTTATAAATTAGAAATCTATCATATTAGTATATGTTTTGGACTAAATAAACTATTTAGTGCTTTTAAAAAGTCATTATTTCATCATTGTTATGTCAACAAACCTTCGGTAATTGAAAAATATTATATTTACTGTTCACAAAATTGATGTATTTGAAAAAATTACCAAAAAATAACCCATAGAAAATTTCAACGTACTAATATCAATAATGAAATTAATTTAAAAAATGTAATTTCCAAAAATTGGAAATTTTTACTTTTATGATTTTTATGAAATACCTTAAAATAGAGTTTATTAAAAAAATGTTCTTATATATTCTATGAGATATTAGTCTTGATATTTATATTATGGGATGATAATATATTTATTTATATAAATTAATCTGGATAAATATTATTTAATTTAAAATATTTTATTTTTAGGTCAAATTACTACTCTGACAGTTATGTTACAATACACATTTTTTATGTTACTATTTCCAATGGTCTGGTAAATATTTCAATGAATCAAGATACTTTTCCAAAATTTATATTAATATTTAAATGGTAATATTAATTCATATAAATACCACATCATCATTTTATTTATTATTGACCTAAATTAATCTCAAGGTTCTATATTCCAAAATGTAATAATTTTTTTGGTTTACAAATATTTTTTTATTTCAACATTGTTTATAATCAAGGAGATGTTTCTAAAAAATTTGGATGGTCTATATTATCCTATTTTAGTTTTTTATTTTATATTTTTTCCACATGTAATGTTAGTAATTTTAATGTATTTAGTTGTTTATTGATGTAATAATTTCTGTTACAAAAATAATCTATTTTTAATTTCACTCTATGTTGTATTTATACAATAAAATACAATATAATGTAACACATATTTATTTCAAGAAGTAAGTATCATTTAAAAACTCAGGTTTGTTACATTACAAACAAAAAAAATAAAAAATTATTTTCATAAATATACTGACATGAAATTATTTTGAAGGAACAATTATTATATATATTCCACACTACTCCTAAAAATAATGAAAACATCATCCATGTAAACATGTAAAATACCACCTTCATGAAGGGAGTGTTTTATTTTTCATCAATTCTATAAAAGGATTATTCTAAATCAGTATATAATAAATAAATATAATATTTATTAAAATTTTAATATTCTGAAATGATTATCATATTTATACTTTCCACCCATGATCAGGAAATTAAAACCACTCTTCATGTTTGTGTATGCATTACCCCTATATAAAACAATATTTTTTTTCATCACCACTATACATGGATATTTACGAAATAATTTTGATGAATATATATGATATAAATAAATCATATATATATATATGTGTGTGTGTGTGTGTGTGTTTTATATATTTTCGAAGGTATCATATTATAATTGATGATCATTATGTAGTAATACATTGTTATTGTATTATTACCGAAAACAATATCATCAGGGATGGCATTCATTTGAACCACCCCTATAGTTCCCATAAAAAACATTCAGACGCATAAATAATCTTAATAAAATGACATAAATATATTTTGAAATTCATTAATGAATAACATTTATGAAATAAAATTTTTTTATGTCTCCATTAAGTATCATTTGTAGAAAAATGAGTATTCAAAAATTGGACTACGAAAATAAAAGAAAACATAAAATTAAGGGAACAATAGATGATAGTAATAAATAAGGAAAAATGTTTATATATATTAAAAATGTTTTAAAATTAATTTTAATATTTTATTTATATTAAAAGAGTGGTTTATTCACATTTATTATAACTAAAAGTTTAGGTATAATTTTCCCACTAAATATTGATTAATTATGTTATATTTACTATTTCGAAACTATATTACATTGTATGATTGATGTAAATCCTATGGTGTATATTTAATCCTGATTTTATTTAGTTCATTCCAATTAATTTCATATTTCATGTTATCTACTTCAATGGATTTTTAATCAATATTTCTCTTAGTATTAATTGTTTCCCATCTAACATCTATTACAATTAGAGATATTTAATATTCACTAATTATTTTATTTTGTTTTGTTTTTAAACTATAATATTTTTGTTTTCATCATTAATATTTGAAAATCATGGTAAATAAAAATCTATGTCAGGTTATAATGACCCGGACTAAAAAAATCCATAAATTTAATCCTTAGACAAAAAAAACAATTTCAAGAATTCATGTCAATCTTATAGGTCAGGTTATTTTATCAAATTATTTATCCACCATTAAAAAAATTTAAAAATATAATAAAAATGTTGAAAATTCAATTTTGTATCCCTTTTTTTAAAATAAAAAACTTTTATGATAAAATAGGTTTTGTTTTCCTGAAATAACATAAAAAAAATTTAGCTTAACCTCATATATTTCCCTAATAATCCAAAAAAACTATAAAAAACATTTGAAAACATGGGATGTTAACAAAATCTCAATAAGGGACATATAAAAATGGAAAAATAAATCCATTATCCCTTAAATATTCAATATTATAACAATATTTCATTTTAATACATATTGAACATAATGTAATCATTCTCCTACCTAATAAATCAACTTCACATCCAAAATATTTTCATAAAACATGTCATAATAAACAATAAAAGAAAAATAAAACTCAAAAAATGATTATATATAATCCTGAAATAGTTATAAAATATTTTCAAAAAGTTATATTTTTAAAATTTATGGATTTGAATAAATATTCCATTAAACATAATAACAATTGATTTATTTTTATTAATATTTCTTGTCCATGAAAAACCATATTAGAGATAGTTGAATCATGTTAAATACATAGTAAATTTTTTTTATATTTATATTATAACATTTCAAAGAAATGTAATAAAATAATGGACAAAATACATTATAATTCTTTGAAGAGGATAATCATTACACATGATTTCACGAATTTACCATATAATTATCATAAAAATGTTATTTGAAGCCATAATAATGACTCTTACAGATATCAGAATATATGTCTTATTTAAACCCTTTTTGAAAATACCTACAACAAATGGAATGTGTTTTTTTCTTTTTATAATTTGTGAAATTTTATAAATAAATCCCTTAATCAAATAATAATTATGGTGGTTGGAAAAACTGTTTGCATTGTATATGATAACATAGAACATTACATTTTAATTTTTGTTAAATGTTATGTATAAAATATCTAAAATTATTCATTTTGGAAGAAAAACCAAATAAACTAAAAGGTTACATTAATTTTCCTTGAGTTTCACTTTTCAAATATGTTCTTTATCTATTCTGTTCAGAAAACCTCCATTTCATAATTCCCGAATCCATCTTAGGGTGTTATAATTACAAAAATAATTACATCAAGATGTGGAGTGGGGTGTTAGGAATTGAATTTTTTTGGTATTTTCCAAACAAAATTGCTCGAGAAATATGGAAAAGAGAGGAGTGGGTGGGGGTTCTTTTATAAGTGTGCGAGAGGAAACACTTGGGATAATTCAAAATATTAATATATGTATATATCATCTTCTCATAAATTCTAACCATGTAACACAAAATTATAAGATAATATGTGATAATGATAAATTAAACTCACCCAATCACATTTAGACAAGTGTTTCATTGAATTTTATGTCTTATCTCTTAGTTAAATGACTGTGATCTCCTTGTAATAATATCCATGAAAAAATAACTTTTTTACTATGATAAATTATATGAAAAAAATAAAAATATTCTTTATGAAAACATAAACATGCTAATTGAAAATATAAAATTAACATAACTAGGTAAATTTTTAATAGGCGGATGAAATTACATTAAAATATAATGAAATATTACACATGAATTATAGTTTTTAAGAAAATACATCCATTAATAAAAAAAGTTAGTTTTAAAAAAATGTAATAATTTCTTTTTCACAATTTTTTTGGATATATAATATTCAAAGAATTATTATTGGACTTCCTTATTAATATAAAAACTAATGTAATAGCCCCATAGTTGGTGGTGGGGTGGTAAGGGCTTGGGAGGTGAGGGGCAAGTCGCGTGGTCAAGTCTCTGGCCTTGCGATTTATATGTAATTTTCTTACTTACGTGTGTGCCTCTTTCGCGGTTGCACCCAATTTTTTAAAAACTAATGTAATATTACAACCCTAAACTTATATGAAAAAACCCACTAATAGTTTTAAATTTTAATAAAATATAACATTTCCCTAAAAAATTAAATCTTCTATTCCCAAATTGAAAAAAAAAATTCAAAATAAAATATATGGCTCCATAAACATATCATTGGTTGAACAGTACTCATATAATTGGGTAAGGGAAGGTTTATAATTAATTTTAATGTTCTAACCCAAATTTATAACCATGTTTGTCCTATTTTACCATAAAAAAATATTCCCCATGTTTAATATTTACAAATACTAAAAATTTCGTTTAACATGTGGAAGTGTATTATTATATCTATTTCAAATAAGGAATCAAATTTATCATATTCAATTAATTGAATTGGTTGTAGTTATTTTTCATACAAATGTGTCAAACACATCAAAAAATATTTTTTTATTAAAATTAATTCTTCCATTGATAAAATGACCTTGTATACTTTAATATAAAACTCACAAAATAATGATTCGTTTTTTTTCAATGAAATAATTTTTTAACAAAATCTGTGTTTTTCACTATTCACAGAAAATTATATCTTCTGAAAAATATTCCTAAATATCAGCCTATAAAAATTAGGATAATATTGTTTGATGTTTCATATTGTTGTTAACGAATAAATTTTCTAAAAGGGGTATAGATTAATTGTTATATTCTATAAATGAAAATTTTAAAAACATCTTAAAATGGATTTTTTTTTTAATCTTACAAACAAATTTCTAAAATTTTAAAACATATAAATAATAATTATATAAAACATTAATAAATTATTTTCAGAATGTAAATATTCATATTCATACTTACAGTTTATTGAAATTTATATATCATCCATATTTAAATCTTTTAATAATTTTACAATGTATTGAAATTATAAGGCCCCAACCTTAAACATTACTTAATATTGTGTTATTACAAGATTACACATTGAGGATCTTTTCAGGTTTAGAGTTTTAGAGAACTAGATCATAAAATATGCATTACATTCCACATTTAAACAAAGTGGTTACATAAAAGATAGTATTCATTTTTCCCATCAACGGAAACATATTTAAAATAAAACATGGATTCTTTCTTGACACTTCATTGACACTATCATCATATCATGTACCTTTCCCTTTACCTGTTAAAAACATTTCAAAAAATTGGGATGAGCATAAAAATCTCAGTAAGGGATATAAAAATAAGGAAAGGAAACATGAGTACATATATACATAAGAATGAAATCATACTTTACCCATAAAACATAAGCACTTTAACATACCTCATCAAATCATGAATAAATCATAGAAATCATAAGAAATAAAGGTAACTTGAGGAATTCATAACATTTTTACGTAGGGAGTAACCCTCTTGGTTATGTTTGGAATACCAATCAAAGTATATTCCCTAAATCACTTCAGAGAAACCTTAACGTTTAACTCCTTCGCGTTACCCAATGCATTGGAGAGCTATATCGGGCTCACCCGCCCTTAGTTTATCACAGAACCACCCGTCTTTATAATAATTCCCAAGAACCATAACATAATCGTATCACATAAAACATACATAAAGGAAACATAACATTTCCACATTTCAATCACAAGATATCAATACAACACATTGATATAATAAAAACATTATGAAAACCATTTTCAATACCAAACTAAAAGAAAAGTAAAACAGGGTATTTATTTTTCTTTTAAAAAAAATGTGTGGCTTGTAGAGGAAGGAGAAACTCAAATAATGGTCACAGTGGAGGAGAAGTCATTGTCACCGCATATTTATGACAAAAACATTCCCTTTTGTTGTTTAGTAAAACGCTTAGTATAAAAAAATTCCTTTTGGATAAACGTAAAAGTCAAAGGGGTTTATACACCATATAAAAGAAGGTTGTGTATAAAACAAAATATGCCTCAATGAAAGGAGATTGAGACGAAGTCCCATAAAAAGATCATTTTTTTAAATAACATAGATCTATTAGGTGTATTCACTATAAGTACACATAAAAAAATTACAAATACAAGATATGAAAAAATAATATCATGACATGATTTGAAAGTAGGAGATTAACACCAAGAATGGAAATTGGGTTAAGAAGTTCCCTTACCTCAGGTCCGACTTGACTCGATCGTTATTTAACCTCCTGAATAATAAACTTGAGTTAATTTCTACTTGCTTAAGAACCTTTTTCAAGTTCATTATTCCTTTTATATCACTTATTACCATGTCATGAACACTATGTAATTATTTAAGTTAATAACGGTCATTTTATCGATCATTGGTACTTGAGTCAAAAATAAACTCTTTATAATTACAAGTTGTTCATGTATCCATTATATGCAGAGTTATACTCATGATGTATATATCATATATATCATATATATCCAGTACATACATGCATTTATAATATTACATAACGTTTAGAGGTAAGAAATGAAATGCACCGTTCATGGAGACGGTAAGTCGTACGTACGCATGAACGCTACATTCATTTATATTTCATATTTTATGGAATGGAATCATAATGATAGAAAGTTATATTATAATTACATTATGATATCATATATAATATCATTAATTACATCATTTATACATCCCACATATGGCATTAACGAATCAAATCACTTTGAGGGGGCGGTAGTCCGCACTTCCTAAAATGAAGATATCGCGTTTACCCATAATGGAAACCATAAATGTATGCCATAAATGAAAAATAAATAAGCTTAAGTAAAACATAAAAATATTATATATCATATATAAATATATTTTCATCTTAATGGCCACCTTTGAAGGTGTTAAAAGAATATTGAACAATCATCGTTTCGTGAGGCAGAAATTCGCCATCCACGGAAATAGTATGTTCTTTAACCATTAGATGTAGGTGTGTATAAGTGTATCTTGAATCCTTATTATAAAAACATCCTAGTAAATGTAAGATACTGTTTTTTTTACAAAAGAAATGAAAAAAGAGTTTAGAGGGTTGGAGAATCAAAATAAAACATAAGAACACAAGAGAAAACACTACTTTTAAAATGGGTAACTCTTTTTTATTTGAGCTCAAAGGCTTCCTTGGGAAGAATTATGCCCAAATTGAGGCTTCTAAGAGATATATTGGGATGTGGAGAGACAAAATGGGCAGGTTTTGGCCGAGCCAAAGGCTTTGGATGTGTGGGTAAGGTGGTAGAGGTGGGGGCCTTTTATAAGAGGAGAGGAGGGGCACTCTTGGAAAGTTAAGAAAAGATACTTTGTTATAAAATGATTTTAGGATAAAAAAGGTCCCACAATTATAAATTTAGAGGATAAGGTGATAAGGGTTTTAAATCCACCCATCCAATTAGTTTTTTACAAGTGTAGGTCTTAGATTTTACATTATATTTTCATTTTATTTAAATCGTTAAATAATGAGGTCATCGCTGCATCGTCATGGTGTCATAAATAATTTAATTTATTTAATGTCTAAAAATTAGAAAAAAAAAATCATGATGTAGTAAATCTTTTTATCTTTCCAATGACTATTTATAGTCAAAAAACGGACTTGTATAAACCCATGTAAAAATTGTTTTAATAAAACAATACATGTTTGTGTCATTTTTACTTTTACTTTAAATAAAAGGCATTAATGTCATTATCTTACCCAAGTGGCTCCATGGGGTCCCAAAAATAGACCCATGGGTTATCTTGGTCGTAAATGACACATCCAATAATGGTAGGACATGTGTCAAGGTCATTTAATATTATTAAAACATTATTTTTACCTTAAACTACACTAATTACCTCTAATCGTGATTAAAAACTTAAAAGTAACTATTCACCAAAAAAATTATTTTAATCCCATTGAACCACATTTTAATTCTTAATGACAACCATTTATGTCGGATTTTTGAAATTCAAAACACAGAGATGGTAAAATTTCATTTAAACGAAAACTCAGTTTTTTAAGTACCACTTAGTGGTTTCACTATTCATCAAAAATTGAAGTTTTTCAGAAAAATACCAAAACTTCACCCTAAGATATATTTGATATTTAGAATTCAAAAATGATACCTATTTTAAAAAATTCAAAATATATAAGTTACATTAATTAATTTAATAATTAATTCCCGCTGTCAGATCAAATAGCGTGTTTTTATGAAACAATAAGTATCAAAAGATTGACACTGGTTTAAGTCCAATTTCAAAGTGAAATTAATTCCAATGACCACCATTGGATTAAATGATAAAAATATATTCTAATTTCACTTTAAAACCAATTAAAAAGATAATATAATCATATAAACAAATTATATTAAAAAGAGGTTTTGAATTAAAATACAACATTTTTCACTATTCATTAAAAAAAGAACATTATCAGAAAAATACCAGAAATTTGTCCAAAGTAAATTTCAATGTCCCAATCATAAAGGATAAGTTTATTTTGACAAATATATCTTATAAAATTGTCAAAAGATATATTTAAAAATGGTTTTCCATCAAAAGGCAGTAAAACAATCTTTTAAAAATATTAGTGTATTCCATGCTTAAGATTGGATTTATTCTAATTTTAAGCCTCTAAAACACTATCTAATTCATTAATAGACATAGATAAAAATATCTATTATTCATTACTTACTTGGGATGTTACAACCTTCCCCCTTTAGAAAATTGCGTCCCCGCAATTTATTTACTTACCGAATAAGTGGGGGTATTTATCCCTCATTGCATTTTCAGATTCCCATGTTGCCTCTTCAATCATGTGGTTTTTCCACAAAAACTTTACATGATGAATCACCTTATTCCGTAACACATTCTTCCTGTGGTCAAGAATCTGGACCGTTTGTTCCTCATAAGATAGGTTCTCTTCTAGCTGAACTACCTCTGTACTCAAAACATGAGATGGATCTGGCATGTACTTTCTCAACATCGAAACATGAAAAACATTGTGTACCTGAGATAAACTCGGAGGTAATTCCACTCGGTAAGCAACTGATCCAACTCTCTCCAGAATTTCATATGGTCCAATGAACCTTGGACTCAGCTTCCCTTTCTTACCAAATCTCATCACACTTTTCCATGGTGAGACTTTGAGAAAAACATGATCACCTACCTCAAAAGATAGATCATTCCTCCGGTTATCCACATAACTCTTCTACCTGCTCTGAGCTGTTCTCATGTGTTTCTGTATCAGCTGAACTTTTTCTGCCAACTCTTCTACCAATTATGGTCCCATCAACTTCCTTTCACCCACTTCATCGCAGAAAACTGGAGTTTGACACCACTTCCCATATAATGCCTCAAATGGTGCCATCTGTATACTGGAATGAAAACTGTTATTATATGAAAACTCAACCAAAGAAATATGTTGGTACCAACTTCCCTGATAATCCATCGAATAAGAACGTAGAATATCTTCCAAAGTCTGAATTGTTCTTTCTGATTTCCCATTTGATTGAGGATGAAAAGCTGTACTAAAATTTAATTCAGTACCCAACGACTTCTGAAGGCCTTTCCAAAAGTTAGAAGTGAACCTGGGATCACGATCAGATACAATGGAGAGAAAAACTATATGTAACCTGACTATATCTTTAAGATACAAATGGAAAAGTTGATCTAGGGAAAAAGTATCTTGTATAGCAAGGAAATGAGCAGATTTAGTCAAGCGATCAACAATAACCCAGATTGCATTATTACCTCGAGGTGTCTTCGGCAATCCCACAACGAAGTACATGGATATATTTTCCCATTTCCACTCTGGAACCGGTAAAGGATAAAGAATCCCTTTCGGTAACTGCCTCCCTACTTTAACCTACTGACAAGTCAAACACTTCACAGTAAAATCAGCAATATCTCTTTTCATTCCATCACACCAGTAATATTCCCGCAGATCTCAATACATCTTAGTACTGCCAGGATGAACTGAAAACGGGGAACTATGAGCCTCACATAACAACTCATTCTTCAACTGTGAATCACAAGAAACACACAATCTCTTCCCAAATCTCAAAACACAATCATTATCAATTTTGAATTCAGGCAACTTACCCTTCTGAACCAGCTCTACCTTTTTCTGTAACTCACTATCTTGCTTCTGTGCTTGCTTGATTTTGTCTGATAGAGAATATTTCACTGATACCTGAAACAAAAAAGAAGAACATCCAGCACCAAAAACTTCTATGCCAAAGTTCATCAAATCCTTAACCAAAGTATCACGTTCCAAATGCAACATTGTTAATGAAGCATTACTTTTTTGACTAAAAGCATCACCCACTTTATTTGCTTTTCCCGAATGGTAATGAATTGTACAATCATAATCCTTGATTAATTCTAGCCATTTCCTCTGTTTCATGTTCAATTCTTTTTGAGTGAACATATACTTTAAACTTTTGTGATCGGTATATATTTCACACTTTACTTCATACAAATGATGCCTCCAAATTTTTAAAGCGAAAGCAATAGAAGCTAATTCCAAATCATGTGTAGGGTAATTTACCTCATGAGTTTTCAATTGTCGTGAAGCATAAGAAATTACCTGATCATTATGCATTAGGACGCAACCAATTCCTTTCAATGAAGAATCACTATAGATAACAAACTCTCCATTCCTATATGGTAGTGCCAAAACTGGAGCATTCACCAATCTTCTTTTAAATTCCTGAAAACAATCATCACATTCTTTTGTCTAGATAAACTTAACACCCTTCCGAGTTAGCTTAGTCATTGGACTAGATAACCGTGAAAAAATTCTAACAAACCTTCGGTAATATCCTGCCAACCCAAGGAAAATACGAATCTCAGTTACATTTGTGGGTCTTGGCCATTCTTCAACAACCTTTGTTTTTTCAGGATCAACAGTTATCCCATATTTAGAAACAATGTGACCAAGGAAAGAAATTTGTTGCAACCTAAACTCACACTTGTTGAATTTCCAATACAATTTCTTTTCTTTTAAGGTTTGCAAAATAACCCTTAAATGTCTTTCATGCTCCTCTTTACTTTTAGAAAACGCCAAAATATCATCAATAAAAACAACCAACATTTTTCACCTGAGTCAACTGAGCCATTACTGCAACAAACTGTTCAGTTCCAATTCTGACCATCTCAGGATGATGATTTGGAAGGTTATTTCCTTCTGTATGCCTTCCTAGCACTGCTTCCCTATTTCCTCTATGGAAAACCATTCTGAACAAACATGTCTTAGATGAAGAAACATGGTAATCTTCAAATTCTATATCATTTCAATTTGACCATAAAAAAATATTTTTCGATAATCATTTAATAGTATTCTAACTCCAAAATTTACCTAAATCGACCCCTGATGCCAACTATAAGGCCCCATCCTTAAACATTACTTAATCTTGAGTTATTACAATATTACACATTGAGTATCTTTTTAGGTTTAGAGTTTTAGATAATTAGATCATAAAACATGCATTACATTCCACATTTATACAAATTGGTTACATAAAAGATAGTATTCATTTTTTCCATCAACGGAAACATATTTAAAATAAAACATTGATTCTTTCTTGACACTTCCTTGACACTATCATCATATCATGTACCTTTCCCTTGACCTGTGAAAAACATTTCAAAAACTTGGGATGAGCATAAAAAGCTCAGTAAGGGATATAAAAATATGGAAAGGAAACATGAGTACATATATATATAAGAATGAAATCATACTTTACCCATAAAACATAATCACTTTAACATACCTCACAAATCATGAATAAATCATAGAAATCATAAGACATAAAGGTAACGTGAGGAATTCATAACATTCTTACATAGGGAGTAACCCTCTTGGTTACGTTTGGAATTCCCATCACAGTATATTCCCTAAATCTCTTTGGATAACCCTTAACTTTTAACTCCTTTGCATTACCCAATGCATTGGAGAGCTATATCGGGCTCATCCACCCTTAGTTTATCATGAAACCACCCGTCTTCATAATAATGCCCAAGAACCATAACATAATCGTATCACATAAAACATACATAAAGGAAAAATAAAATTTCCACATTTCCATCATAAGATATCAATACAACACATTGATATAATAAAAACATTATGAAAACAATTTTCAATACCGAAATAAAAGAAAAGTAAAATACGATATTTATTTTTCTTTTAAAAAAAATGTATGTCTTGTAGAGGAAGCCGAAACTCAAATAATGGTCACGGAGGCGGAGAAGTAATTGTCGTCGCATACGTATGACAAAAACATTCCCTTTCGTTTTTTAGTAAAACGCTTCGTATAAAAAAAAGATTCCTTTTGGATAAATGTAAAAGTCAAAGGGGATTATACACCGTATAAAAGAAGGTTGTGTATAAAACAAAATATGCCTCAATGAAAGGAGATTGAGACGAAGTCCCATACAAAGATCATTTTTTTAAATAAAATAGATCTATTAGGTGTATTCACTATAAGTACACATAAAGAAATTAAAAATACAAGATAGGACAAAAAAATATCATGACATAATTTGAAAGTAAGAGATTAACCCAAAAAATGGAAATTGGGTTAAGAAGTTCCCTTACCTCGGGTCCGACTTGACTCGATCGTTCTTCAACCTCATTAATAATAAACATGAGTTAATTTATACTTTCTTAAGAACCTTTTTCAAGTTAATTATTCCTTTTATATCACTTATTACCGTGTCACGAACACTATGTAATTATTTAAGATAATAACGGTCATTTTATCGATCATTGGTACTTGAGTCAAAAATAAACTCTTTATAATTAAAAGTTGTTCATGTATCCATTATATACAGAGTTATACTCATGATGTATATATCATATATATCATATATATCCAGTATATACATGCATTTATAATATTACATAACGTTTAGAGGTATGAAATGAAAAGCACCATTCATGGAGACGGTAAGACGTACGTACGCATGAACGCTACTTTCATTTCTATTTCGTATTTTATGGAATGGAATAATAATGATATAAAGGTATATTATAATTCCATTATGATATCATATATAATATCATTAATTACATCCTTTATACATCCCACATATGGCACTAACAAATCAAATCAATTTGAGGGGGCGGTAGTCCGCACTTCCTAAAATGAAGATATCACGTTTACCCATAATAGGAAACCATAAAGGTGTGCCATAAACGAAAAATACAGAAGCATAAGTAAAACATAAACATGTTATATATCATATATAAATATAGTTTCACATTAATGGCCACCTTTTAAGGTGTTAAAAGAATATTGAACAATCATCGTTTCGTGAGGCATAAATTCACCATCCACGGAAACAGTATGTTCTTTAACCATTAGATTTAGGTGTGTGTAAGTGTAGCTTGAATCCTTATTATGACAAAATCCTAGTATATGTAAGATACTGTTTTTGTTACAAAAGAAATGAAAAAAGAGTTTAGAGGGATGGAGAAGCAAAATAAAACATAAGAACACAAGAGAAAACACTACCTTTAAAACGGGTAACTCTTTTTGATTTGAGCTCAAAGGATTCCTTGGTAAGACTTATGCCCAAAGTGAGGCTTATAAGAGCTAGAGAGGGATGTGGAGAGACAAAATGGGCAGGGTTTGGCCGTGTCAAAGGATTTGGAAGTGTGTTTAAGGTGGTAGAGGTGGGGGCCTTTTATAATAGGATAGGAGGGGCACTCTTTGAAAGTTAAGAAAAGATACTTTGTTATAAAATGATTTTTGGATAAAAAAGGTCCCACAATTATAAATTTCAAGGATAAGGTGATAAGGGTTTTAAATCCACCCATACAATAGGTTTTTTACAAGTGTAGGTCTTAGATTTTACATTATATTTTCATTTTATTTAAATCGTTAAATAATGAGGTCATCACTGCATCATCATGGTGTCTTAAATAATTTAATTTATTTAATGTCTAAAAATTATAAAAAAATATCATGATGTAGGAAATCTTTTTATATTTCCAATGATTATTTATAGTAAAAATATGACTTGTATAAACCCATGTAAAAATTGTTTTAATAAAACAAAACATGTTTGTGTCATTTTTACTTTTACTTTAAATAAAAGGCATTAATGTCATTATCTTACCCAAGTGGCTCCATGGGGTCCCAAAAATCGACTCATGGGTTGTCTTTGTCGTACATGACACATCCAATAAGGTTAGTACATGTGTCAAGGTCATTTAATATTATTAAAACTTTATTTTTACCTTAAACTACACTAATTACCTCTAATCGCGATTAAAAACTTAAAAGTTACTATTCACCAAAAAAATTATTTTAATCCCATTGAACCAAATTTTACTTCTTAATTACAAAAATGTATGTTGGATTTTTTAAATTCAAAACACATAGGTATTAAAATTTCATTTAAACGAAAAATCAGTTTTTTAAGTACCACTTAGTGGTTTCACTATTCATCAAAAATTGAAGTTTTTCAGAAAAATACCAAAACTTCACCCTAAGCTATATTTGATATTACAAATTCAAAAATGATGTCTATTTTACAAAATTCAAAACATATAAGTTACATTAATTAATTTAATAATTAATTCCCGTTGTCAGAGCAAATAGCGTGTTTTTATAAAACAATAAGTATCAAAAGATTGACACTAGTTTAAGTCCAATTTCAAAGTGAAATTAATTCCAATGACAAACATTGGATTAAATGGTAAAAATATATTCTAATTTAACTTTAAAACCAATTAAAAAGATAATATAATAATATAAACAAATTAGACTAAAAAGAGGTTTTGAATTAAAATACAACATTTTTCACTATTCATTAAAAAAAGAACATTATCAGAAAAATACTAGAAATTTATACAAAGTAAATTTCAATGTCCCAATAATAAATAATAAGTTTATTTTGGAAAATATATCTTATAAATTTGTCAAAATATAGATTTAAAAATGGTTTGTCATCAAAAGGAAGTAAAACAATCTTTTAAAAATATTAGTGTATTCCATCCTTAAGATTGGATTTATTCTCATTTTAACCCTCTAAAACACTATCTAATTCCTTAATAGACATAGATAAAAATATATATTATTCATTACTTACTTGGGATGTTACATAAATTATCTATACTCTTAATTTTACATGTTATGAAATCTATTGACCATAGTTTTCTTTTAAAAATAATGAGGTGTTATATTCTCTATATTAATAAATTATTTCATTAAAATTTTAATATCAACCCAATAATTAAGATTTTAAAAATTTTAAATACTAGTGTTTAAAATCTACATCATAATGGGGGTAAGAAAACAACCTTTTGTAAAGAGAGAAATGAAATTATGAATGAAATATATAATAACACAGAACTAGGATTCAAAATTAGAGAAAAATATACTAATGTGATAATATGGATATAGAGGAGTAGATTAATGTATAAATAATGACAGGCAGTGATAAAATACATTGATCATTAGAAATTTAATGACCAACAGAAAGTAAAAAAACACAAAATGATAAATAAATTATGTTTTTAGAAAACTAAAAACTCATCAAAAAATAATGTAATAAAATATATTTTTTTATTTCAAAATAATTTTCCAAGAGTTAAGTAATTTCATTACCATATTGATTGAGAACATATTAAAACATACTTACTTTATTTTCATTAATACGAAAAATGAAATTTCATCCTTTGGATGCATGTTTCAAATATTATACACTATGATAAAATATCTTACACGTGGACATTAATAATTAAAAAAAATCATTCTTGAATCCCTAAAATGAACTTCTAATGTTTCATAATATCCAAAAAATGAAAATAAATTATTAGTCCTCTTTTTTGGAAATAAAATTAGAAAAATGGTTAGTACAAGGAAGGATAATAATATATATGAATAGTCTGTGTAACATTAATATCAAAAATATACAAAATAATACAAAAAGTTCAATTTTAATATTTCTATCAGAAATTACCCAAAATCACTTCAAAATATTAATTATTTAAATCCAAACCTAAGAAATAATTTACTTTTATACATATTTTTCCATGATAATGATAAAACCTATCTCAAAAACAACATTTTCACTCATGAAATCATATTTAAGATAATATCTTCCCAACTAATATATTTTCGAAAAATGGGATTCCATACTAAAAATTACCTTAATTGAGTACCCCTAGTTTCTATTAAGTAACCCTTTGTTTTTATTACATGTTTAATTTTTAAGGGTGATGTTTAGGTGAGTTTGGGGAACATTCAAGGAGTTTTTTGGCTAAAAGGGAGGTGCATCAGATGCCCACATTTTTTCTAAAACGTGTGGAAATCCTAGTAGAACTGTTCACATTGGAAGATGTTGAAAAGTATCTACAGTATGGTGTGTTAACTATTACGGAGACCATGTGATTAGTCCATGAGAGGTTCTTACCTAAAATAAGTTAATACACAGTTATCACATAGTATTTCTAACCACGTGAACTAACCATGCGCGGGGTCAAAGTGAGATCCTAAAAAGGTGGATCTCACGTGTTTTTGACTATAAATCCATAATTATTTCCCCTTTGAATCCTTAACTCAGGATTCCTCTAAATTTACAGTGGGATAACATCTCCCAAGTGAATTGGAATCAATCTGCAGCCTTTTATTGGAATTTATATGCCTGATTCTTGTGGTATGTCATCATTCTACATCTTTCTTATCATGTTTACGTACATCTACATCACCCCTGTTCTTGGATTCATATATCTACAACCATTGATGTTATATATAATATTATGGATGAAAAATAATTTGATATTTGGTCTTGATCATGTTATGGGGAATATATATATGTGCCGGATTTGAGGAGAATCATCTTAGTTTCTGGATCATACTTCATCTGTTTTCGGTTTTCACCAAAATGGCTGGGGTAGGTGGATTCACCCTCAAACCCTCTTAGTAGAAATGATTGTAATAATTTGAAATTTAATATCTTTGGTTTAATTGGTGATTAATTTTTTATTTAAAAATTGTTGTAAACACTATTTAGTGATGGTTTTGTTAACTTTGGAAATCAAGAAAAAATAGTTCTTTTGAAAATTTTATTTCAATATTTATTTTAAAATATGGATTTCAAAAAGAATATTTTCTGATTGGTGGAAAATTTATTTGATAAAGGTGATTTAAATTAATGAAAGGTTTCATTAAAATTAAATGGTTGATTGGAATTGGTTTTTTTAAATGGTTTTCCATAATAGAATATTTTATTGAAATGGTTTGAAGTGGTTATTTAACTTGGTTTTGGAATACATTGGGTTTTGCGTGAGTTCATATTGATGGGACATGAATTTGGGATGTGTACCAATGGGGAACATGGTACGTGGGACTGGAATGGGGATTTCTGTCAATGGGACTAAAGGTGATTGGGACGAGAGACCGCTCATTAGATGGAACTGTCAAACAAGAATACATTTCTGGGTGTGTGGTGAAATAATGGATGGTTTATGACAGAATGATATTGAGAAATGGTTTTAAGGATTTTTTGGATTCTTTTCTAGAAATGTGAATTGTAGGAAAACATTTTACAAAATAACTTTTTTACTTTTGGTTATAAATGGTTTTCAAACTTGTTTAAATTTATCTGTAAACTGTTTTGGGAAATTTATTTATATTAACTGTTTTATATAAATTTTTATATCCTTTCTATCCTAGTGGTGTGAGTAGGGAAGTAATTGGGGAATTCCAACTAAGTTTTATACTCACCCCTACTTTGACACTTTATTGATTTTGAAAATTTTATCTTCTAGTACATGGGAAAATGTAAACTATCACACGTTTTTACCACCACCCCATGATACTTGGGGTTTTTGGTGTTGTTTTAGAAAGGAGGTTATATATTATGTAGTCTCGGTCATCTTGGATTAATTAGTTTATTTTACACTATTTAATTTTATAGTTTATTGGACTTTTTCTATATTACTTTTTTGGGTGGTCTTGATATAAATAAAGTGGTTGAGTTTTCATTCATTTATTCATGCATAATATAGTGAGTTTTTTGGTTAATTCTTGTTTGATTAATGATTTTATTTATTAAATGGTAAATCATACCCAACTTTTATTTTAATCCTTTAGAAATTTATTTCCATCCATTTTCATCTTGGTGATGTCTCTAAAAACCTAGTAAAGATTAATTGTATTCTCAATCCAATGAGAATAAGTGGGTAATTGCAAATAGTATCAACGTTTTTGGTCCCTGCTAATCAATTGGTCGTTAGTTTCTAAGTCTTGGAGTTTAATTAATTTTTATCTATTCCTTGGTATGTAATCATAGAATGGAGTAAGATTTTCAGGACATTAAACATAGAGCATAAAAAGATGTAACTAAACTTTTTATGTTTAACTATAAGTTACCATGGATTCGTATACATAAGTGTTTAAGACACATAGAGTATTATTGAAATCGCATTGTCATGGGTTTATCCAATCTGATGAGCATGACATGCCTTAGATAATTGACTTCCCACTTGGATTGAATATTTCATTTTGAAAAATATATATATGATTTGATGAATTTTGTTGATTTTGGAAAAATGAGGATATTTATTTCAAATGAACAATTTTGAAAAATTCCATGGTTGGTAAATTTTGAAAATGGATTGATCTTAAAAATAAAGAATGGATTTTTTTCAAAAACATTTAATCTTGTAAAAGGTTTATTTTATAAAGGAATTTTTTGATATTAGATGTGACAGAATTTTAAATGATAAAACTTCAGTTTCTGGAGATTAGTCCTTATAGTGTTTGTTTTTTGTTTAGAAAATTGCACATGGTAGGCATCATAGAAACCAACAGGAAGAAGCATTAGAGAATGTGGTTGCACCTGAGCAAGAGGTGATGTAGGATCTGGTTCATAGTATCATCCTAGTATTTCAAGAAGTAGACATAAAAACCCGAAAGAGTAAACCAATTCATGTGGATCATTGCATCTTATTCATGAAGAAGAATCCACCTAATTTTTGGGGTGATTTTGAACCCAAAAAGGTGGAGGTGTGGATTAATAGGAAGAATTAAAAATTTTATTTCATTAAAACACCATCAAAATTGAATGTCAAAATGGAAATGTATATGCTCCATGATCTTTCACACTAGTGGTGGGACCTATCAGCCTATTATAATCAAGATAATGGACTTGTTTTGGAAGATTTTGAGTAATTGTTCAAAAAAATATTATATCCTCACATGTTAAGGATCAAGAGAATGATGTACTTTTTTAGCTTGAAGTAGAAAAATCACTATGTCATAGAATTTGAAACTAAATTTCTGAATATAGTGAAATTTTCACTAGAAGATGAAATGAGTGTGGCCTTGAAGGAACACATCATTTAATCAGGGATACATAAGGAGAATTGATCGAAGATTATGGTGCTCTAAATTGTGGATTATATAGAGATGGTGAATAGAGAGACAATGGATGAATGTGATATCTCAAGAACTATGGATGGAGGATGTATGGTGATACCTATGGGAAATGGTGAGAACTCAAATGCTGGGAGGAAGATGAAGAGGGAAACTTATTTCCATGGTGGGAGTCGAACTCAATATTTGATGGCTTGATCAGTGATTTTTTCTGTGACCCAAGAGAAAATCATGTTGTTTCCAATATGGTGTTCTTGACCACATAAATCTATATTGTATGGCACAAACAAGATCATGTCATAACTGTAAGCTGATTAGAAATCATTAGACCTATTAATACAGTGCTCTGAGGTCAGGTTATTAAGAAACTTCTTATATATCACAATAAACATATGCTTCGATGTGGTGAGGATAGCATAATCAAAGTTGTTAATAGAGAATAGATATCCATGGAGATTTTAGGAATACCAAGAATCCATAGAAAGGGAAATCTCATCAAAGAAACAAGGAGAAAAGTGTAGGAACAAAGAAATTGTATGGAGCTAAGAAGGTGATTGTGAATGATCAGTTTGGACCATCTATGGTGAGATGTATGATTATTTTGAAGTATACCATTATGGAAGTGTTTTTTGATACTAGTGCATCACATTCCTTCATTTATTCTCGTGCTATTGATATTTAATGTTTAAAACTTGATATGATACCTTCTATGTTAAAAAATCAAACTCATCTCCATAAAATATAATGTCAATCCTCTTTATGTAGTGTATGATTTATAACTGTTGAAGTAGATGAGTAGAAATTGGATTTTTTTGGTGTTGTAAATGGATGTCTAGGATATAATACTAGGTATGGTTTGGTTGAAAATGTTCAAGGATCACATCGACTGTTATATTAGAATGGTTAGATTCAAATAAAAGGAATGCATCATGCATATATTCATAGGAAAAATGGTTTTAAAGATATGTACAATAGGATTGTTGGAACCAGCAGTTGGAGCAATCTCTTACCAGTCGGTGGTGTTGAATTTTACATTGATGAAAGAGATCAGGAATGGAATTTTTATTGCAGTATTAGATCAATTACAAAATATTTTCCCCAAGAACATATCAAGATTACCACTTATAAAGGAAGTGGAGTTTATGATTGATCTCCTTATAGGGACTGGTACTATTTCCCTTCTGTCTTATAGGATGGAACCAAAAAAATTGTGGGATTTGAATGTGAAGTTGGATGAGCTAGAAAGAAAAGGATTCATTCACCCGAACACTTCTCTATGGGAAGTACCATCCTTTTTTATGAAGAGAACAGATATAAATATGTGGTTGTGTGTGGATTATTGTATTCTTAACCATGTTATGATTAAGAATCGATATCATCTTCCACACATTAATGACATGTTTTATCAATTGATTTATACTAAGTGGTTCTCTAAAATTGACTTGGGATCAGGATATCACCAATTGCAAGTTCAGATGTAGGATATTATGAAAATTTATTTAAGAAGTAGATATGGTCATTATGAATACGTATTCAAGCCTTTAGATCTTACGAATTCACCAACATTAATTATGGCATTGATGAATCATATATTTCTAAGATATCTGGATTATTTTTTAGTGGTGTTTTTGGATGACATGTTGGTGAATTCAAGGACAAGGTCTGAGCATGAGAAACACATAGAGACAGTGTATGGAATTTTTTGGGTTCATCGGTTGTATTCCAAACTATATAAGTGTGATTTTTTGATACAATATGTCCACTTTAATGTCCATGAAATTTATGAAAACGGTATTTCTGTAGATCCAAAAAAGATAGAAGTTATTATCTCATGGGAACCATAAGAAAAATTCTTCAAGAAATAAAGCATTCTTAGTCTTGTAGTTTATTATTAACATTTTGTTGTTGACTTATCATGACTAGATTCACCAATGAAAGATTGGAAAATGAAAAATGTTCCATTTCAATGGAGTGAGTTATTATAGAAGTCTTTTTAAGAGATAATGGTTTTCCTTACATCAATAGCTATATGGATTTTTTTGGAACTAGGACATGGGTATGTGGTGTATTGTGGTGATTCAGGATCTGGGTTTGGAAATGGTATCATTCAAGGAGACCATGTGGTTTCCCATGGTTCAAGGTAGTTGAGAGTGAAAGAGAATAATTAAAAAACACACAATTTGGAGTTAGATGTGGTCATCCATTACTTGTTGAATTGGAATCATTATCTCATTGGTGACAAATTTGTAGTGTTCATAGATCATAAGAGCTTGGAATATATTTTCTCACAACAAGATTTGAATTAGATACAATGGAGATGTATGGAGTATCTTTATATGTTCGACTTTAAATTGATGTATACACTGAGGAAAAGTAATTTGGTGGATGATGTATTAAGCAGAAATAAATATACTCATTGGAAAAAAGAAGATTCTGATGAGGGGAAATTGATGTTAGTCGTAGCTGATTTGCATGTCAACTATAATGACTAAGGTGATGTTGATTTTTCTCTCAGTTTATGTGATTATTGATATGGTAAATATTTTTGAAGAGTCCCAAAATATGACATAGAATTCTAAATTATGATTTCACTACCCACCTTCTTTAAGATGAGGGAAGGGACAACAAAGTTTCATATCCTTATTTCTTCAAGATTAAGGAGATATAATGACCCCCCAAGTCCCACCATCAATAGGCCCCGGAGTGAAAACTATAACCAATGGTATATAATCTCACAAAAAATGGAAGGATTACCCTTTTATAGAACAACATCACAAGATAAGAAGGTAAACCCCAAGAAACTCCAAATACTAAAAGTAAAGGAAATACAAAATCCAATCCCACAAGCATGTTCACAACTAAAGTTGATATATGGCGCAAAAAAACTCCAAAGTAAACTTCCACAATAAAAGTTCCTTAGAGTCATCAAAAACTTATCTTGATGCCTGAGATATTAATGTCTATCATGGTTCTCAATTTCCTCCAAGAAACCTGAAAATAGTTTCACAGATGCAGGGTGAGTATAGATGTATACCCAGTAGGAAAACTAAATTCACCCATGCACAAGTTGGGGAATAAACTAATTCCCTGTGAGAAAACCATAGAACCTCAAATCAGCTACCAAAGAATATTAACCAGACTAGTCTCACTAAGGCATGCTCCCCAAATATCACATGTCAAGTAAGGTAATAGTATAAGCCCATCGATAGTTGGGTACCTCGTACCACATTCCCATAAGTAAAATACTTATTAATAATGGTGAACTTCTTGATGCTAACAATCATACCATATGTAGTCCCCATGTCACAACATACCCTCTCTCACTTAGGCCTCAAACCATACAAAATCCCACCAGCGGAAACCTGGCCACAAAAACCATGTCTCTCACCCGAAGAAACTTGGGCCTCATCCCGAAGACACTTGGGGAAGAAATCATGGCCCACAAACACCTAGTAACCTCATCAACAAAAAATCTTCTAGAAGGATCTGGGTCTATGGTAAACCTCACGCCATTACAGCCTCATAGGATATGCTGAAGTGAAAAGAACCTAGAAGAGGGTTTGAGGAAGAAAATTAGTGACCGGACATCTATCCTCCCATCAGGATATTGGGAAAGTCACCCTCCCCCATGAATGGGGGTGTTCGGAACATAGTGCTCAACAAGGGTTGGGTGTGTATTTAAATAACAAGGAACTACAATATATATATATATAAGAAAAAACTCATCCCCAACCCATGGATCCCCAAAACAAACAGCCAACTCACACAGAACCTTGTTTCCCACTACCCCTATATGAACAACCACATAACAACCAATGCCAAAACATAACCCAACTCTATTTTCAATTATCCACTTTCCATTTATTAATTAAGTGATTCACATTATTTTATTACATCACTACCGAGAAACTACCACCCACAACCATATCAGAACAATAGACAATACCGGATTTGTTATCCCACTACATGACACTACTCAACAACTTATAATTATCACTCCTCAATGTTATACAACATAATCCTTCTCTCACAACCTATCCCAACATCCCTAGTGTCCAGAAAATTTTCAGTTGTATTCCTACTTCATAAAAACTTTATAACCACACCGTAGTACCACTTCCCAACATTGCTCGATGGCCACTACACAAACAAAGGTGGTTTCACTACCTACAAGTCCATCCATTTTGCAATCAATAAGTCTCTCAAACTGGGATTCCAACACATGCCTTATACCACCCCACACACAAAACCCACCAAATACTACCATTTTCCCATAGAAACACTACACAACGTACCCCACCCTTCTCATAGAACCAACTCCCTTTCCCACCCCTATACACATAACCATACCCCCAACAGCAGCACCACACAACACACACAAAACCCAACAGAGCACAACACTCAGCCACACCAATCAACATGATATATATATATATATATCTGTGTGTTAAAAACTTTTATTAATCCACTTCATAAATAGGGGTAATCATACAAGTGTTTTCATCATGGGGTATCTGTTTCAATTAACCAAGTGTATGTGTTTAAGCAGATCTCATGTTATGGAAAATTATCAAACATCATAACAAAACAAACAGAACACCAAAAGTTCACAATAAAAGGCTACCAATGGCCATGATTTTTATAAGTCATACAACTAATACAACTAAAAAAGAACCAATGATAACAAATAAAACTGATGAAAAAATATCAACTGACTCCTAGCCTGTTATTTAATTTACTCCATTATCATTTTATCATGTTCCCTTATTTTTAATTTTCAGTTTTATGAAAAATATTCACCCATTATTTTCAAGGAATAGTTAGTATACCAAAACCTCATGATGAACAATTAAATAGAGGAAGATGAAATCCTTACCTATATGATGAAAGGATTGATGTTCCTCTTTGTTCCAAGAATAGAGGATCGCACGAGCAGCACAGGACACTAAGAAAACTGGGTAGGAGGGACTCTAGCATAAGTGTATGACTTTTTTAGGATATTAAATATATTCCTAATATCCTTTGAAACACTCTTAAAAATTCTCAAATAGGGATTTAAAATTGATTTACATCAAATAATATATAAGAGGGGAAAAACTCAAAAACAATGAAAAAACTAGAAAAACTGCAAATGAATCACCGATGGGTGAGTCACCAACGCTGAGCCACCTATGGGTGAGATATCGACATGACCAACTGAAGTTAATACACCAATGATGAGTTACTGATACCACAACCTACCGATGCAATGACCAACTGACACCACGACCTAATGATGCCCTGACATACTGATTCCCTAACCTACTAGTGCCTTGAACTACCAAAAATGATTCCCTTGACTCACTAATGCTGACTCCACTGACACACCACTACACTTAAATGCTAAAAAACTGACATTTCGATGCACTGACTTGCCAACGCACTGAAATTTCAATGACGATGCCTTGGGTCACCAATGGAAAAACTAGAAAAACTAGAAAACACTTGAAATGAGCCATCATTGCTTCCAAGAACACCTAAAACACAAGATTTTAACAAATGAAAGATTTGGGGAAATTAGATACATTACATCATATACCTCTCAAACTATTCTCATCCTTGAGAATTCAAAACTAACCTCAAAGGAAAAAAGGGACAATCAACCACACCTTAATATTCCTCTTAGGATTGAACCACCTTGTGTTAGTCGAAATCTAGAGTGAAACCCATGACATCAAATAGTACCTCCTTTTCATCTATATCCTAAGAAAATATAGAAAGGATAAGGACCCCAATAACCCAAAAACACACAAACACCATGTCAATCCATCTAGACCCTTGGATTAGGGAGATCCTTCCTCCATATAATGATATTATCCTCATTGGGTGGCACTGTCTCACCCACACGAGTTTAATCGCATATGCATTAATGTGTCTAGATTAGGGATCAATTTCTCACCTTCCATTGGTCATGAATATTTCAAACACATTTATATAATATGGAAACAACTCCTCTCATAATGATCAAGTTTAAGTTCTACATCATAAAATAATGAAAAAAATAAAACACAAAAACAAAACTCAGAATAGCTCTCGGTACTGGGCACACATATGAGCTTCTCACTCCCATGTACTCTCTTCGAGTCCACCATGCCTCCATAACACATGAACCAAAGGAATGGTCCATCAATGCATCACGTTCTTCTCATGATCCTCGATTCATACTGGTCATTCCATGAATGTCGTGTCTTCCATGATATCCTACTCATCCCAGTCAAGGACATCGGAGTTGTCATGTAGATACCGACAGAGCAGAGAGACATGGAAGACATATAGGATCTTCTCCAACTGGTGTGGCAACACCAGCGGATATGCCACCTCACCAAATCATCCCAACACATCATAAGTCCCAATGAACATGGAAGTAATATTGGATCCCTTACCAAACCTCCACTTCCCACTCGGAGGGGAAACCTTCAAAAAGACATGGTCCCCAACCTAAAACTCCAAAGCCCTCCTCCTATAATCGATATACGACTTCTGTAGGTTTGGATTTTCCTTCATCCTCTCACTCTCAAGCTAAACTATCTCTATCATGATTTTTACTACCACTAGTCCTGGAAGGTTTGCTTCCCCAACCTATGTCCAGCATACGGGTGAACGATATGGTCTTCCGTACAAGGATATGAATGGTGCCATGCCAATGGTAGAATGACAGCTATTATTGTAAGAAAACTCTACCAGAAGAAATTTTCATACCCACGGTCCTCCAATGTCCAAGGCACACGCTTGTAGAATATCCTCCAATTTCAATATGTCCCTCTTATTTTTCCCATCCATCTGAGGGTGGAATGAATTTTTGAGGTGTAGATGGGTGCCAAATGCATGTTGTAATCCCCTCCAGACTCCTAAGGTAAATTTTGATCCAAAATCCAAGATGATGGATCTTGGAACTCTATAAAGCTATATCACTTCTCCTACGTACCGGTGTTATGAGGAATCCACTATTCTTGACTCCTTGATCGCTAGGAAGTGAGCTGATTTCATCATTCTATCCACCACAACCCAGATAGCATCACTGCCTCCCTAATCCCTAGGAAGTCATTTGATTTAACCCATTGATATGTTGTTCCACTTCCAATCAAGGACATATAAGGGCTACAACAGACCAACAAGAACACAGTGCTCATCATTCACCTACTGATACATTAGGAACCTTTAAACAACCACTACCACTTCCCGTTTAAACCTAGGCCAAACAAACTATTCCCTCAGGCCCCAGTACATCTTGGAAACTCCTGGGTGTACCACCCGGGCTGAGCTATGGAACTACTAGAGAAGTACCTCACTCATTTTTAATGGTATAATTAGTTTCCCAAGAAACAACATCAGATTCTAACTATCCTTTGACCATCCTCCTAGAGCATTACTGTGGCCAACATGATCATGCATCAATTCATCCTCCGAGTCTCCCCACTAAGACTTCTCCACCTACTGAACCAAGGTAGATTTCATTGTTATCTAAAATAGATAGACTCTACCACTATCATCTCTAGAATCTAGGCGTAATGTGTCCAACTCTTCCATTTTCCATCCAAGCATCTATGGATTCTTAAACTACGTCCTCCTATGTCTTCCTGCTAAAAGAATCGGCCACAACATTCCACTTTCTCAAGGAATAAAAGATATCAATGTCGTAGTCCTAGAGTATTTTCATCCACCTTTACTGAAGCCAATTCAAATCTCACTGGGAAAAGATATACCTCAGGCTCTTGTGATCTATGAAGAAAATGAAGCACTCCTCAATGAGGTAATGTTTCCACAAATTCATCGTGAACATGACCACTGCAATCTCCAGATCATGGGTGTCATATTTACATTTGGGTGGATGTTACTACCTAAATCCATAAGAGATTACTCTTCGATGTTGCATCACCACAAACCCTAGTCTGAGACCAAAAGTGTCACAAAACACCCCAAAAACACTCATACCTTTGGAAACATGAGAACTTATGCACTAGCTAGATTCCCCTTCAGAAAACTAAAGGCTTCCTGACACTGGTCACTCCACAATGGCCTGGTGTTTTCTTGTCAAAGTCGTCAATGGAGCTGAAACTTGAGAGAAGCTGGGTATGAACCACTGATAGTATCCTGCTAGACCTTGAAAACTATAGACTACCACTCCATTCTTGGGTTCTACCCAAGAAACAAATTCTTCTACCTTTGATGGGTCCACTGATATCCCCTGATGGGACACCTCTTGTCTATGGAAGTTCTCCTCTCATGTCCAGAACATTCACTTGGACCACATTTGGTAGAGATGGTGGTCTCGAAGGACATAAAATATAGTCCTTGGATACATTGCGTTATCCCCTCTAATCTTTGTAAGATCAA